>JASKOS020000015.1:0-2400000 GCA_030770465.2 Perdita meconis | reverse complement strand
GCTCCCTGATTGGTCGGTGTTTTTCGTTACTAACTCGTTAACAAAGCCCCATCTAACATTTTCGCTGAGGAAAAAGTTGTTTAAAATCACCTCAAGAATCACCCCTTTTAAGGAACTGCAACATTTTTGTTACAACCTGTATAAGTAACTGAATCATGAAATTCAAAGGGGCAGTATTGTCATACAATACATAGAGTCCAACGTACAGAGAAAAATGTGGAAGAAATAATATATCCTCCTAGAACGATATTTAAAGAAAAAATTATCTTCTTTCTTTATATTGAAAGATCTCTTTTAGGTACACAACTTTTAAGTTACAGGGTTTTTCTTATATGCTATATAAAATATTTATAAAGATTTTCTTCAGTTGATTCATCTCTTATCAAATATTGCTGAACTTCAACATAATTAGAGTCAGTTTTATCGTGGAGAAGTTTTTTCTGTAGTGAGACTGCCAGATCAGAACTCATAATTACAAACTCAATTATTCTTGATCTTTCTAGATGACTTTGTTGTACGATATTCTCTAATATATCGTCTTTCCTTCTGCTTAGCTTTTGAAACTTCTCTTGAAAGTTTTCCTATTGGAAATGTGATACTCGGATATAATATTGATGTTGTAAGTAAGCAATTTACTATCACTATACTTCGATAACTACAACAATTTTGCATGTTCTATTAATTTTCCGAATTTTGTAATATTTAATTTCAATCAACTTAAAACTACCCTGAAAATTAATCTAATTTAGTATATTACTTCTTTATTTATTCCAGATATTGCTTAACTCATTTGAGGGTTACTAACAAATTTTGGTTATTTTTTTTATTTTGAGCAAGTTTGGGCAAATAAATTTACGGTGATGTAAAGTTCGGTATATTCAGAAATAGTGTACAAAAAATCATTGAGATGCTTTATGGTACATTTTTAAAAAATCACTTCCAAGTTGGTAAACATTCTGTAGAAATAATTCCAAAACTTGTTATTGTTGTTTAAAATTACTCAGCTATTTTTAAGTTACTACAATATTAAACTCAAAGTATAAATATCAAACCAAAGAAATGGATATTTCTCGATATGTGTATTAAACTTCTCACATAAATTTTAACAAAAAATAGTTATAAATTTAGTAACAGTTGCAAATAATATTACAAACTACATTTCGTTATTAATATTTCCTGATATAAGATTTCTTAGATCTTACACTCCGAATTATTAATTTTTTTCGGTTGAATCGAACAGTATGTAACATCAGGAAAATTATACAAAACTATATAGTGTCAAGAAAAATAATTGTAAGAGAATGAAAAATTTCTGGTACTCACAAAACTACAGTTTGAAGATGAAAAACACTTACAAACAAAAGAAGATAAAAAAAATAAGATTACAGTATATTTTAAAGTGCTTTTTTTATTTTCGAAATACTGGGTCCATCACTAGTAACGACAGAACAGAATCTGCATTTGCATCCAGAATCTGGTTAAATGGTGTCCCTTTTGTCGAGATTGTGTTAAAGTTACGTCACAAAACGTCGGCATAGCATACGTAATGTGCCCCGTATTGTTCAATTACAGTAACAAGCTAAAAACGATAAATGACGCTCTAAAAAAAATTGTCTTTTGGAAGCCAAATGAAATTACGTTTGCGCACGGCGTATTTACACGGCGAGGTCGCAAATGGTTGCAAGGCTTAGAACGAACAAGGGGAAATGGAAGAAGAAACGCGTCGGCGTGCGGCTACAAATACTCGATGCAAACAGCAAACGATGCATCCAGCTGCGAGAACTGCATTTGCACACGAAGAGATTCAACTGTTTTCCGAGATATCCCGGAAACTGGGTTATGGGACAAGCTCGGTCCTGCCCGCATAATTAGACCCGCTACTACCCCAAAATGATCATGAGGCGATTTAGCCAGAAGCGGTGCGAGAGGAAGAGAGGAACAAGCGAGGAGCGAAGCGAGGGAAAGAGAGAACAGATCGTGCAGAAATTTACGTTGTGTCTCAAGATAAAATCTGCGTGTCGATATCTTGAAATACAACTGTTCTAGGGAACGTAAATTACTTGCCAACGAGAATTTTTGTAAAACTGGAGAACCGTCGGGTATCTGGTAACAATCGTGGGAAAATTAATGGGATTCCTTGTCAATGGGACGAAGAACAGGTAGAGATACGTTTCAAGATTTACGCTCGACGTGCGGCATACCACTCACTCTTTGTTAGTGAAAAGTAAAAAATTACTTCGATCGTTCATAGGCGCTGATTTCACGCAAGAGCAAAAGTTATTTGAACCAAATAAATTCTTTTTAAATAGTATTTTACTT
The DNA here is from genome assembly GCA_030770465.2 of Perdita meconis. NCBI lineage: Eukaryota > Metazoa > Arthropoda > Insecta > Hymenoptera > Andrenidae > Perdita > Perdita meconis. Next base: position 2,397,681 of record JASKOS020000015.1, on the reverse strand, counting down.
CAACTTATTTAACAAAATAATTTCTGATCAAACAGTCAAATATGTATATCATCCAAATAATAAATTTTTAAATATTCTATTGAAATAACTGAAGCAAATAATCGACACTATCTCTTTCCTTATCTCAGTATTTAGGTAAATACCAATGACTCACAGGTTCGTTCCTATATATTTCAAAAGTTAATTGATTGTGAAATCCACAGAGTATTATATTTTCTGAATAAATTAATGTCGTTCCAGCTTTCATATTTAATTGTTTTTTTAATATTTGAACAACTTTAACGTACTGTTTGTGAACTTTATGAATCACTTGTACATACATCTTGATATGCCTTTTTTTAAATTTCCTTTACAAGCTCGTCTGCTAAAACTCCGTTATAGTAAGTTTTGTAAACGATACATGCGTCTCTGTTCTCCTTTATATGTTGAAGCTTTCTAAACTTCGGACGGACACTCAGCTAGTACAAATACGTAAAATATTTCCAGGGAAGTTTACTGCTTGATATCACTGTGGTATTTGCCTCAACAGAGCCAGTCTGTATAATTAATAACATGCTGAAGTATCTCGATACACTACCAGCAAATCTGAAGAAACACACACTGGTTAGGAAAATAAACTTGAAAACACAATGCCACTGAGAGAGTTTCCAGTCGGCAGACCGTTCTTAAAAATAATTCATAAAGCTGATAAACAAGCAAAATACGAAGGAGCATCGCTGTAGCTGAAATCAAGTTACCAATTTCATTCTTTAACGTCGTTTAAATGAAATGGTAAATAATACAATTATTGCAAGACAGGGATCGAGATAATTAATTATTGCAGGTGCAGAAATTTTGATAACACGTATGAGAGACAAAATCAGACAGTATAAGAGTCGTTCGAAACAGTAATTCGATTCGCTTGCCATGATCTTTATGCTGCTAATAAAAATATATGCATCCGTATCAAGCACGATTATTTAAAATCTAGGTATGCAGCAAGCATTTGAATTTATAATCATAGAAAATATAAGGAGTAATTTATACTAGGAATCTAGGTTATCAAAATTCTAAACGTTATTAGAAAATATAAACAAGAATACTTTATTAAACCAAATGCTTTTTACTAAAAATAAGAACATAAAAAGGTTGATTAAAACTCTTTCATTTATTTGTCCATTTTAATAATCGGATTCATGCCCGTAATCTGTAACTATCATATTCTACAAGTCTGATAGACTGTTTACAGGCACATAAACGCGAACGCAACACGCGGTTAGGCGAATGAAAAGCGCGCGGCGGCGAATCCAATCCCGGAAACGGAAACGAAGGATGAAACCGACACAGAAGCCATGTATGCAACGATTGCGGCTCTCATCCCGCGTTGATCCCGTTGTTCCATGTTTCATTCAGTTTGTCTAGTGAATCGTAGGTGTCGACCCAGAAAACAGCGCGTAACATCGACCGTTGGAACGCGAAAATGGCACGAGTTCGCGAACAGCTTCTACTTCGGATTCGTTATCCACGTACAGGATAACACAGTATAACTGATACCGAAACACAGAATTAAGCGTCCGCTACCATTTCGAATATTGTTCAATTTTCCCTGCTGGCGTGCCGTTTCGCAGTTACGTCAGTTTTTGGTTGAAAATAGCTCGAAGACAATCCTGATGCATGGTTTTCGAAACGAAATCATTTTCTCGAGGCAGTTGATGGAAGTTTTGGGTATAGTGTTACTGCTGAATTCGATAGGCAATCGACAGGTAAAATGGAAGATTGATTGCTTTTGTAGTTTAATTTTCTGAAATCACTGGGAGATGAATATAGATTGGTTGGCCTTTCTGGGAATAGTAACCTGTGGTCGAGATAGGGATATTCTTGGAAGGATTCGAGTTATTCTGTGGCGAGGTTTTCGATTCTGCAATGGAGACGTTGGAATCGGAACTTTTATTCTGGGGTTTTTAAAATTTTTTGAAGAATTTCTAGGTTGAAGTATTGATGTAAGATTTCTGTTAACGTAAAAATAGATTAAATAGATTTCGGTCAAAGAATGAGGCTTTTAATTCGGCGAAGATTGCGTATTGTGATCTTAAACGGAGGACAAAGCTGTAAATTTAGTGTTCCTATTTTTCAATATATCTAAATAATAATATTTCACCCCAAAAATATTCTTCATAAGAAAATAAATGTGTGAGTTCCCCAACTCTGTACATGAACATGTGAGAAATATTTCGTCTAAAAAACTGCATCAAAGTTATTATTGAAGGCGATGGCTACGCATGAAATACTTCAAAGCTCATATTTATCATTTAATTTCGTAAATTAAGGAGGGTATCGCGCTATAATAATGTCTTGCGCGAAGCAATAAAATTCCATACAAGGAGAATTACAAATTCTCAACGCGTATGATACGACGGTGCTCTAATTTCCTCAATTTTCTGTCAACTAAATGAACCTCGGTGACGTGTCGATGTCGGAATAACTTGCGTTTTATCTGTTAATAATTCATTCATTGAGCGGACACGGCGAACGAAAATGGAGAAAAAACAGACGGAACTGATCGATCGGTCGCATTTATACGGTCGCATCGTGTCATCAATCAAGCAACCTTTTCGGAGCTGAAATTTTTAATTCGTGCCTCGAATCGACTGTGATCAGCTGGCGCCGCTGAAATGAAGAATTTTCCCAACCTGTTTTCACTAAACCTTTGACATATCGGTAGCGATGGAACCAATACAGTGACGTTTTCATTAATACTGCTTCGCGTTGGTTGTATTTTGGACAGATATGGGAAAGAGGAATCAGTGGCTTTTATATTCCCTCGTTACGGTATGTGACTTACAGTTTTTTATAGTCAAGTTAAAAAAAAAAGAGAAAAAGTTAAATAAAAATTAGTTTCTTCATTGAACTTCAAAATAAGTACGCACTTGGTTATTGTCAGCAAACTAAAACACAAGTGTGCAATATTATTAAATTATAATGAGTAAATATTTACAAATTTGGACTAAATTTAGTTACTTACATATTTATGCAAAACTGCATCACATAAATTCCTAATAAGTGTAAGATAGGGTGGAGATGAAAGCCCGTTTTTCGTTTAAACCGTTTTATATAAACTATAATTTTTACACTTTATTTCCATAGAGTTTATTTAATATTTATTTATTATTTATTTGATATTCTTATTATATTTGTTGAATTACTTAAAGAAATTTTCGTCAAATGTAAAATTGACTTTTTACCCCATGCACCAGAGCAAAAACTCCCTAATATGTTATAATTAGCTTTTCGTGTAATATTGAGGTAAATAATCAAAGAACTCTTTTCGCGTCAGCAAATATTTGTTAAACCAATTCTTTCTGTATACCTAGTAGGTATTGAAGAAAATGCGAGGATAATTTCTTCAATAAAAGAATAAAATTCAGAGATGCAGCTTAAACAGAAAATTGCACAATAATCTAAACTCAATATAAAAATATAATTCTTTTTCAAACACTCTGGTTTTATCTATAAATCTGAACATATCTTAATATGAAAAAAAAGAATAAGTAATATAATTTCGAATGATAATAAAATAATGAAAAAATGATATCAGTAGTATTATGTTTAAACAAAAAGATAGCTTATTCTTTTAATACATATTATTTTTTTATTACATTAGTAAATTTTTTCATTCTGCATTTATTATTATATTGTAAGTAAATATATTACGTAATCTAATTTTACTCAATTTTCCAATGCATTTGGAATCCTTTAAGAAAGATTTTGTACACCTATAAATACTCATCTTATACATATTTCATTATCATTTTCTTACACATACTTTACTGTTTCCTACTTCACTGATAAAAACAAATTTTTCTTAAAAGTTAATGAGAACTCTTAAAACAGTTTCAAAAATCCTATTTGAAGTGAAGGAATAGATTCTTATGGGAGATAATAAGACCCTATATGATACTTTTTACCATAACGTAATGGCACTACACTTTTGTTAACGAAAAAATTGAGAAATATTATTATTATTTAGAAATAAACAATGTCGTGCACACATTACTAAAGGAACGCTTCACGATTTTGCGTGTCATCCTTGCGCAGGGGTCATGCTAATCTTCTCCTACTAAAGGAACATATGTATAATCTTGATCTTTTTTACTTTTAGGAGTAAAAACAAAAGAAGAAAAAAACAAAAACAACAAGATCGTGCGATCAACAAAAAGTGATACACTGTTCCCCCTCGCCCTTTAGTAGTATGATCTAATATTTAATCAATTGTTTATCAATGGAGATATTACATTTAGGACTTTTTACTCGCCGCACTACTTTAATCGTTTCAGCTACATGCGTTTCAGTTACATGATAATTAGTTACAGGACGCGTGCCCGTTAAACATGAATTTTGCAGCGTCTCGTTTGAAACTCGACGTGGAAGAGAATAGCGTTGACTAGAGAATGAGGTACAACGCATAGAATGTATGTCGAACGATAAATAAAACACTCGTAACAATTTATCGTCGAGCGTGGTACACGCCATTTCATCGATGCCTGCATTCACAGCCGCCTGACGACTTTCGAGCCACGGTTATAGGTGTTCGCAGGTGGCAGGAAATATGATACTAATAAAAATAATGGCGAACGATATCAACCGTAGAGGGGGATGAATGCACCTGCAGACATGATGCCTCGCATATAAAACCGGGCTTGGATAATGCGTCGAGATATTCTGCAGGAGAATACAATCGAATGCGAATGTAGATCGCTTTGTAAAAAAAAAGATACAGCGCAAATACGAATGCAGGCTTCATTGTTACTGATATCGTTAATTAATAAAGCAAGTCATAATCATTCAATAATTTCTGAATTCTATAAAACATTTTTTACATTTTGTTCGATTTTTTAATAATATATAGAAATATACAAAAATATTATGAAACGCTGCTTTTGATTCATAATTCATGAAAAGTTTATGGAATTCAGCTGAATAATTTATGTCGCGTAAAGGGAGAAAAAGTTATTTAAAAATTGTGATCAGAACGGGAGGTTCGAGTAGTGACGCCAAACATTAAATTAGCGACCGTGTTTGTGCGCGTTTCGTGAAATCGCTTGATTCGACGTTCGTAAAAACCCGACGCATCCGCCCCTGTGAATACGTTAATCACGATCGAACATAAATCAGACTCATTCAGAGCTCTTTCACGTACATTTCACACGGCTTTATCGTCACTTCATTAATTGCTCGAATGATTTTGAATTCAGCGTGCGACGTCACGATAATGAGGTGAAATATTTCGAAACGATGATATTTGCCACTCGCCGGGTTTTCCGACTCTTCGTGTACAAGAAAATTGACACGAAAAAGTTCAGTTAGAGGGGAAAATTTGCAACATATATTGCTCTCTTTTTTATTGCAACATACATATGTTTAATGTTTTTGATCCGGTATCACGAGGAAGTGTTATAGCATATAATAAGTGATTTCTAAAATATCGTAGATGACAAGTAATTAAGTAGAGAAGGAAATGAATATGTTAAATGTCGTAGTTTGCACAAAATAAATGTCGACTACGTCCTCGCGTGAATGATTAACACTTTATCGTTGAAGTCTGGTTTATCATTGATTTTTTAACTGTACCTGAAATTCGACAACAGATTTTATGATGCTATCGTACAATGACTCGAAAGCATGAAAGATTTTGTACAAACATCAAATATTTTATACGTTTTAATAAAGTAGATTCAAGAAGAATTGTAGTTTTAATGCGAGAAAAAGAGTTCTCAGCAATAATAATTAGAATAAACTTTCTCATTTAATTTATTTAATTTACGGGCAAAAAACCTTTAGTATACATAAATATAAAGAAACACAGACGGCAACTTTAGGTACATCGTCAAATAAGATCCAGTTCTTTGAAAACTTTGGAAACTACTTGTGTTCAGTGTGTGCTGCTTAAATAACTGTATCTGAAAGCCAGACTAAGTCAAGCCCACTTTTTTTTATTGAGTTATATACACAGTTTTATTGCTTCTTCTTTATTTTATGAGAACTGTAAGAACGTACTTATTTTAGATTACATTTTAAATAAAAGAGATCTAATTGCATTAACTACTTCGAGTTTATCGTTGCCATAGAACTAAACAAACTCATGTCCATTCCCTAAGTCCATCAAAAAATCCATTTGTATTAACAAAATGAATAGAAGAAAATAAGCTGTTCCAAATTTCAACTATTCGTTTGTTACAGGTTCGGAAAGATAATATAGGGAAATTGTGTTTAAGGAATACATTTAGTGACGAGAGTTTTTAAGTGGTTAATTGAATAGAAATAAACGTGGATCTAGAGGTGACACTTTAGAAAAGTTATCATAATTATGAATGTAAAAAAAAAGAATATAACTTGTAGTGTTGTATATCGACTGTAATTTTCCTTACTTTTCGTTCTGTCTCGCGTATCTCTTAGAAGCCTAAACCAATATTCAATATCTGTCAGAATTCTTCCGTTCATGAATCCCTTTCTTTAGTCATCCGCGAACCTTGTTCTTAGTTACTCATATCTATATCTTACGTTAGTCACTAAGGGCCAAGTTCGTTTTCTCCCCACTAAACACTATTATATATAGTTCCCCAAAAATGCGCTAGCTCTCAGATATCTTCTTCAGCTTTCGAAACGTAGTCAGACCGCTCGATTCATTAATTGTCAAAACTTTGTATTTATTATACGTTGTTGTACGTTTTATTCGTTTAAATAAAAATAGTTGTAAGTTTTCGTAATTGAGTCGGTGTTTTAATAAAACATTAAGACAACGGAACACAACAGTAGTAAATACAGAGATTTACTAAAGCTTGTATTGCGGATACCAGAAGAATATAAAGATTATTATAATATAATATGAAAAAGATAAAGAGCTTTTCATGAAAATTACAAATTTAAGGGAATTATAAAAATTAATGTAAATTATTTATAAGTTATCATTAAATTAACTTCAATTATTACAGATGTTATTAGGGTTGACGTTGAATTCATATAAAATTACTTTCAACGTGTAGTTCATTATTTTATTACTCATATCAAAAATTAAAATCTTATAATAAAAGTTCTGTATAGATTGTTTTAAAAACCAAATTCACTCAAGTTTATTATTTTTGAGATGTAGAATAGTTTAACCGTTGCCTCTTTATTTAATATGACGTTATAATTATATAGCCAAGTTTTGCAATGGGATGGACTCGGCTCACCTTATTTCTTTACGCATCACATATGAGTCACACATTAAGTCCAGTGCTTTATAATAATAACAAGAAAAAGTTTTAAACTTTTTCTACGGATAAATAAACTCAGAGCTGTTTGTTAACGTATTTTAGCCGACCTCAATTTTTTAGTCAGAAAACTAATAAATTTTAATTCTGTCATACTAGTTCTTCTACTGTATTGAAAAGTAACTAAAATAAATTAAGCTGTCTAGTTCTCAAGCACAGAATTAAGACACTAGAATCGAAGGTTACTTAGATCACAAGTACGATAACTCTAAACGGAATATCGCGCAACCGTCTCACCAATCACAAACCTTACGCGCCTGATTATATCTGCAGAATCCTGTACACCTCACAATGCGCCCCAAAACTATAAAAAGTTCTCGTTTCCCCGTCGCTGTTAACTACCAAAGCCACAGAGCCACTCATCTCGCGCCTAAACCAGTTTCGTTGGATTAATCATGGAACGAGGAACGCGAAGGAGGAAGCGAGCGCGCGACGGCGGGAACAATAGAGAGGACACGCGTGCACGTGAAGTCTGGTGAAAAATTGCAACGCGGTCGGATCGGCCGATTTACCGACGCCATTAGTCACGGATCGACATCAAAGGGAAATCCTCCGTGTTCGAAAGGGGTGTCGGGTCCCAAGATTTCTGCGGATAGCCGAGCCGAGCCGCGCGCGCATTCGCTCGACCCCGCGTCGCGCGCGGCAACGATTATGCAATGCTCTGGGGCTATGCGGATCTATCGGCGCATATATCAGCCATTGTGCATAGCTGCCCTCACCTCAGTTATCTTAATTACATCTGTAATGCGCACCGCAGTTCTGCCGCCAATGCGACCGCCCCGGCCTGCAGCCTGCTCGCGTGCTTATTTACCGGCGCGCGTTAATTTCGGCCGGTCGCTGCAGCCGCGGCGGCGATTCACCCGTCGAATGCATTCGCCGGCTGGAGAAAGGAACGTCGCGCGTCGTAGATCGAGGCAGACGCGGCGGTATCGAAATCAAGCGGTATCGAGCGAGGGTGTGCGCGTGTCCGTGTGCGGAACGCGTGGGCGGCGGCGGAAAGTCTGGACAAGCTTTCTCGGAAGAAAGGAAGGCGGCGATAAAGAAACGAGCGGTAGTTTTTAGATCGGTTAGTAATTATCGTAGCAGCCTGTGCCTGAAGTGTTTGAGTGAAGTCTGTTAGCGTGTTCCACCGTTCATATTGATAAAAAGGTATTAGGGAAGTTTCCTGTGTTTTGTTCTTCTTCGGGTATTAGATAATTGGTTCAGGAGGCATCACCTTTTTTCGCGGAAAGAGATTAATCGCGGAGGAGTAAAATAATTAATCTTGTAGGTGCCAAACGTCAATATAGTGGGTCTTTGAGCGATCTTTTGGGGGTGAAATAGTGGTTCTTCACGAACTATTGTTTTGCTTTGCTATCCAAAGGTTGAACAGTCTCACTAGTTTACTCTGAAGAAAAGGCAATTCGTAACTACTTTGACTCAAAATGAAATTGTACATTTTTAGTTTTTTGTTAATATGTTATTTGGATTAAAATTGAACTGAAAAAATGATTATGTTAAATATTCATTTTACTTTCGTGTTTTGTAAATATGTATTTGACTCTGCGTCAAGATGATCCATATTCGCGTTTTGTTGCCTTTTGTTTTATGTTTAAAATGACAGTATTTAGTGATTATGATTCCAAATTTTTCATGTTTATTACTCGATATTTTAAAAATATGCTAAAATTCTTAAAAGCAAGTATAACAATTGTTTCATGTTAGCAGTTTGAAAGAAAAGTTTATCACTTGAAGGTATAATTTAAATTTCACTCTAAGTGAAATCATTCATATTATTCATAAAACTTTAAGTACATTCTTTACATGACAAACATACAATGCGTGGAAAGCAACATTTTTAGTGTATTAAGCAAATCCGCTTCGGTCCCTAAAGGGTTCAAAAAATTTCCACAAATTACCTTATTTTCAGATCGTCAAATTAGGGAGACCATTTTACACTAGATTTATGCAGATTATTATATCCTGTTTATTACAAAAAGTGTCAACACAATGGAGTTTTGTGAAAATAAACAATTCAAGAAATCACTTCTCGATCTCCATTTAATGTCAACTTAAATTAAAAAATAATGGTACCAGTTAATCAATGTAACGGTCTGCTTACGGTCTTCGGGTCCTTTTTGAGCCATTCGCGTCTTTTATTTTTGTACTGCTCCAATTTTCAAAGTAATATTAAGAAGTCAATGTTAATATTTACGTCTATTGTTCCTTAATATTCTACAAATATTTCATTGTCTGCAATTATTAATTAGACTGCGGATTTTATGCATTTATGACAATTTTAAATATTCTAAAAATCTTCGGGGTTGTTCACAGAAATTAGAATATTTAGAAAATAAGAAACATTGTTATTCAAGTTTGAATTTACTATATGCGTTTCTACACGTTTTACTTTGAATAAAAATCTGCAGTCCAGTTATACTAACACGCCGATATTTAAAATTCTAATAAATCGAATTTTTGAGAAAAATGTAGCATGATTAAATCATAAAAATGGATTGTCAGAACATCTATTTTTCATAGCGATGTTAATTAAGAAGATGTGACGTGGAAAATTTTTGATGAAAAAATTGAAAAATTAAATAAAAAGATAACTTGGTGGGTGACTTCCAATTCCCAATCGGCTAAAATAGACTATTTTAAGGTAACCCACATTGCTCCCATTGACGTCAGACAAATGTTCTAAATGAATTCAACAACTTCAATTTCCAATACAAAATTATTCGATAGAAGTTGGATCGATGTCGAAGCACTTTTCATAACGAAATTCTATCCTCAACGGTATCACTATTCTAATGAAGTGTGTTTATTAGAATTAATTATACGTGATCCCATCGACTCCCGTTTTTTATTTTCTGCACCACCGTTAATTCAATGATACCATAACTATATAAAATATGAATTATAAACGCTTCATACCGATTCGACGATAAATAAGTGAATCCAAATAACTTTAGCCCACGAGTCAAGGCTCAGATTTGAAAGCCCCGCGATTAATTGACAGTTGACACACTAAACAAATTTTCCAGCCGAAAATTTTCACGGGCAAACAAGATCACAGACTACGAAATAATACAATTGATTCGTTACGCAGCCACGCAAAAAAAATCAGTTTCGTAAACAAAAGAACGAGCCCATGGTCGGCGCGATTCGAAGAACGTCAATCGGTCGAGGACCACCAAGGAACTTTAACAAACGATTTCACGCTGGGCCGCGTGTCGATCAGCGACTCGTTTTCCCGCGAGTCTTTTTCCCAGCCGCGGAAAAACGCCGCGGATAGCGACGGTGTTTCGCGTAACGCAAGTTCGGAAAAAACAAAGGGGATGGTATACCTCGCTCGTTACACGCCACACTTGCTCGTTTTTGTCGAACGTCGTCGCGACACGTCGGTGGCGAGAGATGGGGTCAAGGGGGGAATGGACAGAGATAGAGGTAAAAAAAAGAATTTCGATGACCAAAACAAGTCGATGCCATAGTTGAATTGGATCCCCCCGGCAACCCCCTACGCCCCTTTTGCGTTCTGGCTTTTCTCGCGTGGACGCGTGAAATAGGAACACGCTCGTGGAAGCCGGTTCCGTTAGCATCCGAAATATCGCGCCCCGTTATTCGAGCGCGCACCATTTTTTTCTCTATTTTCTGCTCGCGCGCCGCTGTAAAATAAATACGGTTTATTAAATGAAAAAGAAGGGGGATGAAATTTCGTCGGCACTCGTATGCAATTTTTTTCATCGAATATCGACAAGGCGATTTCAGAAACTGATATACATACTCTGTGAATTTTTCTAGATAATATTTTCAGGTTAGATGCTTCAGGATTGTGTGATTATGGGAATACATATACAGTAATCTTTTCCAAATTGCGCCTTGCAATCATCCGAAATCGCGTATCTTTCAAATGAGGTCAACATACAGAGCCGACGGTTAATGTTCGAGATACGTATTAAAGAAGCCGCTCTCTGGAACTAAAACGCGACTACGCTCTTAAATAGCGTGCTCAGACACATGGACACTTTTTTTTTTACATATAACCATTATATAAAAGAAGTTGTAAAATTACGAATGAATTCTTCCAAATTTAATGAATCCACTTTGTAATAGATATAAAAGTATACATATAATGCATTCAATATCTCACTCGCAATGATACAAAATAACTAATTATAAATGCAAAAAAAACATGAAATATTGAAAATTTAATAGATTCTGCAATCTTCAGAAGATAAAAGACACTTTTATTTAAGTTGATTTTCCTTTTCTATGCCCTTGAAAATATGAATTTGCATAACCATCCGCTGCCTAAAAATAACTAAATCTCCTTTCTTCAATATTCCCACCACTGCATATACTCTCATAACTGTAACTACCTTCACCAACCTTGGCGTCCAGAATACTAATTTTTATTATTTCACAGCTAATAATTATTTTTCCATCCAATTTGTGTAAATCTCAGAAGTGTTTCTGGTTTTGTGTTCTGTTTTTTTTTCTGGACTTGTGTTTATAAATAATGACCTCATAGTTTTTCTATAGGTTTTCTATATATGAGAAGTATTATTTTTACATCTATTAAGTAATTATGTTTAAAAATAATAATTTACTTTGTATATGAGATGTTCATCAAAAAGAGCAAGTGTCTATAAACTTTTACGACTATAAGCCACATGTTACATCTTTTTATATTCGAGATATTCATGTTTAAATTTCTGTTTATCAGTACTATAGCATGATTTCAATTTAGTTAAATCCTTGTTTTTAGAGAAATACCTTCGTTTAATACGCTTTCTCTCTGATAATAATGTAAATTCCGCTTTCTAGGCTTCAGTCAAGGCATAAACTTCATTTTTCAAAACTATGACTAGCCTCATTTTTTCTTGCAGTCAGAGACTTATGGACAGAAGTGTGGATATTTAGACTGCTCTGATAAACAGCTTCTTTTGAGTGTGATTAAAAGGTTTGATGATTCTTTAATAAGGATATGACACATTTCAAAACCAAGAAAGTTAAAAGGTAATAAAAATTAATTAAACTATACTGTGTCAAAGTGGACATTGTTTTTTAAGGAGGTGAGCATGATAGTTTAAGAAAGAATCAATATTTTTTAGCTGAAATTTTTACTGAACCCGTAAAACAGTTTTCTCTAAAACGTGAAATTCTTTAATTTAGATACAGAACTCTAACATATTTTATGAAACATTATTTGTAGAAAAAATTGAAAGAACTTGATATTTAAACATTTCACCTCCAATTTAAAAGTATAAACAATTGAAAATGTATTAATTTCTATTGGTAAATTAAATTCAAGCATATTTCTATTTTATAATTTTTCCTTTTTTTCATACTGAAAACACTTTTTTCTTCTACGTCTTTGCTTACGTCTGAAAATAATCCTGTTTACTTGGTTATCACTATTCTACAATAATTTCCATATATTTAATGATGTACTTTACAAATACTTCACAAAAAAGATAGTCTTTGTAACTTTCAGAGGTTATTTTTAATATCCTCCCCAACAACTAATAAAAGTTGGTCAACAAAAGCCCTTTTCTGCCATCCTCCTTTGGAAGTAATACTTTCATCACTTTCGACTGTAACTATTCTTGTAAGCGTTAAATAATTTCAACGCATTATACACTGACCACTGAAAGTGGAACGACCTGTGCACTTAACTTCGATCATCTATTCGAATGAGGCCTGTGTCCATTATTATATCTGTGCCGCAATACGCGGATACCACACAAAGAGAGGGAACCTAATTTCGCATATGCTATCGATATAATTTCTTGCCGAGCTAATCGACACAATTGCGGAAATAAAGTGCATCGCATCCTGTTCCATAAATGTACGAAATGCACCGTTTAATACGAATACCTGGAGGCGGTGGGTTACCTATAGCCGTCATTGCTTCTAAAACTCGACAATGCAAAATTATAATTGAACATTCGTGAAACCGCAACGCGGACAATGCTGCAAAGACACTCGTCCAATGAAACGTCCACTTTCGATTTATTCGAGGCAAATTGGACGAATAATTATCCGTTCAAATGAATTCGCCTTCGATTTCAGATTGATAGAAAGTCTGCGCTGTGAATGGAAGCGTCATGTATACTTCACGCTTGATAGACAGTGTGCAGCAAAAATTAACAAATTCTTCGTTAAAACCAGCCAAATTGACTTGACCCAATCAAACACCAATTAAAATTGTTCCAACAGTCGATTTCCCCTCGATATATATTTCGTAAATAAAGGGTAACTGTGTAGTGTGCAAACGGTTTCTGTATCTTCGAAATTTCCAATTAACGATTTGCTTTTTCGAGTTAGCAATGTAAGCTGCAGCATGAGTAAAAATATGTACATTGTATCTTTAATTTCTAGTTTTCTATTTTTAATTCGCAGTTACTGGAGTCACTATGAAATCTGCGTTACATAATAAGCGTCTTAATGTAATGCAAGGATTGTATACAAGATGTAAGCAATATGGTTGTAAATATTTTAAAGTGTATTAGAGGAATTTAAACGAAACAGAAAAATAGTTGAATATATTTGCTTACGTGCTGCCAAAAGTAATATTAAATAAAATCAATACAAATAAATAAGTGAAATAATGAAAATCAAATCATAAAATGTGTTCAGATATTTCTTTTGGATTACTGTTCGCTAAAGTGTCTGCAAAATTATAAAACCTTTATTAGTGTAACATATATGTAGGCATGTTAACTTCAAATCATTATTATTGTAAAATAGAATCGGATTTTATATTCAAGCATTTTTTATTTCGTCTAAAAGGAAAGCATTATTTGTGGTTTTCAGCAATTTCAATAAAGCATCAACTAGTTATTAGAATGCGGCATGTAAATTTAGGGCGAATCACGTACACGTAAAATTATAATGCGCAAATGCATTAGAGTTTCAAATAAGTAATTCATTACTACGTTATCAATTAATTATAGACAAGTTATTAACTCGCCTATCATCTTTTGCAACAAGAATCGAATGAAATTTTTAGCTTTTATAAAGGAAAGTTATTTACTGAACTTCTAAATCATTTCTTTTTTCTTTTAAGCGAATTTTGTACAATAACATTTTAACTCTATTGCAAAAATTCAGCTTCAACAGTTATTTTATATTTGATTAATAAAAGTTATGAGGAATCATATATTGTTTAACAAATATTTGAGGGTGAGATATATGAATTAGAATTATTATTTTTAATTAGCTTTATTTAAGAAAATGAAAGCAGGAAGGGAAAGCAGGTTGTCATTTTTATATAACCGTTTCATTTTATTAACGATAAGATAAAAATTTAACAAAACGAAAAGCAATTAATTATTATAAATACACGTTGCCTAGGAAACAGTCTTTTGAATCTTTCATCAATACTGTATTCTGTATAGAATATATCTAAATTTTTTCCCGAATAGGAAATCTGCTTCGTATAACTCTAACTTTTTCACAGAAAAATAAATATTCTCGTTTAACTGAAACTTTTTTTTCTATTTCCAAGAAAATACAAGTTCCCTATTTATTGCAAGAATACATGGAATAAAAGTTTCAGTGAGTACACTTCACTCGATATCTGTTGTCTTGGTACACAAAAGTTAATATTAACGAGAATTACTGTTATTTCTTAACTAATTGAAAATTTTGGCAGTTTCATTTAATCCCTATCATGAAGTATTAAAACGTGCATCGTTTAATTGCTCTGTGTAATTACCAAAATGGTTATTTCAATTACACCGGAAATATGGGACACAGATCCGTTAATATAATCTCTAAATGTGTCGCCGAAGGTATCAGTGACTGCAGGTGTTCGTCAGAGAGCAAATGGATGAATAGCAATTATAAAATATTTATCATCCCTAACAGAAATCGTCCATACGCTTTCGGACGAGTAGTTTGAGCAGCGTTATCGGTTCAGTTAACTTGAGTGGGGAGTCATTACCGTGGGAAATGAACGATAAAGAGGAATCGAATTCATCGAGACAATCGAGTTAAAACTGTAACGCGTGCACGCGGAAAGTAGCAGCGTTTATTCGTCGAAATTACGCAAAGGCGCGTTTGATTTCAGTCTCTTTGTTGATTTTTCATTCTGTCCGCTAACCGGCAGCTTTTATAGCGAAATTCAACCAGACGATTTTAGTTTGCTCGCACAAGTTCCGCGCCCGTGGGGCGGCGCGCGCGCGCGATTTCATCCCGTGAAATAATGCGTCCTAGTTAATTACGTCAATGGATTAAAGCACCGTCCTAACTAATCCGATAATGACAGCCGCAGCGGCCATCCTCCCAACTCTTTCGCGCGTTTTGCAAGGGCGGACGGTTCGTTTCGTGGGCCAACGTTAATTTCGGTTAAAATTGTTAACGGCTAAGAACGCTTTGCGCGGACAATTGCACGGGGCGATTGTTCAACCGTGCAAGATAAACGAAATTGCTTCGGTGTTCGCTATTTTTTCAGTCCACCTTCGCGGAATTGCGAAAGAATCGGGAGCGCCGGCGCCAAGGCAAATTATATGCAAATAGAGGGAACGAGAGGGGAAAAAAGGGCTGTTTTGTAACTCGGGATATTTTACATTTTTTTCGTTATCTCGTACTCACTTTGCACATTGCTAAACGAGGCTGCGCTCCGTGCGAGGCAACTTACCTGTAAAAAAAAGAGAAAAAAAGTCATTTAACTTTTCCGTAATTTTATAATAATGTTTGTTTAAAATTCGTGGCGATATTATACATAAAATGTAAGAATAATGCAATGCAAATTATTAGAAAAAAAGTGGAAAGCAGGTTAAATACGTGGTGGGTGTAGTTAGTGAGATTCAGTTTTAAATTTTGAGTTGAAATAGGAGATCGCTGAAAAGTATCATGTGGAACTTCATATTCTAGCGTGCACTTTTAATGTCTTACTTTCTCATGTATAAAATTTCCAGCGGTCTACTTATTCGAAGGAAAATATTCTGGATTACATTTTAAAAAAGTTACTTTCTGGTTTGGCTTTAGTATGATTACCTATGCTATATTAAATAAAATAACACGAATAATCAACTGGTAAGATGAGATTCTAGAAATTGAAAATAATTAACTACCTTCTTTCTATTATCCAGTATTTTAATTATTTTATGCACTGAAGCATAGTGCATCTTTGTGTAAAACTTGAACTATAATTTAATAATACATAACAGGGTGCCAGAAATGTACTGCTTCATTAAGAGGGTGTTCCAGATTTGAACCAACTATTACATCCATTAATCAAGGGCTTATTGTATTATCAGTAATCAGTGGTTACAAGTTTCTCCACATGTATATGCAAATAAGGTTTCCATTTATTTAAAAATTTCACGTGGTGAAATCAATATATCCTAAGAATCAACCTCGTTCATTAAGAAATTATCCTAGTTTGACGCTCTGAATTTATGGCAATTTATTAACATTTTTGGAAGGGAAGTATTGAATTATACAACTCCAACATTCGTATACATTAATTTTATTATCTGAATTCCAAGAATGTACTTGAACTTTGAAATTACGGAAGGTGAGAGTAATAGAGTTAAAATACTATTTGCGAAATTTGAAAACCAATGAATTATTTTCTGAAAAATGAAAACAAGTCGGTGTCTCCCAATATCTATCAACCATTTTTATTTGCATCTATCATCCTCACTCATTATTACATTATAGTATTACACAATTTATATTTACAGGATGCTAAATTAGGATGAGTTAGAAAAGTTTTTCCAAACCGTATGACTTTCCCCACAAATCACAAACTTGAATTCCATTTCGAAATGGAACGTTCCCACGAATCCAATCACGTAGCGATATTGTTAATCGTTCCCCTCGCAATCGGACCAAGAGCATTACCGTTATTGCCGCTGCTAGATCGTACACCAGAAAAGATCAATGACTCGAGGATCGTTCGAGGCATGCGGCACGATAATTACCGAAAAGCGGACATCGTATTCGTTACGTTCAGGCAACCCCTCGTGTCTTGCAAGGGACAACCTATACTTAAGACATGATTAATTATTTATAGAGCGACTGGCACATGTACACCCGGTGTCCCGAGTGATCCGTTGTTCCGTAATTATTCCGTTTTCATCGCGACGTAACGCCATTAACGTGAAACAAACGATAAAATCTATCCGCATCCGTAATGAAAAACCGCGCGACTGTTTCCCCTTCGATTACGCCTATCGTGGCTCGATATACGGCTCAGGATTTCGATTACATCTTCGAATTACCCTTCACGCCCGTCACACAATCCATCAAATTTTTAATTATCGCTCCTCCCGTGCGCTGTTCGTTTTCCATGAAAAGCGTAAAGAGAGAAACGCCCACGCGACTGAAAACGGGGTGAGAGAGAGAGAGGGACAGAGAATAGAGGACCAACCACGAAAATTGTGAGCGCCACATGAGTGAAAAGGGAGGGGAGATTAAAAAGCCAGCCGAACACGATAGCCGCATTATAAATGTTAATCCCGATCCCTCAATTTTCTTTCGTTGATGGAACAAAACGATAATCGGGGAACTCACGAAACCCGAAAACGTTGTTTCGTCATAATTACGGCTGTGGATCGAAACTAGTTCGTCCCGAATGCCGTTCCCGTCCCCCCCGATGCAACGAAAATTCAAGTGCCGCGCGCTTTTATCATTGTAAATTCCGTTTCCAATTGTTTCATAACCAAATAACTCAGTGACCTCGAAACAACCCATGGACCTGAAGGACGAAGCATTGTCTTACGGTGTTGTGACGAAAGACGGAAGGGGAATCAGCTCTCATCCGCCATTAGTTGGGCCACTAGTGGTACACTCTACAGTTAGTTGAGTGTAGAATTAGAGGCACGTGGCTTGCACGTAGCTTAGAACGCCATTACGGCCATTCTTGTGAAAGTATAAGATTTGACAATAATTATTTACATTTAATTGTGCATTTGTGCTGCTTTTATTGACGCATGTAACCTGTAACTATAAATACGTACATATGTATAACTGTAATGCATTTAATATATTCATAATACAATTAAAGAATATACAAATGTATCTGTAACAATATTTTTGTAAGACGATTGTCCTATTTCATTACTCTTCTTATTAGGATTAACATTTATTGAAAATGTATTTATTATAAGTATTATATATAATGTGTCTAAGTTGTCGGGTGGTGACTACTACAGCGTTCAAATAATTATATAGGTTCCATAATATGGCATGGATGGCACCATAAGTGGCCCAACTAATGGTGGCCAAGGGGCCTCCCTCAAAATCACACGTCCCTCGCCTACAATTCTACTTTATGCTCCAGCCTTCAGGTCCATAGAAACAACCAACTCAACCAATCCTCAGAATTTGGTTAACCTCGATCACCGATACCGGTCAGTATTCAGCGTGCCATTTGTTATAACAATCTAGCACGCGCGATGTACATATTTTCGAGTATGCTCGGCACAGCCCCGCATATCTCATGCGCCACGCATTCACTTCAATTGCAGCTTTCCCGCGCTTTTACCTTCTTTATGCCAGGACTTCATTGTCTCGCGATTCGCCCGGACACAGCACGGCAGAAACGCCAGGGAAAGCGTCGGGCGCAAGGTCGATTATAAATATTATGTGGGCTCTGCACTTCGGGCGTGGTCCACGCCACGTATAAATCAGAGGAACGGCGGAGGGTGAAAGTTTCGGACGCTATTGCGGTGGCAAGTAACAAAAGCTACTCAAGTACGACGTGGCGGGAGATTGTGTCACACCGGGTCTTATATGCTTCAACGCGTTGAAAATTATGGGGTCCTTTGATGTTTGTGAACCGAGTTTGGGTGACATGAATTTATGAGTTTATGTATCTTGCAAAACAGTCATTTGACTTCACCAGCATTTAATCGCAAGTCTTTTTTTCTTTTTCGTCTTTCTTCGTCTTCCTTTTCTTCCTCGTCTACTCTTAAATATGTACGCTCTGGGATAAAATTAGGACACTGTGTTTTTCCATGTTTTGAGTCATAAGCTATATAAAATACATATATATACATATGTGTGGTTTGGTGCACGAAATAAATTTCAATATTTTTGAAGTTGAAATATTAGAAAATTGCTTAAATCATTAGTGAAGATACTAATACAAAGAACGTGAAATGTGTTTTAGAAAAATGCAGACACATAGTAACCAACTATAGTTTGCAGAAAAACATACCTGCGAAAAAGTGATATTTAATGATGAGGGGATTCAACTTGGATAGATCTGACGGTCTGAATAACTGTTATCACGATCTGTAGATAGAGGAACACTTTTTGAGGCATCGCGAGATGAGAGAAGGTGGTGGAATAACTTGAAACGGTATCGGTTACTATAATAACATGGAACTAAAGTTTCTTACCGGTAGCATGAGTAAAAAACATAGTTGGAAATCACCGAGGAACAAATTAACGCATACGTAATCAGAATTTCTTGTGAAAACTATACTTTTTAGCATGATATTGCCGCAGTATTCTTCAATTTGTTACTGTATTTAGTTTTCAATTGAATATGCTATCATTTTATACACACTGACGAACTTCAATTTGATTTCATTTATGTAGGTTTACAATGCATTTAAAGAAATGTACATAGGAAAAGTTGTTGTAGTGTTAAATGAAGAAAAACTACGATAATTTTTAAGTGTGCTATCTTTTTGTGAATGCTATCAATTGAACAATTGAATTTTTACCCCAACAGTGAAAAGTACTGTAAATGATTCCAAAAGCTGTATTTTACAGAAGCTACTTAATTGGTTAAAGCAATTAGCCTTCAACGAGGAACAAAAGAGTGCGAGGTCGAATTTCAATAGGATCAGCAATTTAGCCAAACCTTTTTCTTCTCCGGACCACAACAATTTTCCAACTGCGCACTTTAAGAAAAGTGCCGACGCTCATGCGATGGCAACAAGCCGTGTGCTCCCCATGGCATAGTCATCGCGATGCAATTACGTGTCCCTGGGCGTGGATACGGTCATTATTGCGCCCCACTTCGTTCTAAAGGAAAAGTTTAATTTCGAGGTCGATGTGCGCCACGTGACAATGATGCATCTAATGCGCGAGACACGAACACATTGCTCTCATTAAATTGATACGCCCTGGAAAATGGGGACATAGGGATGGAAATTGAAATCCGCTCACGGATGGAATTATTTCTGGAAACTACTTATAATGCGAGATACAATTTAAACGTATAATTCATGCGCCTTCGACGTTGGTAATGGCACCTATTATAGTCCATATGATGGAAGCTGTATATTGTCGCACAATTTGAGAAATTTCGACAGCTGCCAGATACCGACTCACATTTGGCAGTGATGAAATCCCTTTTCCACCTTGAATACTTATAATAAGTATAATAATGCATCCTTCATACTGTTGAAAGCATAATGATATTAGCTGTATATCTGACTTGTGACTTTTTATTTCAAATTCAATATTTATTTAAAAAAGGTAAAAAAAATGGTTTTCCAACCTCTTGTACTATCTTGAAATGTATATCAACCACATGAAGTCCCATATCTCCAAATTTCCTTGATTAACTGTCAGTTCAAACGCATTTAATTAATTGGTACACTTAATACATCATGCAATATTAATTGTTGAACTGTTACAATTGCCTGTATAATTACAAACTGTCAGGAAGGTTTAAAATGCGTTATACAAAACAAAAGTCACTGACAAGAGATCAGGAAGTATCGACTAAAAAGACGATACTCTGTACATAAGACAGAGACAAAAACAAGAAACACTTCATAAGATCAATCTTGCACAAATAACATAACGTCAAACTTATCTCCTGACAGTTTATCAAGTTAGTTTGAAATTCATGCAAAGTGTATCCAGCGACTGCCTCGACGAAACAAACTCGCGCCGAGCAACGTAACTAACAAGCTACTCTTCCAAAATCGATACATCGAGTGCAAGCCGCAGTGAAAAGCTTAATTGCAAGGTACGTAGCTGAAATCGATTGCAGTTCGATCAGGCCGCGGAGAAAGACTTTCTTAGCCGGGCCGGGGCGAAAGCCTTTAATCCCCGAGAGCATCGGAAACTGTTCCTTGAAATTTTGAACGGTGCACGCGTCGAGTCTTTCCTTAATGCCGGAAGCTCGGCGGCGGGCCGCTTCCTTTCACGCTCGGGAACAATATGTAGGCGAAGTTGGCGAGAAGTTTCCCTGTTGGACGGTGGTTGGAGGTTGGGCATGCCTACCAGACGGGGGTCGGCGGGGGTTACATAGGCGGTAAGGGGGATGAGGACCCGAGGTGAAAGAGGTCGAGCACGGGGGTTGTTCGCCGCGGGTTTCAGGTTCTTGCGGCAGAACCGAGCGGTTTGAGCAAGGCGTTAAATAGCTCGCAAGTTTCCCGAGGCAAAACAATGTGGCCCAAGTGTGAACCTGGCAGCCGCGTCGTGGAAAACTACCTTTTAACCAACGCCGAGGCCCACCCACGCGACTTCTACGCCTTCCTTCGCGGTTCTCTCTTATGCCTGCTTATATACGTGTCATAACTACTGATTTAGTAGTTTCAATCAGAGTTGGGCAAAATATAACCTCATTACAAATCACAAATTGTGAGTCACAAATATGAGTCATTTTCTGTAATCGTTTGTTGGTACCAACTACAACTTGACTGTGTAGATAATAAGATTAAGGATTACAGTACATAATTTGCTATTGAATTAGTAATTACACTTTAATCACGCTTTGTGATTTGTAATCAGATTACATTTTGCCCAACTCTGGTTTCAATGCATTGTCGGAGATAAAGATGTAAGGGAATTACAGTATTTAGTGGACCCTGAGTTGTATTAGTTAAGGTTTCTATGTGCTACATCATGTAATTGTATCACGCTTGTTGTTCAGTTGTGCTGTCTATGGAATGCTGTTGACAGTCGAATATTTGTATTTGTTCTTTGAGTTCCTGAGTATCAAGCTGGAACTCGAATTAATATATAAAATGCATCAAGGAAATTTTTGGAGTGAAACGTTCATGTTTACTAAAAATGTTACGGAACTGGTGGAGTCACTTAATTTATTGTCAATAAGTTATTTTCTTAATGTACCAATATAAATATTTTCTCAATTTGAGAAAACAAAATTCCCCAAATTTGAATCTAATTGTTTCATTTAATATTCATTTTTACTAAATGGATAATTAGAAATGAATCTTATTTTGTATCCCTAAAAACATCATGAGATAGTAGATGATATATAGATCTTCAAATAATTCTATCAATACTTATTAAATAGTGATAAAAAATCTACTAAAGTGTTAAGCTTCTGCTTACAGCAAAAGTAATGATAATACATTACATTTTCGATCATGTCAATACGACTATTTTTGTAGAAGTTATGAACATTTGAACTAGAGCCTATTTTTCCCTAAACCATAAAACAATATACATAAAAGCCACAAGGCAATACCATAAGATATAAAAATGAGAAGAAAGAAAGAGAAATATGATAGACATATTCTGATTGTCATTCATGTTTATTTCAATTTCATTTTAATATTGAAAAAAAAGGGATGCAAAACTTAAATACATTTATTCAAAACTCATGCTTGCGAAGTATAACATTTTGAATCACGTTTATATTTGATTTTATATTTGTATAAAAGTATAATATAAAATATACATAACTCTCATATAGTACGCCAGTTACTTTCTCAATTATAGAAAATACATAGGAAATACATATGAGTTTTACAAAATACTCATTTCATTCTTCGTATTTGCAATTGTAACAATTGTGATGGTAATATAATGTATATCAATGTCGGGATCCGAAATAAAAAAGAGAAGTTGAAGCCAGATTCGGAATCGGGAATTTTGACTGCCGACTCCAAATGCCTTAGTGTTCCCTGCACTCAGAGAACATCGTCAGTAGTGCACCTCGACTGCATATCAGAAATCAGTAGATCGTTCCGTGCGTGATCAGCCTGATCGGACAGCGTCGATAGCCGAGGCGCGGCTGGTTAGCGAAGTGTCGGCCGCATGCGTATCGCTTAGGTGAAAGGAAACAGGACACTTGGCGCGTCATCAGCAGGGCCGCGACGGCATTACCGGCTTCTCGACAAAATTATGATCCCGTTCGGTTTGCGCTGCCGGGCAGCCGTGATTGCATAACAATGAGGAGGATTCCGGGAATTGCTTTTACGTGTCTGGAATTGCTCAGAGGGCCACAATAGTCCGCGGAGCGGCATACCTGCATCGGGGTAAAGGGGTGAAAGGGTGCGCGCAGGGGAGGTTGGACCGGTTGCGAACCGGAGGGATCGCGGGCGGATGGTCTCTCCTGTAGATGTGCGGGCGAACGCGGGCGTGGTGGGCATTATGCGTCATTGGGTAATCTGGCGAACGATTCAATTGAAGCGGTCGGCATGTCGGGCATGTGGACATAATGGAGCATCCGTCTCTGTACGATAAACGCGCATCGAGCGTTGCGCCGCGCGCTGAGGCCCTCGAGGTTCCAGCGGCGCCGCCTGCGAGAGAGCGTACCTATCGCGAAACCGATGATTTCGAGCCCCTTGCCCGAAGCATTCGCCGCGATCATCGACCCACCCACCCACCCCTCGAACGCGCGTTCACTCGCCCGTTATCCTTTGAGCTCGTTCATGAACCCGAACAGCCATCGGGGTTACTTACTTCGGTTGCCGGAATTCGAGCCACTCGTTAGAAATTCCCGCCCCGAATCTGATAGAGCTCTAATCGAGTCTCATCCCCGTCCCACCGCCCCTTTCCGCAAGAAGTTCCACGTTTATACTTTGCTGATTACGCGCCGCGACACAGTTTGTCGATTTGATCGAATCCCTTCGCGTAGATCGGCCAGGTAACCGTGCACGCCGGAGGTGTTTCTGGACCGAATCGATGCGTGTAATGGATGAGACACGGCGACGATGTAATATTAGTTGAGACGCATTAACAGGCAAGCGCCTTTGTTCGGTGCACCGTGCATCGCATAATAGAATCGCGCGTGGGGATGGTAATCAAACGTGAGAACGGTTCTTCGGGGTCGATTGTTCGCAAGGACGTTGCACTGTATTATCGCAGATAATTACCGCGCTGTATCATTGCGCCCGTTGCACAATATAATGTGGGCTGGCTATTATTTAGAAACGGGGACAATTCCACAGGCGAGTCTGTGCATGTTTGCACGTTCGAAATTACTAAGTCAATGCTAAAGATTGAAGGGATCGGCGAGCCGGTTCACTGGGTTCGGATCATTCGTTTTCCGAACGATTGATTTAATCAATTGAGCGGCTTCCAAGTCCTGGATGCCAAATCGCTGCTACTTGCAAGAACAGTGTCTTCGCGTATCGTTCAGGCCGCTTCGTGATCGGTCACGAGTGTAATTCGACGTCGGTCGATGCGCCTGTTTGATTAACAGATTGTTCTGGCGCTCCTCTGTCAGTCTTGAATGAGTCGCTATGCTTAAAAGCTGGGATAGTGATATTGATTCTTAGAAAGCCTCGCGTTGTAGACATCACAGTATAAGTTCGGTGTACTTTCAATGATCTTGCACCGTCGGTCACTATACGTGTCTTAGAATGCTTTATTAGACAGTACATATCATTCCATAAAGCTGACTTTATCATACATCGGCTCTCTAGACAAGCATGGTGCTCCACTTAAGTCACAGTTTCGTTTAAATTGCAGTTGCGCCACCACAATAATAACATACCTATTATCGACCTCTTACTATATTAGTTAAAAATCTTCTCTGTAGAAGCACAATGAAACGAATGCGAAAGCGAAATCAGTGGCTTAAAAGCGTGTTTAACGAGCGTGCCAAAGGATTAACAGAAAACCGAGTTGAAGCTTTTGGACTCGGTAACGGGGGATATCAGGAACTGTCGAAATTCACGTACAGAGGTGTAAGAAGTACCGATAGAAGGTCTAATTGCTGTTTCCCTGGGCGGAACTTCGCTACGCCGTTAATTATGGCACCGCGGGATAATTACGCAGTCAGTTTCCATTTTCGTAACAACCGACAACGAAGGAAATAATCCCCGTGTTCGCCGCGTTGCCTGCCAGAAGGTTCGCGGTCCAGTAATTTCGATTCTGGCTACAAACCGATGCAATCCATGCGCATTCGTTCTAACATCGTGAATCGGTCGCGTAAAATTCCGACTGCTTTGGTATTCGACAGGTTGTTCCTCCGCTTGGCACATTGGTCTGCTCGTAGATTTTGTCCGAGCGTCACGTTGAATCTTGTTAGTCGTATTTTTGCGCGGGTCCGCGTAACGAATTTCAATTTCAATTTGGATTCTTTCGCGATATACCATTCTTGTCTCACACGGGTCACGTATTTTGTGCATACTGTGAAATTATTCGCTATGGAATGTAAAGACACCAAAAGTGGGAGAATAAAGAACTCCTTTTTAATAATTCAATTTTGACAGTTAAATATTGTGATAAAGTAAAAATGTACTTAACATTGAAGGATTTTTATTTTATTTTAAATGCACATAGAATTCACATTTATCAATTTGCAGAAGAAAGTTTTTGCTTGTTTAGTATTTTTTATCAGACTTTTCTTCAAAACTTTTGAATTATGCTGTTAAAAAAATTATACGATACTACATACAGTTATTAAAAAGCTGTCTTTGGTATTATATATTTAAAATGAAGTTAATTCGATTTGCTATACCTTGCATCTAATTTTAATTCATTTTATGTAGTCTGTTAAAGTAGAATTCGATAAAAATCATGGATAACAGAGTTTTCAAGAAATCAGTGAGCAGTAAAACGAGAGGAATTGACGTAGTGCCAAGAATTTCTTTACACTTGGTTGATTGTGTGACAGGGCAGTAACAACGACTGCAAGTTTATGTCAGTTAGTGTGAATGACCAGGAAACGAATATTGAAAATATCCAAGAGAATAGAGAAAATTGAATCCTGGAATTAGGAAAATTCAGACGTCGAACATTCTTACTCGTTGCTTCTCAAATTAAGATCCATGATGAAAAGAAAAGCTAAATTTTCAAAGCATTAAAACGGTAACTGGAGGTCTGCTTTCTGTTCCTACACTGGCTGCATTAGTTCAGAACTCATAAATCGCAATCTTCTTCTATTTCACAAAACCGAAGGAGATAGCAAATGGTTGGTTCTGCACTAGTTCAGAAAGTGCAGACACAGAAAACAAACCTTGGGTCATTTTCTGTCAGAGATACTTCTAATACTCATAAAATTATTAATCGCAAATTATAATGCAGACATCGTAAAGATACTATTCACAATATAATAAAATTTTTGAAACAGTTATTACATTTAAAAATCACATAGCAAATAAAATTCTTTCGCATATCTCCCTTCATAATCCTTATCATCGACTGACAAACACCATTTGGTAGCAAAACGAAATCCCGCTATCTAAATAACAAATTTCATCAAGTTTCCATTTCCACCCTTGCTCCACCCCTTCGTCCCACCATAGCTGGAAGCAATTTCGTACCCCTTTCAGGTTTCTCCACGCAAGACATAGTGAACGCGAAAAATCGATCGGTAAAGGAACGCGTTCAAACGGCATTGCTGCGCAGCGGGCAGCGGTCCAGGACTTTTAATCGTCGCGATTTAATGCGTTCATTGATTTTTCGAGACGACCCGATCGGCTCTGTG
This sequence comes from Perdita meconis, assembly GCA_030770465.2. Lineage (NCBI taxonomy): Eukaryota > Metazoa > Arthropoda > Insecta > Hymenoptera > Andrenidae > Perdita > Perdita meconis. The sequence goes on along the minus strand of JASKOS020000015.1, from coordinate 2,370,795 downwards.
AATCCGTCCCGGACTCGACGGAATTGCGTTTCCGGTGGTCCGATACGAGTGCCCCCGGAGAGGCACACGCGTCCACGGGATTCCGTCATTTTCCGAGGGGTGTGTGTACGTGTGTGCGTACACGTGCATCGTCAGCCGGTACGCGTGTTCAATTTCCGATAGTTACTACGGTTGCTCCAAAGGGGCGGTTCAACTTCAATTTCAGCTGCGTAACTCCGAGGCCGTGGGAGCACCTTTGAGTCGAGGGGTCCCTTTGTCCAAGTTTTCCAAGTTTCCCGGACGGATAACGCGATACAGCGAGAATACGGCGGGAAAGAAGATCGAGAAAGATTTGGTCACCGGGTTCGTGACGGAGGGATCATTGTTGGGTAAATCCATTCCGGTTTCACTTTCAGCGGGGATCGATTTGATTTTGTTTACCGATACCGAGGGTTTGGATAGGTCGATGTCTTTGAAGAAGTATTGACTTAGCGGATTTTTAAGTTTATTTACATACACAGATTTCACTTTAATCCTAGTGCAATACTAGAATCTTTTTCTACACATTTAGTTGTATATTGATATCATAGCATAAATTCGCTATCTTATTGCACTGTAATATGCCGTTAGTAAAAATTATTGTAGTGTTTTCAGTGTTTTCAAGGAGAATGCACTAGGGTTAATTCAATTCTTGAAATTACTGCTAGATTGCATATGGTAATGCATTCATGGTAATGATAAATACGTAAAATATAGTACAATAATATAGTAAGCAAACTTAAATTAAATTACAATATTTAAAACTTAAGACACACTACATTCCTTCAGTTGTATCTAAAGAAATTTGCATAAACATCCATAGCCTATTTATTAGGAAAATTTGTCAAAAGTTACAAAATAAACAAAGCTCCAGTTTCCGTTCTTTATGCAAACCCGTTTATTCCAATGTCCAATACCATAATTTAAAATAACAGTACATAAATTAATAATAAGTACATTTTCTACGAAATTAGTTTAACATAAAGAAGAACGGAGAGCATTTATTAAAACGTCAGCAAATGAACGGCTGTCGAAGAGCTCGGAAATGAAAATGAACAGAAAGTTATACTCCGTACTAAACACAAAAGGCATGAGAAAGAAACATTCTCTTCCCTTCCATTTATTCGTTAAATCAATTGGTTCGGACGCGGAAGATCCCGTAATATCCCCTCGGAACAAGAAAGGGAGGCATTCAGTGAAATATGACGAATCAATAATATCGCCCGTAGTCGAACTCTTTACAGGAAGGTCAGGAATCAGCAAGATTTCAATCAAGAGCCATTAGGGCGGCCAGTTATGCCGGTTGTCCGAGGGGTTCGACTTTTGGCGACGGGGTCAATAAAATACATAGCCGTATCTGTCTGCGACAACACGACACCGGGGATCGCGGGGACGGCTCGCTGTATTGGCAATGGTTGTTGAACGTTTTCGAGACCTTGACAAACACCCGTGAGATATTTGAAAGTTCTGTCGCGCGGCGAGGTCCGCGAAAACGATGCTTTGAAAACGAAGGTCCCGCCATTCCACGGAGCCGGCTAGCGTGCAAACCCGCGCCTGCGATCACCAACTCCCGGATCTCTTGGAATCCGAGTAATTTAGGTGCTGCAGGACTCGTTCCACGCCCGGTCGATTGTCAATGGGAAGAATAGCCGCGGTTCCCAGTAGACGGTGAATGCCACGCGATCTACGACACCGCCAAGTGCTTCCCAGAAATTCCTTGTAAAGTCACCGCCGCGAATTTCTGGCTCCTTGAACTAAGTCCAGTTATCAAACATTGGCTCCTCGGTCGGCGAACAAAGACACGTTTATGGCGCCACTGAACGTGACGTCGGGACGAAAGGGTCCTCGGTAGTTTTTGGCGTTAAGCGATTCTTAGACAATTCCGTTGCCTTTGACCCTTCCACATTCTAGATTTCAGGGACGATGCCCCGTTCATTCATGGAGCGGATTGAGGTAATCTTTAATCAACAGCGTTTATGGTGCCACTGAGGGAATCCTTGATTTAATTAAATCTCTGGATTATATTTTCAATACAAGCACACCTGATTTTACGCTTTTAGAAGGAATTATATCTTTATTGGAAGAAGAAGAATAATAAACATGAAAAGTCACCGAAATCTGAATTCCAGGAAATAGGAAAGACACCTGTGTAATTAAAAAACTGATAAGACTTAAAGCTACCAATTTTTAAGATTAATAAAACATGATAAAATGGAATTAAAAATACTGCAAACATTGAAACTCGTATAACAAAATCTAAAAACAATACTTATAAAACTGTGAAAATAAATTTAAGAAAGAAATCAAGACTTCAACAAGGACGTATTCAATTTGCATACGAAAGCACTACTATGGGTCAAAGCTCTAGATTGTATACGATCTTCGAACTCTGATAAAGGTACCGTTGAGGACCAAAGTACTTCGAAGGATTTCTCTCCTTCCAGTGACTATTACAGTTCCTTAACGCCGTTTTGCGAGTACTGCAGAGAGGCAAAGAACTCTTAGAAAAGAATAGTCCAAGTAATGTGTCCAGAAAAAACAGTTCAGCATGATAAACAGCTCGGAGGAGACCTAACCCGAACCCATTGCGACAATTTATGGGCAGTTGAAACGTACTGGAAGTGGATCTTGCAGAATGCCACGCGATCTGCGGAAACCCCGAGAGACCAGTTTACATTCCACGCAGAAACGTCCCCATTCTGTCACAGACTGACCTGAAGGGTGAAGTTCGACTGTTCGAACTACGCAGCCATGTGCTAACTGATATATCGAGGACATTATTACTCGAGATTCCCCAAAAGTTACGGATACAGTCCCGAACTTAGAGTTACGGTAGAACCTTGAATATCAGAACTAACAAGAAGACAAAAGTGTTTGGAGGATAGAACAATCAATTTTAGCGTGTGGAACTTCATATACTTTAACCCTATTATCGGATTCAACTAACTTGTCCCCGATGGTGCGTGGCTTCTGAATTTCGACAATGCCGATGATGTAAAACAAAATGGGTAAGAAAAATTTTCGTCTAGAAAGAGAACCGAACCCCTGGCACTCGGTGTAGTACACTCTCACGTTTCCTGTACACCATGTCAGTAGATGTTCAGCCTGTCTTAACTGCATTTTAAGACAGCACTAAAACCTTATTTATAAATATCTTAAAAACATTGAGTATCTGCCTCAATAATAGTATATATTTATAATCAGGATTTTGAAATCTACCGTGTTCAAAGTTTCTATTAAATCGGTGACCTGAAGGTCTTGCGTTCTTCTTGTGTGACTAATATAAATCTTCCCGAATATTGAAAGCAAAATTTCATGATAAATGTAAAATAAGTAAAAGTCAATTCCTGGTACGATTAATCTATACTGCCATCAAATTGAAACGAGCATTTAAGCAAAAACACGTATGTAATTCTAGACTCCAGTATACGCATCAAAGTAACCTTACTTCATATTTATGGCCTTTAAAAATTTCATAAAAGAAACTCATACAAGTTTACTGCGAATACCAACCCTCATAGAGTCCACGAGCGTAACACGTTTTATTTTATGACGCTTGCTACAGGCTGTTTAATACAACAACAGGAATAGATTATACAGGGGACACTGTGTCCATTCCTAAACGATTCTTTCAGTAGTCAAGAGATATCCTATCTGGTCCTCCCTAATCTATGGAAAGAGACACCCGTCGTCAACAACAGGGAGGGGTGAGAGGCAAAGAACGATTACAACAAACCGTTCCATGCTGTTTCTCCATCCACCCAGAAGAGGAATTCAATATGGGCCGCGTCCGAGGTGGTCGTCTCGGGGAATGAAATTACATTTCCATTGTGTCTTTCCATTCGCATGCGAGTCACACGCGGCTTCAGGTCGTTGCGTCCCTAGGCCCCAGCGACTGGTACCAAGGGGTGCAACGTCGAGGATACGCAACTCCCAGCGCGGCATCCAGCGTCGGTGGCTCAAGAGTCAAGAGGTCCCACGAAACGGAGAGTCTGTCAACCATAAGTTATACGCCTTCGATATTAGCGAACGAGCCCGCCCTCTGGACGAAAAGGGCGTGTTCTTTCGGGGGGACCCCCGGGTCCCTGAAGTCCAGTTTCCTATATTGATATCGGCTGACCTATCTACCTACGTAGACATATACGCCGTGCTGTGGAGCGAGGGACGCGGGTGCAGGAGACTGGGTGTGCGAGGCGGGTATTAGTTGGTGTCGCCGAGACCCCCGAGGGCCATTTATCTGGCATTTGCGAGAGACAACAACGCGAGAAGAACGCTCGGCCATTGACTTTTATGGATAGCGCGTTCGCCAGGATACGCTGTACACGGACCATCAGTCGACGCCTTGAGACTGGCCAGCTGGCCTGACCACCAGTCACCGTGGTGAAATTGCGAGCTTCTCTTTGTTTACAGCCGTGACGCTTTGCGCCTCGACGTTTCAGCAGAGAATACGGGAAATTACGGAGACGTTTTTTATATGTATCTTGATATTTGGGGTCGTGGCTAGAGGTAGGATCAATTACCTTGAAAATAGGTTTGAATATGACTATACATATAGTTTCGAACAATTCGCGAATACTTCGGAAAACAAAAGCAAGAATCCAAACGAGATAAGTTGGAATTGTTTACAAGTACTTTGACAAATGCAAGCTGTACTTCCAAGTACAATCGAACCGTGACCAAGTAAACTCAAATTTGCTGACATATACATATACAGGCATGGTATAAAGTACAAAGTGAGTGGGAAATGTGCACATTGCATATGCTTATGAGTTCAGAAAAAATTTAGAATTAAGAAATGATCACAATTATCAATAATTGTGGTAATGTACCTACATAAGAATATCCTTTTCGTGAAACATTATTGTTGCTATTATCCTGCTCAGCGACATTATGCATCTTTACATGTTTAATTAAATTTGTTATTCATTTACCATATTTTCATTTTTTATCACATAAATTACAACTTACGATACAATTTTGTGATTGAGAAAAGTATTCCCATATCCAGGAACGTTTAAGCATTCTAGAACACAAATGAACACAATATGTATAAACGCTTATAATATAATACAAATGTAATGAATAAACTGTAGATATTGTATTTTGTAATGCAAATCAAAAAATCGAACTCACGCGTTAGATATCAGTGATATGAACATGAACAGAATATTATTACGGATATGTATATATGGACAAACAAATGCCCATCAAACTATCGTGCGTTTTCTTTATGCGAATCCGATAAAGACAGCGAGCTGCGCGTGGCAGGGCTACCTTGTGGCGCCTACTAAGGTTTGAATCCTTTGACAAGATTCGATTCTTTCCAATGTCAGAATACTTATAAGAACGTTCTTTAAACCTATATGTACTCGTTCCAGGATTCGAAACCTACTCGTATAGATCGAGTACATTACAAATATACTCAATAAAACATCATTTGCTATGAATACTATTCGAAACCCGTGCAGTGAAACTTGAGTATTGAAAGAGACCCGGATTCGTCAGTACGTATTGAACTTGGTCCCACCTCTAGTCGTGGCTGATGAGGAACAGGAGCGTTGGGTTAGAGGAATTTGAGTAGGATTGTAAGATTACCAACAAATGGGTTAAGAACAAACATGAAGCCATGGTGAACCAAGGGGGAGGGAAATCTTTTCAATTATCGAATAGGACAATCTACATAATCGTAAAACGTAATGACCAGAAGATTTTGTTCGCATTCACGATTCGCTCCGGGTATCAAGCAATAAGGATCGCCGGTTTACGCTCTGGTCGAAAATTCCTTGCCGCCACTGTCCAATAACTTTTACGCTGACTACCGTGGAAGCCCATCCGATAGGAGTTTATAGTCGACCACTTCCGAGTGTCCAGGCCGGCGCTGCACAAAAGAGGTGGATCAATCTCATTGGCCCCGCTGTGCAGAAGCAATCCAGGGAAACGGTCGATAAGCGGCAATGGATCGTTCCAATAGAACTTGTAGTTCTTCGCGGAGGAACGCGTAAAAGCGGAATTCCGTAAGGAAAACTGACGCGTGCTGCTATCCGGTCAACAAGTGCACGCGTACAAGCTGACACTGCTGTCGCCTACTCGTTCTACCGTAATAAGCTGACGGATTACGACCAGGTTTCCTTGGCACGCTACCGTGCCAGATCTGGATCCCATTAATTTCACTTCGCATTAACTCCTGTAGGGCAAACGGTCTATCCCCGCCTAGGGGTAGACCCACGACGGGTGATTAACTTTTGAAGTAACGAACCTCGACGTCTCCGAGGAACGATCGCGGATGATCATTCTCGATTATGAGAAGAGACTCTGTGATCTCCTTTTGAGAAGATTAAAATGTGAAGGTTTTCTTAAATGTACTTTTTAAGAGTTAAATATTAAATTTTCTGAACAGCTCCGCTCGCAAAACGTTGCATTACACATTCGACATCCGATGAAAAATGATTCTGTTGCGAACATTTGCGGAATGGAGGACTTCGAACAATGCAATACGCAGTTAGGGGAACCAGTGGGTCCTTTTTTAGAGAGAGGGTGCAGGTAGATCCAGAATTATGATGCATGAAGTCATTACGCTGGGAATGCAATTGACGACCGTGCAGGGGAGTCTTTGTGCAGGGAAAATTGATGGACCTCCCGTCAGTGTGCTAATCAGATGAAGACATTTTCCCCTTCCATCGACGGAGTGGCAAATGAATTTCATTGTACACTTCTAGGACCTCTCATCAAGCCGGCTTTTTAAAGTCAATCCCTCAGAAGTCGTCGCGTAATTTCAACGCGCTTCGTTACAACAAAGCTAATTTCCATTTAACCTCAATCATCCGAGCAGCTTCGTCGCTCAAAATGTGATACGATTTCCATCTCTGGATGTAAGATTTTCTGCGGTTCGACGGGTTCATTTTGGAAACAATAAGTATATACGGAGGAAGATCTGCTGCCGTTTACGGTCCATTAATATCACTTTAGTAAGTGGGAGTATAGTCGGACGAAAGGCAATCCGTTTTCATCCGCTCGTCTTGGTTCTCCGATGGAGGTGGTGGAAGGAGGTAAAAAGGAAGGAATCTCTCTCTGCGCTCTTCAAGAACGGATGCAATAATTAAGGTAGATACTCGCAAGCGGGCGAGAAAGAGTGTGCGGCGGACGCGTAAAGATGGAGCACGCCCCCTTAATACCGAGATATAGAAACCATTAATTTACGTCACATTACGCCCTCCGGTGTACGATTTCAGTTGTGCACAGTAATAGGCTTTCTGCCAAGCCCTGCACTCTAATTTGTTCGCCACGTTGTTACCGCTGCACATCGCTCCTTTCCGAGCGTGCACAATTTAGGGAGACCAAATGAATTACAGTTTTTGATTCCCTTCCTTTGTTACCATATAGCCAGTGGATTTCACCCGTAAAAGAATCGTTGTTTGTTCCTTTGGCTGGTTTGTTTCCGCTGAATTTATACTGGCGAATTTCTGAATCTCTATTCTCAGGAAGTAACAAAGAAATAATACCCATATGTTACACTACGGAAAATCTTAATTTTGCTTTGTCTAAACACTTTTTTGTAGTACACTTCCAAACATGAGGAGCAAGTAAATTGTAATTATAAATATTGTTCCTTATATGGACTTATGTTTAAAAATCTGTTATGAGTTTTTCAAATAGTCTAATTCAACAAGTAACATTTCAATTTCCGTACTATACAATGTCGTTTTCATAAACAAAAAATGGGGATGTAGTGATATAAATTAGTATCAGAGCCGATGCAGACGAGCGACAAAAAGTCGCTGCAATTCTGTGTACATACTACTATGCTTGTGATAAATACAAATATATCGAACAACGTTACTGATGTCACGCCTTTGACTCTGCACATGGCACTCGGAATGCACCTAGCAACATAGTCCCCTCAAACTTAACCCGCGAGTATTTAAGACCTCAAGACCCCAGCGAACCGATTGCGATAGCTATAGTCAGTCTTGGTAAAGCAATCTTATTGTCTGTCGCTACAACTAAGAAAGTTACAATAAATTTCATATTGTTCTTAATTATTACCCGGTTCCGACTTTCTAACGAGTATCCATCTCCGAATCGAATGAGGTTCGAAGGAAGATCGAGCGGACTACGTCAACTGTGAGTTCGGGACCGTTCTAGCGTGACACTGACATGAAATCGCAACGATCGCAATGACTTTGCGTCACTCATGTTCATCGGGTCTCAGTGTCACCTGACACCCGAATGAAGCTAGCTGCAATGCTAATATCTTATTAGTGGTACGAAGATGAATTATATTCTTTAATATACGTATACTGCGTAAGTTCTAACGTTTCCTTTTTTACTGTCTGTAGAGACTAACAAGTACTTTACAATTTTGTTCGAGTATTTAAAAGTCTACAGATAATAGTAAAATAATTATATTCGGACCCAAGATACCTATGAATAATGTAAAAAAAGATCATGTGCGGAGAGTTAAACATTTTTCAGTCAGTTTAATACGAACTACAAGTTCCAGGTCTTCTTCTGCATCCAACTACCAACGCTCTAGCCAAAGATGAACAGGATAGTAGTACAAACTTTAGCCAACCATTCGAGAAATATCCCCTGAAAGTGCAAGGACGTGACTGTAAGTGTCGTAAGTACGTGCGGCGACGGGAACTGCGAAATGACACGAAACTGTACGTGGAACGAACAGGAACCGGTGAGTATTTCATCGTTCGCTCGAGAACTGCCACGATAATGTTCCTATGATTTCTATTTCCGCTTCTCTCTCGCCGACATTCGCTCACACGGTTGTCTTCGTTATTCGTAGAACGCAGTGCGAATATACTGCGACACATTCACGCACCACTGACTATCCTCGATGTTATCGTGCACGGAACCGCTTTCGCGGGGCGCAGCAAACCCCCTGCGAGCAATATCTGACGAGAATTACCGACAGACGTGACGCGTTACGGCGTCGCGTCGGATGAATGGAAACTGAAGTTCCATAATCGTGTAACTCCGGAGAAGCTCGTTGTGACACCTTTTTGCGCAGAAAGTTTAAGGGCCCGTCGAGCGTTTCGAGTGGAAACGAATATAAATAGAGTTCAGAGCGTCGTGTCGCGTCGAATGTAAAGCGTCTCGCGAGGTCTTTGATCGTCTGTGCAATCTGACACGCGTGGGAGAATATTAACTGCGATTCGAGGAGTCGTGAGATGGAAGGTAATTGAGGGGCTCGTCGTATTTGATCGCACCAAATTCAACCGGGCAGAAAAGCAACTGAGAAACGACGCGGAGACGAGGTAGTTTTCAATTTCCACTGTCTCGGGGAGGGAAAATAGATGGTTCAGGGTGTTAACGATAGAAGTCCCGTCGCGACGCGAAAGGTGATGAATTCGTCGAAGTTCGGAGACAATGTCAGCTGTCGTTGAACTTTTTCATTGCGCGGGGACAGCGCGCGCGCGAGCGCTTCGAAAAAAGTTCCGGCATGAAAAATCCGGATTCAGATTCTGTTCCAGCTTAGTTTCGCTGAAGTTATACTTTCCGGATTAATAAAGAAAAGGTCGTAGCTTCGTATAATGAGAAAAGTTTCTTTGCAAAACCGGGAATCGGCAATTTCAGAATGCAGCGAGTTAACCTCTATTCCTCGGTCCGATGAAAAACTGAAATTCCGAAAGTCGAGGAACGAGCCCGGCCACCGACTTACGCTCGGTTTCCTCGAATCGCAGCGAGAAGTCGTGCGCTTTCGTTTCCAGTTCGAACACCAACTTCGGGCGTTACTTTCAATTTTTCCGCAGATATAACCGAATGGAACACCGTTCTAAATTTTGCGTTCCCGTGGAACTGCGAGCTGCAACGTGAAAAAATTTCCGCATGATTTCATATTCGTGGGGATATGCCATGCACCAGGTGTATCGGCATACCTGCTGTTTCCCAAACACAATTCAACGGAATTCCGAGAGAAACTTCAAGCATTACCTTCAACCTTGCTTAAAGTTTCAACGAATTTATTATCTTGCTGTGCTACTTTATTCTGACTGGGAATAGAAATAATATCCATAGGAAACAAACATACCATTTTAAGGTATTTTAAGGTCCTTTTGCTGTAGGTGTCAGAGTTAAATAAATAAATTGGACGATAAAATATTACATTGCTGTTTCTTTTCCGAATTCGTTTTAGCCCGTAGAAGTTTACAGTTTCTGCGAGGTTCCTAGTTTCTAGGAGTTTCCTAATCTTTAAAAGTCCCTGATCCCAAAGAAACTTTGGACACTTTATCAGGATTCGAGTCTATTTTTATAGTTCCTAACTGTACGCCTTAATTCTGGAATTTTTCTATAAGATCTTATTGTCTTTCTTTACGTCTTTCAGGTTCTAGTCTTTTTTATCCTTTCAAAACATTCCATTTTCTCTTCGGGCGTATATAAATTTTTTCCCAGCCTCTAAGTCCTTTATTCCTACTTTATTCCAGTATCTCATATTCGCTCATTTTTTTTACCCACTACTACTTTCTCCTGCAATAGACTTGCGAATGTGATGGTTTTAGGCAGTAATGACAGTTCGTGAGACTGAAGATGGTTCAGCTATTTTAGTTCGACGTAATGGTTCAATAATTTACAATCTTTATATTGTAGTCACACCTATTTCGACCCCCTCAAAATGGGACATTTTACCTAGCGAATGTCTTTGTGATTAGAAACTGATTACTACTATTCCCGTGTAAATAGTATTAGGTGGAAAGCAATTCATTTATTGTTCCCGAAAAGAATATGAAAAAGATAAGGTATGATATCCTACTAGATGATCCTCATTACAATTAACATTCAGGCAGAGAAATAATGGACTAATTAAAGAAACTAATAGAATATAAATAATATCTATTGGAAAACTCAGTTTTCTCTAAAATCCTTGTCTAAATTTTTATTTAATCTTCCGTTGTCACACTTATTCTACGCCATATGATTGTCACACTGGGTCATCTAAACCCAGATTTTAACCAAGACTCGAATTTGAACCAAGGTTTTAAAAAAAACTAATATCGATATGGAATAGAAAAAATTTGTTAATGAAGGTTGAATATTGTGAAATATGATACTAATATGATAATAATTTTCAATAGAAATCAATAATAATTTCGGTTCAGATGTTTCATATTATTCTGAATGAGGTTTTAATTCTTTATCTCATCATGAATTCATCACACTTTTTATGTATTTCGATAAGTGTAACACTTAACTCCTAACATTTTTTGCCTACTTTCTTCTATCCTCTCTAAAGACCAAGCCTCCAAAAGTAGCCAATAAATTTTCTTTACTGAAATTCGAATCCTACATCTCTATGCTTGGCGATATCGATCCCGTCATAATACCGAACAAATCCCGGTTCACCCTTCCCTCAACCGCCCCCTCCGAATTCAGACTAAGGAACCGCGTCCCCCGAAAAAAAGTGTCCATACGAATCCATATTCACACCCCATCCCCCAACGCTGGAGCAGACGGTTCCCATTGTAGTGGCGGTGGTCGGCGCACAAAAGTCGGGATCGATCGTTGTCGAACCCGTGCACGCACACCGACCACCGGCCGCGGAGACACAAAAGTGGGACAATATTGGCAAATGAGACGGTACATTTGGCAGGCATTGTCGACAGGCGTCGGGGTGACCGTGGCCAGCGCGTTCGATGCATCGTAATTGCGCGCATTGTTTGATGCGCCATACCGAATGATTCGAGTCAAATCGCCGGTGACCGGTCGCGTCTTCGACCGAGCGATCGCCCTTTGCATCGTTCGCCATAGGAAACGAGCCTCGATGATTTCGCCCGACATCCCGTCTTCCGCGACGGATGACTCAGCCGCGGTAATGGTCTGTGAATGATTATTAGTAAGAGAGGCAATCTCGCGTTCGATCTTCAGCCGCCGACACGTTTCCGCGCTGTTCTTTTTCTCTTTCCCTTTCGTAAGAGCAACGAACACACCCTTCCTCGTCCTCTAGACGCGAGCACGTAGCAGCGATTCAGCTGATGGAACGAGGAACAAGGGAATTAATCTTGCTCGAATAAGATTCGCTCCAAGCAGCGGGAAAAGCACTGCAAGCCGCCTCTCCGGACTCCCAAGTAGCGTCATCGCGAAATCCGGACTCTTTTTCATCTTCCTGCCACTCATTTTCGCTCTCCACTGTCGTCCGACGATCGATTCCAGCTCGCAGAAATTGGAGCTGACGGGATACGTTGCGCGAGTGATTCATTCTTAACGAGACGTTCTTAAAACTTCGCTTCGATCATGAAGAATTCAACTGTTTTGAAGACTTTAGCACACTTAAATCGATCGCACTGATACAACATTCTTTAGATCCTGGAGGATTCGAATTGGAAACTTTATAGTGCCACAAGAGCTATTCTCTACGAAATCTTTGCTACTATCAACAGATAGTAAAGACACATTATTGATAAAAGCGTGAAAGAAGAGTTAAAAATTTAATTTGATCATACGAAAAGAAACTCCCATTTCATATCCTTTGAAGATTTGGGATTTATTAAAATTTATTCAAACAATAACCCGTGCCTCAAATATCAGATTGCCACATTTAAGAATAAAAGCAGCTTTCGAGAGTTCTTTCCACAGGATCCCTTTTATGCTATCAAAAGCAACGAGAATATTCCAGATTCCGCTATTAGGAGGCCCACTTCGTACGCGTGAATGCTGGAATCATGTTCCGCCTCAGAATACCTAAACAGTACGTGTTATCCCGAAATAAGGAACAGTATCAAAGTGGCCATCTCGCCTGTAAAAGTTTCGCTCGGCCGCTGGTTTATAGTTGGACACAACTAGCCTAGAGAGAGAGTTTCCAACCAACCGCTGCGGCCGAGCATTGTTCGACTTCAACCCGTTCCTTTTCACCGCTGGAATAGCAGGCCGTGATTAACTTCGGCCGTTCCTCCGGTCGGCGTGATATAAACGCCCCGTGACGATATCGCCCCGAGAAATGGAATTCCGCGCCGGTAACCCTTTTCGACGTCATACCGGCTGATTTACTCGGCTGAACCGCGGTTATCAGTTTCGCCTTCTGCCATCGGAGGCCGCATTCGAGAGATTTACACGTTCGACCAAGATCCGCGGCAGACATCGTCCTTGTTTGCGGATCTAGCGCGCGTTCCAGATATCCCGATCGCGGGTCGCTAGATCGCGTGACTCGACTATCTAAATCCCCGATGACGAGCGCGCAGCGAGCTAAAGATCGAGCGGCCCGTGAGAAACAGGATTTCCGATGCGCGGAATAAAAACATTTTTTGAGCTCGCCGGTGGGTAGACTGTCCGGTCGAGGGGTTTCAAGATACTTAGCGAGGATTGTTCATGATGCTGATTGAAAGGTCTCAAGGGGCTTTAAAATATTTATTGAGAGAAAATTCTGCTTCGAAGAAACAAGATGACCGATTTTCTTCTCTTTTTAATGGTGAGATTGAGATATAAACCTGTTCTCGAAATAAGGAGAGAAGATACGGCGAGCCTCCACTTTGCTTTCGCGATGTTGCCGCTTCTCCAGGCTTACGACTGGGTGTTCTCAGAGTAATGTTTACCCTACTCCCTGCGTTTTAACCAATGTCTATCGGCTATTCGTCGAAGGTTCTTAGCTATTGCCTGTCCTTGTCAAGCATCTCGCGCGTTTTCGTTTTAAGAGAACCCAATCAGGACCATAACCGTAGTCATAAACTTCAGTGTCAAATTGTATTTGAGAATGCGGAAAACAGGGGGTGTGCAGAACTAATATGAAAAGGAAAGAAGCGCCTGACTGATCCACAGACAAGGAAAAAGTTGTACAGTAAGATAGAATAAGACAGCATATATGTATATATATACAGGGTGTTCGGCAACGTGTGTCAGAAATTTTAAGGGATGGTTCAACACGCAAAAATAAGACGAAAATCAAGAGTAACGAAATCGCGGTAGCAGCTTTGTTTTTTAGTTATTCATACGGACAGCTCTACACACTCTGAGTATTCCGTAAATTTTGACATATGCCATAAGGATTGCCATGTTTCAAGCGTTTTTCACCCACTTTTTAAAATGTTAATAACTGAAAAATAAAGCTGTTACCGTCATTTCGTTACTCTTGATTTTGCTCTTATATTGACATCTAGAATCACACCTTACATTTTCTCCCACCTGTAGAAAAACACCCTGTACATACATAACAATATACATCAATTTTGCAGTAAGAATACCTTATAGCAAGCGGTATAGTTTTGAAATGGATGCTAACTCCGGCACATCAACGAAGCAATCACATGGAAACAAGCAATCTTTTAGGCTTCCCTTCCTCTGTGTGCGCAGCCGATGCTCACTCCTACAAACATCCCCGATTTTTAAAGCTTTATTACGACTGCTTCTGAAAATATTTAAACGTACATAGTTTACACCCTGTATATATCGACTCCGAAAAGCTTGAGGCCAGGTTCTTGTAAGACATCATAACGCTCGGTTGTAAGATATCGCAACGCCAGTTTAATAAAGCTCTCGTTAGAACTGATTAAAATTGTTTTACTCAATTCCACACCCGCAATCCAACATTATTACTCGCTCGTCAATCCATAAAAATCGACATTTCTCGAACATTTTAAGAATATTCTGTGACACACACTGCACGTGTCTAACCTCAACTTAACCTCATGCTTCGAAGTACGTCTGATGTGAACGTAATACTAAAAAAACCTTGAATTGCGCCATAGCATAGATTCTATTCCCAAAGTCACTCTCGCTAAATCAAGTTTGCTACACTGTCTCAACAACATTCTTAACTGTGTCAACCAAACTGGCGGTTTCAACTCTCTCGTGTCTCTCACACCAGCAACAAGATTCCCTGTAATTCCCCAGCAATCGTGTCTCCTACGTCCAATTGAGGGCCCTGATGCGGCTCCCCAAGCAACAACTTTCCGTCACCACGGTTCCCAATTTCGCGTCTCCTCAGATCTCGATTCGCAGTGCCGGTCCCCAGAACGTATGAATAAATAAACTCAGATGTCCGAGGCGAGGGTAGCGTACGGAGCGGCCAGCGGGAACGAAAAGGCGGAGGACGGTTGGAAACGGTAGCCCGAAGTCACGTAGAGCAATAGCGTAGACCGCGGCGGTTGTTCTTATCGCGGGGCTGAGGCAGGTGCCGTCACGAGGTTGTTTCTGCATTCAGGAAAGAAGAGCGTCGTAAACAGGGCCGACAGGCAAAAGCGAAGCTGGCGGTGACGCGTTGTATCGTGACGGAGCGATACGAAGGAGACATCCGAGGGTTCGTAAAGCAAACGAGCCACCTTATCGGCCGGTCCATCTGTATTCACGACGTTTCTGGCTTATCTTTCGTGTGTCCGTCCGCTCTTCTTGAAACGGGCTTGCGGCTACGCGAGGAGCCATACGCTCGACTCGCTCCTTTCGCCTGCCCTTTCCCTCAGGAGATCACTTGCCGGCTCTCCCGGTGGGCCATACTGCCACTCCATCACATCAGGATCTCTGTTTTTCCACTCTATCGCCCCGTCGCATCTCTCCACTCTCCGGACTCTTTATCCTCCTTCCGCGACACTGTCCTCTTTCTCTCTTTCTTTCGTGTTCCTCATTTCCGCTGCGTCTATCTCCACTTTCATCCTCTTTACTCGCCTCCGCAGTTCTTGCTCCCACCCGGTTACCCGCGTGTACACGGGGAAAAAGAATGAAGAAAAACGAGCGCGCGGCTCGGGATGGAAAGTCTTGCCACTCATCCGCGGCTAATCCTCCTTTTCTCTTGAAAGTCAGCGCCACGCGCACGCTCAGTCTTCTCTCCGCTCGCGGAACGGATTAACTCTCCCCCCTCGACGATCACGATCATTCTCTGACCCAAGTAGACACCCTTTGACGCGTCGTATGTTCCAAGAAATGGAGCAATGGGGGTGGCTCGCGTTCAGGGGAGAATTTCAGATTGAACGTGGCTTGAAAAGAGAAAACTGAGTCTGTAGTTACATGATGCGGAATCAAAATGTTGAGTCGGAACAAAGGTTCGTACCATTTTTCAGTGAATTGCATCTGAAAATGCCAAGTTCTGGAAGAGTGAAACGATGAAACTACCTCAAAGTTAACGAAAAGTAATAGAAAACAAATGGCACATATGTAGTTGAATAAAATGTACAAGTAGATATTTCAACATTTCCTCAATCACTTAAAAATGTTGCGAACTTCTGTTTCAACCTAATATATGCCAGAAATGTTTACGCATTTTTTTTTTTTTTTTTTTTAATTTAAGAAAACACAGTGGTCTTATCGTATCAGTAATATTTAAGTGATGTCTAAATTTCAATCAGAATATAACCCTCTCTGAGCAATCTGAATCGCTTGAGGTGCAGATGAGATTTAAATATCATCTAAATATTTAATCAAACGATTGTATAATATAGTATAAGATTTATTAGCTATTCGACAATTTTTTCAAATTTGACAAATGTGAAAAAAAGGCTATCTCTAAAAATTTCTATTTCAAATATAATCTGATTGAACTTTGTGACCTCAACGCCACCTGATTTCAAGTCTTCTTCTTCTACTTCTTCTTATTTTCTGCATTTCTCTTTCATTGTATTTATTCCAATAAAAACAGTTAATATAATGATACATATGAATCTAGATATGGAATTTATTATAACTACTTATAGTCACTAAAATCTACAGACACCACTTGAGATTGTATAACTTTGGAAAATACAAAACTATTTTTATTAGTACTGTCTGTTACATTTATTGATAGTATATTTATCATGATTAAATATTTAAACATCTTCACTATTTTCAATATTTTTATTTTTTTAATCAAAATTGTAGTGCGTATGTAAACTATGCCGCATAATTTCATATTTACTAGGACAAAGTTTGTAGACCTTCATGCATCTGTGACACTTGCTCATGGCTTGGTTCTTTCCTTCTAATCTTTGCCTACGAGTCAGTTTAATGAATACCGTAGTTATTTGTAATAGCCCCAATACCAATTAATAAGCAAATTAATACTCATATTATAATTCAATATATTCTATTTCCTGAAATATCTTCATTTGTTTAATGTTTTAATACTTCTATAACTGACTATATATTTAGGAATGCTTTTCTGAGAATCGAATGAAGAAGCTGCCAAAGATGTCCATGGCATACAAATAGCTAAAACCCACTGTCCTATAGACCCAATATCGTTTACCAAGAAACAAGCATCAATATCTCTTAGAATATTGATCACTAATGGTGAACCGTTTAAGCGTTTTCAGAAACTGTTTAAGTAACCTCCTTCTATGATTAGAGGCAACTAGAAAATCTTGAACTCGTCAGCTGAACGAATTCTCGTCTTGATCACCGCATCAACTTATGTAGGACAGCTTTGAATATTCAGCAACTCCTGAGGAGTTTATTATATGTATACGTGTACAGCTAGCATATGCACCCACGCGCGGATCCTACTTTATGGAAACCGAGGATTACCAGGGGATTACTAGGTAGATGTACCTAATCGCTTAGGTTCTTCCTGAAGCTTTAAGTAATGTTAAGCCGCTGGTTTCGATTAAGTCTCGCAAGCTTTTTATAATTTTCTTCGGTAACTCCGGGCTAAAACTAGCCGCTACGGCGCTGTTAATGATTCATAATGCAGGGAGTCTGATTTGTGAAATTTTCAGGCGGTTTACAGGAAATTAACTTACATCCGGTTCTTAATTTTGTCCAAAATTTATAGCAGTTATCTCGTTTCTTATTATTAGTCACAAAATTTCTGCGGTAGGAATGAGAAGAAAACTTTACAAAGATCCAATACAGTAAACTTATAGCATTCCTCAAATTACATTACCTAACTGAATATTATTCGCGAAAATAAAAGATTTGGACTGGGAGACCTTTGAAAATTCTGGATACAAAATATTAAAACAAAGCGTGACGATTGTTATTTGCTAACTAACTGTACCGCGAATTCACACGAAATAATGAAACAGTCATTCACAGTACAAAAAAAACGGCATTTAAAAAAAGAGGAAAATCGAGGTCGACGGTGTAAAAATAATTAAAATCAGGACCAGTTGAAAAGCAACGACTGAGTCAAGAAGAAAGGGACTATTCGCCAAAACATTTAAGAAACTTCATTTACACGTTTACGCAATATGATTTAGCAAGTAATTGCATGTTACAAAAATTAAGGTTCGCGGTCGGCCGCATATCGAGGAATATAATCCACACAGGATCGTACGAAAGTGATTCGAGTCGGGTGCAAAGTTCACGGCTGAGTCACGGCCCCGTTGCACATTCGTTCGAGATATTAGTAGCGAATCTCTGGATCGCTTAAAAGCATCGACTGAAATCGACCATCACCCAAGGGACCGTGACCATGTCCCAACGATTCGGCCTCGGTTTCGATCCTCCTAGGAGAATTTCGTTCGCCAACAATGTGGTAGTAGAACACGGCGTGTCCTACTTTCGGTCTCACAATCGGAAGCTCTCCTAAGAGATCTGCCGGATGGAATGGCCGGTTGTAAGAGGAATTCCGCGATTAGACGTTTAACAGGCTTCACGGCGATTCTTCGATCGGACATCGATTCGCTGGGCCGATCTTTTTACTGCTGACGACGCGGAGGGCGTGAGCCGAGCTTAAGGGACCCGGAGCGTCGATTTCTTTGTTCTGCATTCTCCCTTCCTCCCTTTGCGCTGCAGTTGAAGAGCGAGAGAATCGAGTCGAAGGCAACCAAAGAAAATAAAAGAGGAACAAGTGGTCCCTCCTCGCTCCTCGCACACCGAGACCACCCGTAAGCGGTTCCTCGAGAGCCGGTCTGACCGGTACCACGGCAACCATTGTACAACCTAGCCATGGAAGATCGTCCCTTCTCCAGCGATACCACGGCAACCGTAAATTTTTGTCAGAAATACGTGCTGGTCTGCTCTGGTTCCTCGGTTAGTGTTTCACGTTACTTCGTCGAATTTTAATGCGGTTGCTCCACTTGGAAAGTTTGATATTTTTATGGTTTCGGTGAATTTTGAATTGTTTACGTAGAACGTCATTAATAATTAGTTGCGATATGAAACAGTTTGGTTTCATTCTGATCATGGTTTCATGGTTTCTGGTTTCATTCTGATCAATTAATAAAACTCGTTTACGTTTTGACATAAATGTATTTACAGGTTTCGTAGAAACTCGTGGAAGTAAACGTAGGTCCAGCTACTGGCAATTTATTTATATTACAATAGGATAAATTAATAAATTAATTTGATTATTTCAGAATTATTACGTATTTGGCATTTTCCTTTATCAGAAAAAGCATTATATTTTCTATAATGTGTAATATTTCTACGAATTATTTAATATTTGAAGATTATAAAATTATATTAACATTTCGTTGCGTAACTTTTTTTATATTTTTCCAGAGTTTTAAAATATAGATTTCCAGAGAATAAAAATATAAATGACTAATATTAAGTCACAATGTCACAAATAGTCACATAAAATGGCGAAAATAGTATCTAATAAATATGCATCTGACCCTAAATAATACAATGAAATAGTATTGTAGACATTTTAAAATATAATTAAAAAAATTATTTAACAAAGTACTGAGATTATTCCAATGCAAATAAGACCAAATATGATATAATTTCGAAAACCTTTAGTTATTTCAAGGTTATTTAAATTAACTATTAACATTTTTACTTCTTGCTTTCAGTTATCATTTTCATTGGCATTCAATATCTGTTTTGTTCGTAAAGTGGAATTTTATAAAAATTTATGTTCTCCAATTACGAATAGCAACCTTATAATATTATTTTTTCCTAATAAAACTTTTCTAAAGGTCTTCATAAAGTTTTCTGTTTTTTCAATTTGTTTTTAAACGTAGCTTCTTCCGAATAACTTTCTGCAATATATTAGCCACGATTATTTTAACAAAGTTTGTATGCACTCCAGAACTTTGGAATTATTGATTGCCTTAGCAAATTATTTATACCTACCCTATATGTATAAATAGAGTATAGATTTCTAATGATATGCCTTTCTCTGTTATAAATTTTCATGTCATTTTAAAAAGCTGACCTTTAAGTTGCATACGCGATAAAAGTATCCCAGATATGAATTCACGCATATTTAAGGAAGTTCGATAAAATATTTTCGTGCTTCGCATGCAACTCCTTACACAATGTACTTCTTATAATGTACTTCTTTTGTGCAATACTATTTCTTTGAGAATGAAAAGTATTCAATTTCATAATGCATTCCATGGAAAATAGAACACATTCTGCGATTCTACGCTATACAGTTGCAAGTCTTCTGCTTATAGAATTTGAATAATGTAGATCGCATTTTACTTTCCTGTGTTGCATACATACATTGACTTTCCCAAGATGATTGCATTTTAAATGCAGTTCTCTTTCATCATAGATCAAGAGGATGTTTATAATGATCTTAATAACGTAATGCTGCATAGCCTGGGTATTTTTTATTAGAAACATCATTTAAGTATAACTGAACACAGCATTACTTAAGTACTACTTACAGATGCACTTGGAATTGCCATGCATTTTGTTCAGCTCTCAACTCACCTGCAACAAAAAAGATACAAGCGATTAGAATTTCTAATGATCCTATGTTAGCTAACAACTTTGCGTACGTATTTCTTAACGCTACGAGTAACAAATGTTTACCCATTCACTCTTTCCCGATATTAGTGGTGTTCTCAACTCAACGGACACCCCAAATTCAATTTGTCGACCATAACTTAACTTCCCACCTCTTTAACATAATCTATCCCTAACTCATGCCGCGTCCTTGCTCCTCGATCCTCCGACAGTTGTACAACCACGGGAACCGCGAGCGTTTATGAATTTTGCCAAGAATTACGATATCCTTGCCACTTATAAGTCCCTCGAATTAGCATTTTTATTGCCAAGTATAAATTCAACCGGTCGGCATAATGAGATAGACGTGTTTCATAAACGACACCTGAGAATTGAGACGTTAGTCGAAAATTGGTAGCCTTCGACCGCAGAATGGGCAAAGCGACGCGTCCGGCGAGTGGGATAACCAGTTTCGTCGTTGTGCTAGATAGATGGGTGTTGTCACGCTGGTGCTACATCGCAAACACACGTTGTTCCAACCAGACCGGTTACTCCGCGTCCCGATATCTTTATTCGCTCGTTGCTCGACAATCTCGGTGTTTTTTTTCGCAATTGTGGCTAATTTTAAATCACAGTGATTACGCTATTCAAAATACAACAGCGAAATCGCATTAATTAATAATCGCTTTGTGAATGTATCAGAGTTGTAATTATCAGGTGTGAAGTGATGAGTATCAGGTGGACCTATTCAATTTTTATTGCACCTGTTTACCATATTTAAATGACGTTCTGGACTGACAAACTAATCGAAGAAATTTAAATATCTAATCGAATGGGATTGTGATATTTATTGTAATTACTTTGTGCTACAACTGTGAACTAATGTTGGGTGATAATTTCTGATTCAAAAGAAGGATTATAGAAGTTTCTACTAATGAGGTTGCATATTAAAGCATCCAGTATCGGCGGTAATTACTGTAGATTGGGATGGTTCTTATTTTCGTCTCTTAAAATCTTTCTACGGCTCACTCAAATTGTTCCAATTGATAAAAAAAAGTTTGCGTAGAGGTTGAGTCTTATTAGATAAAGACAGAATGTGCCCTGGGCCATTGAATGTTCCAATAATTATTTTAATTTGCACAAAGCCGATTTTTTAAAAGTATCCACTAAGTTTTTGATTATACTGGGTGTAAATTATATGCGCTTAAATAATTTCAGGAGTGGTTGGGGAGCTCAAATGGAGCACAAAATGTCCTATGGCACTGCGTCTGCCTTCGTTTTGTAGTAATAATACTTTAAAGTTTATTACCCCATACGCTAAACTAATAGTCGGAAGATTCTGAAACTTTACAAGCACATTGACAAGCAACAATAGAGTAAAAGAGTCTGGATGCATTTTGTTGTATCTTTTATAGTTTAACTGTTATAAAGTGTTACGAGCCGGGGCCGAGTCCAACGCTTGAGGTCGGCCAGTGTGTGTGGATATTTTCCACAGGAATACGAAGTCAGTTTGTTAGTAAGGTACGCAGACGAACCTGACGCGAAGTCAGGGAGCTGCTAGAATTATTGACGGCGAGGACGAACCTGATGCGATGAAGGTGGAGTCAGACGCGGACGAAACCGTCTTTCATTAATTTAGTACCTCCCTTTGCCATCATAGATAACCCGAAGTTTATTTACTAATTCTAGTCATTTAAGAAAGTTTCTGTTCTGTAATGAAGTTGATGATTCTGTTCAAATGAAAGCTTTAATCATCCAATTCAAATTTAGTCAAAAATGCTTTTCTTTTTCTGGAAACAAGTTGTCCAATTCCATTTTCAAAAATTTCGGGAATTTTATCGACTTGTATTTGTATTTGCTTCACACTTTACACTTTTTTATTCGAAACTTAAGGTATTATTGGTATTAACAATTCTTTGTTTTGATTCGAATCACAAACAGGAATAAAAAATGATGAATATTGATAATGATTTTTACTGAAATAGCTTACATAGAATCTTCAAATCCAGATATGGTACTTTAACAGCAAAAAAGACCAAAAACAATGTATTAACCTATAACATGTACTATGTAAAAAAGAATCTCTGTCCCAAAACCAAGAAATAGAGTTGTATATATGGAGTTGTCTAAATAGTTAGACATGATTAAACTATTTATTTTCAAACAAATCTTTTTTCGCCTCGTTACCCACTATTTATCAACTTTTTAGTGTTATTATACAACGTGTATTAACAGTTTTAAAAAAATAGCTATTTAGGATTTTAAGAAATTTTTCTGATCTGTACAAACAAAAAATGTTCAAGACACTTAAATTTTGAAAATGAAAAAGCAAAAGATCTGTACAATTTTTTTCAATTTAACAAATTTTCTTCAAAAACCATTTGTCTCACGAAAAATGCAATGAAACGAAAAAGATGCTTCTTGCCAAAATTAATAACTTTTATTTAACACGTTCTTTACATGATTAAAA
The DNA here is from genome assembly GCA_030770465.2 of Perdita meconis. NCBI lineage: Eukaryota > Metazoa > Arthropoda > Insecta > Hymenoptera > Andrenidae > Perdita > Perdita meconis. The sequence goes on along the minus strand of JASKOS020000015.1, from coordinate 2,347,775 downwards.
ATGTAGTTTTGAAGACAATCGACTTTGTGTTCTTTAAAACAATTTAAACCCACAAAGGTTCACAGGCACGCTTTCCCGTTACCCAATCGAACTAAAATTTTACACAATTTTTTTTATTAATTCTAGATCTTTTTCTTCCAAGATTTGTCTTACTCCCTTTGTCCCGACACTTGAATCCCGTTAGCTGTAACGTTTTAATGTTATCATAATCTCATTATAGTCTGAAAGTTATTGAACCAGTGAAACTGAATCGTGCATCCTTCAGAGCTTTTTCAGTTGCCACAAGCTAACACTATACAGGGTGTAACGAAAATGTTGCAATTCCTTGAAAGGAGTGATTCCTGAGGTGATTTTGAACAACTTTTTCCTTAGCGAAAATGTTAGGTGGGGCTTTGTTAACGAGTTATTAATGAAAAACACCGACCAATCGGGAAGCGAGTACAGCGGATTAATGATGACGCGAACGATGGCGGGCCAATACTACTCTCAGCTGGAGCCCGCGCTGATATTCATCCACTGTACTCGCTCCCTGATTGGTCGGTGTTTTTCGTTAATAACTCGTTAACAAAGCCCCACCTAACACTTTCGCTAAGGAAGAAGTTGTTTGAAATCACCTCAGGAATCACCCCTTTTAAGGAACTGCAACATTTTTGTTACACCCTGTAGAGAAGAATCATCCTTCAGTCTAAATATCCACGAAATCGTATGTACTGTCCGACCTGCGCTATTTGGCGAACGAAAGGGTGATCGAGAGGACATGAGGTCTAGCAACACCGGTATTCAGTATCGATTTTCCCCCTGAATAGGAGGGGAGTGCGTATCTCGAAGCTGACGCTGAGAAAATTACGATTCACTCGGATCCACGGTGACAATGCCCAAGCTCCCATTGCGGCACCACCATCGGTAGCATTTTTCCCTAACGGCTCAATCTCCTGAAAGAGGTTCCATCTCGAAAAGTGCGCATACTATCGACTCTTAGTTCTCTGCCCCGTTAGGCCGACAGTACGTGCAGCATATCCTTCTTCATTCTTGCCCGGCTATCTAATAGAGATCGTTTCCTGACTGATAAATAAACCAGCACAGCCGGTTGGATCATCCATCTTGGTTAACCATCGGACGTGCTCGCCATTGGTAGCCGCGTTATAAAGAACCGCAGTCACGGCAGCCGGTTAGCTGATTTCCTCCTCGTGCATTATCGAGGACCATCAATTGGTCGAGCGGCTGTTAACTCGTCGTAGCGACGCAAGAGGAAAAACCGGGGCCGTCGGAAAGGATACTGGTACCAACGAAGAGGAAGATGCGCAACGCTCGACGGGCTAACGTGTCCGCGGGGTTAATTATTCACGCGAAACGTGCCGTCCGCGGCGGTTTCCGTTGCGGTCTTCCAACGAATACTACTCCCTGCACTTATTCTCGAGTCACTATGGCGAAAGGCAGACAGGCTGCGCCTAGGCACGAAAGCGAAGGATCGCGGGGTCGCTGAGCGGACTAGAGAGCTGTCATCCGGCGACGTTGATGCTCGGCTTTCTTGGCTTCGATGTCGCCCGATCGATAACCAGAGAAACGGATATCGATTGCTACGATTCTCTATTCGCAGTGAACGCCGCGCGACCGAAATCGATAGTCACGATCGAGTTAACAGCGATTCTAGGTTTCGTCTGACGTTCGCCGGCGAGCGAAAACGCTCGCAGACACAGGGGAGAGGGCGGCTTTTCGATAATGATAGCTCCTTTGCGCGATGCGGATGGAAAACGATTAACCGAGCCGCTTGAATATTCAAACGGCCCACCCAAATTTACATTGGACTTCGCGCTCGGCTCTCGACACCGCTCGGAATCGTGTAAAAAGATGGGAGAGGGCGTAACGGGCCGGAAAGGAAATTGGGAGCAAAATTTGTCTTTCAGCGGATCAACCGGTGACGAGAATTGGAGCTTGCAGCGCATTAAGCTGCCACGTGGAATGTTCAGCTATTGCGTTACGAAGTCCGATCTCGAAAGTGCGCTTTGTCCTTTCATGCCTAGCATAGTATGTGCTTTCTCTGCCAGTTTGTATTCTAGGATCATTTCTGTTTTTTTTTTTTTAGTCTAATTTAATTTTGTACTATCATGTTAATGTATAATAATTAGAAAATATTTTCAGTATTTTACATGTATATGTACATATAAAAAAGATGATAATCTAAACAGTAACTAATTTTTTATTTAATGAAATGTGAAAAGAAATAATTTAGATATTGACATAGGAAGTACTAAAACTTGGATAACATACAAACTCATATTCTAACTAAATGTATTAAACCTGTGCAACAATGAAAATTTTGATAACTACCTACATATTTTTCAGATGCTTAGTTTTTATGAAACAGGAATATTTTTAAATGACAAGAAGCAGGATATTGTGCACAGTAATAAAAACTACATTATTAACCAAATAAAACATGTTCCAAGAACATAATGTTCTATTAACGAGACTCCTATATTCCCATTACTAACATCAGCCAAATATTTTATTTTTTATACTCTATGTATGTTTATAATTTACACAAATCTATCTATGTATATTTTTGTATATTTACAATTTATATTTATATTTACTGAATTTATAAAAATACTAATTGTTCCTATATAACTATTAATTTGCATAGCACAATTTTAAGGGAGGGTTAAGCAACAACCAAGTTCATAGTAGCAGTAATTTCTCTTAAAATTTAACCATTGTATTTATCATAAAATATATGAATGAGTCAAAAAAGACCATAAAGCCGTAGCAGGGTTAATACAATGCACTAATTGCAAGTAAATTCTATCGTGCAGGTATACAAATAAACAGAGTGAGTTAAGAATGAATTCGAAACTCGTGAGTCAGCAACCGAATGCGTCACCCAAATTACCTACCAGGTACTATCTTATGTGTGGGGATAGGTTTCCACAAAATCTTAAAGAATAATTCATATGCTCAGTTCCACGAAATCTAATTATTCAAGTTGAAAAAACCACTTCATCTCACTGCCTAAAATACCAGAAAATTGAACGTTACTCAAACCAAAAACTTCACTAGCAGGTAAAACAAAGATTATTCCCTCGGCAATTGAAACCGAATTCGATAATAACTTCGGCAGTGTACGTCATCGAATAAACGATTACTACACGCAATTAAACGGCGAAACGGGATACCAGCCAGCTTCCCGCGAGCAATCCTTGACGATTGATTTCCGAACGCAAACAAGGGCCGGATCGAACAATCGATTACGCCACTAATCTTTCCGCGGTCGGAAGCGTTTCGGCGCGTCGATTTAGGCGCGGGCGAACCCGAAAGGACGGCGCGAACGAAAGACGGCGACGAGTAGTCGGCAATTTCGACGCGTAAGAACGCAATTACGGATCAGCCGACGAAACGTGGCGGCAATCAGGATTGCCGGGCACCGGTTGCCACACTGCTCCGCGCTGCGCCGCGCTGTGCCAATTTTAAGCGCGCGTCTCTTTTCGCCGGGTCGCAGTCGCCGAGCGGCCGAGCAGGGGCGGGAGGATTTAATTAAGGCGTTAATTGGAAAATGGCGAGGCTTAATCGGCCCCGACCATTTCCAACCCTCCGTGAAAAGCAACGACGATAACGACCAACTTTCCACCCGCAACTTCTGACCGTCTCTCCCCTTCCGGTACCGCCGCTATCTTCGCGACGGCGGATGCTGCAAGCCTCTTCCGGGAAGATTGGTTGCGTCGCACGCGAGCCCAAATTGGATTCCGTCTGATGTAACGTCGAAATAGGGCGCCGCAAACGCCACCTTCCCTTTTCTTCGGATGGGGGAGGAATAAGTCTCCGTGGAAAGTTTTTTACAAAGGGGCAACGCGTCGCAAGGGAAATACCGCAGTTTCCGCTGACAACACGGTTTAATTTAAAAGTAACGAGTTTGCGGAAATTTTCGAGTGCAGCCGCGGCCACGTCGAGGATTTCCATCGCGTCGAACAGGTACCGACAACTTTGCTTCGACACCTTCTCTGATTCCTATTGTTCCGTTCTTGGATTTTGTCTCTCTTTCGCGTGATGCTTTTTAAACGGCAGGAATAAACGGATCGGAAGAACGAAAATACATCGATATACGGAGATACTCATTTAATCCTTATTTGTATAAGCAATAATCAATATGTAGCATATTATGTATGTATAAGCAATAATCAATATCTCGGAAATCAATGAACTTAGGTTTTAAATTGTAAACTTGTAGGTGTCTTTTTTTAATGAAAACACGAAGTTCCATAAAGTCTTTTAAATTATTGAGAAAATGTATACAAATTTGTACTTAATTATTTATTTCTACTCAAATCTGCTTTAACTAAATTTCTGGTTCAATAATTCTCTCGGGAATATGTTTACGCGTTTATGTGCAGGTACATAAGTCACATTTCTATAATTACATGTCCACAGACATGTAAATTACACTTTTCTTAGGAAGTGAAGATGTAAAGGCATCACATGACGTTTGGAGTTGCAATTAAGGATGCCATATTAACGGGTACTTGTAACTTTATTTCCTGGAGGTTTTTCGAGAGACACAGACTTTGCATTGCCAAACAGAGTCTGTAAAAAATATAACAGTATAGATCCCTTCGTCAAAATTTTTTCTCCAATACGAAAACCTTATTCTTTAATCATGTTTTCAAAATATACTCTGCGTCTATTTCTGTGTGTATTTCATAAGTGTCCATAAATAGGGTTTTTGAATAAATTAAAAATTCTAAAGTACAAACTAATTTCTTATATCTGCCTGTAAAACCTTCTTGATCAATATATTAACTAAAATGTTATTTGCAGTTAAGTAAGTATTCTGATATTGATCCTCAATTAATCGCAAAATCTATTCCCAGGTAAACAATCTGAATTATTGACTGGAGTTACGGAACAGCTTAAGTGAGTGGAATCCTTGTATTTTTTGTATTGCGCTTAACACAAGCGATTCAGCGAGTTTTTCCTACTTGAAGCATAATTCGCGCTTTCAGCGGAAGCATTTTCCACGGTCCTCGACGTCCGCCTCCAGCCGAATCGCGCGCCTTTTAATCCTCCTCGACTGCCTCCCCCGAGGTCGTAACCCTTGCGAGCCCTTATCTCAGTCACCCTCGTTTCCTATATCTTTCTCTCCCCTCTCATCGCGACACCCCTGAACGCGCAGCCCGTCTGGCTTAGCTCGTGGACTTTTTATCGTATTTCCTACCGGTAAACGTAACTGATACGGGAAACACGTGTATCTAGGAGAAAAGTTGTTCTACTATCACCACGCTTGTCGCCTTTTATTTAAAAAAAAAAAAAAAAAGAAAAGTGATCTCGTAATATTAGAAATAGTAGAAAGCTTTCGTTGAGATAATCGAAATAAGAAATATCATCAATGTATGTGTTTGTTTTCCGAAAGATTGACTCACTCTGTTCAGCTAGAATTCGTTGAGAATTCGTATGAAGTTACCGGGGTGATAAATGCGCCTTTCATTGCATGCTCGCACAGAAGTTTGCACCTCGGATCGACGTAACCAGGTTTCTAATGAAGACAGATAATGTTCTTAGCGAACTGATTTGAATATGTATATTTAGCTTCATGTTGCTGCGGTAGCTTTGGGAATTATCTTCGCGCCTCAAGGAATGCCTTTCGATAATTGAAATAGACGTTTATCGACGAAAACTGTCTTAAGAATATTCAATCTATTTTTGTCGGAGCTAAATCCCTTACCGTAGAATAACCCAGTTACGCCTGTCAAAAGAAATAAAATTCTTTCTTATCTGCAGGAAGATATATTCACTCAAATGTGAGTAAAGAGAAATCTATGGCATATTTATTATCATAAAGTGTAAAAAATACAGCTATAAATTTTCGACTATTATTAGAGAATATTTTTATACAATGTAAAGAAATGTTTCACGTTTAAACTCGTAGTCTGTATAATAGTATGAAATTTTAACACTTCGAATTACTCAAACAAGCGAATATTTCTTTTTATTCGAATAATTTTCGAATATTCGAATTATTCGAATATCACATTCGGATTCTACTGGTATTTGAGAATTCAAACATTCAAATATTCGAATATTAATAACAGCCTTAGTAAAAAATACTAGAAGCTTTAAAAGATGTTATATTTGTTGTTACAAAACAAAAAGGTATAGACATAAGTATTTTTGTTTAGAATATAGTAGTACATACATGGATTAAGTATCTTTTCATTAGGTACTCTACATTCTTATTACTTACAGTTTCAATTATTAGATAACTACACAAGCGATAAACGTACAGTAACATTTTGAATGAAACGTGAACTATGATTTAATATAAAGAATAAGCAAATTACTCATTCAGAAGGCTTTACTCAGGTGTTAAGCTACTTGATCAAGATCTTACACCATTGACATATAAAATGTTAAATTTTGAAATTTTAAATAGTTTCTAAAGGAAAAGTTTCTCTAATTTACTTTCCTTGTATCAAATATATCAATATGTCGAATAAGGAAGGGACTCAAATACTTATATTTTCAGATCCGTAAACTATATAAAACAATAATGAAAAGAATCACTTTCTATCGAAAACATAAATAAAGAACAAGTAGAATAACACTGTAATAATGTTTACTTTTAACAATATACATTTTTAATAAAAGTTAATTAAATTTGTTTTCAACATTTCAGAAATAATATAAATTTTAAAGCAGAAAATAAACGTTCCACGTTTACTTGTATTAAAACTTTTTGCTAATAATTCTTTCGCTAATTTGTACAGTTTTCACGTTTTACCGTTTTGTAAATATGTTCTTATAAATACACATACCCAATTTAGAAGAAGAAAACGAATTGGTGTTTGTTGTGGATTTTGTGCCGTTTATATATCAAGTATGTCGAATTGGTTTTGGAAAACGTGAAGCCAGTTTCATTTGAGAATTTTTGTACTTTAGTTGATTATTATTCCTTATAATCATTTTCAATGTTTCAGATAATTTTGAAATTCTTTATTTGAAAAATTCTTAGATTTTTCGGTCAAAATGCAAAGCTAGAAACCATGTTACCTATGCGATAACCTAATATTTCAATTCCAATGACGCTTTCAATCCAAACTAACATAAAACATTCAAAATGCTTATTTTAAAAACCTTTTCAACTCCTCCAAAAAAATCGCCGCAAATCTGCCGATGCAGCACCGCCATGCTCCAAAATCGATTCTTTCTGAACAGAAATTTCCTGCCAAGAAAAAATCAGTTCGAACGATCTCCATATGTTTCCCCAAGCGCCCTGTACACCCACCCCCAACGCCTCCAGATATTTACTTGCAGATTGCGTCGGCGAGAACAAGATATCATATTTCGTACACGTCGCGATCAACGCGTGGAGTAGTGGGTATTCTATTTTTTGCGACGGACGATCGACAGTGGAGGGTAGCCAGGAGTCCTTTCTTATCTCTGATTGATACGGATTTCGTCGACAAAAAAGCTCGCGCCCCCCGATACACTGACGGAATCGTGCTCACTTGCGCGAGCTTCGATATCGCGAGGGCCCCGATAGCGTCGACCGGTGATTGATACACGTGTGTTGAACACGCGGCGTGATTGATGCTACCAATCGACGTCAATATGCTGTCGAGTTATCTCTCTTCGGCATCGTGCATCAAACGCTGATCTACTTAGCTTGCTGCTGTGCAGCCGCGCAAGCTCTGCAGAATCGGCCGACAGTGGAATGTTGCTGGTCGGTCGACGCTTAATTTACCATGAAAACTCCAGATGAGACAACGCTCTGACCTTGTTGCTTATGGAACTACGATTATGATGCATCGTTTCGCTGAGAAACTGGGAAAATGAAAAACGGACCAGGGAAATGGATGCACGGGGCTAGGACTAAGGGAATGAGGGATGTAATGTTGATCGAGCAGTTACACGGTGCAGTTATTCTGCAAAGAAATCAGTTGGTCGACGATCGATTTCTTTGTGCTTTCGAGGCGAATCGATAGCAGATGTCCCTTAAGGGGACAGGCAGTCAACTTAGCTTAAAATTTAGCATTTTTTGACAATTTATTATAAAAATATGGATTAAAATTGAGACTTGTACTTTGGTACAATGTTTAAGGGTACTTCAATGAGCAAGAAAAAATTTTTGTTGATGATATATACATGTAAATAACTGTGTTATTATTGTATAAAGTATATGTGATTTTGCAGACGCCGCTGTGGTTTTGCAGTGTTCCTGGTTGCAAAAAATTTTTTTTCTTGACGATTCCTTTTGGATTCTCATCGTAAGGGTCACAATTTCGGACTGAACCTCTGGAGAAAAAAAAATTTATAATTATAAAAATGGCGGCCATAAAACTGCAGAAGCGTGATTTTTCATGAAAAAATTTGGCGGTTTTTATTTTTTTTGACAAAATAAGGGTTTTTATGAAGCTACTTTGAGGTTCAGTCCGAAATTACACATGTTTTACGTTTGCCCAATTTTTTTCAGATCAATCGGAACCTCCGTTTTCTCGCAATCACTGCAAAACGAAGAGAAAACATGGTTTCGAGAAAAACGCGTTTAAAGTTTTGAAAGACGTTTGGGTATAATTATGGCATACCTCGTTTAAAAATTTGCAGCTGAGTAATAAGATGTCTCTAAAGCTTTCTCGATGTCAGCCTGTTGCTGTTCGGTAATTTTTCTGTTTATTCAGCTCTCTTTTTCAATACGGGGAATCTTTATCCCGCTCTCATTTACCTGCGTGCGCGCAGGGACGTTTTATGGCGCGCTCGACCTTTCTGGCTGCCAAATGCTTAATTTTGGGAATTTCCACGAAAACTAAACGGCATTTTATTCAGGAAGGATAGCACTTTTTGAAAATGCAAAGAAAAAAAAATCGATTTTCTGACTGCCTAGTCCCCTTAAGCTTCGTATGCGAAGAGTACTTTACGACATGATGAATTTGGTTGCGGAAAGTGTTCACCTAGATACCGGCGACTAAATGTGACTTTAAACGGTAATTTTCATAGAAGTAAAATAATCTTCAGCTACATCATTTACGTATGAGGTTGACCTAATAAATTACAGCGTATCAAGTCATAAAGCTGCCAGCATTATAAAAGGTGATAACGAAAAGGGTTCATAACTTCTGGGGTAGATATTACTCGCTGAATGATGAAAAAAATATTTAATAAACGTGGATTGAAAAATTAATATTTTCATGCAACGAACAAGTTTTTGTTGCGGTTCAAAGCCAGTAACTTTCCCGCTTCGCTAATTATGAAATCTCATGCAAACAATTAATTGTACTATTTCCGCTTTTGCTGCTTAGAAAAAGCTTCTTCATGCCATCTTATCGGATAATTTGATACTTATTCCGAAATACTTGGAGCAATTCAGATGCTTTAAATGAAACAGAGAATGATTTACAATTCTGAAAACATTACTTGTAAATATTTTAATAGCTTTATAACTTGATGTAACATAATTTTTAAATCAATCTTATATCCAAATAACGTAACTGAAAACTATATTTTCTGTCTCAGAAAAGAAATGTTTAAAGTCATATTCAATCACTGAAATACAAAGCCAGAAATAATACTACTTATAGACTATATCAAGTAACTGATACAGCATTTCAGTCCTCGACATGCAACCTTTGTTTTGTTCTGAAACTATTCAATGGTATCACATTCCCTTGCATTCAAGACAACCGCCCGGCACGCGTATCAGAGAAACTATTAAGCTTTGATGAATCAAACTGTCAATTGATCAACCAAGGAAGTCCAATTCCCCGTTAATAATCCACGACGTGAATAAATAATAGTTTCTCACCGAAGATAGTTGCATCGCTGCTGAGAAGTCGAAACACGTTCAAACTCTAACAATATCAGAGAAATTTCTCATAGAGGAATACTTAATTATTCCGCAATCAACGAAACCAAGATTGCTAATATTCTCAGTATTACGGAGAACACGCAAAATAATAAGGTGCAAAGTGGAATATACCTAATTTTCCCTGAAGTTTTTCGCACCCCGCCTCGCCATTTCAAAACTCATTGAGCGGCACGCATCGTCCGACGCATCGTCCTCCTACACTTAATTGCCAATTATATTCCCTATTAATTAGCACAGAGTCTCGAAATGGAAGTGGCCGCCTATTAACGAGGGGCCCATGCTCGATGCCCGAGGACTTGGTCGTTTGCGCGGCTTGCTACGCAATAATTCGGCCTCGCCCGCAGCCGGATTATCGCGACACGGCTATTTTCGCGATAAAGCTCCTTTCCTTCGTAATTGCTTCGGCGCCGTTGGAACAGCTGCGCTTACGAATCGGAATCGACTTACAACCAGCACCCTTCGACTCTTTCGCCCCCGTTCTCGGACCACCATCTTTGGCAAACTCTTCAGCCCCTTCGCTAGACCAATTTTTCTGCCAAGGCCAATTAAAGTATTCATTGATGTTGACGAAGCGAAATCGTGCCCCATATTTCCATCGTTGCTGGGTCATCGCTGCGAATTCTCGTGTAATAGCTTAGTCTTGGGGATTCAGGATGGCAACTTTGCGAATTCTTCTTAAAGGGTTAGAGAAATTATGTTTTCCTTCCTTCTTTTTTTTTTTTTTTTTTAATTCTGTTGGCAGAGACAGTTGAAGCATTGAATGATATGATGGATCGGAAGAAAGTTATTCTTTAACTGTTGGATATTCGTAAAAAATTTTTAGCATTATATGTAATTTTAATAAAATCGCATATACTTTTTTGGGGCGGTAAAAAATGCAGTTTTAAATTGCCATGACTACTTACAATTCACTGCTTTTTAGTCAAAAGCAAAAAGCATCGGATGTAATTGCATGCGATAGAAACAGACTTTTCTTCCTATTTAAAATTGAAACGACTAATTGTTTTATGAATTCACAATAGTTAAAATGTTACCACGAAAAGATCAATAAGTATCTTCATATTCATAAAATAAACTGTTCGTTACTTGCTAATCTTTGCAATTTCCGTCATAGAAAGCATTACATATGTATAAGCAATACTTTTTTTTGCAATATATATGTATGAAACTTTGTATAATATTTGTTCACAGATGGAACTCGTAATAATATAATCCAATTTATTCCACTTTGACAGGTCACGTCTGTTTATAAAGGAACTATTTCACTTATATCATTTCTCCCATGTTAAAATAATCTCATGCACCTTTTTTTCTTCACAAAGTTTCGCGATTTCGACGGAACATGCGATCGACAATATTCATGCAAGCGTCGAATTTATTAGCATCGCATTTGCCCAAGTTTATATCCTATGTATTTCATTCCCTGACGGATTATTCTACGACTTTAAATCACCAACTTAACAGCTAGAGGTTTACATAAAAAAGACCAACTGTACAGGGTGTTAACACTTTGAAAAGTGGAACAATTTTTAAACATAGGCTCTAGACACGAAAATAATGGAAGAGGCATATATACAATACTCAAAACCACTTATGTTAGATACTCTGTTAAACAATTATCTTTTAGTTATTGAAGTACCCGACTAAAACTGATACATTACTTCTATATACGCTACATATTATTAATTTATAGAAAAGTATCATTATAACGAACTATATTCAGTAGGTTTGTATCCAAAGTCTTTTAATTTATTTTTTCTTTTATTTAAAATTACTAAAACCGCTGGGTGAAATTCATACAGCTGTACATAATTGACACAATTATTATTTAGAGACGTTCTTTTATAACATTTTTTCTTAAATTCTCATATTTATTGAAGATTCTGAACATTGAGAGTGACACGTAGGTTTTTAATATCAAAAATCCAGCTTTTTAGAAACAGAAAAGGGATAAATTGAAAAGTTAAATTTTATATGAAGAGATAAATTCTTTCATATTGGATACGAGTATCTTTCGATCGAGTAATGCCAAATGTGAATTTCGTAGAGTTCAAGTGGATCGAGGACATAAGAGACACTCGATAAGGTGGCAGCTTAATCATCCGAATCGGCGAGTTTAATTCGCGTTCCAAAGAATTTTGCGTTTGTACAGGCTCCTACGATCCTGCTCGCCGGAATTGCTTGGGTCGCGAGTCGAATGCATTTCGCCGGAGCGTCTTTCCACCGATTTACCCGCGATAAAAGATAATGTTCATCGGATCGACAGATAGACGGATTATCAAAGGGAGGAACGAAAGAAGGGCAAACGTTTTTTTTTTTTACGATCGACCGACGAATCTGGGATTCCGCCGAAGATTTCAGACAAAAGCGGCAGCGCGATCACCGTCACTTCGGCACGGGGCTCGAGGAGAAACCTTTCACGAATTTTCACGAACGATTGCTCGTTTTTATAATCCGTAATCGCGTAGAATGTGCAGGTTTCCAAGCGTCGATGAAGCAGAAGGGGGCTCGTTATCGACTCGCCTCGTTCCGCGTTCGAGATCATTTTTAATATTCCTAGAAATGTTCGCGTGAGCTGCTACTAATTCCTACAGCACCATTTGAACAATTTTTTACTGCGACCAGTGTTTCTGGTTGATCGTTCCGTAAAATGTGATAAATACGAGGCAGTAGTGGAACCTTGAAACATTTTTAAATATATATTTTGTAAACCCATGAACAAAATTCAGCATAAAATAGGTACAATTTATGCTTCTGGAAAAGTTTTGATAACATAAACAGAAGACGGTAACATTTTTAATGCTTTCTTACATTCTCTTCCGACACATGCATTATTCTCATTTACTCGTGAAGCGATAAAGCATGTGCCGAGAAAGATATTTTTATTTCGAGTTTCGCAGTAAGTCTGAAAGTTTCCATGCAAAAAGAAATACTGGTTTTGCAACTTTTGCTTTCTTAGCAGTAGATAAGAGGAGCGAAATTCCTTCCAACAAGTCCACCAAAACATCTCTCCCCGAAACACGCCAAGAAGAATGCAACTCCAAGTGCAAGAATGAAATAATCGATTCTAATTACATCTACTTTCCCCGAGAGTCTGTATTTACGACAGCTTTGCGGCTCGGCAATTGCAGTAACGTGAATAATGACTCCGCCGTCGGGGTTCCGCAAGAACGATCGTCGTTATCGCTCGCGCCTATCAAAAAGAAATCCTTAATTACACGTTTCAATTCGCTAATTCCTCTGTACCTCCCTCAATTTGCATACCCCCCGAGCGAGGCACACCACGAGTAATCGCGGTGCTTCCCTCGAACGAGCAGTAAAACATCGTTCGAAGGAGCGCACACGACCGTTTTGATAGAAAGCGAACATTCGAAATGAAATGTTCCCCGTTGAAAATAATAATAATGTTTATTAATAATAATAATGTTTATTAACGGGATTCACCCTTTAGTACAATAAAAAGAAAAACATAAAAGAAAACAGTGATAAGGCGGGACGACATTATGTACGCATAGAACAGATACAGAGACAGAAATATATAAGAGCCTAGAGTAATAGGGTAATTGCGAAGAGTAAATTACCGCTTACAACTAGCACTAACGGTACGCTTCAGTGCTGTTATAGAGTTGAAAAAGATGTCAATTTCGTTACTAAATTTGTTGACCGTTAAACACATATTATTGACGGGGTTAAATTTTCCATAAGATGTGCGATGCTGTTGTTCGAATAGGGTATGTGGAAATCTAGATACCCTGTAAGGAGCACAAATCTTAAACAGACTAATAATTTCCGGGCAGTTTATCGTGCCACATAGAACCTTTCTAACAAAGCAGATGCCACATATGGTGCGTCTGCATTCTAAGGTTGACATGTTTAAGGTAGAAAGAATAGGAGTATAGTTTCTACACTCAAAGGTTAAGGGGCAGCCCATATGTCTCGCCGCGATCCTTAAGAACTTATGCTGAACTCCTTCAACAACAGAGCATAGATATTTTTGGTAAGGTGACCAAATAATGCAGCTAAATTCCAAGTGTGAGCGCACAAGACTGCAGTATAGCAGCTTAAGAGTGTCTGTGTCAGTAAACAACTTAGATGCCCGGCTAATAAAACCGAGTACCTTATAGCAACAATTAACAATGCTGCGTATGTGAGTTTCAAATGACAGGTTGGATGAGAAGTGAACACCAAGATCCCGTATATTATCAACATACTTCAGATAATTACCACTTAGAGAATAGCAAAGAAAAAATCCCGGCTTAGAGAAAATCCCGGCTTTGCGCCGATGGTAAATTATTGTAAGTCGCCGGAAGAAGAACGTCGCGTCAGATTTGCACGCGGTATTCCCCTTTTCTACTTTTAAAAGTAGTTTTTCTGCTCCGTTAAATACATATACATTCGATACTACGAGAAAGGATGATGGAAGAAGAAAGAGACACAAATCTTGCGATCCAGAGGGGGTTTGTCCGCGAAAGGGTACACGCTGACCCTCCTATCGGTGTTTATCGACACCCCGACAGCGGGCGGGCATCGTGTAAGCGTTGTATAAAATGGAACACTATCAATTCGGGTATCAAGCGGCGCGATCGGCGATGGCAGTGCAAATACATATTTAATTACACGCCACGCGGAGCTGCATCGCCCAGTCGACGCCTCTGCCGGCCCCGTTGCAAATAACCAGCCATTCATCTCCTCGTTGGCCCGTGCGCCTGGTGCGCCTCGTAGACGTGTATAATCGCGTCGTATCGAATATGCGAGTTTGCATGCGCAGCTCCTAAGCCGAAATCCAATGTATTCTGCGGCGCGCGAACGAGGCGGGGTCATCGAGATGGAACCGGGAGCGATCTAATGATTGGGGATGCGATGATCCTCTGATCCCCTTGCGAGCAAAATGGAGACCGCGATACAATTAATTTCTGTTTTAATTAGGGAAAGAGGATGTACAACTTGCACAAGGACACAGTTTCGTGTGAACATTAATTTATTTCTTAGGAAGAGTTTTCTTTACTAGTGGGTTGAGAAAAGTTTGTGTATGGAAATATTAAGTATTGCACAAATATTGAAATTCAGAGGATTCTATAATAATAATGAAAAAACAGGAGTTTAAGTAAACTTTTAGTAATTTAATTGGAGTAACAGATCACAAAAGTATTATTACAAATACGAACTGTTTTACGATTATTCAGTAATACAGTTACCAATATCAACTATGGGAATACAGTTTTATAAACAATCATTTTTGAAGTCAAAAGATAAAGGACGCAAAAATGAAACATGCATGTACCTGCAGCGGATGGATCTGACACTATCTGATACAGAAATCAACTTGAAATATAAAAACAGGTCAAATCAACAGTATTTTTGTGAGGTGAAATTCTAAAGACAAATGTACTGTTGCTTTTATTTCGACTGACAACTGATATTCGAAATATAATGTCGAACTAAACGACTGATTGCGAGAGGAGACAATTGACAGTGAAGCGGTGATTTTGGGGGTTCCGTCAGTTTCATATGAAAATACAAACGCGGCAGAACGAAATCCGCTGGTCCGGTCGCTTTCCTTGAATGGTATAAATATTTATATTTAGACAGAAATGCGTTCGTTGGAACCCTATAAATATTCAAATCCCTCGAACCCATCAAACGCGCGCAATACGTCGAGTTCCTAAAAGCAGATGAATGACAAATGATCAATGGCTGGACGAGTTATGATTAAAAATCAATGTAATACATCTCCTCTACTTGGCTGTCAGAACGCATTGATAGATGTTGTAGGAAGGGAAATATCGAATTACCATCAAAATTCTGGCTCGAACCTTCGGATTCCTAAACAATAGTTGCATTATTTCGGCTACTAACAATAACATCGCTAATACAAGCTTCAAATCGAAACTTCTGAATTTCAGAAAATATTTAACCTGTGCTTCAACTTGAGAATCACTAAATTCATTTTAATATTAACATTCTTGTTTTACTCGAGTCGATTTAATCCTCAGTTAAGTTATGCTTGCATGATGCAATAAAAATAAATTTGTGAAAGCATTTACTTGATAAATTATCCTTGATAATGATTTAAACAGTGCATAAAAGTTAAGGAAGCGTCCCTAGAAGCCAGCGCGCCGTGGTTACGAATACACATTACAGTTAGAAATGCGAAGAAAACTTCTAGAAATAGGACGGGGAAGCTAGCCGGCGTAACATTTGCAAGAGATTATGACAAATCCCTGAAATTTCATCGTTGCCCGTTGTATGAACGATAACTAATAGGTTGTTGCCCGTGTAGCCGAATGGAATCGAAATTAATGATTTAATAATGCCGGTCGATGTAATTATTTATATGAATGCACTTTGATGGAGTGCTTGTCAGTCAGAGCTGAATAATTCGCGATTGAAATGTGGTCGAGCCACACAGTCGCATAAATTGTCGCGGAATCAACAATATATTCATCGGAGGCCGGGTGCAACCGTGCTGTTTGCACAATAACGTCAATATGTGCTCGGCAGTGAGAACTCCGTGTGTACAGGATTGCGCAGAAAAACAGAGCAAAACTAGGGGCGGGGGAAAAGCACCGGGAGAAAGAAAAACTGCGATTGCGTACACCTAAGTTTCGCGTAAACATATATTTGCCCGGCGAACCGGTGAAATGAGAGAATTTCTCCTATATTTTGCTTCTATATTGTTAATTATTGGCTCGGTTATCCTGATGAATGTTCACTCACAGTTTTCATCTTTTCTCTCAATTTTTTTCATTTTTTCGCGGGTTTTGCAGATAACGTTCAAACGAGCATTCAGGTGGGATGTAATTTCTGACTGAAATTTCACTGAATGGATTCTAGTGACTACAGTCGATAATTTTGTTAATTCAATTTGTGATGATATAAATAGTTTACTGGAATTTTTCTTAATTTACTGGCATGTTTGCATGTGTTCGTAATTTCGTTAAACTCGATTAAATATCAATATTCAAAATCTCGGGTTCTTTATTCGCCAATTACTTTTATTTATGTATGTGACACAAGTGACACAAGTGTGTACAAATTTGTATACATAGTCAAATAAATATAGGCAGTCGTAGAAAATTTACACATACCATCTGATTGATCAGTGTTTTATTGTACAGGGCTTTAAGGTAGTATTATTGAATGTTTATAATATTTATTATGAAACAGTTTATAGTACAGTAAAAGCGTTGTATAATTTATTATTGCCTTATCCTACGGTCTATTAATAAATGCTAACGCTTACAAGCACTGAAATTAAAATAACGAAAAAGTGCCACTAATGGCATCAATAAAATGGCAAAATATGGCGGACGTGAATGAATCTCTGTCGAAGGATAGTGCTCCCACAAGCATACACTCTTAAGAAACCCGAACGGAATTAAGTGCGGCCGATAATGAGATCATTTACCATATACAGTTAATTAGCATCGTCGCAGCCAATAAATTCGACTCAGGCATGCGACAGTTTCTCCTTGACCGAACTCCCGATAAAACGTTCGGCGAATCTGCAAGCAGCGTGCTGCGCATCGTTGCGAACGGTGGACAGGCTTCCCTTAATTAATGAAATTAATGACCGTAACGCTGCCGGCGCGTATGTACAACGGACGTAGACTAATCTACCGCCTCGGTCTCGGGGTCCGTTGATCTAGTACAAGAGAGAGCTAAGGTATATCCGTAAGACGGACAATGAATAGACGCGAGGTTTGATTCAGTAGCTTTGAGAGTTTGCGTTAACTAAGGGGAATCGAAGCGGTTCGATCCCCCGTTAAGCACCGTGGATTTCAGCAACTGACACAATATTCGAAACGCCGTTCAACGAGCGCGTTGCGGCCAGTCCTGAACAACCGATCAACAGTATTGATGGCACGATCGAGTTGCTCAAAGTGTTTTCGATTTTCGGTGACCCGTCTGCGGCCATCAATCGAATCGTCTCTCTTTGAATGGAAAGCGGAGAGAAGTTGGAGACTGTTACGGTACAAATACCGCGCGGATGGACACTGCAACGACTGCTCTAATTGAGTAAACTATTCCAAGCTGCCGATTGATTTGCTCTTCTTCGGCCTAACAATCTACGTAACAACTGTCCGCTAGATCAAACTTAGCTTTGAAATTAGGATCTGTTGGACTTCTTCCCGTCGAACACACTTGTGCCCGTAGATCGATTAGACGGGCCATATATGCAACACAGCGTGGCTGTGCTTCAGATGTTGAAAAAAATGAGAAGAGAAGATCAGAAGATCATCTGTTTAAATGTAGTAATCCATGAGGTCTTCTGCTATGCACTTCGGCGGTTTTACTACAATTGGTGAAGGAAAAAGAAAATCAAACTTCAACAGTTTCATTTAGTACAGGTGCAGAATATTTAAGATGATTCCGGGAGAAACAGTCAGCTAAGTTTTATGTAAACTTAATTCAAAATTAAAATGTGATTATCATATAATTTCAATTTTACGAAATGATGAAGAAAATCGTTATTAATTTTCATAAAAAAAATAAAAAACTTTCTAAGTGGTCACAAGAAATAAGATTCCTTACTTGCTTAGCCAGGTATTTATACTGACTATAATTTATTCCAAGTTAGAATGGTAATGTTTTAGGCTATCGTAATGGTTTAGATAACTCGTCAAAGTATCCCATATAAAAAGGAGATGAGCTAGGCTAATTTATTGCTAAAACGATGATTTGAAGAATGAAATCTCCGAGGTCTGAGAGTTTTTTTTAGCTTAAGTTGTGGATATAATTTTTTTCAACAAATGTTTCAATCTTGAGCAGAAATGTTAGCAAGTTAGTGTTAACATTTATCTTTTGCAGTTCTTAATATTCACTGCTTATTTAAAAAGATAAACGCGTAAATGATGATGCATGTTAATGACTTCAGTAGAATCTCAATAATCTGATACATTTATCCCAAAATTTGATTTCCCAAAGTATATCAATCATTTAATGTAGTAAGTATAAGAGTAAAATAGGATTTCAAGTACAACTTGGACTACTTTTGAAATAATGCTTCACTAAGTTTTAACATGAAGTCGGTTAATCGAAATTCTACTGTAACTCTATTTTTAGTTATCCGTGAAACTAACGTGCATCTCCAAGTAAGCTAAAAGTAATACACTGCCAAAATAACAGATTCTAAAGCTCTAGACACAGTGCCAAGCCATTTCTGTCATCACAATGTCTCATGTGAATCAACTTTTAAACGACCCCAAATATAGGAAATTAGAACACCCATCGCACGGACTAAAAACAGATGCTCCTAGTGAACAGTCCATAACAAAATATCATGAAAAATGTTGAGTAGTGCGGAAGCAGCGACAGCGATCTATGAAATCGTATTTTTCTTCGGTATCGTGTCCCCATTGTACAGGTTTATTTCCCCCGACGGTAACTTCCTAAACGTGTTTCATCCCGTCGTTGGAGTCGGCTTCCCTCCGACTCCGTGTCTCAACCGATCAAATACTGCACAGGAAACACGACTACAAACACAATAAAAGCACCAATAACTTTCAAGCGTTTTGAATCAATCTTTTTATCGACCGCAAAAAGAATATCTCTTGGTAGGCGACGCACAGTTCACAGAACCGAGGTATATTCGCAACGGAGTATCGAGATTCATGAATTTTCCCGGAAATATCTGTCCCCGGCTCACAGATGGAATACTTGTTGACAACGACAGAAGGTTGACCAACCGACCGACAGACAGAGCGAGACCGTAGTTCCGCAGTAACCTGGATTTGCGAAAAAGATTGCACGGTCCAACGACCCGGAAAGAACAAACGGTGTTCGGTGAACTGTGTTTCATCCGCGAATTTTCCCTAGCCTCTACCCACCCGCTCGTGTGTTCTTCTTTCTCCTATTTTTCTCTCTCTTCCTATCGACTGCATCTCGCCCTCTAGTCGAGCCTACAACGTCCCCGGTTGCCTTCTTCTAGTACTCGCCTTTCTTCTGATCTTTTTAACGCCCTGATTTTTGCTCCGCCTCGACCGTGCGTCTTTCGCAGCGTTCTTTCCAGCCCGGCAAACCTTGGACTTCACCACGGAAACTGATGCTTCCATCCTTACTGCAACACGCTACATCACAATTGCACTATCTCTGTTGCGAATTAGAGTCGCAGAATTGCGCCGGAACGGTGATGAGCTCCATGGAAGAGAATAAGGTTAACGTTTCGTTTAGGATACAAACCAACCGGGGAAACAAAGCTTGGATCGTTGGAGTTAGAACACGATTAGCAGTGATTCAGGACACTTCTGTTGACTAGATCTAATGGACTTTCTATTACGATTTCAGAATTTCGCGTTGCCATAAAATAAAAGGATAATCAACTGACTTTATACAGGGTGTCCCATCTAGCTTGAGCATCTGCAATATCTCGCTTACGTTTTATGATGGAAAAAAATTTTTTGGCTCGGAAGGGTGCATACAATAAAGGTCAAACAATTTGGAAAGGTCTTTTTCTTTCGAAATTTCAAGGTAATCGGAGTTTTTTTTAAAAATAGAATCATAAATTTTTGTCATCATCGTATGATTGCTGAGGTCAAAAGGAATACAACGATTTGTAATATTGTGACCTTCGCGTGACCTTGAGTGCGAAAAGTTCATAAAAGTTTGACATCCAAAATGGCTACGCCAAGTCGTAATCAAGGTCTGTGCAGTGTAAACGTGTAGTGTGGTATTCTTGATGACAACATTATTCCATCTTTTTTTATCGATGACACTTAAATGGTTAAAAATATGCAAATCTTTTAACAAATGAAATACCTGAGCTGTTAGAAGGCATTTCCAAAAGTCAAAGATATTGAATGTGGTTTCATGTTTGCTTCACAATACAAAAATAGCTTATTAAGTATTAGACCAACAATTTCCGCAACGCTGAATCGAATGCGGTGCAAATATTCCTGTGGCGCGTTCACCATATCTTACAAGTTTACATTTTTTCTGTAGTTTAACATGAAATCAGTAGTTTACGTTTACGATGACATTCCGACAACGCCAGGAAATATGAAAGAACATATTAAAAACGCATATGCTAATATGAATTATCAAGTTCTAAGAAGAGATAGAGAATCGTTCATTAATCGATTAGAGAAATTGAAGTTAGTGGATACCGTTTAACACATTTTTTACAATAAATTTTCCTTTTCCAATGATTCTATTACAGTTATATCATTTTATATAAATTACCAAACTGTTATGAATTTTTTGTACTGAAGATCGCATGAAAGTCAAAGTATTACAAGTCGTCGGATTCTTTTAAATCTCAGCCATCCTATCGTGATGTCAAGAACATACAATCCCACTTAAAAAAAAAAAGACTCCGATGACCTTGCAATCTTGAATAAAATGACCTTGGTAACAATTTTTCACCCATTTTCGTATTGGCTCCTCCAAACCAAATATTCTTTTTCTCTGAAATTTTTTCTATCATACAAAATAAGAGAGATATTTCAGATGCTCAAGTTAGATGAAGTACCTTGTATATTTTTGCAACATTACTGCAATAGCTGTCAAATTGCTAGCCACAGTTCAGCAGCTCTGCTCTACTGTTCTTGGTTGTACGGTTTTTAGTTTTCAGTCATGCCTCTTCGAGATTGACGCGGAACTGCCGAATCAACGCTAGTGGGATAGCCGATTGCCATAAATAGAATGGAGAACGAAGGGAATTCGCGAGCAACTCCGCGATTCGCGTTGATACAATTATCGCTCGTGACGGGCCCGCGCTTCCGTTTCCCGGCGAATGCGTGTTAATGATGCAATGATGATGCAAATCTCCCGAGATACATGAGCACGCGGACACGAGCTATCGAAATCTGGTTCGTTAATGCGTCGATATGCGGCGTTCCAGTTAATGCCGTCCGATAATAGCCCAGAGGAAGTTATGCTGTTAAAGACGGTTATCGGCGTTGATTGAACTCGGGAAATGTTACGCGTAAGTATCCCAGTTCCTTACGACTTCGGACATTCGCGTACAAGTTACCCCGCGGCGAAGTTCCGTTATAAAACCGTAGAGCCTTAATGGAACCTCAACATCTCGATTTTTAGAGTAATATCCACTTGCTACTTTTTGAATCAACGTTGGCCGAGCGGGCTCTAACGATTTGATGAATTAATTTTCTCTTACGACCTCTTACCTAGTCGGAAAGTAATTCGAACTTCTTCCTTGCTGAAAAATTTCTTGCCCCTTGCCTGAGTACGAAGTTCCGCCATTAATAGCGGAATTTTAAGCTTCACTTTGAAGAGTATGCATAATGGATCGAGGATTAGATATTAGGGGTTTAGAACTGTGGGGCTGAAAGTAGAAGCGTTGATCTGGAAGTTTAGAGAATAATTTTGAAGAGTCTGCAAATGATTAGGTTAGCCTGGACTAGATTGAGCATCGTTGCAGACGGTGCATAGAATTATAATAACACTGATTAATTCTACAAAGATACTTCAAACTGCTTATATTAATACTTAAGTAGCTAGAAGGAGTTAGATACTGCACTAACAGTGGTGTTGAAGCTCGCTCGTCTCATCATTGTATATCTAATACAACACTAAAGACAATTTATTATCTACAGTTTTGGAAGCATCTGCAACTGGTTTCCCAAAGAGGTAATCTTCGGCTAACCAAGGTGGAGGAGACTTCAGATATCAGCTTCTATCAGTTACAATTAAGACTATCAAAGAAAATGTATCAGATACTAGCGAGTCATCCTGCAGCTGACCACGACTCGAACTTTCATTTTTCATATCGCCCAGTGGAACGTCAAGAACGTTAGCGCCAGACCGATACCCGCGATCCTCGTCCAATAAACTCTCATCGATCGGCGAGGAATCGCGAGATAAGGCTGACCGGTGGATGGGATAAAAGCGAAAACCACGGGAGGAATTGCATCGGCGCTTCAAAGGGTTATAGCGGGATGCCGTGTCAAGATCCGTGACGTTTGGTTTTCCGCCACGTTCCCCGGAAATAGGTATCGACGAAACGACGTCATTGGCGGTATTCTCCCGCGGCGCGTGGGAGACGGAACACCGGCGGAACCGGCGCGCAGCCGGTGGGCAGACAGAAAGATGCAGGTAACCCATAATCGCGGCGAGGCGAACGAACATTCCCCGAGGAGTCCTTCGTCAGGACTTTCCTCTACGGTGGTAGACCAGAGGTGGTCCCTGCTCGATTCCCAGATCGCGTTTCACAGGGGATTCGAACGGGACTAAGCGTAATCGATCGCCGTGAGAATTCACGTTCTGTTGACCTCGGCGAATCCTTGTGAACTGAGCGAGAGAGAGAGAGAGGCGCTCGGGACCGGCCGTCCCGTCGTGAAAAAGTTAAAAGCCATCGTAATAGATAGGGGCCAACGACGGAGCCGCGATTCGAGAGTCCTCGAGCTCGTAGTATGTATTTCGAGTGGACGTTTATCGTAGATTTCTCGCAGATTTACCATCATGCACTGGATTTTGATAAACGGAACGTCGATTGAACGTCACATGAGATGAATTCAAGCAAGTGATTGTAATGTGGAAAGTTAGAGTTTGAGATTGATAGAACGTTTTGGTTTGGCGCTGGCTACTAAGGAGACAAACAGACGTTATAGCCATCGATTTTAACGATACTTGATACACTGGTAGGGGACTATAGAGTAAATAATATCGAATGATGTGCATCTCTCAAGTATTCGTGAGAATTGTGTTTCAAGTTCGTGCCAGTAGGATAAGTGTACCAATAGTTGACATTACAAAATCCATTTCCCACTGTAATTGTTGCCGTAGGTTTTTATTTTTAATAAACAACTGTGTAGGTGGATGATTTCATTCGTGAGTTGCTTTCAAGCGAATTGAACAACTTAAGAGCATTAATAAGTAATCGTACAACAAATTTTTATTTAAGAAAGATTGAACCCCAAAATACCCAAGGAGCTGCCATGTCAAATTTCTAAAAGGATGAGTAGTTGACAGATTCATGAATCAATAATTGGCAAAAGACAAAACAAAACATAATGTTCATTGGAACTTCACTCAAAAGAACATATAAAAAAAGTTACAAAATAGTAATAACAAAATATATCAATTATCGATACATGATTGAAAATTAAAGTATAGCAGTAATTAAAACAAAAGTATAAAATTCAAATTAAAGAGTAGGTATAATAAGAGGCGACGTTCGAAGCGTCTCTTTAAATTGATTGTGTTATTTTGTCTCTCCCTAAAAGTGGTTTCTTCGTCGGAGTGTGTCGCCTCTTGTTAGATCTTCTCTTTGTTCAATTCAAATATTAAAATAAAATGAAATGCGATAAAAATAAAGATGTCAATTATTAACGCAGTTACCTTACTATACAAACATCAAATATTTTAACGCTTGTGTGAACCCATGGATAGTGAAATGTATACGTGATTGTTTATAAATCCAACTAAAAAACCATGTTTGTAAATCCTATTAAGAAACTGATCAACTTGTTCCATAAATTTCTTTCAAGTTTTCAGTCAAGAATTATATCACCACTGCAATGTTTTTTATTATTTCATTAAAATATTGTGTTTACTTAGCAGTCAGACTTTGTTGTTTGCTATATAAACTCTAACAAATACATTCAATTACATTAAAAGTTCTACCTATTTTTAGTAACGCAACAGTAAAATAAAATGATTCGAAATAAAACGATAAGTCGTAAGACTTACTTATCCTCAGAGACTTTATAATACGCAACTATTACCTGAGAAAATTCAACTAGTAAAAAATAAATTAACGATAGGCCTTGTTTATAATCTGAAAAGCCATTAGAAGTAGCATTAATATTCCCCTTTAACCGGTTCTTTTTTTAGTTTTACCGTCTTCCTAGAGCGCAATCGTACTCCAGTAATCAGTACCGTTACCAGCCCGTAATTTACCCATAATTCGCGGCGATGCCCGAAAGGTTTTACGAGCACAGGAATAGCCTGCTTTTGCAAGGAAAGTCTCTCGTGCTTATACATATTTGCAAACTATGCAATCGAAGTGGCAGTGCGGCACGCGAGCTCGCCTCTTTCGGTCGATCTTATCGAGAGAAGTGTTACAGCGTCGGGACGCGAGTGATTTCCTTATCCAATCTTGTTGCTTAACGAACACCACCTCGGAGCGCAATGAAACGAGAATCTGCACTGCGTTTAGAAATCACAGGAAAAGAAAGAAGTTGCGCTTGAGAACTCTTGTTGAAGTAGTATGAGACCCGTTCGAGAACACCGTGACCCTGGTTCAATTTGTAATTTGTAGATGTTACGGAGTTGGTTCGACTTGCAGCTTTTTTCTTTTTAATGACGCTGGCCCTTTGGCGAGATATAAAACTTCTCTTTAATGAACGCTGTACTCGTGCTTATTGCAGGCTTTTCCTTTGCTTTTTACTAGCTAGGATCACGCTATGGAATAACTGGCTTTTTCTTTAGCTGTTTAACAAGTTGTTATTTTTTGTTTTTGCAAACAAGGAAGAAGGAAATTTGCTGGAGGCGATGAGTGAATGTTGCAAAATAGTTCTTTCATTGATACCTCCGGGTGTAATGGAAAGTCTTTTGAAGAACCGTAACGAAGTTCATGGGATCTTCTTAAAGCAGTTTACTTAATTTATTAATACTTTATTCATTACTTAATAACTTATTTATCAAAATTATCAATTATTGATAATGTCCTTATTGAGAATTCCTTTCAGAAATACAACAAAACGTAATTAAAATTTAAGATTAAAAATTACACTGACTCACTGTGTTCAAGGTTTTCACCAGGAACCAGGTTTTCAAATGAGGAGATTAAGCCACCCACTGATCAGACCTAATCAGACGTAACAACAAAGATCCTCAGCTGAATCCACCATCTCCTGTGCTCATTCCCAAAACGCAAAACTCCGAAATCCTACGCGTTCGATCTCCGCAACTGCAATAATTCTTGCCTGATCACCCGAATCTCAATTCCACGCCAAAAGCGGCGTGTTCCGCGGCGACCTATCGCCGATACGCAACGATCGCGTTGAATTCGAGTGTGCAAGCCGAGCTTGCTGTTTTTTTCCACGACGTAGAAGTACGTAGGATGCGACACACGCGTTCCACGGCACGCCGATGGATCGAGGATCGTTCGAATGGCATTTATCGAGATTGGCCCGAAGCGTTTGAACAACTCGCCGTGCATCCGGAGGCGCGTCGGCTAGAAGCAGCACGGATTTTCGAAAATCTCGAAAAAGCTTGCACCCGAGCATACGATCGGTAGCGCGATAAATACACCCACTCGTGCGTATAACGTATGCGCGGATAGCCGATTTTGTATTCGACGCGTACGACCTGGGCCCCGATCCCGCGCCTCTCTCTCGCCCGTTTCCCAGCGTATTTCGATTGCATTACCTTTTCCGCGGCATTGGCCCCTGCTGTTTGCAGGAAAAATTCGTACGCGATCGACGTGCTGCACGCGAGCTGCCTTTATTTATACAGACGTTTATTTGTCTACGTATTTTCCATTGATACCGAATTTCCTTCCTTCCTTTATGCCCCGACGCTGTGGACTATTAGAATAATTTAGCCTGAGGCGGTGCGATTTGAGGCGAAAAATCAGTCTTCTTTGACGTATAGAATATTGCACAATTTTCGTTTAGTTTAGTTGTTTATTTATGGTTATTAATAACACTAGTGTACCAAATATGACAAGTTTAAGAGCCAATAATACAAAAACAAAAATAATAAAAATAATTTGAATAATACAAAAATTAAAGTTAACAGGATATAATACCTTACAAAATTAAAGAACGATCAAGATACTGTCTAAACGACGCAGATCAACAGAAAATCTGTGTATACAATTATGTTGACCATACACAGTGCGATGTGTCTCTGCCGTGAGAAGCGAACGACGCGACGACTTAAATTTGGTCTAGTGACATATAAATTGAAAGATTATAATTTAGGACTATTAACTTTCACTAAATCATATCATAGATTTTTGCCAGTGAAAATTTTTCTAAATATATTGCATCTGCCTCTTAAGATGTGCAAAACAACAACTAAAAAAATAGGGTTGTTGCCTAATTTTTTTATTGTATATGTGTAATTTATATCATTAATTGCTTTATGGGCAAACAGTAAAAAACAGTTGATGCTCTTCACCAATATAATTTTTCATTGCATTTAAATAAACTTAGATTGATAAATAAGGAAAAATTCACTAAACAGGGTTTCAGTTTCTGACTCTATCAAAATAAATTACTTCTTAACTTAATAACTTCTAACTTAAGTTGGAATTACTTGTGCATCAGAGATTATACAATATAGAACATTCTACTTTTGGACACTTTTACTTGTTTAGAAAATTCTAAATATGGAAGAGAACTTTTCTTTCGAATCGAAAGTTTTAAGATTAATGGACAAAAACATTTCCTAAAAAAGTAAATCTTTTATTAACAATTCCGAATGGGCTACGTAAATGATTACGAAATTGGTTCGTACGAGTATTGCACGAGTAAATGGAAGGTATTATTTTTGAAGTCGCGATGAACTTTTCACGGTCGCTTTTCGGGAATGACGCTTTCTGGCAGTATTCCAGAATATTTCTCCGTCCTAAGACCTTGCCTTTAGCTCTACATTCCACCATTCGGTGTTCGACTCCATTTCTTCAAAAAACTAGAAAGAAGGAGGAAGCTCGAATTTGAAAAAGGGAAGTAGATAACATAGACAAAATTAAAAATACTTTGTTCACAAAATTGGATTTTAAATGTTGTCTTCAAGGACTAAAATATCAACCATGTTTATTGTTAATTCTCTTCACTTAAACTCTTAAACTGTTACCCTTTAAACTTGAATTTAACGCAACGACGTTGCTCCGGCTCGCAATTCCACCCTCCTGAGCTATGCTCAAACTGGTTCATCTCTTCGTCCTAAAGAAAAATTCCTCTCTGAGCTCGGACGAAAGCGAACGGAAGGGAGGAAAAAAGTTCCCCGGACGCTGCTGTATTCAGAGTCACGATACGGTTCCACTCTAATCAGGATTTATTCGCAAATGAGGGCAAACACAATACGACAACGCGGCTGGAAGACCCATTTTCCCTCGAGCGCGCATTACCATGGATGAAAAAGGAACTTCGCGTTCACGTTAATGAAGTGAATGGAGGATATTAAACGGACGGAAATCCGGATTCTTCGTGCCTAACTACACAGTGATTTCGTTTCGTGGACTTTCATTTGTCTCGTGGATTCATACGAAATTTATGCTTACATTATATATGTGTAAGTTGTAGTACTGGGACATGAGATTGTGTCATAAACTGGATTCTTGAAACGATTATACTATATCGCATTTGTCTGCGATGGCTTTTGAGAACAGAGAGACAACTTTCGGACAGAAGAAAACAACGGACGTCGCTGACACACTTGTGAAATCGTCAATTTAACAATGCAGTGATCAGTTATTTAGTTCCAATGTTTTCTTGTGTAACTAGTTTTTTGATCACCTAAATACTGAATAGGTTAGGACACAAAATTACAAAAGAAAAGTATTAAATTTACATTATTATACTCAAAATAAGTTTATATTCTATTACCACGAGCTTCTTTTGTTTATTTTTGTTTCTAATTGGTATTTCCATTTTACAATGCATTTTAGATGATCAAAAACTAGTTCCTCGTCCAATCAAAAATTAGTTCCTATATATTTTAGATTTTAGATGATCAAGAAACTAGTTCGCAATCCACTTATTATTCTATAGCTTGTAAATACTTCAATTATACTTACTTTCAACTTTTTAGAATCTTTTCTTGAAAACAAAGCACAAATTTATCTTTTAATACTAAAAACTCTATGGTTTAGGATTTTATTAAGTTAACAAAAAATATTACGTCCGAAAGGTCCCTAAAATGATCAAAAACTAGTTCCCTAACGGTATTATATTATGTAAGAAATGGATCATATTGTATTTTTTATTTTTCTTGAAACTGTCAATCATTGTATATGGTATATGTGAGTTAACAACTGTATGCCTAACCCTATTAGTCTGAGATATAGGGTTCCCCAAAATTCAGTATTTCAATTTAAACATTTTCTTAAAAAGGATTGTTATCTTTAACACTGAACATGTGTACTAAATACTATGTTACCATATTTAATAGTAAGTAATGATATTCTCCTTTTTAAATGTGAAGAATTGTTTGAAACAGGAATTAAAGTATTTTTCACAAAGTAGAATATGATCGTAAAAATTAATCCTTCCAATCAGTCTACTAGAGATTAAATAACAACCGTAAATATTAATTCTTTTTGTAAATCAATCAAGTATGAGAGTCGTTATTTTAGAGTATATTTCAAATTGTGTTCGAACTAAAACAATTGAGTATTAAAAATTCCCTGCCGTCCATTACTTTCTGGTTAAATCACTGCCAACATCGCAGTTCTACGTATCACAAAGCCCGTATGAAAAACCTGTTACTTCGCGCTTGAAGCTTAACATCATCCTCCAAAGAGAACACCGTGAAACAGGATCAAAAATCATTTCAACCGCAAAGCTGCACCCGACAACTTCGTTATTTCTCTGCACGAAATCTTTCATTAAAAACGTTGGATTGCTGCTAAACCGAACCACCGAGATCTGAAAAAGCATCTCCGTGGCCGTGTAATTCCGCTCGGGGATCGGACAGCAAATCCGTACGTGTCAATTACAAAGCGTGGAACCCGGGTTCGATCGATGCCCGGCCAGTCCCTTCGAGCAGCAAAAGGAACCGAAAAACACGGGACGGTATCAAAGAACCAGCCGTTACGGCAGCTCGTTAACGAGTTAAGGAAAATTTATCCGGGAAATTCAATAAATTTCCAACCGTAGGAAAAGAAAGGGGTGAAGGAGGCGGGGTGGGGCGAGGTAAACCCGCAGGATATCGATGGTCAGGCACGTTCACTTACACTTGTCTGGCGTAACGTATCGGCCATTACGATATCCAACACTGGCTCCAGGCGACCGGTAGTCGTCAACGATATCTCGTTTCTCTATTGCATAGAGCACGAATGCCTATATCGGAGTTCACGAGAGCGTGACGTTCCATCGGAGTCGTGAAGGTGTCGATAACGCACTGTCGGAGTGGAACGCGATCGAAAGGACTGCGGAACCGGAAGAAAAAAGCGTCCTAACGCGACGATAGAAGGGAAAGCATCCACGGAGGGCCGCATCTATCCATCAATGGACGTCCTGGACATTTTTGGACGTTATTTGACGTCTTCGTCGGACACGATTCAAAGGGAACCGGGCAAGCCTGTTACCACAGCATCGGTGTCACTTCACTGGCGCTTTAGAAATAATCAGTGACGATTTGATTGATGCGAGGGATGGGACGTTATCATTTTAGCCGCTTGATGCATTAGGAAAAAGGATAAATTGTTTTACTTTGGGATGTTTACTCCCTGTCAGAGTTGGGCAAAATGTAATCTGATTACAAATCATTAATTGCGATTAAAGTGTAATTACTAATTCAATTACACATTATTTTCTGTAATTATTAATATTTATTGACTGCGCAGACAAATTGTAGTCAGAAAAAATTAACGATTACAGAAAATAACTCATAATTGAATGATCAATTACAGTTTAATCACAATTTGTGATATGTAATCAGATTACATTTCGCCCAACTCTGCTCCCTGTATGGACTTATGACTAGTCAACTGTATATGTGTGTTCTGATTTTCCTGGAAAGTTCAGCAACTATTAGGGCAATGCGGGGTAATTCTGGCTACATAAGCAAGAAGTTGTATAGAACTTAAACAAGTTACACATTTGTAAGTTTTTTTATATTAATCGATAACTTGAAGTGTTTACTTTGTATTAGCATGACCAAGAAAATGTAAATTTACGTTGCAACAAAATTAGAAACTTTATATAACGTAATTATAAATTTTTTCAAGATTTTTACCAATTGATACCGAATACCAATACTACTAGAGAAAAAATCATGTCAAGGCTCCGAACAAGACATTCTAGAGCAACATACAAACACCTTTTAGAGAAAATTGAAGCCTCTAACTGAACCGTATGCAATACAAAAATCATAATACATAAACCCCTACTCTATGAATGCAGAAGATTCCGTATCCAGAGATCCAAATATGGACCAAATATGGAGCAGAAACACATATAGAAGATACCCTACTTCAAAAAAAATCTGCATATACAACACAATTCAAAAATAACAACGTCGCTCATTGCCAAGTGGTAGATTCAACGCTAAACCTGGAAGGAAGAAAATTAGAAACTTAAAATAGAAATAGATCATTGACTGAAAGTCATAATTTTTCTTTGTGAAAAAAATAAAAAAACTGTTGAATTTCATTTAATTCATTGAGTACAGGAATCATAAAAGTATTCTTCACGAGTATCCCCTTCTGAACATAATTCATGCGCCCATTAATTACGTACTGTGCATCGGAACCACGATTCATCACTTCTTCCGAATACTTTGCAATGGAAGCAAATATCGATTTCTGCATTCTATATTCTGCGTTCTTTATAATTCTTTTAGATGATTGTGGTACCTAAGCCAAGAAAAAAAATAATGTTAAAAGCTAGCTGGAATTACAGCTTGACTTTTTTCCTCATGTCCAGATATTTGTAGTAATACACTGCATTGAATTTACATATCATCAAAAACTAAATGTAAGTTTGAAAGTAGAAACATTCATCTATTTAATGAAATAATGTTAATAATTGACATCTATTTCAAATACTAATTTACCTTGCTTAAAAATGAACGTAAAACTCAGCGTAACATGAATTCGTAGATTGTTTGAAACAAAATACTGCTACAGTCATACAAACGATTAGTGTTAGCTAACTGTTACTACCTTTGATAGGTAGTAATATTATACAGAGTCCCATTTCGCGGTTTCCATTTTATGTTTATCTCAATGGCGGCAATTGCCCTGTTTTGCCCTACCACTGCAGGATCTTAATACTTATTTTTAATACTGAATGCATAAACCTCTTTTCACGAGTATAATTGTTTCCTTAAACAGCTGAAAGATAATAAAACAAGACGCAAGAGAGTAAAACAGTCATTTCCCGTCCACTTGTTATTACTCGCACGAGAAATTACTAATATACAAATTAAAATGCAGTACGCATTCATGAAGCAGTGGGTTCGGCTGCTAGAAAACGATTTTCGTCTGTTATGAAAAGCTTTAAACGAATCACCTCAAAGCCAAATTAAGTTTAAGCATTCATATAACCAGTATCTCGACGCCTGAAAAGACCAGCTTTTTGTGAATGCCCAAGGATTTCATGAGTAACAGAAAAACGATTCTCTTCCTCTCCGACAGAATTATGTATATAACAGAAGAATCGTAGGAAATCGCAAGCGTTAAACCAACTGTCGGAATGATAATCACTCAAAGAGAGAAGTTATCAGTGCCCGTCTTTCTTGCATAATAAATCGTGCACCTCTCTCATCGCGTTTCTTTCTCGCGCAAAGGATACGCGAACGGTCGAGAGTCGAAGCCATCGTTCCGATGGTGAATTCATAAATTCCTGGCTCTTCGCTAGGCGTTCGTGTTCCTTTCTTCGTCGCTTTCAACAAAAACCAGTCTCTCTCCTCTTCCTCGCGAACCTGCAGAGAAATGAAAGACAGCCTGGCGACGAGTCGCGCGACGAAGAGCGAAGAAAGTCAGAGTGAGAGGAGAGATCTCCGGCGAGCTTTTTATATGAGCGTTCATCCCGTTATTACGTCGCGAAGGTCTCCGTCCGACTTTGTTCCCTGGCAATATACAATTATACAATAATTTGAAAACAAAGGCCGCGAGACTCCGTCGTATTTCATAGTTGCCTCTCCTCGCGCAGGGCGATGCGCCATCGTTTTTCTCGCGCGCGTTGTTGCCTTTCGTTCTGCAAGTGCCGCTCCCCTTTCCTCGAGCAATCTTCCGAGCCGTCTTTCCTCCCCGGTCACGATTAGCCGCGGCGATGGAGGAAGAAAAGCGCCGGTTTCGAAGAAAGTTCCTTAAAAAAAAAACCGTCCCGATGCTCTTTTATTACAGCTGCCGTGGTTGTACAACGTTTTCGTGCCATTTTCTCGCTTCTTGCGCCTCTTAACAACCGTAATTAGCGATATCGCTTCCCGTTTCCTATCCCTTCCTTCGCCGACTACGACGGAACTTCAGCGTTAGCACGCTCCTCCGAGCTCGTTTCGTCCCTCGGAAAAGTTACGACCAGTTAACGAAGATAGACGCAGGAGCCGGCCTCGTTGAAAGCACGATATCATTCGAGAAATCGAACGAGAAGAATCAACTGTAAACACGGGATTAATACAGTTTACTGTTCCTGGGAAAACTATCGATCCCCTCGCGATACTGCCGCGATGGCCCCCCTCGATGTCTCCGCTTCAACCGTTCAATGCGACCCCCCAGCGACGGATTTGAGCCCCCATTCCGCGCCATAGAAACGCAGATTAAGTGTCCTTGATAGAAGAACATGGGGGATATAATCGGAACTGACATGTGGAGATTGTGTACGTAAACGGTATCGGCTCTGTCAATATGTGATTTTAGAAGCTCCGTTGTATTTCGTTTTTACTGTTATCGGTATTAGTAGAGGATTTTCAAGTTCATCGCCAAGGCCGCATTTATACTTTTGAAGGCCCTGTGTGCATTATTCCGAGAGTTTTAACACATTTTTGTTACATTTATTGAAAATAAAAGTTGACATTGCTACAGTGATTTTAAAAAACAAATCTTTTCAAATGTTAATAAAAAAAATGATTATACACGTCAATTTTTATACCCTTTTGATATAATATAATACTCGAAAAAATATTTCAGACATCTTTTTTTATATCAGTTGTAATTCACTCTGAAGGGGTTAAAACTCTTTTCCTCGAGTTCACACGCAGCCCCTCTCCGCGGTTCATTCTGAGTTAACCAGGATGAAATCGTCCGCGAGCTGAACCCCGTCACGCCGGTGTTTTCGGATACCTGGCGCTCGAAATTCGATCAAGATTTCGTCAAGGCGTGAGGGAGTTGGTCGAGGTTCGTGTCGCGTCCCGCATCTCGAATTTACGGCTCGAGTTCGACGGAGCACGTCACGAATTGGCAGAGTGGAGTAGAAATCGTGGTACAACCGTACAAAATGTGATTCTACGTGGAAAAACACGAACAAAATTTAGTATATTTTCTTGTTCGAAATATTGTTTATGTGGAAATTTTTTCGCATGCAATTGAATACAATTTAGTTGTAATATGAAGGATTTGATATGAATTACAGATTCGAACTTTAAAATTGAATACATAAAAAGGTAAAACTGGAGATTCGCTAATTAGTAGGATATACGTTAGAAATTTAAAGATTCCAAGTTACAAATACAGAAAGCGTAAGAGGTAATATTAAAAACTTGAGTGCTTGAAGATGGAGATTTAAAAAGTTAAAGTTTAAAATTCTGAGTTAGGGAACTAAAGAATTAAGAATTTCAAGTTCGAGATAAGATTTAAAATGGAAGATTTATAGATTTCAGATTTTAGTTTCAGGTTGCAAATCTCAATACTTAAATCTCCAGATTTCAAGATTTTTAGATTAATATTTTGGAGATTTGAGGGTTTCGAATATCTGAAAGTATGAAGTTGGAAATTTTAAGAGTTAAAGTTACAAATGTAAAAGTTTGAAAAGAAAATTTTAATTGTTAAAGTTTAAGATTCAAGCTACACAATTTTAAGTCTCAGATTTAGAGATTTTTAAAGTTAAAACGGAAGATTTAAAAGTTTAAAGGTGGGGATTTGAAAAGTAGAAGATAGAGAATCTAATCTAAAAAGCTATTTTAAATACGGAGGCAATTTCCAGCGATCACTAATATTTAAATTATATATTTAATACTTTATATGGAGGCATCAGCTTGTGCGTAATGCGCCTTATGGCAAATGCGACCCTGTTTATGATACAAAAAAAAAAAAAAAATTCTAATCTCTCAGAAAAATAGATATTTCATAACTTATGGAAGGTGAGCAAATACTATTACAATTAACAGATTTGTTGAAAAATTTTATCGTACTGTAACAAAAAATTTCTTCATTTCCATTAATCCCTTAATAACGCGTGACACGAATTCGTGATACGAATTATGTCTTCAATATCGGAATAAACTTATTGTTAAACTAAAACAAGCGAAGAAAAAGAAAAATTGAAGAAATATTCGATACCTGCAAATCTACCACATTATTGTTTGAACTTATGCAACTGATAGTTAGATATCTTGTGTATTCATTTACTGTTCAATTAAGTATTAATTCATGCATATATCTGAAGCCTGGAAAATTGTAGGTCAAGGGGTTAAAATTAAATTACAAAGTATTTATTGACGTTTTCAATAAATACCCTCCACGACCATCGTTTCACCTTTTCCATTTCAGTAACACAAGATAATTGCTAACTTTCAACGTCCCCTATCAGCGTTATTAATCAATTACCGCAGTTTTCGTGCCCAGTAAATTGTGTAATCCCGATCTATCGACATCAAACCAAGCAACGAGCAAGGTGCCTCCGAGGCCCACCGACTGCCCTTTCAACTTCGAAAACCTTTAAACCCGAACCGTTCTCTGAACGTCGAGACCATGTATCAACAGGGCAGACCAACCGCTGAACGATACAACGTCCACGATTGGCCGTCCTATCGATCGGGGAAAAGCAGCTCGGGAGCATGTGGCGAGTGGAGGTCTGAGGAGAAGCGGGCAAAAAGAAAGAAAATAGACAGGAAAGGAGACTCGAAAGGTGGGAGGAGGCAAGGAGTATGGACGAAGGTCCGGCGATACAAGGGATCGTTAACTGGCGTGTAATCGTTAGCTTTGAGCCGGCCGAGAAGCCCGGCGGAGGGTGAGTTAAAAAAGAGATTGCGCTGGTGGTCTTCCCCGGAGCTTACAAAGCTCTGAGACACACAATCGCGCCTGTCTATCCGCGGCGTATCGATGCATCGGCCAAGAAAAAATGCAATAAAGCGAACGCCGATCGCGCCGACAATGGGGAACGATCGAAAAGGGTGCGAGGACGACCACGGAATCGATTGCGCGTACAAAACGGGACAGCTTTGTCGGTCGTCACGACGGAAAGAAATTAATTATTCCGTAAATTAATTGCCTTCTTTGTTTACCAAGTAACGGATTTGTTAACGTTACAAACGGAATCAAGGCCTCTGACAAAGAGTTGTACTAACAGGACTGAGCATTGATGTTATAGTCTAGCCCAGAGTTGACGAAGTTGAGTTATTAACACAGCATCGAGTGGCTAACTGTTACACGAAGGGTCTCGATTTCGAGCAAAGACTTGTCGTACAACTGTTCCAACATTAATCCACGCGCTAAGTGGATCGTGCCCTGTTAATCTCTGTATTCCCTTCCCCAGAGCCGCACACCAAACCCGGAGAAACCTTCAACGCCAGGGTGTCACGTATTCGAGCCCGGTCCACCCCTCGCCGACGATAATTGGCGGGGCTTGATCAGAAAAACGACACGGCGCATCAGCAGCCCTCCTTTGACGTGGACATATGGTTTCGGGTTTAGGAACAATAGCCGGACCAACAATTAACGTTATTAGGGGTTTGTGTCGTGGCGGAACGAGGAATGCGCTTTTCTTCGTCACACTTCTCATGGAACGTGTTAGTAATTTTATCTCGTGATGAAATTTTATTTTTTATTATGCTTCGTTTATTGTTACTAAAGTATTTTTAATTTACTGGAACATGACGAAGCGCAGGTATATGTATATTAAGGAGTTACAAAAGAACAGTGAAACAAATAGAAAATGTAATAATTGCGTCCTATCCTTAGGATCCTTATTTATATAAAAAAATTTGTTTATCACGCATTAGTCTTATTTTGTCTCCATTTTTGTTAGTTTCAGCAACCACTGTATCGAAAAGGAGAACTATTGCCAGCACGTAAGTAAGAAAATTATGCCACTTTGAAAAAAGAAAACGAATTTTTGTCTAAAATTTCGATATTTAAACAGTAAACAAAAATATTAAAAAATTTTTATTTTAAAAAGTGACTTAGTGGCCCTTAGGGAATGTTATTCCGCGTACAATTGTGCAAATGAAAAAATGTTAGAAACTGTGGAAGTTATTATGCTAAACAGTTCGAAAGATGTAATAGAGAAAAAGACGTTCAAAATTTAAAAAGTCAAAGAATACTGAAAAATACATATTTTTTACAACATAAACTTAATCGGTCATTCGTGCAACATACTGCAGACCTTTCTTTTTTTCCAAATAACGCATATTTTACACACTATATTCTTTCATTCTTGATCTAAGTTGTTGATAGTACAAACAAAATTGTCAGGCTAAACTGAATTTTTTTAATCAAACGATTGTACATATAATATAGCCAACACTTTATGTAGTATTTTAGAATTTTTAAAAAATGTCTTAAGAGTCTACAACATCAGATCAGTAGATTTGCTTACAAAATATAAAAAAATAGAATTAAAGAAATTATAGTTATATAAGATCTCTTCAACATCTCTTATAGTTGACAGGACTAGTACTAACAATTGTACACATACGCAAAGAGTACATACAACATTATAATTTACATGTCATTTGCAGCAGGCAAGACGAGTTGGTCCGCATGTACAAAGGACATTTCTACTCAAGTAGTGGCCCAGATAAGAGATTAAAGCTCGCCGACATTTGCTAAAATTACCACTTTTTACGCCGCTACTTTTCTGACCTCAAAACTGATAGTTTCCGGTTTCCCGCAGATGTCTAAAAGTACTGTGCAGGGACACCCGCACTGTTCGAACCGCCGACAAATCACGAACGGAACGCACACACTCGCTCCCGAGTTCTATAATTTCCTTTGACCCACATCTTTCTTTCGTTCTCACGGAAGAAAATTTCGCGCTGAAGTACCGCAGAAACGTGCACTATTTTCGCCAAGCGTGAAACTAAAGCGTTTGACCTATAGGTGTGGTGATACCTATTGGTGCACGCCGATCTCGCAAACGCGGGGCCAGAAACAAGAATCGCCCATGCCTCTTCACCTCGAAATCCATACGGATTGACGCAAACGCTTATTGGACCCGATTGCGAATTGTTCGATCGACCGAAAAAACAACGAAAATATATTTCGCTGGACGAGCACAAACGATTCTTTCTGCCGCGCGACAACCCGCCAGCTTTGAATCGATAAACGCGTATTCTGCGTGACAAAACAACCGATTCGACTGACAGGACGTAATTCAGAGCTGTTTGAGGCCTCCTCCAACCTCCCATAAAAATGATTCCTGTCGTGATTGTGCTGGATTTTCGAAACGAGACGCGATCTCGAGCCATTAGGTCGCGTTCACAACGCGTTTAACGATAGATCGATGACTCTATCGGTTGTTCATTAATCTTGCCCGCTGGAAAATTCTTCTCCGATCGAATTTCGCTGCGTTTGCCTGCTTCTAGAAATAGTATTTTTCTTTTTGATCTATAATCTTTCAGTTTTTTACATTTTAAGTTAATGTTGTAAAAATCCGTTTTAATTAATTGCGATAAAAAAGAGTTGAAATTTCGAATGTACAGAATGTGTGGTATTAACATCCCTATAAATTACAAAATCCAAAATTGTTTTAGATTCTAAAGGCCCTTTTTTTTTTTTATCTTGTGCAACTCTAATATTATCTTTTTCTTAAACCATTTTCTCAATAAATGAATTAATAAGATAGAAAAGTATTTATTTTCTAAATCTCCATATTTAAATATTTCTTTTATAAAAAATTTATATTTCTTTGAATCAATACTTGAAGCAAAAAACAGTTACAGATTATCTTACAACATAATGTTCAAAATTTGGATAAAAGTGCTGCAATTCTTGAAAAAATATCTTGAATCACGCTTCGACTTTCGACTTTATTCTCAGATCATAAATATCCCTGGCGTAGTTTAGCGTTTCGTTCAGGAGATCAAAGAACATTCCCCGCGTCCCTAACGGAAAACACGTGTCCGGCGAGTTAACGAAGGTTTCGCGTATCACTGGTTATTTTCTCGATCGAAGGATCTTGGTTAAAAATATACAACACGCGGACACGTGGAAGAGCGTTCAGGGGACAGCAGGGAATCCGCGAAAATTGATTGTAAGTTTTAATTTCGCGGTGAACGATTTCCGCCTGCAGTCGCGCGCTTCTAAATTCCCCACGAACGCGTTCCATTTTAATTTCGCAATTTTCGTCGAATTGATATTCCCTCTGCCGTGTAATGGAATTTACGGGGCGCGGTACTTACGAGTGTATCGATCGTGCCCGTGGAAACACGGATATAAAATATCGAATGTGCGCATCATTTGAAATTTTAATAATACACTTCGATCCGGTGTGCATCACCGAACCTCTGTTTCCATCACTTGACGTGCATCCAGAATCGATGAATGAGTTGCAGAGATTCTTAAATTCGTTTATCGGTTCACTGGAGCGCGAGGAATGGATGAGCTGAAAATTAGTATGCATCCTATTTCGCCATAAACGGTGAGTCGAACAGACTCGTCTCTGTTGGACCACGAGTGTTATCGGTCGGATGATTGAACGTAATTGAAAATTAATCGGAGTTCTTCGGCGATAGATTAGCCGTGTTCGGATTAGTCGAAAGCATTCCAAGAAGCTTTAACGATGATCAGTGT
This sequence comes from Perdita meconis, assembly GCA_030770465.2. Taxonomy (NCBI): domain Eukaryota; kingdom Metazoa; phylum Arthropoda; class Insecta; order Hymenoptera; family Andrenidae; genus Perdita; species Perdita meconis. Next base: position 2,308,338 of record JASKOS020000015.1, on the reverse strand, counting down.
TCAAGAGGTTTTATGAGTGTTTTGACGGCGGCAGTGTAATGTCTCAGTTTTACGGTTGCTTTGGTTGAGAAATATAAAACAATTCGACGAAAATAGAAGAGGATTAAAGTTCGAAAAAGAAGGATTCAAAACGTTGTAGACTCATGGTATGAATACTATAGTATTGGAATACCTATAAAATACTTTCGAAGAATCATTGCGGATTGTTTTTAAACTTCGTAACCTTTTCATTTTCTGAAGTACGAGGGAGAGTATAAAAATAACCTCAGGAAATTGCAAAGAAACAGCTTTTTTTACACCTTTTTAATTACCGAAAAATAAATTCTCAAAAAAATATGTTAAAGCAAACTAAACTTTTCCAGTGAAATATTCGCAAATAGAAATGTCTACATTGTAGATTATTTATTTTTCTAAAATGCGAGAGATACGTTCGTTGTAACTTCTTGGATGTATTTTATGTATCCTCCTTCTGTATTTAAAAAAAGATTTGATGCACAATTTTTTAGAGACTCTGCACTTTATTCTCTCTTAGCGAATATTTATTTCGTGATAAATTTATATTTATTCCAAATGTCGAACATTAAAATTGAAGTTATACCACCGTTGAAAGTTTAAATAGTTTCGTGAGCTGCTGTAAGTCGGTTCCTAAAGTAACATTGAGGATTCCAATAGCAAGACTATAAAAAAGATATCGATATGTTCAATATTCTGTATCTAGTATACTCTAACTTACTACCAATTTTAATCAATGTGAGTGGCCTTATTACTGCAGACCTTGAATTCTTCAAAATATTCGCTATGCAGTAAAGTCAAAAACTATCAATCCAACTTTTTATTACTTTATTCGTATTTCATTGGTTGTCCAATGATTCAACTACATAAGGTGGGCACAACAAATAAGATAAAATTAGATAAAATTCTACCAAGTGTTAGTAGATTGAACTTGTAATTTACTAAACTAACCAGTTACAGACTTCATGTAAAAGCTTGAACAGAAAAACAGGAAAATTTGGAACGCAAGAACAGTTACTCTAATTTTCCCATAAACACGTGCAATTGCCTGCCATTTTTTGGAACAGATCGAAGGGAAACCATCGCATACGGGTCGTTGCCCTCCCGCGGGGATCAAGAGAAGACAATTTCCGTGACACGTTCGACTTCGCTCACGGCGAAAGGGCTGTCAATAAATAAACGCAGCCTCCGATAAATTAACCACCGTCGGCGAATTGCCTTTCCCCCGACACGGGGCTGTTGCGCAGACAGTATCGCAGCCCAAGACGAGAGGATTCCAAGACTGTAACACGCCCTTCTCGCTTTCGCGCCCCACGACCCGATTGCACGCAATATTTATAGCACGCGCGTAATCGAGCGTTTCGCTCGCACTAAAACCACCGAACCCCGTTCGCCTTATATCGCCGGCCGCTGATTTGTGACGCCGCCTTCGTCTTCCGGCCAATCCGGCCCGGGCCACTCGCAATATTGCACCCGGCAACTCTTAAATCAGAGAAACTTCCAAGATACCTCGAGAGCTCTTGCTAATCATTTCGAGCCGCTCCCATGCGAGCCGTCTCTCCTTGCGAAGGGGAGCAGGCGCTCGATTGCTTCCTGGGATTCGATGGATTCGCCCCCGAGCCTCTCGCGAATGCCAATTTTCACGGTGCTGTTATTATTAGCTGTAAACGTATCGGTTCTCTTGCCCGCGCAGATGGATTAAGGGGGCTGAGTAATTTGCGATACGGTCGGAGGAGGGGCGATTGTTTGCGTAAGCGAGAATGTGCAACATTTTTGGAGCGCATTGTTTTCCGGTTCTATCAATTTTCGAGGCTCATCGAATTTGTGGTTAATTAGTTCTTTGTGCGAACAGATTATAAAAAGAGAAATGACGTAGATGAAACTTATGAAGTGTGAAGCAAACGAGCATGAACGAACGCTATCAAACAACTGTGGACGGTAAAGTGAGGAAAAAAGACGCATTTTTCAACTTGTATTGCACAGTTAGTGATGGAATTTTAATCACTTCGAATCGCTTCAAATCAATGAAAAATTCGAATCATTGGGAATACGATTCGAAGCTTAGAACCCTTGAAAGTCTTAAAGTCTTGAAAGGTCTTGACAGTCTCGAACGTCTTGGAAGTCTGGAACGGTCTTGAAAGTCTTGAAAGGCGTGAATCGTCAGAGTTCCGACAGATAATGAAATTCTGATGAATATTTGATATCTTACACGCTTTTCGATTGCTTCTTTTACATTCAAGACTCCTAAAACTGTTCAAGACTTCCAAGACTTTCAAGACCGTTGAAGACTTTCAAGACGGTCAAGATCTTTCAAGACTTCCAAGAGTTCTAAGTTTCGAATCGTGTTCTATTCTGAGATTCCCTGTTTAGATCAAGATAAAATGGATACCTCACAGTAGTACTCTGTGCTTGTTACTGTCATATCAAAAACTTTATATTTTGCCGTTGAATTGGATGAAAGTACAGATTCGAACGATCTATTACATTTGCCTTGTTCCATCGTAGACCAATATTAAAAAGTATTCAATTATAAAAAGTTGTTCAAAATGTTGATTTCTACAACATATTTCAAAATCATCAAAATCGAGAACGCGTCAGCTTTCTAAATAATTACCAACGTTTTAATTGAAAGATTGAGAAAAATATTTGCAAACTAAAGCGCCACAAATTCGAAATAATATTAACTTGTAATGACCAAAAAGGGACGAACCACCACCAAGCAAGCCTATCTGCTATGAAAACAAAAAATAAATCAATTCCCATAATTCAACCCAATACCTTAATCACCAAGAATATCAATTTAGACGACTACATTAAATTATACATTGATGCAAACTTCTCTTCAGGCCTATCATGTTGTAACCTATTCACACCCACTCATCAAAGCCAGTTTGATCTTCCAAAACAATATTCCATACGATCTTGCATACTCTATGCAATCAGAGAAGCCTTAAACTTCATCAAACAAAAATCCCACGGAAGATTTCTAATTGTAGTTTTTACAAACTTGGAGCCCATCCTTGACGAAAACATCACTAATAGAAATCAACATCCCTTGGCACAATGTATCATTGAGACAACCCACGAATAGCAACATCACCAGACCACCTAAACACCCTCAACAGTCACCCCCCATGTCCAGATACTCCAAAAATCAAATTTCAAAGAAATATCCAACAAACACCTCTTTTCACAAAGACTTTCAAGCCTTTTATAAATCCAAATTAAAAAATATGGAAAATGATTTTTGGAAAAACGCACCTGCATCCCATATCCATAAGATTCGCACAAGTATCTTTGATAAAAATCCCACACTTCTTTTCGATAGAACAGAGCAGGTCATTCTTACTAGACTCAGAATCGGGCACACTAAATTAACTCATGCTCATCTTTTGACAAAAAGTGAACCAAACAAATGCTGTTTCTGTAATCACATACTAACCATAGACCATCTCCTCAATTGCAGCAGCACTTCCCAATTCAGAACAAAGTATAAGCTTCCAAATAATATCCAAACTTCTTTAAATCACGAAAAGCACTCCAAAAATCTCCTCCTCTTCCTCAAAGATACCAATGTATATAACAAATTATAACAGTTAAACTATACCTATCACCGATATTTGTTGTAACACATCGAATCCAATCCAAGTTTCTGTATTACCAAACTCATGTAATCTATTCTGTACCTCTAATAGTAAATATTATGTGAAATTAGTTCATATCTTAAGTATAGCTATATGCACTCTATTTGTTACTTTGTATGTATATAATGTAATTGTAAACTGCGGTCGCTAATGACCATAAAACGGTTGATGCGACCTTAAATAACTAAATAAAAAAAAAAAAAGCCTATCTGCAAACTTCTAAATGCCGAAGGAAACAAGCTTTCCAAACGAAAGAGTACCCCCAAACTTCAAGGCATCGGTCCCGCTGTTTCGAGTGTTAATTGCGAGCGCAAATAAACTATATCAGCCGGGCGGAGGCGCACCCTCTTCTCGGTCAACAAAAATGCAAGGCCAGCTGGGCAGTCGGGGGATTCAAAGAACCACACTAAACGAGGCTCTACACGCGTGTATACACCGAGCTCGGTTGCGTGCGAGAGATCGTCCGAGCCGCGGGGGGATGGAAGGGTATCCTCGTTACAGAAAAACCCGGGCGCAACCCTCCAAAATTCGACGGCCCTCCAGGCCGACGGGGGGTGTCGGCTACTAATTATGCGTGCGTCGATACGCGCTGTTTACTCACCGAAAACGCGAACGAGCTACGCTCCCGGGCGCATGTACGATTCACTTTGAAACTGTCTACCGAAAGGGGTGAGCTTACCTGGAACAAAAGGAGAAGTTTGTTAGTCAAACAGCATAATTACTAATCGAGTTCGGTGGCAAATAAAGGAGCCATGAATCTTTCAGGACACGCAAATGTTCTTTTCGCGAGAGACCGTCCTCCCTCCGTGTCGGCGATTTAATTTAGCGCCCTAAGGGGGAGGCTCGTGAGTTCGTTAACAGGTGTGGGCTGTGCGTGCGTACTCTTTACATCAACAGGTTTTATTTAACCCATGCGACTATCATTTTTTAGACTGCCTTTGTTGTTTATACCCTTATTCGAACTGCCAGCAGACTGTATACATTGCAATATATAGTCTTTCAAAATGATTTCTCAAGAATATCGGCAAAAAAGAAATGTCAAAGAACAATTAAATCTTTAATGAAACAGCGTAAATGATATATTATGAACGTTCGCGTCCAAAATTTAACACCTGATTGTACGTACACACTTTTCTACAAAACTAACCATTCTCATTTATATGTATATAGATACATTTTTTGTTCACCCACCGCAAAAAGGTAATTCTAAATAATTATTTTCTCACAAACAAAATAATCCGGAGAAATGTTACTTATAGAATGACCTAATGAGCACCGCATAAGTGCAAAAAATACACGAATCTACGTACTATAGAAATTCTAAAAAATAAAGCATTCATCTCACGAATTGTCTTCGTACAGGAAACATAAACAACAATACTGCATGTAATCCTTAAGAATTACGTCACAAGTTACAGAAAAAGATAAAAAGATGTGCGAAGTTAGAAAATCTTGTGCAAAATGATAGATGATGATACAATAAGTACGATTTCGATAATGTTTCGATAAACATGTAAAATGTATTTTTAATTACTATACTCTATTATATTTAGTATTATTAATAAAACTAATCAGTATTTTTCTTTTCTGATCAAATTCTGGTGAATTTCTCATGACTCTAAAACATAAATTTTAAATATCAGAACGTTTACTATATTTTATATCGTTGATCATAAACGATCAAGGCAGCGCTTAACGTGATAAGATTATTTATGGTAAAACCGCCTATTGATTATCACGTTCACGATACACGTTCTCTCAAAAATATTCAAAGAATGTTATCGCCATAGAATTCCCCATAAAAGTCATCAGAGAATAGGAACGTGGTCGCACAACCGCCGAGATTCCAGAAATATATTCGACTCGGAGAAAGTCAATGCGGGTTGATTATAATCTGCTACGCCGATTACACGGCTGCACAGCTCAGTTACCCGGAAACGTTGCGAACTGGCTGGATCCCCGCGGTTTCCGTTCCATCGTCCATGTACGCGCAATTATCTTCATATAAATTTTAAATCAGACGCGTAACGCGGGCCCAGTGGAACGCGGAGGGATGCCCGGTGTTCCACGTCCGTTATTAGGAGTCAATTTTCATGGACGCGCGCATAAATCCTGTAACGAACGAGCGTATGCGATAAAACCAAATGGAACCGTCGGAATCGATTCCCTTTTTCTCGCCTGTTCCACGTGCTTCCTCCTTCCCCTTTCGCGCTGATTCTTTCGCACGGGAAATGTAAAACGCCCCGACTCGGTCCATTGGGCGCGCGAGCGACATTAAATCACGGTCGGTTATGATGATTGAAAGGCGGAAATCAGACGACGTGTGTGCCGCGTAAATTCGGGGATGAATTTTGCATGCGGAGGTGATGCGAAGTGCTCGTTCGAGTACTCCATCCTTTCAGGTAAATTTGACTATTAGGCACTGCGTTTACCTTTATCAAATGACCACGGTGATGAATGAATGCACATGGTGACAAACGAGTAAAATTTTTAATTTAAGCTTCTTTTGTGTACTAATTTATTCACGATTATACTATCAAACTTAGTAGTTTTAACATGTTCCCAGTCCAGCATAAACATACTACTGGTTTCTGTCATAAATAAGTTCCAAGGATAATAAGTAGACTCCGAATTTTATAAATTTATGACAAATCTAAATATTCTATGAATCTTCCAACTTCTTGGAAGATGCTAAAATATACAAAATATGAAAAATATAAGTCAGGTTACGATGTTCAGAAAATAACACTTACTGGTGTCTAAATTTCAATTGATTATATGCGTTTCTAAACATTTTATTTTGCATAAAATCCGTAGTCTACTGACAAGATATAATTGTCGCCATCAGAATTACATGTACTTATGCAAATTCAATGGCACATAATAGTTTTATCCTTATCACGTTACAAATCCTTAAATTTCTCATTTGTCCTTCAGATACATATTTTTTATTTCTTCATTTAAAAGTACTTAGAATATTCTATGTATATGTGCTATACCTACACCCGTTTGTTCAACTGTTCCTTTTCTAGATCATTTCGATTAAAATGAATCTTGATTCAACGAGCCGCGAACGAACCGAGTTCCACGGTGATGCCGTGCAAATCTCCGATGATAAAACGGAAGGTGGGAGCCGGTTGATGAGATGTCGTATTAGGTCGAACGATCGCGGTTAAATCGAGAGATCTTTCCGTTCCCGTTCCAGCGTCGGTGAGCATTAACCACGTCCGCAAAAAGAAGCGGCGCCTCTGCCATCGACAGCAGCCATCCGTTTTAATTTTCTTTCTTAAGCAAGCGAGGAAGAACGGCACTCCTTGTTAGGCGAACGTTTACCGTCAGCCTGCTCTCGAGGCTTTAATTATCCGATCAATTTGTCGACGAGGGGCGCCCTTTTTAAAAATCCACGCCGCAGGGAATGGACTCGCGAACGATTTTTCATCCCGGTACATCCCTTGGACGATTCCCCGACTGTCTCGCTTTGATTACTCGGGTCGTTCTGAAATTACCAATCGTAGTCAATTCTAATTATTCCGGGGGGCCCAGAGAAGCGAAAAGTAATTTTAGCAACCGCGATATGCATAGTAAGGAACGTAGAGTAACAGCAAGAGTATCGATTTGTTATTTATATAAAAAAAAAGTAGGGAGAAGAAAGGAAACATGTTAACAAAGGGAACAAAGCTGCCAGCATACAACAAATCTGCCAGTGAACGAAATGGAAACGATCGCGCGCAGTAATTAGGTTAATGTGTGCCACGAAAAAAAGAGTGTATAGAAATAATTTGACACTGTCATAGCGAGTTAAACAAGTAATTTCACTAAAATCTTGGCCTGCTTTCGCCCGGGTGGAACGCGGGCTGAAAATTAACGGGCTTAACGTGAATTAGATGATGTAAAACGTTGATTTGCAAAGTATCCATTAGCGTTTATCAGCATATACTCCGGTTTGCCGGTGCATCAGTTAATTAAATTCACGTACCCGTGGCGTTCACGCGAATTATTCGCGAAACTCTGTTTACACGGTGTCGTCCGAAAATACTGATGCGAGCGTGGACTTGCTCGGAAGGGGTTGCGCTCAGAGACAACGGAGCCTTGTTTAATTAGGTTAACGCGGCGAATAATGGAACAGCTTGTCTGAGAAGGATTATAAGAGCCACGTCTATCCGTTTCATCCAGTTGGCTGACCCACTTCTGATCTCACACGTGCTCGTTCATAATACACCTCGAACTTCCACCTCATGTATTCACTACTGTGTCAAAGATCAGAATTCGTGATTATCTATAAAATTGACTATCTTCAAAATTGACTATCTCTGGTTTTCTCGGTTAAATAGAAGCTTATCAATTTTATCACTTTACAGTAGATGAAAGGAGATAAAGTTAATGTAAAGAATACTTAAATGTCAAAGGCTGGAATAAATAATGACCGAGAAAGTTAACTCAAAGTTACGTTAAATCGTTGACACGCTAGCAATGTTCAAATAATAATTGAATCTATTTCTACTCGGAAACGGATAGGTGGACGAAGGATTTTGTCGGACAATAAACTGCACTCACAATTGAACGCCAAACGAAATGTAATTAACAATAAACAGTACAACGAACAATACTACACGAAATACATGAAACGCGGCTCAAAGAGCTTTAAAGTAATAGACGCAATGTACTTGACGCAATGCACGCACTACGATTCGCAAGACGGTAATGATTAACCGCCACAATTCCAGTTGTCGATCACTGATGATCGGAGCTTCCAAAGGGAGGAGATAAGTACCCGCGAGAGACATTTGATATCCCAACGGAATGCTCCAATTCTCTTTCTGCAAAAATTTATAATCTTTTGAGATTAAATAAGGTGAATGTCCCAATTTCTGCTCATTTAAGCGTTCATTCGTTATGAAAAGAATATAAAAAATTTGTTTGCAGTAAAAATTTACAAAGTAATTGATTAATACCTCGATAATGAATCACTTAATTCAAAAATATTTTTAAAAAATGTTATATGACGTTTAATATGGCTAATTCAATGTAGTACTCTAAATATCCGTATTTCTGCTCACGACAAATAACTCACAAAAAATCCAGTAAAAATCCAGAGTAAAATACAGTAAACGTTTTTAGTATTAAATACGATTTATTTCTGCACAGACTACATTCGGTCCGATTATCGAATCACAATGAAATTGCTGTTCTTTAGTTTAAGCAGTCTAAGCAGTAAGAATACCATCAGAACGAGTAAGTTCCTTGTTCTAAAATTTTGTTCGTTGCTTACGTAGCACTTTCTTTCTAACAAACCTGTGCATCACTCACATGAACGATCAAAGAACTTATAATTATTTTTTTTACAATTATAGTACAAACGTAACATTTATAATAATAAGATAAATGCGAAGTGATTAGAAATCGGGACATGAGCAGAAATTGGGACATTTACTTTACAATACAATTATTAAAATTGCAGAAAGATAAATATATACAATTTGATCCGAACTCTGCGATCCATTTTTGTCGACTGAGCCAGCTGACAGGGATATTTAGGGATTCCTGTTTCCAAATCCTAAGGGTTGAAAGTTACAGAAGAGTTGTTACAGAATCAACGTCAAAGACTTCCATCAAAAGTTCCCTCCAGGCATTTGAAAGTTTCCCCGTGCAGCGGGGCTCGAGATCGATTCCCGTGGGCCGAAACTCGCGATGTGTGTCACAGTTTCAACAACAGAGAACTAGTTAACAGCGGCACCGCTAGTATAAACATAAACCCTAGTTAGTGTTCGAGCATAAGCTCTGGTTAAGCTACGGGTTAATCGTTTGTTTAGCAGTGCGTGGTCTATATTTAACGCTTTGCTCCGACGCGTCGCTCGCACGAAAGCAACTCGACGGTATCAAAATGTCGAACTCGTGACTTCTGATTCCTTCTGATAAATCGAAAACACAATCTGCTGACTGTAGAAGATATTTTGCCGTTTCAAATTATCGATTGATGTTTGCATTGGTACAAATGTACTGGTCTTTCAGAAAATTAGTTTAACAATTGAAGGTTAAGTTAGTAAAGTCTTTTAATAGAGAACATTTTTCAAGTCATGCTATTATCGATCTTTTCTAAAGAATACCTCCGTAGATCTCTCAAAACTGAAATTTAAAGATTCTATTTAGCATTATAGGTTTACTGAGTGACAGAAAACGGTTAAGGATGGCTACTACCGAGCTTTTATTTTGATATGAACCTTCATTCTTTCTACGTACTGAACGTCGTGAACAAATACAAGAGGCCACAAACAGTGTCACAAATGGATTTAGGACTTTTCGCAGATCGACCTCAAGTAGAAAATAAGGGACGTTCTGAAGCATCAACACATCCCAGTATCATCGTCTTCCTTTTAAAATTCCAACCTATTCACACTTTAATAAATCAATCACAATCAAAAATTCACCACCACTCTCTCTTAGGCTGAACAATAGAAGCTTTGTAAAATTATAAGAATGGAACATTTACCGGAATTCAATCCTGGAAGAAAATCCGGTTGGTGCAGTTGGAGAATTCAGTCTTGATATCATTCAAAGATTTGCCACTAATAAAGCAAAGCTTATCTTACAATTAGTGAATCTTCCGCGTTATTAATTTACCTCAATGGAGAGACGCAATTAATTAATTAATTTATTTATTTATGTTAACGGGAGAAATTCCTTCAAAAACAAAGCGAAATAATTAGATTAACAATAACAATGTGAATTAATGACAGTGTAATACAGTCGTTTGGGAGGGACAATGCAGTTACAATGACAAACAGTGTACCTAAAATAAGTCTAAAGTGCAAGCAACTATCTATTGTACCTAGTTTCTTACGTCTTTAAGTTTCTTTTAATTGATTTAGCTTATTAAATAAACTAAATAAATGGACCAACTGACCACAAGAAGAAAGATTGATAACCTCATTTGATGCATGAGTATAATCTACTTAAATAGCTAATCGTCACAAGACATACCAGAATCAGTGTCTAACGTGGATATTGATTAACTTGTTCCAAAAGAACACTAAAACCTCAAAAGTGAAAAATATACGATTGAGATCGAAATTAAGATCCTATAATCGAGACGTATCAGTTAATCGTGGAATAATGGACATCAATATGATTTACTAACATATGTATACATATACTAATGCTAACATAGTTTTGACTAGAATTAAGGGCAAATAGCTCCATGCTGCTCAATAATGAGAATTTCCTTTCCGAAGTATCTGGTCACAGTAAGATTTTTAATAACAAGAATCCGAGGAACAGCAAAGAACTGACCCCATCTAATGAATCAAATTAGCCAGACCACCTCCGGGCACTTAAATCTCCATTCTGTGTTAAGTCAATCACATTCATTTCATCACATGATAGATTAGCCGATATAACTTACAATTAGCCAATAATACTGGATTGATTGAAAGTGATGCGATTAATTCGCTTCTCCCATATTCCAAACGTCAATCAATAAGTGTCCATCAAATTTCATTTCATTATCGCAAAAATATAACCCGATAATTTACATCGCCTCTTCGACCAGCGAATTTTTATAAACACCTCGAAGATAGCTCTTATTATCCGTCATTAACCGTTTCCTCCAACGCGGCCCGTTCACGCGTGAACTCTTGATGAACCCCACCGGTAACGGGCGACACTCAAAGGGGCGCGCGGGAGAGTGAACGTCACGCTATTGTCGTTCACAAAAGTGACGGATACCGCCCAACCTGCCGGTAGATACGAACACGGCAGCCTAATCGAATACATCGTTAACCAGGTCTTCGTTAACGAACTCCTCCCTGGAGCGAAAGAAACCGCCTAACTAGCCGAAGAACAGCCAGTGAACGAAGTACAGGGCAAAACAAACTTCGGAACGGGAAGACGACGAGCGTTGCATTTCTTCTGCGCTCGAAACAATCCCGTTCCCAGGATTCGACGTCCGACGCGATTGAAATCCAACAGACCGAGGATCCGAGCTGAAAGATTTACTAGCTTGAATTCAGTTCCCGCGGGAAAAGGACAGGGAATTGTTGATAAAAATAGCGGCGACGTAGAGTGTAACAGTAAAGGATAGAAAGGAAGATTCGCCATCTGTGCTGACTTATAACAACCTGCACTTAAGTGTAATAGTTTTGGATTGAATTTCTCTGCAGCAGTTAATAAGGCTTCAATGTAAGATTTGTTAAATCATGAATATTAGAACAATGAAATATTTGAAACTGTGTTAAGAGTAGTTTAACACTGTCAGTTATTACAATATTATATCCATTATCCTTACATTAGCTATAACAATATTTCTTGCACCTAGCAGCGCTGTTACATGGAGTGTACAAGGTTAACAGAATGTAAACCAGTATCTAAATTAACTCTCAGTACGCCAAGTGGCAGAGAAGAACATAGCACAGGATATAGAGAGCATGGAACCAGATATTAGTAATAGGTAAATAAATTCCTGTATCTAAAATTTCACAAACAACATTAGTGAAAACAGAAACTCGATAAAGAGAAAACTGACTTCTAGAAGACCCGCTGACCTCATAAAAGTGTCTATAAGCAAGGGTAACCAGGTCAAACATTTAACCCGCAGTAATCGCAAAGAGGCGAGTTCTCTTGTGCGATAAGTAGCCCCGAATATCGTCGCGTGAACATTGCTAGATGGTCCGTGAGCTTTAGAGACACACATAAACGTGCATACACGCACTATCGGGCGACTTCAGCTCGCGAGCCCTCCATAAATATCCCGTTGAACGACCCCGATTTACCGTCCTATAATGGTCGAATACTGGGCAGCTGTATGCTCCTCGATAGTTGCGCTGTTATACGCGTGGACCAGGCTGAATTCATGTAAGAAGGACCTCATTGTTGGGTACAGATAGCGAGCTGTCGGTTTACGAGCGACGATGAAACGCGGCCAGAGAGGTGCTAACCGGAAATTGACTGTATATCCGTATCGAAGGATGACACGAGGATGGCTACGAAGATGGACAACTTGCGTTCCTGTCCCTTGTATATTCGTAGTAGTCAATGCGTGACTGTTTCCTTAAATTTACACATAATTTATTGGACGTATCAGAGAAAATGTGCTTTTTGATGATGAGACATGAATTAGTTTTTGAAAATTGCAAGGAGTGTGTATTTTACCTCTATTTGCAAGACGTAACTTAATTAAAATGTGCAAATGTGTGTCGATGAAGCTACTAATAGATATTACCTAAATAAATTGAACTGCTACGAGGAAAAATTTTAAGACTAAGAAACTCTTTCTAGCAATAACTACCTAAATAGGGCCTAGAGTTGCTTTCTTAGGGAGAGTTCAGTTTCCCTGATCAATATTCATCAGCAGAAATTTCCACAAGTTTAATACCTTATTTGTTAAAGTCAACGAAGAGTTGTTACTTGCACTTTTTTGGTACTGTGTGTATAAAAAATTTGAAAACACTTTGGAATGCCTTCCCGTAAATATTGAGTTCAACTAACTTGTCCTCTCAGAGGCGGGACGTTCGAAGAGGCCTGCCTTTGAGAGGACAAGTTAACTGAACTGAATTATAATAATTAATAATAATACAAAGCTTGCTTCATACACATCAGTAAAGAATCAAAAAAGAATACTTTCAAGCGCGGGAAATTGAACTTTCAACATTTCTCTCTCAACTCAAGAAATATGTACTTCAGGAAAGAAGCAGAAATAAAAGACCTGCAAGCACGGACACTTCCATAGACCATCGTTTCCGCAGCGGTTATCTTGATTCGATCGAAAAGCCCTTTGGCTCCGCCTATACACCGACGAAACTCGAAATTCCGCGAAGAGAATATTTCAGGGAGCTGAAAAGTCCCCGAAGCGAGGTTCCTAAACGTCCTACACGTTTCATCGTGCCACGACCCGACACGTTACGGTCAAATATGATTTGTCCCGGTGGATGGCGGGCTTTCAGCGTTTCCGTGAATTTCGCGTAGTCACCATTCTGGTACCTGGCGTGGCCAGGTAGAACGGGCCGAACGTTTCTGCCCCCGCAATAAATTACAGCTTCCGGCTCTGTCTTCCACCTCTTTCTGTGGCAGCCGAGCGCAGCGTCTCTTCGGATCTCTAACGACCGCAAATAAACCCATCGTGACGCATCGTGCGCGGCGATGGCGCCGCGTTCCGGAGACCAAGTAAATAAGACATCAAACAATTTGGACTGGTCTGACCGTTGATAGTCGTCAACAACGAGTTCCACGGTCGACCGCAACGAGGTTGACGAGGTTACGGGCCGAAGGTGGACCGGCCTGGCCTAGTCGACGACAGGCCGACAGAGGGAAAGAGAGCGGGATCGAGTGACAGGAGGGGCTTGGCAGTCCCGACCAAGGTGGGAAGAGACTGTACAGAGGAAGAGAAACGGCCGCAACGACGTCGCTCTCTCCCGGCCCAAAGCCACCGCACCTCGCCTTGTTTTCCAAGAAGACAACAACTTCATTAGGCCGATCCTCTCCGCCCGTTTCGACTCTATTCCAGCCTTCATGAATATGCATGCCGACCACCGCGCGTCTCGATATATCCCGGCCGGCTTTCGTTCACGTGAAGATCTTCGCGCAATCGACTCGTCAAACGCGACAGCCTGAAACCTACAGAGAGAACGCGAGAGGCACAACCGAGGCACCGTCGAGGCACTCAGGCCCGGGGCTCAAACCCCTCCATTAATCCCCGAGACGGATGCGTCTGAGGCGGATGTAATAGCGATGCACGTGTGCGCTGTGCAATGGTTTGGTTTGATGTACTCGCATCAATTGAATTTTTGCGAAACCGTACATATGAAGATTGTTCTAGTGCAGTTACTGAGGCTTCAATTATTCTCCACTTTGTGATCATGTCCATAGAGTCATTTAAAAGATCATTTAATCTCTTCAATTGCTATCAAACTGTGTTTCCTTCTTTGTGACAAAATAAGAAAAGTATAGAATTAACATTTTGAAAGAAAATATTTTTTTAAAATAGAGCTATGATTAAGATGCACCTATCTTTGGAGTGGGTTACCTTTAAATCATCGACAATCATTTCATCGACAATGTTTTCATTGATAATTACGTGTTTAAAAAAAAATAATGAGATCAATAAAGTAACAGTATGTAATTATCGATGAAATCATTGTCAGTGAAACGATTGTCCATGATTTAAAAGTAACCCTTTTGGATAACTCAATATTTCTCCCATAGATAAACCTTTCATAAATTGAGTTCTAAATACATATATTAATCCAACTCAGTAATAATTAAATCGTTAATGTTTATAAATAGTAAATAAATAGTAGATCTCTTTGCCTCATGCAAAGGTTTCAATGGATTTACACGCAGCTTTTACCAATTTCACCAGAATTGTACTTTTCGTTGGTCAAATATGTAATCTGTGGGAATTTTGCACGGAATTCTTATATAAAATTGGAGACAGAATTCTCATTTTTAGTAGTAACTATCATTTAACCATAATCCAAATTTATATAGGAAACCAACAATCTTCACTGATATGAGACTAAGTGAAAGTTTAAAGATTTTAATTTAAAAGGAAAAGCATTTTACTCCCTAGTTATTGTTTTACAATATGCCTTCAATTGAATTATCAAATGAAATAAAATTTTCAATAATTTATGTAACTCAGCCCAATTAATTCACCAACATACGTATCAAATTTAATTACCCGAAAGAAACAACGGAAGTTCAGAATGATACCATTGTCATGTCACTATTACGAATGGTATTAAACATGACTCTGTTCAATATGTTGATTAATCTAAAATAGAATCTTCCTTGCTTCGAAAATGGAAATACGAACAAAAGTGACTATGGAAGGCAAGCAAATCGAATACCCCCTGGAAGCGTCTAACAAGGTGAAAGTCGATGGACGATTCGATAGAGTCTCGCGCAAGAAAGCCAGGTCCCCGTGAAATCCGTGGCCTGAGTTCGGGGAAATTATGCTTCGCAACGAACCAAACTTTGCACTCTCGATCGATAAGCTACAATGCCGCCACGCTCTTCGGACGAATGCGAAATGTAGCTCGTTTCCCGGCTACATCCCACGGGAGAAAACGGTCCGGAGTTTCTCGAAAATCGTTTCGAGATCTCCTAGCTAATCGTACGGCGATCCATTCGTGTCAGAGCTGTCTCTCCTCGACTCGATAAGAAACTCCAATGAAGAACTCCCAGCGAAATCTATCAGGATCGCTGACAGCTTCCGATTGACCCACATTCCGCGCGCGGAAGGAAAAACGATATAAATGCAGCTGTTGCTACCGTGTCCCGAGATGCGTTCACAAATTCTGTTAACCTCCTGGTCTTGCTGAAAAAAACAGTTGGGAATTTTTGATGTTGAAATTTTGTTGCTTTTAAAACTGACAATTTTTGTTTTCATTCAGTTAATGATAGAGAAATAGAAAAAGGAGTTTTTTAAAATTAATCTTTTGGTAATATTGATGCTTCAGAGATTAAAGAATTGCGAAAACATTCATTTTCATAAATGAATCAATTTTATTCTATTACTTCCCACAATTTATTTCTCGACATCGTGGGGAAGGTGCCCTTTGCAATTTTATAAATCTTTCCTTATTTAAGATTGAATTACTCGCTTAAAGAAAATTTCGGATACACTTCGCAGTATTCTCTCGTGCGTTTAAGAATTTCTAAATTTTCTTATACATAGAAAGATCATCAGAGATTCCAGCATTCAACCTACACTACTTATCTCAAAGTCCGAGACTTCAGTTTCTCGCCGATTTCACAATCCGAGGATGAATACAACGGTCGACGAGACTCGCAAAACGTGAAAGATTCATGCAGCAGTCGCGTTCGACGTTTGGGAATTTAGTGGGTGGGCGTACGGTGTCGCCGGACTGCTTCGATCGCGACACGCGTTGAACGAGTAACCTATATTCCGTTGAATATCGGATCCTCATGACTACGTTTAACGGCTGGCGCCGTTGCGGAGAGGGGGTTTGCAAAAGGAATGATAGATCGCGTGCATGTGAAGTCCATTATTGAACAATGGAGTTTTCGACGGGGGCATTTTTGTTCTAGTATGAAAGCTACGAGGCCTTATCGAGGATTCCGGAAAATTATGACCGGACCATTATCAGGGAAATTATACGAACCGATTAAAGTCAGAACGGAAAGATGTAAGACGACGTCCCGGAATTTGCCTACCCGTGCCCCGAATTTTTGCGGGAAAAGGAAAAATGGTGGGATGCTTGACCCAATTTGAACTTCTCCCGTTAGCAAATCCTATAAATGAAACTTAGACGGTGCTGATCACTTGGGCACGTTCAACGACGCTGACTCATCATGTGTTTTTTATGTCAATAATGTTACGTAATAAATTTGAATCTTTTGTGTGTCAGTTATGAAATGAAATTTAAAACAACACTTTGTGTTTATAGCATGAGAAGATTTAGAAGTTCAAAATATTATTTTTGTTATTATTATTATTTTAATTGATCGACATATTACCAATTTAAATTGGAAGAATCAGAAGAGAATGATACGCAACTTCGCAAGTATGATGTTCTCCACACTAAATCGATACCCATATGAATAATAATCTATTTAAATTTCAGGTAATTTGAAATCACAAATACAATTTTTCCTGAAGAATTTCTGTGAAGAAACTATAAATTTTTTGTGATTACGCAGAACGACTAAGCAGAACGAAAAGAAATACCAAGAAATTATTGTCTACGGGTCAACAAATTTCTGACAAAGAGTGACAAACTTCAGCCGAACCCTCAAATACTCTTACAGTAAATAATTTACAGTCAATATATTTCTCTATTCTCTACCACAGAAGCCGGTGACAAAAAATATCCAAGTATCAAACAAGTTATTAAAAGGACTCAGTTACTATCTATCCAACGTGTGTTAGGTTATTTCTGGAGGAGGAGGGTATCTGGTGCTCCCCAAGAGCGACTCGCTCATCCCGACGCACATCCACATCGACGAACGCGCACACCATCGGCACATGGTGCATAAATATTGCTCTAAAACCAGACGAAGCGGTGTGCCACGTTTAGAAGCAAGAGTGAGAGGATGAGGAACGAAAGAGTCGCGAAGCTCGCCGAAAAGAAAAACCTCGACGCACTCTACATGCACCGACGTCGCGTTGTTGTCTGCTCGATTGAGCTTTCAGCTTTTGCTCTTTCTGTGCTCCTCACCGCCAACATGGCGCATTAGACTCAGCAAATTGCCATCCGGTCATCGAACTAATGTGGGCTATTGATTCGTTCTAACGCGACGTATTTCTCATCGAATACTTTCGTTCTACTTAAATAGAGTTCGCTAACGTTGAAGGAGCATTTGATGGTTCTTAGAGCATCATTCGAAACGAATGGATGAGAACTACAATGATGGGAGGAGGTGGAAGATCTCCACTGCTGTGATGTTCGATGGCCACTATTTCCTTGCTTTAAGTAGTGTTCTAAAGACCTGTCTCGATCTAAGGTGAAGGGGTCAAGTGTTACCTAGGGTCGATATAGGGTGGCTTTTCTACTTCCCTTTGTTCTCTAATGTGGTGAGTTGGAAGACACGGTGACAATTACTGTGGTCGAGGAAATAGCTCTGAGATTCAACTGGGTATCCGATTGGAGGTCCTCGTAGACCCATTTTATCTAATGCAGTCGTAGTAATTGTGCACACGTATTGTCAGATTAGGGGAAGCGATAATATCGACGAATCGTTTGTCTATATGAGATATACATACATATACTATTAGCGATTCGATGCTTTGTTGCTTGATCTCCGTAATGCGGATATTGATGATTACTTTGGAAGAAACAATCCATACTGTGATTTTCAGGAGGCAAAGATTTGGAGACCTCTATCCTGCCCTCTGTGATGTTATCACTTTTGCAGACTTATATCTGAAGATTCTCAGAATGGTGTTCACCCTACTCCCTTTTTCTTATTCAATGTTTGTTGACTATTCGTCGTGGATCCAAGGATTTATCATTATCCCTTTCCAGAAGACCTATACAGTCATCCACGTATGTAGGAACTCGAACACATTTGTGTCAGTGCGAATGGGAAATAAGTGGATGACCCTGTACTCAGCACCGGGTCCATAGTAATAAATAGCAATGATCAATATTATTGGAGAATAGAGAAGACGGAACATAGAAAGGATGACCGATGACTGCATTGGATCTTGAGGATGAAATTTGAAACTTGAGGTTGAAGACCTCACCAAGTGGAGGAATTCCACCCTTTAATGAAGACAACACTGTTATTTTTGTTTAATTTCAGCTGAACTATATAATACTTCATTATTATTCAAATTTATTACATTTACTGAAAAAATGGATCGATGATCGGAATTTACTTAACTGATATTGTTCAAAAATGGAAAGCAGGGCAACATGGGAGCAGACAAGGCACTTTGCATTTTCCACCTACCCTCACCATTCGATTCTTGGCATTGTGGTTTTATCATGGACCTAAAGGACGGTGCATAAAGTGGACTTACTATCATCTTTCTACGCTTGCTTTCAAATAATTTCAAATAATAACGTTGCTATTTGCTATCTTATTGCACTATGACGTGCAATCCCTACAGTTGCCGTTTGATCTGCACATGGCTGCTGAAAGCGGATTTCCCCTTCCGTCTCTCGGTGTACCCCTGCAGAACAACGCACTGTCCTTCAGGTCCATAGGTTCTACACTACTGATTTGATGATTGTTACGTGACTTACTTCGTACCACCTCACTTCGCCTGGAAGCTTTTTAACATGGACATTAAGAAATTAAGAGGACGGAGCACAAAGTCCTACCTTAGGCGAGAAGGTCGAGCCATTCCATTGAACGAGGGGTAGTCGTGGCAGAAGACTTGTGATTGACAGAGTAATTTATGTGGAACATATACAATAACATGCACACACCATTAACAAAATTTTCCACCAGCCATCGATCTTCCACCAGTACCATGTTCCTCTCCTTACCGACACGAGTTTGGACTCCGCATACTTCTGCTACGTCCTCTTAATTCTTAGGTCCATGCATCTTAACCTCTTCGTTTATTTTGTAACGTGATTAATGATCGGTTGGTCAATAAGAAATAAGAAATGCTAGAATAAGAAATGCGTATACAGAGCTGAGGTACTAATTCATTTCAGCCTATCGTAATGCCATTCCTTCCGCTCATCATCTTTTCATCTCTGAACAATACCTGAGCCAGCCGCTGGCAAGGAAGCAGCTGTACATACTTCAATATAGAACAAGACATCCCATGTGCAACACAATCTGACAATGTCGCGCCCCAATACGCTGCAGGCATTGGGCCTTCTCTAAACCACGCCGCTGGCCTGGGTCGGTCTCCGAAGTCACTTCTCTCGAAAATGCAAGCATAGGAGTGCTTCCGGAGGTACTATTGCAGTGAGGACAGGACAGTCTGAAACTCTGTTCTTAAGCTGCAATACATAATACTACATTTGACGTTTATGGTTGAGGTTCTAAGCTGTGATTATATTTTAATTTAAATTAAAATATTATTATCCGCCCGTTGTTTCCTTTTTGCAACATCTAATAAAAGTGAAAAGGTAATTTAGTCTTTTTTGGACTCTTAATGATCGATTACGATTACGATGCATGAGTTATACGTACGTATTTAGTACTTGATTGCCTCTTCAATAGATAGTTACATGATTACAGACTAAAAGACCCAGATAATTTCAAAGATTATAAATATATGAACAAACAATATACTCCCACAGATCTTCCGGAGCAATGACCCTTTCCTGCAATGGAATCTTTTAATATTCTACTTGCACTTCTTGTGCAAAGAATGGAATGTGGATTATTCATAAGTTACACACGTGAATGTGCCAGAGTCAATGAATAAATCACAAATATAAAAAAAAAGCGTTAACAAACTTGACTTGAAAGCCTGTCGGAGCGTTCACACGAACTGCATTTCAAGAATAAATTTTAAGTTACACCGCGCCGCGTTGTAACTGTTAATTAATCGAAGTTTCTTTCCCCCACGCTCGCTGAAACTTCAGCCAGCGGAGCGCCCAGAAATCAAACAATCGCGCGCAGGAGAATAACTGTGAAAAAGAGATCACAGGCTCAATAGCTGAAGTGCCTCCTTTTGCAAACGTTATTAAAGCAAGGGGCTCGAGCGTCCGCGTTTCTGTTTCCATAGTGAAACGCGAGGAACTTAATTACTCAACAAATTCTTTATTCCTCGAACAGAGGAGTCCTCTCTCGCTGATTAAACTCCCGATCCGCCGTCGTCATCGGGAAGGCACTCCGGCCAGAATCGCGCCGGCCCGTGCACAATGATGCACAAATTTCTCGCAACTGCGGGAGATTCTCGTCCTAATTTTCTGAAAAAAACTCAACGGCCACGCACGTGAAATGGAGTTGGTTGCGTACGCGGAGGGATGCTTTCATCGGCGGGTCCAAGGCGCGTATTCATCGTCGCCAAATGCATGTAGCGTCATTGAATTGGAGATTGGTAAACAGGTCGCTTCAAGATTAGCGAGTCGAGCGATGATTCTTCGTCACGAGGGAGGAGAAGGGCCAACGCTGAGCGATACAGGTTACGCGAATAACGTGTGAAGCGCACGAGTCGAGTAATCCAAAAAATGGGTCGCTCTTGTACTGGGCACTCCATACACGGGCCGACAATTTCGAGTGCTCGGGACGCGTTTAACGCTTTTTGCCACGTTGATACTCGATACCCGACCCACCCCCGCCACGACAAACCGTTTCTCCGCGACTATTCTACAACCGTGGAACAAGAGAAATGGTCTCGCGGCATTAGAGCGACACCAAAAAATAGTGAAAAGAATCGTTTCGGCGGAAGCCCGTGGAGCCACAGAAATGATGAACCCCGGGAATTTCGGCGTTTTTATCAAACACGGGAAAGGTTGATGTCCAAGCAAGCTACTACCCCCGTGCATCGAGTACAGCGTTAAATGCGTCTATTTAATGAAATTTTAATGTCAGCCGAAGGATTTGGTGCGGGAAAGCGAACCTAGAGGTCCCGTCAGGGTCGCAAACCACGACTCTCGCCTCTCTTTTGCGATGTTACGACAACGTGTGGACCCCTCGAAAGTTTAATTTCGAAACTTAGTTTATTTGCTAATTTTCGCGGAAACAGCGAGCGTATTCGTTAACCGCATTTCCTTTCGCGTTTTATTCGCGCAATATATTTGCGCTCCTCAACCGACACGGGTTTTAATATTCCTACGATTCTTTCTCGTTTTTCAGCCGCCGCCGCATTTGATGCGTCGCGTCGCGGGGCTTTTAATCGGGACACAAATGTCTTCATAAAATTATTTGCACACGTATTTTTGTTCCTTTCCGTCTTTTTCAAAGGTTTTATTTAATTTCAGTAGCTCATTATTCCAGTCTTGTTGAATTTAATCATCGTTGACGTCAGCCGGTTCTCGGCTTTCTTCTACCAGTTTCGAAGTTGGCTGTACACAGTGTGAAATCTTCTGAATGAAAATCCTGACAGGGAAATTCGCGTCGTGGATTAAATCGCTATAAATTACAATTGTATTTCTTAGTCCGCCACGAACTGACGGCATAAATGCGCTTAATTCCGTTAATTATTTTGACTGTCCAGCAGAATGTTCCGCGACGATTTATTTTTTGGAGACACATAACTGTGTTTCGCGCTCATTTATCGCAGCTCGTCGAACGGAACACCGAATATCCTACTTTCGTCACGATTAAACAAAGATTTGTTAGTTCCAGGAAGATATGTGTCGTACTAAACTCTGTTAGGTCAAAGTTAGAGGGTCTACTGTGTATAGTATCTGGGAAGTTGCGTTTACAAAGCTGACGGTGTTATAGTGTGGACCACCGAGATAGGGAATCTGTGTTTCGTGCATCTGTGTCATCAAGACTTCAACATGTACGTTTGTTTATTTTACTTCGTGGTAGGTCTTCGTTCAAGAGTGTGGATTAGAGTGAGTGTTTGCTTTCGGGTTGTACACTTTCCGAGGCTGCATGCATTCAGAAACCATCATGTGTTGAATTAATAGAATGCACGATGCACAAACGAAAAAAGAAATTAATGGCTCAATTTTTATCGCAGAGTCTTAGCTGAGAAATACCTACGCAGTCAATGTTCTTTTCAATAAGAATTCCACCAATAATTCCACTCGAATTCATCCCAACTTCAGTCGAGGACCTCAGAAAGTGGGTTTATTTCAACTCACGCAACAATAAGGATAAATCGCCAAGAAATAAGGCTGATCCCATTGAATTGTACTCGTAACGTCGTCGGATAACCTCCAATAGCCTCGCGCGCGTTGCTTCATTCTGCTACCAAAGCAAATATCTAGTACCTCGACTATTTTCGCGTCAATCCGCAAGCGTTTTAAGAGCGAAACACGATGGGGAACGTCTCGATCCACGATTATACGTGTCACTAAATTACCAGCCATCTTCGCCATCCCCTTTTTGCTGAGGTTCTTGGTGTTCGCCGGTCGTAAATCCGAGACCGCAGCGCGCGTCGACGATTTCGCAGTTTGCCGCAGTCGGGGATAAAACCTTTGTAACGGTTGTCCTTAGAGTGGCTGACACACGACTGCCAACACCGATACCCGGAGTTTATGCGCGACTTCGGGCGACATTCGTCGCGGTGATAATTTGTAGCGACCGTCTGTACCACTCGTAAATTAGAGAGGACCCCTAACATCGAATTTCTGATCCCATTGTGGGATGAAGGAAGGTGAGGTCTGGTCTGTGAAGGTATATTAAACACGTGTTTCTTTCATTTGGAGGTGATTATACTAATACAAAATTATTAGGTAAGTGTCTATTGGGTAATTTCTATACAATTATTTTAGTTACTGCTTAGATCATTGGATGTTTTCCGCGTCGTTGTTTCATGATTTCCACGTTTTACGTTGCTATGGTTATTTACAATAGACGAACTAAAAAGAAGAGAGATACTTTTCATCTTTATGATTGTAGTAATCGTCCATACTGAAATTATCATAATTTCTTCATGTCTATGATAATTTGTTCTTTATTCTCTAGCAAGTAAAATATTTCCTAAGCATATATTAGATCGACATTCAAAAATAGTACGAAAACAATGAAATTTTATGGCATTGTTCTTCTGATCTTATAAAAAATTTGAAAAATTTTATTTTAATGTGACGGATTTTACATATACTCTAATGAAAAGAATATTAACGGATAAAACAACTGAAAAAATGTTGAAAAAATAATACCAATATTTTCAATTTTCGTATTCATTTTTTTCTTATTTTACACTAGTGCGAATAAAGCTATATTCCCGTGGATTAAAATTATCTTTGTCGTTCGTAAGTCATTTGAATAACAATACGATGCTCTTTGAGAAACATGGCATAGCCCAAATGTCAGTTAAAATAATTATGTGGACGTTACACTGTGTTTATTTAAATATGATTCAATGTTTACATAAAATTTCATGTTTCTCCACCTATGTACAATTTAATTATTTTCCTTAGTGCCGCCTAAAAGTTGTACCAGATACGGAAGAATATTAATAGTTTAGCTATGCTAATTGAATATATATATATCACTTTTTATTAAGTAAGTACCTGATCATTAAAATGTAAATCTTTGAAGACTGTTAAAAATTCTCTATTTAGCATTAAATTTAAGAAGTATGTTATATAATTTAGATCTATGTACCTACGAAATTAAACAGAAACCAAAAATAGTATGCAATTATTGACTAATTCATTATGCATATAACGAATGAGGTTACTGTACTAATGTTTGGAAATTAAATATTGAAGTCATCCCAAAATTATACTTCCTACAGTTTAAGAAACCTCAAACATACTCAGTAATTAATAGTTCAATTAATAGTTCCTATTTCGGTCTATTAAATTATAACTTCCTTGAAAATAACCATATTTGAAATCACTATTTACATACAATCCAATAAATAATTCGTAAACAATTAATGCAAATACTTCACAATCGCCTTTCTCGTCCAAATGATATTACAGATTGTACAAAATAATTAATTTCCAGGCATTCACCCTTTCTTTGTGAAGGGCGGTAGAACAGACTCCCGCGCAATAATTTTTCGCGTGGGAAGAACGAAGTAGCGAAACAACGCGAACAGGAAGGATGAGCGGAAGTTCGTCGAGGCGAAATGAAATTACACCGCGGGGAAATCGATCGAGACGATCGACAACACGAAGTCCGGGGAGCAGCATCATAGGGGAGAATCGCAGTCAGTCGTTATAATAATCGAACAAGCCGAGAGAACTCTCCTTCGACGGGCACCGATAATCACCGGGCGTCGAAAGGAAGTTATCCTCGACGAGAGCAAGACGAAAGTTTAACGAGCCATTGCTCCCTTCGTTTTCGCGCCTGCATCGGGAATTTCACTTTTTATCGGCCTCTCATGCTGAGCAATTTACGATTCCAACGAAGCGGCCAGCGTTCATCGACATTTTCAAATTACGTAAAAACCATTTCGCTCGTTTTGCTTACTTTCGTTCTGTAATTATTACGCAAACGCGTCAAGCACCACACACATTCATTTGTCCCATGCAACTGTGATACAAATTTCTAAATCTAAATTGTTAGAGCCTTTCTGGTAATTATTTTTCGAACTAAACATATGAAGTTGCTGTTTGTTAAATACTCCTTTTTCTAAAAATAAAAAGAAACAAGAAAATGACTGTATTTTTTCATATTATTTAAAGGTATGTTTTCATAATTCAAACAATATGTTTCATAACATCAGCAACTGAATCATATAACTGCTATGTATTATGAAATTTTCCATTTTTATCGATGAATTTAATTTGTAAAAAAGAACTTTGAAGATTCATAACAAAGAGAATCGCGTATTGTTCTATCCATATTCAACAAAATTGATTACATCGTATTGTTCAAGGTGAAAAAGAATCGTCCCACGTATGGCCCAATAAGAATTATATTTACTAAGTGTGTTCACCCTCTCTTCATCAAAAGTTCTCGTTCCCGAAGGAAACGTCTATAGTGGAAATGCGACTGTCCGGTTTTGGAAAAGTTATTACAATTTTTCATCATTCGTAGTGTATACGGCGAAAGCGTGCATTCCGTGTTTGATTTTACTGAAACGCTGCGAGATCAACGACGTTCTGTTTTACGCACGTTTTCCGTCAAGTGCGGAAGATATTCTTCCGTCCAATTTTCACGGCGGAGACACGGCCGGGAGAATGATTTGAAATTTAATTAAAACCGCTATTTACTCGCGGGATCAAGCGTGAAGGAGAGGAGTAACGCCGCGCCGCGCACGGCGAGAGACGCGGCGATTGGCTCTTTTACCACCTGCGACGAGATTCAGGTAAAAATGGTTCCTTGATTAATGGTAAACAGCTCTGGAAATGAGGCATCGTAATTCGGTGCCGCTTTTTAGCACACAATGCCGACGTTTTTCGTTTTTTTTTTCTCACCCTCTTCGTCTCGGTCAAAAGCTGTCGATAGTCCGCTGATCAACGAAATCGTCCGAACGATACGCACCTCACTCGTTTCGGTAAATTGCATCGCGTTACGAGAAATTTGCATCAGGAAATTCGTGTTTAATGCAACACGTTATATGTTTATTCACCGACGATAATCGGTACGATTGCATTAATGTGTTAACCATTTTGATGTATCTTAAATTGCATGCAAACGCTAACGCTCGCGCGAATAACGCACCGAATTATCATAAATAAACGGCCGTATATTAACAGCGGCCTGCTAATTATTTGTTCGCGCGGATGAAAACGTGCGTGTAAATATTCAATTAAATGTAACTATTTTACTCACGATGTGATTTATTTTACGCTCCTAGCGGAATCCGGAATCCGCGATTCCCAGTGGCTTTGTAATTCACTGAATGGAAGATATGCGGGATTGTTAAGGGAAAAGCACTGGTGGCCTTGAGACCTTGAAAATTATACATATTATCGGAATCGTGAATAATGCATACTCCGATTGTAATGCATTGTTTCAGGACTTTTTTTACACAATGAGTTATGAAAAATTACATTGCGAGTAGTTTTGGTAATTTCTACGATTGTCAATTGTAGATTATGGTACTAAAACATTAATCACAGAACAAACATTGTTGAACTGTAATATTATTTTCTACAAGGATTCAAGCATTAGACAATAAATTTCCATCTAAAAAAATCTAAAGTGATCAATAAACGGAGTGAAATCAGTCGAATTTTGTAAAAATATACATAGAAGAGTTATCCACGATGATCATTTTAAGTGTACATTGTAAATTCGATTTACTTAAAGCTAGAAACAAAATTGAAATAAGAAAAATAATTAGACAAATATATTTTGAAATAGGAAATCTTTTTTCTATTATAATAAGCAAAATTTTCAGTACTGATTTATGTATATACAGGGTGCGCCAAAAGTACGGAAACGGTCAAATACTTCGAAAACGGAACATTTTGGAGAAAAATGTTTTAGAACAATATTTTAGGGTTTTAAAAATTCTATTGAACGGTCGTATCCATTTGACTTTTAGATGAACGGTCAAGGTCATATCAAGGTCAACATGATTTTTTTAAATAGAATACCCCATTTTCGATCATGCAGTATTAAAGCTGACGGTGATACCTTTTCAAAACACTAGCTGAGGCCCAATTGTCTTGAGAATTGCCTGAATGTTAAGCTTTAAATGCTTCGATGCTGTCAGCCTTATTGTTAGTATTACTTAGGGTACACCTTGAGGAAGTTTCTTAATTGGACTACGCAGAGTCATGGTCCTCGGGTATGGGCTTAGGAAGGGCGATTTTAGCATTAATACGCATTGAGCATTTGAGATTTAGCATTAATGTGCTTTAACTCGCTAAATGTTCGAATTATCTTCTGCCTGTTTCTTGACTGTTCTTGGCAATTCTCAAGAGAAATAGTTCATCAGCTAGTGTTTTGAAAAGGTCTCACCGTCAACTTTAACACTGCATGATCAAACATGGCATGTCCTATTTAAAAAAAATCATGTTGACCTTGATATGACCTTGACCGTTTCTCTGAAGGTCAAACGGATAGGACCGTTAAATAGAATTTTTAAAACCCTAAAATATTGCTTTAAAACATTTTTCTTAAAAATGTTCCGTTTTCGAAATATTTGACCGTTTCCATACTTGTGGCGCATCCTGTATATAGAATTATGTATACATATAAAAATAGCTATAGAGTTTACTTGAATAGTACTTTTTCGCTATAAGTTTGTCGCTACCATCAATTGAACTTCGCGAGCAACTACCCTTCCTTTTCCGTCACTTTCGTTGGACCAACGGACCTTCGTTTTAGAATTGCATTCTGCGAAACTTCACGGCGCAGGGGACGCACAAGAGGGAAGAGAATAGGAAGAAAACGAGCGAAAAGGGGAAACTAGTCGCGGGGTTGCAGCACGACGTACAATTAAACGCCGACTTCATGGCTGCTTACAGCCGAAATTTATTTCCATCGCGGGCGGTAGCAACGCGCTGGCAGCCTGCTAATTATCCCGTACAGCTCGCCCGTTCGCTGTTTCGCATCGAGCGAAACGAACCAGCTCGCAATTGCATCGGGAAAACTCGAAACCGTCGGCGTTCACGATTTTCCGCCCCTAATCGTCCACCACTTTCCCTCCGTCCCTCGCGTCCTGCCCTTACATCGCGTCTCGGGGCAATTTCTTGAGTTGCCCAGAAATTAAGAAGCAATTCGTACCAGCGATCGAGAAATTCTACGCGGCAGCCATGCGTTCAATTACCTTCGAGATTTTGCACACTGTAGAATCCATTTTGTTAAGGAAATTGTTGGAAATCTTGCTATTACTGCCAGAAAATTTTCTCGATTGAATAGAGAATATCCTTCCGTTCATTACGAACATTGAGAATGCCCAACAACTTTTTTAACTAATTATTTCTTAAACAGTTTCTTAAACGTAGAACATACAAAATAACTTTAGTGAAATTGTAAGCAGGACCCTTCCCCCGTTTTCAAGGAGCAAATTATTGCAACTGTGAATGTTTTAGCGGATGAGTGTCAATCAATTCTGGGAATTTAACTAAAGAGGGAAATAATACTTTGAAACTCGAAACTCGCACGAAATCTATTCATCTCGGTTTCTTGAAATGTTCAAACGTTTCAGTTAACTTGAAACAAAATGGAAACTAATTTTGCGTATTTAAATCCTCGCAGTGCAGAGAAATATGCGTAGTGCGTAGCGAATGAATTTATTCTACATGAGAAATAGAATGATTGACGCTAGAAAAATGAATGTTGCTTGAAATTAATTATATCTTCCATTAATTAAAATAACGATGGATCCGCTGCACTAATTACTTTATTGTAAAAGGAGGGAGAGAAAGCAAAAGAAGAAAAAAGTTAAGAGAAAAAAGTACTTTTATTGAATAAGTTGATAAAGAATCTCCTTGCATTCTTCAAATCATTCCAATTACAATAGAAACGAGAGCACTCCTTCACCCGTTATCGATAGCGCAGAGATCTTCCAAGAATATGGATTCTAAGAATAATTATTCATTGCCTTTGGAATCAATTACTGAATCGCTTCCAGAGCCATAGGCTAAATCACCATCTCTATTCACCGTGATAATCGCGTTCCTCTCGCTTCTCGAATTATATATAACGTATTAAACTTAATCGTCCAACAAAGCATTTGGATCGAGGCTAAATATTCCCTCCATTCGATTATCTTCCACTCTTGATCTTTCTATTGTTTCAACTGTAAGGATGTGGTAGTTTCCAAATTTAAACGACAAGTCGTACATGAATTTCGTACAACAAATATTTACTTCTCAATTTCATTCGAAATGTAGTTTTAACTTTCAACTATTTCTCACCAGAGACTTAATTAACATAAAATTTATCTGGAGTAATTGTTTAAGGAATACACGAGGGTAAAATTTCAGGTTTTTAATTTCAAAGTTTTATTCCAAATATTTCAAGATTTTGTCGAAATTGAACTTAAACTTGTAATATCAGTTGATCAGTCCCTTATGTCAATCATTATGTAGGATTGCCTAAGAAGAAATTATATACCTACAGATTAGTAAGTTAAAAATGAACTTTAAATTCTTCTCTGTTAATGTGGAAAAAGAAATTTCGAAGAAATCGTGCTTAATTCGGTATTTGCTTAACGTGAAAAATACAGAGCAACATACTGCGTGTTACCTTCATCAAAAGACCACACAAACACCGCATTTGCTTGTAACCCTCTGTACATAGAAGATTAATTGCAAATAAACTTGATAGACAAAAAGAAATTCGGTATTTCAATCCCTATTATTTGTCCCACTGCGATCAATATGTACATCTCTTCAGAGCTCCGTTTTAATTTTTCGATTTAAAAATAGGTAAAAATATATCTACAGTTATTACAATACAGGGTGTTTACAAATGTTTGTCGTTTGAAATAACTGCTAAACGGTAATTGGTGAAAGAAATTTTAAAAACGTATTTCTAGTTGATTTTTGTGTAGATTATGATTATATGTATATACACAAAAATTTTTCTTTCAGAATTTTTACGATCATTTGAAGCTCATTTTACATTTTTTTTTAATGGAATGCCATATTTTTGTTTACGTGTAATGAAAAAGCAGAAAAAAACAAATTCAAAACATTTGTTTTAAGTGACCTTAAATTAATGCAAGGACGAAACATATCCGTAGCAAAGGACACAGATCAAGATCTACGTTTTGCTACTCATTTTGTGTACTTTTAATTCAAAGATTGGACACCTACAAAGGAAAACTTTTATTTACAAAATCATAATTTACATACAAAATCTTTAAAAAATAGTTCCTAAACATTTTCATACAATCAGCTGCCATTTAATCATTGTTTCAAATAATAAAAATTTAAAGGCACCTTGCATAATTCAAAATATGACGTCGAATCGAATCTACAGAAATGTTCAACCTACTTGCTACTTTCAATCTCATTTCTAATTTAGACCTAACTTAAAATCTACCCAATATCAATTACATTGCTCTAAATTTACAAGTTGTGGTCCGAGTCTGAAAATGTGTTTCATATCTCCTGCAATTAACTCAGAGTATCTCGAGTAAAAGAAATTTAAAGTTAGCAGAGCTATATTAATTTCAGAACTTTCATTTTGGACATTTCATATCACAAATGTGATGAAATCCAACTATTTTGGAGTATTTTTTCACTCTACATATACGAGGAGAAAATTTTAATTGAATGTGATTACTATTTTTCACTTCTTCATATACAAATACAATAATCTTCAATGTGACCAACAAATATTTGGTCATCCCATAAGTTCATTGGCGATTAATTACACAATACTTTTAAATTTTCGAAACATTTCACACCTCCTTTCTATTTTTTTTAATACAAACATTATGTCATTTTTATTATACTTCCTTGATTTTCAAGAAAATATTTGTATCGTAACATGAGTCAGTAAGACAATATAGAACTATTTATTTTTCAACTTAACTTTCATTTGTATAAATTTAAATATCTGTGCATTTCAGAGACATGAATATTTACAATAGGTATAAGAAGTCTCTGTATACAAAGGGGTTAATAAAGCAAAAGCATATTCGTATTTATGTTGCAACGGAACTATTACTTTTTTTTGTCTTTCAGTTCAACACTAAATTTGAAATTGAGTATCCCTTTATCCTGCCCCATTTTATCTACAAATATCGGTTTTTGCGATTTCTCTGATCATACGTAATTCCGTTCTTTATGCACCCGTCTAGCGGTAATTTGCAGACGTCTCTGAGCCGTGTTTCCGGTTAGCGAGCCGCGCTGCCTGCGAATATCGTCTTAATACTCAGCTCGTTTCACGGTTCCGGAAGCAGCGGTCCGGTTCTAGGCTTATAATGTCGGTCGATCAAAATAACCGCGCTGCTCCCCAGGAATGTCAGCTGCACGGGGGTGGAATTATTCCCACGAGCGTACCCGGCACCGAGGATATTCGGACGCCTCGCAGGAGGCGTTTATGTAAACTTCTTTTACCGTTTCGGTGCACGCGTTTGCACCGTTCAGCCGGGGAAATGACTGCTGATCCTAGTTATTCATTACTCATTCGGAGCTCTAAGTATCCATTTTCCATCTGTCCTTCGCAGGAAAATATATTCACTTTACTCGAATTAATTTCCAACATTTCTTGCTAATATGCAACAAATACTTTACTAATTTTTACTCGTCAAATGAAATTGTACGTACAACCAAAAATTATTCAAAGTGAAAAAAGTTTTAGATTACTGGAATTTGAGCTCGAGTCTTTATATTTGATAGTTTAAGGCAAATATATTCTCCGTTCCGAACAATTGATAGTTTTCTCCTCCTCCCAATATAAATGATTGCCGATTAGAAAAATATAGATGTCGAATATTTTTGGCTACCCTACACATCTACAAGATTTCACCAAAATAAATGATTGACACTTTGACACGGCGTCTTGTTAATTCACCTGTCAACTGGAACAGTCTGAAAATACCATCACGCTCGAAAGGAATTTATCCGGGACGAAAATTTAATAACTTATGCAAAAGGCATGAATACGGCATCAAGAGAGATGCAGCGTTTATCACGTACAAAATGAATTAATTTGCTTTTAATCGCCAGTCGATATCATATTTGCACGTGCATTGGAAACGGCTCTGATA
The DNA here is from genome assembly GCA_030770465.2 of Perdita meconis. Lineage (NCBI taxonomy): Eukaryota > Metazoa > Arthropoda > Insecta > Hymenoptera > Andrenidae > Perdita > Perdita meconis. The sequence goes on along the minus strand of JASKOS020000015.1, from coordinate 2,276,052 downwards.
GACGAATGGCCTAGTTGACAGATTCATAGGAAAATTGAGAGAGCATTTTCGAATATGTGATAGAGCATCCGCTTTTCCATCAGTAATTATTTACGTTTTAGATGATAATCTTCTTGTACATTTATACGCTTCAAGTTTTAAACATTAACTTTCAAGTTAAAAAACAACCGAAACACAAAAGTGTTTTTCGAAGCAAAGGTGTTATCAAATTATGCAATCTTCTCATTCATAATCAGCATCGCAAGTTTTCTGCTCACCTCCAAATTTGTATACTCCGAAACGGTCAATGCGGAAAAATTGAAAGCTTGGTTATTCACGCAAAAACGCGAGTATCCGACATTAAAGGCTACGCGCACGTAAAGCGGGATACACTGGCTGCTGGCGAATTTTTATCGGTGCTTTTTGAAATCCATAGAGCCAGTTGCGTAAGAGTCGAGCAGGGGATAAACACTGAGCGCAGGGCCCGGGCGAGGTATCGACATGCAGCGGAAAATTGTTTGTAAGTCTCGTTCGAGCATGTTCGCAGCGTTCGAGATGCGTGTTCCTGTCGAAAACGAATGGAAAAAAAGTAAAAGTAACACTGAGTTTTGTGTAAAAATATATTTCAACGTAAACTGTGCGGCTGTGGTATCAACCACGCAACAGCGGGAGGAACTAAAAAACAGAAGACGAAAATGCAAATTTTGCTGTCGCTGCCGGAGGGAAAAATGTTTAAAGGAAAAACTACGAAGCACACATGCGCTCTTGGTGCGCGCTACGGTGCCGTTAAAAAATTAATTCTTCCCGAAGCAAAACGATGATAGCGGAGGGGGAAGCAGAAGGCGAGGCACGCGGTTTTTGGTCACGAGGTTGAATCTCGAGGGGAATGATAGCTGCGTTCGCAGGACGAACACGGGCTGGCGTGCATCCGGTAACGTGTATCAACTGTTCTTGAACTTTTACACGCGTAAATGTGCGCAGAAATGCTTCATTTTTCGCCTGGACGAGAATTCCACAACCGTTTTGACAGCGTTATCATTGAATCTGACCCTAATTATAAAATTAATTTGTTCCAGGATGGAACGAGCGTACAGAGATGGGAGACTATTCTGACGTGCGTATTTTGTTGAAAATATACGTGCCTGCGAAATTTATTCCATTATTTAAACTTTATTTAAATACTGAATAATCCTTAAATTAGGTCGAATCATAATTGAGTTTTCAGCAAAGTCATGACGAAGTTGTTAACATTTTTACTGTTAACGTCATCTGCGTATGTGAGAGACTCGATAGGAGATACACATGATCTCATTCCTAGAATTACAAATAATAGTTCATCACATAATTACCAAGAGTATTAATAATAAAAAAGAGTATCACCATAAAATAAATAAAAAACAACATTGACACTATTTTCTAGATTGAATTACAAATTATTAGCATTATCGCCTCTTATGAAGACACTAGAAAATGAACAACATAATCGCGATCCAGCGTAACAAAGTACCTGGATTAATCCACTAATTAATTAAATGGAATCGTGGATGCAAGCAATTAATGCATTTATCGTCCATTCGGACGATTTACATTCGGTTGCCTCAGCTCTGAATCATTCATACGGAACCGTAGGTGTTCGCCGCAATGTACTACATGCTGTGTATGCGCGATACGCCTGTGTAAATAACGCCGCGAACACAGAAATAATTTAGTTTAAATCGCATGGAGCTGCGTGGGTGCGTGTACGCGGAACTTTTACACGCACGGTTAACACGTTACGCGCGGGACGTATCCTTAACCCTAATATGAAACTACAGCAGCTGCGTCTCGAGGAACGTTCATCAGACACGACACCGGTTACACGGCTACCGTAGCTTCGTAAATTTTCGTCATCCTGGGGAAAGACTTCCGTCCGTCTAATCCAAACGTGTATCGAAGCCTATTTGGAACAGGGAGCGGCTTCGTATAATGGAAGCATTCAAGACCGATATTCTCCCTGTCACTATTTATTGCCGCACATTTACTTTATTTCAGCACCTGCCGCTGGCTTTCTATAAGGTACTGTTGTACAAAAGTATTAGACATTACAGGAGCAAAAAATATTATAAGAACAGAAAATGTATAATCAAAAACAATCAAGTGAACAGGTATTTTGTAGAAAAAAAATTGTATTATACATATAATATTGAGTACAATGTTGACGCTTGTATTTAAACATTTTTCCTTAATTATACATGGTATATTACACATGGTGTAAAGTGTAAACAATATATGTTTAAATATTGTAAGGAACGATGAGAAGACCGAAATGGAACACAAAATGATCTGTGACATGTCGAATCAGTTTGCATTCTGCAATAATAATGTCACCTTATAAGACTATATTATATTGTTGACACTTTGAATGAATTAATTATTTTACTTAATTTGTGACCTTTATACTGTATAACTAATTTCCAATAACAAAAAGCGTATAAACCCAAAAAGTAAGAAAAGAATTAGGAACGTATAAAAAAGGGAAGATTACAACTGCTTCATGGTATATGTTAATTTTTGCATATACATATATATTATGCATTCACAATAAAAGCACTAACATCTGCTGAAACCCTACTAGATAAATATGTGCCGATATATTTAACCAAAAGATCGTTGACTGCTAACAAATTAGTGAGTCCAACAACTTCTGATCTAACGTATGATCATTGTTAACTACACTGAGAAAAATAATGCAGGAAAAATTACTACATTGCGTAGTAAAGAAACAGGATATAGTGAAATGCATTCCTTTCTACCACATTAAAAGGAAAAATTATCACATGTGTTTGAAAATTTAATAGACCAGTGTAATAAAATTTACGGAAGGCTGTGATACACAGCGACATCTACGCTTCGGAAAGAAGTGGCGTCTCGTGACATAACCTCAATTTGCTTGGATTTTAGCATTGTCTTGTCAATGCCTTTCAATGAATATCGCATTAACGTCCAAAAAATGGTATAGTTAATATTGGAAAAGCTTATTTTCTGACATGGGCATTTGTTACGGGCCGTTAGAAGTTACTGAGGGCTTCCGCTAGAGTGTTCTCGTAATAATCGTCTTTCTCGCTAGTGCTTAATCCTAGCCCTGTTCATATATAAGACGAGTTCCGAAATAATCTTCCACAGCTCAAGCGCAAGTACCGTCAGCATAGGTCTACTGAGATAATGAAGCAAGTCTTCGTTGATCCGATGGTCCAAAACGAAAATCGCCGTGGCCCCCTTCTCTTCTTCAATCCCAAACTTTTCCTCCTCTAGTCGTCAACACTTTGTATAACCAATAATAATAATTCTCTTATCTATCCGATACCTCGCCTTCCCCCTCGCCAAGCATACCACGCCTCAAGTATTTTCATAAAGAAAAACTCTTTTTAGTTTGAGCGAAAGTTCCAATTTTGCTACATTCGTGTAGTAAAAATCAGCACACGAGGTTGTAGTTTTTACCAAGTCTTCAGAACCAAATATTACTACACTGGTGTCGTAAAATCCTAATCACCTTCGCCAATCCTGCCGTTTTAGTAGAAAATGGAGTAAAATTTCTCTCATTTTTTCTCTCAGTGTAACAAAGGGATTGGAAGACAGTGAAAATCGCAATCGTGATCGAATCGGTGACTCGAATGTCAAGTTCTCTCTTCGAAATAAAGCCGATTATATTGAGAAACATGACGGTACGCAATCGATCTATTTGATCCATAATAACAATTGGTGTAACTACAGGTGGTCCAGCCAATTTGCTTCATCAGCATCTGATCCAAATACACGGTAAGAATCGTTCACAAACACGTCCGTAAACCACTCAGCACATATCTCCGAACTATCCAAGCACTCGAACGAGGTACACCTAGCCAAAGAAAGTCGAACTAAACTTCAATCGGAGGACTCAGCAACGGGGAGGGTCTAGCGACGCAGAAGTCCTCCACCTAAATCTCCCAGCGACGATCGGTCGCGCGTGGAAGTTTCGAAGAAGAGGAGCAGAACCGTGAAGTGCAGCTGCAGCTGCAAGTCCAGCGGAACATTAACGACATACCGCAGCCGGGGAGTGGCCGGCGGTATTACTCGACTAATCACTTTGTAACACGTCCTGAGAAGGAGGAGAGGAAGAGGCTGGTGTTCCTCCGAGGTTCGCCAAGGCGGAGGAGAAGAACTGCGAGCGCCGCTTCTGGTGGCTGTGTTTCACGAGAGTGGGTCGAGGGCCCTGGAAAGAGGTGAGACAGGCCAACAAACGGTGCCAAGTGCCAAGTCCTCTTGTTAGGGAACAATTAAGAAATGCAGTGTGCTGCAACGTCGCGCGCGCGGATACCGAAAGAGGAACGGCAAGTTTTCACGCACGTTCGCGCCGAGTATACAACCGCCTCGACACGGTCCTTCGCTGCGTCTTCCGCGACTCGTTCTGCTAAAAGCTGTCGGCAATTAGAACTATTACTAGCGACGGAGATAATGAACCAACGGTTTCAGGAAGAGACGCGGTATTTCCACTGAAATCTTACGCTCCGTTGTGAAGGAAACGGTGAGTGAAGAAGGGGTCTTCGAGCTGGCGAGATTCGTGCGGTGGATATAGCAATAACGTGTATTTATAATTGTTATCTCAAGGATATGAGAAAATAGGAAGGTATGGTAAATTGCTTTTGTTAGGTGCTAGAGTTTTTCTGCTTGGGGTGTGCAAAATCAAACCGAGATTTTAAAGATTATGTGATTTCCTTATGAGAAAAATTAGGCAGATGTTCTTTCAGAAATTTAATTCTTCTTTTACATATAGCTATTACTTTTTCATACCTGAGTGTATAAGGTACACACACCTGCATGGACACCATAGCTCACAAGTAGCAATATTCAGTTCATACAATTATGGAAAAGTAGATTGCTGGATCTTATGATTAATGATCTGGACCCTGGATTCTAGGACAATCTAGAGTCTGGTCTAAGAATGCAAGGACTGACGAATTAGAATACAGAGTACAGTAGATTAGAGTCCAGGTTACCAAAAGTAGAAACGTCAAACGTGTCTAATAATAGTTAGTACAGGATTGCACTTATCTTACCACCCCTAGATACTTGATTTGCCAAAAAAATCTTAAGGGATGCGGAGGCTCTTAGCCTTACTGTTTCCCTAATGTCACTATATTTCAGGAGAGCACTATAATCTCATTTTCATCGTTATATCTTCTGCAAATCTCGCTAATACTCTCCCATATTTATTTCTCGCTACCAGCACCTTCTCTCCCCTCTCCGAGCTTTATTAGTCACCGGTACAAATCGTCGATATCGCTTCACCCCCCCCCCCCCCCCAAAGTAAGGACGCAACGTGCGATGCCCGTAAAGTTTCGCACGAAGCCCAGTTTCCCGAATGTACTACACATTTTTTATGAGTATTCAAGCAGGGTTCCGAGGTCCTGTCGGCTGGCGACAACATGCTTCTGCTGTGCTGCTACACCGGTATCAGATTTGATGGGGCCGTGCGGTCGTGTTACGCCGGTACCGGTCGTTACGAGGGGCGATCGCGGCCCCTTTCGTTCGACCATTACGAGGCATTAACTGGCCCTGTCGACTATTACCGACGTGGCAACGAATATAATACTTCTTTCGACCCAAGGGTGCGCGGTTTCCAGGCGAGGCCAGTTTCCAATTGCCCCACGTTGCCACGATTTCGACCCCCGCGCCACCATCGTTCTCCACGAGACACCCTCACCTTCAGCGTACACGAAGGTACGGCCCATATCAACCTGGTAGTCCTTCGACCCATCGTTCCAGTCCCCTCTGAATCGTTACTGTTCGTTACGAAAACGCAATGAAGTTCGAACCCCTTCGCTCGTCTCCAGACAGATGGACTTTTATTGCGAGGGTTTTGTCAAACCGTTGCCAAGGCTGTGGAACAGCTAACGGCAAATTGAACGACTTTTAACAAGTTAACCCTATAGGTTTGGACGACGGAATCGAATGAGCGGTTTAGGCAGATGAAGGCTTATGTATTTTCTATACCAGGAAACAGGGACCAATATTATGTGCAGTAACCTTGTATTGTAGTAGTTGAAGGATCTAGTACGATATTCGAAAATTTCTGTACTTATTCTTCTGCCGATTTGCCCAGTAAAATTACCTTTGCTAGAATTGTCCTAAAAGGTGCTAATTTGTTTAAAACGATCCAGCCAGAAATGAATGATTATTAGTTCTTTCTCTAAATCCTCCTTCCTTGTGTTATCGTTCAGAAATTATTGCGCAACACGATCTTAGGACAAAATGTTCAGTCACTATGAACTTGTAGAACCTTGCAAAGTAAACCGACACTTCTCAATATCACCTAACACCTACTCCTTAAACCCTCTCAAGTTTTTTCAAGCATGATCGATACACACTCGTTCAGCCACGCAACGCGTGCATTGAGTTTCACCGTGAATCAAGCCCGAATCATTTTGGGAAGGTGTACCTTCCGTAATCACAAGGGAAGAATTTCTTAATTCCCGGGGGAGTACAAATATCACGTGCAGGTCAGACACGATACGCGAAACGCAGAGGGGTCGAGAGGCGCCGCGGATGCACACGCAGGGAAAGACGTACCTGGAACCGGGGTTGCGAAGTAATTAACCCACCAGGACGGCCGTTCGTGCTTAAGAAGCAAGGCCGGCTTTCAACGACTTCATTCCGCCTCGCGTTTCGAAGTAATAATAAACTCGAAAGTCGTTAAGTTATATCGAGGTCCAATTACGGTGTAATAAAGCGAAATTACGTCCTTTCGCGCTCTTGACGAAAGTCCATCTCTATCGTCGACCGAAGTTTAATAATATCGTACAATGGAAAAACGTGCCGCACCGATCTTAACGTGCAGCCCTTCAGGACTCTCCCCCCCCCCCCCCCAACCATCTCTCGATACGTTTACAATTCTTTCTACTATTGTGCCGTACAATTTCCACCACAGCTAAACCCTGCGGAGTTCGAGGAACTTCTTGCACAGTTTCTGCGAGTCGCATTAATATTAGACGAGTAGAGATAGGTTTAAATGGATCTTTATAGAGATTTGTGGACGAGTTTAGGTTGACGAAAACAATTTTAGATCATCCTGTAATTATACTAGTTCCTGACAGTTCTCCTTTTCTATTTCCCTGTCATCTGACCTAGGGCATCAATGTTTCTTCTATGATAGTAAAACTGGAAGCGCAGCACCTAAGGAGGAATATTAAGACGTTAGCAGCAAGAGGAAATGTCAAGACAGAGAAAAGGAAAATTCAATTCCAGGTCTCTGAATAACCTGATCATATGTAGATGATGAATTCCTTTAATCCTAATCGTCATCCTTCAGTTACTTCAATAATCCAACGATTAATATCGTTGTCTACTTATAATAAGGGGAGTAATAAGACCAGATATTGGAGTCTCTGATTTTAATGACACTTGATTATTAATAAGGAACTACATCGTATAAATATAGTAAAAAAGAAAGTTTATCTCTCAAGTATTCGTCTTCTTGTGTCTTCGAGACTTCTCAACAACTGCTACAATTTTAAGGAAAATATAAGAAAGTTAGTTTTAGTATCTACATTCTCATGTTCTTCGACATTCTATTAAAATTTTGTTGTCTAGACTCATAGCAACATGCTAATAATTAAAGTTCCATAAATCAAGAGTTCAAGAAGAACGCAATTAACTAAATCTAATAATGTTGTTTCTTCAAATTACGTTGAAACTGTTAATTTCCTACAACTGTACCAATTAACACAAACTAGATATTGCTAATACATCGCCCGAAAATCTTCCACTTTGCGTGAAGTGTCCAAGGAACAAGGGAATCAGAAAACAGGAATATATACTCGTTCCCAAAACTTCTCCCATCGTCCAAGTTTTCCCTTCCACAAAATCCCCGACCGTAATCACAACACCAGCTAACTAGCTTGGCAAAAGTCATCGCAATTTCTCTCCCCTGCTCCTCGATGATTGATATCCTAATAGTCAGCGCAATTTCAGACGTACGAAGCGCGTGCAAACCAAACACATAACGAATGTCATGGAATCCCGGAGTCCTCCACGGTTGGACACACGCAATTCCCACATAAAACGCGGCACGCGATTACTTGCGCTGTTTACGACGACGAATCGACGGATCGCCCGCCGAGCCCACTGCGGGCTGGAAAGGGGGAAGGACTTCTGTCTGCGAAAGCCTCTCGAGCGCCTGGCAAAGCGAATGGCGATACCTGACCCCTTGGATCTCGCTGTAATTGCGTGCGAATTCCGCGACGTCGCCGCGTCGACTGCGTTTTTTATTGCCGGTCGTTAGCGTAATTAGGTCCCCGCGAGTCTCGAGACCGTAGGCTTAGCGTAATCACGGATAGATGCATACGTGAAACGGAAGCATGTCGCCGCAACGGGAACCCGCGTCCGCACCGTGTCGTTCGTTACATAAAGTTAATTTATACCGCGTGCCTGGCTGCGTGTGCTTCAATTTCCTCTGATAAGAGGTCGACTGCCCGCCAGACGCTCTGCTCTATTTTAATTGGTCCTCCGCGTCGCGACGTCGTGCGTCGAGGACCGTGGGATCGCTCCACCTTCGACGGAGAGTTGGTAGCGACTTTGGAAAGCTTTTCACGGATCTCCAATCTTTCGAATACAAAGCAATCGAGTCGCAGTTCGCTCATTTAGTCTAATTTTAACCCTTCATCTTATAATAACCGATCACACTTGTGGTATGAACCCCAATATAGAACCACCGTTCTCTGATTAAAGTGATTAATACCACTTTTTGAAATTTTTAAAATTTTTATTACCGAAACACTAAATTACCATAAGTGCACTGGTAGTAGTGTCGAATAAAACCTAAAAAGCGGAGTTCGTCGTCTTGATATGTGAATGGCTCAAATACTGAAATGAATCTAATAAAAATTTTAAGTAGTCTCCGATGGCGTCTGATGTATTACACTCTAAAGTTATGTAATTAGTAGTTACTTGATTTATGCTTTTGTCTTTTATTAACCTAAAATGCGCTGAACTTAAGTTAAAACTATAAGAAATCCAACATAAATACCATTTTTCAGTTTATGCAGATCAAAAAGACAATTTTTAACGTTTGTATTCTGTTATAATTTAATATTTTCAACATGTCCAAATATTAAGACGAAATTCACATAATTAAAAGCTGTAGTAGCAGAGAGAACACAACGTTAAGATTCTATGAAATTACAATAGCACATATTTCGAATCTTTTCTGCACTTTCTCAACCACCAGTGCACTCACTTCGTATTAAGCATCCCGCTAAGACTCTAAATTTCGACTCAAAGGGGAGCGTCTAGACTAGAATACTTCCCCGTAAGCGAGTGTCGTTTGAGGAAATTTGCTCAGTTTATTGTCTTACCGAAAGTTTTAATGGAAGATACACCGAACTCAGTTCCACAACTATTCCAAAAATTGTTTACACATGCAGTTTAGATGAACCGGAACGCTCCAATTTATGACAAAACTTGCGTTCTAAAGCTTGTCCTAACTGGCACTCGCAACTTAAAAGCTGTCATAAATTTCTTAGTTGGATTAGTCCAATTGCAATTCTCAATTCAGGGAGTTCCGCCTCTCGACTTACTACAACTCTAATTCTCAGTTCCATTTCCAATCCTCGGCTTCATTCTGACTCATTCATTCCGAGTATCAGTCAGGGCAGAACGCCGTGGCAGTTGCAAAGCCGAATTTAATTTCTGCCTTGTTCTGATAAAGTAGATGCCATCTTGAACATTCATCCCAAAAGTTACTAACTTTCATAGACTAATTACAAAACCCAGGAAATCACGGGTTCCGGTAGAATACAATTGTAGAACAGGTTCCAAGGTCTTAGTTCTCGGAGTCGTTGAGTTCCGTGTCCAGAAAGCAAAAAATTCCGAGATAATATTGCATTCCCAGAGCCCCTGACGTCTACAATACGCTATGCGTCACGCGCGAGGGCAACGAGCCGACAACCACAACGAACCTCCTCCATCGAGGCTGAAATTTTACTAGCGTTAGGAGGCGAATAGATGGGAGAAAGAGTAGCAAATCGAACGTGTCGATCGGGGTACATCGACGACGAGCTGGAATAGCCTGGCGAGGGTGAGAACGCTCGCATCGCGAAGCAGTTGATAGCGGTTGTAACAATTTATTCAGTCGAGTGACGCGCGCTACAAGAGGGGCACGTCTGATCCTGGCGAAGAGATTCCTCCTTCCTCCTTCCAATATAGTCGCTCGAGATAAAGCAAGATTCAATTTTACCTCTCTCTTGTATTAGCACCGCGCCAAGATAGAATTGAGCAGGGAGATCTAAGATTCTTGCGACCGACTGATATAGAGTATGTATTGAGGGAAGGCGGATGCGAGATAACTGGGAACACGTGAGAAAGTATTATTTTGGGGTTCAAGGGATTTCGGAGCACATATTTATTTTTCAAATATTTTGATATTAATGCAGAAAATGGTATCAATGATAAATCCTCTAGTTTTGTTTTAGGTTGTTTTCTAATTTTTTGTTTATTACAAAAAATATATCAATCCACAGGTTATGCAAGTTAGTTACTATCATTCTTTATCACTATTTTCCAACGTTCTGGTAGTATTTGTATACCTTTGTTACAAAAACTAGTTGATATAATTTTGCAAGACTAAATTTTGCAAACCACCGTTTCACGGTAATTATTATGCTTGTTCAAAACATTCGAACCCTTTCGAAGCTCGTATATTATAACATGACGAAACTGCATTTGGCTCACAATTTTTACGAAAACTCCGGTTTTGTTGCAATTCTGTCTCCGTGGCGCCACCTATTTTATGTAACGGTTGCACTGTCACAGCGGGTAAGAGAAGAAAGTTTGCCTAGACTGTGAATATTAAAAATTAGTGCCTTACTATATTTATAGACTGAATTTGTTGATTAGTGTGTACTAACGTTAAGGTCAAAGTACCCATTGTCAAAATGTACATTTTTAATTTGATAAAAGTTTTTTTTCTAAAGTATGTACTTTTATCGATCTTATTATTTTTTTTAATGTTAGTTTTTAGAAAATTTTATAAACCCTTAAGAAAATCCTTGTTTTTAAACCTATAAAAAGACGATTTATCACAAAAAATAGTCTTTTATTTAATTTTTTCCACAAAATGATTTTAAAAGGTACTAAACCTACAAGAATACTATTCAATTTTCACCGGAGTAGAATTCTACCCGACAAAGCCATTTGTGTTACCCAAAAATAGCGGAGGTCTTTAAGGGTTAATAATTTTGTTTAGACGGAAGAACAATGGACATAACCTGAATTTGCTGTGAAAAAAACAACTGAAGATGTATTCTTTCCAATGATATTATACATGTGTAGAAACATTTATGCAAAGCCCCACGTGTTATCGAAATAACGTCATCTATTAGAAACATATCAAAACTTCTGCAATGACTCAATAACTTTGCTCGCGTTGGAAGTATTTATTCTATCGTACATGTCTAAATTTATTTTATAGTGTATCTCATTTATACGATTATCTCCTGAATTATTTATTATTTCAAAAAGTGTTTCAAATGAACAAACTTGTTCTATTTCAAGCAGAACGCCTTACAATGATCGCTAAATTTGTTTAGGTGGAAGTATATTTTTTAAATAAAACTATACTTTTCTATTTAGCTCTGAGAATGGAAAGCAATTAGTATTATTTATAACCATGAAAACAGCTATCACCCATGTATAATAAGTAGTGACAATCAAACAAGTAATAAAATAAACTTATATTCTAGATACGTAGATAATCGTAATACAGCAACTAGACTATGGTCTATGGTATAAGTACGAAACAATTTTGACCCAATAAATTTACAGGCTTATAAGAAATAATTCCAGGTCCTACATGAAAGGAGTTACATTATAAATCAAACTGCATAAATCCTGTATATGATTTTTCAATATTTGAGTGACTACCCCGTGCAGAGATACTTCGAACAAGAAATTTTATAAGAAACTTATTAAGCCACACGCAGGGAAACGTCGGGTGCAGTTAAAGCACACTCGAACCGTGAGGCGCAAGAATGTAATACCGGCTAGTTTACAACGCGACGGAGCCAACGACTGCTATAAACCTGAGACTTAAGGCAACAGATTTTTCGCCTGGAAAGAAAATAACGTGGCTGGCGTTATTATTTTAGCACACACGCTGCCGGAGAGATAACTTGCGTACTTTTGAGCAGTCGTTCAACTGGCATCTTGAGGAAGATGCTAGCTTTACATTAGTTCCATTTCGCGATGAGAAGATATGGACTTTTAAATGTGCTCCGAAAAAGTTTTGCATTGTATCGTTTGGTGTGTTGGATGCTCAACTCTCCGCTAACAATGAATCAGTCTGTTTAACCGATAATTCCTATCTCGTCGTTGTTTTCGAAAACATCCTAGTTACTCGTATCTTACGTTAGTCACTAAGGGCCCAAGTTCACTCTCTCCCCACTAAACTCTATTATATATAGTTCTCCAAAAATGCGCTAGCTCTCATTCTAGACTTATTCAGAAACTCAGTCACTAACTCATTCTATTCTCAATCAATTCTTATTCAACCCTGTAACTAGTAACTCTGACTCTGCAACCATTTCAATTCTGTACTATAGTGTACTTACAATTAGTCGTGTCCAAATACGAGTCTTTTGTTGTAATCTGTGCAAATCTCGAAATATATTTGTTATAATATAATCGGTGTTATTCGTTCGCCCGGGTATCCAACAGTTGATACTGGAACCTCTTTCAGAATGCATTTGTTAAATCTAAAGAAATTAATACATACATATGTATAACTCTTTCAATATTTCGATTGCATCATATGCCAATGACAGCTACTTAAATGATTACGAATAATACTAATTTGTACGATTATGAGTGGTATTATCCGGAGTTTCCAACAGAGATTATTAGAATAAGGAAATTACTATAAAGTAAGCGCAGAAATACGTTAAAAATAACTTCATTTTAAATTAAAATCGCTGGACATATGGTAGCAATTTTAATAAACCTGTCTTAACAATTAAAGTATTAACAAGGTACGCATTTCTTGATGCGATTTCTATTAAGCAGATGGTGGGATTGCTCATTTCATGGTCAAGGTTTGTACACTTTTTTGTACCTCTTTTAAATATAAAACAAATTAAACTTACACATATGTATTAGCACTTCTGGTAAGGATAATACTATTAATCCAAGGAATTGAAATTCTATTCAGAAGAGTTCAGAATAACGTTCTACCTTTACCATTTAACTGAAACAATGAGGGAAACGAAGAGAAGAAATCTTTTCTCATATTATTAGACAGATTGTGGTATAAGAACGTATTAAACCCTTAAATTCAATTTATCCTGAAGAATTAATTTCCTTCGAACGTTCAGTTGAAGACTAAATTAAACGCTCCGGGTATTCAATGCCTTGAATTCTCCATCAAACGTATCGGAAAGGTGACGAAGTTTCAAGCTCACTGTATAGGAACAACTAATAAAAAATCGAAACTACGTTTCATAATGTGAAAGTTGCACGAATCCTTTCTCGTACGTAGGTCATTCAACAGCGCTTTGTAAAACGATGTGTGAGCTGTTCACCGGCCAAAGACTAACTCCACTATTTGAATTTTTTTGTAGTCTTATTACCAAAACATCAAATTAAGTGCATTGATAGCGAAATTTAATAAAACTCAAAAAGTGGAGTTGGTCGCTTTGGCCTTTGAACAGCTCATACGTGACTTCGAAGAAGAAAACGAACCTAAGTAGTATCCAAAAATTAAAAAAAAATTGTGGAAAACAGTTATTTGAAATTTATATCACTTTGTTTAATTTTCCTACGTTTGTATAAAAATCAATAAAAAGAGAAAAACCAAAGATAGTTCATTAATCTACAATTTATAAATTCGATTTTTATTTACAATTTTTGAAATGATTAAAATATCAAACACATAATGCTCACAATAATTAATACATACTTTTCGTATCGAGCTTTGTAGAGATTAGGAATACCATTAACAATGAAATTAATGCTAATTACATTTCTAATTTACATTATTCATATGTGCACAATAATTATGGATTCATGTTTTAACGATAATTTGAATGTAAAGCGAATTGTGTCATAAAGGATGTTATTAAATATATTTTGGGATGCACGAGGACATAAATTATTCTTATCACGAAATTCGTCAGGGAGAAGAAACGAATTTTCATTCGAAAATCTGAACTCGACTCAACAGTCTCCAGAAGGGTCGACGATAAAAATGATAATGAACGCTCGTGATCGCCCGTCTCCGTTCGAAGCATGGAACCGCTTGCTTGCTCCAGTTGTAATCCAAATTAATATTCATGAAATTACTCAACGCCAGGTACATTTCAATCGCATTAACGTCTTAACGACATTATCCAGAGACCTACACGTATCGTTCCCTCATTAACGACCGCCAATAATGCGTGTAATCGGAGCGTACAATGAATCGACAGGAAAAAAATACTCATCCAAACCCAAACATTTCGGAAACCAGACAGGGGTGTCCTGCTCCTAACCGATGGCGTAAAATTGCATTAAAATTTCAGTCTCCTCCGAACCCTCCATCGACTACACGTTCTGTCTCGTGAGAGGCCTCCGGGGGCGACGGTTGCGCAATCCTATGCTCCTTTTTTTTCTACACGCTCATTACGCGAGAACCTTAACCAGCTGGACGCGATAACGCGCGTTTCGCCTAAACATCCGGAACACCGCGCGCCACATTATATCCTCATTATCCTTTTTATCGCCAACCGGAGTGCCAGGCGTTCCCGCCACCTCTCTCTGAATCGTCTCCTCTCGTCGGGGCACTTTCGCGCGTTTACACGCCCGCTACAAAGTGTTTTCCAGCCGGATAAAGAGAAGCGGGGAAGCGAGGCCACCGAGTACGAGGCAGGAAAGAAAAGGAGGTGCCTCTCTTTCTCGAGGGTGACTGTAATCCTGTCGTTGGAATATCCGACAAGCCCTGCACACCGTTCCCACCTCCTTCTCCACCTCGTCGTTCTCCTCCCCCTTCTGCTCCTAGCACATCGTCGCTGAGCTTTCGCTGTACCAGAGTTTTTGCACCGAGCTCCGTCCACTGAGGCGCGGTACAGGCTTACATCGCGAGCGGATTTCGCTCGAAATAAAGGAAAGATGCGAGCTAATGCAGGTAAAGCCGTTCTCCCTTTCTGGGTCTCGGCGAGTAAGCTGTCGCTTGTACGCGAGCCCGACTTCTGGCACAGAAACACAAAAAAAAACTGTATTTTATTTAACACTCCGATCCCGCCGCTGAGCTTCTCTGTGTTAATTAAAACTTCCACCGCGTTCTTCGGCACGGCTTGAGAGTGTTAATTAAAGGAAATCATTTTTTAATTGTGACCCGGAATAGTCCAGAGTGTCTGCCTTAATTTAGACCGATGACTTTTTAAACAGTTCTTCGGTGTTGCGTGGAAAAACGCTGCAAAGTAAATTGTTGAGGATCGGGGAAACTAGGTCGATACTTGGGAATAAGCTTCGTTTTCTCGAAAGTGAACTTGAATTTCCGCTTACAATTAATGAACTTCGCTGCCTTAATTTTTCACTTCATTTTTAACTACGTTATAGGGAGCCTGCTGAAATCTGTCAACAAATTTGTTATCTTGTGAAACAAATAATGGGGAAAGTTACTAATCAAATGTGTAAACATAGTTTTCAAAGTATAAAAATATACTTACTCCAGAATTAGCAGGAATTAAAATACATACAGCAACTTCTAAAGAATCTGTTAAAAGGGAAGTCTTTTAAGACGATGTACAATCTAAAGAAAGTAGCTTTAATATTAGTACTTGCCAATATTTACCAATATTTGTTAGCGTTTACTAATAGTTGCTTCTAAGTAATACTTACTAACATTCACTAATAGCTACTATTTAATAATATTAATTAAGATTTAATAGTTAAATCCTATATTTTTTATATTATACAAAAACTATACAAAATAAAATAAAATGTTTCGAACATTAAATTGTGATTCTCGTATTACACATAAATAAAACAAAATTTAAAAAAGACTAAAACTTATGCATACGCCTGATATAAAATAGCAAAAATTCAATAAATATTACAACAATTAGAATATAAAACACATATTTATTCAAATGTCTACCCTTTATCTCTATCTATACAAATATAAATTTGCATAAGCATTCATGATCTGTTACTAATGTTCATTATTAAGTAATTTTATTTAATATTAACAACTTTTTTTCGTAGTATAATTAATTTTTTTATATTCGTCAAAGAATCTGATGAATTTAAAAATATTTAATATACAACATAGCCATTCCTACCAACCTTCTCATATTATTCTTAAATTGTCAGACAATTATTCAAAGAAAATAAATGCACGATGAATAAAAAAAAGACCTTAAGATCAACCGAATTAAAGAACTACACAAAACAAAGTTCTAATCACGCCATTCTACCATTTCTCAAATACAGAAGAGACACAACATCTCAAAGGAATAAACTATTTCACTTCCGTCTAGCCCCCCCCCCCCTCAAAGGACCACCATTTCCTGATTCCATCTTCATTTCGCTCACATCCTAGGGAATCGTTCCCCAAGCTGGCGATAAAACAATCTCGACAGCGTCTGCGCAAATCGCGGAAGAAAAATTCCTCGGAGAGGCCTGTTTACCCCAAACTTCCATCGTTTACCAGCCGAAGAATTAAGTGACTATTAATCCCGAAGTTTTATCGCGTTGCTGCTCTCGCATCGACGCAATAATCTCGGCAGACTGGCGTCGCCATCTTAAAACAGACTTACAGCCCTCTCCCCCAGGATCTATGGTTCCCAAAGAGCAAAGAAAAGACACCGCCGTTTCGTTATGTCGCGTCGCGCCGAGCCGTTCGCTCACCCCTTCTTCTCGGACTTTGTCCTGCCCAGGGTCTCTCTCGTCCCTCTCGCCACCGACTGTTCCCTTTCGGCGGCAGGATTCGAGGACTTCCACGAGGAACTTCGAATACAAAAAAGCACGCAAAGTGGCGGCGGCACGCGACTGATGCGCGAAAGAAATTCCTTCTATCCGACGAGCTGCTTCTTTGCACCCTTGCCTCGTCGAAAATCTCCCTTTGACGGGGACTAAATTACCGCGAGAAGTTGGCTAATGATTCCCGCGATGAATGCGTGTCGAGTTACCGAGTAACTCTTTCGTCGGGGGAAGGGGGTGGTGGATGTCTTGAAGTAGACTCCGGCGGGGGCCCTCGAAGAGGATAATTCGGCCGCGAGTCAGCCAGCTGGCGTCCAAAAGCCTCGAGGAGCACGGGCGCCCAAGTTCGGAGGCTCGCCGAGCAAAGTCAATGTCTCGACATTCATGGCAGACCCTCGTCGGAGGGGGTGCCTCGAGACCGCAGGAATGCGCAGTTTCGAATACCGCATGGCGGATGAGTCTCTGCTATCATCCTTCATTAGCCAGTCAGTCTTGGTTGCGAGCGTTCGAGAGGGTCGACGGAGCCAGGCGAGAGAGAAAGGACAGTCGGTGTGCTAGCTTTTAATCTTGGGAATCTTTAGGACGTTCGACGACCAAAGGGAAACTCGTCGAGGCTGTCGGTCGGTCGGCCTCTCCTTTTCCCCGACTTTTCGGCCTTCGCCGCCCGCTCTCCCTCCCCCCGCCAGACTACTTACGCAAACATCATTCGTACATTTCTAGGCAAATCAAAGAAAGTATCCCGAGCTCCCGGGTTTACGGCCGAATTAAGGATTTATGCGGGGTAATTCTGCAGCCAGGGCGAATCTTGCATGGGAACGGACGAGGAAGCCGAAGAAATGACTGAGGTACCGACAGCTCGGGTACCGGGTTCCGCTGCGCCGAGCAATTATCGAATTCGGGGTCAGCTTAGGTTTATAAAATTTCGGGACGGGAAAAGCTCGTGACGTGGTTCATTGAAGAAAAGATCAAATCCAAATTAAAAAATATGGAAAATGATTTTTGGAAAAACGCACCTGCATCCCATATCCATAAGATTCGCACAAGTATCTTTGATAAAAATCCCGCACTTCTTTTCGATAGAACAGAGCAGGTCATTCTTACTAGACTCAGAATCGGGCACACTAAATTAACTCATGCTCATCTTTTGACAAAAAGTGAACCAAACAAATGCTGTTTCTGTAATCACATACTAACCATAGACCATCTCCTCAATTGCAGCAGCACTTCCCAATTCAAAACAAAGTATAAGCTTCCAAATAATATCTAAACTTCTTTAAATCACGAAAAGCACTCCAAAAATCTCCTCCTCTTCCTCAAAGATACCAATGTATATAACAAATTATAACAGTTAAACTATACCTATCACCGACATTTGTTGTAACACATCGAATCCAATCCAAGTTTCTGTATTACCAAACTCATGTAATCTATTCTGTACCTCTAATAATAAATATTATGTGAAATTAGTTCATATCTTAAGTATAGCTATATGCACTCTATTTGTTACTTTGTATGTATATAATGTAATTGTAAACTGCGGTCGCTAATGACCAAAACGGTTGATACGACCTTAAATAACTAAATAAAAAAAAAGAAAAGATCTCTGGAAATATGAATGTTTTTGAGCGACACAGTTACTAACAATAAATTGGATGTAGGAACACTGTAACCATAGATTGAACATAACTCATGTTTGCAATGCTTTGCCCAAATCCTATAAGAAAAAAAGAAAAATGCATTATTTTATTCATGATTTTTATGAAGTTCTGAAACCCCGAATCCTTTAAAGTTTTCACTACTCAGCCCCTAAAAGCATTTCGAAAGAAAAATATGCATTTTGGTATGTTTTCAAATGTAAAAACTGATCTGAATTGCTTTTGAATAGAACATTTTTTTACACCCACTTTATTTAGAATAAATTATACATTTTAGTCCAGCAACGCCATGTTTTAAGATAGAATTATAGTTAAAATTTAAAGTAAGAAATACAAAAGAATAACAGTCATGAAGACGACAAGTGAAGGTAATTAATAAAGTAAGAGAAAAATAGAATAATGCAATTGCCCTTAATTTTTAAAGAAACTCATTAAACATTAAAATAATCCTATATGTATAAATTGAATGTGGAGTTGAATTTTTATTAAATCATTATTTGTGCAAGATTTTCGAAAATACCAAAGAAATTGTGTTCAATATTAAAGAAAATATTCTATATAGAGTTGCAAATATTTGTAACTGTAATTGAGCAATAATCTCTGCAAAGTAAATAGAATGAAACAGCAGAAAAAATTCTAGGTTTCATAAAGTTTCTGAACATGTATTTACAGCAACGACAGTTACTGCAACTAAGTTACAGAAACTAAAATACTCGCATCTACAGCTTAATTTACTACTTACATACTTGTACAACCGCAGTCCAGTGTTTAAAGTATTAACAATTTAAATTGGGAAATAATTATACACCTCCGATATTTATTTGATGGACGATCTAATAATTAATTAATCGGTTGCTAAATAAACGGCTCGCGTTCATTCGCGCTTTCATCGTGTATATTAAATACAATATAAAAATACGTATTATGTATGTCGGATATTTTTTATTCACAATCAATACCTTGTGGTATGATATCAATTTATTCATTTTGAATGGGTTACGATTTTGGACTTTTATCTCGCTAGATTATTAATAGACAGACCACTGTTCAGCTTTCGACTGGTCATCTGATTGTTGTTTCACAGTTCGCTGTCTGAGGGTCAATCACCTAAAACTTAAACCGTTTATCCTGGAAACGGAAATAGTCGAAGCCTAATTCTGTTTGTGTTACTTCATGCAAATGCATTTAAGAAGTACATATTTCGAAATTCGAACTCAAATTGCCGATTCGGAGCAGACGAAAACAGCGTTCGTTCGAGAGGTTCTCTAAAGTGTTCCAACCAATTAGACAGACAGCGCGCGTGGTGTTTCGTGTAAATTTCATTACACTTAGACGCGTAACACGCGATAGAGCGCGTTATACGTCAAACGTGCGTGTAAATTGGATCAATGAATCAGTTTGAGGAGCTCGTCCAAATTAATATCCGTTATGTTAGTTGCCAGAGATTCGATACAGGGTTTACGATTCCTGATCCTATCGTGGCCATATAGTCGCGATCGCAAGTGCAGATTGAATTAACGCAGAGCTCGCCGACTGAATAACGGAAAACCGCGATAAGCTGGTTGAAAAACGGAATTGAAGCCACGCCGCAGTACATTCGCCGCGTTACATGTGCACCTTTTTCGGCTGCATGTGGTTCCGGAAAATTGCAGATAACGTAGAAAGGAATATAATAATATTCATAAATTCGAGTTTTCTTTTTCGATAAAGAGATCCTAAAAATTCCTGACATGATAGTTATTGCGAAACGTTTTCACACATTTAGTATAATTTTCGCACAGCATAGTCTATAAAGTAATGTCTTTTACAAATTTGCAAAGCGTCAAAATTGCAAAAAAAAATATTAATAAGGATATAAATATTGTGTAATAAATAATAACATACTGATACCAAGATGAATTATTCGCTAGCCTTTTTATTATCAAACAGTAAACGAGATGCACATTTACGCGTACCATGAAAACATTCAGAGAAAAACTCGTCATTTTGAAACAAACCGACCCACAAAGCACATTAAAAACTATGGAAAATATTAAAAAAAACACGTCGTTACAAAGTTGAAAGCTTGTCCCTCTTTTTTTTGTTTTATTCCCTGCAATGCACGGAAAAACAAGCTACCGCGTGTCGTTGGAAGCACCGATAACGTCACGATCGTGCCCCCGGCGTTATCAATATCGATTTCGCGACGAAAATCGCCGCGCAACAGTCCCTTATCAACTATCTCCCGTTACAATAACACGCATGCAATACGCTTCCACGGTATTTACATATGTGCTCAGATACGCCGCGGGCTAACGCACAGGATATAGCGTCATACTGCAAATACAGGTTTGTTCAACACTAGATTAGACTGCGAGTTCGCTCCGTCGTTGTGGCAAACGAAACCAAGATTCAGCATCAGCGTTACGAAGAAACCCGACTTCCACGTTCGCAGTGCGATCTCGGCGAAACCATCAACGTACAAACAACCGACAATGATAGCGGTTTGCCCAACGAAAGGGAACCGGCGAATTTTCCATCAGCGAAAAAAAAAAAATGGATCCGGGGGAAGGGGTGACGAGACGGGAAACGCGAAAACTCAAAGTAAATTGCGGGCGGTAATTTCGAAAGTAACGCGGAACGAAACGAAACGAAACGAAAAAGTGGCCCGCAAATTCGCATAACAAGGCGGACAACCGCGCAATTAAAATTACGTTCGCGCGACCAAAAGAAGGAAAGCGAAACAAAGCGGAATAAAAAAAAGGGCGAGAACGAAACGAGAATTTTACATGAACGCGTGCACGGGCGGGGATCCCCGTCGCCGGGAAAATTTCTCGTGAAAAACCACATGTGCACGCTCGCATGGCCGACGTTTCCCGAGACAAAATGTGTAAGCGCCTTTTCAGACGAGACATTCGTAAGGAAACCGCATAGTGTTACATGGAGCTATTTTTATGGAAGCTTGTAGGATCTTAAACAATTCAAAAAAGTGGGAATCATGTTTAATCGTTTGTGTAGAAACCTAGAAATTCATAGACTATTTGGAGACACGGTGCGTCTTTAACCTTCTTTGAGTTTGTTGGAATCTACTTATTTACTTCATTTCTTCCAAAGGTTTTTGAATTTTGCGGAAAGTGTAAAGAAGTTGGTGTTAATAGTATTTGCATTTCGTGTTTTATGACAATTGTAGTAGCTGTAATATTTTCATTCATAATAATGTGCTATTGATGTGGTAATAATATATAAGAGTTGTTACAATCAAATTGAAGAAAAAAAAGAAATGCATAGTAAGGTTACTTTATTTATACTATGCGAAGAAATGAATCTGTATGGAAGTCTCGAATTTTTTGTAAAAAAACCTACCAAATTAAATGATTTAAGGTGTACATAATACGTATTTCACATATGCATGAAGTCTACTTTCAATGAATTACAATTTTTGTTAGTCAGAGATCCGATTATTAAGCGCCAATGACATGCTGCGAATAACAATTATTGTACATCGGAGTTTTCGAGAGGAATGCGGTAAGATTACTATACATATGCTAATTACAATTATTTGTCTAATTTTTATTTAGGCACCAGAAAATGTTTAATAAGACGATAACAGGATACGTTTATTGTGCTCCAAAAATGTAGGTACACATTTAGTAATATAATAGATAAGCAACAAACATTATATATACTTATAAAAAATATTGGAACAAAAGGAATAAAGAGAATCTACCATCACTAACAACAGCCGCATAGTTTTATATCAGAAATTCAATAAAATCTGATGGAATTGTTAGTTAATTGCGGATATCTATGCACTTACGGCAAATACAAATGCGTTAAAAGGATGTGTAATAATGCAGAAACGGTAGAAAATATAAAAATAAATAAGATAAAAAATAACTGCTTAAAATACTGGCTTATTTAGAATATCTGATTATTTTTATTTTACAAATAACATAAAAAAATAATCCTATTTTGTATTCGATTCAAATAAATTATTTTCAAATATTTTATCTCAGTGAAATGAATTAACTGAAATAAAATAAATAATTTAACATAGGAAGTTATTGAATTAAATAAATTATTAGACTTAGAAGATGAGAACTTTTATATTTTCATCGTTCTCAATTTCAATTTGTTCAAATTGTTCTCATTTTCAACGACATGGATACGAAAATTTATACTTTTAACGCAAAATTAGGATAGTGCATATTTTGAAAAGTGCTTGAAGAAATATTTGATCAGATAAAAAACACGTAAAATTATTGAATTTGAAATTCAAATAACCAAATAATCCTAAAAAAAATCGTTAATCTCTTATCACGTGATATATTATTTTATATGATTATTTTAATCTCTAGACCTATGATTATTTCAAATAATATGTACCTCGATAAACTAACATCTTACCTTAACGATTATTTTGCAAATAATTCATTTAGATTTAGATAATGTTAAATTGTGTTTCTGTAAAATATGAAACTTAAATATAAAAATTCGCAGTCTAACATAACATTAAAAACCGTCGCTCTCATGACCCTGTGTCACATACATATATATATACAGTATTAAACAGTGTATGGTCCTGTCTCACAGAATAGTGAACCTGTTAATCCCTTTTCCAAGTCATTCATACCCTTCATGCTTCATACACTCCTCAACCCAACAACGTCACAACCGAACTGCCACCAAAAATCTGCAACAAAATAAATTCGAATCCAATTGTCGATATAACCATAAACTCCAGAAAATACGCGAATGCATTCTGGATGACAGTCGGGGATCTCCGAAATGTCTCCCCGAAACTCTCCTACCGCCGCTATTGGCGGTCGTTCTCGCGTGCGTCCCTCTGCTACTCGTCATTTTTGGAGCCGAAACACATGCGACTCCAAACACGCGCTTTCCACACTCTACTTGCACACAGCGCAACGGCCTGAACTGGCTGGTTGGCGGTCGGAGGAGAGGCAGTCGAGCAACCAGCCAGCCAGCCGGCTGGTCGACCAACCAACCATTCCACATTCCATTCGACGGTTCTCTCTCTTCCTTGGCACATAATGAAGTCAGTCCCGGCGTTCTAAGCCCCGGTAATATCGTGTGGCAGGGCCCTCCCCGAGAGAGATAATATTGGTGATGTATGCTAACGGGCTTTTCGGTACCGGGCTACGTCGTTTTTACGTCCCTTTCGTACTCGTGCGCGCGTGCGTCCTCCTAAATGATTTACCGCGAAAAAGAGAACACGCACGGGGGTCGGTCACTATCTCCGCCCGTATCCCTCAGCGCTGGTGCAGAAAGAAAAAACGTCGGTCCTTTTAATCCAGCCACCCAAACCCCCGCCCCTTACCCCCACTTTCTTCCGCTCTCTGTCGGTGTATACAGGCTAGCGAAAAGTGTTTTTCGCGCGTACACCGAAAATTCCGACGGTAAACCACCGGAGACTTCGTTAACCTTTATCCGCCGCGCGGCAAGGGGTGTCCAGGGAGAGAAGGAGGGGAGGGGTTGGTTTTCCCCGGATTCAGCGGCGAGGGGACGGCAGGCGACGCTGGAATGTTTGAAAGTTCGCGATTTATACGACGTGCAGGACGTATTGTTCCTGCCCCCTCCGGTATTTAGAACCGCCGTGTATATAATTTAAACTCGCAATATTAATTAATGTAGGGGTATTTGCGTGGCATTAACGACGCATTGTTTCGCGGAATTTCGCGAGAAGGGGTCGCGACGGGGGCTAAAGTGCCCGGGGAAATTGTTATCGCGGGGTAATTAACGAAAAGTGTATTAAATTTTGTGCAGTGCATGCCGGGACGGGGCTTCCGCGGTTATTAGCCTCGTTCTTCCGCGACTCTCGCATTCGATTTTCACGCAGTGCTAGTTTTCCGTGCCGGTTGTTCGACGTTTTTCCAAAAAAATGCCTCCTCCCCGTGATTGGCGCGTATTTGCCCGAACGGATTTGCGCCGGGATTAACAAACTGTGTACCTTTGCGACGAATTCGGGGACGCGAGTCGGTAAACGAAATCGTCGGGTGAGTCTGAGATTTCTGGGTCGACGCGGAAAGGTTTTTCAATATTGAAAGAGTCGGGCGGCGAAGTTTTGTGACCTGTCGGTCGCTCAATCTAATTCTTGTTGTACCGGAGTTCCTTCTCCTCCTCCTTTCTCCCTCTCGAATTCGATTCCAGCATTTACGACATCCTATTTCGAAAAATTACTGTAACAAGTAGCGTCCCAGGGAAACCCAACCACCGTTGACTCCCGGAAGGATTTTTCCAAGTTCGCCGAACGACAACCATTGAAT
This sequence comes from Perdita meconis, assembly GCA_030770465.2. Classification (NCBI taxonomy): domain Eukaryota; kingdom Metazoa; phylum Arthropoda; class Insecta; order Hymenoptera; family Andrenidae; genus Perdita; species Perdita meconis. Next base: position 2,251,190 of record JASKOS020000015.1, on the reverse strand, counting down.
TACATCTGTCGATAGAGAGATCTAGCTTTTGCTGCGCTGAACGCGAACTTTTCTTCGACTTCAATTCCTTGCTATGACAAATAATATTTTATTTTAGACGCGGTTAAAGAGTTTCTTTAAATCCTTAGGATTCTTTATAGTGGTCTGTAGAATACTTTTGCTGAGTTTGATTTTCTGCACTTGTAATCTCGTGCTTCAGACAGTTATTATAAATATCGGCGAAACTAATGACTTTAAATTTAAAGAATACCATAAAATTCTTTTGTGATTTTTTATTAATGCGTTTGACATTAAATGACGCATCAGAAATGTAAATGTTATTGTATCTAAAATAAAAGCAAAGAAAAATTGATCAATTTTTTATTTAGTCAATTTTACTTTTTCTTGTGGGCATCAAAAATTGAAAGGCTAATTTTTAAAAGCAGGTGAAGAATATAAATAAGTATATCAACTCTAATCGATACCTTGTTTTAAATATCAAACATGCTTACAGAGAAAATACATAGTTTTCGAATATAAACAATGACAAGGCGACTTAAATATACAAAACATGAATACAAAACACGAAGCGGAAGGTCAACGAAGATTAATTTGTTTCCTGCGTGTTTAAATCACTTAAAGGATTCCAAGAAGCGATTAGAAGGATAAGATGTACGATTAGATATCATTGTAAAGTAAGAGAAATTGAAATTATATGTAATAAAATTGGAGTAATCGTTTTCATCGCTCTGACAATGAGATAGACTATAGACATTTACGAATGAACTCTTAGACATCGTCCTCCGGAAATAAAAAATTTAGTTTCTATGACGTTTAAAACTTAACAAAAGAACTCCAAAACTGTTCGAGATTGCGATTGTATTCTATTCTCGTCGAATACCGCATTGGTTAACCAATAAAAGTTTTACTGTTAAAGTAAACGCAACCATAGTATTATCCTGATTCCGTATCTCACTATCTACATTAAACAAAAATCCACCATCTGCTTAACCTTTATTTACAATTCTTAAACATACAAAGACTTGTCTCTATTCTGCTTTATTGCGTCTATAATCAGAATTGGAACCTTTCTCCAACTCTAAATTAAACATCAGAATGTACATTTGACCATAAATATGTTTTTACGAGACTCCTTTCTTGTTTTCTTCTTTTCTTTTGAGATATTATTCAGGAGGGCCAAACATTCGGGTCACCGATTCGAACGACACTTGATGAGCATGTAGTCTTCGATGTGTACAATGAACTGTGTTTGTCACTCGATGCGCTTCTCAAGCGTTTTCGAGAAATAAATATTTGAATTCCGACACGCGGTCGTTAGTTCGATCCCTCGTGGGTGTAATTTTTTTTTCTTTTTTTGACATTCATTATTTTTAAATAGGAATTAAGTTTCACTACTTGTTTCTAAATTCCATTATATTCAAATTCCATTATTTATAAATATGTGAAATTGTATTTCCAATTATTGTTACATTTACTATATGTATAGTAATACAATTTCATGTATTTATAAATAATGGAATTTGAATACAATGGAATTAAAGAAAAAGTAGTGAAACTTAATTGCTATTTAAAAATAATGAATGTCAAAAAAGAAAAGAAAAAAATTACACCTACTGAGGATCGAACTAACAACCGCGTGTCGAAATTCAATTATTCATTTCTCGAAAACGCTTGAGAAGCGCATCGAGTGACAAACACAGTTTATTATACACATCAAAGACTACATGCTCATCAAGTGTCATTCGAATCGGTGACCCGAATGTCTGGCCCTCCCCTTGTGAGACATTAAAAATGTTGAACTCATTATGTATTATGATAGAAACAGTAGGATTATTAACTGACAATCGCGTAGAAAAATTTCTTCCCAGCTCTACATCGAACTTCCATACCTCAAATAAAGACTTATCACTAGACTGCAGATTTTTATGAAGTTAAAACGTATCTAAATATACAACAAATAGGCAAGAAATATACAGAAAATATGCAAGCAATAAGATAACATTATGCAGGATTTATACATATGTTAAATTTTAATTTATAATGTACAATATTTATTACTAATTCTATTGTCGATTTACTTTTCGTAATTTGCCTTACAATATATAATAATTGTTCCTTCAAGATTTTCTACTATGAAAGGGTATCGCTTGTCCGAAAAAATTAATTTGTAAGTAGAAAAAGATCTTTCCACATCACAAGATGTGACTGAAATATATTCAAATTTACTCCAATATCGTGCTGAAATATCCTCTGATCTTTTAGCAGATATATCATTTAAAATTTTTTTTGCAAAGATTTTGTAGATAATTTTCGAGTATATTTTTACCAGTATATTTTTTAAGGAAGTTTTTCCATATTATGTTGTCTAAACATCAACAAGGCATTTTTACGGTTACCATCGTGTGCCATAAATCGCTAAAAATTTATTCTTATTTGGCATTTGATCAATTGTACTTGCAAAGTATGCACATTGCAAGTTTTTTCTATGAACTAACTGCGACTTTCTATCACAGTTAATCTGCTTATTGCATATCTCCTTCGAGAATAAAACTTATACGAGTTACTTCACTTATCCATTCATTTCACATAAATTGTTTGGCACTTTTCGTTTTAGGTATTGAATGAAATCATACACTTCTGACGATTAGCACTCCGAAGATGAAATCAAACCAACATTTTAGTACATTTGGGTTGCTCTATAATGAACATCACTATTCACACTTTTTTTTTTCGATATTACTGATGGCGAATTCAAATTATACTGAACAGGCTGATTATAAACTGATTAAACGATTCTTACGTCGGATTATTATGAATCACGATTCATGAGTCATGAATTGCTTCAAGGAGAACTGATAACAGAATAAAAGTGTGTCAAATATGCAGGAAGTATGTAATATATTCAGTCATCTGTCATCATGCAATATAAAAAATATTGTGTTTCATAGAGATCCTCAGTCTACTTATCATTGAAACCAACGCATTACATTTACACAAAGAATGAAGTAACAAAAACTTCGGAAGTACAGATATTCACTTACAATCGCTTCAGACTGAAACCAAAGATGTCTAAATAATTACTACAACATTCTTTTCTAAAACAAACTTTAACTTCCCCTTCATTGTAGCTCCAACTTTAAAAACGTAAAACGCTCCATAAAATACTACCGTTTCTATTCTATCTACATATTTGCGAAAGTCAGTTTTATAAGATTCACTAAAATCTGCCCGGAACTTACAATATCCGAATTTCACTACGTATATAAAAAAAACTCCGCTACTCGAAATCCACGAAACAAACCATAAAAGAGCACGGTGACGCCATGGCTGCATCGCAAACGTCATACCATTAGGATCCAAACAGAATAACGTTTCTAACCTTTATGATGCCTGAGGTGAGATCTTCCGCAGCAAGGTTGCTCAAAGTAAGCGTGACCAGGGTGCGCGCCAGCGGGACGGTTGGCCAGACTGTAGCCCAAGAACTGTCCCAGGACAGCTGCGACGACAGCTGCCCTGATCATCGGCATCAGGACATCCGGTAACATTCGTCGCTGCATCTTCATTCACTGAAGAGATTTACTCGTAAACTCACCGGAACAAGCACAACGCGGAAACAATTCCGACACAAAGGGGAAAAGTCAAACGAGAGCCGTGTAGATAAATCCACTGAAATCGATTCGCTGATCACGAAACATAACAGGGAAACGCGCGGGGATGTTCGATGAACCGCGGGGTCGAGCAGCTGAGGTCGTTTCGGAGCAGCTGAGAAACGTGGTCCGTGACGGTCGACCTGGCCTTGGCTCGACAGCGCGGCACTCGGTGCTCCTTCACCGCGTGGTTATTGCCCTTTGCTGTTGGCAACGCGCTGACGGACGTTCACCGATCCTACGAGCCTTCGTTTTCCGTCTCTGTCCGGCCTTTAATTCCCTCTGCCTCGTACGAACCACACACACACACACACACAACACACATACACACTGGCCAGGTAGAGGCTCGACCGCGTGCTGCGCTCTTCCTTTTCTGCCTTCCCCTCCTCCGCGTCTTCGGAGGACAAAGGAATTCTTCCTTCGAGTCTCTTTCCCGCTCCGAAACCAGCGAGCCAGTACCTGGCTGTCTTTACACTTTCCCGATGGCAAGTAAACCAAAGCCTTTGGAGAGGGTCAGCTTGCCTAGGAGACCGGATACAAAGCTCAAGCGCGTCGACGAACAGGAGATGCCCCCTCGATTCTTCTTTTCACCACCGAATTTCGTTCGCACGGAGTGCCGACGAACGAGTCACGGAATCCCGGCAGTCTGCAGCGCACTTCGGCGAATAGGAACGTAACACCAGACCAACACACGATGAAACCGCTTGTGTGTCACTGACGTTCACCGTGCACTTTCGTTCGCGTCACGTTACGTCACTCGCTGCACGCCGATCGTTGAACCGACGCGGCGCGAATGGACGCTGAAGGAAATCGAGTGTGGGCGAGTAAATATAACGAGCGCGACGTCACATCTGTTGCATGGCTCCACCGGCGATCTCGATCTCCCCGCGAGTTTTTCACCCCGATCACCGTGGCGATGGGTTCAGGGAATCGTGGACACAAGCGTCACAACATGGTCTCTCGTTTCGCCTTGGCGAGTCAGAGACGAATACCACGCGCGTCACGCGACCGCTTCTTCTCTCGCGAGTGTTGTTTCGCTTAGCGAGCGACACAATCTGCATGAACCTCCCTCTATGGAGGCCGCGGCACAACTGTACCCTCGTTCGCGTGTTGCCGCGTGCAGCGGCGCTCGGCACCGCTCGGCGATCCTCGGCGAACCTCGGCCGGCGCTGCTCGTGCTCCGCGACTCTATGATTCGCGCCAGTTCCTTCCAATCCGAGTCACTCGTCGACGCTCTCGGCCGCGCTGTGCGAGAACCGTCGCCCCTCTGATGTTTCTCTTAACCCTCACCACCCCCTTCCCAGGGGGTTGCTTTTTATGGGTCTTATGAAAAATTTTCGACCCCGCGGAGCCAATACGGACAACGATCGAACGGCTGTTCGTAGTTCGAAGTAGTGCGGACTCTACGCGACGCTTTCGCAACAAAGGCTTGAATTATGGAGCGCTCCAGCGACTTACAGGAAAACCCCCTTATCTGGACTATGTTAAGGGGATTTTCTTCACATCGAATGGTGAATCTTTTTTTATTCTGCATATGCTTCTTTTTTGCTTTCGTCGGCTGTGAGGTATGAATTGATAATTTAAGGATTTATTTGGGAAAGATAGATGTCTCTTTTCTTCCTCTTCTAGTGATCAGAATTTATTTAATGGTACAAAAGAGTATACAGCGTCGAAAAAATTGATATTTTTTGCTTTACGGTTTTGAAAGCGATAGCCAAATAAAGGAAAGTTAATAAACTTCGTTTTTATTTATGAATTATCCATCAGTAAAACTTTGAATGCTTTGAAAGCTTTTACAGTACTTAGGATTTTTTTTTATTAAAGACCTACTTTTATTTCCTTATTTTTTTATGTAAACAAAGCAGTTTCATTTTCTTTTAATATTAGAAGATTTTGATTGCTCCTTCATGTTATTTTTTAAAATACTAAGTTTTCCCTATATTCTATGGTCGACTTAAATTTCTAGTTTCTAAATATGTATTTTTGAGTTTTTAATTTTAGATCAATCGTATGTAATCGCAGTATATGTATGTCACAAGTACAATTCTAGCATAACGCACTTTTTGACGAAGAATATATGTACATACATATGTGTACTTGACTGAAAATTGTTTCTTCTTCGTTTCAGTGCCTATATACTAATTGCACAAATAGACTGCTGATTTTTAACAAAATAAAATGTTTACAAACACAAATAAAGAACTGGAACTCGAGCAATAGTATATTTAGTTTTCTGAACGTTGTAACTTGAAATATGTGTTTAATATTTTCTATATTTTAGCATCTGTCTCCTATATTTTTGCATTTGAAACTGTCATAAATGCACGAAAATCCGCAGTTTAGTAATAAACAAAATATTGATTTACTCCCATTATCAGCTTGAAAAAAATTCTCAAAGATATTGTTATTGCTTAGGCCATTACAGAGCCCCCCCCCCCCTTAAAAAGTATAATTATTTAACGATTTTAGGTTGTAGTTATCATCAGCATTAAGACTGATGAAGTGGAAAACTATTTATGGAGTTTCTAAAGTAATTAAGGAAGTATTCATCTTTCAGGACTCCGAATATTCGCAATTTTGCTGATATTTTCCTTATAATAGAAAAGAGATGTTTTAAAACTTCAATCTTTTTGTAATGTTTGATTTACACTTTTAGTAGAAGTAGAGACGATAAAGAATTAATTCATAAATTGAATGCTTTTTATTTAAAATATCATGTTCATGCGTTGGGAAAGTCCAGAATTTCTCTTATTTCTACATTCGGCTTTGAATTTTTATAACTCCCGTACTATCGAAAATTTTTCGAAAATTCGTTTACGTACTTTTCCTCGAAGTAACGTGTAAAATTAATACTGAAAAAAAAAAACAGTTTTTTTTTTGTTTCAAAACATGCGAATACGCCTTTAAGGTGTATATTAACTTAAAACTAATAATCCAAACAAGTATAAAAATTCCAAAATTTAAAAAAAACAAGATGTAAAAGAGCTTTTTATAACGAAAGAAATATTTATTCGTCAGATTGTTCTAAATTTATATTTAACATTATTAACAATTGAAATACTACTATCGATAGGAATTATTACTATTGACAGAAAAATACCTATAAGGTGGCTATCTTTTGACCAAAACAGTGCATCTACAGTTAAAAAATCAGTAGAATTTTCGCAATAAACGCTAAAGCAGAAGCTGACGGTCTTACCATTTGATTTGAACAACGTTCAACAGAAAAACTTATATCCATAGGCAGCAATATTTCAATCAATTACTAATAGTTTTTAACATGGAATTTATTTGAAAAGTATTTACTTTAATTTAAAAATTGTCTCCGAACTGAAAAATATTCAGTTTTTTTACGTATCTAGACAGGCATTCGTCTGATTTAACTACAGAAAACTCCATACGTACATTTTTTTCATAAATAAGATTAATGTATGAACCAGAAAAAACAAGTTGTCATTCCCTAAAAGTTTCTCTATATCGAGCAAACGAATCCATTCATTACAAATATTTAATACACAGTAGTACAAAAAAAAAGAGGTCATATTTTCAAATATTTAGTTCTAGTAACACTGAAAGCGCATTTACTTTAATATTAGGCAGTACTTAACGAATGACCCAGTTAAGATTAATTCAATTTTCACAGATTGAATGTACATATGCGTACATTTCGATGGAAAAAGGCAAAAATTACGAGTTTAATTGCGCAAAAATGGTTTCTAGGACGCAGTGAAATTCAGTGAAATTTAGCTGAAAGGAAACTACAAGTGGTATGTAGGTACATATATGTCCTATATTACAGAGAACTTACAAACTTTCAGGTCGAGAAAAAGGTTTAATTTTACACACATCACTCTTTTCACTACTAAAAAGTAATTACCTACTTCAAAACAATATCTATTTGCAGACCTATTTCGATGCCTAATTACTGTCATATATATTTTATGATTTCTTAGATTATATTACAAAAATTAACACGAAACTACTTAAGAGTAAAAAAAGGTTTGGTATAATATACCTTCTGCTTATTTTATACTTCAAATTTGCTTTCTGAGATATCGACACGTAATTAAAGATTGGTCTGTACAGGGCAGGGGCTGCTCGCAGAGTTCTCCAATGAAACTAAAGATCTCAACGAGAGAAGTTCTGTAGGAATAATTGGGGCTTGCTTAATTATCGGCAACATTACAATTAGCCGTCGAAAGTACACACTCTATCATACACTAGGTTCGCAAAGTTAAACAATACGTCGAGAACTTTCAAACCTGAGTAAGTAGAACGATCTCGCGCTCAGTAAATTAACCAATCACTCGTTATTCTTACAAAAAGGTCGAAGATCTCGAGTGTGGTCATTTCGACGTGCGTTACAAAAAGTAGCACGTTTCGATTCTCTTACGAAAAGCAGCACGTTTGTCTTCGTTATCACGAAACGTAACACATTTCGTTCTTCACTGCGAAAAGTAGCTCATTTCGGTGGTTAGCTACGAAAAGTAACACGTTTCGTTCTTCACCGCGAAAAGTAGTATATTTGGGCGATTAGCTATGAAAAGTAAAGCAGTTAAATGTGTTAGTTCCCAAACTTGCTATTCTTCGTGGTGAAACAGTAAAATGTATTAGTTTTCGCGGCTGAAGCCCAAACGTGCTAATATTCGTCAGAAACGATGAAACATGGTTTTTTCTACGCGGGAAACCGAAGCTGCTTTTCGTAAGAGAATCGAAACGTGCTATTTTTCGTAACGCACGTCGATTTACAGTTGTTCCTGATTTTAATTTCTGAAGTATTTTCCTTTCACGATTCAGCAGGGATGTGAAATTCTTGAATACCTAATTCTATTTTCCTGTAACGAACTTACTATTTAGAAATCCATAGGCACGAACTAGTTTTTCAAGACTTTCAAACAATAATTTTTAACAATTAATCAAGATTGAATTTACATGGTGAGCCATTTAAAATAGATCACATGAATATATTAACTTTTTATAATACATACACAAAAATTATCCGTATTCTGTCTGCAGAGTTTCAGATTTTAATCAACTTCCAGAAAACGTAAATAGATAGTTTTTTTTTGGCATACTCTTTAATACACTCTGTCCATCCCTCATTAAACTTTCGCCTTCCCTCATTAACAAATATTTTCAGCCGAGATGCAAGCCACGAATGCACCACTGTCTTTATTTCTTCATTAGCTGCAAATACCGCTGTTCATGCTGTCGACACTCTCTCAGAATTTCACTTTCAGGCTTTACCATCCTCTCTACAGTCCTGATCGTGCTCCTTTAGACTATCGTCTATTTGGTCCCATAAAAGAAGCTCTACGAGAATGAAGATATCATCGCGTCTGACAAAGAGGATAAATCAATGGTGCACTCCTCTTGTCATTATAGGATCTCTAGATTCATTCACCAAATTTCATAAAAATTGGAAAGCATTACTATCTCTATAGTACTATAGACTCTACATACTATAGACTATAGAGTCTCCAAGTCTATACGTAGAACGTTTTATATTTGCAGAGTATTTAAAGTCGATTTTTTCGAAAATGAAGTCTCATGTAGAAAAAAGTTGTACTCAATATTTCCGACTTATTATTTCACGTAAACATCCTTTCCTGGTTTTAGTATGATTATCATATTCGTATATACAGAATAAGAATGAAAAGTCTTCAGAGTTAAAATAGATTATAGCCTTATAATACACGAATCAGCAAGGAGAATCATTCTAAAGAAACTAAATCCAGTGCATAGCACAGTGCTAAGAATCATAGCAAGAACTTTCGAGGTTAGTCCTATCTCTAGCATCTTTCAAGAAGCAAGCGAATCACCGCTGCAGAACAGGAAAAAATTCCTTAGCATCAACGAAAAAATACAGATGGCGGCGACTCTGAACGAACTCATATACAGAGTAAACTAATACGAACCAGAATTAAATCTGAACCTTATAGTCTGTTAACCTAAAGGTGCGTCTTCATTGGCGTTCGCAAACTGTTCACGAACAATATAACAGTTGAATTTCTTTGAAATCATCTGTTTGCGTACGTGTTCGCATACGGGTTTTCAATAGTTCGTGTAACATCTGTGAAGGGATGACGTAGTGTTTCCTTAGTGTTTATAGAAAGTTTACAAACTGCTTGCAAACATTGTATGCCAACAGTGCTCGAACTGTTCACCAGTAAGTACCCACCTTAAGGAAACTACAAATGACTTCGTCTTGGAAAATATATCCAATTGAAATAGAAACAAGCTTGGCACTATACTTAAAAGAAAACACCAGCCCACAAATCTATCTGCAATTAGTCGCAGAAATCGTAGAGAAATACAAAAACTTCACACATATCTTCGTACGCTCACCTTTTAACTAAACAACATGCGAAGAATGTAATGCACAAATTACAATAGACTATCCTATCCAGCACTGCCCGGAATATTGACAAAATAGGGTAATGGTCCCTATTAATGTGTCTGAACCTATTAGTGTGCCCTTACATTTAAATAAGTTATAAAAAAAGGAATCCCTTAGAAATGAAAGAAAAATATTTTTTTTCATTAAGTTCAATACTTTGAGTTTATTTAAAAAAATGTTTTTCTTTTATTTCTTAGAGATATTCTTTTTTACAGTTTATATTAGTGTAGAGGCACATTAATAGGTACAGGCACATTAATAGGGACCATTACCCTACACACTGAGATCTCTTATCAGGGAGAAGTCGGGAAGAAAAATCGTGACTTATTAAAGTTTTTAAAAGAAACGAAATCGTTTAACGGAATATTGTACAGCAAAATACGCAAAACATTCCTAAATGCGTCGCTAATAACCTAGCAGTTGATGCGACGTTAAGGGGGGAGCCCGGTTTGTCAACTTCAAAAAATCGATTTTTTTTTTTGCTTTAATCAATAGTAATACATGTTAAAATTATGTTCCCAAAGTTACAGGCCGAAATTCGATGGAATTATGTAGATACGGATCATGAAACTGCAGCGCGTCAAGCAGATATACCTGCAGGCGCGCGGCGAACCGCGGTTCTGGGTCCGTTGCATAAAGTTTCCGAGCTTGGTAACTGTTTACCTGAATTTTATGAGTCAACATTTATGACTTTCCGCCAATACTGCGTTTTTCTAGGCAGTCACTGTCAACGGTCAGTCAAACTCCGAATTTCGGCCTGTAAAGACATTTCCCAACACGAATAAGTATCCGCGTTTTTCTCGAAACCACTTCTTTAAAACTTGCGGGACAAATAGGAAAAAAACTATTAATTCAATCGACTTGTCCTGGTACATACAACTAAACAATGATCAACCATCGTCGATGAACCTAAAACTTTTATAAAAAAAATTAATTTAAACAATTTTCTTAACATAAACAATACGAAAAGTTTTAGCTAAAATCATAAGTTTTCCTTTGAAGTCCCACTAATTGACTAATTATGTACTTTTCTTTAGACTTTTAGGTTCATCGACAGTGTAATTACATGAAAAAAAAGAAAATCTTTGTGTTTTTTGTTTTAGTGAAGAATTATAGTCTCCAGAATTCCCGCAAATTGAAGACTCCGGCGGTGAAGTCTTGCAAACTTGTTTATATAAAACTATTTCTACGAATTATTTTGTAACGAAAAAATTAATTTTTATTGTTAAAACATAGAAGAATATATCCTGAATGTCTCGAAAAAATTCGCTCAATAATTTCGTAAAAGAAAATGCCCGAAAATTGGCTTACTTTTAGCGTTCCAAAGCGGGCTCCCCCCTTAAACTGAAGAAAAAAAGATAATGAAAAGAATTTAATTATTCGAACAAGAAAGGAGCATGAAAGACAGTGTTACCGCGACGAATGCGTTCCTCTACTTCCAAAGCCACCGTAGTCCTTCCGAGTCCACCATGACTCACCTTCCGCGTCCCGCATCGCGAAAGAGCGTTATCGAATACCGTTTCGAGGACGCAGCAGTCGGCACTCGAGTATAACGAAATCAATGTATCGAAACACATCGTAACGTATTCCCCGGAGGGTCGAGGAGCCGAAGTTGAAAGCCCCTCAAAAAGCGCCGCCGCCATCAACGCGGCATCGTCATCGACATAGCCTGGAGGAGCGCGCTCTTCCGTTCGGCCGTTCGTCCGCGGAACACCGACCGAAGCGGATTGTATGAATAAGTCGATATGCTAATGCAAAAACCCTCGAAGTTAGCTGAACCGAGGCTGGGCGAGCGTACCAAGGAAAGTTCCGAGGCGTATCCAGCTTCGCTTCGCCACCTACAAAGTATCCTCTCCATCCCCCCGGCCAGCTAACGCGAAAAGAAGAGACAATTTCGTATCATTCTACGGTCGCGCCACCACCAGCCGCCATTACCACCGGTGGCGATATACGGACCCGCTTCCTTTGTTGCGCGATTCGGTACGAGGGTGGGAGAACCGGCAAGACGCAAGGGAAGTCGTAAGAATTTTAGAACAAAGGAAGAGCCAAGTCCTTGCAGGAGCCTGGCTTTCCTTAACTCGGCCTCTCGTTTCCTTGGTACGAATGAGCAGCCAGCCGGTTCCCGGCGACCAACAAATCCACCGGTTGACTATCCCATTTCATTGAAATAGTTTAGAATTGCATGAGCCGCCCTCCTATCCGACTGTTTTTCCTTTGTCGCCGCCACCGGGACGAACTCGCTCTCCCCGCGGTCTCTAGGCGCAATCTGAACCAGTTCTTTTCTAGAAGTGCTCGGCAAATTGCTAGAAAAACCGGCGATTGTTCCTTCACGGGTTTCGTGACGAATTCGTGTTTGGAAATGTAGACTGTCACGGAGAGAGGTGGTGGGGATGAACGCGAATGCTCGTGCAAATTGCTCCTTCTGCGGGAAATGGAGCGTTTGAGATGCAAGGAATTATACGATGAAAGGTGAAGAATGGTGTTGACTGTTTACTGTTTTTGGAGGTTCAGTATATTATGTGCATATTACGAATTACCGACCTTTTTTTTGTACAAAAAGTACAGCTTTTGGAGTAATTTTAGTGGTTTCATTATAAAACATAGCTTTGTCGGTATTTTCGTTCTTAACAAGAACGTTAAGTAAAAACGTGTATTCAGGAAATTTGTGTAGGAAATGGACCTCCCGTGGAGATCATAAGAGAGTAAACAGAGGATTAGATGCATTAAGCTTCTAGCTTCACGAGTCCTGCTGCGAAATTGAACAGGGGTCTGGATGGACGCACCTCAGAGATTAGTTTAGTATTAAACACCAGTTCTAGCCAGGGTTGCTAGAGCTAGTTACTCGGATGACAAATTAATTTTAAAAAAGTAACTGTTGAAAGTTAAAGTATTCTGAGTCCTAGCAACTGCAATGAGTGTCATTTGATTGCATAATTTGATATCGGTCAGGAAAATGGTATCGAAATCCACCTTGAGCAATTTTGAATTATCAAAGTATGACTTGCATTCAGAAATAACTTCTCTTTTCAGACAGTTTAAATTCTGATGGTGGAAATTAGTACTTATTTTTGAGCGACTATAAACTCCTGCTTGGATTAAGTTTGAATAGACATAATGGAATGGTTACAAATTATATGAATGTGTATACTTGTGTGTTTATGTATATTATGTATATTATAGGAATAATTATATGTATGCATATACAAACACACCATTAAAATTCATACATACATATGTATGTACAGAATATAAAAGTGTGATAAATCAGAGGATGTACAAAATGTAATAACATTTTATACTAACACTTAAATTATTGTCTATTATTTTCTTGAAAATGGAAAGTATACAGAGTGTAACAAATACACGTGGAAATATTTAATTTAGAGGACTCGAATTGGAAAAGAAAATATTTCTATAATACATATAGTGTCCGGTCTGCCTCCGTTTTGCAGTAATAATGCCTTAAAACACATGGAAACGAGCAACCTTTTCCCTTCCTCTGTGTGTTCACTCACTACATATTACAAACATTCCCGATTTTTAAAGTTTTATAACAGTTAAACTATAAGAGATACAACAAAATGCAGTAAGACTTTTTTGCTTTATTGGTGCTTGCCAAGTATGTTTGTGAAATTTTAGAATCTTCCAACTATTAGTTTAACGTATAGATTTGTCAACTTTAAGACATTATTACTGCAAAACATTATGACCCAATTGTGGTCCTCTGCTACTACTCCTTAAAATATTTCAATGTACATTTGTTACACCCTGTATAAGAAAAACTTGACACAGAAAAAAATTGTACGATTTGACATAACCAAAATAACAGTGAATACAAATTTTTTGTATTATACTTTTTTTTTTTTACTACATGAACGTATTAGGTTGTCCATAAAGTTGTGCTCAACTATATAATAAGATTACAATTTTTTGTAATTTAAAATTATTTCTAATAATTCGCATGTAAGAAACTTTTAAAAATAAAAGCAAACGAATTAAAAATGACCAAACCGCAGAATTTAATGAACGACCCAATAGCAGTAAAATTAAATTGAAATATGAAATATATGTACTATGTACAATCATCTCTAACGTTGCAGAAGGTCAAAAATGCGAAAAATAGTTGAAACATGATAATACTGCATTTATTAATTAATCTTGTTCGTATGATTATATAATGTGTTCGTGGTGGTTTTCATTATTAAATATAAATTGACTTCTTATGATAACGTTTTTAGTAGAAAACGTTTATATAACGTTTTAATATAAAAAATCACTATACTATTATTATGTTGGTCATACCAAGTGTTTATTGGCGAAAAAATTTTGTGAATTTTTTATGTAAGCAAAAAGTGTCTATGTCTCCGAAAGAAAGAGTTTTTAAACTCATGTTTATATGACCTTTTTTCCTCTTCAGGAAGTTTTACGATAACGTACCAAATGTTGGCAACCTACTTCCTTAACACATTCTATACACCATAGCCTGTTACTGTAAGTAGACTAATTAAGAAACTCTATTATTCTCTAAAATCGTAATCAGTGTAAACGAAATTATCAGAAGTGTAATAAATGCAAAGCAAGTTTTTGTGATTTTTAACGGTCTTTACATCAAATCACAACTACGGTAGCAGTCATTGTAGCTTTTTTTATAAGAACGTGATCATTTTCACTATCTCAACAAAATACATAGATCAGTTTCTAAAAATTTGCCTTAGATACTTAGTAAATTAAATTACTAATTAATTAATTATTAATCATGCCTTCGAGCCTTTTTTGATCCACTAGAATATTTTACTGCCTCTAACAACTGTTTTATTTTTGGGAAAAATGCGAGAAATATAGTGGTGTTACCTAGGTTTCTTATTCCTTAGCACTATAGAAAAAATGCATTATCTACATCTTTGGTAACATGATAATAATAAAAATTGTTCAATTCTGGATTTTCAAGAAAAACGTAGCCGCATTAAAAGAACAATAGATTAGGAATAAAAATTAACAATTTATTTAGCAATGCTACAACAACAGATACAGAAGGCAACATTTTCTGAAAATAATAAGAGCATAAGAATCAATTCTTTACATAAATACAAAGAACAAAGGGACGATTCCATCAATGTTTAAGTAAACGTTTCTTCGTAGCAGATTCGAACAAACATTTATCTTTTCTCTTCTACTAACATCCACCAGAAACCTGAATTAACAAACCCTCCTCTAAACTTGATTATAATCTAAGTAAGAATCTCCCTGCAAGGCACCATTAATTAAAAAAAAACACGACCAAAAAATTTTCTTTCGAGTACCTTTTAAAAAACTACCCAATTCTCAAAAATCAAGAGAATCTAATATTTAAAAGCATCTTCAAACACAATTCCTCAGAAAGCGCAATAAAAAAAAAACAAAGCTCAAGGAAATAGGTCTATAACAAGAAAGGAGCATTCAAAATTATACACAACGCGGTCGCACCGAAAATTCGACGAGTCGATAGTCGCTCCGGCGAGACGGTGTAATCGAATGTCTGAAAGCGCCGTTTGGAGTACACAGCAGCAATGCACCGTTCCGCTCGCCAAGAGCACGTATAATACACCCTGTCATGTTTATGTGAATGACACATCCGCGAGAAACGGGCGTTCTAACTTGGGAACTTCTTAGGGACGGTTCGGCTTGAATAAGAAAGAAGGTATTATTATGTTAGCCGGCTGTCTCGCAGCATTCATTGCTGGACAGTGTTTCGTGACGTGACGTTTTTGGGGGAAAGAGAGCCCCGTGAATTTCCCCGTAGCTGGTTAAATTTCACCAAGTTCCCCATAAAAGCTCTGAGTTACTACTCAGACGGGGAGCCTGAATGGATTTCCGTGTGGCGTAGAAACACGCAATCACGAGCAGGTCGATAAGTTTCGGCGAAGTTAAGTCGGCATTAAACGTCTCGCGTTTGATTTATCGAAACGACGTGGCTAAATGATATTTCGGAGAACCGAGCGAACGGAAGGAGCTCGATCAGTTTCGATATGAAAAAGGTCTATACAGGGTGTAACAAAAATGTTGCAGTTCCCTAAAAGGGATGATTCCTGAGGTGATTTTAAGCAACTTTTTCCTTAGCGAAAATGTTAGGTGGGGCTTTGTTAACGAGTTATTAACGAAAAACACCGACCAATAAGGGAGCGAGTACAGTGGATAAATATCAGCGCGGGCTCCAGCAGTGAATAGTATTGGCCCGCCATCGTCCGCGTCATCATTAATCCACTGTACACGCTCCCCGATTGGTCGGTGTTTTTCGTTAATAACTCGTTAACAAAGCCCCATCTAACATTTTCGCTAAGGAAAAAGTTGTTCAAAATCACCTCAGGAATCACCCCTTTCAAGGAACTGCAACATTTTTGTTACACCCTGTATAGCTTTGAAACAAAAGCGGTGTCAGTGGAGCAAGTTTCATTTGGAAATGCGAGTCTAATCGAATCGATTCAAAACAAGTTCGGGCACCAAGAATCTCGGTTTTTCTCTCTTGTCTCGACTCGGCTCGGCGGCAGATTAAATATCGCGTTTCGGGGTAACACGACGGAAAAGTTAACCGCGTACTCGTATAATCGGCCTCGAATAAAAACGTTCCCGTTTCGTTCCAGTTCGTATTTTCTGTGGAAATATTTTTACGCTATTTCCATATCCCACCCCACTACGGTTCCATCGCACCCTGTGCGTTTCGCAATTCTTTGAGAGCCGCGAGACCATAAAATCCGGCGCGGTATTAAACGGTTTCCTTGCGTACGACGACGGGATCAATCGGGGACGATCAGTCATGCGTTCCCGATGTTACTTCAGACACAACCTGATCCTTCGTTAGTTCCGCCTGAATAGAGGCAAATGTCTGGCCCTCTCGCACTCGTAAAAAACGCGCCACGACGAGAAGGCTTTCGCGAGATATTAAATATTCAAGGATGTCTAATCGAGTTCACATTATCCTCTTATTCCGCGGGGGTACTTCGCGCGCCTTTGAAGCATCCCACGCTTCGTCGCGCCCGAGGCGCGAATCGACGGATTTCTTTTTGGCGTGCATGAATCGAAAATATTTGTCACCGTGAAGATCAACAAAATACCGACCGTGCAAAGGAGGAGATGTATAAAGTGATTTTGGAAACTGGGCCGGGTCTCTAACCCTTCTTCTGCGCGAAGAAAAAGTGGAGAAAGTTTGCGCGAGAAAGATCTTGCATTTTTTACCGCACCCTACGTTTTTCAAGAGATGCATTGATGCATTTGCAAGATTGTAATTCAAGAATTCTTTTTTTTTAAAGGAATGCGGTGCTGTTTTCTTTCACTTCGAGTGTGTCTTGTTAACAAATATTTCAACGTATCTCGACCTAGAAATGTCAAGAAGTCAGTAAGTGACGTCTGTGGAAGCAACTGTATACAATTTTGGGAAATTATTGGATTCACCAAAACATTCGTTCTTTTTTTCAATTTAATGTTATTTAAGTGACAAGAAACAAAAAAATATATAGTATTTCTATTTATAGCTTTTTATATGTTACCTATAAACATTCCTTGCTTTATGAAAAAAATAAGTTAATATAATTCTGAATTCGCTCCATTATATAACTGAATTTAAGTTTAACCTTAAAAAAAGTATACAGAGTGAACCACAAAACGTGATCAGTTTAGATTACCTCGTTTAGATTACCTCAAATACATTCAATTTTTATAAATTTGTATAAATCTATTATTTTTCTGCGCCTATCTTTTAGTAGATATTGAAACGAATTTAATATCATAACAAATATTTTTAAAAGCTTGTAACATGCAGACAGTTCTCAGTTCCGTTTTGCACATTTAAGAGCGTCAGGCATTTTTACACTCCTCCACGTTCCTCCCCGAACGGTGAAGCATCCCTTCATGATGCTTTAATTTCACTCACCACCGCTTCCGCATCCCAAGCGCAATATTTTTCAACTGAAAAGTGAAAATGATTTAGCAGCTGCACGCGGCGTAATTGAACAAATAGGGTGCAGCTCGGCTATCAAGCGAGCGAAAGAAAAAGAGACGTCTGCTTAAAAATTCTAAAATTACATCGACCCAATTTTTTTCCCTTTTAATCAGACGAACTTTGTTGCACCGATGAAATATTAACTGCGCCGTTTCCGGGACCTCCGCCCTCTGCTCCTCCCACTATTGTTAATGAACGCGAGTCATGGAGGACCGTTAGATCGTCATTATGGGTTCTAATTGCGACAAAGTAGCCGTTTCAATTACTTCTTGACATCGATCCACGCCTCGAAGAGTTCTAGAGGTCGTTCAGAGCAGTGCACGCGACCTGCAAGTGGCATGTTTGATTATATCGATCCTTCGATTTTCATTATATTAACAGTTTGATTGCGACGTCAGCCGCATGCTACTGACACGATTAAATTTCTGTTTTAGACACTTCTGATGAAGTATTAGCCACAATTTGTGAATATTGTAGTCTGATATGTTATATCATCTGTGCTGGATATAATGTTAAAATTTATATTGACATTTTGACAGTCACGCTGACCATGCACAGGATATTACAACAGAAGCAGAACATTTTAGGGAATACTTTATAGACTTGGAAGTAATTTAAAAAATTCCTGCGCAAGATTCTGCTGTGTATATTCCGCTAGACAAGCAAAATAGTATAATTCAAAATCTTTAGTTTGGTACAGAAGTAGTTACAATCATTATTCGGAAGATTAGATATCCTTGTAGAGTAACAAAAATTAAAATTATGTGAAAAAAATGAAGCACTCTTTTTCATCTCTGTGACAACGAGATTCCTTAGAAAATAAAAACTTTAGTACCTATGACATTTAAAACTTAACAAAAGAATTCCAAAACTGTTTGAGATTGTATTCTATTCTCGTCGAATACTTAATCGGTCAGCCAATAAAAGTTTTACTGTGGATGTAAATACAATCATAGTATTATCTCGATTCTGTGGCTCACTATCTACTTTAAACAAAAACTCACCATCCGCTTAAATCTTTACCTACAATTCTTAAACATACAAAGACTTATCTCTACTCTGTATTATTGCGTCTAAATTCAGCATTGGAACCTTTCTCCTACTTCAAAAATAAATATCAGAATGTAGATTTGATCATAAATATTTTTTAAGAGACACTTTCCTTCTTTTCTCGGAGATATTTTTCAGGAGAAGCGTTCTTGTAATTGGATTTTGAATGCATATTTATATGTTTACAGACACAAGTGTCGAATTGAAAACAGTCGAAGGATATAGTAGTGATATAATCGTACACAGTGTATCTTACAAGATTAACCAGTTTTCTATCGAATGAATCAACAAATCCAGTAAAACAATTTAAACTCTCACTAAAATTATTCGCCAAATTAGATATATATTCTGTAAAATAAACACTAGTGCAGCCAGTGCAGAAACAGAAAACAGATCTTTTTTTGTGTTGTCAAATCGCTCGAAAATCAGTCATGTATGTTGACTGTTTCCTTTGACTATCGTCATATTGGAATTCCTTTTGAAGAAGCAAACACTTAATAAACATTATTATCTGGACGTTATGAGGCGTTTGAGAGAGTGTGTTCGCTAGAAAAGGCTAGATTTGTAGAAGAAAAATTCCTGGATTTTACACCACAATAATGCGCCTCTGACATATCGATCCTTGTACGTAAATTTTTGACCAAAAATTCAACGAATGTGATCGGTTAAACACAGTCTTCACCGGATATGGTCCCGTGTGACTCTTTTGTTCCCAAACTGAAATTGTTACTTCGTGGAACACGCTTTGAGTTCATTGCGACTATGAAATAAAATTCGCAGAAGGAGTTGAAGGTCATGCCGGAAAGAGCCTAAATAAGTGTTTTGACGAATAGATTATTTGTTAGCATAACTGTATTGCATCAAATGGGGCCTATTTTGAAGGTGATAAAATACATTTGGATTATTAAACCAATATTTTGTGTTTTATTGAACAATTCCCGGTACTTAATTGATAAAATGTACGATTAATTGGGTCTGAAAAACCTAGAGCAGTTTTATACAACGGTGGATAGAAAATAATATTTAATATTCAATGTAAGATCAGGTACACACATTTTCACGCAAAACTGGAGTCACTCTGTGTGTTCAAAATAACACGAAACCCACAATATTTACGATTATTTATAATACCTTAAAACTAAAACGAAATTTAGCAAGTCCTAATGCAATTTCGGTCTATTACAAGTAACAACTGAGTTATTTAGATGTTCTTGCGACTATGAATGCTTCACTCCCACAGGGTGTATAAAAAATATGTATATGTTAAAGCGATTTTACACCCTCGCATTGGTAAAAAATCGTCTAAGAAAGCTGTCACAAAATTGACGTTGATAGTAACTCTTTTTCGTCATAGTTCTCATAATATTCACCAACGTATTTTTATCCTTTCGGTCCTATGGCTGGTTACACCTACAAAAATCTGTTAAAGCAAAAATAATTCCGATCAACGGAATACGCATATCCGGAACTATTACAACGGAAAAGAATTAAGCTACGTAAAATTTAGACCCGACACTTTAAATTGTACTATTTCGTTAATCCTTGCTTCTCAGAGGCTTAACATTTCAAGAACTTGAACACCATTTTCCAAGGAATTAAATTGGAATTCATTGTTCCTTTCGCGAAGGAACCTTATGGTTGGTAGAATATGACACAAACGAAAAAAAAATTTTACTTTTTGACCTTGAATTTCAAAGTCAAAGTCAATTTTTCGGTAGCCTTCTTGCAGCACTTTCACCAAAATGAGGGTATTGAATCCCGTTGTATTAGTCTTGGTATATAATTTTTGCGCATCCTGTAAAACATGACAGTTAAATTGTTAGAGTTTCGACCCATCCAAAAATAACACACAAAAGCTGGTAAAAATTGTTCAGCTCAGTTGCTGTTTACCACATCTGATACCCCTTTCACGAAACACCAAATCGACGTTTACCTGGAAGTAATCGAGATTCGCATTCGAAGGATACCCTTTCTCTTCGGGGTTTCTGTTCCGTCCTTTTCCTTTTTCCACGCTGAAACATCGTCGGTACGCCAGCCCACTAAATTATACCCAATATCGACGCGGCGTAACCCTCACTTATCTCCGGGGCGAAACACATGGTACACGACAGCGTCTAGATCTCATCATCTCGTTCGGGCAGTCGGCGCGGGAGAACCGACCGATTCCTCGCCCGACAGGCTGCGAATATAATGTCTTACTTCGGCACGCGTGCTCCACGCTGACGTTCTTTTATTCGGCAAAATCCACTCGCAGCCACCGCTCCCTTCAATGCCAGCGCGGATCAAATTAGAACATCAAAGGGAGGGACGCAATTTCGAAAAGGTACACCAAACGGACGATCCCGTTTAATTTCCCCGGTATACTTGGGACACCGCGTTTACAAACGGAACAATTTCTCACTTGCTCGAACCTGCTTCCGTTCGGCTTCTTCGCCTCCGACTTCCGAACGAAGGTTTTGCAGATGATTGAAATGAAGAAAGCGGCTTCCGAATGGAGGTGATTTTAAATTTCGACCGAATAAAATGGAAATCTAAATTGATAGAGTACGAAATTCGACGATTTAACGATTTTACGGTATGTACAAACTCGGAAGAAACATGAGCGACTCCAATTTTGCGAAACGCAATTTTATTGACACGTATTACAATTACAATACGAGAATTATTCGTTTCGCTTCGTTTAAAGTTTTAATTCTAATACAGTTTTTAAGTGATTTTTTAACTAATTATCCTTTCTAGATATTTACAGTAGTTGTTATTATAAGCTTCTAACGTAGAAAAATATTAGGGTAAAACTAAAAATGAGCTCCAGTTGACAAAACGTCTCACCACTGTTACTATATTACGCATATAAGTAAGGATATACCGTTGCAAAAGGCATATTCGAACGAGCCTTAGTGGTGTACAGCGCTGCTGAAGTATCAACGTAATTATCATGTTTTCCTAAAAATATTTACAAAACTTTTGATCTTCATCTTTCGAACAATTTGTAGTGACTACCAAGCAAATTCAGTTTTGTAATTCACTACTTTTTGTAATAATACAGTATAATACTGATTTGATTTTTAACACAATTTGATTTTTTTATATGTGATTGTTTATTTTAGACAGTAGGTTGACTTTGAATTTTTACGAAGTTAAGTCAAGGTCACCATACATATTTAGATCGCTGAATTCACTGACTTTGAAAAAATTCAAGTTCACCTTGATATTTAAAGAGAAATAAGATATAAAAAAATCAAATTACATTCATCTGATGCATCTCTTAAACTACTACATAGTTCTTTAAAACGTTTCTTGATACAACCAAGAAGTAACGAGTTATTTTAGATAGTAATACAATCTCCCTGTATACGTTTGAAAAGTAAAAAAGTTAAACTCTTTATTTTTTTTGTTCATGATTATGGAATAGTTACAAAGAGGAATGAACAATAATGGAATTTGACAGATAAAATAAAAAATGACCAAAAAATACATTTTTTATTGATTTTTTTTTAAGAGTTGGACGTATTATAGTTTTACTCTGCAGTACCATAGTTTATATGGGTTAAATACCAGAGAAAGGGAAGTAGCATAAATATTGAAAAAAAATTAATTGTGACTCTACTAAAAACTGAATTATTTATTTATATCCACTAGTGTTCATACCAGATAGTTTGATTTATAATCTTGCTATTTGTTGTAGCCCAACATCATTGGCTGATACAGCAATACTTGACGAATCAAATTCGACATCTCTGAATAAAAAGCGAAAATGAGTTATGTCAATAGTGAATTATGTCTATCTACTTTCATGATTATTAGCGAACATAACTGTACCCAAAATACTGGAAAGGAACGTTATATCTAGATATCCATTAAACATAGTGACGCAAAAACGAATATTCCTGTCCTAGTATTTAAAATCCGGCAACAATTAATTCGGAGGTCCGATCGATTCGCCAGGGTTGGAAAATTACTTTCCGATACAGAGAAGCGCGGATCGGATCGCTAAACGAATCACGATCAAAGGGAGGGCAGTCAATAGGGGTTCGCGTGAAATTGTGCCAAGGTTCGAAGACTGAGTCGACAGGTGGAGTAGGTCGTCGTTCAATAACGACAAAAGGATCCGGTATCCTTCTTGGAGAGCTCTTGCCAGTCGTATCGCGTTGCGGCCTAATCCGTGGGTCGACTTTGATAGTTAAGACGTCTCTGAACCGGTAGACAGAAGCTTCGAACGTGATCTAGGAAGGTCGATGGTGAGAGGATCCTCCGCGTTGCTCGGTTCTCGAGAGAAGATCGGGTCCCGAAAGAAGGATCGGGGACGAAGGAGCCAAACGGGGAGGGCAGGGAAGTGGACTGTACGGGGTATAATCATCAAAGTGACCCACACCCCGTTAAACGGCGTGCACCTCGATCACAGACAAGCCACGCCGCCGAGTGATACCAAGGCTGCTGGGCCTAGGGTGTCACGGTGGATTTAATTAATGCAATTTAGCATCCATCCATCATCTCTCGCGTTTTTGCGTTAACGAGGGCCCCCGACGTCGGCGCTGTCGCTGTTGTAGTTGCCACCATCGGGGCTAGGAGAGCCACGGGGGCACTTTGATGACAAGCAAGCCTCTCGATTATATCGACACCTGGACCGCCCCCGATCCCCCCGGCGCGCCCCTACCACCGGCCCAGCGAAACCGAGGCTTTATGGTCACCCGCCTGTATTAAACTCTCTTCGTCATGGAAGCCGTACCTTAACTCAGTCCCTTTCGCGCGTACGTGTGCTCATCCGGGTTCTGTGTGCGTCACGGTGGCAGCTGCCGATACATCCTCCATATCGACGCGATAGACGTCCAGGGATAATAATAAAAATGTTAGACGGCGAAAAAAGTAGAGGCTGAGGGAACACGGAGGATTCTTCCCTCGACGCGTCGACGGCCAGATTGCAGCCGCGCGCCGCCACCAGAGTCTGTTTGCACCGAACGCAAGGTGGAGCCGGTCTAAAAGAGATGGATCACCCCTGACCCTCGATAAAATGAAGCTCGTATAACGGCGACCATCGATTCCACTTTTTTTCTGTAATCGACTGGACATTGTCGCCTTTCAGATAGCGGTTTCATAAAGCTTGCCACGGAGAATTGCATTTTGCCTGCGAAAGTTTTTCTGTGAGTTTATTTCTCGAAACTGAATTTACCGGAAGAGTTTATCGGAAAAAGCAATCGACGTCATGAACATTCTTTGAGGCGGGGAATCGTTTCGTGTCCCTTTCCTTGTTTCAGAGGTTGATTGCGATTATTGTTTGAAATGAGTTTAATAGTTTAATTCGTTTACAGTGTAAGTGATGCTGCAGTTGTGCCTGGATTTAAGTTTAAAGTAACGAATTTTAGATCGAAACACAGCTTTTCTTTCATTTCGTTTATTTCTTAACACGGTGAATACGAAAACTGAGGAAAGATGTAGGGACTTACGGTAACGACGCCATGGAGCTAGCGGCGATCACTTTGGGAAACGTGAGTCACGAACATTTTTCGGAACAGTAGTGTTAATTAAAATAAGACTCATCTTCAACTTAATAAGGGATTCGACTTGCCTACGGGGTCTCATTTCGAATTTCAACATGATCTACAACAGCGTTTCTCAACTTTTTTACCATACGGTCCAAAACATATTTTTTGTAATGGTACCGCAACCCAAACGTTTACTAACCACACTTTGTACTTTCTTTCCTTATTTTTCGTTATTTAAATGTAATTGCAGTAATCTCATACAAACCAACGTTTTGAAAGTCATATCCCTCTAATATGGGTAATAGCAAATAGCTTAATATTTATTTATACATACAATTATAACCATACAGCGAATCTTTATGCAAAATAAAATTTTTAGAAGCACAAATAAAGAATTGGAACTTGAAAAACAGTATGTTTAATGTTCTAAACATTCTAACTTGATTTTGTTGATATTTCCTATATTTTGACATATGTTAACAGTCTCGTAGAGTTTTCACATTGCTATAAATGCATAAAATCCGCTGTCTAATTATAATTGAGACTATAGTGATTTTTTAACGTAGCTTATTAGAAGAAAAAGAATATTACGAAGTAAAATTGAATACGAATTAAGAATAATTTAGTCTGAATTTATTTTGACAGTCTAACAAAGTAAATGTAAATGATTTTTACTATCTTTTCACGATTTATTACAAATTTAACGCAACCCAATTATTCGATCACGTTCAATAGGCTGAGAAACGTTGATCTATTCGTGCACTTTGAACGTCAATAAAAAAATGAGTTCTTGACTGAATGACTTAAGAGACCGAAAACAGGAAGAGGGAGGTGCGTTTTATCTTGAACTCATCTGGGAGAGTCATTAATTGAGTTGCAGATGACGGTCCCTAGTCTGAATGCCAGACCGTCATCCCTTTGGGATCAAGAGGTTTAAAGTTAGAAGTTGTACATATTATACGGAAATGAGACTGGGACCAAACACTTACGCAAAGACATTAATTAATTAATTATTCCTGGTGACCCTGGCGAGCACTAACAGCATAATCCCATGTTGTTCCTCTAACCTTACATACAATGGACCGAAACAATATTCTAATCCTGGATCGTACGTTTCTCTAACCTCGCGTGAAACAACTGTAATAATTTTTGACATAATTGTACTAAAATTTTAAAGTTAGTGCACGCTTTTCTGGTTAACATTGGAGATTTATATTTACTGAAACTCATCATATTAATGGGTCCTGTACTTTTAAATAAATCAAGATATAACTTCGTTGCATTAATAAACGTCAACATGAATTCATAAAAAATAAGCTGTATATCCTTGAGAAAATATTTTCTCCAGGACACGGCTTACACCTGAAAGCATCAACATTGAGAACTGTATGACGCCAAGTCGTGAGCGTCTCAAAATCTCCGAATGTGTATTATTTCTTTAATTTTTAATGTCAAATCTAGTGTTAATATTCAATAATTTATCTGCCACTTTTCCTATCTGCAACGTACCAAATAAAGTCCGAGTCATTTGTACTATATTCGTGTTAAAAATACAGTTTTCAAAGTTAACGATATTCTTCGAACTTGGCTGAAACTATTCATGCATTCCTGCAACAGAAGACTCTATTCAAACCGAGGCAGATGCTCATCTCGAAAACACAAGTCCGCCCAACAGCACAGAACGCGTCTACTTTCTCTTTTGTGGTCGGCACGGCAACCGGCAAGACGAAACATTACGATCGTTCAGCGGAATGGTGGTCGTTTTGCAACAACGTCGATTCAAAAAGGAGTCCGGTCGACTTCACGGAACGAAGATCGATCGCGGTGAAATTGGGAGGACGGAGGCTGGAATCCCGATCCCGATGTTTGTTCTTCAGAGAATCGAAGTGGAAGAGAAATAGGAATTGGGATGGTGTAATCGCGCGAGGCGGGTTCGGATCGTCGGAAGGGAATCGCTCTCGCTAAGGTGAACGAGAGAGAATCTTCTTCTCGACACGGATACCGTGGAAATGACCGCGATTTCGGGCAACCACGCGCGGAAGAGAGCTTCCGAGCTCCTGAACGGGATTACCAGACGAGCTGCGGTTGCGAAGGTCCGAAATAGCGCAGACAGAAGACAGATATAATGTTTGTTAATATTGTACACTCCAGCCGCACGAATGTCTGTTCAGACCATTTTTCGGGCAATAAATAGCACGCGATTCCGACCAAAACGAATTCCCGGTGTCCAATTTTATGTCTGTCTGACAGTTAATTACATTTTGATAGACAATATTTTTATGGACATCACAAGAATTAGTGTACTCAGAAAATGATTGGTTCAGAAAAATTAGTCTTCAATCTTTATTCAAAGAGATACTAAATACGGGTTTTGACCTCTCGATTTCTAGCGTCACGAAGATTACAGATAATGAAACTCGGATTGATTGAAATTGGATACGTGGAATAAAATGGTCGACGGTTGTAAAATGGTAATATCGGTACCGGCAATTAATCGAACTTCTGCAAGTGATTCCGCTGTAAAACCATTTCAATGTCCTGTTACTATTAACGATCGCAATTGAAGTTTTTGAATTCCTATCATTGTATCTTATGTTTCTTCTATTACCCATTGTTAAAGAATTAAGTATATTACCAGTATTGATTCTTTGCTGATATTTTTTAATGCAGTTTCTTCAATTCTAGTTTGTAATCAAAAATTGCAAATGTTAATATCGTTTATGCATAAAAAAGATATTTCAGTCATACAATAATTAATAAAAATCAAGTATACAAATTCTTTTATCATTTTGATTATTTTATCCACCAAAATATTTATACGGTAGTAGTGATGATGTTATATAAACTGTTTCTAGGAACACAGTTTATGATTCAAAAGAGCAACGAACCCACTATGCCACGCAGGAACAAAAGCGGACGAGGCTTCAATTAGTTCACAGCGGATGGATATACTGTCAATGATAAGAGAAGCAAAAGTCGAAACCGCGTAAAACTGTGAGCCCGCAGTTCCGAGATCTGTAATCTGAATTGACGGCTGTCGCGGGAGTAAGTCGGGATAACGCAGAATCCGATAATATCGATAATTGAAACTGGTAGACGGGAATATACAGGCATAGCAGAATTACCAATAATTTTTTTCTAACGATATTTACTCTATTGACTGACAATGAGTAGTTTAATTGTTCACGACTATTGCCACTCCAAATGAACATTTCGCGATACGCAAATTACATTTTGAAGTTTTATATGGAGATTCTAATACTATGCAGTTAAATTTAGTTTAAATTCAGTTCCCTGATAAACAGATGACATGAACATGTTTCTGATTGTGGGACAGATTTACGTGATAATGGTTCATTTCTGTATCATCTGAACTGTGTTGAAAAAAATGAAAGTAATTTTTTATTATAAAACTAAAACTTTCAATTCAAACAATTGTAAAAGATGGCATAAATTGTAATGGGTTTGAACGTGCATAAGTATTCTCAAAAACTATTGAATCTTAGATAAGCAAAGAGTTCCAATTACTAATTATTATAGGCATATGGATTATATAATTGAATCAAATTATTTCATTCTTTACTGGAAATAAATAAGCATTTCTCTACTCACAGATTACAGAGTTATAAGAATAATTTAAGGTAATGTTAAAATTACAAAAATCTACAAAAATTCCCAAAGGTATAAACATATACATGTGAAATATCAAAAGCAAAATACATTCCACAATATTTAGAAAATAAAACATATATTTATTTGAAATTCAGTTGCTGTTGTGTGTTTATAAACATATGAATTTTTATAAATTTTTTATGAAAAATTGTTCAGAAAAAGTAATTGTACGTATAACACTAGCGGAAATGTGTCGAAAATGATCCCTCTAAGGTTCAATTCATGCAAAAAATACAAATGCACATTAATTAAATAAAAGTAAAGTAGTTTTTGCAAGTTAGTACATTTATCTTATCACTCGCTTAGATAACAATTAGCTGTTTCATCAATTATATGTTTTATTTACATTTTTCTAAAAACGTACTTAAGGATCATTTTGTACCATTATGTGTATAAAATGATCCCCCGGGATCCTGTTCATTTGGAACATCTATTCGTAATGAAGAAGACGAAAATTAAAAAACATTTTTGGCAAACAATGAATGAGAATGAGGAAAACTTAAATTCGACTATTTAGTAAACGTAAGAAAATGAGATCAGTTTCAAAACGTCAAACTTTTTCGCGTCCAAACGAAGTAATCTTGGAGAAATTGCAGGTAATATCACTAATAGACTGTGGATTTTTATACGGAATTAAATTTTTACACGGGTAAATAAGAAATTTCAATTTTAATAACAGTTTTTCTTATTTTCTAAACATTGTAACTTGATTTACATTTTTGATATTTTGTATATTTTGACATATATCAACAGCTTCATAGATTTTTGCATACTTTAAATGGTCATAAATGCATAAAAATCCAGTCTAATCATCAGCATTATTGCTGTCTACCCCAACGCAATGTCCTCATTTTAAACACATCCAATTCACTCTTCATCTTTGTCATCTTCCGGATATTTTTCATTGCAGAATAAACATTCTGTGTCATTTTCATCTCAAGATGATTCCGAAATGTAGGCAGTGTCTTTATTATCTTTATTCCTTTTCCTTTGAATTGTAATTAAAATAAAAACAGTAACATATGCCATATGTGTAAAATGTTTCCTGTGATCATAGGCCCCCAAACATCCAATTCACATTCATTGATTGAATATAATTTCAAACTTGCCAAAACAGTAGTGAAATATTAATTAAATTATTGTTAAATTATACTCAAATCTGGCAATAGGACAAAAGTTACATAGTATTGAAAATGACCTTACCTTACCTTAGCTACAGGGCAACAAGGAATCAATTTCACCTCGAGGGATTGTTTTGCACATATTTCCCCTAATTAAATATAAAGAGTATCACAATCTTCACATAAATAAAGTGATCCTCAGAGACTTCATGTAGGATGACTAAATACATCACATTATGATAATCTGCTTATGCGTGTACGTACTGCCTTCCAGGAGCCGATACTCGTATTCAACATAAAGTTTGCTTCACAACAGTAACACGTGATTCCAGTTTTTGCCAGTGTACTCCACCCCCTTCTTCGCTTTCTCATCCAAAGCTATTCCTGCATATCGAAATTCACTTGGCTTTACCAGTACACAGTGAACTGGTTGACCACAGCCTAATCGCGAGCACCTGGCACATTCACTTCTTCTCCATTTTGCACGTCGCGATAACGATCGCATCGATGCCGTTTAGGGCTCGACGCTTCGTCACTTTTCAGTAGCCCTGCCCGGATCGATAATCGCGTCAACGACTGTGTTAAGCAACGTTTAGCGGCCGCCTGGTACATTTTTCACGGCAATATGCTTATCCCGTGCTTGGTAACGATCGCGTTCAATGAATGCCGCTTAATTGGTGGTCGAGGTCTCTAATTATATAGCTGATTGTCGATGCGGCCATCGGCAGTACGAGCGCCATCTGCATTACCAGTGATTACAGTGATGCCCGTTCGAAACGATCGGCCCATGTCCCCAACGCATATTCCAGCGCACCCCGATCGCCCAATCCCGGACTGATTATACATTCCGTTTCAGGGGAGAGGATTCGGCCAGTAGTGCATTTTTCACGAGCAGTTAACCGAAGTAATTAGCCGCCGGCCGGCAAGCAACCGGAATAAACGGCCTATACTGAAAAGCATTCTGCGCCGTCAACCGCGATCGATGGCGTACGCCCGCGCGCGCGAGACACCGAGACATTTCGACCCTCGAGATGTCAATTACGGACGTCGAATCGGAGCCGGGTAAAACGAAAAATCTCGTCGCGATATAATGAAGCCAGAAGAAAGGGGCTCGGAGCTCTTCCCTCGTGTTGGATACTGGGACAGGGGACCGTGGATCCCGGGGAAAATTGGGTTCGGTGTACATTCTTTCGAAAATAACTTTGCATTCATTGCTGGGATGATTAGGAAGGGTTGAAGGAAGATTAAAACGACGAAATGCGATTTTCGTAGCGCGGTTAACGACAATCGTGAGAAGCGTTCAAATGTGAAATGTATTTTCTTAGGGTAAAGTAATTTTTCATGTGCAAGGAACTCTATCTAGTTTATACTTACAATTCGAAGAAAAAATAACAAAGCGCATTGCTATGAACAATGTTAGCAAATGATGAAGGCACCCGTAAATTTGAAGGGAAGAAATCCTGCATCTCTTCCCGTTCATTTATGAAACATCAATGAACAAATGCAATATTAAAATAAATAAATGTTGAAAGTCGTGAAACTCTTGAATCTATAGATTAGGAACTACCGGGACAACCTATTAATTACTATATTTATCAAATTGGTACAATATGTTTCGTACTTTCTTTCGCTAGAAGCCAATCTTTCATTCACTTCTATCGCCTTCCTTAAGAGTTAGCGATAGAATTTAATAACCGACGCCATAAAGTCCATAAACGATTAATTTAGTTTATTGATAGACCGTGGTTGAATAAGAATAAATTTCCCCGGATAAAGTGGTTATTGAAAACTGCGATCGAGCGAACGCTCCGTTTGTTCTAATGCAGAAACATTAATTCCCGGTTACGTTGGCGAGCGCGGGCGCTCACACACGGCCGTAACAATTGCTTTTAATTGCATCGACCGTCCGGTTAATTGTCTAGACAACGGAGCTTGATTGAAGGCGGCGAAACGAACAGAGACGGTAATGATTCTCAAACTTTTCTTCGCTCGCCGCGTCCGGCGTAATATTATTAAGGACACCGATATTGAATAATTTATAGTGAAATATGCATGGGGGAAAAAAAACTTTTCAACCTTTCAATTAACGGGCTTCCGTGATAGTTTCGTTTCGCAAATTTCGTTAAATATTTCACCGTGGACAGTCACAAATTATCAGGTGTTACGTTCCGAGTGAAAAATTTACGACAACAGAATTTTTCATGTCGGAACGAATAACTGCTTCGCAGACAATTTTCTTTGATATATATTATTTTAACGACGCATTGTTAAAGTCAAGTTAGCTAAGGCACTCGACTGAATTCAATTCCGGAACAATAACTCGACATTATACAAATCAAACGGACGTTGATATTCATGAGCTGACAGTCAGAGGGTGGAGATATAATTGCGTTAGCCGTACATCCTGAATCTACACCGAGACTGTCTCCCAACGAATCCCTTCGTCGTTTCGATTCCTGCCGAATAATCAGTCGCGTTTTACGCGCTTCCACCCCGGTAGCTGGCGAAATTGCGTTAGTCCGTGCCGAAGACTTAGCTGTCACCCACTCCAAAATCCTGTGTAAGATACACAAACTTTCAATTAAAATAAATTCCTTTTAAGACTAGTAACTACAAAAATTTCACTTTCATTTTCAACCCTCAAAGTTCTATCTCTTCAAATCCTAAACTTTCACTCTTTGTACTCAAACAAAGGTTGCAACATTTTTAACTTAGCAGCGCAAAAATTACGTAGCTACTTAGTCAAACGTACTTTCATCAAGTCCCATTTCTTAGTTTTGCGAAAATTAGACGTTTGTTGAATACTTTATAAGAAATTCAGAACATAATGAAGCTTCATTATAGGAAAATTAAGTGATACAGCAATTATGATAAGTAAACTGCGGATTTTATACATTTATGGCAATGCTAAGTGTGTAAAACATTTACGAGACTATTAACATCCATGAAAATATACAAGATATCAAAAAGATAATTCAAGATATGTATAATGCTATAGATTGTTTAGAATTTAAAACATTAAACACACTGTTTTTCAAGTTCGAATTCCTTGTCTTTGCGTGTAAATATTTTATTTTGCATAGAGATTCGTTATCTAATAACATAATATAAAAACAAAACTCCTTTTTTTTCGATAATAAACTATAGATAATACAACGAATGATCAAATGCCATTATTGTACTAAATCGTGATATCACTTTCTTGGAAAAAGTGAAATGCTGCCGCTGATGTATTACCAATTATTAGATTGCGGATGTTTATGCAGTTATGGCGATTTTAAACAATCTAAAATTAATAAAGATATGCATAGATGCAAAAATACATGAAATATCGAAAATAAAATACATTTTATAGTATTTAAAAGGCAAAAGACACTTTTATTTCAATTCGTTTTCTTTTCCTATGCGCTTGAAATGGGATTTAATTCACTTGTTAACTAAGGGGCTCATACTTACACGTTGCCTTGAATAATAGAGTAAGTTCAAAACTTGGACTTAAGTCACTATTCCACATTTTACAATCGCTTTATTTACGATATGCAATCAACTACCATTTTTTATTAACATGCTGGTAAATAAAATAAGTATTCTTAACCCTTTGAATACCAAACAATGATATGCATATCGTTGTTAGCTATACTTGCACAAAGCGTTACGTTTCTCTTAAACCTTATTAAATTACATCAATTTGGTTCGTTATTTTTCGCTTAGGTACATTTTTTTCGCTCGGCTTAATATTAATTAAATACTTACTGTTTTTATAATAAACTCATTTTTCGTCATTTTGCATTTACTCTACTCGTCAATTGAGGAGCTCAATTACTCCCAAGGTATATTATTACTAATTACTGAACAGCGGATTTTATACATTTAAGACAATTGTAACTATACAGAAATTCAATAAATTATTGATTGATGCCAACACATATAAAATATTAAAAGTACATCACGAGGTACAATATTAAAAAAAATAAGATAGCACTGTTATTCAAGCTTGAATTCTTTGTTTATGATAGTGAATGTTTGATGTTACATAAAAATCCGCAGTCTACTTATTACTAATTGTAAGCTAAAGAAATTGTGAGACAATTTTTACCCGATTCCTAATACAAGGGACTTTCATGTGGACTGAAGCGATTGCGGCGAGTTCCACCCCCTTGTCGAGAGGCCATTACCCCCTGGGCCAGGCGATCGCTCACGTTTTACAAGCTTCCGTGCCGAATTGCTCCGAGGCATGAACTGATAAACAGGACAGAAGGAATCGAATCGCAGCCAGTTCCAGGAGAAACGTCGGCGATCGTCGATCGCGACGTGGAAACACGCGCACGGAGTCTCACCCCCCGGCGACACGCTACGGTTCTCGGACGTCGGGTATCGGCCGGGACGATAATAACATCCTCGCGAATAGACGCCGCGGCTCGACGGGAAGTGGACACGGCAGAT
Source organism: Perdita meconis (assembly GCA_030770465.2). Taxonomy (NCBI): domain Eukaryota; kingdom Metazoa; phylum Arthropoda; class Insecta; order Hymenoptera; family Andrenidae; genus Perdita; species Perdita meconis. Next base: position 2,217,405 of record JASKOS020000015.1, on the reverse strand, counting down.
GACGGGCACGCCTTTCAGTTTTGTGCGGCGAGGGGAAATTGAAACAGCTAACCGCGTTGGTGTCGACGAGGGTGAAAACACGGGTAGGAGGGACGAGGAGAGACAGAAAGGGGGGTGGGCAGAGGAGCAGGGAGAAGAACGGAACGGGCTCTGGAAGAAGGACAGGGAAGGAGAAAGACATAAAGAGCGCGAGGGTGGAGGCGTATCGGGAGGAGGACAGAAATCTGTCCCGTGGAAAAGAGATGAAGAGGTGGGACGGGAAAGAGAAAGCAAACGCGGAGAGGGAGCCACGGCTACGCGGGAGAGATTCAATCAAACGAACGCATATAAATGAGTCGTTTCAGGGTAAAACTGAATTATACGCCGGCGCTGGTATGCCCTTGCACACGACTGCTCCGACGTATACGTACACGAACTATGGCCAGAGGATCGCAGTTCCAACCGTGGCCCCCATGGTGGCCGTTGCATACAGAGCGTCCCACGACAGGATGCGCAGAGTTTATCTACATGCTTTCGAGATCGTTCTTGACTGGAAGGTTTGCGCAGAGATGATTCCCGAAATGACTGCCGTTTGTCACGAAAATCAGGTTGTGTCTGTTATTTGTCTATACTACTTGATTTTTAATTAAGAGTGTATTCTAGTGTACAGATCCTTTTTTTAAAGCGTTTTTTCGGAATTTTTTTATAAAGGATCCATAAATTTATCAGGTTTTTTCGTAGATATTTATTAACATTCAGAGAGCGTTACAAATGTTTTGGTTTAAAGAAAATGAAAATTATTCAAAATGGTCCGCTTGGAAGTTATCAATGTTTTTCGAACTGGTGACCTTGATGTCTTAAAATCGCCGTGACCAATTGGGTCTAATGTGTGCGTACATTTTTAACCCATATGTGGCTATGATCCGTACCACTATCGTGCTAAAATATATTCTTCTTAAATTTTGTTTACAAAAATAAACATTTCTCAAAAATATTAAATGAAAACACATATCATTAGTAAACGTTTTATATCATGGAGGCATTCTTCAAATATCCAACTAGGCTGGTTGAATGCTGATCATTAAAAATCGGATTTCGTTTTATAAATTAATGTTAATCATATTCCCCAACATTTTCAACAAATTTTAAGTTATATTTCCAGTTTTGGGATACCGCGCATAAGGAAATAGAAATCACAAATGGCATTAGTTGATCATTTTAAATCTCTTTCAGTTTCTCCATTGAGGCAGTGCCATTGACAACTTTTTGCGCAACCGAAATCCGTTTGAACAGCGTGAAGCAGGTTGAGCGACGTTAAGGAAAGCGTCCAGGATTCATAATATGGGCAAAGAGAGATCTTTATCCGCGTCGACTCGCGAAAAAGCTGTTCGGTGCTGATACCGCTCGAAATTCACGCGCCTCCCCTTTCTCCGGAAGACGTTTTTGCCGGTATCGCTTCGCGACGCCGTTTGCATGATAACGAGCGTTCGAAAGAGCTCCGGCGCGGAAAGGGGGAGTTCTGGGAAATCATCGCGAGGGAACGTCGCGTGCGATTTCATGAGAAACCGTGCGTGACAGCACGTTACTTTTCTCTCCGGTATTTGTTTTTCAATGTGGTTGTCCCTTCGATATCGGCGCGATTTTTTATGCACTCTGTCTCCATTTGAATGGAACGTCCATCATATAATTCCAAAATAGAAAGCTTCAAGTCTGTTTGTCAGCGACTTATACCCTATCAATGTCTTTTAAGAGGTTTGGTTGTAACAACCAAATGGTATTTGGTTGTAACAAGCGGTTACAGGAATCGCCGCTGAGTCTGGAATATCCCTCTAAATTATTTATCTCGAAATAACAGGTGCTCTACGGTGGCTTATACTAATAAATTTATTCGTTTCTATGACAGTTTAATTCCTGCAAAACTCTGGCAATAAAAAAGTTTAAGAATCCTTCATTGAGTATGACTTTAACCTTATTGCATTTTGAAAGTTTTTTACGGCATAATTATGCCTTTTATTTTTTCTAATAATGTTTCTATCTTTGAAAAGAATGTAAAGCAGTTATTACTAATATTCATATTTCTGATTCCTTGACGTTTCCGACGTTTATTAGTCGTACTCATAGTAAGTTTCAAGAGATTCATAATAAGTTTCGTAACAAGTTTCTAAGCGATGAATCATGTAGTATGTACGTCTTCCCCAAAGGTAGAGGCATTTCAAAGATCTCAAGGATAACTTTTATTTTTTAAAGAAATATAAAAATATAATTTATTATTTTCCACAAAAAACTGTTAAAGACTGATAATCGCATAATAAGTAACATCTAAATCTAATTATAAGCTCAAATACCTACACATTGTACAACGTTGAAAAATACAAGTTGCAATATCTGTTAAATTCATAATTTTAAGTTACTGCAACCCTAAAATGTTTTTATGAAAAATAAAAAATGCACGAAGCGGAATACAAAAAATGCATATTTCTGTTAAACAAAACAAACGTGGTCTTGAAATCTTTGAAACGACTTCAAATCGAAAAAGATAAATGCTCCATGTAATGCATTATCCAAATTCAATTTTTTCTAATGAAATTTTTGTTCTCCTTATACCATTTTATCGTTATCGGTCTTCCCAGTTGCATAGAATCTCCTACATATCTCCAAGCGTTTATTTAATGAAACAAGAAAATTCCCTGCGCTCAAATATCCTGAAGATTCATATTAACGAAATCGATTCCCCTCCGCTAAATAAATAACAGGCATCGAAAGGGGGCAGTTTGAGGGAAGCGTCGCTCCCCAGTCAGACTGAAAAATCCGCCGTTAATCTGTTCGCAAGCGGGCAAACTCGACGGCCATCTGCACCGCGCGATAAGAGGGTTGACAAGGAAAAACGTTCGTCCGGCAGAGAGGGAAATGACGGTGCCCTTAGCGCCGGTTGAAAAGAGGCGAGAAGGATCAGGGAGGAGCGAAACAGAGACAGTTTCTGGTCTGGCAGACCGCGGCTAGGAAATTAAATAACCAAACTTTTCGCAAAAAGATTCCGAAGGTTACTCTCGGGGTGAACTCGGGCAGGGGTGGACGACGGCGGCGGTGAAGTGACTGGAGAGAATCAAAAGAACAAACGCTAGCAACTGGGAACACGAACGGCGACAAGACCCGCAAGAACTGTAAAACAAACGTGACTTTGTCCGCCATTTTCCGCTCTCCTCTGTATACCACGTTGGACTTGGCGTCGCTTCAACGAATTTTTGAACTTTCCACCGTCTTTCTGTTCAACGCTCGCTATTCTGCAACGTCCCGCCGGTCTCCATTGCGGGCCACGAAAAAGTTTCCGAGAATCTTTTTTCGGTTCGCTCCACTTCCTCCAGGGGGTTTGACTTTTCTTTCAGCCAACTTCCTTCTCCTTATGCCAATGGCTCAACTATCGTGCACGGAAATTAGAAAGTTTGTTAGCTGACCTGCTGACCTGGCGGCCGAGCGCCTGACGAATGATCGAGAGAATACAACAATCAGATATTTGGAATTATTTATAAGAGAAGTAGGTAACATAGATCAATTTTGATGGAACTTCGCATAATTAGTCTTCGGTCCAATTTAAGAATTTTTTCTGTGACTAGTTAGTGCTCGTTTTGGACTTTAAGGGAGAAATTTTATCAACATCGTCAGTTTTGTTTAGATACATGTATTTTTTGAAATACAAAAGGCAACAAAATGTGACATAAACATAAGCTATTCTTCTTTTTAAGGCGGGATTCTATTCTGAGTGCTATAAGAAAAGGCTATTTTTAAATATTTTTTTTAACATAAGAAATAATTTAAATATTCAGAGCTTTTTGTGTTATAAAAATGTATTTGAAGAGATCCACAACATTTCTTCACGCAGGAAAATTAAAATTTGTCGATTCGGCAACCGTGAACTTCGACTCTTCCAAAGAAATACCTCGCTGGTCGAAAATATTTCGACGGAAGTATTCATTCCACTTATTTGCTTTTTTCCTAAATATTTACAAATGTATGCTCTATAATATAATGTAGTGTGTTTTTTATATTTTAATTTTCTGATTTTTTAGAAGCATGTCAATGCGATTTTAAAGGGTGAAACTCACCTTTTTTCCAAAATGTTGCGATTTTCGTAATTTTTCGAATCTAAACAAAATGTTATATAAATTACATTTTAATTTTTTTACGTGAACAAATTTTGTAAAAAACACGCGGAATGTTCATATTACTTTCTATGCCAAAAAAAACTTCCTAAAAATTGCCTTTCTTATAACGCTCTGGGTGGGATCCCGTTTTAGGGCACATAAATAGATCACAAAGGGATTTAAAAAACTAAGATTTTTATACAACTTGAATTTTTAGAATTTTCTTGTCCTCTGTTTATTGAGTTTGCTAAAGCTTTTATTTAAAATATTTCTTGGTATCTTTTATACTTTAAAAAATACATACGGATGAATGCATTTTTGTTAAAACAAAGTATTTCGTAAGTATGTCTCTCAAAATGAAGCGACATTTTGTTTCGATTTGTGAAACAATAATGAATGATGTGTTCACATTTACTATTGAGATAAAATAATCGTGAAAAATTTTATATACTCAAGATGAGTATAAAGAATTTGTTATCATACATATTCGTGCTGGTATGTTTTCCGTGTATTCTTTTGCTATTTCTGTAGGATTGGTTGTTTCGAAAGCTATGGACAGGACATTCCAAAAGTACGCACGAACACCTCCTCAAGAAGACAGAACCGCCCCCCTCCCCACCCCCCACTGGAACGTATGCCACAAACCAACAACGATCCACCACCTGCTGTATGACTGCAGAAGATTCGACCTCCAACGACGGAAGCATCGAATCAAACCGGACACCGCCATAACCTCACAAAAGCACGCAAAAAAATACGTTACAATTTTTAATTGATACCGACCTACTTCATAAAATTTAAAATTTCCCACAGAACCCCGTCGCTAATGACCCAGTAGTCGATGCGACGTTAAACTCGAAGGAAAAAAAAAAATTTTTTTGTTTTAGATTCAGAGAAAAGTATGTAAAATAATTCCATATATTTACAGAGAAATCTTTTACCCCATATTCGAGAAATACATGATAAAAAATTTAGTAATCGTTACTAACGAATAATGTTAAATTCATTCTGTTAAGTTCAAAACATTAATGTTTTCCGTAAATCTAGTGTTCGTTTTCCTACACCTCGTTTCTTTTGTAATAAAATATGTTAAAAACTGTAGTTTTGTATTCGAACAAAAATTAAAATTAAAATTAAAATAAATTACACTTTATAGTTTGTTCAGTAATAATCAGCAGGAATTGCGACATTTTCAACACTGAAATTATTAACAACTAATACTATTTTCTCTACTCAGTTCCAACATTATCAAGTAAAAAAATACAACAAAAATCAATTCAAAATAAACATACTATTTTTTAAGAATAAATTGCATGTATCATAAAACAGTAATTTGTCTGGCTTGACAGTTTTAGTCATAATAATTTATTTCTCGAAACCAATAAACGGACGCTCTCGGCAACATTAAATTACTTTGATCCCTTCGTTCAATATTCTCTCATCGGAAAAGCACAATTTCCATCGCATTGAATTGGACGGATTAAAAGTTGCCTCAGCCAACGGAATGGCTGATATTCAAGAATTGTATCGGTTCCCACCATCGCCAACGTGCCAAACGCGTCAAACGGATTCCCAATAGAGAATTAATAGGAGCAGCAACTCTGTTTCTGTACAGGGAAGGTCTGAAAATTCGGCTGCCTGAATATCGGTCGCGTCCGCGGCAGCGAAGTTACCTTCGGGATCGTCGTCAGCAATCAGTAAACACAATGAAGGAGTGGCTGCTTTGAGCCCCGTAGACGCTGATAATTGGACGAGGCCTTCGCAATACAACCTCGAACCGATCCCTTTTGAATCGTTCCCGCGTCGACCGGCTTCGAAGGTGTCCAGAATAGCTCGGGGTAACGAGGTAATCTAGAAATACGATTTGGCTTAACGACAAAAGCGATTTCCAATCACCGGGAACAACAGGGACCGACAGCTTGCATAATCCCGCCTGGCACTGGTTTTAGCGAATCAAGAGGAAATCCGGAACTTCTAATTCGTTAGGACTGAGCCTCGAGTAAATTGATTTCTTTCTGCGGCGAATGGGACCTTGTTCCGCTCGGGATAGACCGATCGTGCTCGATGCCAAAAAGTGTATCGCGATTGCGGGTAAAGAGGATCATCATGGTCTCGTTCTTCAAGATTTGCGGAACTCTTCCTGGTCGTGGAGAACGTTGCCCGCGAACGTTTCGCGAAACGGGCTGTTGCGATAATTCCAACTGCGCTTTCCGTCAGGTACTACTATCAAGAGCGAATGCACTTTACGACCGCGCGATAAGAAGCGAAAGACAGCGTTGGCAAGGGGACGCCTGGGTTGTTGGCTCGGTACGCAAACGTTCGCAAAAACGACTCCGACGACATGCACCCTACATTTGCGCATGCAATCTACAATTGCTTTTACGATGCGGCAGGTTTAATCAAATTTGTACTATCCGTTGCATCCCGTCGCGTCGCCGCGCTCGCGTTCCTTCTTTATCCCCGGCGCGGCGTCAAGCTAATTCCCTTATTCCTATAAATATTTCATTTTCAATTAACTTTTATTTTACGACGCCAAGTTCTATTCTAACGTTGACGTGCTATGTGCAAACACCATTTAAGATTTACTTCTCGTTCAACTCTTTTGCCAGTCGTTGCGCTGTTCACCTAAGGCGCAACGGTCGCGAGAAAAGTCGCCAATACAGCCTGAAACGGAGATAGAGCGTCTCGCCAAACACTGAGATTTGGCTTTCTGGGATGATGGATGTCGACGCTTCCGTGGAAATGATGCCGACGCTTTGCGCACGGAACAGAAGACGGCCTCAAAAAGGACGAGTGTGGAGATGAAGATGAAGACGGCGGTACCGGAAGCTGAGACCGCAAGGGTGCTGACTGAGCGCGAAAGTTTTGTCGGCTGTCGCATCGATCGGTTTACAAAAACATTTATTTTCACAGCATTATCTGTTACGGAGTTTATATTTGAAATATTTGACGTCACTGCGAATATGTCATTGATCAAGATATCGATATTATGAAATGTGTACAAGTTCATCTTCACTATTTGCAAATGATTAAACTAATGATGGCTCATACATGTACATTAGGGTGGAACGAAACTTTTTTTTTTTAGTTTTGTAATAGTGGGGAAAAGTTGCCTTTTAGGTTCAAAAAGAAGAAAAAAAAATTTGGTTGCTATACTACAAAATCTTGAGGTGCTGCAGAGCTTAAAATTTGTAAAAAAATTTTAAAAATTGAAAAATTATAAACTTTGATAAATTATTTTTTATGGTTTTCTCGTACATATAAAACGCCTATTTGAAACTTTTTATTGCATAATCAAGACATGTAAAAATCTTTGAAAAAATTGCAAAAAGTGTGTTTTTATAAAACTTTACCGCTCTTGCGGCACCTCAAAACGTGCTCCAATATTTTTCATATTTTTTTTTTATCTTCTCTACACCAAAAAGCAACTTTTCCGCGCTATTACAAATTAAAAATCAAAACTTGTTTTTTTCGTTCCACCCTAATGTACATACTGGTATGATTTAGAAAATATAGATTTTCGAGAAATGTAATTACAGTGTAATAATACCTAAAACAAATAGAAGCTTCCGAGTCGCCAAACAAATAAGGAAATAGTTCAAGCGATGGCAAGGTTTATGGTATTCAATATAATTCAATTTGAACTTCAAATTTATATATAACAAATATAATTTCAAGATTAAATTTTATTGAATTATTTATATCCTTTGATAACAGCTTTGACCGTTTTTGTTACTAATTAATATAAATTATACGATTCCCGATTAGTAAATAATCGGTTACTAATATCGTTTCACGAGAAGCTGTTATTTATAATCAAATTATATTCTGTTGGACATTATCGGTATCAATGCCAGTATTAGTTTACTTCAACGTGCGAGGCATCGAAACGGTCAGAACCTTTACCGCCAACTAACAGAATATCGTTCGAAGAGAGAAATGGAGCAGAGGGTCCGCAAGAAACGAGATTTCATCGCGGCTTGCGTCATCGGCGTAACCGTTCAGCAGGCAGCAGCGACGGACGAATGCAATTTTTCACGGACGCCGTCGAGGCGGAAACCGACCGGAAACCGGAAGCGGGATCGGTGAGCGCGCACGAAAGAGAAACAAAGCCGCGACCGGACGTCGTGTCTAGTACGCTCGCGAGGCGTCCAAGTAAAAAGGCTGTGGCCTTATCTAGCAAACGACAGAAAGAGATTAACGTCGTTCGACGCGACCGCGATGTTTCTCGTTGTTCCGCGTAATTGTGGCCATTTCTCATTTCTGATACGGCTAATGTCGCATAGCTTCGACGTTCTACAGTGAGACAATACTGCGTCCGTGATAACTGTAAAGAATTTGAGATTTGCTCATTCGTGAAAAACCAAGGGTAGATTTTCTTCATTTTAAATTTATCTTCCGTGGACAAATATATTTTTGTTAAAGTTTATAAGTAACCTGAATCGAAGCTTAAATTTTTACTGTTTTAGATTTCTAAGAAATTCGAAAAAATTTCGGAATGCATATTAAAGCCTCTACTACAGTTTACAAATGTTCGTTTCATTGAAAGCGACATTCCAAAGATTTTAAAAATTTCATTTGAGCAGGATTAATAGTTATCTTTTTGAATGCAACATAAATGATCAGCAAAAGTTATCGTAGCAAGTAAAAATTTAAAGGTAGAAAATAACAGTTCTTAAGAAAAAAGTCACGAAGTAAACATTAATTTTTAATCAAGTAGAAGCCAGTTATCATCAATAATTTTATCATATAAATGTAGAAAAGAACAAAATGATTAAAAAAAATTAATTTTTAGTTGTTCTGTTTAGGTATAATCTTTATGAATGATAAAAATCTTTTTTATTACCAGTAACTAGTTTAAATGACCCAAATTTTTTGTGATTATCGATAACCAATGTCACTGATCAAAATTGTTTTCAGTATCCAGTAACCAATATCGATAACTGGATTTTATTTTGGTTACAGATAACCATCATCGGCGACAAAAAGTAATGTGAAAAGAAATTAATTATAAATGTTCTATATACCTTTGTTTATAGTGGTAATCAAAATAAATGGTTACTGGTGAGCAACAAAATTCCGATCGCTTATATTGTTTACTTCCCTCGTCGATAATGCTTATTCATAGCCAAAATCATTTAGCTAACGGTATTAATTGTTATAATAATAATAGTTATAACAATAATAATAATTATTATTAGTATAATATATATATGTATATATATAATTAATAATATATTAATATAATATATATTATTATAAACGGGTAAATGCCCTTTTGATTACAAAGGAGAATAAATTTTGTGCATCGTAAGCTCGTGTAAAATACAAGTAGTATAGATTTAAGACGTTTGAACAGAACTACGTAATAATTTGGTGATTTGATTCTTGAAAGAGGTGCGCAAGTTGTTGAAAAATAAGTTAGTTTGCAAATACGATCTGCAGCATAGCATTTATCGAATTCAATAGTATGTATTCACAGGTGAAAAAGTGGAAGTTTCCTGAGCGTTCTTGAAGGGACTTTGAGTTTAATCTCCATTAGAATGTCAGGACAATCAATAAGATTGTTTAATATCTTGAATAAGAAAGAAAGGTCAGCTACAGATCTGCGGAGCTCCAGAATATCGAGATCTAATTCTATTAAGTAGGGTTCATACATATGATAAGTTCTAGGGATGGGTTTATTTAATTTGTAATTAATGAAGCGTAAAAATTGTAGGGTAAATGTCTGGTTTAAATACAGCGATCATTCGAGAAGTTTTTACTGATACAAAATACCAACTCTATCATCTATCAAGTCGAAAGCATCTGACCGTGCATGTTGTTAGTTTTACCATTTAACGACTAAACTCGATGCATACGAGCGACAACAAGTCATCTGTGACGTCGATTTATTTTATTTGTGAAAAACATACTGTATAGTATGCAGAATCACAGCGACTTTTTGTCGTTCGTGTGCATCGGCTCTTATCATTTTGAGAGACCCGCTTACGATTCAACTCCGAGATTGAACATGAGACCCGTCATGAACATCGAGGTGCAGATTCAATTTCGAGCCGTGGAAAGTTTTAATAACGCGACAGCACGGTCCTCCGTGAGAAGTTTGTCCTTTGTTGGAGCAGAAAATAAGAACGTGGATTTTGTATCCCCTTAAGTGTAGGAACAACCTGGCTTCTCGATACGCGGCGCTGCTATCTTCGAGTTCAGAACTGAAATGAGAATATCTGTTCGTGTGAAATTAAATTAATATCTGCGATGGATTTACTTCTGACTCAACGAAGTCCTCGCAGCGCTTCGTTGTCTCGGAACAAATTTCTTATCGCAGATCGCGCGAAAAAAAAGACTCTATTGATTTATCGTTAGTTCCAGTGTTTATAATCTGACGATTGCACGAAGACCGCTGCATAAGAATAACTGTAACGCATCAAAGAGTGGATCACGATTATTATTCTAATATTTCCTTTGTCCTGCGAGCTCGCTTTGATCTCGCGCGATCCCACAAACACCACGGCGGCGTGGAATCAAAGCAAAAGTATTTAAAAGTATTTAAAAGAACCAGTATCCGAGGAAGTTTTGAAGTCACGAGTTCGAGGGCTCAAAGGCAGGTGTATAAGTAATCGAAGAACCGTAAAGCGATTCGGTCTTTGCGCTCGAATGTAGTGGAGGCAAAGGCCACCACTTAAACCGAACAACAAGTTGCAAAATTGAATCGAAGGCACTAAAAATGAAGAGAAGGAACAAAGAGTTAAGGTCAGTAGCGTCGCGCGGAGTGGTCCGTCTGTTTCACAGAGAAATGCAGAAGCCGGCCGGAAGAGAAAGGGAAGTATCAAAGAGGAAGTAGATACGTACAGAAACGACAGACACGGAGGAGCGACGGAGGAAGAGAAACGGGGCCAGAGGGAGAGAGAAAGGGGACGACTTACGTATTACGTCAAAGGCTACATCGTCGGAAACGGAAGTGAGGTGATGCTTATTCAGTCGGAAGTTGCAACGGAGCTTGCTGGCTTTCACAAGGAAGGAGGAGGCAGGGAGAGGGGGTGAACGGGCGGCCGAGCTCCTCTCGCGCGCGGGAGGCGAGCAAAGAGACAGGAAGGAAAGGAGGGAAGGGGAACAGTGGAGGACCTATCGGCCGGAAGGCGTAGATACTCTATCTACCGCGACCGTGATAGATAATTCCCTGGAAAATTCGATAAAACCGTTTCGCTTTCGCCGAGTCGATCGGTTAGGCTGCTAAAACTTGCGTTCCTATCCTCGCGATCTCTTTCACGGAATGTCCCTAATTACGATCGGCACGTCTGATACGCCGATACCCTTGAAAGCTGCTAGCTATTACTTGGCCGGTAGCCCCTTGACACGTCGAAAGCACATAAACAGTATGTGCAGCTATGTGATTACACCTCTGTGTGGTTTCTGGCCTGTGGAGTCCGTTTGATAAGTTGATGAAAATCGAATGGAGGTTATATGAAACTTTTGGGTAGTGTTAGATAGATATTTCGAAGCCTGATAGAGGTGTAAATATACCAACTTATTTAAAGAGAAGTGTAATTTGGAATTGAACCGAATGTATTCTCCTTAAAGGATACATTTCTGCGGCAAGCTTCATCAAACTTGTATTATGTAGTACATATATAGGGTGTTCGGCTATAATCTATAAATGCGAATTACTCGTAAACCACGCATTGTTGGTACAAAAAATAGTTCTGGAAGAAATTAAATGGTTTCGAGGGGGACGTAATCTGGTATTATTAATTTTCCAGTTGATGGACGCGGAATGTAAATTTTTAACACAGTATTCGATGGAACTCCTTATCTTCAATAAAAAACTGTTGATGTATTTATGTCGATAAATCATTAATTTAGACGATATTTTAACTTGAATATCACTTCATGCGGTTTTTTATTGAAGAATTTGTGAAATAGTACATCACAAATGAATGTTTAAAGACATTATCTTGAACTGGAATCACGTCAATAATTTCTGATGGAGAATAATCACGCATTTGACTGAACTTACAATTAGTACGCTCACTGGGGCTTTGTGACAGACAACACTAACAAGACAAGACAACGTCAAGACAGTTGTGTTTATTTATGTTTATTTGTGTTTATATTTATTTTTAATATCACCTTAAGTCATTTCAAAACAGTAGGTGTTGGTACTGGCATCACTTTACAATATTGAGATTAAAATATCGTCTAAACTAATGATTTTTTAACATGTATAGTTGTTTAACTTCAATAGTTTTGTTTACGGGAAATAAGGAGCTGCATCGAATAGTGTATTAAAAATTATATTATTCCAATTAAAAAAAAAAGTATGTCACTTTCATATGACCTTTAAGCACTCATCTACTGGAAAATTAATTATGCTAGATTACGTTCCCCTTAAAATCATTTAATTTCTCCTGAACTATTTCTTTGTACAATGCGTGGTGTACGAGTAATTCACATTTATAGATTATATGTGGACACCCTGTATATGTATACTTATATAGTAATAAATAATGTATAATATACAGGGTGAGACATTTAAAACAGATCATATAAATAGCTTGATTGTTATTGGTGATAGAAAAGAATACAGTAAAGTCTCGATGTATACTTGCCAATGATATTACTACTGCATAAAGTCGCTATCCCCACATACATAATAAGAAGATTTGTGCGAAGTGATGTACTGATCAGCCGTGCAATAGTAGAATGAAACGACATGCGACACGGCGATTCCGAATTTATTATTGATCCCCGTTTATAGTAAAAATAATAATTGAACTACATATACAGGGTGGTCCACGCAACTTGTGCTCCTCTTTAACTTCCAAAATATGCGTTGCACGAAAAATTTTGTATACAAAAGTTGCATGGTTTAAAGGGGTACATTATGTAGTGCATTTATTTTTTTATAGGTGGAGGCGTTTCGGAGATTTAAAGATCAACTTTGTTTTTTTACATAGAATACTATATTTTTTATATCAAAATATGGAAGAATATCGAATTCTGAGTAAAAAAGTATTGACCTTTATTAGCCCTAAACCTAATAGCTAACGAATAATTTCACTTTATTTGTCACGTAAACATCGCTGTCCTGAGTCGTGCGGAAATCTGTGATAAGATTGAATGAATCTCTAACTTGATATTACGTGAAGAAAATTTTCAAGAAATAAATTGAAATTACTCGTTAGCTATTAGGTTTAGAGTTAATAAAGGTCGATACTTTTTTACTCAGGATTCGATATTCTTTCATATTTTGATATAAAAAATATAGTATTCTGTTTAAAAAAACAAAGTTGAACTTCAAATCTCCGAAACACCTCCACCTATAAAAAAAATAAATACACTACATAATGTACCCCTTTAAACCATGCAACTTTTGTATACAAAATTTTTTCGTGCAACGCATATTTTGGAAATTATAGAGGTGTACAAGTTGCGCGGACCACCCTGTATATGTTCAACATAAAAATTAAACTATTAAATAAACTGCAAACTGCTTCTAAATAAATGTAATCTCTGAAAAGTGACTTTATCACAATTCGAGAATGAAATTTAAATAAACGTTTGTGGAATTGCAAAGAATTATATTTAATAGAATTTGTCGGACTGATTTTGAACTGTAAATCACTGTTGCTGCATTTGCGATACACAGCATTCAAATTCTTCCTACGTTTTTAAGCACAGTACTACTTTCATCCTTCAAAGCCACGGTTTTTGATATTCGTTGCAGGTCTTACAGTCCTTGCAAACTTCTTTATTCTTTTCTCTATCCCTGACTCATTTTTCGTAACAATCTTACATTTTACTTATTTTCTATTCAAGATACAAGAGTGGTCATCTTTTTATTTTGATACTGCAACCGCCGACGAATTTTTTAAGAAATATACGATTCATGAAAATAATATCTACCTATGTTTATATTGCCATATCTGTATTTCTTCTTTATATGTACTTACTTCTATTCCACGTCACAAAACGACCGATTCAAACGATCTAGGAAAACAATTTGATTAAGAGACACGTTTATAGAATGAAAAACATAATAATGTCCGAATTCATTGAAAATTTGCGAGAGGGTGAACACCTAGAAAGTTGAAACATTCAGAGAAGGAAAACGAACTTCACAGAACAGACGCGACAGACTTGAGAGACTCGCGTGAAACAGTAATGGAGAAGGAAACCGCAGCAAAAGCGAAAGGGAGAGCACACCACAACTCGTGATTCCGGATGGTGTGGCGAGGCGTGATTAATATCGAAATACGAATGACTTTATTCATGAGGGGTCGCCTTGTTATGTAGATCGAATTTATGGTCAAATCACATGGTGCTCCCCACGTCATTCTACGTCGGTAACATCCACTCGCTCACATTTCGCTCGCGTCACTAGAAAAATTAGGATAACAAGAAGGCGGGCTGCAAGAAAGGGACAGGTGGTCGCGTTGTGAACGCTCCTTAAAGTAGCTCGATGCCTAGGGAACGCTTGCTTGCGCGGTTATTCTACGATTACCTTCACTCGTTTCGCGAGTTGCACGCTGTCCTTTTTCATCCCCCGCGAATTCTTCCTCCGAGAGCTCTGTTCGTGTTTCAGAGATTGCGAGGAAGGTTTCTTGCGCCTCGAAATCTCCGCGAATTTAAAAACTCGGCGATGTTCGACGAAGAAATAAATTCTAATAAATTTTTTCCGCGTCATTGGATTGTTGCACGGCGTCACGCGCTGGAGATTTCAACGACACTTCACCGAGGGGGCCGATTTTCCGCCATTGTAGACGTAATAAATCTCGCGGCCTGTTCAATACATTAAACAGAAATTTATCATCGTCACTCCGATGCTGTCAGCGACGCCATGTAAAGGTACGTCAGGGACAGGAATGATAATGACTTTTCGTTCTATATTTTTCACCTTCGATCGCGGGGCGAAAGTCGGGGAGGGGGGATAATATCGTCTCGTCTGTTACATCCCATTGCACATGCGGTGAAGTGCCAGTGGTTTAATTACCATTAACATCTTAGGAAATTCCTGTGGTTGAAAATCGTAAGAATGAAGCTTGTGAGATTGCCTGACAAGGAGAGTGCAAGTTAGACTCTTAACAAGTTGAAACTCTAGAGACTGGTAGATTTCGTTATCTTGTTCATGAATATATACCATTATAGGGTCAGATACTCAATATTTTTCGAAATATTCATGATTAAAGTTTTACTCCTGCATTGTAGTTCAGTTGTATTGAACACTGCACGAAGTAGCATTGTGGCTCGGTGGTAGGACCAGAGTTTAAACCACAGTAGTTATACTATTGTTAATTTTTCACAAATTTTATTACTATTTGATTTTCGTAAAAAAATACCTTTTTTGCTATTAGAGTTTTAAATTTATTTACTGTACGGAAAATACTAAAATGAAACCTTATCATTATTGTGTATAAAAATTCTTATCTTATACAGTTGTGGTATATTCTCATGTATATTCTTATGTATATCTCCGTAGCAAATATTTTTTGTATCATGCGTTCTTATTTTCCGCGAATACCAGGATTGTATATTACAAGAATTTTTTTTTGTGTGGCAAATAAATTTAAAACTCTAATAGCAAAAGAAGATACTTTCCTGAAAGTTAAGTAGTGATCAAATTGATTAAACGTTAACAATACGCTTTTGGAAGCATGCAAGGTCTAATTAATTAATTTAATTAACTAATGCGATGCAAACTCTGGTCCACGGAGTAGAATTTCGGTACCTTACCACCGAGCTACAATGCTACTTGGTGCTACACTAAATGCAACTGCACTTTAACGCAGGTGCTACGCATAAAACGTTAATCTTGAATATCTTGAAAAATATTGAGTATTTGACCCTATAATAGTATGTATTCATAAACAGAATAACGAAGACTATCAGTGTCTAGAGTCTAGAGTTTCAACTAAATCGGTGACCTGAAGGTCTTGTACTCCCCTTGTAAGCTTGTGGCGACACAAAAAGTTTCGTTATCTCAAGAGCTATTTCATGTTATTTCGCATTATGTTAATATCGGTCGAAATTATGGACATACCTACAATCGTAAGTGTTATTGGCACTCGTACTCTCAAGTTAATAACAAGATCGACTCACCTTCGTGTAGTTTCTCTAATGTTCCGGCGGAAACGCCGACGAATAGGAAGACGAGCCAGAGCAGACCAGCCATCCTTCTCAGCCACGTTCGATTCCTTGACCTATCCATCGCGCTGACACTCAAACACTGCAACAGAATTGGGTTTCTCTGTGTAGAAGTCGAAATAGATTCTCGCCCGATATCAATATTAACATACTAACTTGTCGAGTGCAAATGACATTTTGCAAACTGCGCTTGTGCAATTACCTGACGTAAAATCTGTATTCATGCTTAGAGTAATTTTTAAAAGTTTCCACGAAAAATGTTTTACTATTATACTGTGAATATTTTATTTGTTTGACCTTTTCAAATTGATTACAGAAATCAATACAAGCAAATTAAAAGTTTATTTACGTGGGAAAAAAATATTTTATGGGAAAAAACTACTACTTCGTTTATTTCGACATTTCATATTTTGCCTTTCAAATTTAGAATTAATACTTTATTACTTTCAATTCTACCTAAAAGTTGAGAACATTTTTCAGAGGAGAAGTAAAATAGTATGAAAGTTTGACAAATGCCTCAGCCGATCGTCTCTCTTCGATGTTTCTTTAAGGGGTCATGTCTAGTCAGGAGGCCGAAAAAAACGTGTTTTTTAGAAATTTTTTTTTCTAAAAGTATAATATTTATAGAAAAAACAGTTTGTATATTTGAAGGCACATGTCTTTACGAACTTTTTGTAATTTTTGTAACAAAAAAATATATAAAAATAACAATAGTATAGTAATTTTACTAGAGATCCTCTTAAAAAACGCGGTGCACGGTGACCACTCTTGCTCAGACTGGGGTCATATAAAATCAAAAAACGAAAAAGATTTATTTTGTGTATGAAATTATCTAGTCCTTGAACGAAGGGTTTTTTGAAATATTCATTTGGAACACAATGGCGGGCGTTTGAAGTGAGTGTTACGATTTTCGATGAAAATGTCACTCATTTTTTATTAATAAAAAAAAACTATGTATTGCAAAAAGAAATCCTTCGTTCAAGGACTAGTTTTTCTTATCGATAATAAGCCTGTAAAATTTAAATTAAATCGATGCAGTAGTTTTCGAGATATTGTGGTCACCGATTTTGAAAACATGGTTTCGAGAAAAATGCGTTATACTGAAAAAGTCAGAAGTACAGAACCTTTTCCACCTCTTAGGGTATGCTTTAACAGTCCATAATAAGCGACTCATATACGCAGGTAGAAAGGAACGATACTACCGATGTACATACTTACTCCAAAGGCACGAGCGCAGCGTACACTTTGAATTTGACTGCCTGTAACTTTGTTAATTTTAGTCGGATAAATCTGAAATTTTGGGGGAATATTCTCTGTACATAGTACTTTCGAAGAATGAAAAAAACCAAAAATCGATTTTTTTCAAATTTCTGACTAGACACGACCCCTTAATCTAATTCTGACTACGTAGCCAGCCAGAACGAAAGAGATCAAAGGTCGGCAGTCGGCCAAGATTTCCTGCACCACGGTTCCAGCCAGTTAAGACACTATCTGGGAAATCACGATTCATCGGTTCAACCGTCTGTGGCGGCGTCAAAGTTCCAAAGATTGTTTGCTTCGGTCAACCAATAGTTGAAACAAACAATACGAGTATTGGTGATTGTTAACAGTTGCCCAGTTGATAACAAATTGTGGAGCAACCACTGAGTAAACTAAATAGATGGATTTCATAAGATAAAGACCCACAATTATTTTGGTTAACACAGATTTACAATTTAATCTTCGTTAGTAATTTTTATTCTCTATTTTCTTTTTAGCTTGATTGACCCAGATAAAAAAGATACTACTTTTGGCTTTTATTAACTAGAGGTTTAATTATTTGTTATAGAGCATTGAGAAAATCTTGAACTATGATTTAATAGTTTACTAAACATTCATGTTTTATATTATACATAATAATGCTACTTCCAAAAATCCCATAATAAAAAATTATATTTCCAATAATTTTTCTAATATAAAAATATGTATTAAAATATTGTATTAAAAGTGCATTGTCTACATTCACAACAATGTCGCGATGATAAAAATTATTACTCATGAATGGTTTTAATAGAAACTCAAAAGATACAAAAAGAAGAAAAAACAAACAAATGAATAAGAAGCTACAAATATTGAAAAATTTATTATAAGTATAAAACATAAAAAACTGTACAATTATATGAGAAAAAGTGAATAAGATTGCATGCAGAATTTTGTTTAAAAATGGTCATCTACTGTTAATCATCACCGATGCCAATTTGCAGATCCCCGGTTTAGTGGACTCCTTCTTGCCCCCATTTGTAAGGAGTGTATGCTCCAAAAATTCTTAAAGCACCTCCACGGATCTGCCAGTATGTTTTTATCAGTGAAAAGTAACGAGACCGGAAGCGACGCTCGACGGGACTACGTAGAAACTTTTCAGCAAGTTCCCGTTGCAGTATCAATAATCAGTTTTCCATGACGAAAAACCATCCGAGTCACTTGAACCGCGAACGGATATCCTTCGTTGGATCCGGCCTCTTTCTTGCGAGCCAACTTACGGATGTTTCTTCGTCGTTCTTGCGCGAGAGCGAACGCCGCGGGTACGGAGGACAGAAAATAACGAATGGTACTAATAGAACGTTCTCGGTCGCCGAGAAACTTTTCCAGTGTACCGTTGCTGTAGCCGGGTTCGGTATCGGACGAGCCGGGCCCTCGTAAATCAAAACTTTCTCACCTAAGTGTGCGCCGGAGCGAGGGCGATTATTCGTGCTCGTCGAACGCAGGAAGGTGTGCCTACATTACGACCGTTTTTCCGACGGTTCTTTTCCACCGAACCGTCGTGAATTAATGAAATAAGTTACAGGTCTTCGGACGAGTGCATTGAATCGGAGAAGTGGGATGCAGTGGATGCAACGACTGCGCAAACAAGAACACTGTATATTCAGTTGGAGCTCATCTTTCTTGGAAGATATGTGGCTACAATTAAGTTAACATTTTGCGACTTCCCTAAATTTGTCAATATTTTTTATCAGTGGACATTTCTACTTTATTTTAATGATCTAAAGGTTTTTCAGGCTTTAACTGATGCGTCAGATTGTTCTCTAATGAAACAGCGACATGCCATGGACCATGATAAGTGCATGGTACCTTATGAGCTCCTTGCAAATGCTTCGTTCGATTGAGCACGAGCGTAGGTAATAGAACCTTACCGACCAAGTTTCTGAGAAGCGTCAATTGGGTTTCCTCTACAAGCCTCTCCTTAATTTCTCATTTCATATTCAGGGAGTAGTGTCAAAGGCTGTGACAATTTTTCTTTTATTGATATTCTTGCAAAAATTGTTATTTAACTGATTTAGTTTGTTTAACTAAATTGGTGCAAGTCAAGATGGGATTCGTGCCTCCAGGCATTGGAAAACGGAGAATGCCCAAGTGGATAACGACAAGACTTGGACTTTGTTTTAGAGATAAAATCGGGTATATTCTGGTCACGTTTGGTTACAGCGGTATTATCAATCGCGAGTCAATCGATCCGTTCTCCTCTTACACAATTACGGCAATTCACGCTCCCGAAATCTCACGCCGTCATCGTCTCGTATAGTGGCTATAGCAAAATATTGACTCGACAGATGGACAGCTCGACAAGAGTTGCGTTTACTGAGCGTTTGACCGAAACGTCGGAGAAACAGTCAGCTGGCAACGACCCTAAGATCTGATTGAACCGCAATGCCCAAGACTCGCTCACAAGGAACCAATGGTGAGCTCGAGAGGATGTCCGACATCGAGGATGCAATCCTTTCCGTGCACAACCTTGCTTTACAGACGTCCCAATCAGGGTTGCCATGTGAGAGTCTCTTCATACCCCTTACCTTTCCGCCCCTCGCCTAGATGTTCCACCATTCTTCCGCCTGTAAGACTGGCGTCGCGTAGCACGTGGTAGCGTAGCACAAAAGACAACCGTTATTTGCCCTACTAATCTCACAGGCGGAAGAGTAGTGGAACATCTAGGCGAGGGGCGGAAAGGTAAGCGGTATGGAGAGACTCTCACATGGCAACCCTGGTCCCAATTCGCGAGTTGCCATCTAACAGGTAAATTACTCGACGAGGATCTAAAGACCGAACTGAGCCGCGAGACCCAAGAGTTTGCGAGGGGGCACGTTAAACGCGAGTCCCAAGCAGTCTCAGGTAACGAGGACCCAACCTTTTCCAGATTCCACCGTTTGAATTTACCACGTGGCTTATGAACGACGAAAATGTCGATGAGGCACGCCTAGGACGAGTCGACACTCCTTTCTCTCACGGGGACCAAAAGATTTAAATACACCGCGAGGACCAAGAGTTCACAAAGAGGCACGTTACACGCAAGACCCAAGCAATCTCCGACAGCGAGGTTGTATTCCCTTCCTGGTTCCTCCGATCGTGTGATCGCGCAAGAGCGAAATGCACACCCGAGTGGTGATGCTGGGTCACGGATGAACCAACGCCACCAGCAGTAGCGAGGGGCCAAAGCCCAAATACACCGCGAGGTCCAAGAGTTCGCAGGGAAGCACTTTAAACGCGAGCTCCAAGCGATCTCTGGAATCGAGGGTGAATTCGTGACCGGTCCCTTCACTATCCGATATGCACTCGCATCTACACGATCAGAAGTGCCGACACAGTACCCAGATTTGACTCGACGATACATCGTCGCCCAACATTCAAGAAAATCGACACTTCGACTTATTACCTCGTGGAGTAATGGCTGGAGTCGATGACGGCGTCCGTAATACACTTTACCTTTCGTTGGGCGAGAAACGTGGTGCGAGACTGTGTCAAAAACCCACTGCTCGCGCCCACGCCTCAGCATGGGCCCCAACCCGAGATTCCCGGCAACCCCGTGCACTTTAGACTTACGGAAATTAAATTAGATTAATCACTTAATTGAAATTGGTAGTATTAAATTAACGATAGGCTGTGCCACGGTTTGGTTTAAACTCACGACTCCTCGGTTTGAGACGTATACGCGGCGAAGACGCGAGGAGCAGTTTGTCTCTTGCACCGAATCAGTTTGATTCCTCGACGTGCACCGTTTCTCGCCTAACGGACCCGGTTCCGCGTTCTCCTAATCGCGTTTGAAACCAGACTGACGAGTGATCCGCCTCATCGAGCTCCTGAGATTGCGATCAAACGGGGACAATTGCGCACGCATAAATAATTACTGGGGACAAGATTACTAGCATGATTGTTTCTACGTTGTTGTCCCTGAAGGGAAAAGATCACTTCTTCGCATAATCGTTCGTCCTGTTTCAACCCTTAGTTAGCCTTAGCTATGGAGACCCAACTAATCTACTAATCAATTTTATTTTTATCCTTAGGATTCAGGTCCACACGAAAGGAGAATATTAGAAGACATCAAACGATGACATCGTATCTACCACAGGATTCATTCTAACATTAATTTAAGTTTAATCTAAGACACTTGGACTTAATTGTCAGGACACTTGTCAAAACTGCCAGGAAATCATTTTTTAACTTCCTTTGCTCGCCAGTTCGCTCCTCATCTCTGATGAGCAGATTACCTCTGTTTTCATTGAAGGAAATATAATGTGATCGGCTGTGGATCGGTACCGATGGGTCAGTCTATCCCGTTTCTCGGACGTAGTGTGGTGTGTGGTAACACGCATCTGCCTGCGGAAATCTCCCGGAGGCAGGTGCCTCTCTTGGTCAGCCGCCCGGAATGAGGTTCACGCTTGCGTGGCTCCTGGGAGGGTGCAGGGAGTGGGTCTGTTCTCGTGAGGTGCTGATCTGTTTCCTCTTTACTGTCCTTCCGAGGTGGGAGAACCTGCGCCATCGGATGCTGATTTTCAGTTACGTCGAGGTATAGTCCCAATTTCCTCTTTCTTATAATGATAGCTTAGCAGTTGTGTAGATTGAGACTTGAACCGAGGAGATGGATGGAACTTTGATTCCGTCCATCTCGGAGGTTTACTAGTGTAAGAGCCAAAGAGTTTAAGATTTTTGTAAAGGGAAATCGATAGAACTTTGATTCCATCTCTCTCTCTCTCTCTCTCTCTCTCTCTCTCTCTCTCTCTCTCTCTCTCTCTCTCTCTCTCTCTCTCTCTCTCTCTCTCTCTCTCTCTCTCTCTCTCTCTCTCTCTCTCTCTCTCTCTCTCTCTCTCTCTCTCTCTATCTCTCTCTCTCTCTCTCTCTCTCTCTCTCTCTCTCTCTCTGGATCTCCACTCGCAGCAACCTCCATGTGGTGAGACCCGGGCAATCGATAATAGTCCAGCTAATTGGCTATACATTTGTAATCAAGTAGATGTAGGATTGTAGCTTTAAAGTAGTCTTGAGAATATCAATAAATATAAGATCGCAGTTACAAAAATAGATTAAAGACTAAGTATTATTTACTAAGCATTATCCCTTCGGAGTATATTTGCCAGCGGTAGGCCATAAACAGTCGCCGTTCACGACGCGACGAGATGAAAAGAATAGCAAAGCCCATGTCTTAAGGGTATTGAAAGGAATAAGAACGGGGGAAAAGCTCACTGTTCCCATCAAATTGTTCGTTGAATGCACTGCTAGGTGGATCCACTGAGTTTCATTCGCGAACACGGGTCTCCCCCAAACCCAGTAGTCATTTTTATGACTTCATGCCAATTAGAAAGATCATTTGTCGGCGAACAGTGTTTTTCAGCACAGTGTCCGCCACAGATTGGATCCGGGGCTAGACACTCTCAGACTTATCTTCCGTTAAGTTACATCTCTAAATTTTTGCGTTTTCTCTTTATTAACCGTATATGCGAAATAATTAATACTTCTGACGGTGATTTGGAGCTATTGTGTGTTCTATTAATGTGTGGCAGTTTGGCACTACCACCACGGCCTTGCCGCTTTTCTTTATCGATTTCCATTTCCATTTTCTGTTCTGACTTTCTCCAAAGAGCCTCATACGCTGGCGAACCTCTTGGCCGAGCGGCTCGGCCAGCCGCTCGACCGAGCCCCTTGCTAGTGTATGGGGTTCTTTAGACTTTCACTTTTCTTAATCTTTTTCTCTAATACTTTACAATTTTCTGCTTATTTTTGCTTCATCCTGTCCCAAGGATTCGCTCGGATCTGGTCATCGTCAGTCACATTTGGCAGCTAGAACCGCGTGAGGCTTAGGACAGTTTTTCCCTTTTTTTACCTTCTCTATTTTTCTCTCTATTCTTCCGCTTTCGTCTTCGTCTTCGTCTTCGAGTTCTTTTTCCATCCTTCTCTTTTCTTATCGCTGTCTCTAGTTTTTAGGGTATTTAGAAGGATGACTTCGGCGCGCAGACATATAGAGCCAAGCAACCGTAGTTGACGTTTCGATCTAAGAATCTTTACAACACGCGTAAATCACTGTACGCATTTTACATGGTTAATTATCTATTAATAAACTAGTGTTGTGTTTGCCACGAGTATGTCACTATCGCATAACCACCTCATATGCTTTAAAATACAAATTGTTCTATTCTAGCATTTTAAGTCCTCTCTATATATATATTACTCTTCAATTTCTTTTTGCACACTAATGGGTATGCTTGCCCGTAAAATAAATATGTAAATAATTATTTCTTCAGAGTAAATATGTAAATTCCTCAGAATGACAGAATTAATAGTAGTCTCATAAAAATATGCTAAAGTGACGAATCCTCGGGATGGTTGGCCCTTCGCAGACGACAGTCATCATACAACCTTAGCTTTTCATTATACTTAATAAACACTTGTCTGCAAAAAGTGAATTTACCGATTCATCATAGATATTGTATCAGTCGTCAAGATTTTTCTTGTTTATTAAGTATTTTTTTAGGAGTATCTTGTTATCTTTTTTACGCAAGTTCCAGTAAGGGATGTAAGCGTCATGGAATTACGAGGCCTGAACTTAGCACGACAATGTAGCTCGTTTTTAGTAGTTCATCAGGCCTGATTCACGAGAATCAGAAGCTCGCTTTTCTGACAAGTGGCGTTTATCTCAACTTCAAAATTTGCGAGTTCTCGTTCCGCGAATAAAAATCGTCTCGCGCCGGAATTCGCGCAACGCATTAACACGTCACTACTTCCGACATCCTCTTCTAATTTTTTATTATACTAGCGTTCGATATAACAGAGTTTTAGCATATCATTCTGATACCATACCCTGCAAGAAAAACCATTTTCAATTTTGTTTCTTGCAATTAGTTTATCTCTTGCATAATTGATAAAACAATATTTCTTGCTTTTCGTATAATAATTGCGGAAAAGATGTCATACATTTTCATGAAATTCACGTTATACTTAGAATTTATAACTAAATAAGTAATAATCCATCACAGATGAATTCCAAATGCATACGCTACATGCGTAACACAAGATACTTTTTTAGTCGCGCGTTCTCAAATAAAATTTCCGCGAAACGCAAACAGTGAAAATTTTCCATGCAAAAAAACGTCTATGCAAATTATGCAGCAGAATGAACAAAGGAGGAGCAGCAGAGTCAGCGAAGGACTGTGGTTGCACGTCGAATTCATCGTTATTAATTATACCTAGACCAGAGATGGTAATTACTCGTTTCAGAAGGTGAAATCAGTGTAATTGCAAGCGGCGGGGAAGTGGCGAATAGAGAAAGGAGAGGATCGGCGAATAGAGGCGAGGAGAACGCCCGCAGCATCTCTGAATAGCGCGGTAACGTTTTGCACTCCCGGAATCGGCCAAGTCGATTGCACTTCGGAGGCCCGATGCAGCAGACTCAGCGCGCTACGAACGATCCACTCGATCGATTCGACTTAATACCGACCAGAATTTCTAGGACACTTATCTGCGGTACTGCGATTTTCGCGGAGGGTGGGTTCTCAAAAGCACGGAGGTCGAATAAGTCGTTGTGCCACGGGATCCCGTTTTATGCGGAACCCAACGCCCGACGTAAGCCGATGCTGTTTGTTCTGTCGAGAAAGCGTGCCTCGAGATACGCGCAGCTTCTCGCGAGTTATAAGTTTATCGACGAACTCGTCATTTGTAAACTTTTAGAATCGCATTAGAGAATCTCTCATATAACGGTTTAACCGAATTTGTGAAACGACAGAAGCAGTACGGAGGAAAGGAAAAACTTTGAAATTTCGATACTGCTTAGTGGATGGAATATTGAATCCTCATTGTTACTAGTTTCTGATAATTTCATTGAGTCCGATTACACATTTTTTAAAAAATCTTCTTGATAATTAATATTTCCGAGTCCATTTTCAAATCTAATTTCAAGATTTATGAATTCAGTTCGAATTGCAAAACGAAATTAATCATAGCTTTTAAGTTTTCAAGGGAATCAATGGCGCAACAGGATCGGACCGATGTACAGGCTGGACAGATCGAAGGCACGGTAGTTTCCAAATTAATTTACGTTAATATGATTAATCGAATCAGGACTTTGCCGGTAGCAAAGTAATTGGCAAAGGATGCGAGGCCTGGGGGCCAATGCAGCTTGAGGCAGCAACAGCCACTTAGCTACATTGCAACGGGCATTAGCGATAACGAAGTTAACGAGAGCTCGGTTAAACCGATTTAGAGGGCAAGGCGAGATGGAGGGACCAACGGCCTAATATCCTCGGCTGATCTTCGGCTAAAGTCTGGCTCCTCCAGGTCAGATCATACTACGTTCCCCTCCTCATGCTCAACGATGGTTGCCCTATTTCGATATTCCCAACATTTCCTGCATTTATTTATTTTTTTACTCCACGTTTAGGATGGTAGATCGCGCTTCTTTCTTTGACTGTTGCTACAAAATTTGTCATCATCCGTTTTAAATAACTGCTAAAGGATAAATGATATGAAAAACTTTAAGAGTTACTTTTAAGAGGGGAATCCTATTTTATCGGCCAAAAGCATATCAATATTTAAGAATTTTTTCTCTAAGAACCTAACGATTCGATTCAGTTAATATTTGTACCATAGTTTGCTTCATCTTTAAAGAAGTTATAATTTTTTTCTACTACTTTTGATAATAAACATAGGAGTTATCGCAAAGCGCCGCGCAACGTTCACCCTCCATTGGTGTGCAGATTACTTCTGTAACCACTCAACCGATTGCCTTCCAATTTGGCCTATATATTCACCAAATACTGCTTTATCGTTTGATGAATCAGAATTTTAATAAGTTATGTACTTTTCATTTTACATAAAAAAACTGACAAATTTTGCTAACATAAATGATATTCTTCCTTTGAAATCTCATAACTTTCTTAAAAGATTTTCTTTTCGCTATGATAAGGTAACTCCTATGTTTAATATTATTAAATAGTAATAAAAAGAAACTGTAAATTCTTTAAAGATGAAGTAAACTATTATGATTCTACAAATAACAAATTCATTTTATATTTTTTAAATGGAACGTAATATTTTTGTTTCCATTTAATGAAAAAGCAAAAAAAAAGACGAATTTAGAACGCTATTTTCAAGTGACCTTGAATAAATGCAAGGTTGAAACAAAAAAGATATTCTTAGTATGCAGTTGGTATCCAAACTTTGAATTTAAAAGTAAACAAAGCAGATAGTAGAACGCAGATCTTAATCCTTTTCTACGATATCTTGTCTGTTTTGATATTCCATTACTTCAAATTTACTTCAAATTTACTTCAAATTTACTACAAGCCGTTCGTAGGCCTCACCTTCGAGGCGCCAACTCTAGTTGGATGGACTTTAGTTGCACAGTGCTCTACATTCGAGATTTCGCAGTCAATAATGTTGTAAACATCAGCCATCCGATTGAATGCTTTTAAACTTTCTTGTTATTCCAGAACTGTAGTTTTCTAAGTTACCTTCTCATGAATCCAATCAACGGTATAATATTTGCTCTCGTTACCACGGCTCGACACGTAGAATTTTCAATTTCCACACTTTCGATCGGGGAACTGACGTCCCTCTCCCGACCTTTAATGCATCCCGTGAAAGCCATAAAGGAATACCGCGCCCTCGAAGCCGGCATCTTCCTTATTCCGTGGATTAGATGATCCGTGACGGTTGGCACGACCATCAAAGGGCAGTTGTCCG
Organism: Perdita meconis; assembly: GCA_030770465.2. NCBI lineage: Eukaryota > Metazoa > Arthropoda > Insecta > Hymenoptera > Andrenidae > Perdita > Perdita meconis. Next base: position 2,190,169 of record JASKOS020000015.1, on the reverse strand, counting down.
CGACCATGCCCTACAATTTTAATTTGCCTGGGCGACTTTGACTCTCCTTCTACCGGAACGAGCAGGAGGAACCTCTCGGATTTCAATTTCGCCACGAAGAATCTCCCTCGACTAGGTCTGGTATAGAAATGCGGGACAAGAGGGACTCTTCAAGTGCACTCGAAGTTGAAGGACGCTCAGGATCAATATTTATAATCTCGATTCGAGACGACCAAGGGTCCGCAGAATCCGTGTCTCAGACTGCCAAACGAGATTCATCGTTTTCTTCCCCGCGGCTCGATTATTGTATATCGACCACTAGGCAAACATTATTTTGGAAAACTGTTGACTCTATCGCGAAGCCTCTCGTGGCTAATGATCGTCTGGCTGTTTTAAAAATATTCCAACCATTATTTCAGTATTAAACGATCTGGTGAAATTAATATTCGAACTGAAGGAACGGATCCTCGAGAATATTGAGAATGAAAATTTCGTTGATACTATGAAGAAAATTGAGAAATCACTGTTTTTCCTCGCAGCAACTTAATTGGATATATCAACGCAGAAGAGTTTTGGAAGTTTATCCGTTTTCTCTCCGTTCAAGAATTATTCCATCAACTGAATTAGAATTGCTTCGCAGAACCCTCCAGTACTTCTCGTAAAGCGGTAGCATCTGATTAGTCCAACTAGGGTGGATGGTGCGGTAAGAGCACATCAGGAATCAGTATGCAACGGCGGAGTTGGTCCTTTGTGCAATTCAGCCGATAATCGATTGTTGACTAAGACGTTCCAGTCACTGGTGAATCGCAATCAGTAGGTTGGACGGCTTGTGGTTCCCGCCAGGCTGGTGTACACACGCACGTTATGCAGATATGTGTGTGTGAGACACGCTGAAAGGAACGTAAAAGGACAAGGCTGGCGGTTGAGTGACTCTTTGAAGTCTCTGAAAGCTGTGCGGTTACGGTCGACGTACCCCGGACTTTCATGGGGCGCGAGGTGAAAGGTGCATAAAAAGCAAAGTGGAAAAGCGTTTCCTTAGAATCGACAATTTGCTGTTGTCTTGTTAGAAGTGTTTTCTAAGTCACAAGTTCAACAAAAAAATTTAGTTTGATCTGCACTAAGGATTTTATATCTTCCAACTCCATTTTTCCTACTTAAAAGTGAGGTAGATAATTATTGATACACTAATACATTTTCATGTGGACACCTTACATTATGTATAATGGTTAAAAAAAAAGTGATAATAAAGTTGATGCATTTATTACGGACTACATTAGAAAATGTATTTGACCAATAATGCATTTAATATTTCACTAGCAATATTATAATAAACAAAAAATGTTATCTTCTCTCCTAATTTTGTTTTAATTACTTTTATTAGTCTTGGGATTCTGATAATTATTTTTTCTTTCATTATTTTACAGTTCATATTTTTCCATTCCGTTTATGGAAAATTCTAGGACTGTCCATTACATCTCCAGATTTTTCTGTTTAAATGATCCCATAGTATTGCTATGAGATTCAGGTTAAAAGGTCGATATGATCATTCCAATAATTATTACATTCATTAAATATTTATACATATATCAGGAATACAATTCAACACACAAAAATTTTATGACAACAATTAAGGCTATACAGAGTGTAACAAAAATGTTGCAGTTCCTTGAAAGGGATGATTCCTAAGGTGATTTTAAACAACTTTTTCCTTAGAGAAAATGTTAGGTGGGGCTTTGTTAACGAGTTATTAACGAAAAACACAGACCAATCAGGGAGCGAGTACAGTGGATGCATGTCAGCGCGGGCTCCAGCTGTGAGTAGTATTGGCCCGCCATCATTCGCGCCATCATTAATCCGCTGGACTCGATCCCTGATTGGTCGGTGTTTTTCGTTAATAACTCGGTAACAAAGCCCCACCTAACATTTTCGCTAAGGAAAAAGTTGTTTAAAATCAACTCAGGAATCACCCCTTTCGAGGAACTGTAACATTTTTGTTACACCCTGTATATATCACTTGTTGATTAAAAAGGCCAATGTTCTTATAATAATTATAAACGTGAGTGTACATAATGCACATTATGTGACTATTTTAAAGTTGAAAGATGTTCACACTGTTAAAAAATATCATAATACCGGTAATTTTCGGTTATATCTCCAAAACCTTCATAGAAACCGAAATATGATATCATACCGATCGGTATGATATCATACCGATATATGACAATACCGGTAGATTTACCTATATTTACCGGTAGTTTTTTCGGTTTTCTTATTTTACTACAATATTCAAAATGTTTTAACAGGTATTTACAACTATTGTAGGTAAAAGTATTGTTTTGCTACTGTTATTATGTTAGCAAAGTCATACTAAAACTGATATGTGTAGTACTGAAATCGCTGTAATGTCGAAATTATTAGCATTTTTCTAATAATATGCGAAGTATTTTCTCGAGTGAATAAGAATATGAGTTTACAGTCGTCGATACGTCGATCTCATATGTTAAGTGTTAAAACATTGTATTCTTTCTTATGGTCATGCCATAAGGTACCTCACAACGAGGGAGATGCCCACAATGGAAAAACCGAAAAAATACTGGTATTTATTTCGGTTTTCGGTAATATATCGGTTTCGGTATTATAACGGTTTCGGTACCCATCGGTTTCGGTACCATATCGGTTTTGGTATAGTATTGTTGACGTAATACTGGTATTAAGTCCCTGATTATAACATTGAATCAGCAAATTTATCTTTCTAATGTTTTTACAGACAAGATTCCAAATCGTCGTTCTTTTAAACGCAGTAGAATGAAGATAATTAGAGGCTCGCTAGAATAAAGCAAGGCCTGAATACAATGCGGAGATTTTACCTTCACAGGGAGCGCTGTGTTGCATCATTATCGAGTCCCTTTACAAGGGATTCCTTACTGTGTAAGACCACCCAGGAAAGGTCTCGAATTTCGCGCAAACAAAAATTCGTTGTAAGGATTTTGAAGCGCATGGATGTCGTTTAAGGACATCGTTTTGTGTCACAGACGAGAGGGGTCGTCTTTCTCTGGAATCTCAACTGAGTATCTTTTCGACTAATGAATCGAGGATGTGGCCGAAGCTCGAGGAAAGGTTCCTTTCTTGTCGCTCTCTAGCAAGTGTAACACCGTCTGAAGAATTTCGCTGACGCGTTCGAATGCAAATGATTCCCTACGACATGCTTATCCGGCAATTTTTCAGAGCGTGGTAGAGTATAGCAAGATAAAAATCAATTTTTGTAAACGTGTTTCAACTATATCTATAAAACTAAATTTTTATGATCAATTCGTCCTTGTTCCTTTAATTTCTGTAAGCTATTTCCTTATTCTTATTACTTTTGCGCAAAGTGACATCAAGAAGATTGAACCTTAGCTCATTTTCTAGAGAGTGTAAATAATATGTTGCAGGTAATGAAAGGCGTAATTTTTAGAGTGTTTTTAAACAACTTTTTCCTTAGCGAACATATTAGCTGGGGCTTTGTTAACGAGTTATTAGCGAAGAAAATCGGCCAGTCAGAGAGCGAATACAACGGTCTGATTTCGGCTCAGCTAATGACGGGCAAATACTACTTACAATTGAAGTTTCGTCATATCTCGTTAACAAAGCTTCCGAGAACATTTTTGCTGAGGAAAAGGTTGTTTAAAATCCCCTCTCTCAAGAACCTACAACATTTTGCGTTACACCCTCTATAAATTCGTTGCCTCTATAGAAAGAGTTGAAAATTAAAGCAATCAAGTGCTCAAAATAAATAAAGAAAAGTAAGAAACCAGAATTTCAATCAATGAGAACTCCACACAAAGAAAAGGGTGATGACTGTTGACCCCAAAATCCAACATTTGTAACAAATCAAGCAAACTATGTTAGGAAATTATACGCTGTTTCGAAATTTTCCACAAAGGGCGGCAACTTCACCCCAATAACTTCACCCTGGAAGTAAATTATTACTGAAATCGGCTCGACAATCCTGACTCGTGGAGAAACAATCTCCGTACGCGTTCACGCTTGAGAGGGACGTTCGACGAGAATCGATCAGGACGCGCAACCTCTTCGATGAGTTCGCGGTAAGGCTGTTAGCGGGAATTTTCACGGTGTGGCTAATGTCGTCGTCGTCGGGGATGGTGGGGCTGGTGGCTCTTACACCGTCAAAGGGCCACGGCATTTTCAGTTTTTAGCCACGCGCGACGACGTGATAATCGAGTGTGCTACGCTTTTAGCCATAATGGGCAGGTACACGCCCCGCCAGGAGCGGTGCAGAGAGACCGGGTTTGGCTCGAGGGAAAGTGTGTAACCCTACGAGGGACGGAGGCTCGCGCGGGAACAGAGAATTAGAGGGAGAGAAAGGGGCGAGGCGCCGTTGATAAACAAGTGTGCGCGGTAACCGAGTTAGTTAGTTGGTAGATTGCGTTCGCCGGTTGGGCGACGGGGATTTTATGACGATCCAACGTGGCAAAACGTTGCTGACGTCCGGGGATGCACTGTGGAATCAGCACCTGGGATGTTCGATGGAAAAACTGAATTGTGTAGATAGTGAACGCGGATTTTGCACGTGCAAATTAAACACAAAATTGAGTATTATGTATTGTATAGTAACTGTGACAGAGACGAAGTTATTCGACCGAATAATCGACCCTACAATGGCGAATACAGGATGTTTCAAGTAAAGAAGGACACCTAAATATCTCCTTTATTTTTTATGACATAAAAAATTTCTATGACACAATTTGAATGGCTTCAATGAATTTTTTTTAACTATAAAACGTATATTTTTTGTACTGTGTTTTGTCCTAGATGAAAAGGTATACTTGAGTATGCCTGAATCATGATCTTCAGATCATCTTGAAAACCAATAATCTGATGAAATTACGGGAATTATTTAGAAAGCTACGACCTTGGACTTGGATATTTTTTTAAATCTATTGTCGGGAACAGGATTCATAATAACTCTTTACTATACATATTTTCTTAATATTTTCCATCATAGGGACATCGGGGCTAGTTGACTATTAAAGTTACACCGGGTCAACTCAACAGGCCGTTCAAGGTCACATTTTCTTTTTGTAATTTTCTTGCAGTGAAACCTTCATGACGGTGTCTTCGTGAACATGAACATGAAGACACATAATATTTCACACAGATACAGAAACGTTTACATGGCCATTTCTCTCCAAAAAATTGATATTATTTGATATTATAAGTATTGTTTGATATTTCTTCGTAAATATTTAAAGAAAATCACCCTTTAACGGTGCCTACATTTATTGTGGGACACACTGTACAGGGCGTCGGGAATGTCGAAACAAAACTACTGTACAGCTCTCACAAGGAAATGGTAAGAATTACGAAATCTCGAGTCAATTAGCTGTATGTGCATTTAATGCTTTAAGCTGTAAGCTGTTATGAGAAAAGAACCCCAAAAGGATTTCAGTGCACGTCCTTCTGTTTTCGAGGAATTAATAAAAAAAAAGTATTACAGTTCTCACTGTTGAAGCTTTCGGGTGTAAGCCGTATTAAGTAGTATAAAAGTAGTATAAAAAAGTATTATGAAAATAATGGATTACCATGTCATTTCTGTTTTTCCTAATTATAGAATGATAGCTACATTTCTACATCTCTTCTTTCCAGTTCCACACACGTGTGTAAAGTACTAAGACACGACACTTCTTTTTTAATTTCTCAAAAATAAAAAGCCACGCACTCAAATTCTTTTGGGATTCTTATCTCATCAACTTAAAGTATTGAATGTATATACAACCAAGTCATTCGAGATTTCGCGGTTCTTGCCATCTCCTTGTCAGTTTAGACTCCAAGTAAAATAGCATAAAGGTCATGTCACACATATCCGGGAGCTCCGATATGTTGTATGATGTAACGATACAGAATAAATTATAATAAATGAATAGTAACACGCGTAAGGGGTTAGTATTTCTCACTATCCCTACTAAATCCAAAATGGTTAATAAAAAACCGTAATAAATAAATCTCAGCACTTGTTAATTATAAAACAGAACATAACAATATCCGTAAATCAAGCAAAAACATGTACACGAATAAAAATCAACTAATCGATTGTTGTCGCGAAACGGCAGCGTTTTATATAAACATTTACGATTATGCTGTAACACGTGCGCTGATATCAAAAAGTGATCGCTGTCACGTTGCCATTAACTGAGCGTGATAATCCAGAAAATGGAGAGCTACGGGGCCGTTTAGCGTGGCAAGAAGCGTATATTTATCAACGGTTATGTCGTTGGGAAACTTTACAATCCATTTATATAATGAACATCCTCAATTTAATGGTTCATATCGGGGGTTTTACTATTAAAAGCCGACGCCCTGATACACCATTAATTTCAATTACAGAAAGTTCCACGGTCATTTGTTTGGGGAACATCTGTCGTCGCACTCGAAAAGACTAATTCGCGGCCGAGCATTTCCGAACAGCTGCCACGGACACGAGATGGACTTTCCGACTATCGAAAACAGTATCCTGAAGTTGCAATCGTTAATTTCCACTCTATCATCCGGCCAATTAAGTTCGCTATAAGCTCCGTCCAAAATCCCAGTTGCTGTGAGTTATTTAAACGCGTCGCGTCGTTCGATACCTTGTTATCAACAGTTCCCAAATTGCCGGGGTCGCACGCAGCTCGCGGTGGAAAAATGTCTAATCAATTTCATTTCGAGCCATTACGTTTCGATTAATTCGATACCCCTATTTTCGGGCACGAGACCGTGCTGCGTATCGGCGAAGAATTCGAGGAAGGGAGGACAGAATGTTGCATCGTTGCGAGAAAACCATCAGGAATTTGGCGAGCTGCTGGCTTTCTTCGTTTCTATCCGTCTTTATGCGTTCCAAATAGACAACGAGATAAAAAGTGACTCGGAGTGAAAGATAAATCACCGCGCATCCTTTTCGCCGGATTCACCGGAGGAACTCAAGAGGATCGCAACAAGGAAAATAATTACAGTTCCAATCTTTTCGTTCCCCGTAGAATTCGTGCACGGTCGAGCGGAGGAAGCACGGCCAAGGGAGCGGAGCAACGGTGCCTTATTAATGAATAATTAAAGAGTTTAATGCGAAGTATTGCCGGCGACTGATAAAAGATCGTAAATGAGTTTCCATCCCTCGAGAGCTTCTTATTGCCAAGAAAATGAGCAACGGCATTACAATACGCGACCAGTTGCGCGTAATTGCCGATATTTCATAAACCGTCTCGTGAATGAGAAAAATATTACAATAGCGTTTCACAATAATCAAATTGACTGACGTTCGCATTTTAAGAACCAAGAAATGTTGACGGTTTTAACTTAATGGAAGCTTGCCGCTGGAGGTGCAACACTTCTCTGAAGTTTTTAACTCTGTTTCTGTTTATTTTAATTCTTAAAAATAGTTCATCGTGAATTTGAATCGTTCCATCATTTTGACTGCTTCATTTTAATTTTTTCAGTAAGTGTTCTATATTTATGGATAAATGCGTCATTATTTAAGCTGATTTTCTTGAAAATAAAATTTTATTTTAACCTGGTCAATAAGTAGAATGAAGAGTGAGGTTTTCATAAATTAATTGCCAGTTATTCATTATTGCCATTATTTTAGGTTTTCATTATTTAATGAGCTGGCGATAATAATAGACTACAGCTTCGACTAAAATTTGAAATATAATTTATCTCCACTTGGGTAAATATAGTATCTAGTTTTTACAATTTATAGGAAAACTGGATTTAAATCCGAATTTATTAATGCCACAAGCTTCTAAGAAACTTGAAAAAATGTGACACACAGATGGCAAAAATGAGGAGTCTCATTCTCAATAAAGTAACGATGACAAGTGCAGACATTTTTTATTGTTGATACAATAAATATATTGTTTGTATGGTTGGTACAAACTACTCTATTATTTTTTTATTTTTTTTCTATTCTATTACTGTTATTTGTTTGTAAAGTATTATGAAAGTCGAACCGACCGAATAGTTGACAATGGAAGTTAAATTGCAGAACTTAATCACAGAATAAAGTCTTTTTCTTTTCACATGAAAAGCAGATATTTTACAGTAGTTATTCTTTTTACAGAATATAAAGTGATATACTTGCAATTCTAATAACTGGATTACGGATTTTTATGCAATTTCATATTTTCACAGTTACAGAAAAAGAAGGAAAATAAAAATAGAAGTGTAGCTACCTTGCGTTCTAAATTTTATGAAGCAGGCGGAAGGTTTAAAATTTCATACATATTTTTGTATTTATGCACATTCTGATACATTTTCGTATACTCAAAATTGCCATAAATACATAAAAATCCGCAGTCCAGTAATAACAAAACATATTGACGTGAATATAATTGAAGCATTGGATGGCAAAAGGGCACAAAGGTTAAAATGGTATGTCAAGAAAATTGTTTTCAATCTTTTCAGACAGTATTACTCAATGAAAAGTAATATAATCAGATTTAGGAGTGATCAGTAAACATAACATTACTTTTTATTAAATAATGCCGTAATGAAAACTCTTAAATTGATTCTCTTGACATGGAATTTTAGCCTATGTGCCCTTTTTCAATTCAACGCCTTGATTATGATCTTATATTTCTAATAAAACGTCCATGTGTGTTCAAAATAATTGATTTCGTGCGAGAAGCTAAAGATGGTCAAACTTTTAGTGTAAGTGTATGCATATATGTATATAAAAATGTCCAATTAGCATTCAGTTCACGACTGAACTTCGCCTTTGCCGTTTTCCGTATATGTTCTCGTTCCGTATGAAACTTGTGATTTTGGCAATACAGACATTAATAATAATAACCATAAATGTGTGTGATCACTGTATAATTATTAAGAAATTAAATTGCAATCCATAGATGCACATATTCTGTACATTGCATCATAAAAACTTTTGACTCTCGCGATAACGGCAGCCCTCAAGTTTGACAATTCGCATTTCCCCGAGAACACATCCATGGATAATATTCCGAAATTGCACGAGCCGCTCGTGTCATCGCCAATAAACAAATTTCTCAAACTAGTTGCTTCACCGGGGATGTTCGAACGTGCAACAAGGGAAAATTTCATCTCGATAATTTGCTCGCAGAAACGGACAGCGACGTTATTAAAAGTTCGGACGAGTTGGGGAAAGTGGCGAATAGAGCGCGGCCGCTTCCGCGGCACTGTCTGATATTCAGAAGCCGTAATGCTATCGTTGCGCCACGGCCGAAAAGACGCGGAAAGACAGAACGAAATGAAGAAGCTCGGCATACAAATAATATCTTATTACGGATTTGTAGGAACGTTGATCGACCAAGGAACGCGCACAAAGCGCCCGAACGATTCTTTCAGACAGACGACCGAGCCTCCTCGCAAAGCGCACCCAGAAACGAGTTGTAATTTATTATTACCATTATTAATTGTCACTAATTAGAAAATTATTCGTATTCGGAGAAATTTAATAGTTTTCTACTTATCAACATTGTTGCTATATGACGTCGCATTAAACGAACATCTATACATATATATAGGGAGAGTGTCCCATTTTAATCCGCCACTACGGACAACTTAAGAAATATGCATTGGATCAAAAAACATCCCGAATAAAAGTTTGATGGTTTAGAGGGGGACATCTGATCCTGTTAAAAAATTTCATCCCTACCTCCCTGGGGTATATATGTATGTATGTGTGTGCTGTGTATATGGATATTATGTATATTCATTTGTTTTCAATATGTAGTTATTGAGTATATATATATATATTTATACGTGTATAAATATACTCATATATGTATTTATCACAACTATATTATTATAATTATATATTGTAATATATATATATATATATATATATATATATATATATATATGTGTGTGTGTGTGTGTGTGTGTGTGTGTTATATACATATAAATATAATAATAACAAGATATGCGAAAAATCGAAATTTCGCGATTACAGCGCCACCTATCGCGAATGAAAAAAAATGTTTGAAATAAAACCTACATATTTTGTGGCGTGGAATCCGAATCTGCAGTAAAAAGTAGATGGTCCTATTTGAAATTTTAAAGTAACCCCCCCCCCCAGGGGGTAGGGGTGAAATTTTTTTACAGGATCAGATGTCCCCCTCCAAATCATCAAACTTTTGTTTGGGATGTTTTTTGATCCGATGCATATTTCTTAAGTTAGCCGTGGTGGCGGATTAAAATGGGACACCCTGTATATATACATATATATATGTGTGTGTGTGTGTGTGTGTGGGTGTGTTATATAAATAGTAATAATATACGTATATATATTATTTCAGTTTAGTTATTCTCTCATAAATTTATATTCTCCCATTTAGATTGCGTTATTATGTTAGGTTTTCTTAAAAAAAACTAAAAAACTACTGGACCGAATTAGAACAAAATCTATTCAGCTCTAAGTTACATTGATACACATCGATTGCATCATCGACCATTTTGATCTCACTATTAGTTTTTTAGAAAACGTTAACGAAAAATTTGATCACATACGTACGTACGTACGTATGTACATACGCACACACACACACACACACACACACACGAACAATTTGTTCAAAATAGCCTAAAATTAGTCCAATGACCTTGAAACATGGAGATCTGCTAAAAAATCGATTTTCCATTTTAGGGGCAAATACAATAACTTCCCTATAAATCGGGAAGTTAATAATAGAATAACTTAATAAAGGTGCAAGATGGCATAACGGCAGGTCGCGAGGTCGATTCCAGCCTACGATGCACTCGTGGGCGTCCGACTCCGGCGTCAACCGAATGCATTAACGCGATTAATTTGCGCGGCCACGGTAAACCAGCCTTTGTTTCCGTCTTCGACTCGATAACTTCGCTCCCGATTCTCCAACCCCCCGCAGACGCCTTCTTCCCCCGAAGACTTTCTCCTTTTCCTAGTACACCGTCTGCCGCCCCCTTCTCCCGTTTGCTACCTTTGCAACCCCTTCCATTTTCCGGTTCATCGCTTCGATTCTGCTTCGTTAGCGGAAGCCCCTTCGTAGAGGATCGGACGTACTTTAAAAATATTAAAGTGTACGCTCGATACTTGAACGGCATGTCTGTCCTTTGTTACGCGCCGGCAAGCAGCTCTTCGTGTTTTCCCCGGTCACCCTTTTCTGAGGCTCCTTCTGGACTCATTCTTACGAAGGTTTCTTCCGTCTCGCGAGGCCAGTGAAACTTTTGGGATTGTTGCGCAGCGGAAGGCCAAAGTCGGGGGCGCGTGGCTGGTTATCACGGACAATCGAGCGTGACGGCGGACGAATTAGCTTCTTCGGCCTCGGTGGGATTCGGGGAAAGCGTTTTAGCTTCGGTTGATAAAGGGTTTTCGTTTATCATTCATGGAAGGTCTTCCGACCCGCGTACATATTTGATCGGCCCGTGGGGCCGGAGTCAAAATTGGCGTCTAATTTTGGCCGGTTAGCTAATAGGTGTTTAAGCATTCATAACGGAATTTCGATGCAACATTCGATCATTAGGAAACGAATCTTCCGACGTGCCTCGGTCCGACGTTGTTTTGGATTAAATTGAACTTTAATATTCCATGAGTCCAGTGAGGACGATACGTAGACCGCGTTATGCAAGGAATATTTAGCGGGTATATTGGTTCTCGAATTTTCCCGGTGGTCTCGTGATAATTTTAGCTCCGAGACCCAGTTCCCGCTTCATTCGTGGTCGAAACGCCAGCAACGCGATCGAGCGAAGGAAAAATCCCAACGAGATGCGTGGTATTTTCTTGATTTATGTCCGTCAGCGTTAAAAAGCAACTCGTCGCTTCAGGGAATCGTATCCACTGGAAAAACCGGTGAATCGTGAAAAAGCTCGAGTGTCATGAAACACGTCAAACTAAACAAACACACAGACGCGCGCTCTCGCCGTCGTGGAATCCCATTGTGTCATTTCCTGTTACTCGTTTCCTACGGAAAAATTGTCCCGCGTTAATTTATGAAAACGAGGAGGCACGAGCCGCTCGCGACTCGCACCTCACAAATATTCTGCGCAAAACGATGCTCAATTTTATCCCCAATTTCATTTTCGAACGAACATCAGCGCTTCCACCAGAAGGAAAAAGTACAGACTGCGACCATTATCACAAATGAATTGTTTGTCAGCTTTTACTCATACAGTTCTTAACCACCATATACAATGATTAACCGTTTCATGAAAAGTAAAAAATATAATCCTTTATGTATATTCCAATGATTCAAATATTCTTGTTTCCTAAACTAGGCCGATGTTTTTCGTTAATAATTCGTTAACAAAGCTTTCGGAGAACATTTTTGTAAAGGAAACCGTTGTTTAGAATCACCCCAGGAATCTCCCCTTTTCGGCTTCCGCACCGAGTTTGGGACATCCTGTATTTAAAGGTGTGCGGGTACCCAACACTACGAGTACTCGAGTTTCGAGTCGGGTCCGAATATACGGTTAAGAACTTTCGAGGTGTAGATCACATCCGACCCAAATTCAACTTCGAGTACCCGAAAATTATAAACTTTCGGGATCTCGGCCCGACTCGACCTGACTAAAACTTCGGATGCCCGAAATCGCGGGTACCCGAACATTATAAACTTTCGAGATCCAGGCCTGACTTGACCCGATTACAACTTCGGGTACCCGAAATCACAGCGAACATTACCTTGTATAGGAACAAGAATGTTTTTAAAATAAGATTCGTGAAAATAATTGGAAATGTGCAATGCCTCAAAGGCCCGTAATATGTAAGTTTTCTTTATTTGTTTTTTGTATTTTTCTAAATTTTCACGGTTAAACCAGACCTATGTACAGGTAACTTTGATTACCTCTTTAGGATGTATGTTTCGTCAGTTATATATGTTTAGCGATGTGAACATGCATGTAATATACTCTGGTAAATAAATAAGTTACACACTTACGGGATTCCGACCCGATTCCGAGTACAATTCCCGACCTGACCCGAATCCGGAGTAGCGGGTTCTGCACACCCCTAGCTATATTATATTATCTACTTTTTTTGAAACGGTCAATCACTGTATAAGGAGGTCAACATCTACATGCGTTACCCTAACTTTTGTGTTGTTGTTTGTATAGAATTTTACTGGAAAAGCATAATCAGATAAAAACATAAAATAGTTTTTAGAATTGTTTCTACGAATTATTTATTTTTCAGAAGAACCATGTTTTGAGAAATGTTTTTGATTCGTTGCTTGGTTCAGTCAAAGTTGCGCTTCGTGTTTTCACCTGAAAAGATTCGCTTAAAACAATACTATAATATTATTATACTTTTTAAAAAGAGATTTGCAAAAGTTTATATTTTTGCTTGTTTCTAACTAGACAAACCCCTTAATGCCAAAAGCAGAGTGTCTCGAATTTATTATAAACAACAATACATTAGTTCCTGTTCACATTTTCCGTGGTAGAAGAATAGATTACATTTTATTTTGCTGGATGTAATGATCGAAACAGGGGCGTACATCACGATCGAGGTAAATGATGGAGCAGCGAAGGGCCAAAAAAAATTTCAGGGAAATAATTTCCGGCCTGGCGGTTATCTATCACGGGGCTCATTTATGAGGAAAGGCACGAGCAAAAATTCCGAGAGTACTCCGTCAAATTAAGCCTCTGGTCGGGTGCAAATTGATAGATGCTCGCCGATAGTTGCCTCCACATTCATAAACAAGACATTATATCGCGGTAACGCGTTCCATCTATTCGCAGTGGTCGAAGAGGAATCCCCAGAAGAGAGGATGGAGCGATGAAGTTGGATAATGCGAAAATAACAAGTCGGGGGATGAATCATGCTCGATATGACTGCCGGCGGGCACGCGAGGGGTTGGTCTATTGAGGGACGCGACTGCCCTGAGCCGATCACCGTCGAATGGACGCTGGGTATTTTACAAAAGCAGCCTTCGACGACCTCTGGACCATGTAGTTACAAAGCGGCCGCGTTTTCTTCCCCGAATGAGGAGATATCGAGGAAACGATTCGTATTCGAACTTGGGGATCCGACGGTACCGTTCAATAGCTCACGAACATTTGTGGAATTTTGTGTAGCAAGGGGATGCTACGGTGACTTACAAATTCGATCATGGGAATATATTATAGACGCTCGTACAGATTTCGTTGGGTACGGAAAGAAAGAATGTCAGGATTTTCTGTTGGTTTCTTTTCTGGAACTTGTGCCGTTGGCGTTAGCATGAATTATTAAAGCGTGACCAAAAAATTCGCCCATTTTTGGTTTTCTGATGAGACTTTAATCGTACATTTTTAAATTGAGATGACATTTGGTTTCTAAGATATGGAGGGTTAAAGAAGTTATAATTCGTTAACGCATCAATTCTTGCGTTTGTATGTATGCAGTGACTTTTATGTCATAACATAAAAAATTGGTCCGAATGATTTGGTTGACTACTTACAACGAATTTCAACTTATATTTTTACCACGTGTTAAAAAATATAATATTTTTCATAAAGCTCTGGTATAATCTTCGTAATATTGAAAGTTATAAAATCAATTTTTAAACCTAAAGAATTTTTGTGGTTTTAATATTGTGAAAGCTGCGTATTCTAATTGATACCTATATGCAAAAATAAATGATAAAGAAAAATAAGAAAAAAATAAATTAATTTTGTTCTAATACCATCATCTGACACATTTCTTGTAGGATAAATACTTAGACTAAATCTATTTCTTTTTATGTTTTTGCTCATCTTAAGCAATATCTAATACATTTTTAGCTTCGTAACGCAGTACGATAGTACAGACTCCTGTTGAATCCTCATTTCTGTCGCCATGTTTGTCACCAAGAATGGATGAAACAATTTCATTATCATTCATAATTTTGTATCCTGGATTGTTTTTCATCATTAAACAGTGGATCTTTATGCAAAATAAAGTTTTTGCGAGCACAAATAAACAATTAGAAATTGAAAAACAGTATGTCAAATGTTCAAAACATTCTAACTTGAATAACATTGTTGATATTTTGTATACAAGGTGGTCCACTCAGTTGTTTCAGGTCATCACTCCGTTATTAATGTATTTACGAAAAAATGCCAAAGCAGAAAGATAAATGGCTCAAAAAGTCCTACACCTTTCCGAGTTAGATTTTTTTTAGGTGCAATAGTGCATGTGCAATTAATAATTGCATCATTTCATCAATTCCTCTGTTCATTCTACATAAAAAAATTAGGGTACCATGGCAACAAAATTATTAGTTCTCAAGATATTTTCAAAAAACGTTTTTATTGAAGAAAATGTTCAAATTTAAAACGCTTCATGACTATGTTGTAAATGTAAATACCGTTTCGGGATTGTTGTGATAACAGAAACTGATTTGTACGAGTAAGCATTTCATCATTCCGTAGCAATTTACGTATCGTAACTCGAGTACGAAAACTAGGAATTTGAAAAACTGTAATTGTATTTCACTAAATAAAAGCAAATGTATCTTATTAACAGTGAGAAAAAAAGATATGTATTGTTATGCCGCAAAGGATTAATCACATGCACAATTGAATATAATTGTTTTATTTGGATGCCAGGATCCTCGTACAGGATCTCGATACCGACGGACACGTGTATAATGCTCAACTTCAAACGCAACTTCAACCGAGTTATGATCTGAAACAATTGGCATATGCTAAGAATCGCAAAAACTGTTTGCGTACTTAGCATTGCCATAAATGCATAAAATCCGCTGCCTATTCATCATACTGGGTTTCAGATAGTGTCACATTGTCATTTATGTCATTGCACAACTTATTCTAATCCCGCAATAATCGTGATCTTATATTTTTAACTTTGGTAATTGTAAACGTTTCAATATTACCTATAGTCTTTCGTCAATATATTCGTATTTTCACTTTCCTTCAAACGATCAGTAATATTTAATTCTTGTTGTAACTTCAGTATATCTCTTTCCTTTTCATACTCATTTATACACCTAAGCCTAAGACAAAGTACTGGGTACGCAGAGAATTTGAAGCAAGAAAGATTCGTGTTTGAAAATATAAATATTATTATATAATCTCGATACGTAACTCATTGTGCATTCCGATAATTATACCGATAATTATAATCGGTCCTACGAATAACGGGTTCTCGGTATTTGGATAAATGATGTTCATATACATAATCGATGTTCTACTATATCATGCAAACGTTAAACAGAAGGTCGCATAGAAGACATATTTACGTCTACAGACTTCCATTTCTGATCGCATAACGTTGTTTACCACGCATCCGTCTATCTCCTCTACGTTAAAGGATGATTACTTCAGAATCGGTTACGCATCGTAAAGGGCCGGCTTTCAAGATACCACAACGACATATTCTGAGGCAAAACCGCAGGGTGAAAAAAAGCGTGGAGGTCGACCGAGCAATCAACAATATCGAAGACACTCGAGCGTTAAACAGAAGTCGGAAAAAGGAACGGTTTACCGTTATTTCGCGTACATTTACTGCATCATTAACGAATTATACGAGGCAACGATAAATGCGAGATAAAGCAGACGGCATAAACAGATTTACGAGGCGTGTGAGTGGATAGAATCGTGTAAGGAGGCCCGAACAGAAAGAACTTGACCGGGTTTCTTGTACTTGGACGCGTCGCCGATAAGTTTACGATCCTGTTGACTGCACGCTCCTTCCGGAATGGAGACGTCGACCCTATCGTCCCTCGACGTAAATGTCGTCGGGACCTTTTGCACCCTTACTCCCTTCCGTTATCGCGCTGTTTAAAGTCCAGGGGATTCCTTTGTTCACCGTGGACGATCGCCATCGTTGCGGTATTACTCGAGGGTGATAGCCAGTCGAATGGAACAATCGACTAAACGGGGGTGTCCCATTTTCATCAGTCCTATAATTGCCCATATTATGTGAGTGAAATTTTGATATTGTTATTTTTGAAAGATTCCAGAAAAAAGTTACTAAGACTTTTTTTATTTCTAGTTTTGCTATGTATAAAATTGATTTTTACGATATAATAGTAATTGTGTCATATTTTTTACACGAATTATTTTATTCGTAAATTGATTTCAATGAATAAACATAAAAGATGATCCTTTATGTATATAATCTAGTTACTTTTTTTGTGAAATGCTATGAAGAGATTTAAAATAACGTTTCAAATTTTGTACAATGATTCGTTCCAAAAATTTGAGATCTTAAAGGATTCGTGAATATATTGGTTAAAGAATTATTAGGGTAGGTATTATGAGAACTAGATATTATAAAAAAGATATTACAGAAGATTCAATTTTAGAAGGGGATAAATGTCTGACGTGTTCACGTTTAGAACTGCTGATGCGCATGTGATTATATGCGGGGCGTTTCTACTTTTAACTGACATGGATATGATTGGGATTAATATTACATTATAATGACTACATTTGGATTCACACATTTGAATTCTACTAAACAAGTTATGGTTTCTGTCCTTTTAAAGGTTTGATAACACAATGCAAAAATAACATAATGTGACGATCAATCCCCATCGAGTAGTAATACTTTAAAGGAATGTGTCGTCGAAGTTGAAGAATTGTATTTCATATCATTTTCATAATACAGGGTGTCCCAAACAAGGTGTAAGAGCCGAAAAGGGGTGATTCCTGGGGTAATTCTAAACAACTTTTTCCTTAGCGAAAATGTTCGTTGCGACTTTGTTAACGAGTTATTTACGAAAAACACCGACCAATAGACGCACGAATATAGTAGATGAATTTCAGAGCGGGCTCCAGCAGTGAGTACTATTGGCCCGCCATCATCCGCGCCATCATTAATCCGCTGTACTTGCTCCCCGATTGGTCGGTGTTTTTCGTTAATAACTCATTAACAAAGTCGCAACGAACATTTTCGCTAAGGAACAAGTTGTTTAGAATTACATCAGCAATCCCCCTTTTTCGGCTCTTACACTTTGTTTGGGACACCCTGTATGTTCATGAAAATAGTATGGATAGACTAGTGATATTTTCTCGCTAAAAATTACTGAAGTCATAAGTAGACTGTGGATATTTATGCAATTATGGCATATTTAAAAAATGAAAAATGAAAAAAATTATATATATATAAACTGTCTAAAAGGATATATATATATATTTCAATAATTCGGAGATAAGACATGGTTTTATTCTAATTTTAATTCTTTATTTGTGTCTATAAAGATGTGAATTTGCATAAACGGTCGCAGTCTAGTTGTAAGTATTAGGATATTTACTGTTCTAATACAGTATGTGATACTAGTTACACAACCTTACCATTTCACTTCATTTACGCGAGTTTTATAATTAAACTGTAGATATTTATGCATCTATAATATCTGTGAAAACGAAATACTGCATAAGTATTTTTACAAATATAAAAAGATGTAAAATATTTAAATTACAATATATGTTAAAATTTTTAGAATGCAGCACACATTTTTATCAAAATTTTAATTCTTTATTTCAGACAATAAAAATATGAATTTATATAAACATCCGCAGTTTACTTATAAAATTTGTTTAGAATTCGTCAATAATTTGAGACTTGTTCTTTACAATTATTTCATAGAGAATACGTGTCCTAGTATTGTACATATTTATGGACCAGAGTGTAAATCGGAAGAGATTGAATAGAAACCAGTAATTATTCTAATTACTCACCCATTCATTGGTACCATCTTTCATTATGAGGATGAAAACTGAAAATTTTGTCACTAGATAATACATTGTAATGCGCAAATGATTCCCAAACAGTATCTATGTAAACATATGCTCAATGTGATAATAATTTATATTACAGAGACAGATTAAAAGTTCATATTTAATATATTTTTTCAATCATTGAATTTACGTCACATCTACTACTAAGTCATTAGCAACAGTTTGAAAGTTTTAACTTTCAATTTCCATTATATTCAGAAGGTTAATTTTTTTCGTAGAGTTTAGCGTCTTTTAAATAATATAACGTATGCTTTATGTGGCCCTGCGATCTCAGAGCTGTGCCTGCCTTTAGACTGTATTTCTGTTTTTCCATTCGGAATTTTGCACTCGAAGTAGGTGGTTGGTCCATTGTTAAAGGTTGCAGAGATCACAAAAAGATAGCTCGGTTTTCTCCAGGAGTTAATCGTGATTTGTTTTGGAATGTCCGCTTTTGATTTTAACCACTGAATTCTAAACTACCTGGAATGAGCAGTTCAGTGGATCAGGATAGGAGAAACCGTGCCGACTGAGAGGCTATACAGGGTATCTTCATCCTTTTCTAATACCCTGTTGCAGATATAACAAATGACTAGCTTATTCGCGCGACGTGTATAAGAAAGAGACAGAGATACCACGTTTTATCCTCTCTGCCTGCACGGCTGCTTATACACGTACTGCTCATTCTAGGTAGTTTAGAGTTCAGTGATTTTAACCATAATCGTCGTTTGTTCTCTACTGTGTCTAATTCAATTTAATATTTTCCACTAAAAATTGCTTTAAGTTTCAAGTACTTTCGAAAATATAGTAACTGTAAGAATTTTCGCCGTATCCACAACCGTCTGTTGATCGTTATTTACATTTTCTCATCATACATAAACCAATGCCAGGCGATTAAAATAAATCCTCCATCACAATCCACTGGTACCTTAGAAAGGTCACATAGAAGAACATAATGGTCCTCGAGGAATTGAAAGGAAACCTTTCCGCGGACGCGCGAAAGCGTAAAGATACCCCGGAGTACGTCAGAAACTGAATCTTTCCTCTTGCATGGCACACTCGGACTTGTATAATGAATGCAGGGGAAAATTGTCTTCGAGGCGGGTAAAGGTAAAAACTGCGGCGGCCTTTCGTAAGACGAGATCGTCGCTTTCCAGGAGAAATTGAAACGATTAAAAGGGGAAGACCGGGGCAAAGGATACACGGGGATACGGTCTCTTTACCTCGAGGAGCTTTCAAACGGAAAGTAAGTCAAACGAGGTCGTCCTTTCCGAAAAACCTTTTCTTCCACACATCTCATTTCCTGCCGGCCGCTTTGAACAACTTTTTAGCGCGCGTCGCGCTAATTGCACTGTGTACACGTTAAAATTACCTTCTGCTAAATTCGCCGTAAGGCAGAAGGAGGGAAGAGGAGGCGCATACATTTTTAATTAACCGATGCTCGTTCTTCCGTCTCGAAGGGACGAGCTACGTAATTCTTGTTCGTCGCGACGACAGAATAATTCGTTAAGGCGCGATGTGCGCGCTCCGTGAATTGGTAACGCGCTCGTGCCGAAAACTTCGGGCGCAGGAAAGACCGAGGGAGCTGCAGAAAACGGTTTTCCGGCTAAAACGAAGTTCAAAGGCTTTTACCCGGACGAAGTCTGCAACTAGAACTTCTTTCCGTGAGCTTTCGTTTTGTTTTCGAGGGACTTCGTGCCGGTTCTTGGACGTGAAATTTCCTTGCTTGAGCTTCCGTAGACGCAAATTAATTTCTTACCGTGCCTATTCATAAATTGTGATTATGCATGAAATAAATGTTAAGCCGTAGTAGGTAGCAAATATCGATAATATCAAAATCAGTTTTTATTTGAACAATTAAAGAAATATAATTTTTCTGTTACTTGTTCTTTGGCTGTGTTACTTTGTCCTAGGTAGTTGATGTTATTTAAGTAATAATGCATTTGACTGATAAATTATTCGTTATTTTATTTAGAATTTAATAGTTTGAAATGAAATACAGAGGTTTCTCCATCGTGCATACACCATAAAACTATTATTGTTATTTGTATTAGTATTTGGAATAATCAAATATTTGGTAAATATAATAAATCACGTGAAAATAATTTACTTTGCAAATACGATTTTAAAATTATTCTTATTTATTTATTTATATTATTAGCTAAAAAATTGAATGGTTTAAGTTACCTTTATACAAGTAAATTTTAATAAGGGAATAATAATGATTTTGAGTATAGATCTGCATGAAGTAGCTATTAATTAGGTTATAAGTTTGCATGAATAATCAATTTTTAACGAAAATACTGATTTCTCGAAGTTCGACAATGGAGAATTAAACAATTTGAAATGAAAATTTCATAAACGTTAAATCGCATTGGCTTAAAATTTGAATGTAAATTAATAAATATATATGGGTGATGTTCAATAAATTTTGCCTTCGCCATTTAATTGAATGATCTTCATAATCGTTTGAATAGAGTATATGTATTTCTATAAAATAAGCTCAAAATAATTTAAACTAAAAGCTGGTTAAACATTAAATTAAATGTAATCGTCTCGAACTTAATTAACTTCGATCAATTTTATCTCATCAGAAATATCGTTCGACCCTTGTAATATCATTGTCGAATTTATATTTGTAGCGGCAGTATCTTTCTATTTGTGCAATTAACAGCAATATGCCATGGAAAGTAACACTATTTAGTAATGGAGTAAGATAATTAGGTTTATATCTGAATTAAAGTATGAAATTATTGTAGTCTTGCATGGCGTCATTGATTAAACTACGAGGTAAGTTTCCTTTGAATGACTCCGGCATTGACAGCGACGCGTCTGACCTAAGTTACTATTTAGCACGCATCGACAGTAAAATAGGCCCTCGCGTCAAACACGTTTTTGCACGTATTTGCAACAATTAATAACCCGCTAATACAGGTTCAAACGCAATTTTTTCATTCTTGATTTTCATCCTATTTTGGCGTGAAGAGCCACGCCTTAAAATTCCTGACCCTCGCTGTTAAACACCCTGTTCATAAGACTGTTTTCGAAAAAGTTGACTGAGTAATCTCTCATTTTTCTAAAGTATTGACAAGGATAAGCAAGTATAATAAGAGTCAACGTGGTAGACGTGACACCTCCATCTCTAAAATTTCAATTTGTCATTTCCATTACACAGTAGACCTCTAATTATCGCAATATATCGCATTATATTGCAATGTGAAACTTTTTTATTCTTAGTATACCAACATTTAATCAAAGCTCAAGCTTTACACGAAATTGTACTGTATTCCTATTACAAGTATATTAAATTATTAGAAACTATAATAAACAAATTGGTGTTATTTTTCCAATGAAAATGAGTTCAGACACGACCAAAAACGGATTTTTAACAGTAACCAACAATTACTGCAATTGCGGTATTTGATGGAAAAAGGACACAGAAGCTAAAATGCCATGCCAAGAAAATAATTTTCAAAGTTTTCATAACAGTATTATTTCACAGGAAATAATGTAATTAGATTCAGGAATGGTAATTGAACATAATTACAGTATTTTTCATTAAATAATATTGTACTGAAGATTCTGTAATTGATTCCTTTGAAATGGTATTTTGGACCATGTGTCCCTTCTCCATCCAACGCTTCAATTGTTCTCTGGCATAATATATTTCAGTTAATTAATGTTAAAACTTGTCCACTTTATATCGTATTTGGGATTATTATAAATATTTACTTTTTCTCTCGGGTTAAAGTTTTAAACCTCCCAACACGCGAGGAATTAAAACGTACACATTTACAAACATAAATAAAATAAATGAAAGTGAGAGGTTCGAGCATCGCGCAGATCTGTACATATGTGATTCATGAAAATATTGAAAAATCCCTGTTACAAGAGCAATACTTCCACCAAAGCTATCAACACAATCAACAAGTTAATTAACAGAAAACGGTACCAACGTGAATGTCTCTCGTTACATTTGCCCGAGACCATCGAGCTTCCACCATCGTAGTAACATTCCGCTGCTCTCGACCATAAAACCATCGCCGTAGCAGCTTTTCCATCGAAAAGGCGAGTCGGGACGACATCAACACGGTAAGAGTCCCAGCTGGTAACGAAGATCGTGGTGGCATGGCGCGGCGCGGCGCATGCATTATCGATTCCAGCGTCGAAGGGTTTCATACTCTTATTGTCAGTCATACGACTACATGGGATTTCCGGAATCGTAATCTCGTCTTATTTCCACGGAGAAAGAGACGCGGGAGGCCAGAGAGGCGAATGGGAGGGAAACGAATGTAAGTCGGATCTTTGGTCGTCGTCGTAGTGGTCGTCGTCGAAGACGGCTTGCCGTTACTCGCTCGAGGGGCCAATAAAAGTGAACGTTCGCTGTGCAACGCGCGTAATTCAGAATAATTGAAATACGCGTGCACGCGGGAAGGAAAGAGAGAAAGATCGTGATCCCGGGGACGGATTCGAGCCGATCGTTTTGCGAAGGCAAATCCGGCTGGGCGCGACTTCGCTAAGTCCTCATTTCTGCTTTATTGGCACACAATAAGGGGAACGGGCCGACTGGACGGCCTATCCGGCCTATCGAGTAATGGATTTTGATTCCATTGTAGGGATACGTAATCGCAGCTGCAAATATCGTTCCTCCTCGCGGCTGCAGATAATGCGTCACCCGTCCACATCGTGATCACGATTCATGCAGCGGCTGGAGCCTATCGCGCGTACGCGCAGGAGAATGGATTGAATGGGACGTGTGCTGAGTTACATGACGTTAACGAGGCACATTATCCAAAGGTGCAGATTGTTTTCTTATGTGAAATGTTGGGTTTAAGCCGGAAACCCTAGGGACGGATGAATGCAAAATTGTAATGGACCCTTGAAAATGTATGGCATAAGAATTCTGTCTTTAAAAACTTGGACTATTTTTTAGATATGCTATTTGAAAATACTAATATTTGTGGTTGGCAAAAAAAACTACTTTAATCATATTTTCAAAATATTCGAATTTATACCATGAGTTAATGTGAGATTTAGAACATGGAATTAATATTTCTGTTGGAAGGGATAATGAGAAAGATAACATCTCTTTAGTGTATTACTATACAGGGTGTTTTTCCATTTAACTTTATTAGCATATTCTAGAACGATAAGACGAAAATGTTATGTAAACGTAAGCTCTTGAATGCTTTATTGAAAAGTTCTAAACAAAAATATGAAATGATATTTACGATTTGAAAAAAAATCGCGGCACCTTGACATGAAATCATATACCGTTATATTATCAGTTTTAACCAAAACAACGACCTCAGCCAGTAAACATTATATTTTGTAGAATATGTTGGCAAAGTATGGCAGAAAAACACTGGGAAACACTGTATGTCGGTTTACAAAAAGGTTTTAGAATTTTAGTATTTTAGGATTTTAGAGTTTTAGAATTTAAGGGGGCACAATACGTCAAAATGAGACGGAAATAAAGAATAAAAAACTGTGTTTGAGGATTTATTTTTGAGTTATTAATCGTTACAAATAGTCTGACGCAAGAGACTTATTCTACTGCGAACGCCTGCCATTCGTGTCAAACATACTGCTGTAACGAAACTCAAACGTATTTTTTCTGTTTCTGACGTTCGTCTTATTTTGACATTTACTGATGAACAACTTATATACATAGTACAGTTGCAAAAGTTTATATACACTACGTGAATTCGCAACGTTTTGATAAATGCAATAGTTTTTTTGATTTATATTTGCTCAGAATATTTGTAACCTTCATCACTAAACAAATTAATATCTTCATTGTTGCGGAAACTCGTATTTTGTAATATACATATTACAACAAATATATAGGATAATACTGACTTTTAAAAATTTTTGCATATTTATTAGAAGAAATTCTATATATTTTAATGTAGTTTTGACTGCTAATGGCGTGTGAATGTGAATTTAATAACGTAATATTGCATTTGCAATAATGTTTGCTGACCATTTTATATTTTCTAAAATATTCTTCTTTGTTGAGTACATGTAAACTATTATAATTAATTGTAGACTGTGAGTAATTTACCATTTATTGATTATAAAACTGACAGTCCAAAAGAATCTTAATAACACTCTTCTTCACAGTTAACTATAACATATTTCATATTTTTGCAATAAATATTGATCCCTAAATGATAATCGCAAAATTTTGGATTACGTTTTAAATCATCCAAACAATTATTATTTAAAAGTTCTTTGAAAACCATGAACATAATTGACACAATTATATTACTAGTATATTTAATCAAATCAGACTGCTAGTCTGGATTAGGGGACTTGGCCATTACAGCTTTTTTCACGAATATCATCCATCCTTTCTCATTCACTCCTCTCTTTTGCTTTACACACTCTTCATCCACTCTATCGCTCTATTATTGCCATTCTTATTCAATAATTTGTTCAATAATTATCACTCTCTCACTCTACTCGCATTCATCCATTAAGTGTTCAAAATTCCCTTTTTTCGCAACGCATAACACGCATTTCCGACTATCCGCGTTCAACCAATATCTATTTCTTTCTTCTTCTTTCTCACATCTCAGTCTCGCAATCGTTCTCATATTCACGCTTCTTTCTCTCCTTAAATATCCGGGAGTACTTACAGTCACACAATCCTTATATCTAACATTATACTTTGAGTCCCTTATCCTATACATTCTCTCCTGTTTCTCGGTAAATATGATTCTATCTCGCGTTGTCCTACTGTGACAATCGAAACTCCCTTTTATTTTTTCCTCAAATTTCAAGGCACACTCTGCTGCACTCACTCCTAGCGCATCCCACTTTGTTTTCTCTAAAATCATCACCTTTGTAAAGCTGCGTATACACTAGTCAACTGTTCGCGAGCACTATTCGCATATAATGTTTGCAGAGTTCGTAAGCTTTCTATAAACACTACGCAATCCCTTCACACATATGTTACACGAACTATTGAAAACCCGCATGCGAACAGGTACGCGAACACATGATTTCTACAAAATTCATTTGTTATACTGTTCGTGAACAGTTTGCGAACGCCAGTGAAGACGCACTTTAAACCTAGCACCCAGCGTACATATTTTTCCTGGATTCTTTCTAACCTCCCACACTCTTTGCATCCCCATACTTTCGCACCATACACGAACACGCTTTTTATTAAATAATCGTACAATATCATACACCTATGGAAATGATCACGCATTCTCCTCTTACCCGTTCCCCATACTTGACGTATCAGCCAATTACCTTATCGCGCTAACTCTCTAATTTGATTCTGCTCACTTCCATTTTTTCTCATACAGTACCCTAGATATACAAATTCCCTCGTCTCCTCTATGTTGTCTCCCACAATTCTATTATTAACTCTCCAATTAATTGTAAGCTCATGGTAAAATCAAATTTATGATAATAAAACCTTAATACGAATTTCCAATATAAAATAATTATAATATAATTTCGCGTTAATATGATAAATAATCCATCCTTCGAAAGTATCTCCCAACCGAGATTTCCAGATGTTTGATTGAAATTTATAATAGTTCATTCATTCTGGTTTCCTTTAATTAGAAAGTCATGTAATATATGTACAGTAATTTTCAGTTAGCAGATAAAGCTTTACCAAGATCCGCGTAATTTTCTTTGCCTTTCCGTAGCGAAGATGAGAATCGTGTCATTACGCAGTGTAAGTTCGTTGAAAAAAAGTCTTCTGGACGATTGCGGTGCTAATCAGAAAGCAGAAGGGTGGAACGTTTCTCGGTTA
Source organism: Perdita meconis (assembly GCA_030770465.2). Taxonomy (NCBI): domain Eukaryota; kingdom Metazoa; phylum Arthropoda; class Insecta; order Hymenoptera; family Andrenidae; genus Perdita; species Perdita meconis. The sequence continues at coordinate 2,163,723 of JASKOS020000015.1, read as the reverse complement.
GATACGCCCCCGAAAATCCCAACGGAGCGTAAAGTAAGCCAGGGTCTTACGCAGGTTCCTGAAATCTCACCTGAAATCGTTTCTACTACGCCGAACCCGCCGGTTATTAATTGTTATTAAATTCAGAGAGCCGAGTACGAGACCGTTGTGGTTCAGGTTAATTCGCTCCAGATTTGCTGTACTCTTTCTCGCAGGACTGATAAAAAAATATTCGCGCTTACATCTTCGGATGGCGAGAAGAATTCTCAGAGAAATCTCAACTCTCGCTTTTGATTAAAATAAAATAATGCGTTTTGAAAATTTTATAAATTTAGAGGCTATTTTAATTCTGTTGAAAACTATAGTATTGTATTATTAAAGTCATGAATGCGATCTACGCCTATTAAATAGAAATCTTAGATTGTAGAAAATGATTAAACCATTTGAGATACTAATTATATGTGTATTTATTTTTTGTAAATAAGTTGAGGTAGTTATTTCCCATTAACAAGTATATACCCAGTTTAAATCATTTACCTAGAATTTTAATAGTATAAATGATCAAACATAATTTTGTGTAAGCCTAAACATTTATATACATATTTATTTAATACTAATATAATCAGTAGACATATTGAGAAGTATTCATTTTTAACTCTAAAAATATATTCAAAAATATCAAAAACTTTAAGTTTAAATATTTCCCTCTTATAATATAAAATTTTATGAAATATTTACGCCAATGTATAACATATTCTACTATGACTCCAACTGAATTAAAGCACCTTCTCACCGAATTCCAAAGTAAAATATTTCATTGAATCTTTCAAAGTCTAAATTTCAATCAAGTAATCACTATCCATAAGAAACCACTGATCTCAATGATTGCAGGCACATCGTCTGCATCGAAAGTCAGCTCAACGACTCTTCCCTCAGCCGATTTGGTTGGCAGATTGGGCAATTTCATTGTGACCGCGGCGCATTGGAAGCCGGAAACCTTCCGAAACAAACGGCAATCGCGATCGCGGTTAATAATTCGATACCGCAAAACCATGGGCGCGAGAGTGATAGACGAAACGCCGTGGCAACGTGGTCGCGACGTAAAGCCGCGAACCCAACAAAATCCAACGCTGCAACGCCCGAAATATTGCACGGTCTTCCTGTGCTGACGTGAAAATAAGTTTCGACGAATTAATCGCGTGCAGACCGACGCAGGACCACGATCGTATCCGCGTGTTGCCTGTGCATTGCGGTGACTCGGCTGCAGCGTATAATAACGCCGCGCATGAATCATGCGGATTGACGTAGCTCATTATTTATTACACCTGTTCTGACGCGTATCAGATTTAATTCTAACGAAGGAGAAGGAAAAATTGCCGGCGTGGGAGACGCTCTATCCTCGAGCCACTATATATTTCTTAGATTTGCTATTGGATGTTTCCTAGGCTGTAGAGTTAAAATGGGTTATTCGTAATTTATGAAAATGATCTTATGTTCGAATTCTTATTGCACTGAACTCCAAATGAATTAACTTGTAATTTTCTGAACAATGTGTCTAGTTAGTACGTAGGAAATGTGTTCTTAAGAAAAACTGCAATTATATGTATACAATTCTATTCAATTTTATGAACTCTCTCCATTGAGTAATTAATTTTGTTATACCAAATTTATACAAACCATAGGTTCTAAAAATAAAGAACCCTTTTTTCAAAACAATGCATTTGTTATAAAACTATGTATGTCTTAAAACAAATAATAGCCAATCAGTGAATTTTCATATTTGAATTCGCGAAGTTTCTATATAATTATTGTTCTAACAATAAGTTATTATCTTCATTCGTTTAAGTTTTGCATATCAGTCCAGTCATGAAGAAATTGTCTATGCATATGCATTTTCTCTACTTTCCTAGTTGATCCAGTTATTCAAAATACTATCGTTTGTAGTGAATTGTTTTCTATAATGGTTCTTCAGACACTGTTCACAGCTTTTTAAGCCTTGTCCTTGGCTCATATTTTAATAAAAAATGATCAGTCTTAAATTTAATAAACTAACAATAAATTATATGCTGACATTCACGTAAACTTTCGTAAATGTCGAATTTATACTTTGAATAACTTTCAGAGCACCAATTTTAAACTAAAATTCAAGAAAAAGAAATTATACGAATACCATAATTAACAATCACCGCTTAAGTAAAATTTAATGCGTTTCGTCAGTTTACAGTTGAAAACATGAAAATTATAAATATTTAAATAGTCGAAGAAACTTGTTGGATACGTATCAGTCAGCTAAATTGCACCGCATTAACGTTTTTTAGCAAATTCTATTGATATGTACGAGTTATTTTTAAAAATCAGATTTTGATGTATAATTTTTTTATTGATTATTGATTAACTGTTCGTGATGGATTAAAAATAGTATAGCGATCTAGTATAATTTTCTACTTGTACGTCCGTATAACAGTAGGCACATTCTACTTAAAATATGTTATATGTATTTCATAGGTACATTAAGATTATTTCAGCGGTCAAATTGATACTATCACGAAATTTATTACCATTCTCTTAAAGAGATGAAAAAGGGTAGTTAGGAAATTTTTGTCAGTAAGAGTTACTTTCATTACTTTCATAAGAGCGGATAAACTGGAATAATGTGTTCAAACTTGCCGATTTCACAGCGCTGCCTATCTCTCGTTTCCCTAATATATCGCCGGCTATTGAGCGTTCCGTCAATAATCGATAATTCATTTTCACCCTGCGCCGAGACGAATACCGTATTCAGAGATGCATCGGATGCTTCGAAGCTCTCAGGAATTTTTTTGTTTCCTGGAATGTTCATCGCGCTTATCACCATTGAGAGAATAAAATCTCGAATTTTCGAATAACGAACAGTTTAATGGTCTAATCGTATGCGTGCAGCTATGAAATGAGAAAAATTTAAGATGGTCTGAAATTACTTATTTTTAATTATTTTAAACGGATTTTCCTATTATAATAATCAAACGCCGTAGGCATCTCTGGGAACCTTTTTTAACAAAGTAAATATAAAAATATCTAACAAATGATAAAATAATTGTTAATAAATTTTTCAATTCATCTACAGTATTTTACAAACTTGTTTTTTAAATATAAAATTACACGAAAAGTGATAAAAAGAACTCTGTTCATTTATATGAAGAAGGATTAGGTTAACGTTTAGCTAGAAGGTTTAGACCTACAGTTTTTGCTAGGACACTAAAAACAAAACTTTATAATATTCTATAATAAAAAAAAAATAATACCCGTAACTAATTTTTCGTACTTTTAATTTCGTTTCATGCAATTTCCACTCACAAGATATGTTTATGCATTCGACGAAAGTTCAACTTTTACTAAATACCGTAGACCACTGTTTGGCCCGCGAGGTACCCAACGTGTCAAATTAATTATTGTAGCTTTTACCGGAAGTTTAACGCATACAAAGCCATTCAAGCAACGGCTCCCCTAAAAAGTCTCTCCGCAGAGTCGTGAATGCAAAGTTGCAAAACTACAAGATCCATCAAACGGATAATGAAAGGCAAACTCTCATCGCAGATGTTTCGGAGGACCCCCTCCATGGCGAAACAATTCCCAACACGCGGATATTATTGCAACGAAAATACTCGAACACCGTCCTCATCCACCCCGTCCAATCGGGCGTTATCATTAAAGCAATCAACGACCCTGGTCCGCATTCAATTTCCCCGGACGCGGCACCCCCAACAAGAAAGCACCTAGTCCCTCTCTCTCCCTGCCGACCCATGTTCGCAAGTTTCCAGCCGCGAGGACTTCCTCCGAGGCAAAACCCACGGGCAGAAGGACAATCTCGAATTTTCATAAAGCGTCCGTGTGTCTGGTACATTACTCACGATAATCCCGGCAACGGTTGCTCGGTTTCAGACTATGAAACCACAAACCAAAGCCGGAGAGCGGATGGGGGTGGGTTCGCGTGGCTTACGCTTGCGCCGCCAACTTACGGTCCTACTTTTAATTCAAACTTTTATTTATACGCATCGTGCATTATCGTAAGTTCAACGGAAACGATATTCGTTCGCATATCCGCCATATAGAATCCGCTTTCCTGTGTGAGTGCGTGTATGTGTGTGATCTCGATGGCTAGCCGTGAGGTTATCAGCTGATGGAGGTTATCTCGAAAGAAAGGGAATAGCCGAATAAGAAGGTGAAAAAGGGCACCTAAACCAAATTCAACTTATGTCACTTATGATACCAATTGAGCCATTGGATGGAGAAAGGGCACGTAGGCTAAAATGCCATTTCAAGATAATCGATTTCAGTGTTTTTATTACAGTGTTACTTAACAAAAAGTAGTGCAATTACATTAAATTCTTTTTAAGGATGTAGTAACAGTGTCCTCAAACCGTTCTGAAAACAGAAGTAATATCAATTTCATATCAGTACAGTAACTGTGATACTGTACTCATTGGATTAACAAGATCGCAATCTTTATTTTAGCGAAGAATTCGTATTCCTATCTTGAATTATAGGGGTTGGAAGCTTAAATGTTTATGACAAGTCATATACAGAGTGTCCCAAGCAAAGTGTAAGAGCCGGAAAGGGGTGATTCCTGGGGTGATTCTAAACAACTTTTTTCTTAGTGAAAATGCTCGTTGCGGCTTTGTTAACGAGTTATTAACGAAAAACAGCGACCAATCAGAGAACGCGTATAGCGGACGAACGGCCGTTCAGTGGCTAGCCTAAGTTACACGTAACGTTCACGACTGTTCTTTCGCTATACGTGCGCTGTGATTGATCCGTGTTTTTCGTTAATAACTTGTTAACAAAGCCGCAACGAACATTTTCGCTAAGGAAAAAGTTGTTAAGAATCATTCCAGGCATCATTTCTTTTCGGCTCTTACACTTTTCTTGGGGCATCCTGTAGAAGTTTTTTGTTTGCTTTCACATGATCTATCACTCCGCCAAATCTTTGCAATACTATACCAAACACCGTGTATATTTTTAAACTACAAAATGCAAAACTAAGTAGTAAAGTAGACAAAATTTTTTGGCTAAAAATCTGATATTAAATATAACTTTTTGTCATATATGTCTACTTTAAGATTATATAAAATAATCTTCAGTGTGACGCTTTGGAAAATGACAGCAGAGATAAGTTTTAATTTCTAAATGTATCGGAATCAAAAATTCTAAAAAGATTCACAATTTCTGTAAATGCTGCCAGCACAGGAATTATACAACGGGAATTATACAGGACACTCAAAGTTTTAGAATAAAGAATCAAAATTTTTATGTTACTTTATGTTGCCAACAAAATTAAAAAAGTTTTTAATCGAATAATTTAATTTTGCTGTCTGCGATAACCAATAAATTGATGTAATATATAATGAGACCAAGTTCTAAAAATTTAATGTTGCAAACATTCGAGCCGCAGTACAATTACAAACAGATGTGTTGGATCGCATGTTAAAAAGCTTGAGAAACGCTGGTTTAAAAGCACTTTTCACCTTCTCATTCTGCTGTACCCTTCCAAGGGATCAAGAAGCTATAGTTCTATCGCAGATAATTGAATGATGTCTTAGTTGTCTCTAATACACTAAATAATTTGAAGGGTGATGATATTACAATTGACAAAGGATGTCTCTATTAACTATTAACCTCGAATTCTAGACGTGTGGCTATTGATTTCTTGAAATAGGTCTTTTCGTTGAACATGGAATGTTCAATGCTTAAAACGGTGCTGTATAAGTAGCTTTACTGGGATCCGCTCACGGGTTTTGAGAACTTCTTTTATCCGGCTCTTCTAGCCTTTTCTCAAACACTTTACCTCGGTCAAAATTAGTAGCCTTGAAAGAGAAAATAGCGCAATAGATAACAACTTATTACGAATACTTCACAATGCAGTATTCGAAACTTCGAGAATCGGAAGATTCTTAAGATTTGTGAATCTATAATCCTACTTCTCTAATAAAATGTATCAAAGTTAAAGACCAATGAAAAGGTCATAAAGAGTTCTAAGACTGTATCCAGCTTCCTAAAATAGGTTCCTGTACTGCAGAATCTCACACGGCTACTAAAAACTACAAAAGACGATCCGTCTTCGGCTACCTTTTAGACGACGTTCAGGCTAACACGGCATTAAGGGGTTAACCAAAAGCCAAACGCGAAGGATAAGTCAACGGCCCGATAAATGATCAAATGGACGAGGCTGAGGCGTCGAAGGTATTCCATTATCCCAGACGTCGTCGCGTTGGAAGCGCGGCTTAAAAACACGGCTCGATAAGGAGCCAACCGAAGGGGGGGAGCGACGCGTCAAACGCCGACCAGGAAAATCGGATTTGAGATTCGCTTAGTGCCGGTGTTCAAAATCATTGAACATAATTAACCAGCGGCCGGAGAAGAGCGTCGGGTGCCTGAGTGGCGCAGGATTCTCTGCACTCTCTCGGTCGCTCCGTTGCTCTGTCTGCTTCTCTCAATGGGGTGGCAGAAAGGTTAATGCAGTTACCCCCGGCCCTCCCCGCCCTTTCGGTGGCCCTTGGTTTCGCACGGCAGGACATTAGCGCTCTTCTCGACGAGACAGCCGCGCTAGGGCCGAGCGTTTTAGTAAAATGGCCTGAAAATGCAATTATCGGCTATAGGTGCGCGCGCTAATGAATTGCCGACGTTATCCGCATAGACGCCTCCGGGCGTCGCCTGAACGCGCGGCTTTATCACGAAGAAAACGTGGGAGGACAACGATTTCAACAGTTGCACGGTCACCTGCGGGGGAGACCGGGAATGATTGTCACATTTCTCTATCTTGATTCTTTAACAGGTTATGACCATAGGAAGGTTTACCCAGACAAAATTGAAATTAACCTACCTAGGGGGAGGTGGGGCACTTGGATGCAAGGGGCACATTGATACACCAATAGTATTCCAAAATCGAGAAACCTTATTCGTGTCGCGACATCACTAAACCGTGCTTATACATGTGTGAGCACAACGTCGTTTTCGGTTAAAGGCGTTACCGGCGAAAGTTATTGTCGGCCAAATTTCGAGTCAGCGAAATGTTGTCGGTGAAAACCACGTCGGGGAAATTTGTGTCGGTGATTTTCATGGGACCCATATTTTTCTACTAACATAATTTATTTGTCCCAAATACGTTTTATAAGGGAATCTCGGTAATTTAAAAGTTTAGATTGCTATGAAACTTAGTAGATCCTAGGAAGCTTGAATAAACGTGTAATATAATGGTCCAACAAAATCTGATAAAATAGAAGAATGATATATTTGATGTTTTCAGTGACATCATAACTTCAATAATAATAAAACACATGTTTGTTTTGTTTTTAATAGATAAATAGATATTTTATCATATTTTAGGATGCACATTATTAAAGACTATTCTGCTGGTACCATTTTTAATTCACTACACTTTTTCATTTCCGTGCATATTTTACAAACTACGTGGAGTAGGTGTACTAAATCTAGGTTAAGGAACCTATTTTTATAGCTTCTACACTTTTCAAGACATATAGGAAAATAAAAAAGTATATATTAATCTCCAGCGGGAGTTTTTATCTCGAACAAGCAGAAAGGAAGAAATAAAAAGTTACCCGATACTTTTACTAAAATTCTCTATAAACCTGGAAAGTTTCAAAACAACCAAAACTTTCGGATTATGATAACTTGTTAGTTTTAGTGAATAAATTTCGTGAAATAAACTATCTAGAAATTCATAACGTCTATAAAATTTCAAATTTCACGAATAAAGATACTTAATAATAGGTATATAACCATTGCGTTTTAGACAGAGATGACTAAACTAAAAAGATATATTCAAAGTATCAATTGAATCCCTTTTTCTATCTATTTATTAAAAAAAAAAGATGTACCAAACGACCTGTAGTAATGTAATTACAAAACATTAAAGTGATAGACCAAGAACCATTGACAAATACTTCGAAACTTTCTTGCTTTTTTAAATTGTGTAATAAATTCATTTGCGTTTCTCTGGAATCTAACGTTTAGGCGAAAGTCAAATATTAGTAGTTTTATACATAGAATGTACCTAATCAATTATGTGAACATATGCTTACTATTCTATTTCACTACTTGTTATTGTTTAGTGCTTGTAAATTTCTCAATTTTAATTTTACTATACATGCAGGAATACCTCTACAGTAAATAATATATTTACTCTGCAAATATCGCAAAAAATAATCGTTTTCCTTTTCGTTTTTAAAAACTAATTATCTCAAAAACGCATACCGAATAATTAATATTATTTTACTAAACAGTCAAACTGAAATCCTATTTAATTATAGCCAGTATATACTAATATCTGTAGAACGTGTAAGATTTTGACAATGCCTGATATTGTATATGTTGCACTACTTTCAATTAAAGTTGCTATTTCTTGAAACTTATTTGTCACCGAAGAACGAACTATATTTATAACACAGTCCACTACCAATTACAATGTTTAGATATGTGTTATAAGTAGACTGCGGATGTTTATGCAAATTCACATTTTCAAGGGCATAAAAGAAGAAAAGTAACTCAAATAAAAGTGTAGTTTGCCTTCTAAATATCATAAAATGTATTTTATTTGCGATATTTCACGTATTTTTGCATCTTCTCTTTGTGCATTTCAGCAAATTTAAAATCGCCGTAAATGCATAAACATCCGCAGTTTAGTTGCAAGAGCACAAGAGCAAAACACGTTGTTGCAGGTAAGACAAGGAGTTAATCTACACTGTTCTAGAGTAGATCAACGCTAAGGAAACTGAATTCGATAACTATGCTACAAAATACTTAAAATGGTTATCAAAGCGTCACCACCTTCACCAGTTATCTCAGCCTCTCGTTTCTCATTCTTCTTGACGTCAATCGACCAGAGAAGTTTGAAAGAGCTAAAGAAGACGCCAAGATTTATAAGCTCGCTCGCAAATGGTACGAGCTTAATAAGCGAAAGCACGAGATCTGAAAGGGGGATCGTGGGAGCGACGTGTAAGTGGCCAAGACGCCGTAGTTTCGGGGAATTAATTTACGGATTAATAAGGGACTCCGGGGACCTAAGGCATTTACGTTGATAATTTGGGTAGCATCTGGCTCGAACAACTCGAAGAATCCTGGACTTCTCCCTTCAAGGCACCGATGCTTTCGGCTTAAGGAAACCTCTTCCCATTTTCGTTTCGCCGGTAATCGGTCTATTTGAATTATTTAATCCGTGCGATGCGTTCGCAATTAACTCTTCCTGCCTCCTCGAGGCAACGAGACTTCAGTTAGTACGTTCAAACGAAATCACGAACGTCTTGATGCTGCCGAGAAAGTACTCGAGTCTACACCGACTACTTCTACCAGTAAGTTCATACGTTTCGATTATTCTTCTAACCTTTCCCTCAATAAATATCTATTGCTGCGATGCATTGTGTGGAGCACGTTTCTTCGACGCACAAAAGCCCGACGGAAGAAAGCTCGACGACTGCATCACACTCAATCCGTACAACTCTCTGCGCTACGTTCGTGAAAGAAAACTCTGTGCTTCGTACATTCTGCATTGCACAACCTGCAGTGGGTGAAATCTTTGAAGTTTGAGTCGCGATTAACAGCTTCCCCTCTTCTTACTACCGGTATTTTCGTTTACTTCCATCGCCTACAAGAAGACGCTTCGCAATGGAGACAAGTACTCGGTCGGGAAATTAAAACGGAAGTGACTGGCTAGACACGGCGAAATCGGGTCAACGGTACTCGAAATTTTCTGTTTCCGAGGAGGTGTAAAATGGAATTGATGGAAGCAACACCAAGAGGCAGAAGCGAAGCTCGATACGGAAACTTCAGCAGCACTCTCCAGCTTCGGTTCGCAGCGATTCCAGACGGCAGAGATCTCGGTCGAGTTCGCTGAATGCCTACGCGATCATGTCGGCCGCTTCCCTCCGTGCAAATGGAAAGCTCTGTTTACATTTCGACGTTTAATAATCATCCATCATGCAACGCCTTAACGAACTAACGAGGGAACAAAAGCCCGGGGTATCCGACCTGGTTTCCCCAGATTTGTTGCTTGATTCCTCTCTATCTCTCGGCCTCTTGCGGACTCACAGCGTGAAATTCTGGTGGATGGGATGGGCGGAACATGAAAATCCGTCCGGTGAAGTTTGAACGCCGGCGAGGGCGTTGTTGAAACGTGAAAGCGAATTGTCAAGAGTTCTTTCGAGTTGTGCGCAAGTTTCTTCTGCTGCTTGATGATCTTGAGGTGATTTAGATCAGAGTGGAAGCTAGCTGTAGGTTTATCTCGCCTGCATTTTGCGTGGACTACTATCTCGTTGCCGGTGAGAGAGCTTATTCGAGATGGACGGATGAATGTTGCCATTGCGGGAGAGGAATACTGGAAGATGAGAGATCCTGCGGAAGGTTTCCCTCTTTCTCGTTTTGTAGTCAGTTTTATGTTTTAACTCTGGTGTATCCCACTCGAGGATCTAATGTTTCATTGGAACAAAGAATGACTGATGTCCTATTTACTTATAAAGTGACTAACACACTGCGGATTTTTATGTAAAATCCAAGTTTTACAATCATAAATAAACAATTTAATCCTGAATAGTAGGGTGTCTTATTTTTTTAAGATTGCACCTCGTCTTATACTTTTAATATTTTACATATTTCGCGGTTTCTCAATATATTTCTTGGGTTTTTTCACAATTAAAATTCTCATAAATGTATGAAAATGCGCAGTCTAACCTCATTGTTGAGTGAGCCCTTTAGTGGACAAATGAGCCAAGTTCCATTTCTTAATGTTATCAAAATTGGACGTTTTGTTTACAAAACGTTAATTTTACAAAAAATTAAAAACAGAATGTAGCTCTATTATAGGAAAATTAAGTGAAAAAATAGCAATTATGTTGAGATAAAAGAAAAAATACATTTTTAACTATAGGTAAACTATAAGTAACACAACGAATAATCAAGTGTATTGAATTGTAATGTATTACTTTCTTATAGAAAGTGACTTATGCCACGTGACCACGTGGTTGATGTATTAACAATCATAAGTTATGCGAATGTTGTTTCCGAAGGACAATAAGGAAAAAAAAGTCAAGACTTTCCACTAACAATAAGTGCAGTCTTGTATTGTTTTGAGTATCTCATTCCTTAAAATATACATATTAAAGAAACTCATTCGTTGTTGGACTTCTCATCACTTTCTTATACTTGCAAACTGTATTGTGAACCAGAGGTATACATTTTAAAAAATCTAACATCTTCATTAAAGTCGTAATATAAAATTAGCTTTCTCAGTGTCAAAATCGGTTTCAAGTGATGACATAAAAAATAAAGGCTCTAAATGTTTGGAAGTTCTAAATATTGGGTTCTTTATTTTTACCAAATGATTCGGACTTTGCAGAATCTGCAGCACAACATTTCAGCGTGTTTATAGTTTGTGAAATGAAAAGAAAGGAATTTCTTGCAACTAAACAATTAAAACGATCAATAACGAAGTGTAACAAAAATTCAGCAATGCAAAGTATAAATTGATTCATGCCTACCTCTACAGTAGTTGCATTAGGAACGATGAAAACAGTTTAGTATTTTTTATAAAACCACAATTTCTGCAGATACTAAGTTTAATAAATTAAATTCGACACATTACATGCTCGATTTGTTAAAATTTAAAACAACAATTTGTTACAATTTAAAAACAACGAATGAGTTCCTTTAATATATTATAATGAACGAGATGCTCGATATAATAAAACACTGTGCTTAGTGAAAAGTGTTGACTTTTAGTGCTTTGAAAACAACATTTATGTTATGTTGATGTAATTACTACCTTTCCTTTTATTTTCTTACAGCAAAGTTACATTCTGTTCTACATTTTTTATAAAGTATTTACACAAATGTTCAATTTTTACAATACTATGAAACGGGTTTTAATTCAGTTGTTAACTAAAAGGACATATACGTTGTGTAGAGTAATGGAGTAAGTTCAAAATTTTGACTCAAGTAACTACTCCACATTTTACTATTACACTTTTTTTAAAATCACTTTATTTACGATGTGAAAGTAACTCTTATTTTTTATTAACAGGAATAAAGTATATACGCAAAATAAAATAAGGTAAATAAAAGGAGTATTCTTAATACTTACTATTTTTATAATAAACTAATTTTTCGTAATTTTGGATTTACTCCACTCGTCCAATCAGGGTATCATTCGTCGTTTCACCCTCTATAAGAATATGAACAAAAAATTGTTCAATTGTTCTATGTTCTATTAAAAAAGTACTGATAATATTGAAATCTCGCTAAAAAATGACCTTGAGAAAAATTCTTTCCATGTTCAGATGCCCCCCTTGAAATAATATAAGTTTGTCGTCTGAAGTTTATTCATGCGATCAAAAATAATAGACTGCTGCTTCCAACTTCAAACACAATTTTCTCGCCAATACTTGACAAGTGCACTTCGCTACTTCACTGTAATTTTTACTCTACAGTCCCCTATCAATGTATGAAATTTCATTAAAATCAATAGCCCTAACGTTGAATCCTTGTCTTATCCGTCAATTCAAGAGACTCATACTCCGTGAAGTTCATAAGTGTTGTCGAAAGACGAGAGAAGATGCGAACCATAGAAGACCAGAACGTGTCTCCGGGTCTTCATACTTTTCGAATTATAGTGCTAATCCGTCTTCCCCTCGTTCAATTTACGTCCGAATTTCGAGGTCGAGCCACGTCTCCCGTGGCTGCGTATTGCCGAACAGCCATATTATCTCTCATTTAGCCTTATTACCCAGGACGCACCGTGCCATTGGTCCTTGAAGCATTTCGACGTTCCCCTGACTCATAACCTGTCCGATGGAAGACGTCGTCCTTAATTAAGCCGGCTCGAAGGCTCCGCGTTTATACTTTGCGCGGGCTTAGGCATCGATGTACGGAGTATTCGCCACTCCGTGTAATAGTTCTTTCGCTCCTCGATTAAGCTCCTCGCCAACTTTGATCATCTCTTCGAAAATTCTCGGGAGTCCGCGATGATGAGAGCGTGCTCGTACAGAATAAATACCTTCTCCGGACTGAGCACGCGGAGGTTTTAGAGGAAATCTGAAAACCCAGTTATGAGTAGTAAGTTTTTCAATAGGCATTGAAAATTAATGATAAAATTTGTACATAAATGATGACTGTTACGAACCCTCGAAGGGAGCGAGAATTGAATATTTGATTTGTAATTCTAATTCGTTGTAGAAGATACTGTTAGAAAAAAATTTTGAGGTTGAAATTCAATAGGATCGTCTTTCACGAATCGTTTGAATATTACGCATAGAATAGTCGTTTAAAAGGGGCGGGTATTAAGAGGTACGTTATAGACTATCCATTCCGCGTTTCTGATACCGTGACCCGAATTATGATCGCGATCTCCCGGTGCCTGCGTCGTATTCATGGACCTCGCATCACATATTCATACGTATAGACGGTAAACACTGGCTCACTAGCTCTCGAGCACGATCGATTCTTTTATCAAGAAATACACCCTCCTTTCTGCGGGAACGAAGAAGCGCAGGTTTTAAAGGCGATCTGACACGCGACACGGTAAAAAACTTAAGTGTACTTTAAAACGTCTGAGTCTCGTCCTGCATTATACGATAAAGATGGCTTCGAATGAATCTAGTGTCGATGATGTTCGCAAACAGATTATATTGGAAATACGGTGTTTTATTAAAAGAGTCGATGCAGAACGATTTTATGGAGATACAGAAAACGCCACTGACTGACGCCAATCGCCAATCACTGCACGGATTCTCTCGCTTTTTCACTGCATTTTAATGAACAAACTTCGCAGTAATTAATATGCTGTTTTGTATTTTTATTTCTTGATGTAATTGTAATTCAATTTTAAACAAACCCGACCAAAGTATAAACAGTATAGTCACATTGTGTAAGTTTTTTTAATGTCCTCGCCTTGTTTTTGGGGTATTAGCGTGCTAATATTTAAATTGTAAAGAAGCAAGCAATTGTACAATGTTTTTGCGTTATGTAAATAATCGCAATTCATAACTTTTTAAAATCACAAATTTGTAAATATAATATTGAAGTAAGAAGGTTAATATATATAAAAGTAAGTGAAAATTGAACTTAATAAATAGTAATTATATGAGTACATACAAATTATAGTTTAATTTATTATGTGTATTATATTTATCATAAGAGGAATATATTTATAATTTGCATGTTATTTATTAACAGGTAAATATACATTTTAATTATTTATAATTGAAGTATGTGTCAAATTATAATGTAAATTCTCAATTAAATATTCAAATTTCTTCATTAATCTTACACCGTGACTCGACTTTATCTCATTTCAAACTCATATTATTCCTTCAACTACAATTTTTGCACCCTCTTGCTCTTTTATGTTATTCAAATGTTAAATTTGAAAAAGGACCTTAAGCTGATTGGTTACTTCGTTCGTTACACAACCTCAGTACTTGTAAGGAAAATCATAATCACAGTTTTGCTTTTTCATTGAAATAATAAAAATTCTCATTTTATTTCAATCTAATATCAATTAATATACTTGTACGCATTTCAGAATGAAAAACTACTTTTAGTTACTAAGTTTAAACATTTTCTCCTAATAAGATTGTGCACAAGTATCTCCCACTGAAGAGGAGACTTGATCAGAGGTGCTTTCTAAGGTGAATGAATAACATAAAAAAACTGAACTATTCATAGCTAATTTCACAAAAGATATAAAGAATGAAAAAGATTTGACAGATATTTGATCATCTGTTCAAGTATCCTACTTTTTTGATCAAGTACCCCCAATGCATACGAGTTTAAAAAAATAAAAAATAAATTGTACCTTAAACACTTAGATCACTGTATACTATACATCGCTGTAGGTGCACAAAAAATAGCTATAGTCGCTTAATTTATTTAAAACCGGTGAAAATATATCATTCACTTCAAAAGAACGAAGAACACGATGGAACAAATATTTACTTTCTGACTGTTAATAAAATCAGAATTGCTAACCACTTTATTCTATGCAGCCAAGGGAAAATAGCAACTGGAAGTATTGCTGTATCGTAAACATTACACACAAGCGCATATTGCCAATATATTAATTATAAAACCTTCATAATCATGCAAGTATCCTCTCTGATCAACTATCCCACCTTTCCCTTACATATTGCAATCTCGTTATCGTGTAATCATTAAGGTGCACTGTTGATAGAACTTCGAACATCTAAACAGAATATCGAAATGTGAAATACGACAATAATAAATCACAAATCCGTTATCTGCAGTAATATCTCCATTAAATATTAACACTTCAGTCCCAATTGAGTAATATCTTCCGAATAAACCATCTTTCAGGAACATTTTGTTCCAACCTCATGATACCTTTATTTCAAGAAACGTTTGAAATTCTATTCCTTTTTAAAGTCTCAAATAAACGCAATCCTTCAATAGTACCTGAAGCAGTCTCAATTAAGCCTAGAGTCACACGAGCGTCAAAACGACGCCCGTCAATTATCCGTCATGACGACGGACGTTGCGACCTACATAGTGACCGAGATCGACGGACGTTGTTTTATCGCTCCTGCGACCCTAGGCTAAAACAATAAACGTACACTAACGTCCAAGGAGAATTCCAACTACATAATTACTGACACTCCGACTAACAACAGTGTTAACAGCAATTAGAATTAACACGTCGATGACTCGAATTTATTTTCAGTCTTCCCACCCGATGTACTATAAACCGAACGACTCCGACGTCGATCGATGCATTGAGAGTCACATCGTGTTCTAATAACGTGCGATTAACGCAACGTTAAACCGTTTAGCAACAGTTTTACATCATGACGTCGGCGTAACTGGCGTAACAGGGTCGTAGGTTTAGAGTAGCGCGATACGTGCGGGAATCAACAAGCTGTCAGGTACAGGTGGTATAATACGAGTGGCTCGTTCATTGTTCGGAAACAAGGTAAAAATGTGCCCGGGAAAATATGTGGCGAACGCGTTCGTGGCGAGACAATGGCGAGAAAATCCAGCCTGTCCCGTATAATAAACTCGGTTACAATCCCGCGTGAACGCAATACTCGCGACTTTTTTTCCGCAACGATTCTCTACGCTCCCTTACATCCCGCATCACGCGATCATTTTTATACGAGTCGGATACACATTTTTTTATCGGCTCGTAAAAAGGAGCGCGGCCGAGGCCGACGTGTTTTACAACTGAGACACGGACGAAGATACTTTATGAACCAAAAGTTTCAATTGTTGCGCGATTCTGAGGCGTATTAACCCTCGAAAGAGAAGGAAATTGCGTCATTCTTCAGCCCTTCAAACTATTTCGTGAAGCACTGTTTTCTACGTCTTTTCAGCGCAGGAGAAATATTTGAAACATGTGTCTGAATAAAATACGTGGAAGAAGAAGATCGTAGGTCATACAATTTATAATATTCAACGTTCTAAAAGAAATATGCTTTTAAAAAATTCAGGAGTCTATGTAGAAATTTGCTTAACGGTATTCTTTTATATTTACACAAGTTCATTTGAATTTCTGTTTATATGGATGACAGAATTCTTCCTTTTTGAGGTAGTAAATATTTTTGAATAGAATTCCCTGTTTCTAATTTTATACTGTTGGATAAAATTATGAGACAGCCTGAAAGTTACTGGAATAGAGATTTAATATTAAACATTATTATATATGACACACAACTATTAATTTTATATTAGGATCACAAACAAGACGAATAATGTAACAAATTTTCAATTTAATGAAAGATTATACATATAGTTCCAGCATAACAAATGTTACTTTGAAACTGAAATAGTATTAATTTGAGATTGACGAGCATAGTTTTCAGATATTAGATAATCTTACAGAAATGTGTGGAGGAAACTTAACCAAATAATTTATCAAGAGAAATAGTATAATAATATTAATGGATTGAAAGAAGCTGTATGGATATACCTGAACCGAAAATGCAATGGGTACATCCACAATTATTACAGCCACTGTACTAAAGCAGGTGTTCTGAAATTATTTAAAAATGTTGTTCATATTCTTTTTTAGTCTATAGGTATTTTTAAATCACTGACATTAAAGCTTTTTAAAAAATGATAAGAATTGAGTATCTATAACAAACACGATAATAAATTGGCAATTTATCTAAGTGACTAAAATAATTTGATCATACACTATGTGTAAAAAAATTATACAATATTTACCCAGTTAAAAAATTCAAGAAGTAGCAAATAAGAGGGGATCTACTATTAATAATACTAAACACGTGTTAGTTCTGTTTACCTAAGTAGGATACATTTTCTTTCTCTTCAAGTATTATATATGTATTTTAAAATTCTGTTGTAATGAAATTGTAATATTTTCTATAAATTGAAAGCTTATTGTATTATTCGTTTAGCTTGCGAAGAAAATTATAATAAGTAAATAATTCTCCGTTATATGCAATAGTGCTGCATACGTTTAGGTATAATATTAAGTTTTTGACTATTACTTTTCAAGGTGTAATAATTCTGTCTAACAACATTCTAATATTTCCATTACTTAAGATTGTTCACCACCGTTTGCATCATGAACATCGAAAATGATTTTTTAAATATTAGTTTGGTGAATAAATTCGTGTCGTGTTTATTCCCATAAAGCATAAAAATACGCAATCTAAAGACGAGTCACGATTCGGTAGATTTTTCACTTTGGATGAACAGCGTTTAGAAGCTAAAAACAACAAAAAGTAGTAAAACTAATAAGCTTACTAAAAAGTGAAAATCTTATATTTATAAAAAACCACACAAAATTATTGTACAATTTACACTTTGTGTTTGCGTGTACGTTTAAGCAATTCACGACAAAAAGGGTAAATACCGTGCGTCGTTTTACGCAAAGTGTTCCATTGGAACCCTGCTAAAACCCTCTGAAGGAGAGAAACTCAGCACAGGTTAGGGATTACAAACGACCGTTGGTTCTTCGAGAATGAAACAGAGCAAGGTCCCCATTCATCGAAGAACGCGGTAGTTTCGCGTCCATTTGTCCGTTGACACGAGGAAAGCGATGCACCGAATTCTCGTCCCGCGTCGCGACGCAACCTCGTTAGGGCGCGAGAATGAAAGGGCCACGAAATAAAAAGTCGTTATTTCGAAAACGCGTGGAACGCGTACGCGGTTGGGACATTGTTATTTCGCTGCGAGCGTATTTGCATAAATGCATAATGATTCTATTATTTTATAATTTGCTCGGCTCGGGCCACCGCGCAACGGTGAAACACAATTTGTAGAATTATATGTAAATTGCGTATGAAGTTATATTGCCCGCGCATTCACGAGTCAAAGCGCGATTACTTTTAGCTTCGGCGCGCCCTCGGGCGGCCCTCCGAGAACGCGAACGTTAACTGTGAACTATTCTATTTGCCTTGTCTTTAATATTTTCCATCGGACCAAGTCGCTTAACGGCCGCTCTAAGGGCGAACGGAGAACGCGGAAGCGGCAAATTGACTTTGAAGCCGTTGCGGGAAAGTAACCAGCCGAGTTTGTCAAGATAAATAATTTAGCGACAAAATTATTCGGTAAAGCCAAGCCATGGAATTCACTCGGAATACGAAAATTCGTGCGTGCCGGAGAATACCGTTATAACTGCACAATTTTCGAAATTGTCTTTACCGGATTTCGACAAGCGAATCCACTTCTGCTGCTACGAACTTCAACAACTGAAATCTCTTTGAAATGTTACATTCGTAATACGGAATCCATAATTTACTCACCAATCTTATTTTCTCTAAAACATTAACAATGGTACTGTGATTTAAAACTGAGCAATTCTTGGTAATCCAAAAAGTTTGATTATTCTTTTTATTCGTTAGGATAGTAATAAAATATATTTTGTTTAATTTATTCACTGCAAAGTAATATTTCTTAATGATGGAATTTTCATAATGGAACAATTTTTGTTAATTTTTCAGGAAGAAAGTTTAGAATCGTCTTTGTTTTTTTCATAGTAAATGAGTGTGCGAGTATAAAAAAAATAAATCACTTTAATAAGTACAAAACCAAATTTGTTGTTGGCTCTTAACCAAAAATGGAAGCGTCTCCCTTGAATTTACCCTATGCATTCTGTTCACACCATCAAATTTTGATGAATGTTTTTTCATTTTCGATTTCATGAAAATACGTGACTGAATAATTCCAGTTTCAGTACTTCAATACTGCGGAATGCAAAAGCTGAATAGGATTTGATTAGAGTTAATCCAATATTCTAGGTACGTTACAATCTAGTAGAAAAAACATCTGTCATGGGCAGACAGTGCTGTCACCCTCCATATTTCTGCTTTAGCGGGACAATTGATGACAAAAATACTATGGAGGATCGCGTTGAAGTGCGATACACAGTCAGTGCACCTTCCCCGATTTACGTACCTTGCTCTGCATTCCTCGCCCGCGTAAAATGCCCATTCTTCTCCTGTCTCCATTCAAAAGAATTGGTGCCTATAGAGCAAAAACAGACCATTCAACGCGTTCCACCATTGTCAACCGGCATGAATCCAGGTGGAGAAAATGGTGGGAGGGCTGGTTGCGCATTCTGCTGCGGTCAAGTCAGTTATCCATTCATTTGCACCCTTCAGTATTCACCCCTCCACCCTTCGCTTGTCACCATCTACTACTTTCAAGTACGCATCCGCGCATATTACCCTCCCATCCTTTCTCCTATCTTAATTTTCTTCTATCGCCCCATGGAACGTTTCAATTTATTCTTCTTGTAATTCCTTTCAGTGAATCCGCGTCTCTGCGAGGCGCCGCGCGATTTTCATTCATAGGTCTAATTCAGAAGCATTTTGGATGAAATAATTTACAACTCGAATTCCGTTGTGGACTCCTTATGGCTAACTGAATTAACTACTGCCTTCACATTCCTTTTATTCTGATTGCTTCTCTTGGTGAAAGTTCTTTTCAGATATCGAGCTTACGGTGATTAATGGAGCAATTACTTGGAGAGTTGTTGAATTATAAGTTGTAATAATTATATTTCGGTATCAATTTCACTACATAATTGAATACTGTAATTTATGGTTGGATAATCGAATGACTTGTACCTTAACCAGAATTGGGCAAAATTAGGATAAAAAATATTGCAAATACTATTTTAAGTAATAAATGGCTCAAGTAGAATATTATTTCAAATATAACGTGACATTTTGGAAAATAAAAGTATTTTTTTATTATAAATAGTA
Organism: Perdita meconis; assembly: GCA_030770465.2. Lineage (NCBI taxonomy): Eukaryota > Metazoa > Arthropoda > Insecta > Hymenoptera > Andrenidae > Perdita > Perdita meconis. The sequence continues at coordinate 2,143,513 of JASKOS020000015.1, read as the reverse complement.
CATTAATTGTCTATGAAAATAGAGTTAGTAGTACGCTTTAAGACTTCAAGAGATCAGTTCGACATAAGTATTTTATCCTAAATCAGAAAGCTACTTTGAAATCTGTGCAAAAAATTGAATCAATCTGTGGAAAATTGGTTTATTTCCAAAATCTTTGGTATGAAGTTTTTTTTCACTGTATCCTCTCGATAAACCAAAACGATAAAGTGGCTGTTGCGAAAGCAAGAAGCCACAGTTGAATCGTAAGAACAGAATTATTGGTGCATTTCAAGGCAGTAAATTCAGCGCGGCATCAAACTGCAAACTACTGTTCCCAAGCGAGTCGTATATCATTTAACGTTTCGGTAGCGCAACCTTCTTTTCCCACGTGCACGATTTGCATCGCGCAGACGGCCGACAGCGGCTTTTTTCGGCTTCCTATTCCGCAGCGTTGCATTGCGAGCCATGGGCGAACGAACCAATCGGAGTTGCTGCAATGCAGATTCCATCGAGATTCTTATCGTCCTTTCTGTCTCTGGGTCCCGAGCGAGGGGGAAGTCACGACGGCGTGCTGCCTCGTCTCTTCGTAAATTCCGCGTTAATGGCCGAACGTTCCCCGTTTCTGGAACTGTTCACGGAGAGCGGTACCGTCGCGCTTTAAGGAAACACAAAAGCTCTCTCATTAGAGTTCTAAAATTGTCAAAGTACGAGCTAACAGGATTCCTTAACGTGTTCCACCTAATTCCGTAGCTACGGCTAAATGGGACAGCGATCGTGGACGTCATTCGGAGAGCTTTGCCGAGAACAGAGGGATTTCTGAGTATAAAAGCGACTGCCGTTGTGAAAGTGAAAGAAAGGAGGGCAGAAAGTTATTCGCTACGAATTGCGACTTAATTGGTTCGGGGAATATAACAAGGGGACGCTTCAATTTCGGATTTAGATGGCAAGAGAAGGATTGGTGTCAAGATCGGGACAATTTGAAGATTTGGAGATATAATGTCAGAATCTTATTTCTGCTTTAACTTCCTATACGGAAATATACATGCACTCTGGTATTAAAACCACACCTTGTGTTTTTTTTATATTTCCTGTTATAAGCTGTATGAAGTATACAGGGTGTTCCACGTTTTAATGGTCAAACTTTATCAGTATATTCCATGGGATTAAACAAGATAAAAATGTTATATAAACATAGGTTGTTTAACGCTTTATTAAAAAGTTACAAACAAAAATACGGGATTCAAACGGAATTCATAACAAACTTGACATATTTAATGTTAAAGTTAGAGTCCAATTGTAATTAATATTACCATAAAGTGTGATTAATACGTTTTAAATTTTGATACAATCAATTGATAATTTCTTTAAAGTTTATTAAATACAGTAACATTATGAATAGAATAACTGGCTTTTATCAAACACGACTGGCGAATGTTTTTTCGCGTATTCCATTTGGTGAAACAATATTCTATCGAAAAAAGCTGATTGAATCCTAGTTGCCTAATAATTCAATTACTTTCAGTGCTCGACAAGTATCAGTCCCGAATGGCCATTGCACGCGCAGCATGTTTAAAACCTTTTGCACCTGTTTCGAGCTGCCTAAATCCTCTTGGACCGGTTCCAATCCTCTTTGACCTTCCCGCGTCGCTCCTCTTTAGTTCGCGCGAAATTAATAAAACATCGACAAATGTACGCTTTGTCTCGAAAATCCTCCACTATTTCGATTGGGGCGAAAACTTTATGGTATATCGATTCGGCAAGACGCAGGAAAAAAAAAGTAAAATTGTGTCCAGTCGCTGTACACGGAGAGAAATGTTTAATTACGATTGTAGTATTCTCTGGACTTTTTTCCTCAGCCCTTTAGTTTCTTCGATCGGACTTCTTTCTCTTAACGGTAGTTCGTGATTTAATTCGAATCCATCTGTTCCTGCAATTTCGATAAAAGCAATACCACTTGATAATAATTGATAACTAGAAGTATCTTCGAGGAGTACCTATCCTTCAATTTATTTGTATTACGTTGACTGTAGTGCTTTCTTTCGTTTTACTTGGGACTTCTAGGTTTTTTGTTCTGTAACTTAATTGTTTGGCGGAGAAGCTTGACCGCTGCATTCCTTTCACAAAAGAACGACGACGGATTTGAGTATCCGTGGTTATTTCTGTGATATTTTATTCACTCAGATTTGGCATTATTAGGGATAATGCGATGTTTCGAAGTTTTATTCTTTGATACGATTGCAGTCTATTTTTAACTAATAAGGTTCTGACATTTTTCTGATTTCTTTGATGTCTTTTAATATTTTATTGAAACAGTTCCAGTTCCTTGTTCTACAACATTATTAAAATATTGGACATAGTAGAATCTCGATGGAACATATAATTTAGGTGTTTGCTTACAGTTAACTACGAATAAACAAACTAAAAACAGGAAGGTGATGAAAAAACCTATGTAAAAATTTACATAGATTATCAACTCTTTACTGAGACTTTGCTGTAACAGAATCTTGAGCAGCTCAACAGAATATTCAAACCTCCAACAACTTTTGCATATTGGAATGTACCGGTGGAACATTCTATCGTCTGATAGACAATTTTCAAAATCCGATTCATTACAACGATGTCGCAAAAATATTTCGAATTTGAATGTATTATCGAAAAACACAGAGTTCTGTTTGACTTAGAAGACACAATGTTGCAACATTAAACTCAACAGAACCCAAAGGAAGTTCGCTAGGTGTAAATGCACCTTAAGGCAATACACACACGGTGCAAAGTTCATCGCGTCTGGCGCTAATTGGCATAATTCAGTACTACGGGGTGCGACGTCGATGAATTATGCCGCATCGGCACCGACGACAACCACGATCACGCTAGAGACGGTAATGCTCGAACTTCTGTTTTCCATATGGCGAACAGCAATGTTCCTACATTCGACTGTCTGGTGCGATCTTCGTGACAGTCTGTGCATCGCCATCAAAGTAAATTACGACATTTGCTGACGGTTCTGTCAGCAGAAGCTGATACACGCCTTTGTATCCATGTAACTTAATCGATAAAGTTCGTAATGAGCTCATTAAAATCTCCTTAATAAATTATGTGACCAACAGAACTGTATCATGACCAATTTGAATGTACAGGGTGTATAAAAATTATAATCACGACCACTACAGCGCGATTCTATACTCTCACTTTGGTAGAAAATACTGTAAGAAACCACAGGTCAAAGGTCTTTTGCGCTATATTTTACTAATCACGGGGATGAACGTTGTGAAAGAAACCATGGGCCGCAACCCAACAATTTCCTTGGAAAATAGTGTTCAAGTTCTTGAGATGTCAAACTTCTGAGGAACAGTCAAGGAAATACAGTAGTGCGTCCGAAGTCGAACAGAATTATCTGAACCTCGATTATCCAATCCATTGATAAGATAAAACTATACAAGTAGTATAGTATATAAGTATAGTAGTATAGTAGTATAGTTTATAGTAGTACTATAAGTATATAAGTAGTGATGGGATCTGAAGCGAATCAGTACATATAGAGAAAAATTCGAAGCACTTCGAACATGATTCGAATCTCTTAGAAATCTTAAAAGTCTTGAAAGTCTTGATCGTCTTGAAAGTCTTGATTGTCTTAAAAGTCTTGAGAATTACGATACTTTTTGAAAGCTTCATCAGAATTCAATATCTCATAAGCTTTTTGATTACTTTCGTTCAAGTAGGCTCATTGACATACAATATTAAAGGTTGTTTCTTTTCTTTGAAGAAATTAATTTTTCTTCAAAGATTTCAAAACCTTCCATGTTCCAAGTCAAATCTTCCAAGACTTCCCAGTATTCCAAGGCGATCAAGCCTTCCAAGACTTTTAAGACTTCTAAGATGATCAAGACTTTCAATACATTCAAAACGTCCAAGGCGATCAAGAATTCTAAGAGATTCGAATTTGTCGCTACATCCGTGCTAGATTCGAAGCGATGCGCGATAGGTCTCAGATCTCATCACTATATATAAGTCTAATTGTCATGTTCCTTTGAAAGATATACAAAACTTAATTTTCAGCTTCTGAAAAATTTTTAATAAATGCTAAAACAAATTTAGTTTTACAAATCATTATTTTTTGTATAATAAAGTATAAGTAATGTATGTTTACAACGTATTTATTGCTTTTTGCCGACATTTTATATTTCATTAAGTATAATACCAAATAATGGCTTTCTTGCGTAGGAGCGTTTTGTCATATGGACACCTTGTTCCATATTTTATCCGAATACTGAGATACAAGATATCTCAAGGTTAAAAAAAAATCATTATTTTCTGCTTCTTCTTATTAAATTTCATTCATAGTTAAGAAATAGTTATGAAGAGAAATGAACAATTCATGTGATTTGACAGATAAAATAAAAAAGTACTGAAAAACATATTTTTTGTTGATTTTTCTTTAAAAGAGAGTTCTAATTATATAGTTTTCCTCTATATTATACTCTATACTAATATTGGTACTGCTGCAATATTGCGGATATATTGCTACTGTTACGGTTGAATTGCGTCTCGATAATGCATAGCATTGTGGAAACTTCCCTAATCGAGCGCAATCCTAGTCTTTGAGTTTATAAAATTAATATCTCTTCCGGCGATGCGATCGACTTGTTAATATAACGGATTTCTTCCTTGGAATCAACGTGGTCCTATAGCGCAGCGTATAGTCTCACCAGCGTGTGATTCCCCATTTGCGTTGTACGAAATCAAAATCATATTATGCAGGTACGCGGTGACCATTGTGAATGTAATTCTTTATTTGTTTGAATATAAATTAGTTTCATAATTGTGACACTCTTAGTTAAGTTAACGCTTTTCGATAATTCTTTGTTAATTGAAAACCTGGCAACACAAGCGTTGTGGGAAATCTTGCGAAGTGAATATTTAAATTCCAAATTCAAGAACAGCAATCGCAATGCAGTTCAAACCTGCGACAGTTACACGAATAATGTTGTACGATCCTTAAAGGTAATCGGAAAACGATTTATCAAACGACTCAAATTTTCCCTCTATAAAGAAAAATTCAAGTAAATAGAGAATTCGTGTCGTTCCTCTTACTCCTGGTTGTTATTACATTCAACTAGCAGTGAGAGTAGTAATTGTTTCCACGTTGGAATAGCTATAATAGCAGTAATTGTTATCGCATTCAATTAGCCGTAAAGCTTCAAGTTTTAATTCCGACAAAAAGTAACTAGAAATTGGATCGTGAAAACGGACAATTTAGATGAAAATCTCGGACGACAACATGTTAGAGAAAATGCTGCGTGTCACATTTTCCCATAACAGTTGCTAATTTCTGCAACCAACCAGTTGTAACAGGATAAACAGTTATATAGTTACCAAAACTGTGTCCGAGAACTTGGACACAGTTCTTGGACCATGGATACAAGGCTTAACAGTGGTAACTATTATCACATTCAACTAATTGCAGGAGTAGTACCACATTCAACTGGCTGTAAGTGGCAATGACTAACTTCCCATTAACTCAAATATTTCTTTATGTGAAAATCTGAGTGAATATAGTAACAGTTAACTACAAGAGCAACCATAGTAACTTCCAATATACGTTCTAACTCGTCGATTAAGAATTATGATCGAGAATTCTCGCGAACCATGTTTTTTCTTCGGTTTTACGAGCACTTAGAGCAGGTATTGCGCACTTTCTGTATAACTAAATTTATATTGTAACAATATTTGTCCCTTATACTCCCACAGGTGTTACGTCACCTCGGCTGCGACAGCATAACCAAGTTACGGGTCACATTAAAATAAGGTATCCCGTGAACTTAATAATGCCGGATACGACAGAGATTGTCTCAAGAGGCGTAGGTTACCGTGAGGTACGTTGCCGTAATAGGCGGCACGTGGGAAATGTCGTTGTATCGTACTACTAAGTGCCGTAACACCTAACGCGCGACAAAGGGAAATTCTAATGAGATCTTGCAACGTCGTTGCGACCAACGCAATAACAGTGTACGAAAGACGACGCAGCAAACAGTTTGGGTACATGGCACAGAGGAAAAACTTTAACACGTTCCGTTTTGCAAACTTCTAATTATCGCAATTATAGTAGAGAAAAGGGACTAAAACGGGACACCTCTCGCTATGTAAGAACTCTGACCTTTTTTGTTAAATGGATGTTGTAAATTAGTAACCAATGGAATAACTACAGAATAAAGTCGGGAATCCACCAGAAAGCTAAGCTAAGCTATGCTATGCTATGCTATGTTCAAAAAAATTAGCTTCAATACATTTTTATGGATCCGTTTCCACCAAGAGCTAAGTTAAATTAATGAAAATGTATTGTTTAAACATAGCATAGCATAGCATAGTTTAGCTTAGCTTTCTGGTGGATTCCCGGCTTAATGCCATCAAACAACAGAATTACGATCATTTATTTATTATTTAGTATTAATGAGTGGGACAATGATTTTTGTTTTGTGATTTGTGAAATTCTTTCAACTGTCAAATTCGTTCTTTTCTTCAATGTCTTTTCTTGGTCTTTAAATTCCCCAGTATTTACTTTTTCACCTCTAATTTGTAGAAATAGAGTAGATGTAAGATTTATATGATTTTTAACTGTTCCTTTAAGGTAACAATTGTAACCGTATTTATATTTCTCGCTCCTCCTTTTGAACGGAGGAAATGATTTCTTGTTACAACAAAATCTACCGGTTAGCAAAATAGAGATTGTTGGATTTTAAATAGGATTCGTGCCTCCAGGCACTGGAAGACGGGAAGTCTCCTGAATTTAGACACGGTGAATTTTGGTTACTAGTACTTTACTTTTTATGATCCACAAGTCTTTTCGCACGTTCCTTAATACATAAAGTTCTTGCTCATACGCAAACGCCGGAATATCGCTCTTTCTAGCCGATGGAGGAGTGTATGTGTTTCCTTGTTTGTAAAATAAATTGAGTTTCTCACATTGCATCTACACAATGGATGAAAGGACTGCTGACGCCCGTGTGTCGCAGTGAAGCGGCGAAATGGGATTTTGGGGCACCCTCTGGGTGAACCGTGTTCCCATCCGTCGCTCAGTAGCTTCACTCTGGCCGCTTTCTTTCTCCCGATGCTACTCCCAATCAAACGTGCAAAATCCCTTGCCCGGTACCGAGAACGGGGAAGGCAGACCACGCTGACTGGGCCTCACACCTTTACTATTTACTCAATTGACAAGAGCTTGGTGCTGAGACACCCGTTTGGATGGATCGGTCACGAAGCTCTGCAATTTCGTTATCCTATAGCTCTTACCTCCCTACTGAAACACACACACTCTCTCTTTATTCTACGCGTATCGTGGACGGGAGCCGCTTGCTCAATTCTGAGTTCTCTAAGATTGAGTCCTCTATGGTTTCTTAGTAAATTTCACCTATAGTGAATAGATTATTATAAGCTTGTTATAATTTTGACTTCTACGATGGCCCCAAACTTGAGAATCGTTTGGAGCTCGCGGGTTGGCACGGATGGCTCTCTATGAGGCTCTAACAAGTGCAACACCTGCGCTGGTTCCCTGACGCTGGCGGCGTGCCCTGCACCGGCTCCCGTCGACGGACTCTCTTACGAATTCTCTGATCTATTGGGTTGACCCGTTTTGGTCGCGCACCGATCGCAGAGTGTCGGAATCGGACAGCGGCATCGAGCGCGTTCGATCCTGATCATCGGGGAAGTTGGTTGCGCGCGCACCCGCCGTCCTGACGGGGGGACCGACGACGTTGATGTTCTCCTCCTGCGGGATTGACACTCTCCTACTGTGACGTTGGGATTTTAAATTCCCAACGTTCGAGTTTATTTATCCGTCGCCTTTGACCGTCCTATGCCCGTGGCTGCGCGTTTTTGTTTCGCGTTATATTATGTAACCGTAACTGACGTTCAAATATACGGTTACACAATAAATGACGACATGTCTGTAAATCATTTCGATTTCCCTAATTCTGACACCCACGTGTTCCAAAGTTCGAATAAAACAAAATCTTTTAAAAGTTACAATGTGTACTTTGAAGGCAGTAGAAAAATGAAAATGATGCGATGAGGTAAGCAAAACTGAGAAAATTGGGACCTTTATCCTTAGTATACTCAATTTTTTAAAGCATTTTTATGTTTTCAAATATACCTGTGCTTAAATAAGTAATTATATTGTACATATAAGCAAAGTCTATTCTCATCTTCTGCATAAACGAATATTTATATTAAGCAGTTTTAATATGTAAGAAATAGGGGAACCGACTTTAGAGCACCTTTTCCAAACCATCATTTTTGACATTTTCTTATAAATTCGAAGGTACTTTTCACTATAATTTTGCATACAAATTTTTCGGGGGCAAGTTTTTAGATAACTATTCAAAAAATATTTTGCAAAGAGCAAATTTGTATTTTTCGTTGAATTTTCACGGAATTGCTGGTATTGGAATTTTGGTATTGGACAAAAATAATGTTAAACGTAAAATTTGCATAATTTGGATTATTATTAGCTAAATTATATTGGAAATTAAGTTTCATAATTGAAAGCTATTTTCGTTAAAAATAATTGTAAGGGTATGATATTCAATTCAATTTTTTATTAGGAGAATACAAGGAGTCCATCAATGTCATGGTCACAAAAATCTAACAAAAATGTAAATTGTAAGGTTTTGCGCGTCTTAATAGCTCATTCTGTTATCTATATGATCTTCTTGAAAACTCATTCAAGATCATTCGAAAACTTGACAAAAAAATTTAATGCTGCGAATAATGAAATTAATTTAAATCAAATCAGCGATATATTATTGGATATGTTTAGCCCAAGACTGAATATGTCTTACAGACAAACTATACTGTATGTAAAAATTAATTCACTTCATTGATAATGGATATTAAGTATGGTTTAATACAGTACTTTTTGCGTTTGTAATAATGCTTATTCTTAACATGCGTTACGAACAGATTTGTTTTGTTCCGTGTGGAGGACTGTCTTCATGACAAATTAGCACATATTCACGTCAGGTAATGATAAACTTATGAAAGAACATAGTTATTAATTAAAATTAAATCGACGAAAGCGAAGCACATTTCGCTATACTAAACTTCAAACACGTTACATGTAAAATAAATCGAAATTATTCATTTGATATTTTGATACCGATCCATGTAAAAAGCATAGTAATAATGAACAGTAATTTAAAGCTTTTCTATACGCCAAAAGCATAGTTACTCTTCGGGTGCTAAAACAAAAACAGAAAAATATTCAATTCAACTTGTCTAAATAAAAATTCTTCAATGATTTACGAACACCATTACACGCTCTTTGGTTCTGAATCTCTGTAACGTTGCCCTTTATATCAGTACCACATTTCAAACATTCGAATTTAGTGCAAACAGTCTGTAATAAGCTTCAATCTCGCAGGAACAGTACGTAACCCCTCGTACAGTGAATAATCTCGATTTATCGATAGCCGACGACGTAGAGGTAGATGATTCAGTACGTACTCGTTCGATACGGTGTATTCCTTCGGGCCATGAACAACTTCAGCGATAGCGTGTTTGCTTTCGTTCGGAGTTTGGGACTTCTCGTCCACATCGGTGCAAAACTGGGCCAATAACCAGCGATTGGTGACTTTTAAAATAGAAATCCACAGAGGCATCGTCGAAGAGAATAAAATATAGACGGATGTTGAAGAAGGAACCGCCTAAGTTACTGACATGAGTCGCGATCTGTCAATACATGCCTACTAAATTATGTTCGCGTTTCTATTTCAATGAGAGAAATTATTTATTAATGGACACTATACAACTTTTGATGTGTAAGATTTGAATTTGGAATACTTGAATAATTCACCTGAACCTGGACAGTGAATGGCGATCGTAGAACTTTTATTCTCAGATGCTTCTCGGTTAGTTATTTACAACTGAATGCAAGCTGAATGGAATGTTACTCATACGTACCAATATCATCGACATTCTGACAGAGAGGAAAAGTTTTATTTTCAGACTTCTCCTTGTAGCTCATAGTTTATTTTCATGATGTCACATCTTTAGACACTATATCTTTTCCGATTACATTTATTTTTCATCAACTAATTGAAACCATTCATGGACATTCTGACAGTAGTTAAGAAATGAGAAACAGAATATTATTTCTGTCTCGATTTAAGTTCTGCTACTGCTTGTTTTATAATCGTTACAGCGTGTGTCTGCTTTGAAGAGTAACGAAAACTACTGCGTAAACCTGACCGATGACCTTAAATCGAGACAAATCTGTAAATCTGTAACTACTGCGAAGCTATTAATTATGTGTCAATTATTTATTATTTTATCACCCATAGCGAATTAAATGTGAGGACAAATACAGTACACTATATTTCCTTTGCCTTTTTATATTAACATAAAGAAACTTGAATTTTAGTGCGTATAAAACTGAAAAGGCTCGTTGAATTCGGTTTTACGAGCAGCCGTCACACATCTACTTTGAACTAATTGAAAATTTACCATCGGCGTCATACGCAAGCAGGTCTTCTGGTATTTGAGTGGAACAAGATTACACCGCGGCGCGAGGCAATTTAAAATGAAACGTCGCGAATTTATGGACTCGTAAACGAGACGACGGAATCCCCTTTCGGATTTCTGCGCCTCCACCGCGGGCGAAGGGAAGGGCTTCCACGCCCGGGCGCACGGAAACGTCGAATTTCACTTCGGAGGGGGGCATAATACCCGGAATTTCGGAATTAGCACCGCCGCCGCCGCCACCGCACAATGGAATACATTAAACGGTATACCCGTTCCGAAAGCTAATAAAGTCCGCTACCGCTTATTACACCTTCGAATACGACTTGATACAGATACAGATACGCGCGCAGTCTGTCCGCGTTACTTGCAATTTCGAATTCTTTAATATCGTTCGTCCGTCTTATGAACACACTTACATTCGTTTGCGATGCATTTCACTACTTACGGAAATTCAAAAAATTATGCAACTTCGGGTATAGGTATACATTATGCAATTTTTTGCTGCCCAAATTCACTCCAAGCTTACATCTCATCAAAGTAAAACTCCAGGAGTTAAACAATAAAAGAAGAAACATAAAGAAGAATATGTACATACTCAAGCTACTCTCATAGGACTCCATCATTTTCAAAGAATAATAAAAATATTCAATAAACAGAAATCCCTTATTCCCCCATAAGTCTCGTACAGAGAAGTTTCGGAGCAAATATCGCACTGAAGCAAAAACAACTAACAAGAATAATCCCGAATCCGGAAATTAAAAAAATTATGCAACTTCGAGTATATGTAGAGCATATGTACTACGCAATTTTTTTTTGCTGCCCAAATTCACTCTAAGGGGTTGAAATTACCCTTCGAAAAATTTGGCTATTTTTCGATTCCATTTTATAATTCGCAAATTATGAGAAATAGGAAAAAGCTTCTGTTGGAAAAATTGAGCATATGAATTTTGTCACTTTATAAAAACTACTTTATTCAATAAACATAACAATTAATTTTCACCGTAAAATATTTCAATTATTTAGCGGAATTTCAGAACCGTCTTGTTTTAAAATCTGTCACTTCTGCCATTTCTCCAAAAGTTGTTATAATTTAATTTCTGTACACTTAACTGAAACTGTATTAAGGTTGCTGCGTTCCATCTCTGATTTATTAGAACTTCAATTACCAGCACATTATTATGAATATAGACATTGAAATTATTATAGCATGGCGAGGAATATCAAAAGTAGATATTAACATTAACTTTTCTATATTCTTTTTAAATTGAGAAAATTGATTAAAAAGAGTAAAATGCATGACCGGGTCAAAACAGACTCGAGGACCATAACAGGCTTAATATTGATTAAAAAAAAGTCTCACAGTTGGATCTCGAATGAACGGAACGTCAATAAATTAGAAAACCATAATCAGAGAAAACGACTTTTATAAAGTACATAAATACATATAGTTTGTAATGAAAAAAGTTTCAAACACTGTTCAATATACACACTTATATCCCCCATCAACAATATTTCTACGACGTATGTGTGTCCCAAAAATAATTTGTAAAAAACACTTTTCTTCCCTCCTAAGATTGTGGTCCATCTCTCACAGATTAGTTCTAAATACTAATCATATAAAACCCACTTCAACAAAGACCCACATTGTACTATAATCGCCACATAACAAAGAACAACATTACTCAGAGAACTTTATCACGGCTAACACATTCTACGAATTTTTCAGTCCCCTCTGATCCCTAACGGTGTTCAATTGAATAAAAAAAAAACTGACATTCTTGGACGGAGCGTCGCACCGCGATTTATCGTAACAATTTGCCGATAATCAGCGCCGTTCTAGCGTGATATCGAAAATCCTTTCGCGCTCCCGCTTCGTCGTACCTGTTCTTCACCCATAAGAAGATATTTCCGATAAAGCCACCCCAACCCCTCGATCTGTTCCTAGTCTTCCTCGTCGTTAGCTGGTTGCGCCCACGTACACGTGTCCCGGTTGCAAAACGAAAAGACAGATACCGGGCGAGAGGGAGCATGGAAGAGAGGAACTTCGTCGAGCCGGCGCGGACGAGGACGGAAAAACCGAGCGGAAGCCGAAGGGTGGATTCTTGTGAGAGCAAATCTTTGTCGTAGGAAATCGACCGTCATGCTCGACCGAAGGCTTTCGAGGGCCGAGCACGTCACTACCGGCTGATTTCGCTCGATCGTGTCAAACACTAAGTGCGGTTTCTGTTGGAAACGATTCAAGGTTATCGTCCTTCCAAGTGCCGCGTTCTACTTAAAAAGAAAATCGTTTCACGTTTTTGCTGACCGCCCTGTTTCTTGCATAAGAATAAACTCTGCAAATATTGCATCCTTTCGACGGAGGAGAATGTTATTCATTTCTCGGAATAAACCGAACAAGTTTATGTATCAAATTATCTTAAGTTAGCTTTTGATAGTAAGCTTATAGTTAGCTTCTCAAATTTGCTTGTGGAAGCTTTATCGAGACCGCTTACGAATTCATCCTTCTACTTACGTAGAATTTACATAAAATATTTAAATTAGGGGAGAGTGGGGTAATTACGAACACCTAAGCAAGAATTCAAATAAAACGATACCTGAGTATGAAAAAAGTTTTTTTATTGATTATAATTGTAGTTTAACTATTCATTTATAACTTACAGTAATCAATATCGATAAAATTTGAAAATAAAATATATTTTTTATAAAAAAGCGAAACCCTTAGTGTTCGCAATTATTCGACTACTGATGGGGTAATTACGAACACCTAAGCAAGAATTCAAATAAAACGATACCTGAGTATGAAAAAAGTTTTTTTATTGATTATAATTGTAGTTTAACTATTCATTTATAACTTAAAGTAATCAATTTCGATAAAATTTGAAAATAAAATACACTCTCACTATACAGGGTGTAACAAAAATGTCGCAGTCCCTTAAAAGGGGTAATTCCTGAGGTGATTTTAAACAACTTTTTCCTTAGCGAAAATGTTAGATGAGGCTTTGTTAACGAGTTATTAACGAAAAACACCGACCAATAGAAGCACGAATACAGTGGATGAATTTCAGCGCGGGTTCCAGCTGTAGGTAGTATTGGCCCGCCATCGACCGCGTCATCATTAATCCGCTGTTCTCGCTCGCTGATTGGTCGGCGTTTTTCGTTAATAGCTCGTTAACAAAGTCCTAGTTAACATTTTTGCTAAGGAAAAAGTTGTTTGAAATTACCTCAGGGATCATCCTTTTGAAGGAACTGCATCATTTTTGTTACACCCTGTAGAGGCTATATGACAAAGTAACATCACGAAAAATTAGATGAAAACTAACGAAAAGTTTAAAGTGTATTTACCTTAAACCGTACGTGCTGCTTCTCTCTACCACTTATTGCCTGACACTGAACGCGTTCGGACCTATCGATTGGCGATTGGACTTGATCTATTTTCCTTTTTTAATAGACTGAAATAGCTGTGTTCGCAATTACCCCGCGTTCGTAATTACCCCACTCTCCCCTACTTTACATAAAATGAAATGTCTGTCATCTGGCTGCTATTCAGGATAATAATGTTGCGATTTAGATACCTTTGAAATGTGGATCCGAGTTTGAATGCAAGTTGATTTTTGAGGGAGGAACTCGAGGAGGAATTCTATAATCGATTTATGAAGAAATTCATCCCTTAATCACGCGTGTTCACGTGATTTGATGAAGATCATTTCTCATTTCCTTTCAAAATCCCCAACGAAAATTGGCCAGGAGTGTTAGATTCAGCATCGAATATCTCAACCTAGCCACTTGCGTCGTTCGTGCGGAGAGCAAACATTCATCAGAACCAGCGCGGCCCAGTAAACCATTAAGTTGGTTTTCCAGCGAGCCGCAACCCACGGTTTACATGTCACACGTTTGCTCCTTCGAGCCCATTTCTCTTTTTCTCCGACGCTCTTTAACTCCAGACGGTTTCGAGGCTGACCAAGGGGAAAAAGATTAAGCGGGCAAACAAATCGTGTGTGCCGTATCCAACAGCCCGGAATTAACGCACCGAGTGCTTTTACAAATCCCGACAAAGAGGGCTGCGGTAACAATAAGCCGCGAGGTAAGTGCTTACAAACACCCGAAGGGAGTCGAGCTTCCCGCCATCCCTCTCACTCTGTCCTTCCCTCTCGGGTAACTGTTCCCGGTTTTTCGTGCCTCGACCTTTCTCCCACTGTCTCTTTGCCCTCACCTGACTCGCGATGGAAACTTTGTACCTTGCTGGCCCTCCGTTTTCCTGCTACTTTTCACCCTCAAGTGTGTATGCACCTTTTTGTTCGGACTCCCTGTTCCTTATTGTAGTCAATGTTGGGAATTCCTTGCTCAATCTTCCTGATTGTTCTTTAAAACTTATTGTTTCATGCTTTCGGAGTCGTTTTAATTTTGTGGTCTAAGGTTGGTTTAAGGCATTAGCTGGTGGAAGTTTTGTGTTTTCTTTGGCATTTCAAGTTGAAAAGTAAAAGGAGAAAGGAAGACAATTTATAAAATGTGAATAAGTCAAGATTACGTTAAAATAATAATTTTGAGGGAATTCGGGCTATTAGGTTGGTTTATAAATACCCACTTTATGTTCCTTAAAACAATATTCCATAATAGTAAATTTTATTTAGATCCAGGTTGAAAGTAAGACGATTTTTCTAGTATTTCAGATGTTAGTAAAATGCAGTAATTAGTGTATGTAATTAGTAGACTACGGATTTGTATGCATATATATCAAATGTTAATACCTGAAAATGTATAAGAATGTGCAAGAACACAAAAGTATATGAAATGTTGAAAATATGATACAAATTACAATATTTAGAAATAAAGGAATATATTTATTGAAGTTACAGGTCATGTTCTGAGTCTATAAAAATGTAAATTTGCATGAAAGTCCGCAGTCTAGTAATTAGGCAGTTCTAGAAATAACAGTTACAGTCTACATACATCGGAATTTATTTATAACTCAACCTGATAAATATTTTTAATGTACGTATTTTGTTGAATTATGATCTCTGAAACTTAAATAAAAAAAAAAAAACGAAGAAATTTTGTTTAAAAATAAAGACTTCTATGAAAAGGATTCACTCTATCAATCATCTCTTATCGGATTCTCATATTTCTGATCTAGTTGTACAACCAATGCTGAGATACTCTGCATAAGATTATGTAATGTCAAATGAATTGTTTGTTTCCATTAGTTTTATGAGAGACACTCTACTAAATATGTTATTAGTGGGCGAAAGAAAGGTGTGTATTAAGAATATGGCTGCGAATCATTAAATATGGCAAAGAACCATTGTTCTCAGTTAAAGGAGGCCATCCCAACCAACAAAAATGATAATGAACAGTCGATTATATTTCAAATCGAATTGCTTTAATAAAGGAACTAGGTTTAGCTAACAAGCACTGCAGCTAATAAACTCAGTTCCTAACGTCGCAACAATTTCTGGTTCGTGTTCACGCATGTACTGCAACCACACTGCCAACACTAAAGATACCCCTACACACGCTCCTCCACACGTTATTACCACGCAGAGTAAACAACGAGGAGATAATCGACGCGGTGGCATTATACCTCGAAAGGATACAAGGTGTCCCTGAGTCGACGCGGGACACCGATATCATTTAGACGCACTCACGCGGGTCGCCAAACATGTCGGCTTGAAACAAAACCAGCTGCGTTTTAGCCTACGACTGCGGTCTCGACAGATAAGTAGTACCCGCCGTGGGAACAAGCAGGGACGGTGCGGCGACGAGCAAGGTCGACTGAAACGAAATTTATGCTTCGCCACGTCGACGCTGAGATTTACACGAATTGTCCCTTCCCCCGCGGCTGGGTTATCTTCCTATACGTAAT
Organism: Perdita meconis; assembly: GCA_030770465.2. Classification (NCBI taxonomy): domain Eukaryota; kingdom Metazoa; phylum Arthropoda; class Insecta; order Hymenoptera; family Andrenidae; genus Perdita; species Perdita meconis. Next base: position 2,127,159 of record JASKOS020000015.1, on the reverse strand, counting down.
GCCATGTTTCCCATCCCGTTTTCCTTTCGTCTTTTATCGTCTTTCCACCGCTGCTCCGCGAACACGGGTCGTATCCACAATTGCGCAAGTTAGAGCCACGCCACTGCACAATAGGTCCGTCGAATGGAGGAAACGAGACCGGCAACGGTGCGAGGAGGGTTCGTAAATTTCATTAGAACGAGGAAATGAGATGGTTGACTTCTTGTAGCCATTTTAGAATCGCTAGTTCTGGGGCGTCTTTTGAAAAACCATGGGATTCGAAATAGGAAAAAAATAAGGGCGGTATTAAAGACTCTATGTAATGGGTGAGCATTATTCACACTGCGATATAAATTTGAAAGAAAAGTTTTTTGCCAGAGAATAAAGAAAAATCGGAAAGATTTCATTTATCGATTTTGAACCGTCACCTCTGTAGCTGCATCCAAATAAACGCAGTGTAACACGCAACGCAACGTGCAATCGAACGAGATTATATTAAAAATTATAAATTTGTTTTTAAAAAGTTCAAGGTAACCTTAAAAATTCTTGAAAAAAAAGAGTTTACGAAAAATTTACTGTAATCATCTTGAAGCTCTCTCTGAACTGTGCTATACTTGATAAAAAAAATTTTCGATCGACCAGCTAATAACAGACTAATTTAAATTGATCACGTTTCGTGGTCCACCCTGTATACTGTTCAACGTGACAAATAATTTATTGAAAAAATTGAAACTGTTTTTCATCATTTAGTAATAACGTCAGTGAACCAAAAATACCATTGAATATATATGTATAATTTTGCAGGCTTGTAAAACACAAGTATGTTTTTGGGGTAATTTTTTCTTATATATTCATGTCAAATAAAGCAATTTTTTCATTAAACATGTAGGTGCATCCACTATAGTTTCTTATAATGTAGCTGTCTACTTATGAAGAGATATTTTAATTCTGGAAAATTATAATTTCATGAAACTTACAACTATCTAAAGTTAATCTGCTATTTCAAGCGAATACAGTAGCCTTTCAGCTTCGTAAAAAAATTCAAATCTTTATCTCCGATATAATTATCGTATTTACCATGACTTATGTTTTATAATACCGCACACACCTATTCACTGCTGCTCGATTACCTGTATCTCTACAAATACATGAAATTTCGGCTTAGAACTACAAAATTATGTTATTTAAATGCATTAGCAATTTTGCTTAAAGAAAAAAAATCGATGTTTTGAACCCGTTATATGTAATTTACCCATTAAACGTCACGTCTGGTAACTATCTCTGTAAAAATTCTAATATTTGTATACTTTTCGTAGTTCCAAATAAACATTATCCCTTAAACAATGATTCAATAACTGTAAACATTGAATTTCGATTAATCTCAGCGTTCAGTCGTCTTCCTCTTCGCAGCGTCGATAGATCGTCAAGCAGATCAATTATGCGTTTTCTCCGTCGCGTCTCATTTCCCGCTGAGTCACGTCCTCTCGATAATTATTCCCTCGACGGTAATCTGACCGCGTCAAGAGAAGTTCTTTTCATTCTCCTCGATTCTGAAGTGCCGCAGCCCGGCGAAGAATTAATTTAGAGCACATTAGCGGATGTAAAAAGGCGAGGGACAGCAAGAGTGGACGGCACCAGAGGAGACAGGAATGTGCACTCTAAACTAATGCTATGCAGACGCATTATGAATCTTCCGTATGCATTAAAGGGTAACCCGATTTCGCGGAATTATCGCGATATACCGTTTCATCCGCGAACCGCTAACGTAATTCGAGGTCCACGCAGAAAGGTGTAACTCGTCGATCCACGTTTTCGCAGGTTTCGCAGACGCGCACGCGCACAGTGGTTCCAAGTAACGTCTTCGAGGATAAAATTCCATATTTTGTGAATTCTCAACAAATTTTTGTCATTTTTGGCTTATTTTGTCGAAGATGAAATGTACTAAAAGGTTATACTATTACTTTTAAAATTTCCTCAATGGTTTAAGGAAAAACAGAAAGATTCTGAACCCTTGATTTCGAAACAAAAGTTGATTCAACATTTTTTAAATTTATTGTTCTTTTTTTATATATACCTACATATTTCAGTGAGAAATGTAGTTTACAAATTAAATTTTTATATCATTTCAATGGAAAGTGATTTTTTGAACAATTTTTTTTTTTCAATGACGGTTTATTTTATAAAATTTTATAGAAAATAATAGTAATAATAATTATACATACTTTATTTCAACTTTAGAGCTAAAAAATTTTTACTTGTTTTATTTAACCTATAAGTTTGCAATACTAATAAGCCATTTATTTCCATTCCTTCGATCTGGCTTTTCTAACTTATTTCCTATCCTTTCTTCCTATTCATATATTTATGATTTTCTTGTTCTGTTGACTTTTTTAATCTGGGAAATTGATTTCTGAGTAGCGTAGTGCAGGTTCATCCGGACACAACAATTACAAATACAATTTTTATAATTATGTCGATTGGGATGACCATCTGTATGTGATCCATAGAGTGCCCTACAAATAACCCACATCCGTCTTCAACAAAATTTTACAAACCTATTATATTCGAAATTGTAGAAGAAACAAAATACTTAATCAACTTAACAATATAATAAAGCATAGCCAGATTTAACAATACTAAATGGTCAAGTGCACTATGCTATAACTTCCAGAAGAAGTTACTTAGAATTGTGCTACTACTTACAGTTCACCATCGAGTTACTGTCAAAAGCGCGCATGGTCGCACGTAATTCCTTCGAAAACTTGTTTATTACATCCTTATTAACACTCGGAATAAAAAAGGAACGGTTCGGAAAGATTCGGAAATTTTGTATTTAGTAGTAGAAAGAAATAAAAACGTAAAATATAGACTACGATCTTAACCTTCATTTATATCTTCTAATTTTTATTAAATAAATAATAACCATATATTAAATTGATACTTTAGACCTTTCTGTTTGTGGTAAACATGGTAAATATACCAAATTTTCAAGCATTGTGGGGTTATTTAGTAACTCTCCTATGTGTCGAAAGTTCGTCTGTTTTCTGTTTTCCATTAATGTCAAGTTTCAATTAAGATTTTACACAAAAAATGTGACTTAGAGAAGAAAACCTTTTTAGCATTATGGATTCCAAGGATTTTTCTACTAAAATTCGTATTGAACTGTATGAAAAAAAAATATTTAAAAAACTGAATTTTGTCCGTGATTAAAACATTTGGAACCACTGTGACGCGGGGCAGAGCGTTTCAAGGTTCTCTCTCTATTCGCTGAAACATGTGTTCCACGATTCGTTTCCCTTCCTGCTTTCGCGCTGAAAATACGACCTACTTAATTCACGAGGCGGATGTAAAATAAGAAATAGATACGCGTATTTCGTAACGTTTCCCAGCGTGGATGCACGAAGGAAAATTGTTTCTATAAAGCTGTCGCTGGGGAAGGATGTGATCGACGCGACGATGCAAATTGGGTGCACTTGCAAATTTATGGCGCAAAACATATGAAATGAGAATGTATCTGGGGGGCGTTTTAACTTATGGATATTCTGGAAAATAATTTGGTTAAATCTAGCGGAGTGGAAGGGAATTGTAATAAGATAAGCGCGGAATAATTAATTAATTCGTTAAGCTGCGGATTCGCATGCTTGTACAGGATGTATAAACATTATGTGTCACGAAAAAGTTGTTTCAAATCACCCCGTGAATCTTTGTTACACCCTGTACAATGTTATATTCTTCCTGAATTTCCTTTGATTGAATTTTTTCTTTAAAGCACTATATTTACATTCAATTGATTATTAGTTACCCGTATAATATGCTTTTGCACGAATATCCGCATTTTAGCCATGATACTATGAAGCTGATAATATAAACCAACTAGTATAAGATCCACTGATACCACGAAGCTCTTCGGATTGCTTATCATTAGATTGCGGATTTTATGCAATTATGGTAATATTAAGTGTGCCAAAAATCTACCATTCTGTTTTAACATATGCCAAAATATGCAAAAAATTAAAAATATAATACAAGTTAGAATATTTAGAAAATTAAACATACTATTATTCAATTTCAAATTCTTTATTTGTGCTTGTAAACATTTTATTTTGCATGAAAATCCGTAGTCTATCATATTTGAAAAAATGAATTAGGTTTTGATATCCATCTGAAGTAATTTTACGGGGTTTCCTGAATGATTAGCACTAAAGGAATCAATGTTGCAACTTTGAATACAATTTCAGCAATCAGCAAGCAAAAACTAATGATCAAATTCGTCAGACAACAAGAAAAATAAAGGCATCGAAGAATTTTGTCGACACCCTTGCAGAATCTTCTCAAACGCTCGAAAAGTCAAAGTTTTTTTGCACGTATGGAATATCGAATAAGGTCGCTTCTATCCAGTTGATTATTTCTATCAACGTCGCGTATGTACCTCGCAAGATTAACCCAGCGACCACGGTGAAAACATTCTTGCCCGATAGGCAATTAGGAAGAGCATCCCGATGCTTTCGAGCGGAACGTAGTAACGATACTCGGATGTGGACTCGACGGGTGTCATTAATCCCCGCGGTGGCTCGTCTGTCTTAATTAGCACACCGACCGAGCCCCGGCGACGCACACAGGGATTCAAACGACACGCGAACACCGCTTTTCCACGCGCGCGTTACATCCTCACGTGCGGTTACATGTGCATCCACTACAATTTTCGCGTTCTCAGCCACCGGGAAAAATAAAAGTGCCTTCTTTTGCGAGCACGCGCGAATGAGTATTACTCACGACGTCCTTCTGACTAATGACCGGCCTTGTTATCGCGGCTTGTTCGACTCTGTTTGAAGTGAACTACTTTCCTAAGTACGAAAACTCTCAGGCGAGCCTCATTTGCCGGTCGGTTTCAGCTTAGGAATCTTCGGAATTTGAAATTACGTTATTATGCAGGAGAGCGATTTTTGGAGAGAGATCGCAATTCGAATGGTCTACTTGGTAAACCGGTAGTTCGGTCGATGAAAGATTCATGATTGAACCGTGGCTCCTGCAATTCAGTTTTTAAGTAATCCTTTTATATTGATGTACTATAGGTATGTATACATTTCTTGAAAACTCTCAGAAATTTTGTTAAATTCTTTAACTGCATATTTACATAAAATATTATATCGATACCAGTATATGATCCTCGAAGTACCCATTCCAGTAAATGGTTCGACGTTTGAGTTTGTTCAAACTTGGAATTAAGTTTTTCCATTTCCAATAGATAATGAAAATTGAAGTAATCCCTTCCAGAGGTACAAAATGTACACTGAGAAAAATCGTGGAGGAAAAATTACTACATTGCGTAGTAAAGAAGTAGGATAGAGTGAAATGCGTTCCTTTCTACCACATTAAAAAGAAAAAATAGCACATGTGTTTCAAAATTTAATAGACCAGTGTAGTAAAATTTACGAAAGGCTGTGATGCACAGTGACATCTACGCTTCGGGAAAAAGTGGCGTCTCGTGACATAATCTCAATTTGCTTGGCTTTCAGTGTTGTCTTTTCAATGCCTTTCAATGAATATCGCATAAACGTCCAAAAAATGGTATATTTAATATTGAAGAAACTTATTTCCTGATATAAGTATTTGTTACGGGCCGTTAGCAGTTACTGTGCATAGGCCTAGTACCATAGCATTTCTGCTAGAGTGTTCTGGTAATAATCGTCTTTCTCGCTAGTGTTTGATCCTATCCCTGTACATATATAAGACGAGTTCCGAAATAATCTTGCACAACTCAAGCGCGAGTCCGTCAGCATAGGTCTACTGATATTGAAGCAAGTCTTGGTTCATCCGATTGTTCAAAACGAAAATCCACCGTGGCCCATTCTCTTCTTTCCACCCCGAAGTTTTCCTGCTCCAGTCGTCAACACTTTGTATATCCAAAATAATTCTCTTATCTGTCCTATATTCCCCGCCTTCCCCGTCGCCAAGCATACTTCAGTATTTCCATAAAGAAAAAACTCTTTTTAGTATGAGCGAAGTTCCAACTTTGCTGCATTCGTGTAGTAAAAATCAGCAGACGAACTAAATATTACTACACTGGTGTGGTAAAAACATAACCACTTTCACCAATTCTGCCGTTTTAGTAGAAAATGTAGTAAAATTTCGCAGAATATATACTATAAATTAAAACATTTTTTCTCTCAGTGTATCGAATAGCGGACACTTTAAGTGCTTCTATTGGAAGATCATATTGGTAAATAGTGAAAAGCGAAACATGTTCTATTTGTTTTAACTTCGAATTTTTATCCCAGTTTAAAAACTGAATTTCCCTTGATATTTTTGCTGGAACTTCAAATTGTCCGAATATTGAACCGTTCGAACTTCAAGGGTACACACTGTATTTGTGTTTAGAATGTACTCATGCTATCCAAACGTGCAAATATACTTCGGTTATCTCACAAATGATGCTTCTTTATAATTATGTAATTCGAAAAGATAAAAATATTTTAAAGTGCAATCCTAAAATATCTGGTAAATTCAAACCGATAGTAGAAACAGTATTCAGCACATCGGTGAACAAATACAACTATATACGATAATTTATGTCACAGGTAGACTAACTTTTAGAACCATTATTTGCGAAACGACCTCAATAGATATAATCTATATTTTATACAGATCTCTGCGGTTACAATGAAACAAAGAGAAAGCTAAAAACGAACGCCTGTTATTTGCGACACGTATATGAATAAAATACACAGTACAATGTAGGTCACGCGCGAAGTGCACAATGCGTTCACTTATGCCATGAAATAAAACCAGTCTCCCAATTAGTACACAAATTAATAAATTGATTTATTCACATTCACGGATCCGCACCCACAGAAGCCCTTTCGAGCGTGAAACCGCGGCGATTTCCTTCCAGCGAATTCAACCGGAAACGGGCCGGACCTTTCGAATTATTCGTACGGTCATCCGCGATCCCGTCCAAAGAATATTCACGTGCGATCGTACACATGCGGCGAAAAGCTATCGCGTGAACCGGATCGGATCAACGATTAAACGGTTTGTAGCGTTCACACGTAGTCGCGCGTGAAAACGCAGCGCGGATCCCCAATTTCCCGAGTGCCAATTAGGTCGTATTTTCAATTGCGCTCGTACGTTTATTAAGCGCGCATTCAATTAGATTCATAGAACTCTGGTTTGAGTTCTATTGTCGAAGATAGAATTGGAAATTATTAAATGTACGAATCTTCTTATTTTGTGTGATTATAACCCTGCTATGGTCTTTTTTAGCTCATGAATATATTTTCTTTTCTTTATAGCTGATTTTGTTAGGATAAATATGAGAAGTTTAATGTTAATATTTAGGTTTCTTATTTCTTGAAGTTACATTAACAATACATAAATAATAAAAATTGTTACATTTAGGATTTTTAAGAGGAACGTAGCAGGGTTAAACGCGTTCTTATTCGGATACGGACTAATGTCAAGACTTCAAATTTTGGTACATATTCGAAAACATAGGTGAAGTTTTTCTGTTACCAGGTGATTAAGGGTTCCTTTAAATGAACGTAAAAAAATGATGTCTTAATCTTCTGATGTTACATTAATTATCAGTTAACATTATTAGAGTTTAAACTAAAGAAACAAAATCAGCAACGTTATGTTTTCAAAGTTACTTTAAGTGGCGTCTATTATTTATCGGACACAGGAAATATGAATGACATGTCACTTAGAACAGTTTCAAAGTAATTTAAGAATATCAGAAAAGTGAGCTCATCTTTTATTATTTTTTTATAATCGAACTTACGTAATTAATCTTAATCTTCTTTTTTCCAAGTTTTTCTTCTGTTCCTCAATGTTTTCATCATAATTAATTAACGTTTTTGCATTATTGAAATTCATAAAACTTTTTTTTTTATCAGAGATTTGAGGTTTTTTTATCTTCACCACAGTTTTGACGGTTTCGCCTATCTATAACCATTAGGGCTTATTGTCTTTTTTTAGTATTTAAACCATTTTTTTGTATTTTAATGTACGATTACTGCTTTAGTATTAAATTCAATGCAATAATAGGGAAATTCTCTGTACGCCTATTACAATTATACTGATCTATCGTTTGGGAATTTGTTATTTGATGGTGAGATGAAAATTATGCTGCTAGGAAATTCATTAGACTTAAAAGAAGAATCTTGCATGTAGTGTTACATATGTTCAGTATTTTTCTATTTGAGAAGAATAACGAATAGCGTAATAAATTGGCGAATTTCTAAAATGTATGTTACAAGCTTTACATGATTTAATATTAAAGCTTGTGTATTGTACGAATAATTGCATTAGCTAATCCTAACAAATTTTGTTTTCAACATAAAGTAGTATTACGTGTATTTTTATCTGAAGATGTATTGTTTCAACACTTTTACAAATAGTAAATTTTATGAAAACTGAATTTTTGCTAGAAAATCAATAAAAGTTAAGTTAAAGGTAAAAGGAGGTTTGCTATTGCAAAATTGAGTTCATAAAATCCAGTTCCTAGCAAAAAATTGTTTAAATAATAAAACAGTCTTACCCTCGCGTTAAGGAAATTGTTCTAACATTGGTCTGACCAAGCACGCCTTATGCTACTCACTTTCATTTGGACTACATTACGCTACATTACATACAGTGAAATGTAACGTAAGCTGGTAAGCCCACATTCAAGATTCACACAGGAACTATCACGGAACGTTTATCTTAAGGGAATACAGATTTTTAGAGAAATAAATGAACAAACATTAACATGTTCGCAACAATGGATGTGTGTAGACTCTGGGCTGAACAAATACCTTCTCTACTACTGGAATAGATAATAGTTTACACAAGACAACAGCAAGGCGGAAATGCATTCAAAGAATGTCGTCATACATCGAGTTTTATTATCAGAATTTTCATTATATCACAGTCAATTTCATCCATAATATTAAGTTACTGTGTCACGTTTATGAAGATGCATGTTCATTTTTAATCATTTTCGTTTCTACCTTCTCCTTTGTCTTACTGAGGAAAGGATGAGAAATTCTCCGGGAGTTGCGAAATTGTAAGAAACCCATTTATTTCGCAGGAAGAAGCAGAAGTCAAGAGAAGAATACAGACAAATGTTCGTCCGGTTCTACACGAGCTGAATCGCTATATCATGATAATGTGAAGCAATATTCGCGAGCTGAGGAAAGATTCATGCTCGTGCGAGGATCTCGTAAACGCTTATTGATAACACGGTTTATAAACCATGCAAACTTTATCGGGGTGTATTCGCAACGCTATAGGATCGCTTTTTGATGGTAAACTCTTTTCCCTCAATTTGTCACGGTTCATTGCACACCTCTTTGCTTTCATAAAAGATGAATAACGAATTCCTACTGATTTCCACTTTCCTTCTTTTGGAATTATGTTTTATGCTTGCAGAAGTATATGTATCTAAAGTAGATTTCAGGCGTAAACGATGAAATGAAATATTTTTATCCCAGAAGTACCATTATTCACTATTATCAACGATAACTATTGAATCCTCACAAATTTCTATTGTTAAAAATTTTTAATCATAAATAATGGAAATAATAATTTCTCTTTGCATCTCATATTTCAATGATCTATTAAAACACGCGATTTTTGGATAATGAAAAATAACAAATCGTCAAACAATTTTCCTGGAAACAGCGACGCAAAAGGACTTTAATACAAAGTAATCTTTACCTGTCGTTGGTTTAATGTTTAATTAGACGAGTAGAGAAAAGCAAAGTCAATTCCGAACGATGGCGCGATTTCCAAGAAGCACCGCATTCGCACGCAAGCCAACGTACGCAAACGTTGGCGTGACGAGTCGCGAAGTTGCGGTAGATGGTCGATGCCTAGCAATCAAAGTGGAATTCGAAACCATGACTTTCTTTCATCCTCTGCACGAGGACTGCGATAAAAAATTGTAGACCTTCGACGGTCTTTACGGATGAAATGAAAACCCAATTGTAAGCAAACCGAGTCACGCAATTGTCCTGCGGCGTTAGTCACGAGACAGACACAATAGGCAATTGTGGAGAAATTGAGGGGTGGAAAACGAAGGGTTTAAAAAGACCTGTGTTCGTAGTTTTATCAATAAATATACTGACAGGAATCACAAATAGTTTTATTTTGTTCAGAGAGGATTCAGTCTTTTCATTTTTTAATCCTGTTACGTTCCTTCTAAAAATCCTGGATGAAACGACTTTTATTATTACCATACTATTAGTAATGTAAATAATGAATCTGTAATATCTGTGACTCTAAAAAAAAACGACGTAAGTCAGTTTCAAATAATTTGAATTTATATGTTAACTCGAGTCTAAAAAGGGTAATTCATATTATTAGAAAGGAAGTGTATTAAACGAATATTTTCCTTTAAAAACCAGGGTTTAATAGATTCGATACCATATTACACTAATAATGTTCCGAACTATGAACTCGAATATCTCAGAAATAAAAATATATGACAGGTGATGTTGATATATGATGGATCACTTTTTTAAAAAAGTTTGAAAATCGAATATTTTGAAAGTATTAAATAAGTTACTTAACTATTTGTGTAAATAATGATCTTTTATACAACATATTAATTATTGTAACACGATATCTTCATAAATAACTGCGGTAACAAGAAAATAAAATTTGTGGCTATGGTCCATCTCTCCCTTATTACAGATGGTAAGATGGACCACTTCCTTGAAATCTATGTTTCTTTATTAAATTGATTTATAACTATTGTATCCTTGAAGGAAAATATTTTATTTATTACAATAATACAATTTTGGTGAAATATACCTCATAAAATTAGGGAGAATAGACTATACATTCAATCTTAAAATCAATTCTGTTGTTTTAGTAGTAATTTTTATTAAAACTACCATCCTTTTTCTAGTAATAAATTAGCCTAATTCATCATTACCAAATATGAGTGGTTCGTCTTACGGTTTTCATTTGGTATGAAGAAGCAGTTCAACATTTTCAATTATTAATTTTTGTAGGTTATCTATAAATATCTATAACATAGATAACAAATGAATGTTGTATTGTAGTATGATATTAGCAGCATGTATGCAGTATGCAGCATGCAAGAAAATGTTTTCACCATATCAATAAAGTATTAATCCATCTAAAATCAAGTTGCACTGAACTGATATTACGTCATCTAATCTTACTGATCAAGAGCCACTTTCGAACAATAAAATCAGACGTTTTTTTAATGAAGACAATCAAAAATTGATGTGCATAACACAGGATTCCATCACAAGTCATTAATAAAAAAAAGAAATAAATTTTAGCAAAATTTTCCTAGAAATAAGCTACTTAATGATTCATTGTACGGTGATCTAAGAGATGTAATATTCGAATGATGACCCAACAAGCAGTATCCACATTTAAAGGACACGTTTACCTTTCTGATTTTTGAAGAACTTCCGTCTGCGGATCGACTGACATCAATAAGAAAACTTCGTCACAACAATATCAATCACGGTGACCCCTAGATAATATCGTGGTCATCGCGAAGATCGGATAACGGAGACCGGTGCTCTGGATTGACAACAATTGAAGGCAGGCCAGAGAATGTAAGGACGTTGGCGTTTAATTTTCGAGGGTGAGCATGCACGCCGACCACGGAAATTAATATAGATGGATATGAGTTATCTGCGAAACAGACCAGGGCCCAGGCATCAGGCATGCCGTTGACGTGTATGACTCTCGTGATGGGGGATCGCTAAGCCCTGACAGGACATTCGGCCATGTACGACGATAGATATCAACCCGTTTTAACGTAACTGTCGAGTGGACGCTTTCGGCTCTCTGAAACTGACACTGATGGCTTATCTGTCCTCGTCGAACCTCGTTGCTGATACGCCGATCGTCAGAGATCCTCGCGTGCGACGGGATTGTAGGGCGAAGAAGAAACGAGTTGGGCAGAAACGACGCGACGTCCGGATTTATTTTCAATTAACGAGCTTTAGTCGTCATGGAAAAACTGATTCCTGCTTCTTTTCGTTCCGCTGGAACGCTGGCGATTCTTCTTCCGTTGCTTGGGACGAGTGGGAGAAATGAACCCTTTGTGTTTCTGCCGCTGGCATCGCCGACACAATGCCTAAGGTGAGAAGAAACTTGCGCGTAGCTAGTACTGTTGGCGGGATAAATCATGATTTCATCTTACTTTGACGGGTTTAAGGTTGCTGTGATTCTACTAACTTGATATTGTTCAGGGTGTATAAAAATCAGATGTCACGACCACCATAGTGGGATTCGCTAAAAAAAGTGACAGCAAAAGTGACCTTGACCTTGGGTCCAATGGTCCAATTAAAGTCCAAGGGTCCAACACTTTTTGTTGCTTCTATCGTATTCTATTCGTTACGCGGACCAACTTCGTGGAAGGCACCATAGGTCACAACACAACCGTTCGTTTAAAAAACGACGTCAAAGTTTCGATAATTTCTAAACTTGCTTTATTGCTAATGTTCTTATATTTTATGATAAAGTATACAGTACATAATGTGCTATTAACGAAGCATTAGAAAATGAAATTTTAACTCGGGAAACGTATTATTCAGTGGAGAATAATCGAAAAACATTGGAGATGTGATTCCAGTTCGTTGTGATTCTCAGCGGACTACTTAGATCGTTGCTACGAAATACTTCATCCATGGTGGTGCTTCTCCTCATTATGGTTGTTCGATTTGCCGATTCTGAGATCAAATTTTTAAAATCCTATCCACTCCTCTGGAAAGGACACAGACTTGTTCCACACTTGTGACTTCCTCTCTCTCCAAATGTGTCACTAGTGAATTACTTTTTTTTAAATGCAATACGAGATATTGTTTACCCCGTAGTTCAAAAGCTTCAAACCATTTAGCAAATGAAATATGAAATTGAAATATGTTTCAATACCAGGCATAAGTCAAAAATTTAGGAGCAATAGGAAAATAACGCTTTTCAGTATTTAGTAAGATGACGTAATATTAGTTATTGCTCATTACACGATCTTGAAGCTAAAAATCATAACGATGTGGAATCTCTTTTACACCGTTTTTGCATCGTTTATTCTTTACTGAATGATGTATTTTTTTGTAACTAAAGTTGCATTTTTTAGTGCTTCGCCAACTACACGTTATGTATTGTATACTTCATTATAAAATATATAAAACATTAAAGTAATGTAAGTTTGGGAATTATCGAAACGTGAAGAACGTGACATGCAATTGTTAGACACCTAACCCTGTACAGGATTAGGGGTTGATAAGAAGGTTCAAATGAAAATGTCGAGAAGTTTTTTCAGAATCAGATCGAATTTGAGTAAACTCAAACATTTTTTGAATCCCAATTTGCTTTTCAAGACCAGCTTGAAAACACGGGTTCACCATTAATCCCCATTTTAATAACTATTAGAGATTGTTGAAAAATTTAGTTTCATTTATTAACTATTACCAATAAAAATTAAATATGCCCATCACTTATTTAGTGCATTAATTTTTTTTGCATGTTCTGTATTTTATCATCTTATATTTCGAGAAGTGGCATTCAGATAGAATTCTTAGACGAAAACGAGAAAAGAAAACAATGAACTGGAGAACGTGAATACTACTGAAAATGAACTGTACCACAGCCTCACGTTTTATAAAAGGATTCCTTACCGTCCATATTTACGAATTTAATAATATCAGCGGTACGACTGAAAGAATGAAATATTTTCTGGAAAGAATTTTCCTTGATACTCGGTTAGATACATTAGACATATCACGTGCGTTATATCCCTTATATTTGTTAATTATTTACCGGTACGAAATACAACGCGGGGAGTTTGGTACAAGTTTGAAATTGATATTGCGCAAAGAAACTTGAGATACTTGAATATCTGTATGGGGTAAGCTTGTAATTAGTAACGTTAGAATGGAAACTTTGCCGGTGCAAGACCTCGAGCGTTCCTACTTTCAACATTATAATCAGTAGCCTACCCTCGTAAGCGTGTTTCGAACACGATACGTTCTCTCTTTTCACTTTCATCAGCTATTGTTGAAATTCAGGAGTTGAGTTTTATTGGAGCTAGAGCAACTTATATCGTGTTGGTTCAAGTCCCCAAAGTTCCTTTAGTCCAAGTGCCTTTTAGACTCTATATTAAATATTCTAGAAATGCTCTTTTAAATGCACCCTTAAGTAATATATGAGGGTCACGATGCTATATTAAATAAATTTTTTATCTTTAATACATAATTTTGGGGAACCTTGTAGAAACTAATAAGGCAGAGTATTATGAACTATTTATACATTACACCATTTATATAAAAAGTTCACAGTAACCCTGTTATAATGCTGTTAAATAATTAATATTGATAGTATACCACTTAAGGGTTAAAAGAAAAAAGAACTTGCAGGGCAACGATCTATTGATCGAGTGTTTTTTTAATAGCAATCCACGAATGTATCCGAAATCGGGTAGATCTCGTCTCACAAATGATCCATTCGTGCGGCGTGTAGGCTAACAGAAAATGGAAATAAAGGCTTTGAATCTTCTTAGGTCCATAAGCCGAGTTCTCCAACCTGGATATGCGGTGCACAACACGCGAATAGCTTCAGGCAAAGCACGCGCCCGGATTATCAAACAGGTCATGGGATCGCGCCTTAATACAGTTCCTTCACCGTCTGTCACTACGAACTGTCGTCCAAACGACAACGTCGTTTGAAATAACGGACGTCCCTTCTCGCTCCACATTCTCGATCGACAAACAGAAATAGGCGAATGCGGAGGTTCACCGTTTCCCTATTTGCTCGCCGATAATTTTGGGGCAAGCTAAGATTAACCGCGACCTAAACTTGACTTCGGGAGTAATCTGCTCCCCAACTTCCAATAAACTTCCTCTACCAACTGTTAGTATTCATATATGCATCCGATGTGAGCGCGCCGAGCTCAGATTGGCCCGCGTCTTCTCTGATCCGAGCGTGAGAGTACACGGATCGCAATATCGTCAGGGTCAATCTGCGGACCTTCGTCAAACGGAAAGCAAATCAAATTCCTCCGCGTAGTGTGCGCGCGCCAATTAGAGTATTTCGACGGGTTTCCCGCTTTGATCAACGCACCGACCACCTGAGTAATCTTATCTCCCCCTATGGTGATTATTATCGTTATCGCGCGTGAAAGCCGCGGTTAGTAGCTTTCTCGCGAGATCTGGTTCATCGATAGGGAGAGGTATTTGGTTGTCGGTGACCTTCCAGAGATCAGTAGACGTTTAGAAACTTTACGCGAGGAACTTTGATCAAAACAACGTGAAAGTTGGAAGTTGAAACTGAGGCAATAAATATTTGATTTTAAAATAGAGGTAGATTTTCAAAGATGAACTTTAGTAACGTTAAAAGTAAGCGAAAAACTTTGGGAATCTGAGGAACAATTATGCAATAGTCAAACCACATGCAAAATTGAAAACAAACTGATTTGGTAGTTTTTAAATTATTTAACTTATTATAACTACAAATTTAAGGGTCAAATAATAGGCCAAAGTTTATGAAATATTGTGTACAGAAAGGTCAAACATTAAACAAAATTGTCATAAAAATTCTGCACAATGGATTCGATGTTTTTTTTTAAGAGTAAACTTCAGTATCATTATAAATAAGCGAAAATCTTGGAAAATAGTAGTTTTTAAATTATTTAACTCTCAATTTAACATGACTTCTTATGAGAAAATGATTACAAAAATATTACAAAAATATTACAAAATTAAGAGTGAAGTTGTTAACAGTTACATTTCAAGTACACTTCAACAAACAAGTTTATGACAAAAGATCAACATTTCTGACTGGTTTTCATTATAAGAAAAAGATTTGATAATATCTTAGAAATTGATTAACTTTTGACTAAGATTGTTACTGAAGTTCATCCTTACACCCTGATTGTTTAAGATACGAAATTATCAGTTCGGAATAAAGCAACACAATAGCGCTACTGAAATGGTAAGAATTGTAATTGAATATAACGATAGTCAATTATTCTTCATATAATTACAATCAGGAATAACAATTGTTGATCGTGTGCTTCGGGGCTTAGTGTAAAAGTTGCCATTTGAATTCGTTGTTAGCTAAAGAACCTAATGAACATTTTACGACACCTAAAATCGAGAAAATTTAAATGTAATAATACAAAATGGTTAGTTTTGCCTGAAAGTAAACATAAACACTATAACTGATACATATTTAGAAATTGCAATTGCTGCTTACCAATTAAGATTAAAATTAAATTGATTTTCATTCGAAGGTAAAAATGATATAATTTTAATTATATTTCATTATTTGACCAATCAAATATATTTACTTTTTTCTTTTATTAGTTGGAATAGAATATTAGCACAAAGTAGGATGATAGATGGAATTTTATCCAAGTAGGGTAATGGTCCCTATTAATGAGCCTGTACTTATTAGTGTGCCTTTACCTTGAAATAAATTGTAAAGAACACCTCTGAGAAATAACAGAAAAGCAATTTTTTAATTAAGTTAAACTATTAAACCTAATGAAAAAAGATGTTTTTCCTTTATTTCTAGAGATATTCCTTTTTTTAAATGTAAAGACATACTAATAGGTTCAGGCTCACTAATAGGGACTAGTACCCTATTTAGAAATTGGTAGAATTTTATATACCTTCAAAGTCACAGTTTTATAGTAATGCGTAATATTTAAAATTTTCAGACACATTTTGCGTTGAATTTATTATTTTATGTGTATATGATACTAATACTTGAAATATTCAAAGTTCTAGCATCCCATTAAACCATAAAAGAATGGTTGTTTTAAAAATAATCATTCTAAAAATAACTTCATTAGGATGTACGTGAAAAAACTTCCTACGTACAGTTTGAATAATAAATTTAATAAATTTAATTTCTTTCTTTACTATTAGATTAGAGTATTACTACTTACCTCCTTAACTACTTAGAGTACCCCACTTTTTAAATATAATTGACTATGTGCTATAATATAATTTAATTCCTATCTTCTAATTTATTTAAAATGATCAACGTTTCGTAATTTATCAAAGGTTCTATCCGCCATGAGCACTTGCATTATTCTGGTCAGAGTGTCGTGTTACGGTGGTTACTGGCCGCATTGAGTTATGTTGATCAAATAACAGAGAGGAACATAATACCATTCGCTTGGGTTCAATGTATTTCTCGTAATATTAACTGCCACATACTGTATTTGAAAAACTAATCTCGTAGTAATTCTGTGAGTCTTCAGTAAGTGAATTTGCACATTTGCATAATTGATTCAATAGCGCTTACCTCAACACGATTGCTGAATATGCTTACATGTATACATAGTAGATACTCACCATCTGAAACAGAGCAATAAAGTTACTATTAGTACACATTTTTTAATGCTAGAATGTTTTAAACATTCATTATAATTGTTCGATCTATCGACAATCAAGTTCCCATTCGTTTTCAAAAAAGAATAATTCACCAAGTTAATTTTGGATGTTTAGTTGAAATAGATAACAAGTAGTCGAGTGATTACGGCAATTCGATACGAATGAGTGGATTGTCAACTTAACACGAATGAGTCGACTAACTATTCATGAACCATATAATGAATGTTCTACGTTTAATTGTGTAGTGCGAACGATTAAATTGATTTGTGATTTGTGTGCGACTTGAATGTTTGAATTTAACTCTCGGAAGCAAATACAAGGGCTAAACGACGCGAATAATGGCGATCAAAGGACTGAACTCCCACAGGAAGTATTGGTTTCCCCGAAGCTCGAATTGGAGACTCGGAGGTGGGATTTTAGGTCTTTTCAAAATTCTATTGGCTGAACTTTCAGAGAGAAGAAGGAATTTTCAGCAACTTAATCCATTATTAGAAGATTCTCTTTCTTAAGTAATATACAGAAATGAAAGAAGAATAAACGAAATATTCTCGAACATTATGCAGCATAAAGTTTACCATGTAGAATACTGAGAAAATTTTGTTCTGACATTGTTTTTTAAAAATGGAAGAAATTATATTGAAATTAAATTTCCCAGTATATTTGTACATTAGAGTACTTTTCTGTATAACAAGAATATTGTACGCAGTAAAAATCTGTTTCGAGAACATTATTATACATATATAAAAAAGTATAGAAATATTTTTCCTTCTGTCTTTTGTATGTATAAAATAGCAGAATTCTGGTCTAATTACCAAACTATCTTTGTCTTGCAGACAATTTATCCCAGAGCATAACAGAAGAAATATTTATTATTTATACCTATACGAAAAACTATAGAACTATGTAGGGATTTCTCAAAATATTGAATACTATAATCTTCTATAATTGAATTCTATAATCTTCTTACACATGCAGGAACTGAAGATTATTTTGTATGCTACTTAAAATAAACTGTGACTGAAATATTACACATCGTTTCGGATGTGCGAAAATGTGACTCGACTATTGAACCAGGGTGCACTTTCGGGCGTAAGGGAAAGAGAAAATATTTATACATTTTCGAATACATGCACGATGAAGTCTTCTATACAGAGTGATCACGCTATGACTAGCTAGCTTTTTTTTTACAAATAATAAATATTTAAAAAAAGAAAGAGGGAAAAAGTAATGCTGTTCTTTATAAGCAACATAATTGGCCTACGCATTCTTTTTTTTTTGTATTTGCACTTTGTTTTGAGAAATGAACTGAAATAACTTTTATTTAGTAGTCCTATGTCTTCACTATAAGTGAAACCAGAAACACATTTTTAACAGTTTCCTAGTTTAAGGGTTAGAATTAAAAAAAGAAGTCAACACTACATTTCAAACATCTGTAAAATCAACTTTTTAAATTTGTAAAAACGTGTTTGACACACGTCTAAAATTCTCTAAAAACTACAACATATCCAAATTTCATCAAAATGTGAAATGGTACTCCAAAAAGTGTCCGATTTCGCATGGAATGACCCAACAGCGCGAACACCCTGTATACAGGGTGTTTCGCAATTCGTGGGAAATCTTTGAGATATAGGTACTAGACCCGAAAATAATAAGAAAAGTTCCTATGCAATATACTCGGAAATGGTTAGTTTATTAGTTACACGCGGTTTTATATTTCGTGAAATGTCGACGTAACAAAGGCTCATTCCCTGTAAGGTTAGTGACCGCGATTTGGGCCCCTGCATCGTTGAAAAGTATCAGTTGTGTTACATTCGTCATCATTTCAATTTTTAATTACAAAATATGTGATTTTTCATTCGAAGAAACATCTCATCCCAATACACGTTGCGAGTCACCACGACCGACTTAGGCTCAAAGATGCCTGGGCCTTGAAGCGCAGTCACTGGCTTTAAAGGGGATGAAGCAGTGTTAGGTCGGCATTTTACGAAATGTAAAACCGCGTGTAACTAATAAACTAACCATTTTCGAGTATATTGCATAAGAACTTTTTGTATTATTTTCGTGTCTAGTACCTGTATCTCGGAGATTTCCCACGAATTGCGAAACACCCTGCATATATTTTCCTTATAAAACAATTTGTTTACACATTATAGATAGCCAAAGTTACGTACGATTTTTGGGTCTTAGAGGTGGTCTAACCCTTTTAGATACCAGCATTATCAAGGGGTCAGTAATTAATTCAAGCACCGGAAGCTCCACAGCTCCCGAAGGTCAACGAAATCAGCAATCATCGATTATCGCGTCGCATCGCCGTCACGATTTTCAGACGACACGGGAGTAAAAGAGTCTTCGGGAGCCTTCGAGTTCCAGAGTTAATATCGCCGCGGCAGAAAAGGCCAGGGTGGCCAGCAGCGGCGCAACTCGGACGTTGGAGATCACAGGAAAAGGGAGGGCGGCTGGTAGAAAGGAGCTGAGATGCGTTCTAATAGAAACAGAAAGCCAATCTACCCTTCCGTAGCCGAAATACATGTACCCGCGGCCTCTCTAATCTACAGGAGAACCCTTTCAGGTTTTTGGGGGTAGAAGAGAGCACAAACACCGTCCCTTCCATACCCCTCGACACGTCGTCGTTAGCCTAAGCGAGGGCCGTCGACGACGCCGAGCCGATGCTTTTCGCTCGATCACGCGCGGTAAGGAAACTTTCGCCTCGTAGCTGAAATTAAACCGCGACGATGAAGGCCTGCCGAGACTTTAACGACGGGTGAAAGCGGTGCACTCGCGCGAGTGGAATTTTCACGCTGATGGCGAGGGGTAACCCTGCTAAACCACCGCCTCTTCACCTTCCTCGGATAGCGCTATTTTGCGATGCTTATGAGCCCGTCGGTTTCCCGAATGCTAGAGTTCGCACGGAATTTGTTGTTACAGACAATGGATGGAGTGGGTTAGACTATAGGAAAGTGGAGTTGCTGGGATGCCTCTTAATATACGGAAAAGTGGTTCGAAGTACTAGGTACAAACGTTCCGACTGTATTTGAACTTTAACAAGTGTAGCGTGGAAAATGTTCTGATTTAGAGTTTTTTGTTTGTTATTAAATTCATATGTTACATTCCGTAACAAATATTTAATTTATTTTTCATTGAACACCGGGAATCGGAAATACTACTCCTTCTTTAGAAGCATTTTAGAAGCATTTAGAAGCATTGAAATATCTGAGTGAGCCCGACCTAACTTAAAGAATGTGCCTAATTTGCTCCTTCGAATAGAATGAATGTGTGCAAATAGAAGCGGCGAAAACAGTGACCGGAAAGTAGCTCCATTGTGACATTCGGAAGGAAAAGAGATGTACGCGTACACGATTTTCGTGCCAGACACGTTAGCTACCCACGAAAACGTTAAGCTCGCGATAGTTCGTATTAATAAGTCGCGAGGTGCGCAGTAAGATTTCCGTGACGCGTAATTAAGCTAGAGACCTACATAAACTATTGTTAATAAATGGACTTGCGTGCACGTAAAATAGTTACAGTTATATCAAATCAGAATTCAATAGTTAATAATCAGATAGTGTCTGTCTAATAATCAAGTATCGTCTGTTTTTCATTACTTATCTTCCAGGTTACCTGTAATCGAAATTAATAAAAATTCTAAAAGAAGGAAAGAGAATATCAACAGATTCAGATTGCAAAAGGTGGAACGAAAACATTATAATTCGGGTAGTGATTGTATCAATAGCCTTCATAACTTGTAACCACCTCATTTTCTTTTAGTACTAATTTGAGATTCTGACTTGTAATGTTGTGGATTTCGCAAGTCGGCGACTTTGAAATCTAATCGCGCTTGACTAACAATAAGATTAATTAACGACGGAGGAGATTCACTTTATTCGAGTGCGATGACTGAAGTTTGATGTGAAAACAGATTTCGAACATCAGGTGGCTGCAAAATTTATCATCGACTCGCGAAAGTGGGATTTTCTAAAAATGCGTGTCTGACTTCAAGAATTGAAATAAAGTTTGCGTGTTTCTCTCTTGGAGAGAACAAGATTATTATCACACAAGTATTATCATCACACAGTTATAGAACTCTATGTTCTATATTCAAACGTTCATGTAAACGTGGTGAAACGAAAGACGATAAAGAGGTAACATTCGCAAATACCTTTGAGATACGGAGAAATCACCTTCCTTTTCTATATCAAGTAATGATTAAAACGAAATGATTCTAAACCTCGTAGACTGTAAAATTTGCTGACGCCTCCGAGACACCGTGGATAAATCACCATCCATGGGTGAATCGATTGCCGCTATTTTACGTCTCGCGACGCATCGCGGGGAATCTGAAGAATACCTAGCCTGGCACACGAGCAGGGGAGGTAGACCAGACCCCAACGACACAGTACAAGCGGAGTTGAGGTTATACTTCCAAAAGGAAAAGGAATGAGAGCGATTCGTCACAATTTGTGTTATACTTGATAAACAAGGTGATGATCTCTCCGGAGAAATATCCTGTGGAGAAGAGATTGCACGCGCAGTAAAAGTCGCGACTCTGCCTCTGACCACGCTCACACCGCGGATTCTCTGTTTCGCTATCGGTGCCTGAATTTTACTCTAGATTGAATATTACGTAAACTTGACTCTACACTTGAGCTATTATTCAGATAGAGATTTGGGGCTTTCACGGCCCGGCGTTATACAGTTCTCACTGTTCCTTGGAGGATCCTTGGATCCAAGGATCCTCAACCGTAGCTCTCATCAGCAGGGGTATACAAAATACCCTATTCATGCGGAAAAGTCTACATTGGCGAAACTGGGAGGAGCGTGAGCACAAGGCTCAAAGAACATGAGCGCTGCACCAGATTGGGATATATACAATCTGCTGTTGCAGAACATCAGAAGGTAACAGGACACAAAATACTCTTCAACGAAACGAAGATCCTAGCCAATATTAAAGGCTCCTTCCCTAGAAAACATCGGGAAACGTTGGAGATAATGCATCCTAATAACATCAACAGGGACACTGGTTACCACCTGAACCCAATCTGGAGCTCCCTCCTCCCAGTTTTTTAAATGTTCAGCTGAACATTAAAAACAACACCATACCATTGGTGCTCAGTGATCCGGAGCATCGGTGCTCCACGATCCAGAACTTACAGTCGGTACACTTAGATAGCGCACCGCGCCAAACACACGTCAGTTTCAGTGTGTCCTTCGATCCCCTGAAGAAGCCAGCTGCAATGCTAGCGAAACGTTGGGAAAATATTTCCTCATGGACACGGCTTACACCCGAAAACTTCAACAGTGAGAACTGTATTATTCAGATAGTTTTGTTTAAAGAGAATTTAAGTAAACGTTGAAAATTTGTGATTACTACTTTGATTCAAAAGAAGTAGCAAGTCTGCTAAAGTACCGGGAGAAAAATCCGCCGCGCGAGCGCAAACAGAGGCATTATCCCACCGATGCGAGATCGCGATGATCCTTTCACCACATGCGAAATCTCCGTCCCCGGACTCCTTAGAATTGCATCTTCTCTTCACACGACCACGCTTTTCGACGACCACAAGTAGAGTGCCGATATTGTCGAGATTCTTGGATAGAATCAAGAGGGAATCGATGCGTGCGCAAACGGACGCTGGTGGGAGATTGACGTCACCGTCTTAATACGTGTACGCTAGATCGATCGCGTGATCTTCTTATGATGTGAGTGACATTCTCACTCTCACGTACCACACATGCGCAACATTATGGCACTGTCCACAAAGTGACGGTGACAAACTAGTGAGTTGCTTTCGTCTGACTATTTATAATAATTTTACATAGATATGTCTATTGAGTTTCGTTTATGTTTATAATTGGAAATTTTCAAATCGGACTATAAATGTTTGAATATTCATATTTCACTGAACTAATTGTTCATTGACATTACAGTTAACTTAATAACATTGTAAAAATTTGTAGGCCATTTCCAACCATATGTTTCGAATAATTGTAGGATCACTGATTGAACGATAGACACAAAATCTCTGTATGTAGTTATTTCTAAATTATCCATCACTCCAATTAATCCTTAATAATCTATCACTGAAGTAGAGGACTAGACGATCATCCCATATTACCTTGGAAGTCGAATTGATCTTCTAAATTAATTTTTCTATTGTTTATGCGTGTATCGTGTCCGAGCAAGAATTGCTTTCTTTTATTTAATCGCCGACCAACCCGCTCTGCGCGAGTAACAGTAACATATCAAAAGTGGTCTTCTGGGATTCTATGAAAAAATTGTGTTTAAGGCTTCGTTAGCAAGTTATTAATTGCTGAAAATACATACGTACAAAAACGTATCTGACGCGAGAGCACTTCTATTATCGACACGCACTAGTCGGAGCAACCTGGCCCGGTGCCCGGGTAGCCCGGCTAGCTCAGTCGGTAGAGCATGAGACTCTTAATCTCAGGGTCGTGGGTTCGAGCCCCACGTTGGGCGAAATTTTTGCTAAAAGCGGCAACGCGTGTCAGACAGGTTTTTGTACGTATTTATAACAATTAACAAGTCGCTAACGAAGCCTGAAACGAAATTTCATGAATTTTATCTTGTTTTGGAGTAGAATCTTCTCTTAAAATGACTGACACACGTTGTCGAACACCTTGTATACGTATACAATTGTGTAGTTCGAAAAAGTAAATCTATTTTCGAAGACGAACTTTTAACTACATTATTACTTTATGATACATGATGGTCAAGTTTGGTTTTTTAAACAGAACTACTACATATTTTTTACAGGTTCCTTGTTAGTGTGTTTCGCGACGAATATATTATTATATTCACAGCGTAACAATATTTTCGGTTCAATTGCAGTAAATGTTCGAATTGTAGCCCATAGCTTTGTAAGCTTAATCCAGGAAAAACTGTGAATCTAAACACAATATGTTTATTTCTGTACGTTGTTCGTGCTGCTCTCGTAATGTATGTAAAATTAACATTTCTGTTGTTCAAAGTCACCATTTTGAAGTGTGTAATTTGATAAGGATAAAAGAATTTATAACTATAGCGTTACCCTTTGTTAGGTCAACATGTCTAGATTGAAGGTCATGTCGAGGTTAAAGTATAATGGGTCCTTGAACTCGTCTTAACAATACCTACTGAAATAACTGCAGCCAATATATGGACATCTATGAAAGCACCTTTGAACACATACTGTAACCTAAATGTAAACATAATGACTAGACTGCGGATATTTATGCATTATTGGCAATTTTCATTATGAAAAAATCTGTAAGAATGTGCATAAGCGCAAAAACATATGAAACATCAAAAGTAATTACATGCTTAGATTAAAAGATATGGAATACTTGTATTCAAGATTCACTTTTTTTCTGTGATTGCAAAAATTTGAATTTGCATAAACATCCGCAATCTAATAATAACACATTTTTAAAAAATTAGAAGCATTTTCAATAAGAGATACAATTACCAATAGTATAATATTGTCAACTACATGCTGTAAAGTAATGCTAATGGGAACTCACATAGAAAAGTTATTAAGGTCCAATCAAAATAAAAAGTAAACGCTCAAGTAGAATGCGCAAAACGCTTTTATGAGCTTTAAATCTAATTCATAGTTGGAACATTACCAAAATTGTATTTTATCTTTTTTCATGATCTTACGCTCGCTTCATAAACGTTGCATCTACCAGTATTTTTTCAGAATTTTAATTTTTAGTCCAGATGTTCATGGTGTAGTTCTTTCGATATTAAGTTACTTTTCGGTCTAGAGTTGCGAGCAGTTTAGTAAAAAATATATTGTAAGTGGAAGTACCATCTTGTTCAGTTTCACAAGAAACTGTCAATTTTGCAATAAAACACAAATACGTGCAAGAACCTGTCTGACGCAATGGTCTTTTCTACTATCAACGCGCGATAGCTAGGCCAGACACGCTGTAGTTAGTGCCGTAGTGACTCGAAGGAAACTTACTTCGTAGTCAAACTAACACCACCGTACGAAACTACAATAATTTTCTTCAAAATGTAGTTCAACATCATACAGCATAGTTTCACATGGTGTCATTAATTCGACTATACATATATGAGGCAAATGAGCTCCTTTAAGTGGTTACGGCATTGACAGCGGCGTGTCTGACCTAGGTAGCACGAGTCGACAGTAAAAGAGGCCCTCGTGTCAGTCAGGTATTTGCACGTATTGCAACAATTAATAACTCGCTAACGAAGCCTCGAACGCAATTTTTTCATTCTTGAATTTCGCTTTATTTTGGTGTGTTGAATTACCCATTAAAGTTTTTGACACCTGCTGTTGAACACCCTGTATATAGCACATTGGCCATATTGATTGCAAATACCTTTTAATATAAAGTTTGAAATATGTAGTATAAAGGTGACTTTGATTGTTTATTGAAAAAACATGTTTTTTAAACATTTTTTATATTGCAATTTGTAGTCGATTAACTTTTACACAAAATAATCGAAAAATTGAAAATGCCTGAAGAATCGAGGCAACAGTTAGTTGGTACACCTATATATCTGTTCTAAACTCTGTTCCACAAAAGAATAAAGTCGTTTCGCGCAGCTTTTTCTGCCCAACGGGTCCAAACGACTTTTCCACAAAGATTGGTGAAGAGCTGAAGTGCTAAGAACAGACATTCCTTAAAACTGGTGGGAAAATAAAATCAATGAAGGTAGGCGTCAATTGCGCAAAACGTACGAGAACTGGTCGATATAGACGACTTTATTCTCTCATGGAACCAAGTTTAGCTCCAATAATATCAATCATCTATGTCCATTTTCAGTAATCAGCACCTTCATCCTTCACATTTGATTATTGCATCTAACAATGCGCATTCGACAATGAATACTACTCGAACGGTCGGAAGCAGCTTGTGTCGCACTTGTTCGAGAACAAATCGAGAACAATGCTCAGGCAATGGAATCGGAGCACTGCTTTATTTCGGTCCCCACGGGGTGTCCTTAATCAGGTGGGTACACGCGATGGGGGAATCGCGGTGCAGCGACTGTACCCATTCGGCCGGTTGTTTGTTAAATACGCCACTTAGCCGTCAAGTCGAGCGCGTTTAGTTGTTTGTTTTGCTTTAAGCACTCGCGATAATTATTCATCGTTGCCTTTATGCCACGCCTCACCCTTCAAGAGCGTGTACGCCGACGAGCAACCGGCCAGGTCCTCCCTATTGACGACGAAGCTCGCGAGAGCACCGTTTCCCCGCGCCCCCTTCGTCCCCCATTCGACTTGAGGAAGAATAAACTGCGAAAAGGACTTATTCTCTCCCGTGCACTTACTCCCCGTTATGTGCCGCATTCAAGCCGAATGCAATCGTTCCTCCTTTTTCCACCTCCCCCTCTGGACCCCAATCCCTGTTCCTTGCCATGTCTCGCTCTTTTTCCCGTCCGTCTCGACAGCCAATGCCTTCCCTGCCGGCATTGTGGCCTTTAAACGACGTAATAACGATAAGAGCGTTCCCGAGCGAGAAAGGAAAAAATTTCTTGCCGCTTGTTGCAGCTACGTCGACGATTCTTTGCCCGCGTTTAGTCACGATGGCGGGACTCGGAGCCGAGAGGCTGAGCATATTGCTCACTCGTTACCTATGAATAAAGCTGCATCGATTCTTGTTTAACTCGAAGCGATCGAACGTCCTGCTACTCCGTCTCATCGACTTTAAACGCAATGAAGATGAGAGCTGAACGAAATGCGAACGATAGGGAACGATGCGACGCGCCTTTTAGAGTTTATGAATAGAAACGACTGATGGAACATAAAATCAGAAAGGCTTTCACGGTCAAAGTTATACGGAGTGGTTTGAAATACATAGGACAAATGGCGTCAGAGAGATTCTACGGGTCAAAATAAGAGAAAAATCATAAGTAACGAAATTTCGTGGGAGCTTTCATTTTCGAGAAAAATGTATTTAAAAATCTGTGGAGTATGTGTGCATCAAAGATGGATAAAAAAGTATCTAAATAAAATAAAATAAAATAAAAGATACTTCACTTTTATCCGTTATTTGAGCGCATCCGAGAGACTCGACTTGATCGTCTTGATCAATTTTCTTGAGTTTACTGATCGTTTCTTTTTTATTATCTTTATCGATTTCCTTGGTTTCGATTGGTTTGTTTCACTTGTTCCGTTTGTTCCATTTGTTTCGCTTGTTATCGTACGGTTTTTATTCCCATAAAAAGCTTTAGAAATCCATAATGTAACGAGTCACGATTCGGAAGACTACTTGACTTTGATGAAGAGCGTTTGAAAGTTAAAAATAGCAATTATCTAAGTCTTTTAGTTAATAATAAGTGAAAATCTTACATACTTACATGTATAAGAAACCTTCTGATCGTGTGTGAAGTACAACATTATACCATCAAGGACCCAATTCTTGATCACTTAAGATTAACTATCTCTATTGTGTAAATGTGAAAATTAACCTAATCTCAAAATTTGTCATATTTGAGTAAATCCAAATTTCATCTTTAATTTGACATCTAAAAAGTGCAGAAATAACAATAATTATTTTATAATCCAAGTTCTAAAGTAAAGAAAAGAAAAGAAAAAGAAAAAAAAAAAAAAAAAAGGAGAGAGAGAAATTTCGATCACCCAAATTATGTCCAATGTTTAAAATTGGAAACAGTTAATAGCTATTTAGTAAATGTTTGGGATTAATTTTTAACACTAGAATTTAGTTTAGGATTGTTTCTAAGCTGATCAGGAATTGGATTCTGGTCAGAAATTGATTCAGAAAAAGCTTCGAATAATCTGTACCCATCTATTCGTACTACTCGATTTTGATCTCGATTCAGTAATATACTCGATATGTAGGTATAAATGATCAAGGATGGAACGAGCGATCGTGCTCCCAAACTACCGACTCGCGTGAATAACCAGAAGTTACAGAAAATATCGTAGTTCAATATAACTCGGCCGATTTCCCGGCGCCGGCGAAAATTTGAAGAACCATCTCCATTGAATATAAATCACGCGTTGCCTCACACGCCTCGCCCTACACCCCTCAATTTTCGTATTCTACGCTCGGATATTCCAATTTCTACCGTGGATGTGTGCTGTTCGGAGCGAACTCTATCTGCTCGAAGCATTTCTACATACCATTTACATCTCGGCCTACATGCATAGTTAACCGACGGCCCGCCAATCGCCGTGGAGTCAATAAGGGTTGAAAATCGAACGTTGGCCGCCGTTTTGAATTGGAATTGGAAAAGAAATGATTGTTGCGTTCCGTCCTTCAGACTTGCGCTACTCACTTGCTATAAGATTGACATAATGGTCGATTCAATCACAGCAGAAGATGGAACAGACGATCGGAGTTCGCGAATGAAGAATATGTGAATTCAAAAGTAACATAATTGACATTAACACTTACCCATATATCATTACTTCAAAGGCAATCAGATGTGGTAAAAAGTGTAACATTCTTACATTGTAAAAACGGCGTGGTAAAACAGTGAAAGCGTGATTTTTCATAAGAAAAACTGAGCTATTTTATTATTTTTTTTTTTGTCCACATAAGAGTTTTTATAAACTTAGGAATAGGTTCAGTCGTAAACTGGACATGTTTAACATTTACCCAATGTTTTTCAAATCGATTAAAATTTTTGCTTTTGCAATGTCTGCAAAATGAAGAGGAAGTAAAATTTCGAGGAAAATGTGTTTAAAGTTTAAATAAGCTGAAAGCACACGTCACAATAATCATTCCTATCTCTGTAATAAATTCCCACAGAACGTTACAATTTTTATTAAATTTGACTGCCTTTGACTGCCTAACATTTGATAGTAACATGGATTCCGTCCCATGTAGGAGCCAAGGTAATGAAGAAGTAGATTTTCTCGCCAACGAATAATGTTATTAGAACCAAATAACAATATTTCTACCTTTTACAGACTTTCGTAAGCAATATAAGCTTCCTGCAAATTGCAACACTAACAGATATCATGAAGAGCAAGACCTAAAGGAAGGAAGAAAATATTGATAAAATACTAATAAAGACAATACTAAAAAGTGACCCTTAGTTACACAGCCTACATCTACATCTGCCCAGAAGAGTAATAACCACTATAAATCACTGGAAACTGCAAATCGAATAATTACAATCTTGCAGCTGCCATAAGGAGTAAATGTATTATAGACAAAATAACCTGTAATTGTAAATATGATACACAACCACTCAAGCAGGTTATCTGACAATATTGACAATATTCAAAGTATGACTACCAAAGAGAAATATTGATAAAAGAAATTGAGGAACCGTAAACAATGTCCACCCTTCGATATGAAAAATTTATTCGATAGTTTTTAAATTATTTAACTTTCAATGTAACATGTATTCTTATAGTAAAATGCAATATTGAGAAATGTAACTACAAATAATAGACTAAAGTTTTTGAAATCTTGTGTACAAAAACATCAAACATTGAACAAAATTGTCACAAAAGTTTCGGCCAATTGATTCGATCGTTTTTCTTTAAATAAAAGAAAATAACACGAAAATTTGGTTTCTCTTCTGAGTGTCAAAAATACACCATTGCCATGTCTGTCTGGTTTTCATCAAAGGAAAAAGTTTTATTAATAGACTTTTATACATTTATGGCGATTTTTAATGTGTCAAAATGTATATGAATATGAATGCACACAGATGCAGAAACATGAAATATCAAAAATATAACACATTTAACAGTATTTAGAAGATAAAGAACGTTTTTATTTATGCAAGTTGCTTTCCTTTTTCAACATCCACAGTCTACTTATAAATATCTTGAAAATTATATTAATTTTTGGCCAATATTGTTACTGAAATTCATCCTTAATTTAATTCATACCATTTAAGATCGCCGCTTCGAAAGACCCAAAAGTTTTGCCAAGTCTAAAAACAAATGTTCAGTAGCGCTGAAAATTGTATGTGCTTCATAGTTTCTAAAAAACTGGGTTCGAACGCTTCTTCCCTAATTTATGGGAAATGGGTAACTCGACTATACCGTCGATAGGATGGTACGACGTCGCAGCGGTAAACTTCCGTTCACGTTCGTCCGGATTATGGCTATAAAACTTTACGATTCGCCTACACCGCATCTCCATTAGCGGACGGCTCGCACCTTGCCCTCGTAACGGCAACAGAGTCTTTTCCGCGACACGCTTCCACCTGTCCCCTCCGCGAGACTCCGCGGACCGAAACGCGGATAAAGAGCGAGACGCAGCGAGGCGAAGAGTGAAGGAGGAGACGCTATTTTTACCCTTAAATGTAAGGGCATACCGTGGTTCCGCATTACGCGGCGGAACAGCGGGGCGCGGAATAATGTATCTGAAGGAGGGAGAGTTCTCTGCTCGGTTCCGCGGGTTTTAAAGCGCTCCCCCGTCGTTCCTTGCGAGAGCAACGGAGAAAGGACCCCGTGGCTCGAGGGAGGAAACGCGACGCGGACAGAGAGAAGATGGGGAGGAAGAAAAAGGGTGAGAAGATAGGAAGGGTCTGGGATGCTAAGGGCGCGACCCGACCACAAACCCTGAGCTACCCTTTGACGTCGTTTACATAAAATACGAACGTCTTACTCGGAACTCTGGTGCCCGGTGCGGCGTTGTAGTCTTACTGCTTTTTAAACGTGTTCTCTTAGTTAATTGATTTTTACATTTATTTTTGGGTGAGCTGTATTTTGGTTCATTTAAAAGATGCGAAGTAAGTTTCGTGCCTTTGAAGACGATGAAAAGTAATAGAAGCATTGAGTTCAGACATAAGTAAATTTTGTTCCCTGAAACTGCATTACTTTTCGTTTTTTTTTTTTTTTTTTTTAAATATATTGAAACTTATTTATGACTCAACCCAATATCTTACTCTGGAAAAGTATATTTCTATATTTCATACTTTTTATATAGAATTTATGCAAGCTTAGCAACAAAAGAGATCTTAGGACAAAATTAACATGCGCTACACACTCTGATTTCGATCCAAATATTAGCATACAAACTAAAAGCTTAGCACAATTCTTTTCTGGTTCAATTTAAGATTTTTATCATACTCAAAGGATTAACCCTTTCATATTCTTGGACGAGATATCTCGCGAACTGGTACTGGCCGATTGACGATTTTGACGAGATTTCTTTCTACCCAATACGTCAGAATTTTTCTTCATTTTTCTTGAAATTTTATTTATTTCTTAAAAATTCCTTGAATTTCCTTGAAATTTATTGATTTTCCTTCAATTTTATAGAAATTCTTCGCATTTTATTAATTTTCCTTTAAACTTCTTGAACTTCTATGAAATTTAATAAATTTCTAAGAAATTCGGTGAAATTGATTGATTTTCATTAATTTTCAAGATTTTCCTCGAATTTTATTAATTTTTCTTCAATATTCTTGAAATTCCTTGAATCTTCACTAAATTCTTATTGAAATTCCTTGTATTTTCTTAATTTTCACTTAAATTTTCGTGAAAATTTTTGAAATTCATTGAATTTTTTTGAAACTCTAAAATGTTTTCGAAATTCCTTGAATTTTCTTAATTTTCTTTAGACTACATTTACTTAAATTTTCGTGAAATTCTCTGAAATTCATTGAATTTTTCTGAAATTCTAAAATGTTTTTGAAATTCCTTGAATTTTTTTAAATGCTTTTGAAATTCCATAAATTATTTTCAAAGGTTTTTAAAATTCTCAGAAATTTCTTGATTTTTCAATAAATTTTCTTCAAATATCTTTAAATTCTTAGAATTTCCTTGAAATTTTCTTGAAATTCCCAAAACGTACTGGGTTGCGAGATATCTCGTCCAAGGCTAGAAAAGGTAAAAATGTTGAGAAGAGAGGAGTGTGGATAACTTGTATAACAACTTTATGGTTTCGAAATTCGATGTCACCTATTTTGGCTTTATAAATCTACACAATTCTTATTTGAAATATTCGTCAAAATGTTGACAAGAAAAGCAACTCTGATATAAGAGATGCTTTATCTTTTAACTTTAACCACTGAACGTCCCATTTTCTTATAACGTTATGAAATGTGAGTTTATCATACACAGACTTGAGCTTTATAGAGTTAGAACTTAAAAGAAACAATTGAATACGATGGGACCAAAGTTTCATTAAACTCGAGATGTATCTATCGGTTATTTCCATCATCACTTAAAAAGAGTTTCATCAACTCCGTAACAATATCTGCAACTGCATATTAATAATTTGCAATAATTTTCTCATAATTAAAACTAATGCAACAACTGAACTGAACTCATACTTCAAAGAAAAACATCTATCTCAGCTATCGTTCTTCCCACCAGCAGCGCGATAAATGCTCCCGTATCTGGAACCCTCTATTTTAAGCAGTTCAAAATCGCGGGTGACATCGATCACGATAGCGCATCGAGCGATTTGTTATCTCCCCGAAACCGGAGTATTAGGACACACATCGAGTATTATTGGCACATCGCATCGCGTGCTCGCCGCGCCCGACAACGATATTTTCGTGGGTATCGATAGTGTCAGAGAGCGGCACGCTTTAACGCAGTTCTGGAGCCAACTTTTCCTGTGTCGCGACACGGCGAAATCTACGCGAAAGCTTTCAGCAGTCCGCGTCTTCGTATTGCCTGAGTGTCCGAAAAGTGGCGGTAGTCGAGATTACTACCAGAAGAGGACGAGCGAACGAGGCACGGGGAGGGGTTCGGTTCGAGTAAAGTTAGCGACACGTCCAAACTTATCTCCCCTCTGTTTAATTTAACGTAGCTTCGAGTTAGCCGTTAACGTGGTGCCGACAAAACTCGGCCGACAAGCGGTAGTTTCTGCGATCCTGGGACCGTCTCCGTCTCCTCCTATTTCCCGACCTCCGTCCATGCTCCGTCTCCTCCTCTTTCTTCTTCTTCTTCGCCGTTGTCGTCGCCGTTGCCAACCATATCAGCACGAAAGCCTCGCTGGTCCGCGTTACGGTAACGCGATACATCGCTGCAATATTCTCTTGAATACTGCGACAAGTCGTTTCGCGCCATTTACCAGCTAATTTGTTGCTGGAAAAGTTCACGCGACCCTAGCAACTTTGGCCAAAGGCGAATCGCCAAAGAGTCTACGGACTCCTATGATAATGGATCCGTTTACGTCCTCTTGGATGTTAAGCCGTGTTCGCACACTGCGAGGTTGCCTCGCGAGGCAAGCCCCGATACCTTGTTGTAGTGTACGAAAAAGAAGTGAGATTAGCAATCACCTGTTTTGCGTTGTCTCACATTTGTTTCGTACACTACAATAAGGTATCAGGGCTTGCCTCGCGAGGCAGCCTCGCAGTGTGCGTTCATGGCTTTATATTTTAATTGTATAGATTGTGAGCACGTAATGTTGTACCAAAAAGTGTTCACGTATTTACTTGTCGAATAAAACTAATCTTTTAAAGA
This sequence comes from Perdita meconis, assembly GCA_030770465.2. Taxonomy (NCBI): domain Eukaryota; kingdom Metazoa; phylum Arthropoda; class Insecta; order Hymenoptera; family Andrenidae; genus Perdita; species Perdita meconis. The sequence continues at coordinate 2,093,432 of JASKOS020000015.1, read as the reverse complement.
TTCTTTAACTTTATTCCATTTCAACACCCGTCGTTATATGGAGTTTGCGCACCTAACTCTTAATCGCGTCTCAATTCCCTATCTACTCTGCTCTCAACGCTCGATCTCGTTTTACAACCTTCTTCAATCTTTACATCCCTTTATGACCAATTTCATCCTAATGGCAATTACATTTTATATCCATTCCTCCTAGATACTCGTTCATTTATTAAATAAGATCGAACGCTGACATACTAGTGGAAGCTAAGTGGGTAAAATCGATTACTGAGTATTCGGAGTATGCAAGTCTTATTTTTAAGAATTATTATGCAAGAGATAGCAAGAGAATAGACATTATTAGAGAAAAATTCGCTGAACCAGGATCGTTAGTTTCAAAGGTGATTAATCCTTTAAATACGGAGGTCACTTAAGCTTGTCAGGAAGTTTTTTTTTTAAATTCATTTGTTTACAAACAGTTTACTTTTGGTATAAATTGTTTCTCCCCTATGTACCAAAAATCGCTATACACATCAAATATCTATTGAGACGTTTGAGACAGCAGCTGTAGTAGTGATGAACGTATCAGCCATTCGCGTATAATGTATTGAACCTACTCACTTATTTTATAATTGAGCCCCTTAGTTGACAAGTCAATTAAATCCCTTTTCTAAGTACAGTAGAACCTTAATTAACCGATTTGATAATTATAAAATAAAATGTTAGTAATTAGTACAACGCTATTAAATCATAGTTCATGTTTTACTCGAAGTCTCACTGTACTTTTATACCTAAAAGTGCAGTAATTAATTGAAGCCTTGCGTAATTAAAAATAGCGATATGTAATTGTGATTCGGATAAATGAGATTCTACCGTATGAAGAAAATTGGATTTTTATGTAATACTTTACAAAAATTAAGAACCGAATGTAGCTTTGTTGCAATAAAATAAAATAAAAGTATAATAATTATGATAGCATAACTTAAAGGAAAAACTACATTTTTTTTTAATAATAAGCTAATTCAGATTATTGATAATAAACTTGAGTCACTATTTCAGATTTTTTAAAATTTGAGTCGCGCTTTTCATTAATATACAAGAAAATATATGTACACAAGTCGAATTGATAAATGAGTCATGTATTCTTAATACTATTTATTTGAACAATAAAGTAATTTGTCATAATTTTGGACTTAAGTTATTAATGAATCGAAGAGCTTAATTGGCATATAGATGTGCAGGACCAATAATCACTCAATGACCGCATAGCAAACGACAAGTAAATCTTCTGTAGACGTACACATGTATTTCGTAGATCTGAGTTATCCTGTCAGAGTAGGGACTGATTTAGAAAATGTCGAACTTCAGTCAAAGGACAAAAAGAGAATACTGTATCGACATATTGTATCAACTGTGGCAGTGTGCAATTTCCTGCAATGTCTCTGTTTTGCACACTGTAGGTTTATTCAATAGGAAGCTATCGCCATTCTTCTACAGTAAGTACCACCATTTAAAACCTATTAGAGAAATTTTGAACAAATTCCCACCCGCTAGACAAATAGTATAAATCTAGCTTTAAAGGGATTCCGGTTTCTCTACTGTTGCTCCTAACAGCAAGTACTTCCAGCCAAAATCAGACGTTCTTTTATTGCCTGCAAGCGTTTGGCTCTAGGAGTACCATACGTTTATATTAAACAGTTCTTTAAAGATATTTATGTTCTCTATAAGGAAGGTTTTCACTTGGACGCAATAGGTACCTCTGCGATGAATAATTGGTGTATCTTCACATTTGGGCCGGAGTTCAGGCAACTCGCGCACATACCGCGTCTCCCTGCCAACTCCCGAAACATTATATCCATAGGACGACGTTAAAGACGTTTTCCTCGACACTCGCCATAGTCAATTTGTCTCATTGTACTTGCATCTGGATATTTCCTGTAGAGAAGTTTTCTTCTTTGGCAAGCAATTAGGTTCGAGAGGTACCTTCTCTATGAAAGATCAACGAATAGAACTTTGGAAGGATCCAAAGTCACACTTCCAAGTTTGTAATGTGAACTTCGATACAACGATAATTCGTACAGGAATCAATTATTTGATAACATGCAATTATTCGAGCGTTTATACTCCAAACGAATTTAGATACGTATTATTCAGTTCGCTCACTCGTGTGAAAGTTGTCACTCACTCATTTGTATTGAATTTCGGTCACCACTTAATCATATGCCGTTTACGCTCCATCAGTTCCTCATTTTCCCAACTTAATCTGTCTCTTGCTGTGAAATTGACAGGATGGTAAAAAATTAATAAATCAGAAGATAAATAGATAATTTTCTTATGTTAAAAAAAAATAGAAATCATGAAGTTTTAAGTAAATTCAATGATAGTCTCTCCAGGAAAATTGTCATGGACTCATGAGTTCCGCAAGGGTCACACCTAGATCCGCTAATTTTTACTATATTAATTCATTTCTATAGTTTTCTTACACAGTTAATTTTTGCTGTATGTGGACGACCTAAAGATTTGTCATTCTGTTACGAGTGTGGAACATGCACATTTATTAGAATTAGTTTTGACTTACCTCCTGGTGTACAAAAAACAAACTGAACTTCGGCGTATTTAAATATCACGTAATTCATTTCAATTGCAAAAATTCAACTATTATGTATCCTTATACAGTAAATAATAGTTTATTATCTACCGTCGACAGTGTGCGCGATATTTAGGCATTATATTTTTCAAACACTCTATCTTTTTACACTCATAATCAAACAATAGCCAATTCATCATTTGAATTACTTGGTCTTATCTATTTTATTGCTACATACTTTTCTAATTCTTCCACTCTCCTAATACTCTACAACTCTTTGGTTCGTCCTCAACTAGAATATGGTTCAATTAACTGGTCGCCTTACTATAATAATTGTAAAGCATTAGTTGAGAGAGTGCAACTTATTGCACTCTTATTTACCTGCTGTGTAATTGTGATCTTTATGATTTTGTACTTATGATGTGATAATTATGATGTTATGCAGCCGCGTTTCGGGTTACAAGTTCTTAAACAACGTAACATTCTTGAATATATATAATTTGTTTATAAACTTATGAACCAATTGATAACCTGTTCCGAAATGCTACGTGAACTGTACTTTATCACATCTAGTTTATCTTTAAGAAAATACTCCTTTGTTCTTTATAAAAGTTCATCGAACGCTGTATGATAAATACAATTGTCTTGACCATATCTACTTAAATACCAGTTCATACCGTAACACTGTTGACTTTTTCTATAGGTAATTCTGTTGATCTTCTTAAACATACTGTGTTATCTATTATGCGCAGTTTGTAATCTTTTCTTTCTTTTTGCGTATCATTTCTTTATACTTTTACCCATTTTCACATAGTTTGCCCTCACAAAATTGTTCAGTAGAGTCGAGTGAAGTGTATTTTTTATTCCTCATTGTGACGCAACTTTCTCCGATGACTTGATCCGAAAGATTGCGTTCAAGTATGTGAAACGATTAAATCGACGACTAACACGTTTGCCTTCGAATGGTCATTTCACCCCCACAATGTGTTTTTCCGCCGATAAAAAAAAATATGTCTCTTAGTTTTTAATCTACGATAACATATTTCAAAATGACATACTTGGGGTACTTTCCTCGTCAGAAGAAACTGGCACAGACAAATTGGTATTATGATTGTCTCATAGGACGAAGTTTTCCTGAAACGCTGGAAAGTAAATAACGGAGAAAGAAGTCTAAGAAAGAATTGATTGGACCTATGACCCGCTTGAGTGCAGACGCATTTCCTTTGACTTCGACGTGGCAAGACGAAAGCCTCGGGCGTTGATGCACACGCGTTTCGTAGAGTGTACGGTGAAACTGGGTCTCACGGAACATGCAAAAGGCGTGGGAAAATTAGGCATCCCGCGGGAGCGTGCCTCCGGTACGGCGTAGGAATTTTGATTATACTCTAAATTTCTCGGAAGATGTTTTCGTACGTGGTAAGCTAGCCGAGACGTAGTATGCAAATTTCCTCATGCTCGCGTGCAAGAAGGTTACGTTTCGTCGCGAATAAATTTCCTTCGGAGGAAAAATACGAGAATGTTCGGCTTGGCGTTTACGATGTTGCAACGATCGTTCGTTATTAAACTGGAATCTATGTGGGTTTGATCCTGGTTATATGGGATTCTGAAAGGTAGGGCTAATCTTGCTATTTCGGCTCCGACGTGTTTGGAAATTTTAGGGAGATGATTTTTACCATTTCTTTTTAGACTCAAGGACGGCAAAGGTGACGATTGTTTCAGAAAGGATAATTCAAAGTATCATTGCATTTTTGATATTTTTTCTTAAGATATTTTTTCTACACACGTATTAAAGCTAATTAGTTTAAAAATGAGGACGTTAAAAGATACCAAATTTTTACTCCTTTGGACACCTAAAATAGTAATGAGGAATATATATTATATATAGTACTTGGAATATATATTATACTAGGATACTAGGAATATATACATAAACGAATAATTATTTATCGCGAATGTGTTATGAAAGTTATGAAAAATGTATGAAGTTATTGATACTCCAGAGAATCAATTGACGCTTTCTGATTTCAAATTATGGTAATCTTAAAATGAATGCGTAGAATGGAAAAATTCCAGCACTATTTTATAAAGGAAAGTCAATACTGATATAGTACATAAAAACATATCACTGAAATTAATATTGTTAATGGCTGTATAATGTAAAAAATTAAGAAACAGTATTATAATTTGAATATGTTTCTAAAACAAGATCATATGCATTTATTATAAAGAGCTTTTATTACATTTGATTCTTCTCTTCTTGAGATGATAGTTTTCAATGCAATTAGAGTTACTAAGAAGAACACAGTCTAAAGTCTAAACGATAAATTGCTAGAGTGCGATGCAGCGCAGATCGGTGCGGCACGGCGCGGCGTGACATGTTTACAGCAATATGTTTTCTGCGGGTATTATATAATACTCTATTATACACTTTCTTTTATAAAATAGTGTTTGAATTTTTTCATTCTACCCATTCATTTCGAAATTACTATCATTTGAAGTCAGAAAGTGTTAGTTGATCTTTTGGAGTACCGACAAATTCATCTATATTTTTTGTAACTTTCCCATCACATTTGCAATAAACAATTGTTCTTTTATGATTACTTAGAATTTATAAAATGATACTTCATTATGATTTTAGGTATCCGAAGGAACTAACTTAGCATTTTTTAAACATCCTCATTACAATAAAAACATTGAAGTCTCCTGATTGTCATTAATTTGCTACTGAGTACAGCTGAAATTGAGCGAAAATTGTAGTTCTTGTTAAACTTATGTACGAAGAAAGAAAAGAAATAGTCTGTAAACAAAAGTAAGAGAAAATTAGGGGTGTGCGGGTACCATAGTCTCGGGGTGGGTCGCGTAACAATCGGGACGGGTCGGGTCGGGATCTCGAAAGTTTGTCGACACATAAATATATTCGGGAACCCGTCATTTCGGGACCCGATTTTCGATTCGAGACACGATTTTTAATTCAGGACTCGGCACTTAATTGTAATTTTGCTTTGTGCACTGTTAAGTACTGAATTAAGCGTCGAGTCCCGAATTGAAAATTGGATCCCGAATCGAAAATCGGGTCCCAAATTGACAATCGAGTTCCGAAATGACGCGTACCCGAATATATTTATGTGTCGACAAACTTTCGGGATCCCGACCCGAACCCGTAATTTCGGGTACCCGCACACCCCTAGAGAAAATCGAAAGATGGAACAGCTAGCTAATATACAAATATAGAAATGAAGAGAATAGAATTATTTTACTCGATTAATTGAACTGTTGTTTCAGATCTCGTTATTCAATCTACGTTATTTATTAGAAGTTATTCCTATTTCTATGCGTTTCGAATACAGAATTGTGCTGCAAAATATCCATTGTCATTGAAACTCATTCGCAAGTGACTAAATACGCGACGATGAACGCGTGACAAGGGTCGATCAAATGAAATCGACAAAAGTTCCCCCTTTTCGCAAACAAAACCGTGAAATGGCTCTTTAAAGGCGCACGAACAAACCAATGTTGCGCTGGTTTCCGCATGGAGTACCAAAACACGAGCTCCTCGGCCTACTATAACCGATTACACTTGAACGACTGACGGAACATCGTGTCTGCGCATCGTTTCGCTCGTGATTCTACAAGCGTGTAAACCGGGATCGATGGAACGAAACCAAGTTCGACGAATCCGTAAAAAGCCGCCGCGCCGTCGATACCAAACAATTCGTGTATGTATAATGAATATGTGGAATATCGAGTAATGATCGCTTCGATACCCATTTTCCTTTTCCGATAGTCGTCCGCGCGCGGGATTTAAATTACAGAGGAATCACGACGCGGAGCTGTGGTCTTGACAAGCGGAATCGTAACGACGTATACACGGTCTTTCAATTAAATTAGCAGACCGCTTCATTTCACGAAATCGAGAGGCGTATTACGTGCATCCCTCTTGCACGATTTGGCTGCGCTTCTGTGTTACGCTGCACCACGCAATTTCGTCTCTGGTAATTTCATCCCGATCGATGCTCGACGAATTGAACAGTTTTCTTAACAGATGGGATTAGCAGTGGAAAAGAACTGTAACTTATGCGTTTGTGATTTTGTGAATTCTTTAGATTTTAGGAATTTATTTACAGTATACATACTGTTTGTAATTGATTTATAGTACTACGTTTGATAAGGATTATTATACAGGGTGAGCCATGAAACGTGATCACTTTAGATTATTCTGTTATTGGCTGGTCTATCGAATCTTTCTTTATCACGATTCAAAGAAATCTGCAAGATGATTATAACAATACTTTTGTCAACTCTTTTTTTTGTTTAAGAATTTGTAAGGTCACCTTGAATTTTTTTAAGACGAATTCGGTAAGAATTGTAACAAATTTTTTCTTCATCTAGACTAAGAAAACATTAAAAAAATATCTTTTGATGCTCAGAATATCAACTGCAATACACTCGCATAGATGACAAATAAATAACTGTTTAGTCCTTTCTATGACATCTGCACTGATAGCTGAGCGTATATCCACAAGTCTTTGTCGCATATCTACCCTATGAAAAGAAATCTAACGGAGTTAGATCGGGCGAACGAGTTGGCCAATTTACTACACCACTACGATCGATTCAACGTCCAGGAAATTTTCTGTTAAGAACTTGACGGGCTGCTAAGTATAGCATAATGTGCGGGGCAACCGTCATGTTGATACGATATCTGATTATGATACATTATTGGCACTTCTGCACAAAAAAATTGTAATTTATTTCCAAGAAATGCAGTGTATTTCTGACCATTTAGGATACCATTAATAAAATAAGAACCAATTATGCAGTTCCCGATCATACCACACCATGCATAAATATTCCATGCACGGTTCCCTTTTACTTGTCGCAACCAATGACAATATTCTATCAACCAGTAATTTTCTGCTCTTTACTGGACCCTGATTTGTGAATTCGTCCGTAAAGAGTACTTTACCGTTGGTCTATCAACAACTTTGGAAACTATACAACGGCGTAGCATGCGATATTCCTTACAATACCAAATTCTTTCAACTAGGATATTTTTTTAATATTTTCTTGGTCCAGACGAAAAAAATGTGTTATAATACTTACCGAATTATTCTCTGAAAGAGAGGTGTAAAAAATTATAGGTTTGTGTATATAAAATTCAAGGTGATCTTGAAAATTCTTTAAAAAAGCACTATAGCCAAGTTCACTCTCAACTGTGCTATAATTGGTAAACAAATTTCCAGTCGGTCAGCTAATAACAGAGTAATCTAAACTGATCACGATGCGTGGTTTACCCTGTATACAAGGCGTTAATTTTAATTCAAGTACCTACATTATTTCTACTACTTTTGAAGGTAACAAAAAACGACTAAATAGGTTATAAATGGTTTCAAGACGTGCCTTTGATAGTGACAAAAAAATCATCAATCAGAGTCATTGGTAAAAGAAAATATAGGCTGTATAGCTTGTAACACAAAATACGGTAAAACACAAGGTGTGCTATTTTTTTTCTCTTGGATGGTACAATGGGTATTAAAGTTCCACTGGTTTATAATATTGAGGAGACAAAATAAATGCCAACCTCTGGGAGTCCCCCCAAGCCATAGTCGCTCTCAGCAATTAGCTGCACTGGCCTTTGTTTTATTATTATTAGTTGTAAACTCTAAAGTGGGTGAAAGTGTTCACGGTTTGCAGATTCAAAGTTATTTGTCACAGTTCATACTTCAAATATTCACAACCTCTGCGGGATTTGGTATAATTCCTTGCTTACAATTACTCTGCCATCTGCCGCATCAATTATTCAGTTCCGAATCGTGGCGACAAGAGATTCCCAGAAGTACTCGGTCTATTGTAGAAACTGATACTTTGAAAATTAAGTTCCAAGCGGAACTAAACATTCCAGATTCAAGATGAAATACACCTTTACTCGTGATATTTAGTAAATTCAGTATGTGCGTCCTATTTGTATTAGTTTCATACATTGGGAAGCGAATGTTACTCTGCCATCTACAGTTGCTGTCCTCATTGATTTGCCAAGGAAATTTACTATCAAATAACTGAAAGAAACAACAAAGGAAGCTGAAAAAATGTTTCAAACGCTGCTGTACAAACTTGAAAACGTCTTAGACTTCGTATCTAGCTGATCTTACACCGTCGTTGCTTCTTGAGACACGAAAAGTCAGCGGGGAGACAGAACGATCCCTTCGCGTCGGTTTGGCGCGGGGAAAAGTGGAAGCACGGTCTTGAGAAAACTCGCAATATTTACCCAACGGAAATCAGGCACGACGTAAAAATACAAATCGTTCTAATCATTATTTACTTTACTTTACCGAGCGTCGCGTCATTCCCCTCCTCGAAATGGCTCCCCTAACGCGACGCCGATGAAAACAACTTTTCGACCTTCGCCGCGCTCGAAAACCTAGACTCACAGTGAAATCCGACCGTCAAGGACCGGGTGTCTGATTAAAGAGGATTTCTGTGTCGATCGTCGCAGGGGTTCGAACGTTAATTTCATCCGTCTGATTGACTGGAGTCGGCGGAGGTCTCAATTAAGTAGCATATCCGGTTACTGCAAACGGTTCGTTTGTGCAAGCAAAGCTGAAAATTCTTCCGTCTGAAAACGATTTTTAAGTTATGCGAATCTCAATGTGCATCTAATGAAAATTCACGAGAAAAATATATCTTACTTAATTTCTGAAAACAGTAGGCATCGCGGGTCAGTAATTTTCTCTCAAGTTTTATCCCAACGATTGCTTTTATTGCCACCAAGGCATAAATTGGATTTTAAGTGATAGTCGTCTGAGGAGAATTAATTATTCGATTCGATATTTACTGGCCATTAGCGAACGATCGCGAAGAAGGAATTTTGCTCTGATGGCGACCGGTTAATAAATTAAACTTTTACAGAAAATACTTATCTCTATCAGGGGAAATTCCTTCTGATAAGCGGGCCCGACTACCACGCGGAAAAAGAAATTCAATTAGATTCGCAGTCGACATATCTCGACGGGTTTTTTCTGTTCCCGGGAATCTTGAGTCTTGATTCGAGGCACCCGTTTAATCCGAGATAATCGGAAAGGGGGAGAATAGCCGACGGTAACCGACCTTTTGCACAAAGAAAGTAAGTTTTAAGTCTGGGGAAGTGGAAAAGAGCAACAACAGAAGGTGACTGGAGAATTGGAAAAATGCTACCGAAGAAAAGTTTCATCTTACAAATTAGATAGATTCTCAGTAGATTGACGCTCTCTTATTAATTTCTGTGTAAATATAAGATCCAATAACTAAATTAAAATCATTACTATGTTTAATCGAATTCAATTTTTATGGCATATTTATTGTATTCTATACAACACACAGTGTATATGCACTATTCTGAAATGCACTTGAATTCCATTGATTACATTTTCCTTGGACTGCAGTCTTCTCATTTATGCATTTTCTCCTTCTTGGAAAAGACAAGCATTTCCTTTTAAAACTTTCTATTAGTATTAAGTATTTTCTCTTTTCTGGAAAGGAAAAAATGGTATATATTTTTTCTTCTATCTTTCTTTTCTATGAATAACTATGAATATGTTTATATCTTAAACTTGCTTCAATATTAGGATATGTATTGGGTGTATAAAAATCATGTGTCATGATCACTACTGCAGAGTTTCATACCCTCAATTTAATAGAAAACAATGGAAGAACGCTGTCGTAAAATTAGCTTTGATCTTGAAATTCAAAGTCAAAGGGTCAAATATTTTTTTTATTGTACCGTATTCTATTCATCACAACGACCAATCTGTGCAGGAGGAACCATGGATCGATTCCCTTTAAAAGTGGTGTTCAAGTTTCTGAAGTGTTAAGCCTCTGAGAAACAGTCGATGAAATATATAATTCAAACTGTAGTGTCTAAAGCTTACCTTATTTACTTACTTAATATCAAGGTCAAGGTCAATTTTGCAGTAGGTTCCTTACATCCCTTCTAATCAAACAGAGGATATAGAATCGTGTTACAATAGCGACGACACATAATTTTTATATACCCTGTACAACAACTATGAGTTGATTTTTGAAGGTTTACTGTGCAATGGATGAATAAATTATAATAATTAGTTCGAAATGATTACAATACTTATTTTAAGCTTGAACAAAAATGGAATTGAAAATCCACTTCAAATGCAACCTTCTATATTACATAAAGTACTCTTGTCTTTAATAATCTATAATAACAATACAATTCCTACAAATTATTTAAACATTACTAAAAGGTACTGTACATATCATATTTACTTGATTACATCTTCACACAGTTTCTGCTATTTTCTCAATATATTTAATTAAGAAAACCACATGTAAAGTGAAACACATACATAAATCTGCTATAGTAAGACACTGTTGCGAATCAACAGCAACAACACGAAATAGCAACATGCAATAAATATGCAGCTTATATCATAATACTGTAAAAAATGCCTATCTCCATATTTAAACAAAAAAAATATTATCGGAGTTAGTATATCATTAAAACCATAAAGTACATGATTTTTCCATTTATGCATAATAATGTGATTACCCCAGAATAAAATACTAAATTGAAATATAAAGTATTATTAAAACATCTAAAATCAAAGAGATGCAAGTGACATTTTTCTGATATCGAGGAAATCGATTTTGTTTCAATTTATTTGCCTAGCAACCAATTTATAAGAAATAAAAATATCAAATTTATATTATAAAATCATTTAAAGGCTATAGGAAATAAATCCTAACAAATAATTGAAGTAAGTAGGACTTTTTCGATATCAGAAAATTGTCAGTCACATTCCTTTGGTTGTAGGTGCTCAATTGAAATACTAAATACTAAATTCCATGTGTTCATAAAAATCTAAAACCTACAGCACTTAAAAATCGTCTATTGGCGGAATTTCCTGATTAATTATTCCAAATATTGCATTTCGCACCGCAGTATAATAGAGTTTCTGATACCTTCAAAGTCCCAGGAAACTGATCCCAATATACGAGAAGAAAAGTGAGATCGTAGATATAAGAAAGCAATCGGTAGTCGGAGTTCCTCGGGCAAGAATGAAAAATAAGCCCAGAGGGTCGGGGACAAAACGACTCATTGGCCACGCGTTCGCCTAACTACGTTACCCGTGGCGGGGCCATTTCTTTTCGCCCCAAGTCGAGCGAGACCTCAACGGCAGAGAGTGAAATTGCGAGCGGCAATCACTGGCGACGTCAGAGAGCGGTGGAACGAGACGGAAAAAGAATTTCGGAAAAAAAGAATGACGTAGAGTTTGGGAGGAGGGAAAAAATATCCTAGTGTCCCTTAGCCGCGGGCCCGGGAAATTGAATAGTGCCCGCGAAATTGAAAGAGGAAATTCGACGCTTTTCGTAACTGCCTTGTCGCCTGCCCGCTGGGTCCGAATTTTATTTCGTCCCACACCGCCGTCGCTGATTTCGTTGCGCGCGATACAGAGGATCGTTATGGAAACAATGCGAGGAAAGAATTGACCCGAGACGGGAAGGCAATGAACGTAGCTGGGATTGACGCATCGATGAACTTTTATCGAGAGCCGAGGCCTTCGGTCACGTTTAAATCCGTTGAGCGCGCTCGCGTGTCTTAAATCAACCGGAAATGATCGTGACATTTCGCAAGGCGTTGCCTCAGGGCTGAAGTACAGAAGAAGGGAATGATTGTAGGCCGTTTGAAGCGCAGGATATATCGATTTTCTCTGTCGAGGTGGATTACTGTATACGTAGAATACAATGACAAGATGAATGTGAAAAAATATCAATTTTAATTTGTTAGAGGAGTTGTTGCTCTAATATGCTATTGGAACATCTTATGAGTAATTCGATGAATTATAATACAGTTAAACTCAGAGGTTTAAAAAATTCCGGGAAAAGAGATTCAAACATTGTCTGGGAGTTGAAAAATTAAATTAAAGTTGTCAGTGATTAAATATAATTCTAAGTAAATTTTTTTTATAAATAACGTAATTGCGAGGAATATTATTCGCTTGTAGGAACGGATAATATGGGAAGCTTTAACTAACAATAAGTGGAATCACCTAAATAGCTGCATTATTCAATTCATTATTTATAGTCTGAAGATAACATTGTTCTACAAAATTTTATTTTCCTTTTATCATATGAGAGTTAAAAGTACCTTAAAGTTTAAATGTAATTTGTGACAGACATCATGTTGGCCAGTGGATTTCATATTTCCTTAAGACAACCTTTATACAAGTGACAAGTGTATGAATAATATGAATGTGAGTGAACTTTAGAAAATTTTTATTCATGTTATCGAAATCTTATAAGAAGAATAATCTTAAGAAAAATCTCTGCAATGCCAGATATATTTCTCAAAATAACTCAACTATGCACACAGAAATGTTCTCATACAATATTAAATAAGGCAAATACTCGGGTAATGCTATACAGATGTAACAAAAATGTTGCAGTTCCTTGAATGGGGTGATTTCTGAGGTGATTTTGAACAACTTTTTCCTTAGCAAAAATGTTAGGTGGGGCTTTGTTAACGAGTTACTAACGAAAAACACCTACCAATCGGGGAGCGTGACAGCGGATTAATGATGACGCGGACAATGGCGGGCCAATACTACTCACAGGTGGAGCCCGCGCTGATATTCATCCACTGTACTCGTTCCCTGATTGGTCGGTGTTTTTCGTTAATAACTCGTTAACAAAGCCCCACCTAGCATTTTCGCTAAGGAAAAAGTTGTTTAAAATCACCTCAGAAATCACTCCTTTCAAGGAACTGCAACATTTTTGGACACCCTGTATATGTATGCATATAGGGCGTGTCACCAAAGTGAGCCGTCTCAATACTTTTTTCGATTTTTAAGATACACAGCAACGTTTGGAATGGAACTGGTGTGGTTCACAAAATCCTGTTAAATAATGGAAAAAATATTTAACACAGCGAACGTGTTTACGAGTTTTAAAGGTTACCTTCATATTTTAAAAATGGAATCATGTATTTTTGAGCACCTATGACCCTTTTCAATAGGAATTCACATATCACTGTCATGTAAGGTGACCAACTCAAGGTCACGAGCGTAATGGATGTAAAAAGGAAGGATGAAAAAGTGAACTTTCAGGTTTATTGACCAAAGAGACGTCAGGTTCCTTTAAAATGTTTACAGTATAACAAGTAATAATGTTTACAGTAATGACTAGCTGCGGAAATATATACAATGTCTTTTTAAGCTCGTCTTGAGAGGTGCTATAATCATAGGTATTCAAAAAGACACGATTTTATTATAAAAAATAAAAGTGATCTTCAAAACAAAAAATTTTCTATTGCTGAATAGAATCTTCTGGATCAAACAATTCATATTTCAAACATTTCTATGTATTTAAAAAATCGAAATATTTATTTAGATGGATCGTTTTTGGTGATTCACCCTGTGTGTAGTATGTACGTCTAAACCATCAAAATATGCAGGGTCCACTATACCAAGATGGTACTGTCAGTGTCTAGCTACCACACAGAACAGGATTATACAAGTATACTTCGTTCCCGTTGGTTAGAGGCGATTTAATGAAGGACTCGAATAGCGGGCTTCCTTTATCGAGTACTATGCCAATAATTCGAGGAACGGATTGTCGTTCCACCGGCACGCGGAAACAATTCGACGATGACCGTCGGATCGAAACGCCGCGCCGTGATGCGTGGTATTGATCAAAAGGATGTATCGCTCGAGAAATCGTAATGAACGAGGGCAATTAATCGCGGGGAGCTGCTGAGACAGCGGATGATTCGAGACAGGGGGAAACGCGGCCGACCACCGACGTGGTAGGAAACTGCAGCGCAGTTATCGGGAACAGGATTATTCAGGAGTTCTGATTACGTAGCTCCGAAGTCTTCCGTCCGTTCCTGGTCTAAATGTAATTAGCTGTCGACCGCGGGAATTATCTCCAAGTCGGGATCACGACGTGTAAGTTTCTCTTGGTTAATACCCATGGTACACTGACGATCAAAAGTGTCGAAACACCTGCCTATGCTTGATGTTCCACGCTTCGATGATGGCAAATTTGAGATTGAGGGAAAGTGGATGAAGTTAAATATTATCAACGAATTTCGAGACTTTACTGAAATCTTCTGCTGGCTTTCAACGTTTTTCATTTCTTGGACTGACAATGAGTAGAAAGTGACGTTCAAGCGATTATACCTGGCTGGGAATTAGAAACAGAGATGCACGTTTAGGAATCATTTTAGGAAAGGTGTAGGTGATAATTAAGTTAACTGTTTTTCCACTAAACGTATGGTTGTCAGTAGACTGCGAATGTTTATGCAGATTTAAAAGTTAAAATTGAAGCTTGAATTACTATGTTTTAGATTTTTTTGTATATTTTAGTGTCAATGAATAGCCTTGTGGATTTTTTCATAGTTGCATTTGTTATAAACGCATAAAAATCTGTTGACTAGGCACCAGTTCGATGTTGTACTTTGCGTTTAAAAAAAGAATACTTAAGAAAGATATAGTTATTTTTCAGAAATTTTTAGTGGCTGGTCACTGTTTAATTTCATATATTTGAAAACGAATAGTTG
Source organism: Perdita meconis (assembly GCA_030770465.2). NCBI lineage: Eukaryota > Metazoa > Arthropoda > Insecta > Hymenoptera > Andrenidae > Perdita > Perdita meconis. The sequence goes on along the minus strand of JASKOS020000015.1, from coordinate 2,078,301 downwards.
TAGAAAAGTCACTAACGAGCGACTAACTGTTTCTATGTTTAGTATTATTTCATAATATTACTATATTTTGTAGTATTTCAGAAACTCCGTACAAAACTTGATATGGAAAGAGTAATGTTTAATTGTAAAACCTGCACATATGCACCTCCTCGTGTGCTACATTTTCGTCAATGAATACACTTTTCTAATACAAACTACGGATTTTTAGAAATGTAACCAAAGAAATTTAACAAAAATACCTTCCTGTCGAAATACATTTAGTTAAATTTTCACCATTGTCGTTAAAAAAAAAAAAAAATGATGGATTTAATTCCTAAACTACTGAATGTTACTTATTATATGCCTGATCAGAGCATTCTACTTATACGTCTGTCCAAAGATGGGATTATGCCACTTATTTCATTACTAAACTGCGGATATTCATACATTTATAGCAATTTTCAATATGGAAAAATTTACAAGAATGTTTATAAATATAAAAAGAATAAAATATATTTTATAATATTTCGAATAAAAGACAGTTTTCTGATAAATAACTTTAATTGTTTTGTTACTTCTAACAAAATATGAATTTGCATAAACATCTGTAGACTATAAATTATATAGGAATTTACCCTAATTATCGAATATCTGAAAATGCGTTACCTATTCTTTGATACAAATAACATGTTCAAACCACAATTAATACAATTGATGAATATCTATAACCTTACTTACACATGATAAAGTACAATGATAATCATTCCAAATGTTTTAGTAAAATCTAATTATAATACAATGACAAATGACTACGACAATTATCAATTAATTAACAATAATTATCTCCCAATTATCATATTATTATTACAAATTGTACATTTACTTGATTAATTCAAATGAACTTTCCATCAACCCCTCTAATTACAAAAATCTCCGGCGAAGTGAAAAAGAAACTTGGCAGACTCGCTAGCTTTTCGGAACAGTAGCTCCATAATGGAAAAACTCATAGATTTCCCATTCGGGGTTGAACGAGCCGCGATTAAGCGAAGCAAAGTGACATTTCCCTGCGGCGAGGGAACGAAGTGAGTACGCGACCAGACGGGGCTGGGAGTTCGGAATCAATGAGCGAAGATGAGGTCGGGTTTAAATAAACCGAGCGCTTTTGTCCTTCGGAGCGGGAATCGAGAGAAAATACTGGTCCGAACGGGTAATCTGGATAACGCCGATAACGGAGACCGGAGAAGAGACGAGATGAAAGCGGAAGGTTGGAGCAGGTGGAATTCGGGGGTGTCAAGGAGGGTGGAAAGTTGGCAGAGTGCGGCAGACGCTCGAGGACGGGCGCTCGTCGTCGACGAGGAAGCTGAGAAGGAGGAACGGCGAGTATTCGCGGGAAAGGCCGTTACTGTCGAATGGAGATCGCGCGCGAGGGTGTACGATGCGGGAAAAAGTAGGCAGTCCGCGAGATGCGGAGTCGAGGGTGGCAAAATAGAGCGCTTTGTGCCGCGAGTGACGCTAGTCTTTATGGCGATGCTCGGCCATAACGACGCCCATTGCATTGTGCTTCGTATAAAGCAGTCGACTAAACCTCGGTCCTGCCACCCTGGCTAGATGCTCTTCGCGAACACTCTTCCCCTCGCTCTCGTGTCATCCCGACTTCGACCCGTTTCCCTCTTAATGCACCAGACGACAAAAGAAACGAATGTCACCCAACGATGTGACCCTTCTCAGCCAGCCTCCTCGATCGCCACGCAGATGATCTCCGTCCGAGCTTGGAGACGAAGAAAGTTCAGGATGTGTCTACGGAGGAAATCGCTACAATCGTTTCAAGATGCCTTTGAACTGCGAATTTGATACCAAGGATAGATAACGGGGCTGGGATAGCACAGGTCGAGGGTCTTTGTTCTGACGGCTGCATCCGATGCTTTCAATATTCTGACTGGTTGATATCCTTAAAATGCTGTGGTGTTAGATTATCTTACAATTAGAAATAATGGCCTTGGTAGTAATTCTATTATAAAGAAAATTAATAATTAGAGCATTTAGAGGACGATCAGTGTAGAGGTATGTGTCCATTTGAGAGTTTTTCTCGAGAGCAACTCTCGCATTGCGTGTCCCTCTAAACCAATTAGAAAAATTTTTACTCTCGGATAGTTATTATAAATACTCTCCGACAGGTTACTATCCGATAGAACTCTCAGAACCGTTTCTATTGAAAATTGATTTGTGCCTATTCTCTGTTGTTGCTGGATCAAGTCATGGATTGGCCGTAGGTAAATATATGCGGCATGTTCAGCACTAATAAAAGGACTTTAAATTGAACATGCTCGGCGAGTTCGTAACTTCGTACGAATGCAGTGGGAGTTACGTTATGGTGGGTCTAGACTGTAAGTGAGCACAAGCGGACGAACAGCTCCAGCACCACGAGCACCACGAACAACACAAACGGCGTCCAAACTGTCGTCGTGGTGTTCGTGCTGCTCGTAAGCGCCACGTCGCTAGCCTATGCCCGATTCGTCGGGTCCTACGGGGTCTCGTCTAGGACGCTCGACCCTCGTCACGCATTTTTGTGGGTGCTTTCATCCTTTATTTTTCTAGTAAGTTTGGCGGTTCTTTTCCACGCCTTCTATACAGGGTGTCCGAAACTCGACGCGGGAGCCGGAAATGGGAGATTCCTGGGGTGTAGTTCCTAAACAACTGTTTCCTTTGCAAAAATGTCCTCAGAAGCTTTGTTAATGGGTTATTAGATTTAGAATGAAGATTTACAGTGATCTTTCATGCCCTGTATCTAAAATGAATATAAATAAAAGGGCAACAACTTTTGCAGTATTTTAAAGTATACTTTACAGATAACAGAAAGTATGTAATTATATTTGTCACATAATACATACTATTGTGTAAGTATTAAAAGAAATGTCAAAGAAAACGAATAGTCCCGATGCAAACGTATTATGATTATACATGTACATTAAAATTTGATGCACTAACGTCACAATTTTTGACTCAAGTTAAATAATTGTTTCATTACTCGTGTTGTTCGACAACATCTTTCAAAGAGCTTAATAGATTAAACCTTATTTTTTCTTAATTAAAATTCCTAATTACTTAAATTACATGCTTCGATTTGGTAAAATATTCAAATACTCGGTTACACGAATAGATTCTATTTTAGTTTCAGCGTTATATTAGGTGCAGCTTTCAGATTTGTCTATTTAAGGCTTAAGGAAATCAGAGTTTAATATCGTACTAAGTTTGAAGTTGGGCAGCAAGACGCCAATTACGAATATTAGGTCACCTGATAAATCATGCAGACACTAAGATAACTATTTGTATTCCTGCCCCTATTAGTGTGCCTTTATATTTAAACAAGTTTCAGAGAAAAACGAGTGAAAATTAACAGATAAAGTAATTTTTTTATTAAAGTTAGGGTACGAATATATATTTATAAAACAAACATTTTGTATTTACAAATTGTTATAATACTATTAATATTTCAGCTGCTTCACCGAATTTTCATAGCCAAAATGCAAAGGAATGGTCACTATTTGTAAGTAAATAAATGGACTATTAATATGATTTACAACAATTGAAACGATGATTACAGAGGAAAAGGGTTCGATGCTATGAAAAAGCAGTACCCACGGCACTTTTAAAACCTTTTAACAGCTTTAAAAACGTTTCCACAAATTAAACTGAACCTCATTTAACCTTATTGTAGTTCGCGCCTTTGAAAAATTGTAGCAAATCGAGAAAAAAGCTAAGAAATTCAAACTTCACTACTAAATTAAATTTAAACGGCAAAGCTGATGTGCACCAATACATATTGTTTCCACTAAATGAAACAGCTATTCGTATCTTTAGCATTTCAAGAAATAATCCTACAAGCAATTACATAACGAACGAAGAATTCATAAATTTCTTCAACGTCAAATGTCAATTTCAAAATTTAGCCAGAAAGCGTATAGCATCATGTTTAGTTATAATTGATGTCGCTTTTGTTTCATACGTTAATACTAAAATCAAACAATAACAATGAATTAAAATCTAAGCAAACCATAAAGATTCACGCAATAAGAATAAACAACAAATTAAACAGAATATAATCCAAACGCAGTGTAGTTTGATTTAAAATCGTTCTTCCTTCAGATGATTATAACCTTGCGCCAGTTATTCGAACGCTTTGGGAAAGCACGTCTGTTGCTTCAAGCATTTCCCAGAGTCGAAAGTCAGTCTCCTGACGACATTAGACGTCGTTCTTGACGAACCCGCGGAATTACTGCGGAAAACGAATTAGGTAAATCCAGACTACAAACAGGAACCGTTTCTTTCCTTTGTGACGGCCGCACAAACGACTTCTCTGCGTTTAAATTTCGCGTCCGCGGCGGAACGAGAAAGGAGAGGACGATCCACTCGATTTTTCCGTGTATCCGATAACGCTGTTACGTCTAACCGTCGAGACGTGTCTAGCGATTACTTCCGGGACCTTGGAGCTTTACATCCTTTCCCCCTTGAACCAACGGCATGATAATAGAGAGCCGGTTGACGCGCCACTGTTTTTCGAGCGGGAATTATTGCCGGTTCCGCGGCCGCCTGATTTACATTTATTGCGCTGCTTTCGTAATGGTCCCGCTATATCTTCGGTTATTCCAACTAATTATACTCCCATTCTGATAATATACGAGCTACTCGCCTCGGATGCTCGTATCCTCTGGCTTGGCCGCGCGAAAGAGATCGGATCAGAAATCATTCATAACCTTTTTGGCATCGCATTGACTTCGTAATTCGACTGGGATAATTCGACCGTTATTCTTCCGCGAAACACTTTAATAAAGTGCGATTTTATATTTCAACGAGCGATACCGACGGTTCGAAAATTCGCTACAATCAAGTTTAAAATACATTTAATAGAGACATCCATTTGTCACAATTTTAACTGCTTTATTAAGTTTCCATTTATCTAAAAAAATACTTCATCAGAATTCACGAAAAGTTACCGTAAAAATATTATATATTAATGTCGTTTAATATAATATTAAATCGTTTAATCTTTCACAATAATAGAATATTTAGTCACGTTTAATGATATTTTCGCAGATTCACTAAAATTGAGCGATATTGTTCGTCTCCATTTATATCATCGGAGAGGAAAGTCCCATTTTTAGCTACATTTCATTTACGTATGACTTGCGAAATTCATAGCGAGAATCTTATCACATCACCGTATTTTCCATGCGATATAAGACTTTCTTAACACAACTTTCCCACACACACGCCCGCCTGTTGTCTCGTGAGTCCTTGTCATCGATCGACCGCTTATATCGCAAGGAAAATACGATGACAATTGCAGCGTCAAAACTGCTGGGTGGTCTTCGGCGAACATCCCATCAGTCTTTCAGCGAGGGCGAATCCATTAATCGTACTTCCGTTCTGGCCAGCGTTGGCGAAAGCTACGGCAAATCGACTATAAGGTAGAGAAAGAACCAAAGAGGATGGGAGATATGGCAATCGCCGGCGTATAAACTCTCTGGCTCGGTGCTTTTATGGGCCTAATATAAAGAAACGACCTCGGTCAACTATCTGCCAACAGCTAGACGATGTTTCATGAACTTCTGTCACGACAACACACCATAATCTCTCCTCTCGTCGCGCTTCCTCTGCTTTTCCCGCTGCACGTTCCATCGTTCATCCTTCTCGCGTTTAAACCATTTCTCTCTTTCCTCTTCATTTAACAACAACGTGGATTGTTACTTACATTTTCTCTATGACAATTTTGCATGGTAAGGTGGAAAACGAATCTTGAAGGGAGATGCGTGAAGCAGAATTATGGATTACCTTAAAAGGAGATTATACATTGGAAATTCTTTTCATTTGATTTTTGTGTTCCTTACATTGGAGAAATTCCAGCAACCCATTTTTTGAAATTCGAAAACTTGGTTAAATTTTTGAGTCCCTGAGTAAAAGGCAATACATATTTAAATATAATACTGAGCATGAGATAAACTTTACATGTGATTTTCCTAAAAGTACATTCCTCAAAGTGGACTGGTAAATATAATTCAGACGAATTAGTTTACATGAACTATTAATTTTTTGAAAGCTGAAATCTTCACAGTTATTAACTCAGGGTTTCTAAAAATTATGTTCTTCGGTACAATAAAGTGGATTTTTTTGATTTTTCAGATTTTGGTAAACTATGGCAGTTTCGATTCAGATAAATAGAACAATATAATATTTATTATTTCGTTTCATACGTTTCACAATTATATTGTCTGGCATGTAATCTTTCTAGTTGATTACACATGCAAAACTTAACAAAAATCATCTGGAGCTTGTTTAGACAATACAAAGTTCTTTTATAGACAAAACTATGTTTATTTTGATGTCGGAAATGTTGATAAATTCAACATAAAAAGCTCTTTTTCAGTATTCTTTGTTATATCTTTAAAAGATCGCGGAGAATGCTCATATTTTTACCGTCTAAACCAGAACTCGATAAAATTCCTTTTCATAATTTCAATAGTTTATTGTCGTAAAAATAATATGAATTTGATTCGAAGTCGAAATTCTCGTACTTGCATGGATGAGTCGAAATTCTTGACTTTCGTACTCAGGTTAAGCACAGTAAATATTGATTGCTGAAGGCAGCAAGACGAGTTTGATTAACTATGCAATTAAAAACTGAACACGAGACTGATTATAATGAAGAACGAAAATGATGTAGGACTGAGCTACAATAAAGTTAGCAAGTTGATTGACAGTATGAGACAAAATTTTTAATCACTGTAGAAAATGTTTCGAAAACAAAAAATGTGTTTTTTCGAAAACATATTTGTATGTGGAGTCACACGTTGTATTCTATAACATCAATTAAATTTTATTGATTTTTAAATATTTTGGTATTCTTGAGTATATCCTTTATCCTTCGACGTAGGACTTCCCTGATATTTCTATTTTTAGATGATTTATCGAAAAATAATTTCATCAGTTCTTTATAAAAAAGCAATTATATACTTGAAGTTATGGTTATTTCGTTATTTTTTATCAAAATGAAAAAATATAATACCTTAATAAGCTTGCAAGAAATTGAAAAAATTCTATTCTCTTGCAAAAATAGTTTCCAAAAATGTAATCCTTACTTCTTTTCGATTTTAACAAAAATACTTCATAAATAGACTGAGGATTTTCATTTAAAACTAAATGTTTAAAGCACAGATGAATAATTTAGGACTGAATAACTGTTTCGCATATTCCATAAATATTGTACCTTGTACTATAATATAGATGATTTTGTATATTTTAGCATCTGTCAGGAACCTTGCATAGAAATGCATAGAAATCTGCATACATTCATAAACTATCAAACATTTAAACAATACGTTTGCTGAAATATTCCTAATACTTTGATCCGATCACGTTCCACGTAAAAAGCAGAAAAATCAAGGTCTCCTAAAGGGTTAAGCAACTCCCAGGAACTTGAAATCTCAGAGCGTCGACCGGTCGAAGCGATCGGTTGGCAAAGAATGCCGAGTCAAAAGGTGTCTGAAGCGTCGTCTGGTGTCGCGACGCTGGCACAACCGGAATGCGCGACGTCCGTACACACGCACAACATTCGTGCATCGACGCGTGCGTGTGCGCGGTGCACGCGAGCTCACAGCCAAAGCAACCGGAGGTTTTTGAACGTTGCGGATGCAGCCACCCTGCTAGACCGAAGAGAGCGTCTAGTGTCAAGTGGCAACGCGCGGAACCGAGGGATTCCCGATGCCGCGAAAGAAGGGGAAGCCGGTGATGATTGTCTGCGAAAGGGATGGGTGTGCTTCGCGCCGGGGTAACTCCGTCGAGAGGGAGAGGAGGTAACGACGGCTTGTCGCATGCAGAATCGCGGCTCGATGATCGTGATAAAACGGCGCCATTATCGCACGAAACTTCGTCCAGGGAATATCCTTGGCTTTTTCTTGTTTTGGAGACTTCGAGGCACAGAGGAAGTTTGAACTGCTTACGATTGCTCGTTTGCTTTTTCATTTTGCTTGGGAGAGACGACTTATGTGCATAACAACGATATGTTTTTTTGGAAATGACAAACATTGATCCTTGCTTAGTTGTTGCAATTTTTGTGAGGTAGCTGTCTCATTATCAGTCGGTGCAATACACTTGTAGCATTTTTTCAAATGTCTAAGGGCGATTAAGCGGTACAGATGAGCGGCACGCATCATTTTGCAACCACGACAATATATCGGTATACATATACACATACACATAAATCGGATATACAGGGTGTTTCGCAATTCGTAGGAAATCTCCGAGATACAGGTACTAGACACGAAAATAATAAGAAAAGTTCTTATGCAATATTTTCGGAAATGGTTAGTTTACTAGTTACACGCGGTTTTATATTTCGTAAAGGCACATAACAAAGGCTCATTCCCTGTAAGGTCAGTGACCGCGATTTGGGCCCCTGCATCGTGGAAAAGTATCAGTTGTGTTACATTCGTCATCATTTCAATTTTTAATTACAAAAATGTGACTTTTCATTCGAAAAACATCTCATTCCAATACACGTTGCGAGTCACCGGGGCCCACTTAGACCCAGAGTGGCCTGGGCCTTTAAGCGCGGTCACTGGCTTTAAAGGGGATGAAGCAGTGTTACGTTGGCATTTTACGAAATGTAAAACCGCGTGTAATTAATAAACTAACTATTTCCGAGAATATTGCAACTTTTCTTATTATTTTCGTGTCTAGTACCTGTATGTCGGAGATTTCCCACAAATTGCGAAACACCCTGTATGTATTGTTAAATAACAAATAGCTATTTCATTTTAAGGCATTCATTGTAAACAGCAACCGGTGCACCAATTATTTTCGATGCTTACAAGGGAAACTCTACGTATATATACAGGGTGTAACAGAAATGTTGCAATTCCTTCGAAGGGATGATTCCCGAGTTGATTTTAAACAACTTTTTCCTTAGCGAAAATATTAAGTGTGGCTTTGTTAACGAGTAATCAACGAAAAACATTGTCCAATAGCAGAGCGAGTACAGCGGATCAATGATGGCGCGGACGATGACGGACCAATACTACTCTCGGCTAGAGCGCGCGTTGAAATTCGTCCACTGTATTCGTGCTCTGATTGGTCGGGGGTTTTCGTTAATATCTCGTCAATAAAGCTCCATATAACATTTTCGCTAAGGAAAAAGTTGTTTGAAATTAACTCAAGAATCACCGCTTTTAAGGAACTGCAACATTTTTGTTACACCCTGTATAGACGTTTAAAATAAAGCCGATTTTCTGGTTTGATTTGATTTTCGAAATTCCCAGTTTCAAGAAATGTTGAATATCGGAAGTTTGAATTGGGCATACGAAAACCGTTAGGTACAGCTAATCACTAATCAGGTACCAGTGTATCTTTTCGAAACTCTCAATGATCTCTCAATTTTTCGGCCGATCTAATTTATACGAAAGAGAAATGGGTCAAAATCGAAACGCGGCAACCCGACATCTCCCGAAATGAACTGCGCAGAAACATCCATGTCCTTGTAGGATTCCCCAAGATTTACACCGTTGCATAAACTTGTGTTCGCGGTGCTGCTTCAGGGCGGACGCTCGTGTAACTGCGTTCAATGCGCTCGGGCCTGAAATATGGGTAAACGTTACAGAGCAAGTATTACCGCGTCACCGGCGATGAAGGTGTTTTATTTCCGCCCTGTTACGCGGAATCTCGCTGCGACACGCGGCTTATGCGAGATCCCCTGCAGTCGAATGGGGTTCGCGCCGAAACTACCCGAATACCGTATTTCACGAGCGTATATCGCGGGCGTATATCGCGCGACCTGCGTTCCTGTCTCGTCCGTGGCGGGAAATTGATTGAAACGCAACGCGGCTACATCAGCTATCCCCTCAGTTCTGTGGACCGTTCCATTTTTGCCAAGTCCTAGGGTAGATATAAAGGTGAGAGCGTATCAACTGGAAGGGCGGAGATTTGGACTTGATGGTGAAATAGAACTTTAGAGTAGCGGAGATATGTTATGAAAAGCATAATTTTTTTCGCGGCCATTTCTGATAATATCATTATAGTTATTGAAAAATTAAATTAAATAAAACAAATATAAATACAGCGTGGGGCGAAAATCGTTCAACCGGACACGATGTGAAATGCTGTAAAAAATTAATGAAAAAATTTCGTATATTTTTTTGTCCAAAATGTTATTGTCGAGGAAATTATTTTCAGACAAATTACTGAGAAATTGCCAAAAGTACTATACAAGAATGTGTGTATCGTGAATCCCATTGATTTGGAAATTCAAAATTGAATTGATAGAGATTCAAACACTTTAGGTTGAATATTCGAACTGTAAAAATTCGAGATTTTTGGAGTTGAAATTGGAAATATGAAAGTTAGAGGGTTCAAAACGAAAAATTTGTACAGCTAAAATTGAAGATTTGAAAATTTCAGATTGGATATTCGAAAATTTCAAGTTTTACAGATTTTAAAAGTTAAAGTCGGGACTTTGAAGGTTGAAAGTTAGAGATTCAAAGACTTCAAATTGGAAGTTTTGGTAACTGAAAATGGAGATTTGAAGAGTTGCAATTGAAGTAGTAAACTGAGAAGTGAAGTTTTTGCACCTGGGCGGCCAACAACTCAGGAACGGGCCTGACTACAGATCTACAAATGCTTTGTATGCCGGCTTAAAATTTTAGAATTACGTTTTTCAAGTGCATTACTATTAATAACGAAAAAAAAAATTTTTGTTCAGTTATATACAATTCCCCACTTAATTTCATAAAAAGAACAATATATTCTTTCCAATTTCAGCATACTTTTGTCCCATCTTTAAATTCCTACCTTTCTGAAAATCCTCTTTCTAATACTACGCTGAAATCCATCCATTTTACTAACACGATGAGGAATAAAATCGTCTGAAAGTTCTCGGGGAGCAGACCTCATTTCTTCGAAAGTGCGATTCAACAATAATCTATAAGAATATCCGAGTATGGGGGCGCGTAATACCTTAGCTCGCGTATATGTCTTTTAGAGGAACGATTCGAGGACGGTTCTCTCACCTTCGATTTTTCAGCGACATCGCGGACGAACACCGCTCGTGAATATCGAGATAGAGTCGGGCCGAGAAACTGGCAGCGTGCTCGAACTAAGGCGAGGAGGCGGATATACGATTCGAGACGTAAAAGCGTCACCCCACGCCCCATTAATAGTATGCATTTATTCGGAGACGCGGAATTAGACCAAGGATTGCGGCCGCAGGCACAAGTGGGCGCTCGCCGTTTGAAAATCGCTGGGCAAGACGCTTTTGAATTATTCAATCTTCCATTGATGGAAAAGCGTCGCCTTCTACTTCCTCCTCCTCCTTCTTTTCCTCTTGTCCTCCGCCACCCTCCGCCACTTCCCTCCCGCCTCCCACACCGTTTTTCACCCCACGCTCGGTTGCTCGCCTCGCGGAAACGATGAACCTAATATTCGCAAACTGCCCTCTTCGTGCTCCAGATTTTTCTAGGATCATTCACTATCCTGTAACTGCTTGCTAGGATTTTTGTTTTATTTTCTTCATAATGTAGGAAGCAGTGTTTAGAGTTGGCGGAGATTCAGGTAGGATTAATAGGGAATGCGCGAAAATAAGAAGAACGTTGCATAAAAATCGACCAATAAGGATATATTACAAAATTATAATAAATTAAATAATCACCTAATTTTTCTGCTCAAAGTGTCGTCAGTCTACACTCTACACGAAGACAAGTTTGACATCGCTGTAGCACGCTGTTTATGATAGGGCGAGTTTCTTGACAGTTTCTATTAATTGTTGAATCACTCTAATAATAGTAAACATTAAACATAGATGGATGAAAGGTAGATGGCATATTGAGCAGGAAAATAAGATGATTTTTTAATTTGCTATAATTTTGTAGTGAAGCCTTATTGGTCGACTTTCATACAACATTTTTTCTTATTTTTATACATAGAATACACTGACAGCGTTAGTCCGGAAAAAGTTCAGACATCCTGTATAGATAATTAATTATCTTCTTTCTGGAAGGAAGAATGTCTTTGCATTTTCAATACACTAAGGTAAGGAGAAAATCTGAATAACAATGTGCTTTGTATTCTAAAGATATAAACACGTATTTTATTTTTTACGTTTTGTGTATCATGTTTTTGCATCGGTAAGTATTCTCGCACATTTTGCATATTTCCAGTTTATTTAAAAAAATTTAAAAATTTAATTAAATATGGTTGGAACCTGGCATAACACCGAATACAATAGCAAGTAGTATAAGTCAATCTATGGATGGAGAAATGTATATCCATACAAAATTGGAACAATGTTGAATTGTTTTCTTAAGAAATATTAATCATTGGTTGTTTAAATAGAAGCTCCATCTGAGTAGGAAATTAATTCAACAAACTGTTTGGAAAATCGTTAAATCTACCCAGTGATTTATATAACTTATTAAACACAGATAAAAACTTAAAATTACTCAGGTAATTTCTTATTTCAACAAAATTGTACACAAAACTGTAAAACAAATAGTGTTTTAGAATGTAAGTATAATATTGTACCCCATGGCTAGTAACCGTCGATGTTGAAGCAACGTTAAATTAATTAAACAAAAATCATTAAATAATATATCATGTTATTTGTCTAGAAGTTATTTTGATATAACGGTAAGTTAGTATATGTAAACGAGCAAATTATTATTCCTAATTATTTCATTAAATGACCATCGAATGAAGTAATTTTTTCATTTTATATTTCAATTGAATAAATATTTTATGTTTTAATTTCTAAGTTCCTTTTGAAAATTTCCTTTTGAAAATTAGTTCACATTATATTATCTACTACTTCATTTGAATAACTAAAACCAAAAATCGTTTGAAAATCATTTATTTGATTCTTGTATCGAGTAAAGTTATTCACAGTAACTAATGTTCCCAAAAAATAATCAAATATCTTAAAAATTTAATGTTCAGTTACTTTTTATTTTCCTTTTATATCAAACTTGCCCACTTTAGACATAAATACCCAAGCATCTACCAGTATTTCGTAATCAAATTAATTTTTTCGACACAGTGTATTTGTAAGCGAAATATGTTAAATCGTGAAGATTTTTTCTCCGCGAAATTTCGAAGTAAGGGTACCTGCAAATCGATCGTTCAACGTCTTAGTAGCAATTCAAATCAGAAATTCGAAGTGCAACGCAAAATCAGTGATTGCGTTACCATATATTATAGAATTCGACATCGAGCAGCTCGTATACGTGTACTCTAAGTGCAGGAAGAGAGGGAGCGTCGCTGCACCGCCAACTGCAGCTCCCAAATATGCATCTACGTGGTCAAAAGCCGGTCAGATTCAATTACGAGCCAGTTTAATAATTCCTCGCCAGCCAAGTCACGTACCGCATCGAGACAGGAGTTGCCTCCGTCCGTTCCACCGAAGTTAGGAACATGTTTTTGAGCTTGTCGCCCGCATGGTTGCCGCGGAGCCAAGGCTTTCTCTCCGCGTTCTGAAGTGCTCGCGAAAGAGCCAGCGGTATTCTTACACGTTGAAGAGAGGATTACCGAGTCTTTATGCGTTAAATGAAACAGTGATACGTTGAAGAGGAAGCTATCGGGAAATTCTGCTTCTCAGGAACTTCGATACAACTTAAATTATAGTTTCAGCGACGAGGATCTCGCGAGACATGCGAATTACTCTGACCCTGTTCTGCTTCATAGTCGAAAACATTCTTATGAACATTTTATCAACTTATCTCCTTTAACAGTAGATATTTAACGAAAGGAAAGCAGTAATATTTCAAATAATTTGTGACGGATATTTGATAAATTAAACAGATGCTTGTTACAGATTGTTGGAAATAGGAATTTTCTCATGTTTGCAAGAATAAGCTTCGAAACGGCGTTTATGTTCTGATGATTGTTATATTGGGTATTAATTACATTCTGAATCTGAGTAATTATTTCACCGAAGGAAAATAAAACGGATTGAAAGAAATCTAATACGATAGGAAGAAGAACCTCTTTTATATTATAAAGATAATTTTGTATGATAATTTAAGTTCCATTTCTTGCATCTATGCAGCATTAATAATTTCGTCCAATACTACGAAGTAATAACGTTCATCATAAATAAAGGTATCAGTTTCCTTTTTTTTATATGAAATCCGGGGTTCTACCGGGGTCATAAAAATCGCCGACTCTGTTAAGCCGAAGAGGTATGATTCCATCGATTCCAGCGTGCAGACATGTCATCGTGTAAATTACAGACCGACACACTACATACACGAGGATTACACTTGTCCGCCGAGAAAGACGTGCCAATAATATTTGTTCACGGTGACTGGTGCGATAAGTGCTCCTCCCGCGAATTCGTCGCGTTCGCTGTTTACCCCCTTCCCAACGCGAACATAAATCACGAACATTGTGTGCCGTTTGATGAAAAGCCACGCCGATAACATTGGCATGGCTCGCCGGTCCAATTTTTTGTTTTCGCGGCTTACACAGCGACAGTTTGTAACGTGAACCAATACAGTCAGTTCATTTGATTTTGATCATATAACCATGCGGTAGGCTGTCGAGAACTGCAACGTTTGTAAGTTTCTACCTAGCAACGGAACCTCGTTATACGTGGTGGTTGAATTTCATTGCAAGTGGTAGGTATGATTGTCTATATTAATTATGAATTCTAATGTCTGCGGAACACGATTTATAAGTAGAATTGGGTAAACTTTAGAGAACAGCTGGAGTATTATTTCAAATAGCAACTTTGATATGATTCGAATAAACTAGTATGTATTTTAAACAACGTGAAACTTTAAGAAATAAAACGCTTTTATTTTCACAATCTTTAATACTTAAACTTCGTATTACTAACAGTATCTAAAATACTTTTTCAGGTTAATTAAGAAGAGCGTTAATATTAGACAGTAAGAGTTAAGAAACTTACTTCTATTGGATCTAGTTGGTTTCGTTCTAAAAAGTTGAAAATTTTATCATAGCACTTGTTTAAATAACAGTATTTAATCGTTAGAATCAGGATAAACTAAATAAAATATTATCTGCCAAATAATATAAGCCTCAATATTTCAAATATTTCCTAAAAATAAAATATTAGTTTAAATACTATGTATTTTTAGCATTTTTTCTTATAAATAAAACATTTTTTTTTTAATTGAACGCATAATATAAAATAAAATAGATTATTTACTATTTTCTATTTGAAATAATGTTTTACTCACAATCAGGTCTGTTTATAAATTGAAATTCTATCAGATTGATCTTTGGTAATTAATAATTGAGCCCCTTAATTGACAAGTGAAGTAAGAAAATTAAGCGAAAGAATAATTATGGTAACATAATTTAAAAGAAAAACTACATTTCTTTCAATAGCAAACTAATTCACATTATTAATAATAAACTGGATTATGGTGCAAATCTGACTCTCAGTTTTTTTATTGAAATAAAAGAAAGTATATGCAAATGCAATTGATAGATGATTTAAGTGTTCGTAATACTATTTATTTTTGTGGTAGACTCATTTTTTGTAATTTTGGACTTTTATCAATTAAGGGGCCCATTTATCAATTAAGGGGCTCAATTATATCGGATTAGATACTATACGTTTTAACCTCTCGTTTGCGAAACTATTGATGTTCAATTATAAATACATCATATAGAAATTGCATGGAAAGAAAAGAAAAAGTGGATCCATAAGATTCAAGACGAGACTCACATTGACATCTATCGCGGTACAAATTTTGACGGGGACGTTGACCTCGATTATAGGTCGATTCAAACACTATAACTTCAGTTTATAGAGCGCAATCAATATGTGCTATTTTATATTTGATTTATATCAAACATAGTTTTTTTTCACTTCAATGTACTGTGTTTCCTCTTCTTAAATTTACGATTTACTAAGAAGGAACTTATAGGTATCTACGTCGAAGACGACAACAAAGAAAAATGTAAATAATTCCACGATATAGGTACTGATTGATACAGCGAGTTAATATCAAAAGAATATTGCATCCACAATAAACCTAGAAAAATTTGATTTCACATAAATCAACTTAATTTAAGAAATTGCTTAAACTATTCAAGCTTATTTAGATATAATTTTTTCCATCCGTTATCTCATTCAAATATGATAAACAGATATGATATGAACATACATGTATCCGAATATATATTTCTGGTGGAATTGACATAACAAATCAGAAATTATTTGTGCAGGTACTAAAATAAACATTTGTGTGCATACAAAATAATATAACGCAATGAAATAATTAATAAAACAAAATGAAACAAGGTGGTACAACACGAAAATAATCAATTTAAAAATATATTTTGCAAGCACCTCCCAACAATTCGCATGTAGAGAATGAAACGAAGCGACTGTACCTCTCACGATACTCTCGCGTGTCTTCCCGTCGTTTCCTCCGCATTTCCCGCATTCCTGTCCCCCGTTCATTCTTCCTCTATCCCCCCTTCGTCACTCTAATAATGAACTTGTCAGTTTTTGCGGCGCGTCCTCCCGGTGAACGGGCATCGCACGCGTCCATACGTAACGGCGGCGATGTGCGTGGCGTGTACGCACAGGGCGCGAGCCAAAGGGAGTATCGCCGGCTCCCATCTATGCGTGAAAAATGATGGTGATACATCAGGCAGGCATCATTAATCATCGCCCATGGTCATGAGCCGCGGCAGCGCCGCGAAATACTTCGAGCCGAACCCGGCGACGCGACGCCTCGCCTGGGAAAAATCATCTATTCGCGAAAAATCCGCTTGCCTCGCTCGTTCGCCTATCCGTGTAATCGCTCGGCCCCTGTAGGGACAGACTCCTCTGGCTGCGACTCTCCGCGGGATTCGCCGGTGAATCGACAAAGCCTCGACGCGACTAATCGAGTTGCGACCACCAGCCGGAAAGTTCCTCGTGACGAGGGGAGCGGATGGCGCGTCGGACCGCCGACGAGATTTTAAGGCGAGAAAGTGTAGGCAATTTTTCGGTGAGGCTGATGGAATTGTGACGGCGAACGAGTTTTCATATTTTACCGGAGTAATCCGGGAAAGTTGAAGAATTTTTGTAATACAATGACCAGGATTCAAGCGAATTTTTTAAACGATGCACAGCGGTATCTTTTTTTTCCAAAGACCGACCAAAATGCAATTTTTGAAGTACAAGCAGAGTAGCTTTTTGGCAGTATAACGTGTTTAACATACAGGGTGGGGCAATAACTATTAGCACCTCAGATATCTCGGAAACTATAAGTTTCACAGAAATATTTGCTGAAATAAAATTGCACAGTACAAAGGGGGCCATCCGGTGGCGATAATAGTTTTTTTGCAGGTGGAGGTATTTCGGAGATTTGAAGGTCACCTCCATTTTTTTAAATGGATCTGTATGTTTTTGCTTCCGTATCACGACAGAGGATCTTAAAACGAGTTCAACGACCTATTATATAAGGTCATTGAAGGTCATAGGAAGTAGAGAAAGGCGATTCATTTACTACCAAAACCGTAAGTATTATCGCCTTTCTCTACTTTCTACGACCTTCAATGACCCTATTTTTAAGATCCTCTATCATGATACGGAAGCAAAAACATACCGATCCATTTAAAAAAATGGAGGTGACCTTCAAATTTCCTAAGTACCTCCACCTGCAAAAAACTATAGACACCGGATGGCCCCTTTCGTACTGTGTAATTTTATTTCAGCAAATATTTCTGTGAAACTTATAGTTTCCGAGATATCTGAGGTACTAATAGTTATTGCCCCACCCTGTATGTAGAGATATCAGTATAACAAATGCTACTTGAAATAGTTAAATATAATAATTAATTACTGATATTTAATGAAGTTCAGTGACTCGAAAACGCAACTGTAATAGTTACGTTTAGGGGAGACCCTCAGTAATTGGTATTTTAATACCATTTTGATACTATTCTAAAGTTGAGCAACTTTGAAACACTTTCTATAAGAATTACGTCTTCTGATATTCTGATGTACAAAAGTGCAACTGGTTGTATGTTCTGCCGATTGATTATCAGATATTAAGAAATGGTAAATAATTTTCTTAAGGCAGTAGCAATTTGAAAGCAAGTATTAGAGAAAAAAAAAATGGTCAGTTGAAGCTTTTGATAAATAACAAGTAAATAGTTTCATTAGAATAAGGAACAATTAAACTGAAGTAAACACCACTGAAGACTACTAAAAAGGGGAAAAATTCATACAAATATCTATATATGTCCAAAACATAAAAAAAAAATGAAATCGCATCGTTTAACGGAGAAATTGACAACCTAGGGTAAGCAAATAAGGATGGACGGCTTAGCTGATTCCGATATCTGTATCAAAGTTTTGTTTAGAAATGTTTGTTTAAAAAAAGATTCAAAAGCTTTGCATAGAAAAATGTATATATTTTAATAAAAAAAGAAAATAGTCGTATGTAATAGAATTTACTTATCCAATCATAAAATGATAAAGAAACAGTAATATAAATAATAAATCTGGTTCTTTCATAATTATCGATTATTAAAATCTGTCCATCTATTGGTGTGTTTATCCTACTTTAAAAATGAATGACAACGAATAATTTTATAGTAATTTATAATGCACATATCTTTTAATTTGAACGGATAAAGTGAAGTAATTTATGCCTAAGTATCGGCTATTTGTGTATTATCGCTAGACAGTAAACGAATTTTTAGACCACTTCAATATCATCACGTTTTTAATCAAAGTGACAGCTCTGAGTAAATTGAAATGACAAGGATAATTCGCTATTAAAGTATTACGCATACGTAGTTAAACCCAAAACTCTATACACTATAAAATACATTTCTGAAAATACATTTGATGTGGTATAATGTTTCCACAAATGCATTTCCGATAATGGTATAAATATTAAACTGTTTGTCAGTCGACGTCAAAAAGTAATAAAAGTTTTGTAGAAGTAGAAATAAAATGTTATGGAAGTTGTAAAGTTCCTGCTAACTCTACAATAAGTTTACTCTTCAAAATCGACAACATATGTATGCTGGATGGGATTATTTAATACTAATCACGTTGGTAGTCAGAGACAATTTGTTATTCGTAACATATCATCATAAATACAAAAATGAACTTTTTACTTGTGGTAATTCGATGCCCACAATTATTATTTTTTTTTAATTATGGTCCTTCTTGGAATATTATTTTAGCTAAATCTAATTTTATGACTACATATTCTTATCACGAAGCTCGTATTAATTCTAAATTTCTTCAAAGCTAGGTTTAAGAACAATCATTTTACTTAACCTTAATTTCGCACCTTAACAACAGTTTGTATCTTATCTTTTCTTTTTAGTTTTCGATTCTACACTTTTCCTTTTCCTTTCTCTTGGCATTTGTTGTTCAATATATAATAAAGACAGTATAATAATAATTCTCTTCCTAAAAGCATTTATCAGTTGACAAATGAGCTCATAAAATACATGAAAGATTTACATATGTAAAAAAACAACCGAAAAGTACATACATAAATTGAAGAATGTGAAAGAAGTTAAATTAAAGAATTCTCGGAGTTATCAGAATTCGGAAGAGGAATTAAAAAAATTCGTTGTGAAATAGAGAAACTCCCCAAAACTATTATAGGAAAGAGAATATTTTAGGTATTTCCAATCAGTGATTTTCAATTTCCTGGAGTGTAACACGAGAAATTCCGCGCGTGTTCGACGAATATTTTTCGCAATATTTTATCCGTGTTATAACGTAGGAAATAAATTCCGCGATATTATTTCCGGATTTCATTAATGTTCCGAGCGCCCCGAACGCGAGTCGATGCAAATATTAGCGGGCAGATAATGGCGAAACATTCTATTAATTTTTATATCGACCGAAACAATTTCATTTCCAATTTGAACTCCATTCGGGAAAGTGGATTTCGTATCCCCAGAAGTGGAATGCTTGCGCTATGAAAACATATTTGCCTCGCTGCAATTTATAAATATTTAGCCTGCGCCGAAGACATAAATACAAATTGATTTAACGAATAAATGGCTTTTCGGTGTACGATAACCGGACACCGGTAAAAGGCTAATATTTACGCCGCTGTCTAGCAGTAATAATAAACAATTACGTCGAATGTTTATAACGGTTTTCAGGCCGCAAATGTACACGATTCATCGAAATCTTGTTATGAATTTCCACGAATACAGTCATCCAATGGGGGAACGGGATTTCACCGTCGAGTGACACGAAACACGTTCGTCGGAATTGTCAAACAACAATCGGGCTGCATCCCAACGTTCCATTAACCGCAATGCATCGCAATTAATGCGCGACGCTTAACTATTAACGAGGCTCTTTCGAGCATTAATACAAATCAGAGGAGACAATTTTCCCATCGACGAAACTGTCGTTCCGGCTTGCGCGATTCCAACGAATGATCAATCCGACGGGATAATTTGTCTCTGAAGCTCGTTAAAATTCACACACGCGTGACGCGCGTCGAGACCTATAGTTCTTGAACGCTGCGAGTGGAAACGGGAACAATAAACTGAATGTACGTCATTTCATCGTAATTTCAAGACTCTTGAGCAGAGGGTAGTGAAGAAATCCCGGGAAAAAAACGAAAACAAAAAAAAAAAGAGGTAGACGTCGAAAAGGAGCGACGCTTCGCGCTCTATTGTGCACCGGTGTCGGTAATGATATCATTTTTACGCGGCGCGTCAATATTCGCGTTCACGCGTTAGTACGCGTCAAAATGCGTGTAAAGTGCGCCCGTTGGCGCACGCATTGTCGATCGTTTGTATACACACGTCGAGGGGTAGGCGAGAAAGAAGCGAGTGAAAATCAGGGAAAAAGGGTCGGGGAGGCGCGAAATCGAAGCGGAACGGAGAACGAGGGTGGACGGGAGCGACGAACAAAGAAGCAGCGAGAGACACGCGTGAAGAGGAGAGGACCGACAAAGAGGAAAACAGAGAGAGAGAGAGAGAGAGAGAGAGAGAGAGAGAGAGAGAGAGAGAGAGAGAGAGAGAGAGAGAGACTATGTGCAGACACTAGAGGGTAGGCAAACGCGTTGATATCATTACAAACGAGCAGACGACCGGATCTCCACTCAATTTGTTTGATATCCCTACCGCGTAGCATCGACGAACCCCCAAAAAGTAACTCCCTACGTCCAATCGTTCGATGTGCCGTTTTGTCGTCGTAATACATCCTCCGGAATCCTCCCGCTTACTTCGCAAGAGGTCCAGTAAAAGAAAAAAAGACAGCGCGGTTCGTCTCCTGGATGGGAGATTCTATGATCATCTCGCCCCACAGTCGGACTCGATGGTCTGGCAGCAGGCGAACCTTAAGTGCCATCCACGGCAACGATCGTCACTTAAAAATCGTGATTTGCGAATTCGACCCTCGATACCGACCGATCGCTTCCTTCCTACTGTCACCGTTTCACGATATTTAAATTTAGCACGTGGCCTGCGATATCGTCGAGCGTGGGATCCTCGACGGGAACCGTCGTGTTTTTATGAGCGAACAAGCTGGAGAAGGTTTCAATGAGTAACTATTTCGCGGAGAATGAACGTACCTCTGATGAATGGAGGTAACGTAATTTATTTAAAATTTTTTAATGAAAAGCTACTTGGGTAGACTAATTAAGTCATAATTAATTGCTTTCTGTATTAATCCTAGGATTAGCGGATACGTGCAAACTGTGTCGATGGGTTATTTTCCAGTGTTTTAGTAATCCTAGTACCACTGAAAATAGGGGGTAAACCTTCATTAAAAAATATATTGAAAATGTGGAAATACAATTTTTTCGTGTCAAGCTTTATTTTTTAGAGAACCGACTTTATACAGGGTGTCCCAAACAAAGTGTAAGAGCCGAAAGGGGGTGAATCCTGGGGTGATTCTAAAGAATTTTTTCCTTGGCGAAAATGTTCGTTGCGGCTTTGTTAACGAGTTATTAACGAAAAACACCGACCAATAGACGCATGAATACAGTGGATGAATTTTAGCGCGGGCTCCAGCGGCGAGTAGTATTAATCCGCTGTACTCGCTCCCCGATAGGTCGGTGTTTTTCGTTAATAACTCTTTAACAAAGTCTCAACGAATATTTTCGCTAAGGAAAAAGTTATTTAGAGTCACCCCGGCAATCCGCCCTTTTCGGCTCTTACACTTTACTTGGGATACTCTGTATATTTGCTGGTACCTATACACGGTGCAACAAAAATGTTGTACGTCCTTCAAAGGGACGATTCCTGGGGTGATTTTAAGTAACTTGTTCCTTAGCGAAAATGCTAGGTGGGGTTTTGTTAACGAGTTATTAACGAAAAACACCGACCAATCGGGGAGCGAGGACAGCGACTTATTTCAATTATCTCAAATATTAACATCCCAAAAAAAAATGGTGAAGCAAGGGCTTAAAAATAATGTTCTTTACGTAGTTTATTTCGCCCTGGTAAAATATATTAAACATAAAGTTGGTAATTCTGAGATTAATCAATATTCTAAATTTACTCTGCTCTTTCATTGAAATCTGTTTGACCTAAAATACTGATAATACACTTACACAAATAACTCAATATCTATAAATACACATGAATCTAAATATCAATGAAACAAATGAAAGGAAGCAAAAGAATACAGAGGAACCTCCATCATTGATTTCATGCCCGCAAGTAAATAGAAATCACCTTCAAATATACCCTCGAGAACAACATTCAATCTATTTAACAAAAAACCGTGCTTTACATTCCATTGAATATTCAATTACCGCGAGGGCAACCCTCTCTCGAGGAGAGCGAAAAAAGAATTCCATTGTAACCTATCTCCGTTTCGACAATAGCGTCGGCTACCTTTTAGCTTGCGTATCCGCAATTGGATCAGACTTTCCTTCGGCAATCCCCTGAATTCTAGCCTTCGAGTGTTCCGTTTGAAAAGACCGACCGGGCGCGGGAGCTCATTTCCAAACAATAACCGGGCACGGTTCTCGTGAATTCCGGTGCGGCCAAGCCGAGGGAACTGGGCTATTTCGAAGACAACTCGCGGGGGCGATAACGATCGCCGCGTAGCTTCCCTCCGAGCGGTTACGCCTCGGCATATCCTTCACGGGGGATGGAACGAGCGCGCGGGGTTTGTTGGTGGGACGGAGAGAACCGGCATAGAAGTCAGCGATGGGCGGTGTAAAAACGGAGTAAATAAGGGGTATCCCACTGCGTTCGGCGCGGGGCTTATCAGATGCCGGTCATGTAAACCGATTCTAGAGATAGAACGCCGGCGTCCACCAGTCCGGCGTCGTTGGGGTTTGTGCACGGATACGCGGGCACACAGGGGCTGGCCACCTGCAGGTGCACAACACCGACACCGACGTCAGCTCGAGTAACACGAAATGAATGATGATTCATGCGGCACGCGAGCGATTTCACGTCGTGTTCCCGTATTCTTTACCGACGTAACGCTCGAACCACGGTGGAGGGGGTAAGTGGGGAATAATATGCCGTCATTTGGCCTACGTGCAACAGGGATCCAGCCCCGTGACCCGATCGATACGCGTAAGAACGAGTCGCGTGTTTCGCCGACTCTCCCCTGTAACTGGTTCCTATTGCTACTTACTTTTCTCTTTGTCCAGCCCCTTCTTCATCTCGATCGACCGTTTTCTTTCGACAGGAAGGTTTTATGGGCTGCGAGCAGGCTTATCCTTTTCTGTGCTGACTGTTAACGGGAAGGTACACCTCGCTCGAAGAATCGTGAAGATGTTAACTAAAGGGTTACTTAGGGACTCGATTGATTCATTTCGCGACTTTTAGTTTGTTTTATATTGGACTTAAGGTCTGGTTTTAAACAGTCACTCGGCTGCACTTCGCCTAACGGATATCACTATTACGATGTAATTTATATCTGTGGTCTTAACAAAGAATAGATATAATCAGAGGCGACACTCCGGATTTAGAAAGGGATAAGACATAGTTAATAATAAAATTAATAAATAACAAATAAATCGAGCAAATTGGCTGCAATTTTCGTCTTTCTAACACTGTTAAGAGTAACATCGATCAATGTCGTTAGATTTTAATGTTTTGTATACTTGTTAATGCAATTATTTATTATAATTGCATTATTCCTATAATATAATACTATAATTGCATTATTCCTATAATATAATTACTTTACTAAATACGTTAATAATTTAGATGTAACATATTTTTGTAATTTATTCATAGTATACAGGGTGTAACAAAAATGTTGCAGTTTCTTGAAAGGGGTAATTCTTGAGATGATTTTAAACAACTTTTTCCTTAGCGAAAATGTTAGGTGGGGCTTTGTTAACGAGTCATTAACGAAAAACACCGACCAATCGGGGATCGAATACAGCGGACTAATGATGGCGCGGACGATGGCTGGCCAATACTACTCACAGCTGGAGCCCGCGCTGAAATTCATCCACTGTATGCGTGCTTCTATTGGTCGGTGTTTTTCGTTAACAACTCGTTAACGAAGCCACACCTAACATTTTCGCCAAGGAAAAAGTTGTTTAAAATCACCTCAGGAATTACCTCTTTCAGGGAACTGCAACATTTTTGTTACACCCTGTACAATGTGTTATGAATGTCTTCGTAATTTCATTCTAATAAATATTCTTTTAATTTATTTATAATGTGTATTTTTGTATATTTGTAATATATATTTTTAATTTACAGAACAAGGTGTACATTATTGATGTTGCTGGTCTGCCACAGCAGCACCATTCAACAAAAGTACGCCGAGAAGGTAGAGAAGTATACACCTCTGGCTCAGGAGATCAGAGAAATCTGGCGACTGGCCGAGATGCGTATTTATCCTGTTACCCTGTCGGCTACCGGCGCGGCGCGGCGCGGCGTGATCTCTGCATCTCTGCGCACCTCGCTTGACAAGCTCAGCCTCAAGCATCCGCTGATAACGGTAATGCAGAAGTATGCTCTTCTGCATACCTGCGCGTTGGTGAGGAGGACGCTGAACAGCCCATCAAATTAATATAAGCAATAGTTTCACCATTCCACCAAGCAATAGTACAACAGCTCGGTTACAGTAAATCCTCTGGGACTTGATCCTTGGTCCACCCAAAAAGGCTTCATCCAGAGCTCAACTGCGGCTCTATGAATACACACAATAATAATAATAATAATGATAATAAACTCCGTTCCACATGAGTATAAAGTGGGGGAAGCGGGGGAGTGGGGAGAAGCTGTGCAAAAAGGCTTTATTCTTTCGTGGAACGAAATGAGTATTAGATTTAAAGCTTCGTTCTATATCTGGACATTGTAGATTCCCATTAATGGCAGATTGGTGGAAATATTGATTGTAGCATATGTATAAATGAAATTTTTATATTTATTCCAATTCATTAGGAGAAACAAAATACGTGTGTGCAGATGGAGTAATTTTACACTTAGGTACACATTTATAGACATTAAAATATGTTTATTATGAAGTTTCAGAATTGTTTTCAATTCAGTTACTATTAATAATTTTATTTGTATATAACATTTGTAAAAACGACATTTGTATATAAACCAAAATTCAAACACTTTGCACGAATAATTTATAAATAAGAAAAAATTGTATCTAATAGAATTAATTTATAGAACCATAAAATGATTAAAATTCTATTCATAATTTGTATCGCCAGTAAATGTCAGACAGTATTATGAAATATTTTGTCGCGTACAAAAAACGGTTTTATTAAAAATGTTAGATTTCTCTACCAAATAAAGAAACAAAATCTGTCCATTACTGAATACCATCCATCTATTGCCGTGTTTATCTATCTTCAAGATTTTCGATCTTCGATTTTTAAGAGTTTATCATTCAAGCTATATTTTTGACAACCGTCAACATTTTTGTTGGTGGTGCTATTAGAATTTTTCTATCTACATAAAAAAAAATAAAACATAAATTCTTCTGGACAATATGTTCAGTCCAAAATGATACAAGGACCCTACATCACTAATAAAATTATTAACAAAGTAACTTTTTCAGTGCTTTGGACAATGGAACCATTTGCACTCCTATCTGTTCCAGAAGCGGACCCAGAAATAGTGGACACTCGAAAACTGCATGTCAGACTGTAGATCTACACTGTCCAATTGAAAATGCGCCAGTGTAAATGCAAAAATGAAAGGTTTTTGAGTGTCACTCATTATTTTCATCTAGCTGGAAAACTTTACACAACATGCCGGCCTCCATCAAATTCATGTTGCTGACAGATCCTATTTATCTTTTTTTAACATGATTCTGGGATTTGGACTGGAGTGCCGTGTTCTTAAAAACAAACGTAATATATTTAACACATATGAAAATAAATACTAAAAAATATGCTTTTGGGTGAGAGCATTCGTGATGGAGATACATATGTTGCTTTTGCAACAGCTTTTAAGAGCTTTTGAAAGAAAATGATCCAGAGGATTCGTTAACGTACTTAAATAGGTATGGATAGTTTAACATTTCACTTTTATTTTCAATAGATATAAGAAAATGTGTTTGAAAGTATAAAAGCGCTATTACTGTGCAGTGCAACTTTTTTTTATAAAAAATACGTCCATGCAGCTGTAAAATACAATTGCGCTTGTTTTTTTTAATAGAACCCAATGCCGTTTTTCCATTTATACAATTGACAACTGCACTGGTGCACTTTTACAAAGAATTGTAACATTATTATTATTTTACGTTAACTGGTAATAGACCCTTTAGTGTATACAATGAAAAAGAGAAACTTATATAGTTATTCTATATGTGTGAATAGAAGATGATTGAAATACAATAGGTTCAATATAATAAAAGAAAGATGACAGTTAAAATATCGAGGAATATGTTTATGTAATAGTCCCACATGGCTATAAGGTATATGATATTTCATTATAAGAGTATATCTACAAGAGCAGATCTAAATGAGCGAAGAGAATGGTGACAAAAATCTAATTCCCTTGCAAATATGTTCGCTTCTTTACAGACTCAATACATTGGAACCAACATACCAAAGTTGGAAGTATGATGTGAGATTAAACAATATATGTTCTCTGAGACGTCTCGTAGAAGCATATAAATGAATTTGTTTTAAAATTTTCCGATTATTAATCATTTTATTAGTTATGTTGAATACGAATAACATACCCATTAAAATCCTACGAGACCTCAAGGATAACATCTTCAATTGAATTTGTAACGGAATATAATTATGATCCGACTTCAGCATTGGGTATCCCATTTTAGCAGACATATATCATAGAAACTTGTGTTGAACACTTTCCAGACGCTTCTGAAATCTGCAATAGGTGGGTTACCATATAATTGATGCATATTCTAGGTGAGGTCTAATTAAAGCTCTATACAACGTTTTGAGTGCGGATTTTTAAAGTCAATCGATATACGTTTAATAAACCCCAATATTTTAGTAGCAGTGTTTACTATATTATGGTGGTGAGTAGTAAAACATAATTTAGAATTGTATGTAAAAAACCAGAAAGAAACCTGATGCAAAATAGTGCCATGTACAGCATATGAAAATATAAATAGCGTTCTGCTTCTGGACTATTTTAGGATGAAACACTTTGATAAAAAAAGTCTTTTGATTTTCGTTGCAGTATACCTCAAATCGCAGAAGGTCATCTTGTAAGTCCATTGAGTCTGAGACATTTGAGATCCGCTTAAAGATGTTAAGGTCGTCAGCGTACAGTAAGTAATTATACTGTTTAAAAACTCCTGCCAAACCATTAATAAACATTATAAAAAGAATCGGGTCGAGATGAAAGCCTTGCGGGGCGCCTGATGAAACGGATATGAAATTATAACCGTATGAAATAAAACCCTTCCTCACTGAGTCCTGTCGTTTATTTAATATTATAATGCTATAGTTTTTTAGGGAATGTAAAATTATCCTTTACGTTTTTCTTCCACGTGCAAAAGGAACGAAGTCATACAGCAGTATGTTGCTTCACTTAATAACTATGCTCTCTAACAATTAACTTTTTAAATTTGAAAGATCCTTTTGTTTGGAAAACAAAAACCTTTTGTTTTGAAAAACATTATTCACATTAAAACATGTGTGTATCGATATACAAATGAATGTCTTGTTACGAGCCGGGGCAGAGTGCAACGCTTGAGGCCGGCGAGTGTGTGTGGATATTTTCCACTGGAATACGGAGTCAGTTTGTCAGTAAGGTACGCAGACAAACCTGACGCGAAGTCAGGGAGCTGCTAGGATTATTGACGGCGATGACGAACCTGATGCGAAATCAGGGAGCCGCAGGAAGGTGATACTTCGTAAACGAACCCGATGGGAAATCGGGAAGTCACTAGGATTGAAATTCGCAGACGAACTCAATGTGAAGTTGAGAAGCTGCAAGGAAGTTGGTAAAAGCGCAGACGAACCTGATGCGATATTAGGGAGCTGCTAGGAGGTTGGAAAACATACAGACGAACCTGATGCGAAATCAAGGAGCTGTAGGATGCCGTCGAACATAATGCGAAATTAGGGAACCGCAGGATTCTTAGTTTAGCCTCGTAACTTTTTAAATAATAAAAATAGAAATACAACTGGAGCGGTAAAGTTATATTTCGGGTAGGTACGTTCAATTACGATTAAGGATTGTGGAGTTAGATTGTAGGTTCAAATTTTAACTTAAGATTTAAAAATTAACTCTAAAATATATTGTAAATTCAGTCTTTTAGTTACAAGTGTATCGTGTAGTATTTTGTTATCCTACATACGCAAATTGCAAAATATTTAAATAATTTATTTAACTGCTCAATGTATTAAAACTAATTCCTTATTTTGTTACGTAATATTTTTTTATATATTCACTTCAGAATTTAAAGTTCACTATTTGCAAAAACTAAGAGGTTGGTTCAGCTCTGTAGATGTTTTAGGAAAGCCAAAATCTGTTTCTCCATCAAATCCAAATGTTTGAGTGGAGAACGTGTTACATAGACCCCTACAGACCGAGCATTTGCACTAGCGATCCTAATACCGTCAAGGACCTAGTTCCCATTCAGAGCTGAATTCCTAATCACTAGATTGTAGACTTTTACGAAAATTCGTATTTTCAGATAAATGAAACAACAATTGTAATTTAAATAGAAGTGTATATATTATCATAAATATTATCAAATGTATTTTATTTTTTATTTTATATCTCATATATGTTTGCATTTATGAATATTTTTATAAATTTTCGGTTATTTGAAATTGCCATAAATAGTTACCTTCGTACATAAATACTATGTAATAATTCATCATCTGCAATTTAAATTATAATTACATTCAATAACAAATAAAGTTGCTATTACTATTACATATTTTTAAAATACTTATTACATATTTCACATATTTCCTGCATCTGTTGTTATATTTCTGCATATGTTCAGACATGTTTTAACAGCATAAACATCGTAGTCCAGTGATCAGGAACTGAATCTTTGATGGAATAGCGTCGAAAAATATAAAAAATATTATACGCGTGAATGGTAACGGCGCCGAATGATATTCCACTGTCGGCAAACTTTTTAACCGACCCGCGGTCGTCCTCTCCGAGGAGATGGTCGCGTCAGGTGAACCGCGACGCTGGAACACCGATCGTAATTATTGCGTTTAATTCGTGACTACTGGCTCGACACGGAAGGGGTAGCTCACCGCGTTCGTCACGAAGAGAGCGTGCATGACTGACGTCCCGACGGCGTTCCCAGCTCGTGTTGCACGTACGCCCATGGCTCGAGAGTTTCGTTACATCTTCGTGGGATTTGCGGCTTGCCAGCGAGTAATATGTCAGTCACAGCACTCGCAGACCCGTTTGTACGCGTTATTTCTCTCGCGGTTATTGTCTGTCTTGTGGTACATAGATCTATCAAAGAAAGTGAAGGATTTACGGACGTACGAAGGGTGTTAAAGAGACGCGCAAAGATTTGCAGGCTGGGAATCCTCATTAAATTTAATAAAAATGGTTTGTTGCAACATTCCTTTCAACCTCCTGGCGATGTAGTTCTTATTTTTCTAAGTGGATCTCGTTAGTCTAGCAATTTTTAATATGCCAAAGTATGTTTCTTCCCGCAATACATGCGTGTCATATGTACTAGGGGCGAGAATCACACAGCTTCTATCTGAACGAAGTAGCTATGTTAAAAAAAAAAAAAAAAAAAAATTAACATGGAACATATTTTAAGTGTGATATAGTTACGATCAGGTAGAAACGGAATTAAACTTTTTATTATGTAAACGTGTTGCACAGTATCCATCGTCGTAAAAAAACGAGCGATCCTCCCTGTTTGTGCGTGATAAAAATAATGTACGATATTTGAGTCTACAAACAGACACAGTATTGTAAACTTAATGACATGAATAATTATATCCGTTTGGTCCTCTACTCGACTAACGACTCGGAATGTCAAATGACAGTATTAATGTAACAAAAGCCCGCATTTAATTTAGGATTTCACCGGTAGACCGTTGTAACGACCCAGTTTCGCGACTGCTGTCGTAAGCCGTTCGCGAATAAGCTATCGTCAACGTGTTAAACGTAACCGTTGAAACATCTCTCAAAACTAAATAGAAGTGACAAGCCTGTTCGAATCATGACGTTCAAAAGAAAGGAAGACGAGCAAGGAATGACTTAGCACGGATGACGTAAATAAACAGATCTTTAAATAATAATTACATCTAGAAAAAACGACACTAACGAATTATCATATTCGTGTTTTGTGCTTGTACAGAGTCTAACAAAAATGTTGTAGTTCCTTCGAAAGGATAATTCCTGAGGTGATTTTAAACAACTTTTTCCTTGGCGAAAATGTTAGGTGTGGCTTTTGTTGTTAACGAAAAACACCGACCAACAGAAGCACGAATACAGTAGATGAATTTTACCGCGGGCTCCAGCTGTGAGTAGTATTGGTTCGCCATATTTCGCGCTATCATTACTCCGTTGTACTCGTTCCCTGATTGGTCGGTGTTTTTCGTTAATAATTCGGTAACAAAGCCCCACCTAACATTTTTGCTAAGGAAAAAGTTGTTCAAAATCACTTAAGGAATCACTCCTTTGAAGGAACTGCAACATTTTTGTTATACCCTGTATATTCGTAGTAATCCTTGTTGCAGATTAAAGTATAACTGTTCCAACAACCAATTTTGGAGCGCTACGCGCAAGTTTTCACTGTGATCCAATATCCGTCGTATCATATTGATGATGCGTACCCCCGTGAGTAACTTTTGACAGAAACATTTTTCCTTGAAATTAATTGTAACTACTGTATTAATTACAACAGAACAAAGGCAATTGTTCATAATTGATGCACTGTGCGTGGAATCTGTGGACGAGATAGGTAAGATAAGAATTGTAAAGTAATTTCATAACGAACAATATCCATTTTCTTTATCTTTCGGTGCAGAACATAATGATTTTTCAAACCTTTCCTGGTGTGTCTATTGTATGCTTGTTGAGTTATCATTAGACTGCGGAAGTTTATGCAAATTAATACTTTTATAGGCATACAACAGCAACTGAATTTTGAATAAATGTGTGTTTTATTTTTTAAATATTATTAAATGCATTATATCTTTTATATTTGATTGCATTTTTATACCTGCAGGCATCCTTATAAATTTTTGTAATTTGAAAATTGCCATAAATGCATAAACTTCCGCAGTCTAGTTATCATAATGGGAATGTAACCGCGTGATATTAACGAAAACGTCGCTATAGTTTTGAATAGCGAACGCGTGCACGCCTCGAAACGAGGAAAAATTATGCGATTTTGATGGTACGTTTGCCGAAATATTGAAATGCCACGTCGGTATCATACCGGAAGTAACGACGTGACGAAACTCGCGAGCTCTTCCGAGTTCAGTGGACATCGAGCGCACGTGGAAATTCGAGAAACGTCCGAGTAGTTCGCGTCAGAAAAGACTGAGCTGCGCTCGGGTTTACACCGGCAATTAAGATGCAATTTGTTAACGTCCGACTGTGTTAATCAATTACGGTCGTTTGTTCTACTCGTGCTGTTACAGAATACCTTCTGGATAGTGGAAACGTTAATCCGTTTCGGAATGAAAAATCGCTCCTTCAATTTCCCTCTACATTTGTATAAATTTCCATCCTTTGCATAAAAAATGAAGAGCTGCAGGATAATATTAGGTTGTAAGGGAAGATATATTGTTTCTCTTCGATCGAAGTGGAAATTAAGGTAACTTTGTACTGAAGGATTTTGAGTCTTCTTTGGTTTGCATTTGTCGGAATGGAGAAAAGCACTTTCAAGGGGAAGCACTCATTAATTTTAATGAAACTTTGAGAAAAGTGATTCGGTGCTCATTTCTTTAAGGGAGAGACCATGTATTTTTAAATATTACAAAGGTCAATTTTTTACTGTCTCTAAGTGGATAGCACAAACGATTTTAATACTAAAGTTTTTTTAATAAAAAGGGGAGGAATAAGATTCAATTGTGTTAAAAAGTAAATTCCTTAAAATATTTTGCCACTTATCGTAGTGATCGGAAAACTGTAGAACTTCTAATTAAATAACTTTTTTATATCTTTTGGGACTTAAGAAATTAGTACATGTATCTGAATAAAATTTAAGGGATTAATGAATATTTAAGTTGCAGCAGAGAATAATTATGGAAAATTGAATTAAAATACTGGTTAATTATTCAATTGATTTTCTGTTGCTAGTCAATTTATTACTATTTATTCCACAATTTATTGCATTGATCGTTCTAAATTCATTTAAAAATAGTTTTTAACCCGATATAAGGTCAGGGTTACAAGCATAATATTATTTATATTATAGTTATTATAGAAAAAGGAACCGAAAGAGATATTTATCTCTAATTTGACTTCCATAAATCGAAATAGTACTCATTAATTCATTATTTTTGTGCAACATGAAAAAAAAGATAAAGAAAAGATATACATAAAGTTCCCTTTTCACTATCAAAAACACAGAAATGTGAGTTTTTATCTGACAAACAAAAAGAAAAACTGGAAAAAATAAAAGCACGACGTCTAACACTAACAAGACGAACTTACACTAGTTTATAATTAGTAAAAATTAAATTTTTACAAATGCAAATGATAAATTAAAACTCGAATAACAATGGGTTTTATTCTCCAAATTTCCTATACTTAAAACTGTCATAAGTACATAGAAGTTTACAGTCTCAGACTTGTTATAAAAGTATAAAAATTTGTAATCTTGGAATCGTTATAAATGCATAAAGATCGGCAGTCTAATAGTCAGTATCACACATATTATGCGTTCCTGATTTATCATAGAGAATAGTTCAATCAAGGGAAAAAGACAAAAAGCGTATCAAGTGCATTAATTCTAGTCAAGCGAAACCTGCTCCACCGATCTTATTACGAGACAGATAGTCGAGCGATTCTATATGCTCGTAACCGAGGAAGCGTAATAACCCGGTTTTACCGATAATCTTTTGCTATCTTCATGCACATGTCATCGCATAATGTCATTACGGTGTATAACCGACACCAGGAGTAATTAATTACGAGACCGTTGCCCGACACCGCAAGCCAATTAAACGCGGGGACGCAACGGGATCGTACTCGAGAGTGGCATCGCTCGCGATGTGACTCGGAAAAACGTCTACGGTCTATGCAGTCTATGCGATAGAAAATGCCTAATGAATGGACAGGAAGCGAACGACGCGCGACAAATTGCGACCGACCTGCCGTTGTATATTGATCAACGTCAGCGAAGCAACCAGCCAGAAGGTTGCACGAGTGGATCAATGACTCCGGTGTTCCGAATGAACGGTTTTTGTTCCCTTCGCTAGCGGCTGCTATACTGATTTGCCGATCTGTTTACCCTGAAAGGTTGTTGATCGCGGAAGGACCACGAAGTAATTAGCACAATCGCATCTTATTAAGGCCCTGGGAACTGGGGTATTGGCTGATGCGTCTGTGCGACAGTGAGTTCGATTCCTTGTGGTTTTGAATGGATTTGGGTTCAAAAGGGAAGCGTTAAAGAGGATGACAGGGATTTTTGCGGAGCTGTTTGCGCACTTTCCCGTTGGGTTCTACAGTTTTAGAAGGATTCTAAAATTCCGATTCGAATTTGGAGGGCTCGAAGTTCCCCTTGCTATTCAGTTACCGCCTCGCGTAAACCCTGCGAAAGTGTCAGGTCTTGGGTGAGTTGGGACTGAGGTGGGTAGGGCTGATTTTCTAAAGGGAAATGGGAAGTACCCTTGCAGAGGCCGCATGCAATATTCACGAAACCGCCCAAAACGCTCTTATTGGCGTCCTCAAGCCTTGACGTCTATTTGCAACCCTGCGAGAACATCTTTGGAGGAATTAAATCCTCCGTTTCAGGAGGGATCATGAGCTTAGTATCCCCCATTTACACTTTGTGTTACAATCACATAAGTCCTCAATACGAACATTGAATTTTTGTATTTAATCGTCTGAACTTCGAACCCTACGTACCCCCAACTTTAGTTCGTTTCTTTGTAAAAGAATCAAAGCTCAACTGTCACCGATTCAGATGCTTCGCAGTGGAAAGTACAAATAGCCTTTACACGACGTACAAAAGCTCTTGATTAGATATTAAAGAACCCTAGATCAATAGAAAAGGGACGCGTTCTTGCAGTTATTAACAGGAGGAAAAGGATCAAACGGGAGCGTATCGTTTGATGCCACTATCGGATAAGAAGTCAAAAGAGAATTCTTTGATGCACGAGCGGCGCTTGATTACCCTTCGAAATAATAACTCCAGGAATTATGCCGGTGATAAGGAGTTTCCTTCGAGAACGCACCAAAGATACCATTGCTTGGCACTCGACGAGAAATTAAATTTCGCCTGTAATCGCGTCGACCTCGATATTCGCGAAACATGCTCGAATCGGGCTGCGAAGGAAGAAAGGGACGATTTCAATTCCTTGGGCACAGACATAAATCGGCGGTCCCTCGCTCGACGGCAGTTTCTTTCGCGGCACGTCTTGGAAAGTTTTCGCGAATACCCAAAGTGTCTTCTTCTACTCGAGCCGTCCAACTCGAAAGGGGCGTGGAACAGTCCGCGCCGCGCCGGTTAAATAATAATTGGCCCGCTGTCAGTCGGCTCACGTGCTAAACTTTATTGGAATTGGATCCGTAATCTCGGCACATTTCCCCAGATGCAGAGAGAGCGACGCCTTCGTCCCGTCTTCCTTTCGCGGCACGAATTCCCTCTCGTACCGAGAATCTCCCGCCTCGATCTCTCGGACCTTTTACGCGTGGTAACGTCGCTGTAGTCGTCCAACGGATGCCAGTTGGGAATGGCTCCGTAATCTGACGGTCTACCTAGCCGCGATACCTTCGCATTTCCAAGAAACGATTGCCCTGCGAGTATACTGAGGGGGATACTAGATGCTCGATCTCGGATCAACGTCACGTCGCCTGTCGCATTAGCGTGCTTCTCGCGCGAGAATTACACGGACGTCAATTGTTTGGAGTCGGTTTCTGCCCCCCTGAGGACGTCTGAAGCTTCGTTTACATTAAGCAACTTTTCGTCCGTCAACCGTGCCGAACGTCTCTAGTTGTTCTTTAAAAAAAAAAAAGTTTAGGGTACCGCAAACAGAAGCTACGTTGCATCCAAACTTGAAAAAGATTTATTCTACTGCCACCTTGTCACATCTAATTTAAACTGGAGAATAAGCAGGTTAAAAATTTAATTCATATGCTTCAATGCAGTCAAAAATTGATTGGTATCTTTGAAAACGAGGACCTAGGTATTTAGCTTTTTGTATAATAAATATTAGATAATCTTATCTATTCTAGTATAATAATGTATATTAAATAGACCATGAAAGTGTTTATATGAATTGAAAAATTGTGTATTTGTACTCATAATAAGTAATTTCACCAGGTGAGACGCGATTTGAGTTTTTTTTTTTTATTCATTTGACTACCCATTTAAATTGTTGGTTTTTCCTTGAATCGTTAAGGAAAGGAAAAAATTTCTTTGGAAAGGAAACCTGCAACATTTTTTTTATACTCTGTATAATATATAAAAATCTAACAAATTTGTGCAAAGTAATATAAATAACATTTTCAAATACACCTACATGGTATTGTGATACACACTCTCCTATATTTTTACCACGAGTGCGTTTGACGTTGCTTTCAGAGTCAAAGGTAAAACGATCACAAGTTGCTTGCACTTGGTTGGAATTCCGTTTACACAGACAATTCTGTACGATTTGAGTTCAATCACCTCGTTTGGCCCACCAAAAGTTGCCTACTACAAAACTACAAACGTAGTTTGACAGTGACTTTGGTGCTTGAACATGCATGTTCTGTGCAACCAGCTGAAAAATATTTTACATTCTGAGTATAGTGAAAACTTTTAGAATTCTCCTACACTTGCTTTCTTGCATATTGCATATACATGTAGGAGGTGTTTATTGGCTGAGCCGAACACATCTACTATGTCTCTCAGAAGTATGGACATTCTACTACTATGTAAGTAGTGCAATTCTAGATGGAATGGGGCGCAGTAAGTGGACTCTCATCTTGTTCCTGTATTGTTCCGTCCGTAGGTAGCTCGCTAACAAGTCGTCTCTAAACAATGGAATGTCCATATTCGCGACGGACATAGTAGATGTATTCGGCTCACAATCAATCAATAAATACAATGCGTGTAAAGTAGAAGCGTCACTACCCCGCTAGAGCCAATTAAAGACCTATTTATAGATAACAGGACCGTGTCCGTTCCGGGGCAGAAATCTAAATTAGTGGTTGTGTTTTGGGGCATAGTGGTCTATACATGAACGAAACAAATTACGAAAAGCCAAAAAACGGCCCGGTTAAGTGTAAATCGGGCTTAACTTGGCTCGTCAACACGTTATCTCTGAACAGTAAGTACTTATTTAAAGGTGGGGGTAGATGGAGCACACAGCTTGCTCTCCTTGCCTATGTGCCGTTCCAAGTGCCAGCTTACCATTGGTGAACGGCAACTGGACCAGACTGTATAGTTTGAATAGTTCTATCATTACGTAGTGTGATTTTTTTCGCAAAAATGCAAAGCTACAGTTGTAAAATACAACAGCGCTTGTCCTGTAAATCGAACCTTACGATGCTTTGGCAACTAGACTGATAAATTATTGCAAAAAATCGTACTGTATGATCACATCTTGTTAAATATTGCAAAATTTTTCTATACAGGGTGTAACAAAAATGTTGCAGTTCCTTGAAAGGAGTGATTCCTTAGGTGATTTTAAATAACTTAGCGAAAAGCTTTTAAATGACTTAGCGAAAATCTTAGGTGGGCCTTTGTTAACGAGTTATTAACGAAAAACACTGACCAATCACGGAGCGAATACAGCGGAGTAATGATGACTCGGACGATGCTACTCGCAGCTAGAGCCCGCGCTAAAATTCATCCACTGTATTCCTGCCTCTATTGGTCGATGTTTTTCGTTCATAATTCGTTAACAAAGCCATACCTAACATTTTCGTTAAGGAAAAAGTTATTTAAAATCAGCTCAGGAATCACCCCTTTCAAGGAACTGCAACATTTTTGTTACACCCTGTATAATTGTTTTCTATCTGAAAAAGTAACAGAGTTATCGATTGACCCACTTATTAGACTCAACCTATATTATAAGGATGCCATTAATGAAATTAGTAATTACTCTGTATTCAGAGTGCAAGATATTGTAAATTAGAAAATTATTTCGTTCAAGCAGACAGTTCTTAATGAACGTAATGGAAAAACCTATGTTTGGCTGTTTCTCTCGACGACCACTAACAAAGTACACTCCACGAGCAGAGCGAATAGGGTATGTGGGTAATGTCGATGCTTCAACGGAAAAACAGGCAGCCTCTGGTAACTACGGCACCTAACTTAATTAACCGTTCGGCCCATTGAAATGCAATACAATTCACTCTCATTCAATTCGATTCAATATCCAATCAGTATCTAAGATCCAATTACAGCGTAGTATAATAGAGGTATTTTGTTCGTAAGCTCGCAGCTAATTAACGCAATCGACCACTTATCGCGTAACAATTACAAAGTATTAATATTTAAGCCTCCAAGAAGAACGTGGCACAGTTCCCTCGTACGACCGGTCCCTCTCGTTTGCAATCCTTTGACGCTCCTCGCACGCGCCCATCCGCCATCGATTTCGCAACGTCCCCCTTTGCCCGCGTCGATGCCATCGCCAGATTTCCTCTCTCGTTTATGAATCAGAGTCAAAGAAACGCGAAAGCCCGTGACGTTTCGGGCGTGTATCGTTTCGCCTGTCGCGCTCAGCCTTCGTTCAAGTAGATTCATCGCTGGTCGAAAGTGGCCGCGCGCGGTTCTCGGGGGCGCGAGCCGCACGCAGGCTATCGTTGCGTGAAGGAACAGGTCCGACAGGTTCGTCGGTTCGGTTAATGGGGATTTGCCCGAG
The DNA here is from genome assembly GCA_030770465.2 of Perdita meconis. NCBI lineage: Eukaryota > Metazoa > Arthropoda > Insecta > Hymenoptera > Andrenidae > Perdita > Perdita meconis. The sequence continues at coordinate 2,039,926 of JASKOS020000015.1, read as the reverse complement.
TAAATTGCTAGCAGCAATTACCGAATACCGACTCGGATAATCCCTTCCTAGTGCGCCTTGGGCTGACCCCTCACTCGATACCCGTTCCACCCGTGCTGCTTAGTTTACAGGGAAAACCACCCTCCTTGATCCCGTCCCTCGCGTGTCACGTGCACGCAGTCGCGTGACGCACGTGCGAGCCTCCGCGCGATTCTGTTACCAGAAGAACGCTTCTCGGCCGGGCCGAGAACGAGAAAGGAGCTGCGTGGAACCGTCGCGGTCGATTGGTAGTTTAGAATCGAAGGGGGTTGAAGGACGCTACGCGATACTCGAGGGCGTCTCGCGTTGAATGCAAGCGCAAGAAATATTGAACAGAGTGCCCTAGAATTGGGTATTAAATTTTTCTAGTACATTCTATAAATAGAAAACGTGGAATATTGATGTGTGATTTTATACCATTTTAGACACTCACGTTGCTCAAATCTGAAGGGTTGTGTTGCAAATTGGAGAAGATTTTTCTGCACTTACCTGTAACAAGTAAAGAAAATTTGATTAGTTTACAGAACTGCTGAATACTAGAGTTAGAAAAATATTGATGAAAAATTTTTAGAGTAATGCTGTAATGTGACTGTTTTCCTTACGTAAACAATTTTATTGTATTTTATTAGTCATTTATATTTAATTTATAATTATTAGTTAGTAATTATTAAGAGTGAGGCGAAAATCGTGGTACAGCCAGACATGATTGTACGTGAAAAATAAGACAAAATTTGGTGTCACTTTTTATTTGAGGCTTCGTTTTCAAGAAAATTAATTTTTACGAATGATCTGTGTCCTATGCCATATCAACTATCATATGTTAAATATTGTATATATTATAATTCCAGTAAGTCTTTAATCTTTCTTATCAAATTACTTATATTATGTGTCCAATTTTAAGTTGAAAGGTCTCGAAATTTGCAACTTGAAATCTTCAAATCTCCAACCTAAAATCTTTCAGTTTCTAACTTTAACTTTATAGATCTTCAAATTCTAACATTCATATCTAATTTCAACTCCAAAAATTGGTAAATATCCAACTTGAAATTTTGCCTCCCATTTAGTTATTGGGATAAGGAGCAGAAAATCATGTCACACGTACATCGAAAGTTTATGTCTCAAGTGCTGCAAGCTTATAGGTTTAAAGATATAGGATATAGGGGTCGAAACTTGTCTATTAATATCGTATAGGTTTGAATGTGAATATTGCGACTTATGAGATCAATGGGTTCTCTTACATAGATACGGCACTGTGAGTGGTCTATCTGACCTGGATGGCACGCGGGGATAGTGGAATAAACGTTTTATGACAAACCGTTCCAGCGCGTATTTGCAATTAATAACTCCACAATGAAGACTGAAATGAAATTTTTTCATTCTTGTTTTTCTACCAGTTAAAAATAATTTGTAAAAATGTTTAGATTATCATTATACAGTATTAATATACATATACTATGTGTTTCAGAGACACATTATTTGATACAATCAGTTGTTAGATTTTTATTAAGATTATTTCCTTATTTGGGTTTTAAGTGAAATAATTCTTTATTTTACTTTTTATCTGATCAAATATTTCTTCAAATAATTTCTCAAGCACTGCTCTATTTTTGGTAAAAAAAAAATACAAATTTTCGTATTTAAATCGTTCGAAATGAGAACAATTTTGAGAAAAATGCGATCAAACTATAAAAATTTGCGTATTCTAAAACTCCATGTGCTAAATTATTGATTTTGTGTGAGTGAAGTAGCTGAAATAAGAAATGATTTGAAAATCATTTATTAGAATCGAAAACAAAATAATATTACTTTTTTCATGTTATTTATGAAACAAAAATAATGAAATATTTGAAATAATTCTATATTTCAAATGAATATTTCTTATTTTATTTCAAGTATGATATATTCAACACTAAATAGTGCATTATTATTATTTCCTGCAATAAAGATGGTTCCATTTTACTTCTTACATGCTTGTTTAATGCTTAAAAGAGTGAGAATTTTTAAATTATTATAATAATCTAACACAACCGATTAAGCTTTGTCTATATTATAGCAACATTAACGAAATTTTGTTCTATGCACCTTGAAAAAGTTTTCAGTTGTTCCTCGTTGTTGTTTCAGTGTCGATATACCTTTGATATGTTTCGAGACATGTAGCAACAGGAAGTGAGAAAATGTTTCTCGTTATTGCTTAGTGTGCACATGGACTTTATACATACACATATGTCTATAAACTTTTGTGTAATATTAGTTTAACAATTGATATATAAAATGTTAATTGTACAATATATAGGGTGTAAATACGTAACAACATTTTTAGGAATGGTAGAGGACCTGAAAAGGAACAGAAAATGTGTTATGACCAGACTGCGGATCTTTATGCATTTATGACAATTTTAAAATTGTAAAAGGTTTTAGCAATACCCACAGATATAGAAATATATAAAATATCAAGAATAACATACATTTTATAACATTCAGAAAATAAAACACATGTTTTTTTAAGATTCAAGAATAAAGTTTATTTAATGAATTTCCATAAATATCCGCTGTCTCGTTATGACAAGGTGTCTGATCTGTCTCTATTTTGTAGTAATACTGTATTAAAATTAACGGGATGGTTTTGTAACGGGGACCAATTGTGGCACAAAAACGAAATAAGATGTAGAAACAAGTTCTTTTAGACTTTGTTTTATCCCAAAAGCATTGCTACGTAAAGAGTTTCCACCCTTCATAATCTTTAGTAAGTAAATTTATTGTTTTAAAGAGTAAGTTAATAAATATTGCGATTTTGAGGATACTTTCAATTTTTTTGGAATAAAGGAGTTTAAGCTGATAAAATACTAGGATTTCCCAAAAACCTTCCATTTTCCCTATGACAATTTCAATACATCATACAATATCTTAAACATACAACCAATTGCTCTACAGCATTACAAATTTACAGACCTTCGAAGACCATTTTCCGACATTCAAATAGATAAATGCAATTAATTCAACTATGTCCAAAAAATGAGAAATAGAAAAAGAAAGTCGTGGAATCTCGAAGGGGTAGAACAATCTGAAAATAAATTTGGAGGGAGCAAGGGTGACTGACACGACCCGTGCCGTCCCTTTGTGTTCCCTTTAACTGTCACGAATTAGAGCAAGAAACAGAATATATTCCACGCGCCACGTGAACTGCCCCTTCCACCTTCTTCCCGCGTCGTGGAAGGGTGGTCCCTTCGAAGGGATCGCGCAGGGTCGAAACGAATAAAACGAACGGCGACGGGAAAGCTGAAACGATGAAATTTGGATAAGCTTAATGTTTGGCCCGAGACATGACAGTCAGTCGCGGCGATTCCAGAAACGAGGGTTGCAAGCTCATTGTCAGTTTGAAAGGATTTACCAGTTGCTCCGTCATCTGGTAAGCCAAACAGTCTTCGAAGGAACCCGTTAGGATTGCGGCTTTCCCGCTGGTAATTTCAGGAGGACGACTTTCAATTTTCGCAAAGGCGGCCGACGACATTATTCTCGGTGGTATGATCAGCGTGGCTCTGATACGTAATAACGGGGGCCCGTAGAAGGAGTACCAGTGTATTTCCTGGTTGTGCAAAGCCTTCGCCGGAGAGAACCGGGTAATAAACGATGCAGTGTGCACAGCTTAAACGGAGCTTTATGAAATCCTGGCCATGATTAATAATTTTCCCCCGCGCTCACCCCTCTATTCGTCTCACCACCGCCCACACCTCCACCACCCAATTCCTCGCTCCGTACCTCGTTAGGCACATATCTCTCATCCTTAAACCTTCGCTTTGGCTTATGCACCGAGATCTCCTCCGCGGCTAGCTACCTTTCTCCTTTCGCCATTCATCTTTGTTTCCACCTTGTTGCGTCCTCCCCGCGCGGCGCGCCTTGAATTATTAATTTTTATCCGGAGTACTCTTTTTGCCGCGACACCTTTTTCTACCTGAAACCTCGGCCCGGCGTCAAAGCGAAAGATTTAACGGCGAAACGAAGAGACTTGAACGAATCGGCTAATACTCCGGCCAAGAAACGAATTACAATTATGGGTAAGCTGATTATTGCGGATTTAATTAAATTTCGGGGCAGCGCGCCGCGCGACGAAGACACGATTGTTTCTTGGGCGAAGAAAATCCCTGGGTAAACGAGATTTTTCAGTGAAGGATCACGGCTCCTTCGGGGCGTAGAATTACGCCGCGGAGTATCATTCGCAGCGTGAATAGGGTGTAATAAATCATATTATAAAATAATGATCCCCCGGAGTGAAGGAAGACCGGTAAATGACAGTTTCACGGGCGGCGATTGCAGATAAATATTCCGCACGGAATAGCGCGGACGAGAGGGCTGATAAGAAGAAGACAAATGCGGCAAAAAATAGCTAACATCATTACTACAACCCTTCGCGCGTGAAACGGGATTATTCTCGTTTGTGAGCCCATTAGGGCGACGTTCCATTGCCGCGACGCATTAAACGGATGATACGACCGTTCGTTTGCACGCGTCCATCCCGCTCTAATAAATGTGGTAACAATGTAACGGCTCGGCGACATGTAATTCATCGAGCGTTTCCCGTCGACCTGTCGCGCGCGTATTCGCCAACTTTTATCACCCAGCCCGGCGCGGCGCGGCGCGGCGCGACGCGGCGTCCAACGGCCCGTTTCTTTCCTCTCGTTCTCTCGTTCACGGATACAATCGATTGCGTCAACTGTTTCAAACGCGAACACGCACACACCACTGACTTCACGCTGCTGTTTTCTGTGTCAACACGGGAACATTGAAGCAGGCCGTTTCTGCTGTTACCGCGCACGTCACTCATAGCTTCGGTAGCGGATAATTAACCCTGCGGTTTACATTACGATACCTTATATCGTTTCGAGTCACTTCACGTTTCGCTGGTGACCTTTTTTTTTTCTTTCCTTTACGTTTCTTTGGCGATCGAAGTCATAATACGGGTCGACTTTAATTGATTTATATAGGTACTTGCAAAATGTCAGTCGTATCGGGGAATTATTTGGTTGATGGACCTGTATTCCTAAATAGGTCCATGGGAAAATTCAAGGAATTTTAGGAAAAGTTCAAGAAAATTCTAGGCATTTCAAGAAATTTTAAGACAATTTAACGAAAATTGAGGTAATTTAAGGAAAAATTAATGAAAATTCAAGAAATTTTAAAAGCCTTTGAGGAAAATTCAACGAATTTCACAAACATTTGAGAAAAATTCAAGGAATTTGAACAAGATTTGAGAAAAATTCAAACACACTTAAGGACAATTCATGGAATTTCATACAATTTTATAAAAATTTAAGAAAACTTCAAGGACTATCAAGAGAATCTAGAAAAATTTTAAAAATTCAAGGAATTTTAATAAGAACGTAATAAAGATTCAAAGAATTTCAAAAAAATTTAGAGAAAATTAAGAATATTCGAGGAATTTATGAAAGATTCAATGAATTTCAAGAAAATCAAGACAATTCGAGAAATTTTTAGAGAATTCAAGGAAAATCAATAAATTTCAAGGAAATTTAGGAAAAATTAAGAAAATTTCAAGAACTTAAATAAAATTGAAGGAAAGATAAGGAAATTTTAGAAAATCACTCATCCAATTCCATTAAAAATTCTGACGTACCTGGTCGCAACATATCTCGACCAGGGATTTAAGGGGAACGGAAGGGTTAACAATTACAACATTCGAATATAATTCTCAAGTTTTTATAGAAGTTTAATATTCAAGAACAATAATTTCAGTAAAATATTCACACAGCTGTGGAAAGGTTTTATTTAGAAGAGTTCTGTCGCTTCAATTTAAAATCAAAGTTAATTGCACATACAGTTAGTATAAAAAATATTCACTGCGTATAATAACACTGTTATATTTTTAACTTCCATTTGTATCGGAAATAAATATAAAATATACAACCAAAATCGTTTGTGGTATAATAAATCGCAGTATACAAAAAATGAAAAATTTATCATTTAATCTATATCATTGTTTAAATATTAAAAAAATATATTGGGAAAAAAATGAATTTTCATGTCACAAAAATATTCAAACAGTTTATAAAATGAAGTTTTGACTGAAATATTAATTTTTTATATATTTTAATAATTGATTCGGTTTGAAGCAACTTAATGTATCAAAAATTATTTTTTGCTACTAATCGACACTGTGTTTTACTCCTCTAATAGACGAATCTACGGTTTTTCTATACAGTTCATTATTGTATTTTATCAATTTTGCGCTCCAGTTTTTTCCACAAAAATTATTATAATTCTGTCAAAAACTCGTTACTTGTGTCTGAATATGTTTGCAAATTCAAAATGTATTTCCCTTTGATTTAGTTTTTGTCTTCGGGCATAAATCAGAATATTTTTCATTTTCTGGGTATCTACATACAATGTTATAAAAGTGTATAACATAATATTAAAATACAACATATTAATACCAAGAATGACAAAAATTTGCTGATTTATTACGTATCAGAAATAAACAATCTGGTTCAAGAACAAACCGAAGATAAATGAATTTTCAATTTGCAAGACTGCAGGTTCCAGTTATGAAACTAAAATAACGAGTTTTTGAAATAGCTATGATCGCTATTATCCTTAGGAGAGAAACTAAACTTTGGGATTTGTAAACAAACAATTATAAATACTACAGAAAAAGCTTAAATTTATCTAATAGAGGTGTAAAACATAGTATTGATTATAAAAAACAATTGTTATAATATTGATTATAATAAAAAATAATTTTACACTTCTATAGAAGTTAATTAAACTTTATAAACCGTCTGAATATTTCTATGACATTAAGCTGCGTCTACACTACGTAACAAAACTGTTATATAACATATTTTTATAACTTGTTACAAAATTATGTATTTATTACTGTTTCAAGTGTGTAACAAGTTATATAACATTTCGCACTCCAATGACTTCAAACATTGGAGTAAAGTTACGTAACTTGTTAGAAAACGAGAAAGAAAACTGTTATATATAACATTATGTTATATCATCTTTCTAACAAGTTTTATAACTTTCTTATATAACGTGTTTTGTTATACAGGGTGGAGCAATAACTATTAACACCTCAGATATCTCGGAAACTATAAGTTTCACAGAAATATTTGCTGAAATAAAATTGCACAGTACGAAGGGGGCCATCCGGTGGCGATAATGGTTTTTTTTCGGGTGGAGGTACTTCGGACATTTGAAGGTCACCTCCATTTTTTTTAAATGGATCGGTATGTTTTTGCTTCCGTATCATGATAGAGGATCTTAAAACGAGTTCAACGACCTATTACATAAGGTCATTGAAGGTTATAGAAAGTAGAGAAAGGCGATTCATTTACTACCAAAACCATAAGTATTATCGCCTTTCTTTACTTTCTATGACCTTCAATGACCTTATGTGATTGGTCGTTGAACTCGTTTTAAGATCCTCTATCATGATACGGAAGCAAAAACATACCGATCCATTTAAAAAAATGGAGGTGACCTTCAAATGTCCGAAGTACCTCCACCTGCAAAAAAACTACTGTGCAATTTTATTTCAGCAAATATTTCTGTGAAACTTATAGTCTCCGAGATATCTGAAGTGCTAATAGTTATTGCCCCACTCTGTATAGTATAGACGCAGCTTTATATTGATTCCTGATGCAGAACATGAAGTTATACCCGAGTGCGAACATTTTTTGGGTCAACTGTAGGTTGATTGAAATCAACCTCCAAAATCCCAGCTCGGCACAGTGTCCTAAAAATGTAGTTCTCACCAGAGTTCCCTTAAATTCAGCCATAATTCAAAGATAAATTACGGCAAACGGAAACAATTTAACAACACAAATTCGAAAATCTAACACCGCTTCAGGCTAAATTCCCCTAAACTCGCACCGACCGCAGCGTAACACGATTTAATTTCGCCGAGCGGAATTCGATGCCGACCAAAAACTCTGACTGCTCGGAACTTTCTCCAAATCCCTTCCACCGTTGCGTACTAATTTCCAACTCGTTCGAACACGTGCCAAACGGACGAACTGTCGCCGCGGCAAACAGTTGTCGGCCGTTCGTATCGGGGAGGGTCATCTGCATCTGCATCTGACTGCTGTAAAAAAAAAGCAGAGCGCCACTCGGTGGTTGAAGCGCGCCATCGAACTTTCGCGCGCTCTCTCCGCCACCCCCGCAGCTCCATCGCATCCTCCGTCCCTCGATTCGTGTTTCGAATCGTTCTGTTTCGCTCCCGCCAGGTTTGAAGTTAGCGTTGCGCTAGGGGGCGAACGTCTGCCAATGGCAGACGACACTGGTGGCAGCGCGAGCAGCAACACGACCTCTTGCTGATGGATTGTCTCTCCTCCACGCCCTCTGATTACCCCTGAATCTCTGTATCATCCCCCCTTTCGTCCCGGTCGCGTCATTCGATCGCCCGCTTCCTCACCGGCAGGGAGATCGAAAATCGAGGAGGGTGCAACGCGAAGTTTCCCGGCGAAAATCCACGAAAGGTACCAGAGATCCTGCGTTTGTAAGACGCTCGTTCAATCGAGGATAAAAATGCGAATCCGCCCTTCGATCTCCAGACGATGCGCTTTTCGTTTTTCGACGGTTCCTGCTGCCTGCTGCTCGTCCTCCCGCCAGGAAGCAGCGGGATCGCGAGGGAGATGGAGAGGACAGGGAGTCGTCGCGTCGTTGGAAGGTAGAAACCGAGGAGAACCCCGAAAATTGAAACAGAATTCGCGACGATGAAATACGCAGCGGATTCGCGGTTCCCTGCTAAATGGAACCTCGTAACTTTCGCGAGGGGCTTTGGTTTCGGGGTATGGGACGCGTGGTGGCAGGCAATAAGGGAGGGTCTATGGGAATTGGTGACATTATAGAGGATCTTTTTCTTTGGTTTAATGTAAAAGCGAAATGTGTGTGGTGAAATGATGGGCACGAGCGATGGAGAACTTATGAAAGGAAGGTTTGAAATGTGTTGCACCGAATTGCTATTTATCGAAGACTTTGTAGTAAAATGAGATGTACAATTTTCTGAAATTCTGGTGTAGGTCACATTGAATGTGAAAAATAATTGAAAGTCTAGTGGGATGAAAAGAAAAGATTTCATGATACATCTCTAATAAGTCTATTAGTACTCTACTGATTTCTATAATTTTTTAAAAATTCTGTAGATTGATTTCTAGCACATTTCCATTTATTAGTGTATTATTTTTGTAGAAACGCAGTTTAATATCTCATTCGAGATAAATAGATCTTCATATGATTCGGTACTAAAATAGAGAAGCTTCGAATTTTTTAAATTCATACTCGTGCAAACACCATATGAAACCTGAAAATGTGCATCTAAAAGTTTTATAAAACAATTTTTATAAATAATTATAGTATTTATAAACAATATTCTTTGAAAGTGCATAAGTTTTGGTCGTCTTTATTGACATCTGGAAGTTGAATATACGTATTTGATTAAAAACTAAAGATTCACGCAAGCCAATACCGTATAAGCATTGCAGTTTTACTTTAAAATATACCAGGATAGATCAAATATACACCGGACGTTTTTTTTTAAATTTATTGTCATAGTAAACAAAGTTTTGAACATATATTATTTTTCTACACAATTTCCACTTTTATGTATACATTTTTTCCATGTATTATGTATACATTTTTTCCGTCACTGTAGAATGGACTTAGCCGTGTCTCTAACCAATTGCGCATAAATAATTCTACACCTTGATCGTCGTCAAAACGTCCTTCCAATTCTTCTTTAAGTGGTCCAAACATGTGGTAGTCACGCGGGGAAAATCTGAGCTGTAGGGCACGTGTTTCAGTGTTTCTCAATAAATTTCTTGAAATTTTTCTCGGATCAATGCAACGGTGTGTGTCCGACCGATGTTATAAAGCAAAATCATACTTGAGATGAGCATCTATCGCTTCTTTTGCCGATGAGCCAGTTTCGTTTAAAAAAAATTATTAGGAAACACCGAAACACCCACCCTACAGCCCAGGGTTTCCCCGTATGACTACCACATGTTTGTGGTAATTGGTTAGAGACACGGCCAAGTTCATTCTTCAATGACGGGATTAAAAAACTTCCAATCCGATGGAAAAAAATATACATAAAAGGGGAGATTATGTAGAAATACAACACGTGTTCAAAACTTTGTTTACTGTAAATTAAAAAAAAGTTCGGTTTACATTTGATCCACCCTCGTACATTTATTAGTAGGTTTGTTGCAGCACCTTAAATTCAATGTGGAATCTTCGTGCAATATACGATAGTACAGTGAAAGCACTAGAAGTCTTAAAAAACATACGTAATTAAATAAAGCATTTATTAAATGATAATTTTATATTGTATGTTAAATCTCTAACTTCAAAGAATGACAAAAGCAGTCTTCATAAGTAATTCGACTACAAGCTACATGGATTCCTTTGAGTGGCTACGATATTAACAGCGGTGTGTCTGACCTAGCTACCACACGTCGACGGTAGACACGCTTTGTACGTATTTCCAACAATTAATAACTTGCTAACGAAGTCTCAAACGCAATTTTTTCATCTTTGATGTTTGTCTTATTTTGACCCGTAGAATCTCCCCTTGCAATGGCTGACACACGTTAACGAACACCCTGTATACTGTGAAAATTTTAAGAAATTCCTTCTACTAGATCTCAGTGAATATGTCTTAAATTCCATTCCTTATTTTATCAAACTCGAAAGGGAAACACACTGTAAAGTTTCCTTATTATCATCCTATTCAGTATTGCATTCTATTTTAAAACAGGTATAAATTCTAATAATAAGTATAATAGGAGAAATACTTTCATTAAAGATATTTTAACACTGCATTCACTATCTTCCCAAAAATTAATGAATCTAATTAGCATCGTCCTGCTGAAAAGTTTTTATCTAGGTATCATTTTAGTTTATTTCGGCGAATATGACCCATTTGTCGAATTCAAAACGCATCCACTTCTCTCTCTCTCTCTCTCTCTCTCTCTCTCTCTCTCTCTCTCTCTCTCTCTCTCTCTGTGCAAAGGTAGAATCCACTTGAAACTGTGCTCATGAAATATTTTTGGATACCGGTTTTTCAGTTTCCGAACTCGTCGCTCGGAAGAAAGCGAAATGCATTTGCCGTTCCAACTTGAGAAAGCGCTAAAAGCGACCGAAGTAATTAACCACAGTATAATCGCGCCATTCAAAATGGAAGAGGCGAAAAGAGCAACGTGGTTTTAAAGGCCGCCCGATGAATTATCCGCCGCGCAAATTGGATCGCAGGGGTTCCTTTCAACAGTATCAAACGCTGGATCAACTTTTAATTAAAGCCCAGATCGAGGCGGATTTAAGATATTTATTTTATATTTCAACATCCCTCGTCGTCGAGGCTCGAGTCCATGAAACCTGTCGACGGAGACCCTCGCGTAGCCCAATTTCGGCCAACTCCCGCGTTCCACCCCTTTTCCTCTTCATCGCGCAGCTCGCCCTCTCCCCCTTTCCCTCTGACCCACCCGGCGCACACATACATACTCTCTCGTCCCGACGTTTCAACCCCCTCCCTACCACCCAGCCACCGTTGTCGTGCTTTATCCGCGCAGATTCAACCCTTTACAACCTGATTCTTCAATCTCGTAAGGCAGTAAAAGCTACAGATTTTACGAGCCGGCGCGGCGAGACGCGCGCGTGCACACATTGCGCACACAGAACGCTCGTACTCCTCGCGTCTGCACTCATAGGCGCGATTTCACACACGACGCGACGCCGGAGCCTGTTTTCGAACGAGTACGTGTCGAGTTCCACGGTCGACGCGCGCCTCGGTTACTAGTCTGGCAATATCCGACAACTCTGGAAAAGTTTCCACTCCAATCTTACGAGGACGCACGTCTGCGCTTCCAGCGAGCATAAAGCGCCGGGAAAATTTGTCACTCGCCCCGGTGACTTCTGCAGCACGCATTTCACTCTCGCGATCGGATTTTTCTCGCAGGGATTTTGCTTGGTATTACTGAAATAGGAATTACTGATTTCAGATAATGTTCATTGATATTGAGAGTCGTTAGCAGAAAGGTAAAAGCTCTGGTTGAAATAAGATTAAAATGTTTGATAAAGTAAATATGCTAATAGATGGACAGTTTCAATTAACCGATCATTATGAAAAAAACTAGGTTTCTTAATTTATAATATTATTTCACATTGATTTTGTAGTAAAATTGTTTATTGAGTTACAAATTTAACATTTTCAATAGAAGTGATACAGGCTATAAGTTGAATTTTCATCATTTTATAATTGAATAAATTAATTCTATTAGTTACACCTAATTTTTTTTTACAATTTATACTTTTTAGGGCAAAGTGTTTGAATTTTGTTGCCAAAACAAATATTTCTAAGCCAAACCTTAATATGTACAAATGTCGAAATCATCTACTGGCTTGCTTGCCCTAATTCATAACATCACTAATAATTACACTGGGTTTTTATGCAAAATAAAATTTTTACTGACATATAAAGAATTCAAACTTGAATAACAGTGCGTCTTATGTCCTAAACATTGTAACTTGAATCATATTTTTGATATTTCCTATATATTTATACGTATTAACAGTTTTATAAATTTTATGCATATTTGGTATTGCTATAAATGTATAAAATCCGCAGTCTACTAATATTAATTAAAATGGTTAGAATTCCAAAGGTTCACAATAAATATTTGTCAGTGGCTTGCTTACTTTACTTCAATACTCATAGAACTGTTCACATCGTTACTTGTTTAATTTTTTATTGTTGCCAACGCTTTCTTAAATTTAATAAATCCCTCAACTTTTAACAATTAAAAGCGTATTACAAAAATAAAATCGATTTCAGTCTCCAAGGCACTATTTATGTTTCTCTTATTCGTCGGATAAAATTTAATTGAGGAATTCAATTAAGCAACCTTACAAATTCATTTATACCCTGGATGAATTTCCAGCACAGCAGTGAGAAATAATAACATAGCGAGAAATCCGATCTTCCATTTCCAAGATACGAAAATATAAAAAGTCGGTAGGAGAATATTTTAAACTTCTGACGGATTCAACATTCTCCGCCTCGATTTTCTGCGAAAAACAGGAGCATCAAATATTGTGCCGGACGAGATAACCGAGGGACTTCCTTCAACAGGTATCCACATTCTCGCTCGAATCTCGAGAGTTGGTCGACCAGAAGCAAAGGCGACTGCGCCCCTAACTCCAGTTCCCTTCGTGAATCCTCGACGGAGCACACTTTCCAATCTGACTTGACGCGAACTACGAAGGGAAAGAGTTAGGTGGAGCAGACGGCGGAGGGGGCAGGGAGTCCTTATATAACGCGGCCAGATTGAAGGAATGGAACAGTCGGAACGAACGTAATGGCGAAACGGGGAATACGATTGTCGGGCCAGCGTTCCGGAAGAAAAGTGCCTTACAAAAGTGGGGAAATAGGGGGATGAGCTTCCAGATCGAGAGTTTCAGGTAGACAATTGAGAAGGAACTGTATCGGAACGGGGTATTGCGAAAAGAAATATTGTATTGACAATTGTTAACGTCAATCGCTGTCAAGGTTTGTAGTACCTTCCTGATTACAGCAACCACGTAGCGTTAAAACTAAAGTACAGTATAAAAATAGAAGGATTTCTAAAATACAAATATGTATGAATGATTAGAAATAAACTGGGAAGTGATTATTAGCTCGAATTAAAAAAGGAATAATGAAGTTGAAAGTAACAGATATTGTTAGCTCAAATCGTATCCGAGTTTCAAATATACCACTTGTTAATTTATCCTACACGATAGTTCTTAGTAAATCTCATAAATTAAAGAATGAAATAAAAAATCGATTTTCCATTTTAGGGGCAAATACAATAACTTCCCTATAAATCGGGAAGTTAATTAAATTATTTAGTCCTTGTCTACCACTGACATAGTTACATCTTATAGTAAGGCTTACATTACGATGAGAATTAGAAACAGTTAGTACTCTAACATTATAGAATTAATGCTGTAGCCTTTCATTTAATACTTTAGTATTTAGGAACTAATAATTAACAGCACTTACGCTGCAGTCTCGCCTTTCAGTCCTCACAATATTTCCATGTATATAATATTTGTATATATGTATAATAAAAAATAATTAATAAACTAATTATTAAAATATTATTAGTAGGCTGTCCATTTTCATGCATTTATGATAATTCTAAATATGCAAAAATGTTCACGACCATTAGCAGCTGTTAAAATATACAAAATATCAGAAATATAATAAAAGTTACAATATTCAAAAGATAAGATGCACTGATATTTATGATTCAATTCTTTATTATATGAGTAAATTAATTTGCATAGAAATATGTTAGTCAGCATTAATGTCACCCAAATTAACCACCTTATACGTTTTGTCGTTTTATGATGTTGAAATGATTAGAGAAGGATGCGAATCACAGACATTTATAATATTCACCATCTTCACTAATTATGTAGATTTCAGTGCACCTATGTCACGAATACATACATTTTCGAACAATTGTTTGTAATATTAACTAAAATTGTTATACTTTTCAGATTTCCATCGCTAAATCACTACAATTTGTAGAAATTTATGAAAACAAATTGTACGTACGTGCAGCGTCTTAATAGTGATTAGTTTTCTTATTAAAGTTTACTTAAATGGTAATATTTTGTCAATGTATCAATGTCAATTTCAATGTAATCTCTACTTACAAAAGATTTACATAATCGACTATAAATTTCTATTAATTATAAAAACGGTATTCTATGAAGCAATAATCTTCAACACGAAAATTTACCTAAACAATTATGAAACTTTGAGAACATATAGAACATAAGTAAGTATGTACTATGCCCTTTTTTCCCCACTGAAAATAAATCGAAGAGATTTAAATTAACGCCTGTAAATTTGGTTATTCTTCCATTTCATTTCATAATTCGCAAACTATAGACAAAAAGGGAACGATAGGGAAAAGTTTTCAAGCAAAAGGTACATCTTTTAATTATATGTGTCAAGTGGAAAAAGATTGATTACATTTTGGTTTATAACTTTTTCTAATTGTTTAAACAATTTGTAAGTCTTTTACCATTTGATAGATATAATTAGAAGAAGTAACTTTTGTCAGAAAACTTTTTATTATCTCTTATAGTTTGCGAGCCAGAAAGTAAAATCGTAGAAATAGCCAATTTTTTAAGCGTTAATTTCAATTCCTTAGAGCGATTTTCAATAGCAAAAAATTGCGAAATACATATCTGCACATGTTCTACACATCTTCAAAGTTTTATCGTTTTCTGAATTTACAGTGGGGATCTTCGTTTGTAAATCGTTTAAAATTTTCCTTAGAGAAAAATAACTCCTGATCAAATAATCAACACACCGCATGCAAATTCCAGGGAAGATCGATTCGAAAATCGAGCGAGGAACCAATGGCAACGACAGAGATCGGGAAAAGAGGAACAGTCTTTTTCCTCGATTCCTCCTCACGGTTCCGCTTTCTTCCCGCCGCGTATCAAGAGGATCGCAAACGAATGGAAAATACATGTAGATGTCGGGACGCGATCGCCTTCGTGGAATCTTTTTTTCCTCTCGGTCTCCTCCGTATCCGAGGATCCCGCCAGTCCAGAGGCTCGCCCTTCCACCCTCCGCAACCCCGACCGACCCTTTTGTATTCGCGGCGCATATCACTTAAGGGTCAGACACCCTCAAAATAGATCCGTTTCACGAAATAACACGCGTTGCCACGGACACCCTTCAACGGCTGCGCATACCAATGCGACGGTCTCGTTTGGCCCGATCAGAAACCATTGACCAGCGCGGCGGCGATGCCCCGATAACGCTCCGGCTCTCGTGATATCCGATCGGGGAATCGACGAAGCGAGGAAAGGCAAAGTGGTCGGTCACGATTCCCTCTGCGCCTCGAAAGGCCGGCCGGCCGTCGACCGTAAACCGTGTCGAAGCTTTTCCATTAGACGGCTATCGGTATAACGTTTGAGCCGGTACGAGCTACTTTCCGTAGTGGACGGGCTCCACGCTCCTTCCGGTCACCGACGGAATTTTATGCGCCGGGCAAGTGATCTCGTGCGCGATCGTTTTCCTAAAAAGGATCTCGGGAATCGCGCAAGTTTTCCACTTTCGGGACTCGGTTTCAATTGTCGGGTTAGGAATTGTGAACACGGGGTGTTACTTTAGTATTCGACATGGGGCATTCTATTCCTCACGAATGCAGATTCATCGCCATCGTATGAATATTTTTACACAGATTATCATAAAGTAAATGTACCAATAACTGGACGTCTAAGAACAAAGAGAACAAATATCTTAAATTTAAGGCATAAAATTAACTTTAAAGTAAAAAAAAACTATTGCATTTTGAAGGGTATTACATTTTACATTGAATAAGTGCAAAAGAAACGATTATTTTCAACGATATTAAATATAAATTAATTAAAAATGTAAGGAGACGTGATGTACCAATACCTGGCCAGTCAAACAATGGCAATAATTTGAACAGAAAGTGTCATGATTTTTATTTAAGAAATTCTACATTTGTATTGCTATTCAAACATACTAAAATCTGTTTATAATAATCTCTGTGACGCAATAGATAATCTTATCCAGAACATGGCAATGACAGATGAAATAGTTCAATGAACGGTAAATCACTTATTGCATCCACAATTTACGTAACTAGTTGGTAACGTTATGTTTTTAAGAGTTTGATTCAACGTGATTTTTTTCTATTTTATAAATATGTATTTTCCTAATATAAACAGAATTACGTAAATCCGCATTATTACATGTTTTATATTATTTTAGCATTTACCAACAGCTTCATAGATTTCTGCAGAGGGCCGTGATAGAATTGTAATAAATGCATAACAATCCGCAGTTTATTCATCACTCTATAATGCTGAGAAACGTAAACCGATAACTTCATTCTAATACAACATATGCGACAAAAAATAGTTTAAGATAAGAGTAAAAAGACTGGTTTCCGTCTGGCTTTCCATTGTAGCTGTTTGAACTTCATGTTATAAGAAAACAGTAAAGATTCTTTTTTTTAATCTAATCATTCAATCAGTGATCAATTTGTTTTTAGTTTAACCTCCAATTAATCTACAATTCGTTTCAAACAGAAACAGTATATACATTGTTTTGAGCATTTTGATTAGTAAACATCTCGATACATTCCCATTGGGTTGTACTGTCAAGGACCCAATTCCTGATTACATGATCATTTTCAATTTTAAATCTCACCTTTTTAAAATAATCAAAACTACAATTACCTGACTTAATGAACGCTTAAAAAACTTGACAAGTAGATTTTAATTTTTAATATAGTGTTTGAACAAAATTCTGAAATCCAAGCACTAGTCTGGATTTGTTTAACAAAAAAAAAACCGTAATAGAGAGAAACGTATTGCTTTCTAACAATTTTCGAGGTTTTCAGGAAATGTATTTTCTACCTCCAATTGTTAAAGCCGTTTTTACCATGTTTACCGTCAAGAACCCAATTCCTGATCACTTAAGAGTAACTATCGTGGTTTTTCTAGTGCTAAATGTGAACATTAACCTAATTTCAAAATCCATATTTAATTTATAATTTAATATGTATAAAAGTGAAAAAATAACAATCTGTGTTCTAAAGTCAAAAAAGCAAAGGGAGCCATTTCTGATCACCCAAATTATCTCTAATATTAGCTTTCAAATTTTACTTTTGAAATTTGAAACAGTTATTAACTATTTAGTAAATGTTTCGGATCAATTTTTAGCATGACAATTTATTGTGTGATAGTTATATGCTGATGTTATATCTATGGAGTGTGTTTTGCATAATATTCTCGTAATATTTATTCTGAATACGTTACTTGCTAAATTAGTGATGTGATTCTCGAGTCTAGCTTTGTATCTGCTTGAGACCTGGACAAATATAGTGGCTGTAAAAGCACTCAAAATCTTTAAATATGACCAGGATGTATAAAAATTATATGTCACGACCACTATAGCGCGGTTCTACACCCTCGGTTTGATGAAAAATAATGTAAAAAAGCTGCCGCAAAATTGACCTTGACCTTGAATTTCAACGTCAAAATTCTTTTTCATATGGGTAAATTTGGGAATTTCTCCATGGAAAAAGTAGAAAATGGGAATTTCAGGGTCAAATTTTTTTGCCTATGGTTTCTTTGAGACTTTTATTCCTCTTGGTGAGTATTATACAATACAATGAACAAAATTTTGAGCTTGATTTTCAAGATCAAGGTCAATTTTTCAGCAGCTTTCTTACATCATTTTCAACCAAACCGATAATGTAGAACCGTGCTATAGTGGACGTGACATAATTTTTATACACCCTGTATACATAAAGAGCGTTCATAATACTGATACGTGTTATTAGAATAAAGGTATTGATATGATCCCTTAACGATATAACTCTAATTAACACGTTACGTTTAGAAATTCTGCATATGTTGCTGGCATACATAATCGGTTCCTAAACCAAGCGCCATGAAGCGGAAGACCATAAATGCAAGGTGAGCTGACAGTAGCATCGTGCCGTTCGCGGACAGCCGCAGTAGATACAGTCAGCCAGCAGTCAGACGGTCGGACGAGTGGCAGCGTTAATCCGTCGCAGAGTCCGAAGGGGAGTAAAAAAGGCAGACGGTCGCTCATGACAAATAAGCTCTGATTTCATTTTCACTCGACCGGGTTTCGTCAGAGCGGTAGTCGCACCCCTCGAACCCGTTGCTGCAGATTAGCTTTAATGTCGCTGCGGGATACGAAAAACAAAAAAACAGGCCAACGAGAAGGAAGGAGAGACCGAGGAAGACATGGCGGGATTGAGATGGAAAAACAAAGGAAGCGATGGAGAGACGTGGGGTGAAAGAAGAGGGGAAAAGAGAGGGAGAGAAACGGAGCGAATATAAGAGAAAAGAGGCGCAAGAAGTAGAGGAAAGGAGCGGGCGGGGGCATAGTTATTAATTAATCCCGGCCCTTCTCTGGATGCCTGGCACGACAGCCGCAAAATAAAGCTCCCAGCATAAAGAGCTTTACTTCCTGCAGGCATGAAACAATTATCGCCATCCGCCGTGAGCACAAAGAAGGAGCAGAAGAAGAAGGGACGGCGGCAGGGAGGAAACCAGCGTGATTATACGCGGAGTCCGGCTTCGCGACGATCAAAGAGATCCACCTCGGTGTGGTCCTCGCTAATCGTAAGCTTTTACGTAATAGCCGCCCCCGCACCCTGCGGTGGTAACAATCGTCGATCGGTACCATCTAGTTTTTAAAGGGGTGACGAGCGCCAGGCGACCATAAGATAAATTTCAGACTCTTTTGTGAAACGCTTTTCTGCCCTGTGGCCACGGAGCACTTCCGGGGATGATCGAGGATTTTTAAATTGCGGCGTGGATGATAGGGATTACGCGGTTCTTTCGATCAAATGCGTAATTTCCCTTTGAAATCCACTTCTTTGGATAATTGCATTTTCTTCGCTGACTTTCTTCTGAGGGTGATCCAGAAATACGAATAGAATTTATAGTGAATGAGAAAATCTTTGATAGATATTTTACCGAATCTTAGACAGAAATATAAAATATTATACTTTTTTAATGAACTTTAAATGACGTCACATTAGCTATTTAAAAATTCAAGTACATTGGTTTTTTAACTGTTCACGTATGCTTCCCTGTTGATCCGACATTCCCCTTCTCTTCGCAGAATGTTCTGATTCTATTTCGTTTTGTAATAGTTTATTGATTATTTGCTTGTCTGTGGTGTACTTGATTTACACCGAAACTATTAAGAAATAAATTCGAAGTACTATGCAGATATCGTTGCCGAATAAATTAAAGTTGGATAAGTTTCAGTTACACGAATTATTACTGCTTAAGTCGATCGCATCAACTTCCTCAACTGATGGATTTGTGAATGTAGTCGACTTAGCTAACAATAACAACTCGCGTGACTGAAAGCTGATCCAACTAATTTAATTTATTCGGCAACTTTCGGTCCGTACATAGTATATGATACTGTAATGCGAGAGTGCCACCCATATGTCTTGGCGCCATCTAAACTCATAGGGGTGTATTTTTCCGCACTACCCCAGGATCGATTAATCTTCCTTGCCAACAGATGGCGCTGTTAAAACAGAGGCTGCGGGGTGCCGGTATAAGAGGTGGGTTTGTGAAAACTAACCGACGGAAAGCGATTTTACCGACGATTCATCTTTCGGTCGTCCACAGAGATTAACCAACCCCTACTGTTACGACCTACGTCGCGGACGGGATGCCCTGAGGTGTGCCCGCGACGAGGAAGGGCTGACAAGTACTGCCTGAAGGAGAACTAATGTTCGATCTCGCTAGAGAAGGTCGTAGGTAAAAATAGTGATCAGATAAACACAACTGAAGGAATCCAGGGAGGAAAAGAGAAGGTGCATTTCGTCTTGGATCCATCAGCAGACTCATCAGTAAGACTATGCTGACGAAACCTTGCCATGGACACGCGTGGGATGTGGAGGCTCTCGGAACTCGTACATATAAGAAAGGAGCTAGGATTAGGCACTAGTGAGAAGGCGATTAAAATGAGAACACTCTAGCGGTAGGGCGCCGAAACACTACCGCTGGACCTATGCCCAAATTCTGCTAACGGCTGGGGCCGTAACACTACCATGTCTGACTTGTCGTAATTTAATTCTACTTATCGGGACATAATCCACAACGACCATGCTTTCTGCATACATTTTCTGTAGGTACATATTTCACATTATACTACGGTTTTATGCAATTAAATACGATTAAAAACTCAAATATTTCTTCGGCATATTTCGTTAATATTTACTGTCGCGTTCTAATTCAGAGAATATTACCTTATAAGTAGAGATGGGACCAAGTTCAATACGTACTGACGGATCCTAGTCAATTTTAATATCCAAGTTTCGCTTCATGGATTTCGAATAGTATTCATAACAAATTATGTCTTATTGACTATACTTGTAATGTACTCGATCTATACGAGTAGGTTTCGAACTCTGGAATGAGTACTTATAAGTTTCGACAACGGACATAACTATTTTGACATTTGAAAGAATCGAATCTCGTAAAAGTAGGGTTCGAATCTTAATAGGCGCGGTAAGACAGCCTTGCCACATTGCAGCTCGCTCTTCCTATCGGATTCGCATAAAGAAAACGCGCGATAGTTTGACGTGCATTTGTTTGTTTACATATGTATGTATATGTCTTCTCCTCTCACATTCGTGGAATTGCAACCAAGGCATATAAAATATTAGGCTTTGTCAGGCGTTGCACAGTGAAATTTACTAATCCGGACACCTTCAGCATGCTGTACTGCGCACTTATCAGACCTCGTTTAGAATACGCTGCTATCATCTGGTCACCTTATCAAGTCAAATAGAAACGGTTACTCGAGAGTGTCCAACACTCCTTCTGTAGATTTGCTGTATTCAGATTAGGCATGCATGTAGAACTATTACGGATTTGTTGTTTTTATTTAAGATTTCATTAAGGTTTCATCCGTAGTCCACAGCTTGAACAAATTAACTTTTATGCGCCAATTCGGTCACTAAGACCTTCAATGTCCTTCTGCACACACGGATTTATTACTAAATTCTCTAATACTGATCCTGTTAATCGTATATGTGAAGACGAGAATGCTTCTAAGAGGGACTTGGAATTATTTGGTACCTCTATATGTTCTTTTAAAGAAGATTCACTTATAACTTCTCCGTTTAATATATTGTTGTTAGTCTGTAGTGTTATTTTCGTTGAGATGTTTTTTTTGTCTTTTTTGTATTTTCAGCAATATATTATATTAAATCCACTTGTCACTAGCGTATACGTTCTCAGAACAACACTGTTTGTATCATTGTACACTAATGGGAATTATTTCCCGTTTAATTGAAATAAATTCAAATAAATTGAAATTGAAATATGTCTCCAAGTTCAAATCTTCTTGGTCAAGGTTCGATTGTACTTGGAAGTACAGCTTGCATTTGTCAAAGTATTTGTAAATGATTCGAACCTATCTCGTTTGGATTCCAATATACAAGTCTCGCTTTTGTTTTTCGAAGTACTCACGAGCTGTTCGAAACTATATAGAGTCAGTTTTGAACCTACTTTCAAGGTACTTGATCTCATGTCTACTTATAACTTATAAATTCTACTGGAAATGAAAAGTCAGTAAAATAAACGGCTATTCATATAAACAGTTTATCGAAACTGCAAGCCACTTTGTATTCATCTGCTAAGTACATATGTCCATAATAATACGATGTCATATCACGACCGAAATTTCGATATTTGAGGTCAGCTCCAAGTAGGAAAAACACAGAAGAGTATTTTTCATTCTCGAAATAGGACACGTGTCCACCAAACCATCCCTCGAGACAGCTACTACTGCAATCTGCGACGTGATCCCCTAAAAACGCCATTCTCCCGGCACACTTTAATACATCCATTCCCTATAATATTCTCCGGATTTGAAATATTCCTAGAATTTGTTTTTCGTGTGCCCTCGGTGGGTACTACAAAAGATTCGAAATCTGATATTGCATCCCCTCACTGCAGGATAATGTACATTTTAAATGTATCGAATGCACAATATCTGGAAATCGGACTTACAAAAGGGGACGGTGTAGCTCCGATTCTACTGTACCTCTATCAAACATTCATTCCACCCTCGCAACGTTTCCGATCGTCTGAACTGTTCATTCAATTACAGATTACGCGCTTCAATAAATGAAACCGTGATAAATTATTTTCCCTTGAACATTAAGCGTTCGCAGGAAAAACGATGACCCACCTGCGCCGTCGAAAGAACGTGGGTAATCGTTATACGATCCCCCTTCGCGGAATTCCAGTTCCCGTAATTATTCGTAGGGTTGTGGAGAGAGCGGGAAAACAATTATGGCCATTTATATTCGCGAAACGCAAACGACGCGACGCGAGCAAAGAATGACAGCTAAATCCAGATTCGGGAGCCGCGAGTCGGACGAGTGGTGGTAGGTGTATCCAGTACATTGTCAGACGTAGGTTACAGCTACGGTAGTGGTGGAGGAACAACGTTAATCAGGCCGAGTAAACACCTGCCGCTGATTGTGCTACGTATATGGGAAATACGCGGCGGCACACAAAGCGTGAGGAATCTACGAGGGGTGAGGGCATCGATCGTCCGAAAGCTGGCATTATTCGGCCAGGAGGAAAGAGCTCTTGCGCGAGACCGCAACCCTAGGCCCTTTTGCGGACGACGAATCACGCGCGGCTGCTACGAGTTAGGCGAACTCGCCTCGCACCGGGTTAAATCAATATTATGTTGTCTTAATCCTCGACGAGGCGAATTGTATCCCTTAATCGGAGAAGCACGAAGACGACGATGCTTTCAGGGAATTGACGAAAGTGCGAGCTTGGATTTTCGATAACGTGACAACAAGTGCTTTCGTTACTTGAAATATATATCTCGATCCTTTCTAATTTTAGCGTCTTTCTGGAAAACCTAAGGTACATAACTTTTATTAGCAACAAACAACGAATTGTTTGTAGAATTTTAAGGATTCGAAAAGGTATAATAATGATACTAATTTTCTTACGTTCCTCTTGATATTAAAACGGCTGAAAGCTTGAATCAAGACGTGACGATTCTAGAAGCATTCCAAAGACGATTCCACAAGCAACTCAATTATACTTTATAATTTCTCAAATAACTTTTTTAATTTCGAGGAAAATTTAGGGAAGTTATTAGTAATAACAAGATAGTGACGGGAAATTGTTACAAACCGGAATTGAATTCTTTTCTTCAGTTTTACTTCACAGACTTTAATACCAACTTCTAAATTTTTTCAGTTTATAATTAACTGTACAAATTAAGAGTAGAAAGGAAATTATTATATTAAAACTTGATAAAATGCTTAAATTTTACTTAATTAGTAAGAAAATAGGAACACGAATAATTCAAAACACTTCGAAAGGTGAAAAATTGATAGATAGTACAACTGGTACCCTTTTTTAGATGGACTTAAACATGAAAATGTTTCGTATGTAAATTAACAGGCCAAGCAAACAAATTTCAGATTCGAAATCTCTGAGAGATTAATTTTATGCTAAATTGAAAACCCATTTGAAAGAAGAATGAAAGGAATCCCCGGCTTTGCGTAACCTTAATAAATAGCAAAGCCTGCTTCAGCAGTATTTAGGCTCCCACTAATCCCCCGAAAGGTTGTCACTTCTTAAGGGATCGAGGGGAATCTCTTGAATGCTTTAAACGACTGCAAAGAGCGACAGAATAAGGAATTTATCGGCTTAAGAAGAAACTCAAGCGAAAGATAGCTAACAGATGAATAAAACCGATAGATTAGCCACTCCGTTTCCTGATTGTTCTTTCTCTGCGGTGACAAATGAAATTACGCTTTTCTTACAGGTTTCAAAGTTATCCTACCATTTATTGCTTCTTTATCGATATATTTTTCTGGAAAGAAATTATCCAAATCTTTCCATGAAACTTAATAGTATACAAATTTTCAGACAGTTGTCAATTAATAAAATGGTTGGACAGAGTGAGTACGAAAGTAACGACGGGGTGACAGTAACACGCCCTCTCCGTGCTTCCACAAACGTTTACAGTATAGGTATTTTCTTTACACAGTTATATGTTTATAATGTTCCTTCTGTTTCGCTGATTGACACTAAACGATAACACAAGTCGTATATTTGCAATCGAGTTAAGTTTATACTTTGTTAGATCATTGAAGTAAATTTCTACCTATTCGATTTTTTGTTAATATTCTTACTTATACTTTAGATACTGGGTTAATCATTTGCTAGAACATTCTTAGGTAATGTCTGTATAAATTCTTGTATTTTATTCCAACAAATCTTACGTAGTTTGTAATTTATAATTAAACTTCTGCTTTTTACAAAATTATGACAATTTTAAATGTGCACAAATCTATGACACTATTGACAAACGCTAAAATATACCAAATATCAAAAATATAATACAAATTAGAATAATTTAAATATAAAACACATTATTATTCAAACTTTCATTCTGAATTTCTGTGTGCGAAAATTTATAACATTTTTCGTTTGAAAAACGTGGCTGGGACAAAAGTAACATGTATATTCCAGACGAAGCAGATGATTATATTAAATCAAATATTTCCATGAAATAGAAAACATTTTATATTACGTTTATCTCATTTATCTTATACAAAGATCTTAGAACAAACTTTAGATGTCAGCTTGCTAGATGAGAGGATGTATGATCGAAGACACAAAAACGAGTTGAAAAAAATGTATTATATTATTCTTTTACTCAAAAAATCTTATTTTACATGGTAAATAGAATTTTCACTTACTTAGCCTCAAAATAATGAGTGTTACTTTGGTCGCGATAGTATGGAGAGCCAGGATAAAAATAACAATGACAGTGTCTGCGGGAAAACTGTCATAACTCTTTGAATCATTATCATATAAGGTTCAACCTGGAGTCAAATGAGGCATAATTTTCATTTTTACATCTTTAAAAGGTAATCAGCAGCTAGGCTAAATATAAAAAAAGTTTTTCTAAAAGGCAAACAAAATGTATACAAGAAACCTACAAATTTCAATAATCGAGCATACAATTTTTTCCCAAACCAACAATCAAAATTTTCAAATGGTTAATGAAGATATATAAGATAACAAAAACTTTCATAAAAAGTAATGAGATGCACGCAAAATGACCATTAATTCTCAATAACCGTCAACAGATTTTTCCGTCGACGCGTAAAATCCTCTGCATTCGTGGATCATTTATGAATGCCATCATGCTAAAGTCGCTAAAATGCCAGCAAACTACATATGCATGGTGAATCGCGAATCGGCTGCTTTTCATGCCACGTCCCAGTAAAATTGTTTCTGCGCCGTCGAATGTTCACCGAACAAGAACTCCCTCGTCAAATAATGCGGTTGTACCCGAGGTTTGAGTTTCCAAGGGACTCGCGCGAGCGACCCAGGAGAAAGAGAGAGGCCAGATAGGTTCGAGGTGGTTTTCCGGTTGTTTTTCAGTTTCGCATTTCCATACTGTCTGCAGGAACCTGTATGGAAATTCGACGCGACGGGCACGCCTTCCGCGTACCAATATTGAGTTCGAACGAATACTGATGGCCGCATGCATTATCCTTCGGGAATAGATAAACGTGATACAAGGAACAACGAGGATGCGACGCGCTCCGCTAACGCGAGAGTGTCTGCATGGGATCTACGATGAATCGAGATTACCCTGTCGGTTGAAATTCGTCGCTACAAACTAGTCTGTTATTTCGGAGCGAACATTGCTGAATTACTTCGTCAAAAGTAATCTAGAAAATTACAATTTTTCGTTTTCAATGTAAGAGAATGACACAAAAATGTGTGAAAACGTGGCTTACAATTTCATTAAGTTTTTAAACGAAATAATAATTTCAATACTACTTCCTATAAAATTATCAAAATTATTTGTAATTAAAAATTAGTCACTTGCACTTTGGACATTAATTTGTTTGACTTCCAGCTGATAGATAATCTTTGAAGTCCATTTTCGTAAAAATGTTTAGTCTCGTGGATGTAATAAAAAATGCAGCCATAATATATGTTTTCTGTGGTTTTAATATTAGCCATAAAATCCTCAAAACAGTTACAAGTGAATGTTGATTAAGTGTTGCGACTAATTTATAAGTTAAGAAAAAAAATCAAGTAATTGATCATTCGGTGCAGAAAGTAATTTTAAATTATTCAAAGTTGGAATGCGAACAAAGCAGTCGATGTAATACATTTTCATGAATGATGCTTTAAGAATATAATCACGGTAGAAGCTTATACAGTTTCTATAACATATACAATAAAAAAACATATACAAAATACAATAGAAAGTTAATAAAAAAGAATCGTTTAAAACACTCTTTAAAATTCTCAGAAAAATTCCCTTTGTTACAAATAAATATATCTCAAATTTACCTCTGTACAAAAGAATTATTTTTCCAGTGTATGAAAATAGTACATTGTGTGGGAAGGGCGAAAAGTAGGTTATTTAATACAAGGGCCAGTACGCAGTGCAATTAGCACGAGTAGTAATAGCCTTCCGCCCGAGCTACACATGATGTTTTTTGTCCTACCTGGACCGGAAGTGCGTCATTATATGCACGTAGAGCGTGTTGCGCCGGTACTTCCGAGCAGTGCTCGGATTGCCAGAACCGGATGATTACAAACAAAATGTTCTCCAATTGCGCTGTCTGCGGCTGGATCGCGGGAAAAGGATTCTCGAGTCGAACCGAGGGTAGTTATGATCTTTCCGGTTAAAGAGTTAAAACTCACCGTAAACGGTATAACAACTTTTATTGATTTCAGACTATGGACTCTGCGTTGTGACAAAGTGCACGATCACGCGGTTGGTCCGTAATTGAGTGCTTGTCGCGATTCTTTCGCTATGTCATTTTATAATTCATACATATGTGAGACAAGGGGAATGGCCCGTGGTCATCCTTGGTCCCACTGAAATGCGGTGATTAACAAATTTCGCATCAGCATTTTTGGTGTCGGTTACCTTTATGGGTCGTCGCTGCGTGTGAGCATTCTTGGGCATTACGCTATCGCTTTAGTGATGGTTGTGTGGGTTACAACAGGCGGGTGCAAAGTTTGTTAATGAAGTAGAACACTTCTTATCGCGCGTTAGGAGTACAATCGATTTATGAAATGTAAAGCGAGACCAAAACCCGTCACGAAAATTCTTAAACACAGTATTCTCTATTCTCGGTGTTTCTTCTTTGTACGGTGATTCGTATGCGCCCTACTTACCGCCCTAGGGCGGTGATGTGTTACTCTTCCGCCCTAGGGAGGTAATAGGTAACTTTGCACCTGGTCTACGGGCATATAATGACGCACTTTCGGTGCAGGTAGGACAAAAAAATACCTTTCGATTTCAAAAAATGTTCAATTATACCCGGTTTCCTCTATGTAAGAAAATGATTTCAAGTAGAAGTTTATAATAATAATAATAATACTTTATTCAACGGGTTAAACAACCCTTTGGTACAATAGATTATACAAATATCAATAACAGGCTATATACTTAGTTATATTTACAGATCACTCTTTTAGCAAGGATCTAATAGATCTAATAGATCTTTTTTTAATGGATCTAATAGATCCTTGCTAAAAGAGTGATCTGTAAATGTAACTAAGTATATAGGCTATTATTGATATTTGTATAAACTATTGTACCAAAGGGTTGTTTAACCCGTTGAATAAAGTATTATTATTATTATTATTATTATTATAAACTTCTACTTGAAATCACTTTCTTACGTAAGCGTAGTTCGGAATATATTGAGTGAGCCGCCGAACAAGTCAATATAGTCAAGGTATAAATTGGCCAAATTACACAAATAATTCCGAAGCGTAGGATACACGGTATTGTACATGTCGCTGTATATCACAGCCTTCCGTAAATTTTACTACACTGGTCTAGTACATTTAGAAACACATGTGCTATTTTTTTCTTTTTAGTGTTCGTAACGATGTACGAAATACACTTAACTTTGTAACATAAACGAAGGCAAGATGCGAGCGATTTCTAGAATAAAATTCGCCCGTGCGAGGCTTCATTTCCCGGAACAAATGGCTTTGAAATTTCGTCAACTGCAGGGTGCACTCATCTCAGAACTTGTCTGACTGGGAGAAAGTAGACTCTACTAGCGCTTGTATACAGGGCGGACTGATCTCGATAGTTTCTAGCAGTGCCGCTTCAAATACGAGGTGAAGGAGGTCACCACTGTCAGGCACCAAATTTTCGTCAACGACAGAACCGATCTGTTCGCAATTTGCATTCCTGGTACTTCGCCTAGCGTCGACTATCGACCGTGCGCAAATGACTAAATGCCGAATTTCAATTAGCGCTCTGACTGTCTGTGCTGTTTAATGGTTATTTCCCGGTCGGGCGAGAGGCGGTCGATCTTGCACGTAAAACCCGCCCG
Organism: Perdita meconis; assembly: GCA_030770465.2. Lineage (NCBI taxonomy): Eukaryota > Metazoa > Arthropoda > Insecta > Hymenoptera > Andrenidae > Perdita > Perdita meconis. The sequence continues at coordinate 2,010,905 of JASKOS020000015.1, read as the reverse complement.
GATAAACTGTGTTCGCGTCGTTAATTAAAATCATAATTGTGCTCGCAACGAAACGGAGCACCCTCGAGACGGTTACATTCATCGAGTTTTCTTTGTCTCGCCGGTTTCTTCGGCACTCGTCGAACACAATTTCGTGGATGTAAATTTGTCCGGTGTTCTTCGTCATTCTGTCGCGCAAGTGTTCGGACAGCCGCATTTTGCCTCCCGTATTGTTAACGAGTCCGCACTCACGAGCCTGACAATGAATGCTTAAACGTTACTGCGAGATGGATGCAGTTGTTTTTATCGAGTACAAAGTGTCGCGACAGAAACAAACTGTTACACACTCTTCCATGGAAGAAAAATCTATCGACATTCCCGTGCAACATTTATCTCGTTTTCTGGGACGAAACCGGGACCACAGAAAAATAGGAATTTTTCGGGTAAATCGTGATCGACGGTTACGTTACTACCGTTATGTACTTTTCATTTTTTTTCTCCCTCCCAGGTTTATTTTTTTTTTTTTTTTTTAATCGAACGTCCTGCTACGATAAACTCTAAACGACTAGGGAATTAATTTCTCGTTTGTGTCGGGGGAAAACTGAAAAAATGGAATCGTTGATGGTGCAAGAGTAATCATCGTTGCGCATTAATTGCAATACGAAAAACCAACTGTCGTTGCCGTTTCTGCTAGAGGCTATTCTGGTAAATTGTTACAGCCAGCAACCACGATTGCATCGTGCAATAATCCTGTTTTCAGTTTTTATGTGCTGCAGTCGCCTTTCACATTTGCTTCTTCGGTTTACGTTTTCAACATCAGCCATTATGACATGAATATTAGAAGTGAAAATTTAAGGAAAAGTCGTGATTAAGAACAGGTAATGATATCTACATATACCGTGGGTACTGTTTCTTGGCCTATTTATTCATTGTTCATTTAATTAACAATGAAGGCTCTGATAATATAACTAGTATTGTACAATTAATAAGAAACAAACGGAGAAATGTCAATAGAATTCTTCAAAGCTGCACTTTTGCTTCATCAAAAATACATCTTCATCAAATGCTCGTGTTTGTTTTAATTTCTCTTCTCGTTTCAAAATTTAACGAGAAACGATCGACTACATCAATGGCACGATATCGAAAATTTATTAAACGACAGAAACGCAACAGTTGCTTCAGCAATAACGAATGTGCTAATCGAGGTTCTACTGCAACTAAATTGGTATACCATAATTCATATCATCTTTCTGATATTTGCAATAAATCACAGAAATTTCTAATAGATACATTTCGGTATTATTAATGCAGATACATGTCGACAGAATTAATATTTATTAAAATTACTTACAGGATAATATAATTGAAAACAAATCATAATGTCCCAAAATTTATAGATGCACATAATAAGGATTTGAAATATTTTCCAAAGACAGCAATATTGTATCGATTTACGTTAATATTTGTTTGCAAATGAATACATATAGGGTAGAGCGACAATCGTGGTACAATCGGACAGAGGGTGATCCTAGATGAAAAAATAAGAAAATGATTTGGTGTAATATTTTTTTATCTGGGGCTTCGTTTTAGAGAAAATCGAATTTAAGGAATGATCTGCTTAATACAAATTATACCACGATAGACCTTGTATTGTATGGTAATGTTACTAATTTTGACAAAAGTCACCCATATCATTCCTTTAATTTCAACTTTTCCATTCTTTCCATTTTGAACTTTTCAAATCTCAAATTTGAAACTTTGAAAACTTCAATTTTCTCCAACCTAATTCCTTAAATCTTCAGAATTATATCCTTGACTTTTAAACTTTAATTTCTTCACTGATCAATTTGAAGACTTTAATTTTCGAAACTGCGATTCTTCATTTTTAACTTGTTTTTAAATGTTCAACTTCAAATAATTAAATCTCTAATATCAAGTTTTCATATTTCTAAGTTTAACTGTTCTAATCTGTGAACTGAAATCTTACAATTTCTTCGAATTTCCATTTTTAACTCATTAAATATTCAACTTTAAAGTTTCGAAATTCCAATTTCAACGATAAACATTATTATTCATTCTGGTGAAATTATTCGTGTTACAAATACACAACAACCAAATAGTATTCTATCGCTTGCGAAATTAATTTTTTACCGTAAATTTCCCCATAAATCAACGTTTCGAACAAAAATATTTTATACTAAAGTATTTTCTTATTTTCTCACGTAAAATCACATATTGCCCGATTACACCACGATTTCCGCCCAAACCTGTAATATTTCCATAAAAAATGGAAGAGGAAATAGTTATACTATACCTTAATAATAACCCGATACGGTATAACATTTGTTTACATTTGCAATATTTTTAAAGCCACGAAAGTAACCTGCAAGTAACTGTAATATTAAGTGTTGAATATATGTCTTCAATCGAAGAAATGGCTGGTGCTTTATGACTTACAATGAAGCTTACTGTCGCTAATCAAATTCCATTTCAGTGAAAAAAATTATGTGTACAAGATTCGCCACTTTAGTGTTAAAGTCTGAATGGTTGAGGCTTAAAAAAATTGCAATCTCAAAGCCTAAGAAATACTATACTATCTAACCAGAACATGTATTAAAACTGAAGTGTGCTGTAATAATTGCAATATGTGTAAAATGAGTAGGATTGTTAAAAATTGTTCAGCAAAGAAAACATCACAAGATATTTCAAATACTAAATAAAAAAAAAACTGCTGAATGTCATAACAAATCATCCACAGATATAAATCATGTGTCAGAGTAAAAAATACTTTTATGTTAAAAAAACACTACAAATTCACTAGGCGTGCATAAAATTTTGCATCTGTAAGTCGTTTACAAAATTTTTCAGCAGTGTGCCCCACATTTTTCTCGTTTTCGTTTGGTATTCGAGCTTTCCAGACATCCCTAACAAATAGCACGAACAGCAACAGCAACAATTCATCCCGACTCGAGCGTCTAGTAGACCCCGCATTTTAGCTACCGCTGGAAGACACATTCCCCGAGAATTGCGCTCGTTTCAACGGGAACATCCACGGTTCATAAAATTACAACGATACTCGGCGCGCAAAGATGCTCGCACTTTGTAGCGGTAAAGGCAGTCAGGCCGTCACAATAGGCGGGACGAATGTCTAAAAAGCGGACTGTTAATGGTCAAAGGAACTCGAGCCGGCAGAAAGGGTTAGCCTCGAGGACGCTTTCACCGGGGCTGACGACGCACGGGCACGGCAACAAAAGTCAAAAAGGCGAGCAGAAGACTCCCTTCGGCTCTCCCCTCACTCCTCCACCCTTCCCATCATACCCGTCGCTCTTCCGGTTCCTTCGCTGCTCTCTTCCCGGGATTTCCTTGGTCCGAGTCGACACTGCGAGAGGAATCTCGCTCGACCGAACTGCGATGGAATTTACTTAAGTGCTGAAGAGGAATCTGGCGAACGAAGGGTTCGCGGAGTAAGAGGAGGGGTGAAGGAGAAAAAGAGGGGGCGAGTGGATGGAAGGGGCGTCGTGAGCGGAAGAAACGAGAAATAATGGGAGATTAAGAGAGAAAATGAGGAGGAAAGGTGCGACGAGTGTGGAATAGAAGAGATCCAATAAGAGGCAAATAATGTCGAGGAAAAACTAGATGAAAGGAGAGCGATGAGACGAGGAACGTGTCTAGCGTTAGAGTCGCGTGGCGATTTGGAGAGAGTCGCAAGAATAAGCATTAGAGTAGATAACAAAGGAAGCGAGATTAATGGGGAGAAAAGTAAAAGGGTGTGCACGAGGAAAGAGACTCAATGGGGAGGAGGAGCAGGGGGCGGAGCCGATACAGAAGACTTGCAAGGATACAGAGGAGCGTGCAACGCCCGAGGCCCGATGTGAGCCACTCTTCGCGGTGAGATGAAAGCAAACGGAAGGGCGTAAATGTAAATTAGTACATTCCTACGGTCTTCTTAATTAACTTTTTTGCAATTATCGTCGCGATGTTCTGGCGCGAATGTCTGCAGTTCGCTCGACGCTCCCGTGGAAAGGAGAATCGGGTCGACGGGGGCGGGAAAGGAAGGGAGGGGACAAAAGAAAGAAAAAAAAAAGGAAAAAGTAGACTCTTCCTTGTTCGAGCGAGGCAGCTCGTGCAGAGAGAATTCCCTCAAAGGCGGTACCTCGCGCTCTCCTTCTCCCCCTTCCACTATCGTCAGGCAGCACGTGCCCTTTACGGGGGTGTTTAAAAACCGCGTGTACTTTGTACGCAAGAATTGCATTCATTCGGCACTTCTCAAACGCTACCTGACTACGCTGGATACCCGGTAAAGTGGGAGCCACGCCTCTTAACGCAATTTTCGAAAGCGTTTGTTGCCGCGACTTTCAGCGGTTCACGCACGAGTGCGTGCGCCGCGTGTTCCTCGCGTTTCCGGGACCCACCCTCGGCAACAGGGTAACGCGATTTCCTTCGCGAGCAAGTGTGCGTAAAGTAAACCGGCAATTCACCACCAATGGGGAAAATTCTGCGCTGCGGGAATCTCGATAAATCATCTTTTCTTTGAAATTTGAACCACCGAATTGCTGAACAGCGTGAGATCGCAACACAGAAACGTATGTTTAGTATGAAAATGTGTCTTATTGTATGAATTTTATATTGCATGTATAATTTTGAAGATTATATTTGTATTGCTCTTAGTATAAACTTGAAAATATATTATACAGAAATAGGATGGAACAATTGTACTTGAAAACCTTGCAGTAACGTGCAATATACGTAAAAAAAATTCTACACCGTTTGGTGTAGGTTTCATGCAAATCCGATAATAATTATATATAATTTATTGTATCGACCGGCAACTTTTATTATTTTGTGTAATGTAAATGCATATTTAGTATAAACATAGTCAAAACCTACGTTCCACCCTATAAACAGTCTTTTTATAAAGTCTTTCAATGTAGTTTGACCATGAACGAGAATATTTTTGCAGACGATGATGACGAGCAAGCTCAAGAATACTGTTATTTTTTTTTTATGCCTACAAAAATTAATTTAACCATATTTTCCCCAAATTGAATTAATAAAACAACAATAAATCAATAACTTGTATTCTTCACTGTATACAGCAATCGTTCTTTGTATATTTTGGTGCAAGTGGGGTGCAACTCCAAATTTGAAAAATTCGCCAAAAATAGAATTAAACACTTAACAACTGAAAATATCTTTTGCCTTGGTCGAAAATATCGATTTTCGGTACTTTTTTAATAAACAAAGCTTTAAACTTTAGTCAATCTCAAGCATTGTCTATGTTTTTAATATACCTGTATTAAGTAATACATTTCTTTGATTAAATTCACTCGATAATATAGTTCGCCCTACAATGAAACAAAAGGAACTATTTTTCGAAAATGGTGACTGTTCAAGTCCAAATGTTCGATTGTACTTCCGAAATTACACAAACCTTTAATAACTACAAAAATATATGCAACCTATTGCCTTGCCTGTAGATCGAATTACAACTATATGTGTATAAAATAGAATCACAATGGAATTTTTGATTTTATATGAACTAAAGGACAGATATCGACTGCAATTTCGTGATGCGTTTGATTCACGGTTGATTCCAACTGTATATTCGAGTGAATTCAATCGAAAAAAATTGTGTTACTTAATAACAGTATATTGAAAACATATACGAAGTTTCTCCTTGTTTAAATTTACAGTTTTACATTTTCGACCAAGAAGAAAGAAATTCCTCTGTTAAGATACAACAAGGCGATTGTTGGTCGATTAGCATTTGTTTTATAATTATTGTTACAAAAGGTTCCAGATTAATTAATTTACTGTTTCGTTTATTTAAAAAAACACCAAAATATCGATATTTTTGACCAAGGCAAAAGAAATTTCCCCCCTTAATGTATAAAAATATAAGTGTTGTAATACGTAAAAATAAAGCTGCATCCTTCTTGCTACAAGGTCCTCCATTTCAGTAGTGTTGAAATATTTGGTTTTTTCGTCCTGGAATTGCCTTTTGGCAAGCTGTCACAGCTTTTGTTGATGTATAGATAGCAAGTTTTTGCGGTGCATTAACATAGATGTATAGGAGCATCCATGATGTTTTGTGGTTATAAAAATATTAGTACAGTAATATTAATACAACAAAAATATTAACATGATGTTAATGTCCGACAAATAAGAGACCTCATACTTATGTATATGTTGCGAAGGAACGTTTTCGTTCTTTTTCAGAAGTAAATTATCGTTTTACAATTAAAAGTTAAATATTATCGCTGTTAAATACCATTTTACGACCACAAAGTATCGTAAACGCTACACTATACCATAAAATTCTTTTAACATTTTCGAATTAAGGGTCCCGCACACGGTCAATAATAGCTACCTATCCTAGTTTGACAATATTATTATCAATTCACTTCAAGACCTTTCTATCTACTTCTAATATCTTTCTTTTTTTTTAATCTTCAATATCAACGTCAATCCTAGTTTCAATATTGTCTGCACACGCTCAATAATATTGTCAATACCAAAGATATTTACAATATTATTGATCATGTGCGGATCACTTTAGGTGTGACAGAGTCGGTTGAAAATGAAATAAAACAAATGGGAGGAATTGTAGCTGAATATATGTATAGATGTACCTATATTCAACCACTTTTTAAATAATTACAATCAGAAACTATGAAAACTAGATTTAACAAACTAAAAAAAATGCAACTGTACCCTATTAAATAGCAATAAAATGAAACTCGTTCGAAAAGAAATTTATTCGACAGTAAAAATTCCGCAATTTTTCTTCATTACTCAATCAAGGCAGTTGCGTGCATACAGTCACCAAGCTATCAATTCTTAGCTTTCTTCCCTCGAAAACTCGCTTCTTATCTCTGATGAGAAGATCACCTCTTCTTCTCTTAGTAGAAGCAAGTAATCGGCTGTGGGATCGGAACCGATGGGGCCATCCCTTGGAGGTCCAGTTGAAGGAAAAGCGTTTCGGATGTAGGGTGGTGCGTGGAAACGCGCACCTGTCTGCGGAAATCTCCCGGGGGCAGGTGACCCCCCTTTGTCAGACGTCCTGAGCCAGGTCAACGCTTTGCGTGTTCTCCTGCAGGAAGCAGGGACTAATGGTTACTGTTCTCGGGAGACGGCGATCGTTTTCCTCTTTGCTGTGCTCGAAGTGGCAGAATCTGCACCATCGGATGTCGGTTCTCAGTCGCTACGCGATGTGGTCGACATTTTTCAATATTTTTAATAATGATAGTTTGGTAATTTTTTAAATTGAAAATTGAACCGAAGACATAGAGCTTTTTGCTACTTTCGAAAATTTAAGATCATTTAACACTAGATTTACCAGACCAGTCATTTTGACTGGTCGTGCAATTTCAATTCAAAATTCCTACTGCATGTAACATTTGCTTTCCGAAATGATATTATGACTTTTGTAGCTATAAGTAGAGAATACATTTTATGAACTTAATGTTACTTTATATATATTCGTAACAAATATATTTTTTGTTATTGACACTTATATCAGTACCAGTCAAAATGACTGGTCTGGTAAATCTAGTGTTAATTCTCTCTTCTCAACACAAACCACTTTACTTGTAAAATCAACAGAGAAAGTACTTTAATCATAAATAATTTCCCTCGAATTTTCACCAACGAAGAAATTTCAGGCGGTGGGCGTTTAACCAATCATTACTCGAACTGACGTCAAATTTGCGACAATGTCTCTCGCGTACACACTCCTCAATACTGACACGCAATATGCATTAGTACAAGTGCATTATGCTCTTGACATGTTCATTTGGGTGTTGTGCGTACATCTGTGCGGACGTGTATGCGCGAGTGTGCGTGTAGGTGCGGTGAGCATTCAGCCTTTAGCAGCGGGTACGGCGAATGCATAAACAAGAGGAAATTTAGGATATTATTTGCACTTCAAAGCTGTACACGGTGAAGGGGACCGTTGCATTCAGACTACGCGATAATGATAATCGTGATTACGCGAATCATTACTAATAATTAAAATCATCCTCTCCTGTCGACAAGCAGCAAATTGAACATCGTCAGTGCTCTAGTGCAATTTCGTTTAATCGAGATCGCGACGAACGTACGAATACGTTACTCGAAATCTCGTTAACTAAATTCGCATTGGCTGTTAATGAAATACTCATTGCGCGTCGTTCAACAATGTAACGTTTAGCCCTCTATAACAGCGCCGATAATAATTCGTAAATCCTGTAATTTTTTACGAAACGTCTAGTCGGTAATCGGCCACGGCTAGTAACAATCGGTCGGTCACGCGCTGCGATTTGCAATTAAAATCCACAGACGCGCATAATTGACCCGCTTGTAAACACGGCACGTTTCGGCGTGACTTGATCGCAAAGGATCCACTGAAAGCGAAGTTTATTCGCGCGCCAAATACCGCTATCAGAACGTATTTACTGCAAAAATTAATTATGAAGCGATGAACTACAGGCGTGAATATTTTCCCAAGCTTTCAGCACAGGAAGTCCTCGCAGAAAAGCCATTATCGTCGGCCCTCCAGCAAGAGTTAATGAACGAACAGACAACGAGAGTGCGAAAATTCAAAGGTACCCCGCAACAAAATCCAATATGCCGTAACGTGTCTCTATGCGCCGGCTGCCGTTTTTGTCTCGCAAACAATCGACGGTCTAATTATTTGCGTGTTGACAAAAGCCAGCGAAGAGGACGCAAAAGCACCGCGATTGTGTATATCTTTTAATGTTTCTACGTTTGCACATTTACCACAATCGGCGTGGAATTTACGGAGAGATGCGCAATAATCCGCATTATTAAAGTCGATGTAATTTTTTATAGTTTTGATAACTATTTAATTCTTTGTTGAATACTGTGTAGTATACCTTCGAAGTAGATTTTTTAAGAATAATGTTTTAAAACGTATTAGAATTTTGTAAAGCGAAGTGCTATAATCTTGGTTTTAATATAATTATTGCTTTATATATTTAATTCTTCTTTTAATTCTTCTATTATTGTAATGGATATTCTACCTATAGATACTTTTCATGGAGCAAACTTAATCCTGCCACATTCCTCTTAAAAGCTCTATAGGGCATAACTTTTATAATTACCATGTTATCAAGAATATAGATAATGGATTTTTAATGATACTTCAAAGAATAAAAAACTTAAATATTAATATTAAACTTCTCACATTTTTCCTCAAGAATAATCAGTTGTTAAAAGAAACAAAATAGCTTAATAGGTTAAAAAAAATAAAAAACCATAGCAGGATTAAAACAACAACTATAAATTATTGTATTTCAAACTAAAATAAGAATTACTGAATAAACTAATCCTAAACTAAATCAAACTTTCTGTCCTTCAAGAGAAACAATATTGACTTATATTGACTATTTAACTATAGGTTTTGTAATACACATGTATTAGAACAATTTAGTTAAATGAAGACATAATGAGTGTCATTTAGGAACTTAACAAAACTCGTACTGTCTAGATTCTAAAAGAGAAAGCGATCTAGTGATAAGTTATATGTAAAGAAAATACAGAGTGTAACAAAAATGTTGCGCGTCCTTGAAAGGGATGATTCCTGAGGTGATTTCAAACAACTTTTTCCTTAGTGAAAATGTTAGGTAAGGCTTTGTTAACGAGTTATTAACGAAAAACACCGACCAATCGGGGAGCGTGTACAGCGGATTAATGATGACGCGGACGATGACGGGCCAATACTACTCACAGCTGGAGCCTGCGCCGATATTCATCCACTGTACTCGCTCCCCGATTGGTCGGTGTTTTTCGTTAATAACTCGTTAATAAAGCCCCACCTAACATTTTCGCTAAGGAAAAAGTTGTTTAAAATCACCTCAGAAATCACCCCTGTCAAGGACGTGCAACATTTTTGTTACACCCTGTATGTAGTTAGGGGATGCCAGGAGAAGATGATGCATGTGTCACTTACGTACAGCTAGAGTTGATGATACAGTTTAGGGCTACAAAGTAGAAATTGTATGAAATAATCAAGCAAGTAGTTCATACAAAAAAAAAAACTGAGTTAACGAATTCAAGCTTCGCTGAAATTAAGATTAAATAAATTTCAGTTTTGGTAAAATGGAGAACCGGAAAAAAGATGCGTAGACGAGAAAGATAATATCTCGAAACAAAAAGAAGTAAAGAAGAAAATACAAATACACGAACGAGGCGAAATGCAAAAAAAAACAGAAAGAAGTTATCGAGGAAAACAAATACATATATGTACTTATGTAAAAAGATGGACGAAGATCCTGTTGTGTCCAGCATGTGATGAGCTATCTACGTATACCTATGTTAGTCTTCTCCTTTAGAGAACTGGGTGCAATTTTTCAAATATTCACAATGATGACACGAAATTTACCGATAATTATTAACCGCTATTTTACTTTAATAGGTTCGCAGTCTCACCACTTGTTTAAATAGGCTGACGAATTCTTTGGAAATTAATATTTCAGATTTGACTGAAAATAACTTCGTTACAATACTTATGTTGCTAAAACAAGCACGATATTGCTCTAAAAAAATTGCTATTTTTTTATGTAATAAATAATATTGGGTCGGAACGAAAGTTCGTAGCGTTCTTGAGTAAAATTTGAAGAGAATTTTGAAATACCTGTACTTAAATTTATTCGACTACATACGTGCCACGTTCTTCTATCATTTTTCGCCGTCTTTAAGGTGTCTTCATGATTCCATTCTCCCAGAAATTGGCATTTTTCAAAAGTAATTTATCTAAAAACGCTACGAACTTTCATTCCAACCCAATATAATATTCCATTTACAATCAATTAATTAATTAATTAATTATTGTGCCCCCTTTGATACAATTAGAATAATAGCATTAAGATTCGCTATTAGACATGAACATTGATTAACAAAAGATTCAATCGAACAACCAAGGAAGTCTAATTGGTTGGCATGCATATTAGCCTGTCTACAGCAACGTCTGATACATTCGTTAGCAGAAACGTTATTATCGCCATCATTCTCTGGTTTTCTCAATGCAGAAATAATCAAGCCCAAGCCGCATTAACCCACAGCTTATAGAAGACTATTTATCAAAGAGAATATCCCAAGTATGAATTTATTGTTGCACGCCAAGAGATTATGACTGAAATACCGAGTATCCGCGCGGACATAGTCGACGGGCAGCTAATTTACCGCGGCGGAAGAGGGAGCAACGCGGATAACGTGTTCTCGTACACACTCGACGAAGCCACGTATCCGCGGATCCGTATCAAGCAGCTCGCATCGCTCGTTATCACAGAGAAAATATTGATGTAGCTCAAGCAATCGCGTCTAGTACGGTTCCGTGTCCCAGCGCGGCTGTAATTCACTCCGAGTGTTATCGAGCCTCTTTAATGCATTACAGTTCGATAATATTGTCGCGCGACGGGGTGGATTTCGAGCGGTGAGCCAGCGCGCGCGCGCACACACACACGCATGCACGCGCGCGCGCGCGAAATCACGCTTCACGGGATGGTACATCGAGGGACGATCGCGCCGACAGAATTTGCAATTCCGCGCGCACCGCGCAATGTTAATCGAAGCAAAAGCAAAACGCCAATCCGCCGATATTATGTTACGCGTCGTTGTTCCCTCGTAGGGATACAACGCCGGGGCGATTGTAACCAATCGCGCGGCCCTGCAACGCTATCCATTAATCTGCAGGCCCGATCACCTACGAGTACGCGGGTCGCCCGGACATTTCGCCGGTCGACCTGCGCGCAGCCAACCCCTGACACACCTGTGCACGCACGCCGCTTGACATCGGCTAATATGCATACGGGCTGAAGCGTGGAACTTGATTACATGCATTGTTTTCGTCGTTTATAGGGTGTTAAGAAATGTTTGGTCTTGACAGTTATAGGCGTATTCTACATCTTCGGATCGATGAAGATCTGTAAAAAAAAGTGCCGCAAAATTGTCCTTGACCTTGAATTTCAACGTCAAAATTCTTTTTCATATGGGTAAATTTGGGAATTTCCCCATGGGAAAAGTAAAAAACTGGGAATTGCAAGGTCAAAATTTTTTGCCCATTGTTCCTTTGAGACTTTTGTTCCTCTTGGTGAATATTATGCAATACAATGAACAAAATTTTAACCTTGATTTTCAAGGTCAAGGACAATTTTGCGGCACTTTTTTTTTACTTTGAGAACTAGTTTTTGATCATCTAAAATATATAGGAACCAATTTTTTATCAGGCGAGGAACTAATTTTGGATCATCTAAAATGCATTGCAAAATGTAAATACAAATTACAAAGAAACAAAAATAAACTAATCAGTAAGACATGGCGTGCAATAAGGATTTTCTGCAAGTGTGCTATCTTTCACATTTATTTTCATGAAAACGTACAATACTACCTTCATTGATATGTCATACTTATATTTTTGAATAGTGGAATTTTACTTCAGAAATTATTTTAAATAATTACTTGTTGCCATAAACTTAAAAGAACAATTTATTTCACGAACTGATCAAAAACTAGTGCCTTATCAAAAACTAGTTTCCTTAACGGTACGTATCATAGAAATTTTTTTTGTGTATCTTCATTCGCTGCAAAATTTGTAAACTCCACGTTTATTTCACAGAACTTTGTCCTTGCATTTTCACATTTAAACTGTTGTTCACATTTATGGAATCTCTAACACGTGGTTCTTGTCCTCGCATTGGAGGGAACTCAGCAAGAATTCTTACGTTTTATTGGTCATAAACTTAAAAAGCGTCGGTCGTGAGCTTTTGCAGCTTCGCACACCTGTAGTTGGTTTAACATCTTTGTTTGAAGTATTTACAATTCATAAACTGTCTTGATATCTTAATACGTGTTCCAGTCGATGCTTCGTTTAGACTACTTAAACAAAAATGTTCGCTTTTTCATCTACAGGGATAGTAGATTGTTCTTTGTATGTAACTAACAAATGTTTGTAATATATCTTTTAATAACAAAAATAAATTTTTTGCTTTTGTCTATTAGTATACAGAGTTTTATCGATTTTCGAGAAAATCAATTTTGAAGAATAACCTACGCAATACGATTTATACATATTATGGTAGATATTGCATTGTGTTGTAATTTCAGTTATTTATATCATTTGATAAATGGAGAAGCAATATTTCTCTACTTCCAATTCTTCATATCATTAACTTCAAATTCATAAATCCCTAACTTCAAATCCTTAAGCTTTGAATTTAAGCTCTACAGAATCTTAAAATCTCCAACTTACAATCTTCAAATTTCCAAATTTAATTCTGAAAATCTCATATCAATTGTTCAAATTTCTAAAATTTTTTAAATCTTTCACTTTGACTTCTTGAATCTCCAGCTTCAAGTGTTCAAGATCGAACCTTGAAATTTTTAACTTCATCTCTTTATATCTCCAAAGTGTATAGTATTGCATAATAACTTTAATAATTCTTCATTAAGTCCTATCAAGTTGTACTATTTTTATTTTATTTTAGTTATACTATTTTTTCAATTTGAATTTTTCAAATCTTTAATTTTAACTTTTCAAATCTCCAATTTCAAACCCCCAAATTTCCAATGTTAACTCTAAACGTCTTCAAATTTGTAACTTGAAACCCGCATGTCTCAAATATTCACACTAAAAATGTATGAACCTGCATTTAAACATTTTTTAAATCTCCAACATGAAATCTTTAAATTCCCAATTTTTAATTTTCAGTTTCAACTTTTCAAGTGTTTCGCTTTAAATGTTCAAATCTATGACTTTGCTCTTCTAAATTTTGAAATTGACAGAATATTTACGGTACACATTTTACGTATTCCACATGTTGCCATTTTTCATAAGTAATTGTAATTGTATGACATCATGGGACGTGTACAATCTCTTACTAACATTTTAGGTACGGAAAGCTGTACATTTGTTTTTCTATGACTATCCTTCTTTGTCGCTAAATTCAGTCAATAAAAACGTGAAAAGACTATCTAAGGCGAAATAAATGGTTACCTAAGTTCGTTCATCTTACAATTTCTTTAGGGTCTTACATATATTTTCCATAAAGTAGTATGCAAACTCAAACGCAAAATGTAAAAAAATTACTGCTGAAAATTCAAAGCGATAATTTGAAACCCATGCAAGTAACGTTGAAAGTAGAAAAGGTTAGCATTTATCAGACACTTAGTTCGCAACTATTGGAATTAAAACAAATTACTCATTGAAGTCCCTTTGTCTAATACTTTTCCTCAAACTATATTTATTAGAATTAATATTCTGACTTGTAAATTTAATTTATTTACGAAGTACTGAATAAGACGAAAACACATAAGAATTACTAAAGAAAATATTGTAATTATTAGACTGCGGATATTTATCCATTTATGGCAATTTTAAATATGTTAAAATGTATAAGGATTATGCATAGATGCAAAAATACATGAAATATCGAAAATACAATACAGTTTATGATATTTAGAAGATGAAAGACATTTTTATATAAGTTGGATTTCCTCTTCTATGCCCTTGAAAATACGAATTTGCCTAAACATCTGCAGTCTGATAATTATCAATTTTAGAATTTTCTAGCAGTATTTCTGCCGAAAATCCCCATATGGCCCAAAGAGAGACTAAAACTTACCTCCTGTAATTTAGATTACACGGGAGGTCGACGACACTTTCCAGAGCCTCACGAAGATCAGGCTTACGTCTGCTTACTGTCCACCACTTACACTTTAGACGCAGAGGACTGGCGCCAGTAAACTTCCCTTGATTTACAAAGGTCTCAGTTTAAGGACGGAACAAATGGAACTACTGAAAATGAAAACAGACTGAAACTGACGAACTGTAAAGGGACACCTCTGCGCGATATTATACGGACTCGCTTCGAGAGAAGCTGCAATTCATTTCTAAGAAAGTAAAGTTCGCCTACATCGAAACTCTAAGAGATTAAAACCCAAACTACCAAAGCGTTCTACGATACTAACTGAACCAACACAACCTTTCGGGCGAATTTTAAACTTTCCACCTCGTCTATGGATATTTCATTGGGAATTTAGTGAACATCAAGTTCGTTTGAACACGGCCGTTCTCGCGTTTCGTCTCGTAATGAAATGATACAACTATTAAATTCTATTTCAGGAAATATCATTTCACGAGGACGCAGCATCTCACCGTGCGGTACACAGATCGATTAATCTAGCCAGGTTCACGATGATTCTCATTTGCCAGAGTCAACTGAAGCGAAGATATTCAGGGGACGCTTAATATAGCGCGAAGGATGGCAGCGTTCCTCTGAAATGTAATTTATTTTAACGCAACTGAAACTCCGCGAAAGGAATTCTTCTAATGGACCCTGAAGCGCGCGTTCGCGAGCGGGACGAGCCTCAATAAGAGCGGTGCCTTTTCCCGTTCCAAGCAGAGGGTCTGCAATGAAATTCATAAACCCAATTTTGCGTACAGCACCGGGACGAAGTATTTTCCCCCGTCCATCGGAGCTTATAATTTGTCGGCTAATATAATACAAGGGAAATGCGCTTGCGTGCGTTTATGCGCGTTGCGGCGCACAGTCTCGCGCCTTATCGAAACTTTTGTAATTAAACGTTTCATCGAGAGGCTCGTTAGCAGTTCCCGGGGAAATTTGAATATTACGCGACGGAACTTCGAACGCGGCCTGTGTTCTTTGCGACCCGTTTACCTGAAATGCCTCTGCCGAACACAGATTATACACAGGGTGTTTTGCTATTAGCGGACGTAAATTTGGGTGAGAATTCGCTGCATCATTATGTTGGAGGATGAGCATTTAGATTGCAAATACAGGGATGAGGTATTCAGATTGCAGAGGATTTCAGTGGAACATTAGTACGGCGCGGCGTTAACTTCTATACTCTGTCTCTGGAATAAATATAGGGTAAGTATAGGAGAAATGACGCTCTGTCTGTATTTCAGGTATAGTATTAATAGAAAATCGGTTTTTGTTTGTTTAACGTTGTTTGTTTAGTTATTTTAGACGAATGAAAGTAAATTTCATACAATATTTTGTAAGATTTTGTGGTAAGTCTATCTCATCTGTCGTCTTTATGTTTACTATCATACTAATGTTATGCAAAGGATTAATCACAAACACAATTGAATATAATTGTTTTATTTGGATGCCAAGCTCCTCGTACAGGATCTCGATAGCGGCGGATACGTATACAGGGTGTAACAAAAATGTTGCAGTTCCTTGAAGGAGGTAATTCCTGAGGTGATTTTAAACAACTTTTTCCTTACCGAAAATTCTAAATGAGGCTTTGTTAATGAGTTATTAACGAAAAACACCGACCAATAGAAGCACGAGTACAGTGGACGAATTTCAGCGCGGGCTCCAGTTGTGAGTAGTATTGGCCAGCCATCGTCCGCGTCATCAGTAATCCGCTGTATTCGCTCTCCGATTAGTCGGTGTTTTTCGTTAATAACTCGTTAACAAAGCCCCACCTAGCATTTTCGCTAAGGAAAAAGTTGTTTAAAATCACCTCAGGAATTACCCCTTTCAAGGAACTGCAACATTTTTGTTACACCCTGTATAATGCTCAACCTCAAACCAATTAATGCTGTCGATTCACATTCACGGGGATTTTTATAATGCGTGGGGGTAGGCGTTGGCGTGCGTTACATTGCGTGTTGTCAGGCGATAACTGTCTATTGTGATCGTCACGTAGGCTACGAAATTTGAGAGGGCTTCGAGAAGGTTCATAAAGCCGGGAAACCACCAGAAAGCTAATTGTAAGCTAAACTATGCTATGCTATGTTAAGTTTAGAAAAAATCAGCTTCAATACATTTTTATGGATCCGTTTCCACCAAGAGCTAAGCCAAGTTAATGAAAATGTATTGTTTAAACTAAACATAGCATAGCTTAACTTTCTGGTGGATTCTCGGCTTAATACCTACGTGTGCGTTGCTATCTGCGATAAGACGTGAATTCGGCGGTCGGACAGTAATACAAAATTTATAGTTTTTCATATTCTGACGTTTGTAATGCATCGATGCGAATCTGTAGCACGTATCTTAAGCCCTGTGTCCATGATCAAAGAACAGTGTCCAAGTTCTTGGACGCAGTTTTGATACCTAACTGTTTCTCCTATTATAACTGGTTGGTTGTAGAATTTTTCGTAACATGTTTTCGTCCGAGATTTTCATCTGAATTGTTCGTTTTCCCGATTCAATTTCTAGTTACTTTTCATTGGAACTAGAACTTTGGCACAGTTCTTTGACCGTGGAAACAGGGCTGAAGACAATACACTATATTTGGCATAGAACATGGAAGTAGGAAAACGTGATAGATACCAGAAAGAAGTTAAGTCCACCAAAATGATTTTCTCAACGTTTGTAAAGTATAAAAGCAAGGGTTGGAAAAATTTCTACACGACTAAATTGAAGTCTGATTGGATTGTTTGTTTCTATTAAATTATATTTAATACTGTACTATACCTCAGTCTACTTCTTTCAATATTTTAGTGTATTTTGTAATTTTAGGAAATTAAAATATTTCACTTTACTTTATTTTTACTTATTCTTGAAAAAAAAGGTTAATTTACTAAGTTTAGATTGAAAATTAAGTACTTTTCTAAGCTCTCCATGAAAGAAAACATTTTTATTTTTAAAATTATGTTTCATTATGAAATTTAGACACCTCTGTCAGTTTCTGTAAACACTCAATCCTCTTAGTGCTTTAAATTATATTTCACAAGACTTCTACAGAAGAAAGTATGTAAAACATATTATTAACCCTAAAAATCAGTGAACTTTTAGAAGATCGACGAGAAATTTAAATAATAAGGAACTTACGTAAGAATTTTCAAAATGTGCCTTGCCAACTCTATAATACTAAAACACAATTTTGTTAAGAAGTCATTTTAAATTGCATTATGGCTACAAGGAGAAGCAGTTGAAAGTTTCGTTTTATAAAGTAAGATTTCAACGATTAAAGTTTCGAAAACGATCAGCTATCGATCACGCGTGGAAGAGAAATTCAAATTAGACTCATGACGGCGAACCGTAAAAGCTCGAGGACGAAATTCACGACGCTGCGTTCCAACTATTTTTTTTTCTCTCTTCCGTCGCATTAGACCGACCAACCGTGATAATAATTCAGGCCGAAAGCGAAGTTACCGCGAGAAACTCGATATTCGCGCCACGATTCAGCGACAAGTTTCAAAACTTTTCCAAAGGCGTCTTTTTCCAAGGACGAGGGTCTTTTCGTTAGATCCACGTACTTGACCCGTGCCAGGCTCTGATAATAATTCTGGTGATGCTTTCGAATAATAAGTGGCCAGTGAGAGGAAGAATAATCCGCTATGAGCCTCCTATCACGATATTTCACGAAGCTTATCACTATTAGAGAGCTGTCTTGAGAATAGACTCTGTTTTTAAAATATTGGGTAGAAGCATAAGTTCTGTCGCCTTTTTCATATTCTTAAAGATTATATTTCTTATAACATAAATCAAGGAATTAGTCAATATTCTCCTGAAATATTCACAATTGCCTCCCAGCGTTCCACCAATTGTTCGATCCCATGTTTGAAGAAACTCGTTGGTTTTGGCTCAAAGAATTCAACAATCCAAGTTTGGAGCGCAGCTTCGTCGTTAAAAGAAGTTCCTTGTAGATTGTTGGAGACAGAGCGGAAGAGACAGTAATATGATGACGTTGTCGACATGTAAAGCGTTAACGAGCAAACAAAGAAGCACAAATACTAACGCGTTGACTTTTGTTGTTTTCGCTCAAAACATGTGGTACCTATGCGTCCAATTTTTGGACTTTGCCCATTAAATTAAGATGGCGGACAATAGTTGAAGTCGCAACCCATATCACTAGCCAATTCGCGAGTGGTTTGACGCGGATTAGCGTGGATTAGAGCGTTCAAGCGAATTTCGTCGAAGTCGGGTGCTCGTTCTGCGCGCGGAGCGTTATTCAAGTCAAAGTGGCCATTTTTGAAACGCGTGAACCATCTTTGAGCCGTTCTTACACTAATCGCATTTTCACCGCAAAAGACACGAATGGTTTTAGCAGCATCAGCTGCTTTAACTCCTAGATTAAACTCAAACAGAAGAATATGTCGAACATGTTCTTTTTTTCAATTTGCAATGTTTAACTGCATAGTTTTTTATCTGAAACAAACGAAACTTTGAATTAAATTAAAAAATTCAAGATACATTTGGAAGGGGATGAGCAGATCTTTAAAATGGTAAAAAATATATGCATCATAAAAGTTTATTTTCAAGATAAAATTGCACTTGGAACATATTGTTGAATAATTCCTAAAATTCGAAATTTACCCAGTTTCAATCATATTAATGTTTAGAGACTGTATAAAACCCCTTGTTGAGAAAGATGAGCAAATGTTATTTTAAACACGTTCATATTCAATTGAAATCATACTAATTTATTGTTTTCACGTAATTACATTGCAGATGTTTAAGCAAGATGCTTACATGCAAGCAGATGTTTACATTTTTGTGGACACTAATACAACAACGAAGCTTCAATAAAAATAATCTTACTTGACGTTTTATATACTTTTGTATTATTGTAGACTTACTACTGATACTAGTAAACTTACTATACTTGTGTTCAACTCAACAGGTCGTTCAATGTCAGA
This sequence comes from Perdita meconis, assembly GCA_030770465.2. Classification (NCBI taxonomy): domain Eukaryota; kingdom Metazoa; phylum Arthropoda; class Insecta; order Hymenoptera; family Andrenidae; genus Perdita; species Perdita meconis. Next base: position 1,991,308 of record JASKOS020000015.1, on the reverse strand, counting down.
GTTTCCTCATGTAGTTTTCTCATAGCGAAACCTCCATGACGGTATTTTCTGTGAATACGAATACTTCTAAACACATAATACTTCACAGGGGTACAGAAAGCTTCGTAAGATCATTTCCTTCTAAAAAAAAAGTGACAGAAAATGGTGATCTTGAACGACCTGTTGAGCTGGCTCGGAGTATATTTCAGTGCAACATTCGGTCTTCTCAGCAAGAAGGAATATTATCTATTTCGTCAAATCAAGTAAAATAAAACGTCTCATTATCCTAAATAGTCCGATAGTCAGACACTTGGCATGCCAGTTTTGGATGTTGGTTCCATAAAGCTGAAAATTGCTAAAAGTATAAGTAAAGATATGCCTGAATATGACCCTGAAATATCTAAAATAGAGCAGGTTCGAAAGTGCATTTTTATTGCAAAATAAAGTATAAAAAGGGCACTTTCTCAGTTTTCCCTAAGTAATTTGTTTTTGATTTTATCAAAAAAAGTTCCAAATAAAAGTTGTTTACAATTAAATTTAGTATATATTGGCTGCTTTCAAAGAAAAAAATTGTTCTTTATTTCGCAAAATTGCAAGAAAAAACATTAAAGAGTATGAAAATTTTTGAATATTGAAAAATTAGTGCAGTTTTAACAGGCATATCTTTACTTACGTTATGGAACCAACACCCAAAAATTGAACCTCTGACTCCCTGACTATAACTACTCTACATGAAACCATACCTAATTTATTATTTCTGATACCTGAAACTAATTATTCTACAATAACAAAGCCTAACTAATACATATTATCGTTTTCAGCAATCCAAATTCTCATCATCTCATTCCGTGGTATTTAAAAAAACGCAATAATATGACGTTCACGTTTGATAAATGCAATCCGCATCGACCTATAATTACGAAGAATGTGAGCGTTATGAAAGAGAATAATTCATATCGGCCGGCCGAAACGCTCTTCCATTAGCGTTTTACAGTAATTTTCAATGGTGATCCCCACAGCCGGAAGGATGAGCACGTTAAACACAATTATTATTCATAGAACTAATTAAAGATAAATAATTCGTGCTGCCGTATTACAAATAAATTCGTTTCGCTGTTAAATCTACCGTATTAAATCAATTATACATCGTTCGACGGGAGAGCAACCGGCGATCGGTTTGCGGTCGCACATTAAACGAATGAAAATTCAAAGCATACCCACGCGGGATAGAATTTAATTCGTCCTGTTCTTTGTACCTCTTCGCTGAAAGTGGACGAATGAACGAGCACCGTCGTACCGACGAATCCGTGAGCGAAGACTCGTAAATTAATGAATAACTCGGTGATTTGAGTTTCATTAGCAGCGCAATTTAACCGTCGTCGAATGTTCGTTGAACATTTTATTACAGTCAGGTGATCAGTGAACAAAAATTTGCTGTCAAGCATCTACGACTTGCAACTGGAGCCTTCCAGTTCCTCGTTGCTTGGGAAATAGTAGACAGCAATTCGATCGTCACGCGGTAGTTCAGAATACGAAATCATTCGAAGAATACCCCGAAGTCGCTGCGATCATCTGCGATCATTGCGATTTCATGTCAGTGACTTTGCCCGATTTATTTGTATTTGTGAAAAACATATAGTAATATGCAGAATCGCAGCGACTTTTTGTTGCTCGTGTACATCGGGGCTTTGTCAGAAATTGATTTGTATTGCTTTTTTAAGAACTTCTTGTTTTGTATCTATATTTCGATAAATAAGTGAAGACAGTATTGGGCAGCCACTTTTTTTTACATTCAACATCTTGTTTATGTATATATGTTAAAGAATACTATATTCATTAAACAATATACCCATAGAAATTCTATACTCATAGAACTGTAAATCGAAAGAAGGTCTATACCAATTCTAGGTTAAGAAAGTTCTACTCTAAGAAAATTGTAAATGTATAGAAATTCTGCATTTCAAGAATATTATTACACGTTTATGAAATTTGATGTTTGTACAAATTATAAATTTCTTACAATTCTACATCCATAGAAATTCTATATTTATAGTAATTCCATATATTGAAAATTCTGTGTCTACAGAAATTCTGTATTTGTAGAATTCTATATCATTGAAATTCTGTAATTACGGAAATTCAATATCCATGAAATTATACATTTATGGAAGTCTGTAGAATTTTTTTTTTAATTCTTTTATTTCTTCTTATCATTCGCAATAATTTTTAATGTTTTTAATTCAAACTTCTGAAGTTTCTTTTAAAGACTGTTTAATTGCTAAAATGGTTTCTATTATTTCAGTTTAAAAGTAGTTCTATATCTTAATAAATGAATAAAACACCAAAAAATGCGCTATTACATTACAAACTTAACATAAACTTTGGATTCAAATATTTCTTTATCTAACAAATAATTAATAAGCAACTGAAACTGTTTAAATTAGGTACCCTCTATGTTGTACCAAGTAAAGTGCAACTTGCATTACCGAAAAATTCATAAAAAATCGAAAGTAAGTGGTAGCAGTTAATTTTTTTACAACATGGTAAAGATATTAAGGACTACAAATAGCAGAAAGAAAGGCGAACCTTATTGGACACCCAACTTATTCATATGCGAACATTGTTATCGATCTTCTATACTTTTCCTTATTTTCACGCAGTTCAGTATACGCTTCAGTATATTTTTAAAATAACGCAACTTCTAGCGAATAATTCATAAAAAACATAATGAACTAAGCAACTGAATTTTTAGAATACCAGTGCTGCTCAGTACAGTAGAGCCTTGATTATCGGAATTAATATTTCTAATATAAAATATTAATCATAAGTAGAAAATCATTGAAATACGGTTTAAATTTTACTCCTTGAATCCCGGTTTATTGAAACTAGGGATAATCGAGGATCTACTGTAGATCTACTGAGGATCTACTGTCAAAGAAAACCTTAAATGAATTCCGTGGTTATAAAAATCGAATAAATGCAGCGACTAAAGGTATTGATATAATCCTGTTTATACATTTACTATTCTTCAGCTGTTGAACTTCAATGCAGAATAAGCAAAAATTCAATAGGTACAAAACGTTTCATATTTAAGGATATTGACCCGATTACTCGGATGTTAAACCACTGTGTGCCAGCGCAAACAAGCGAAGAGAATTCTTCGTTTGAAAAACACTGGAATACAGTTTCGTTCATTTCACGGCGAACGTAATAAAGAATTGTTTACTTTTATTCGAGGGTATGTGGACCGACGCTGCAACTTCCGCGTATCGATCACGGCTGACAGAGATGAGTATTTTATGTGAAGGTATTTGTCCAGAAATTTCTTAGAAATCAAGCGACAATGTAATACTGTGATTAAAGATGAAGTGAAGAATGAAGCGCGAAGCGACTTGAAGAAATTGATTCGCATTCGTTGCTGTAGGGGAACGTGGGGTTAAATGGGCGATGGGGCAATATAGGTTTTTAAAAAGTTTTTGGAATGTGACGTTTTAGGAACATGATTTTTTAAAGGCTTAATTTTAAATGAGTAATCATTTAAATTTAAACAAAACAATTAATTATGATAAGTAGAAAAGCGGATTTAAAATAAAAAATTGATTGCATGTGTGTTAAAGTTAATTTTAATGATGTTTTAACTAAGTAATTGAATTATATCTTGAAATATTTTTAATATTTTTATTGAATATTTTAACATTTTTACTTAATGTTACATACAATGTTTTCTTATTTTTGTCTAGTTTAAAAATGTATTTTATTGTTTAAAACAAAATTGGGTTTGGGGCGAGATGAGCGGGGCGAAACGGGGACCACTCTCGCTTTGTAAGGTGTAACGTGCAATAATATAGGTTACCTATAAATTTGTACACTGCGTTCAACGAAACGAGTCACAACTGTTACCAACTTCATCAGCGAAAAGCATGAATACATGGATAATATGCCATGCATGAATACGACATAGATAAATAAATTAATTTATTAATTAAGAGCATTTCTAATAAAATAGTTCAGAGTATTGAATAAATCAATACTTGCTTAGAAACGCTTGTTAAAACATAAAAACTTCACCGATTTCCCCTTCTCTAAGGAAATTAATTAATAAAATACCAAAAAATAAAAGAGCTTTGGCGAATTGTACAAATGATGTAGAATTATTTAATAAAATTGTTTAATAAACTTGTAATAAAGTTTAAAAGCATATTTGTATTGTTTTAACTTTTATTCAATTAAATTATTTAACGGATTATTTATTGCGATTTACGATCATACCTATTTCGCCCCAATGTAAAACTTATATCGCCCCCCGGGTGAGGTGATATGGGCATTTTGACTATTCTGCATATACAATTACTTAACAAAAAAAAATTAATTTTTCTCATTATATCTTGTATGCATTGCATCGTTGAAAAGTTATAGAATCACATGTAATAATTCTCAAATCCTAATCCTTAATAAATAAAAAACAGTAATATACTTAAAATAAAGTGTTTACCAAGTGGGTTTTGATAAACCCAATTGTTTATCAAATTTTCTCTTCGCTTTACCGCGTTTCGTCATAGTGCGCGCCGGTCTTAATGCATCCCTCTGAAAAACACTAATGTATAATAGTTTTTATTTTGAGCATAATACTATGAATACGGACAGTAAAATCTTAACATGAAAAACGCATGAGGACTAAGTAGGTGAAAATGTTTGGATTCAGAAATATTTGAATTGGAAAGCGATTGATAGCAAAAAATTAAATTGCTATCAAATAATTAAATCGATAGGAATCTTCTGTTTTTTTTTTGTTTTTTATTAAAAGAGTAGACAACTTTATGAAAGTCATATAATGGAGTTCTGTGATAAATAGAAACGAATTGCTACGAAATAAAGTCTATATTTCTATATTTCACCCTAAAACAAGATCTACAGTGGAGAATATAAACCACAATTTATATCCATACAAGCAGCAATATTTTTGAAATATGGAAAACTTTTTCAAACATACTTCTTGAATCAGGAAGAATAAATTAAAATAAAAATTGTTATTTTCAGTGCTTCAAAAATAAAGAATACGATTTCACTTTCGCTTCATCAAGGTTTGCATTCGATCAAAAAATTCTTTCGCGCCAAGCGAGATTTCCCGTTCACCTTGTCGCAGGCTTAAACGGAAAAAGAGAGAGCGAAGCGAAGAATTAAACCAGACAACGTCAAATATTTGAATTAATTTGTATGACAATCTCCGTCATGGTAGACCCTCGGGAAACCTTACGCGCCCATCAACTTGCATTCAGTCACGTAGGAAGTTTATCGAGGAGAACTCCATCGTGCATGCAGAATTCATCAGGGAAAATGAATAAACCTCGCCCTTCTAATCCACCATTTGCGGTCTGCAGGAACGTATTGCCGTTGGTTTTGCTTTGTAGATCAATAAACCCACAAGATTCTGACCGCAACTCTTGATGAAGCTTTATTGTGAGTTTGAGTCACGATTTGTAATAGAATCAATAGAAAAAATACGCTGCTTGTCAAAACTAAGAGGCCACTAAAATTTTCTGAAAAAAAATGATCATTTTCAGATTTTATATGTGGTTATGAGACAAAACGCAGCATGTTTTCACTTTTCACATATTCGCGTTTAAAGTTTTAATCACCAATACTGTACTATGGTCTTCAATTCTATGAAAACCTTGTTTCCGAAGGAGAAATTCATTTCATGGCATTTTTCTCCGATAATAATATAAATTCTGCTTTCTAAACTTGAGTTAAGACACAAACTCAATTTTTTTTTAAATGTGACCTGCGTCGTTTTCCCTTGCAGCCACCGATATCTCCACAAAAAATAGTTGTAAAAATACTAGAAACAACCATCTTTTAGCTCGTAATTAGAAGTTTCTGAGTCACGAACACAACTATTTTTTCATATGGTCTAGTGCTCTTTCTGAAAGATCAACTTTTTTAGAGGTCAACTTTGAAAAGATGCATGACCAACAAACACTTTTTCTGGCAAATCTAATAAAATGCTCTTAGAGAACGAACGAACTTTCCTCTGTGAGTATCTATAACTTACGAAGGTATAATAATAGAGTAATCGCAATTTGTTCTGCACAACTACGAAGTTTTCGTCTATAAACTTTTTGCCAATTTGACGACATTTCTTTCCCTCCAAAGCATGATGCCACTCCACGAAAAATCATGTATCCACGGTTTTTTCGAGTTGGGAATACACGTAACTTTTATGCCAAAGGCCGAATCGTTTAGATGTTGTATAACTTCTTCGTCTTTTATCTTTTATTTGCTCTCGATAGTGAAATATGCGATACATTCTGAAAAATTGATGGATTACTTGTTTCACGGTACGTTTTATGTTCAAAAGAGTTTATTGGGTGCTGGTTTTTCCTTAGTTACACTTCATTTTAGAAGAAAGAAAAGATCTCACCCTGCTGCAGTCTTTGGGTATTTTTTTACCCATTAGGGTATTTTATTTCCTTTAACAGCTGTTTTATTTTTGGGAGAAATAAGAGAATGTATTAATTATCTATTTCATCTATTTAGAATTTTTAAGAAGAAGGTAACAGATTTAAGAAATTTGGGAAAAATATTTCTATCGAATTTTTGCCTAGTGACAAAAATTGCCAAATACCAATTTGAGTATTAGAATTACTCAAAGCGTACCATGATGGAGTTGCACGGTTGAATTTACGTTTCATTGTGTGTACACCAGCACGGAGAGATGAAACCCTATGATTCACCACTTCTACAGTACCTTTTGATTTCAAACTCTGTTACCTGTGTAATATGTTCGACGCGATTGCCGAACCGTCTACAGCCTCACACGCCGACTTAATTTTATGTGAAGAGTTATTCAAAATAATAGTGAACTATGTTTAACAATAAGCTTAATTGGTAGGTATATTAATAGGACTATTAGAACTACAAATGGCTCGTACGATTTCACCTGGGGAAAACACTATGGCCTACACTATTAGTCAATTTAAGTTTGACGGGGTGAAGAAAGTTATCGGCATTGGCTGTTCTAATATAACGCTGGAAAAACAGAATCCTTGATTCTCAACCCAAGTTGCACACAAACTCGAGACTCCACTAAATCATCCTTAACGTATACCTAAACCGATAACGTCTGGTTTACATTACGAACGTGAATCCTTCTAAACTTCATAGTCCAAGTGAAAGCGTGTCTAATCTACGTCTCAACAAACTCGTTACTTAATCGTTCTTCAAGTCAAATGTATAAAACTTGTAATAAAACCAAAATGATGAGGATTTTTAGAATTTCGTTTGTTCCGTCAATGACCAAGGCTGCCTACGAAGAGTTAAATAACAAATAGCGATAACGCAAGAACAACGGACTCTAAAATAAAAGTCAGAAGAAATTTCTCGCGAAGAAGTGGCAACACGTCGCTGCACCAGAATCGTGGATTCATAAATAGTGCATAACGGAGCAAGATAGTATGCAGACGCTTGGCTATAAACAGAGGGCGCACGATTTTCGCGAAAAGGAGCAGGGCATGCAAAATACGACGGTCCGTTCAGTAAATTCTCGAATTGCGTTCCTTCGAGGAGGAATTTTCACGGCGGAAGGGACTACGAAGTGAAAGACGGCGGCGTGCTTCAACGCCGCGACCGATTCCCACTCGCCGAACAGACGCGAATGAAAAAAGGCTCCGGTTGGATGGCACGTCGGTAGAAAGGAGGAGGCCGAGGGATAATAAACGCCAGGCACGCAGCGTTCCGTTCCGTTCTCGCTCGGATTTTCATACCGCTATCCACTTTTACCCCAAGCAAAAGAAGGAGTCCCTTCTTTTTCCCCCATTCAAACCAAAGTCGGATCTCACTTATTAAAAGATAATATTCCGGAGACTTAATTAAGGGAAAAGAAGTCCGCCGTTTTCGGTGGTGCAGAACGCTTGTAAAGCGTGTACAAAGAATTCGGTAATTAACGTCACCGCGATGGGGATCGCCTTGTAGCTCCCGGCGAAACGAAGCTTTGGTAGCAAGAGGTTCTTAAGACTTAAGACACCAATGACGGACTTGAAACGTCAGCCGATCGTTGGTAGTGACAACTGACAACTGATGCTGAAAGGGCTGTTTTATGCAGGTTAACTATCGGTTCGGCAAACATTCCCTAAGTTCGTATATGATAGGTATGCTTTCATTTAAAAGAGTAATGTTTTTAAAAAATGATAGTATCCGTAGAGCTCTTTTTGATATGACGTTTATTCTTTTATTTATAAAATTAATACTATTATTAACATACAAGTAATGTAAGAAAAAAGCTAAACGAATTGCCGTCTCCAATTAAATACGTAAAGTCCAATATACATAATTTTGGTTTATACCTTCTCGTTCATATACAGGGTGGTCCAACTTGTACATCTTGAATAACTTTTACACTATGCCTTTTATGAAAAAATAGTTTCATTAGTATTAATTATTTGTTATTTTTGCTTGTGAAGATTTTGTTTTGTATAAAACTTCGCAATCTAACTGTCACTATCTTTTGCCGTAATATTTAACATAATCAGAATGTTATTTACGAGGAAATTATTTTCAGATAAATTACTGAGAAACTACTAAAATTACTATACAAGAATGTATCTATCTTAAATCCCACTGATTTGGAAATTCAAAATTGAAGATAGAGATTCAAACATTTTCAATTGAATATTCGAACTATAAAAATTAGAGATTTTTAGAGTTGAAATTAGAATGAAGGTTAGAAGGTTTAAAACGAAAAATGTGTTGAGGTAAAATTGAAGATTTGAAAATTTCATGTAGATGTTAGAATATTTCAAGTGTTACAGATTTTAAAAGTTAAAGTCGGGATTCTGAAGGTTGAAAATGAGAGATTCAAAGACTTCAAATGGGAAATTCGGACAAGTGAAGATGGAGATTTGAAGAGTTGAAATCGAAGAAGTAAACTGAGAAGTGATGTCTTTGCACCTGGGTGGCCAACAACTCAAGAACGGCCTTGATAATAGCATCATTTATTAAATTTATTTCTTAAACTGTCAGTAATTGCAACTCATTATACTAGCCAGCTATATCATCATTACTTCCAAGAAATTTCTACCTCACCTCATCCAAGACATCTTAATCGTACATCTTAATCGTACATCCCGTATACATTTACTAAATATACACTGAGGCCATAATAGCATGCAACCCTGAATGCGGGCGTAAAATAAATTAAACCGCAAAGGGTGCAAAATTGATAGCGGAAGTCTGGAGCACAGCGCGAGTAGAGGCGACCTGTATTTAGTCAGACGTCTGGCGCGCATCCATTGAAGTCGAAGTTTCTTTCACCCTCCTGAGTTGCTCGAGACGAACTTTTATTAGTATCTTTCGCTCGACCATTCAACGATCGTTTCCCGGACGATTACTGTGCGTGTCAACGAAAATCCAGACGGAGCGTTATTTGGCCGATAAAAGGAGAATGCGCCCATTGGAGGGCATCGTCGCCGCGCAGAATGGAAGGGAAAAGAAAGAAACGGTCGACTTCCGCAGAGCGCGGTAGAGCTTCGACGCGCACTCGGCGGATGAGCAGCGTTGATAGGTTGATGGAATTCCGCGATGATTCGAAATAGCAGTGAATGGCAGCGCAAATGCGCGAGAGTGAAACGCGCGGATGCGCGCGCGCGCGAAAGAGAGCCGGGACAAAATGGAAGCGGGTGGGATATAAAGGGCGGGGAGGAGCGCGGAAATTCCACCGCTCGCAATTTTACCAAGCGATGCAGTTATGTATGCACACAGGCATCCGTCGCTGCAATGCAACAATGAACGTCGGGAGAGCGAAAGTCGTATACCCGAAGTCGCTATTTCAAAATAGCCAAAGTATGCGCCGCCGTCGCGCGAATGCATAAAACCACATCTTCGGGCAAATCGGCATTTTACTCGTGCAAATGGTGGAGTTGGCTATAACTCTCGTGTCGATGGACCGTTCCTCGCTATTTCTGTGCGCGCCACTCGATTTTTAAGGTATGCATAAAAATAATGCGAGTGTTTCGCGGCAACCACTGCGCGCGAAATCATCTATGCCAGAGTCGAAACACTCTGGGATGCGGAACTCGGTTTTTATGGATTTATTCTTTTCGAATAATCTCAAATTTTCTATGCCACGACGAGATTTTAATGGAAAATATACTTGTGCTTTTTGATGAAGCATTTTTAATACGTGAAAAGGTTTTTTAATAAACTTTTAAGTATATTTAGACTACGAACTTTTTTAGATTGATGACAATTCTAAATATGCAAAAGTCTGAGGTAGGTATTTCACAAATGCCAATGCATAAAATATCGAAACTATACTATGATACAACTTACAATATTTGAAAAATACTTAGACACATTAATATTCCAGCTTTAATTCTTTATTTGTATTTGTAAACATGTGATTTTGCATTAAAATCTGCAGTCTAAGTATATGTCTCCAAGCTTATTGGACGTTTTTTTAAATTATTTTTCAGTTCATTCTGTAAGAAGGAACATTGAAAAGTATTTCCACAATTTTTTAAGCACATACATATTTTTTCGATTTAAGGGAGACTATCTAAAGCAGTCCTAAACACTTATAAGAAGTAGTTTTCCTTTACTTTTGAAGAATCGATTATTAAAAATGCGCGGATTCCCATTGAAACTATGAAGTTTCTGAATATTGGAAAAACTGGAAACATAGAAAAGTTACTATAAGTTTTATAAAAACATATAAAGAAAGAATTAACTTCTAGAATTGTTTAATAGATCCTCTCCTACATCTCACGAGAGTTTGTTAGTTTTAAAATATTCTAAAGATACTTTGAGATGCCTCTTCGTGAGATTATCTTTTGCATTGCCTGTTTTTAATAATACGATAAACAGAAATTAGACTGAATAAAGTCTCAGGAAAACGAATTTTTTCGAAACACAATAAAGAAACCGTATATTAATTCTAATAAAATCGGTTGATTGAAGCGTTAAAGTGGAAGTCACACTCGGTACTGGTTGACAGAGAAATGAGAATTTTCGAATCAGGTGGTGTTAGAAAAGCCAGCCGGAGAAAAAATTGCGACGAAATTGTATAATTTCGGAGCAATTCCGCGGCACGATAATTGCAAATGCGTCGCACTTCTATAGCGATCCTTCTAATGGAAGTAGAGAGGTATTAAATCGTACAACGTTTCTGTCATATTAAAGCCGGTAAAAATTGCAAAAATACTACGCATTTCTTGCAACGCTGCAAGTATAAAGCATTTACAACCGTTAAATGTTTCATTTCAGCGCATGAAATGTGGGACGTTCAGCAAAAAGGTAATACATTTTCTGGTAGTTACATAAAAAGGGATTGCGATTTTATGCAAAAAACTGTCCTTTTAAGCTATTATTATTCCACATTTCTACTGCGGTAATTAGTAAATATGGAAAGATTGCAATTTGACATCCGACAAAAGAGGAAAAATTTAAAAAAAACATTTTTGCTGAGATTTGTTAACGAGTATGATAATCATTCCATAAAATTTAAAACATTTTTTGAGAATTATAATTTGAAAATTAGAGTACAAATCGGAAAATAGCAACAATTAGCAGAATACATGACTGTATTCGGAGCTGTAAATATCGTCACTTTGAAAGAAAATCCAAATAAGTAAAAAAATATGAAGTTTCTTAATATATAATCCCGATGCAAATATGGTTTAGTTGTATGTAAAAAAGTGTCTCAAAAGGTTTTTTGCATTTCTGGCTTCGATACGATGATAGAAATAGAAGTGTCACAAGTCGCAGTTTTTAAGCATTGATATTACCATCAGAAAGGTAAAATGATTAAAGCTATTTTTACTTTGTACCTTAAACAGCGTAAAAAAAATTAGTTAACCGATATTTTTTTAATCAGTAAAATCGTATTTAATCGTTTCTGTAAAAATGATGAATCTTAACTTCAATTATTCCTTTCCATTTCTGGAAATTTTTGATAAATGTTACGCCAAGGAGGTAAAATTTGAATTTAAAATGTGAATTATGTCGATTTGTTCCCTTTTAAACTCAGCAAAACCTACTCAACCTTTTAAAGGTAAATTACGTCGATTTCTTCCACAGCAGCGATATATAAATTGGAACAGATTTCCGCTGTGTTATTCTCATCGATCCACAAGCGCGTACAAAAACGATCAATTGGAGACGAGGCGCAGCCGCGCACGAGTCATTGAAATTCCCAATTTCCGTGCCGTAACGCATCGTCGCGTTTCCCTCAGCCCCGTTTCATGCTTCACGCTCATCAAATATAAAATCTCTGGAATCGATCACGCCGCGCGGCTTGGCGATGTCTGCTATTCATCGGGTCCGTCGCGCGCCCAGAATCTCCGCTATCGATAGATTATGCAAGCGGCCGACAACCGCGGCGAGCGTTAAAGACGACCAACGGATCGTAAAAAATTAACTTGTCAAAGTTTCATCGCGTCCCTCCGAAGCGAACGAAGTTCATTGTCCTCGCGAGATGCTCGTGGGAGGATTCTCCTCCTCGAGATTTCCCTTAAACCGTCCCTTTATGCAATTTACAGGAGGAACCATCCACCAGGGTTCGCGCGTTCCCTTGTAAATCGACTTTTAGCTGGGAAGAAGACGAAGTGAAAGAAATAAAGAAGGGCGGACATCGAAAGTCGAAAGGCAACGGCAGTAAGCAGACAGGAGCGCAGCGGTGGGTAAATCGTCACTGGGCAGAACCGGTGTTAAATAATTGAGGTAGCACGAAGCTAAATACGATGGAAAATTGGACTGGTTTGTTAACGAAACTCTTTTTTGTTTCTGGATTTTTGTTTGAAATTTTCAGTGTATCATAGGGTTAGGTTACCGAGCTGTTATTCGATTGAATTTTTCATTACTTGCTTCTTGTAGATTTTTTAAATAATAGTAAGTGGAGTGTATCAACAAATTGCACTTACACACAAATATAAATACACGCCTCCTCAAGTCATAGAAAACACAACTAAAAACTACATACACAAATAAAATTACATACCTCATAGACATAGCCATACACAGGCATCACACCACGAACTTTAATACAAAACTTACAACTATAGAACTACCAACGTATGTTTATTCACACATACAGAAAGCAACCGCACTAAACGCAAAAATTTATGCAATAGTCACACCAGTATGAACTTGGGATAGCCTGTTCATATTAGTTCAGAGCGAAATATCTCTGTGTGGAAAACTTCAATAATAATAATAATAATTTTTTAAACTTACGTTAGTCATTTTAAATTTTTTAACTAGTGAATGTCGATCACATGCGAAGATATATTATTAACTGACTGACCATACATACGGCTATACTACTTCTTCAACATCAGAATGTTTACTACTTCGGCCAGAAAATGTATTCAATAAATACAATAATTATTTATATCAAAAGGGTAAAAATGTTCTCGATGTTAATAAATTTAATCTTCTAGTAAATTTTTAAAATAATCGAAACTACAATTACCTGACTTACAATTAGTAAACGTTTTAAAAACTTGACAAGCAAATTTTAATTTCTAATATAGTGTTTGAACAAAATTCTAGACATCGACTACAGAAGAGAAATTAGTAGAAGATTGAAATGCATCTGAATTTGAAGCTTAACGCCGTCAGTATCGGAAAAATTACCGTTAAATAAAACAGGAAACTAGAAACAAGATCTCGATTTAAACAGATGTGACAAAGTAATCATCGCACGTATAACAATTGGCCACACTAGACTAACATACACACACCTACTCACAAAAGAAACTGCACCTAAATGTATTACATGTAACGAAAACCTCAGCATAAAACATATGTTGAATTGTCACCATCATACAGAAAACAGAAAAAAATACAAAATCAAACACAATATAAACGAAATAATAAGAATACGCGAAAATACAAATAATGCAATTTCTTTTCTCAAAGATTTTCAAATACACACAACTATATTTAAAAACAAAAAGAAATGTAGAGAGCGTAGAGAGGTACGCATACATATACATATAGATTGTAAAGTGTACAACATGATGTATCAAATGATACGTGTAACGATGTATAGTTGCTCGTGGTCTCATATGCTAATGCGACTATAAACTTCAAATAAATAAAAAAAGAAATTCTGAAATCCAAGCACTAGTTTGTATTTGTTTTAAACAACGTGTAATACAGAGAAACGTATTTCTTTCCACCTAACCATTTTTGAGGTTTTCAGAAAATGTATCCCCTCCCCCAATTTTGAAAGCTGTTTACACCATGCTTACATAGAAGATGCCAAGGGAATATGTTTCCAAGATTTTAGACTTCACAACGAACCTCCAGAATTTTAAATGTAAAATGTGAATCGATATATGTATGTGATTTGATATGTTCTTCTATAAGAAAACCGTGAATTCGGAATCTTTGCTATAGCTTAAAGATTCAGACAAGATGAAAATTTATATAACGCGTTACTTACGAAACACAAAGTTCAAAAGCAAAAGATACTGAAAATTTGATATAGAAAGGAACACTTTCTAATAATCTAATACCGTTAATATTTACATTATTAAATATACAAAATATAAACATGTTTACCGTTCTGCTATCTAAAAAATTGAAAAAAGACCAATTTTGCTATAGAAATTAAATTCATAACATGGAAAATGACGCTCATTGGTTTGCTGATAATAAAAAGTGGAATGAATGATGTATACATGGTGTTTCAAACAATGTGGGACATTATTGGAGGATAGGTTCTAGTTTCGAAAATAATTAAAGAAGTTCATGTACATATGTTCCTGAAAATGCTTAGTTTTTTTGTTATATGCTGTATTTTACTTCTGAAAGTACCGGACCAAGACTAACTGAATACTGGCTAAAAAATATTAAATATTAAAAACATAAAAAAGTATCAATTTAGCTACGTTCTTTAGAATTTTACCTTGAAATTATAAAATACGCATGTTTGTTCATTTGAGAAACAATCTACTTCCGATAAATGCGGTGAGACGTCGCACAGGGGGCCGAACGGCCAATCTAGCTGGAGAAAAATCACAGCTATCTAATACAAGGTCCTATTTTAATTTTGATGATACTATTGTACAGGGGAGATTTCACTCTTCAAATAGATCATACTTTTGATAGCGAAAACCAGTTCTAAATATTTTTACAATCAGTTATGTTATAAATAATTAACACAATATAAAATTTGACTTATGGATATGAAAGCAGAGAGTTAACCATTTAAAATAAGCCCAAACCATTACTGTACTTCTTGTCGTTGTTGCATTTTAAACTTTGATAATCTTTCCACTAAGCGTACAGTGCGTCGAATCTAGTTGATAAAAAGTTATACTCATCAAAATCAGCTTCTAATGTCAATTTGTATGGAATCATCGTAAAGAAAAGACTTTAATCTTCAAATTCCTGATTATTTGAATTACGAACACAATTTTTTTAAGCTTTTACAAGCATTTGAAGTATATAGTATAATGCCCAACTCTGACCGTGCGCGAAGCCAGGTCATGGATTCTTGAACGCAGTAGTTCCACACAAATATTTCATGATGTTATAATTTCCACTTAAAATTATAAAGAAGTTAGCTTAATGGATGCCTTTTTATGTTTCAGTAGCATATACAAGCGAGTAGTGAGTCAGCTTTGGGTGGGTACGATAGAAAATAAAAAAAGGTATATAACAAAACTACTAAGCGTTTTCGATCACATGTACATAAGTTTTTTCATTATTTTCGTGATTACAATCTATTTTCCAAAAATGTCTCACAGTTTTTGAAACACCTTGTATGTAATCATAGTTTGCTTCTATACGCATTGGTATAAAATCATGCGATTGCGATGAATTGTAAGTTAAAAGATCTAGCTACGTAAAAAAATTCCACAGATACCATAACTTTTGTATCCATTATATTCATTACATTCTTCTACAAGTTAAAAAAAAAAAAAAGAATAGGTTCATTCATCGTTCACGTGTTCGTTAAAATTCGCAACGGAAACCGCGCTTTTCTTTCAACGCTCCGAGGCGATAGCGCGCCAAATGGCATTATTCTGAACAATTCGTCGAAGCGATATTTCAACTTCACAATATAACGCGGGGCGCACACTTTGTCACCCTTTCAAACGTCGCTGGTCGAAGCGAGCCGGTAGGAATCGCGATCGCGTAAAAAAGTTATCCAAGCTCCCAACCAATTGCCACTGATCCTCCAAACACTTTTTCCTCCGTAATATTTATCATTCGAAGGACAGATTCGAAGAGGCATTTGAAAGGGAGGCCGTTTTGATTATTTTAAACACTGCCGAAGCGGGGGAACGCAAAATTCGGCGGTACAGTCGGAACGCTGATTTATCGATGCATTTATTCACAGCTACCTCGGTAGAAATAAATCGCTACCGCATGTTATTTTCCAAAGTCGATCGATTGAAATTCAGCCGACTTGAAAAGCCGCAGAATCGAATTCACAAATTCCATTTTGTTTTGAATTCATACAGCAGGTAGGCAATACTAAATGTTAAGCTTGTAATAAAAACATATACGATTAAAAAAAATAGTTCAATTATGCATATTGTACATTCCTATAAATAGATGTTATATATTTGAAACGTATTTAATGTATTAAATTTTAGCTTAAAAACTGTATTTAACTTTTGATCAAATTTGATGTTTCTATTCCACGTATTGATTTGTAGGTAGACTGTGGACTTTTACGTGTTTAGAACGAGTGTAATCGTATGCTACAGCATTCAAACGATGAAACATATTTTCAGATCAGATTCCTAAGTATTTCCTTTTGTACCTAATCAAAATTGTCTTAGAACTCTTAAACACTTTAAGATAAATATTTACATACGTGGTAAGGTCCAAACGTTTCCGGCCCGAACAAGGTAAAACAGGATATTGTTAATTCCTCACCCTATGTTTAATTGCACCGCAATTTAAATTATGCAGCGAATTCAAATGAAGAGTAATTGCATTGATAAATAAAAATCATTGTTTAATTTGATTACTTCTTTAATACCTTTGGATACTAAATACTAAAATACTAACACGAATAGTAAACTAAATAACAACGTATTGTTTATTTAACCTCCGGAAAATATATAAAACTTCCGCATTTAGTTGCACTTTATATTCCACTTTGGTCCAAATAATTCTTTCTTATGAAATCAAGTTTTACAAACTAATTTTATGGGAAGGCAGTTTACATTGTAGTAGAGGGCAGATCAACTCTAACTTCAATCTAATTAAGCCTTTCAGTATAGTACATTACTGTATTTATGAATATATAAAATTAATTTAATGTTCAATTTAATCTACCGAATATGAGTAAAAAACAGTCTAAAATTTAAGCGAAAAGTACGTCATAGGCACGAAGGATGATAAAAATTGAACATGGGTATGCGTGCCTGTGGCTGCCTGCGTTTTCGTGAATAGGTATCTGTATTCGAAGATTATTTTTCCAAGCCGATAATAAGAGGTGGGCGAAAAGAGACGGCTGGAAAGGGATTCGAGTGGAGACGGCAGTGAGGCGTGATATTGATACTCCTCCATCTCTTGAGGGGTGACGTTTCCTCCCTTTCCTCCCTTTCCTCCATCATGCTCTCCCTCCCTTTTTCACCCGAAAACCCGGACTCCCGACTCCGTGTCTCATACAGCACGCTCCTTTCTGCCTTTAAAGCCACTGGCGCAGCAGTGAGCGAGCGGGATTTTTACGATAACAGATTACAGGATCCGCACTGACTGGCGTGAGTGAAAGGGATCTAGAAGCCGTCGTTCCCAAAGTCACTGGAGCTTGACCCCTATTTAGGGTCTGGCGGCTGGTGAAATCGATTCTGGAATCAATTCTGAATGGGCCACCTTCGAGAGAAGAGTTCATGCCGAAAACTTCATACTTAATAAAAAGTACACAACGGTACCTCGATGAACTTTATTAAAACATGAAGCTTTTTGGAAAATTTATATTTGAAACTAAAAACTTTGAAAGAAGTACAGATACAACGTACAATGAGGAGCAAAACTCAATACACGTGTGGAATTTCAGTATAACTCAATGTTTGCACGTAGGATACAAAAAAGGCAAAGTATACAGGGTGTCCCAAACTCGGTGCGGGAGCCGGAAAGGGGACATTTCTGTGGTGATTCTAAATAACTTTTTCCTTTGCAAAAATGTCCTCTGCAGCTTTGTTAGCGAGCTATTAACGAAAAACATCGGCCAATCAGAGAGCGCGTATGGCAAGCGCTCGGCCGATGAATGACGGTGCACAGGCTACGCGTACCGTTTGCTCTCGCCGCGCTGAAGCCATGTACAAGAAACTCAAGACCTTTACGTTATTGTGCAATTCCTCTTAAAGTATTTGATGAAAAATTATGAAAAAAATCAGTGACACGTTAGCTATCGCGACACGTATTATAGTATTGTCTTTAGATTTTTAAATTAATTACCCCATTAATTGTACAAAGCTTCAGCGCGGCGAGAGCCAACGCTACACGTAATTTGTGTACCGTCATCAGTCGACCGAGCGCTCGCTATACGCGCTTTCTGATTGGCCGATGTTTTTCGTTAATAACTCATTAACTTCGGAGGACATTTTTTCAAAGGGAAAAGCTGTTTGGAATCGCTCCTTTCCGGGTCCCGTACCGAGTTTGGGACACCCTGTATACAGAGTTACGTACAGTAATTTCTCGATATATCCTCGCGCCTCGGGACCGGAGGCGAGTGTGTATTGTTTAGTTTGCACTTCTTCGCTATCCTTTGTAGCTTTTCCGAACGTAGAAAGGGACAGCGCGCGAAAGATAAAGAGAGACTGAACAGTGGGGATAAACAGGGAGTCTGTATCACATGGTTTCTCCGAGGATATATCGAAAAATTACTGTAGAACGTAGAGTTATGTAGAGTTATGTAGAATGGCTTTGGCTTTCTAGAAAAAAATTTCCATTCCTATGACCATTATCATTTTGGTTGATACACAAGTTTTCGTGAAGTCAGTTCTGCGCCGCACTAAGATTCTCAGAGGCAGCAATTGTAGACACAAGCATTATCAACAACTAACGTCGATGTCCATGATCAGAATTGGTTTAGTAATTAGTTACGGTAGCTAGTTAGTAACGCAACAAAACATTTTTAACATTTCATCGTAATGTGTAATAAATAATATTATTTTTAAACTTAAAAATGGTTTATGGACGCGACAAGTTACTCAAACATTTGCTATTAGTAGCAAGTAGTACAAAAAATGACAAAACGATACTGTAGTAAAGCCCCTACATCCTTCGAAGGCCACCTCTAATTATCGTCTTGTCAGAAGAAGAGAAGATTGACAGGGTCCGTTCCACTTAACGGACAATGATTTCGTCGACAATGTTTACAACGACACTATTTCACTCATGTATATTTTCACTGACATTCTGACATCGTCGACATTCTGTTTTTATCGACATCATTTAGCAACGACATTCTGTTCAACTTTCACTAAAACTGTACTTACTGCATGACGAAGCAAGCAATATTTCTCATTTCTCCAGTATAGAATTTTATTTTGACGAAAAGAAAATTCGATTATACAAGTTAAATTGCTATAAATGGAATCCAACGAGATAACCCAAGAAAGATAGCGCATTTTTATCAATGTTAGTTCATGAACAATTTCAAATTTCTATTTAGAGAAACATCCAAAAACTATTGAATTAAATCAGTTTAAACAATCGATGGAAATTGTAAGCACAGTACTACGGAAGTAAACATTTTTCATTTTTGCAATGAGCTCTAACAATTAATTATATTGAGAGCACAGATTTCATACTGTGTATTGCATCATGCAGTACATACAGTTTTAACAAAAGTTGAACAGAATGTCGTTGAAAAATAATGTCAGTAAAATCAGAATGTCGATGAAAATTGATGTCGATGAATACTAATATCGGTGACATCAGTATGTTAATGAAAACAGAACATCAGTGAAAATATGTACCAGTGAAACAGTGTCGATGTAAATATTGTCGCCGAAATTATTGTCCGTCAAGTGGAACGGATCCGATTGACAAGGTACATTACTTCAGAAATAACAACGACGGCATCAACGGCTGCAAAACTACTAGAAAGCGATGCTGCAAAAAAATTAGTAAATGGACGGTTCGAAGAGCATTTTACGGCAATTGAAAAGAAAAAGATGCATGTCGGAGATGTTATTAAGGCGAAGGGCTGGTACAATGAGAAAATATTAATATATCTACTCAAAATTGGTTGCGGTACAGAACTGATTTTAAGACAATTCTGATTCAAAGACAATTTGCATTAATCACGGTAATAATAATACAATAATATAACCGCAACATTTTTTTTGTATTTTGTTGTTACCGTATTCTACATGCAAAGAAACAATAAAATATCGTTTATACTCCAATTGCACGCGTGTGTTCAGTTTTGTTCTTTACCTTGTACGTTTTTTATAATATGAACGAGATTCAATTTGTTAATCCCAACTTACAAAGCATCAAAGATAACTGATCCGGAGTACAACACAGTGTCAAACAACAATGCAAGCTCGAATAAAATAGGGGATGAAATAAGCGATAAAAGCTGACGAGAAAATCTTTTTAGATGCAGCGTTTTACACGGCCAGGAACTTGAATTCAATGGAACCAAAATCGCGGAATGTCTAAAGCACATTCGTCGAAAGTAATTAACCTTCTCGTCATCCCGTGAAACCGATTGGGAAACACGAGGCAGCGCCGCTTCGCGCTCGAATCTCATCGTTTCACCTTTCAACTGCAGCTGTACGGGGCAAAAAAGAGATAAACGAAAGCCAAACAAAGCCTGTTATGGATTTAATTTTGAGCGTACACCGCGGAACGTTCGACAGTTGAACGAGAGAAAAAGGAAACTCTCATAATCGGAGTCCGCGCTTTATCGAGCCACGAAACTTTCGGTGGGAAGGGGGTTGCGCTTGGATTACAGAAACCCGATAAAAGGTTGAAGTGAGAGGAACGAAGCGTCTTCCTCGTGTATGAAATTTTACGGAAGGTCGGAGACCTCGAAGAACGGCATACGCTGGGAAATCTAACATACGTTTTCCTTCCTTATTTTTGTACGCAGTATTTTTGTACTTTTTGGTACGTTTATAGAAATGTTACACTATTTGTACCGTGTAAATATTTGATCGTGTAGTTTTTTATACTTTTTGTTTTATTTATTCACGTCCCTGGCGATGGTTTTAGTTTAAACTGACATCGTTATTCATACGCTTCTACGTGTTACTTTCCTCTGAGTTAAGTTCTTCAGGGGTGAATATATTACCTACAGCTAAAGAAGAAAATTTGTTTCTTTTTCCAACTACATCTCCTTGTCTAATGCGACATGTGCTAGGATTCTCCGTTTTCGTGTTGAGCAACACGTAAGAGAGCAGTAACGTAGCAGATTCATAAAAGCAGGAAATTTTATATCTGGAACAAATATGAGCGAGGAAGATGAAAGAAAAAGTGGACGAATAAGAGTATAAAGATGCAAAACACTGAGTTTTTTTCACGGAAAAGATTCAGAGGTATAATTATGTAGATAAAACTACGCAGAAAATTTTAAACACGTTTTTCTCAAAGGCATGTTCTTCAAATAACATTTTCTCCTAAAAAGACTGAAAAGTGTATGAAAAGAACAAGTCTCTTCAGTATTATCAACTTCCTACACTTTCCATACCTTAATTTCTTAAAAACCATGGCGACATTTTTATGAACTAATATTTCTTCCAAATCCCTAGCACATAAATCACGATTCTTATTTTCCTAGATTTCCATATTACAAATTACGAGACTCAGATTATTGAATTGCAACAAAGTAACTCTCGAAATGAAACGCTCGCACCCTAGCCGAACGAGTACACCACCACAAGGAAACGCAACCCTGAACGTTATTTACGACCCTCCACGCGTGTTAATTGCCCCCGTGCACCATCACGCTCGCGTTTAATAAGTTAATTTAGAGCCTCGCGTCCTTACGACTTAATTGCACGCACGTCTGAAGCGTAGCTGGGATTACTCTAATCTCCGCCTCGCGGAGCAACGGTGTCCCTATCACGGGTTATACGACCAAGGAATATGTCCCTCGATGACCGACGCATGTTCCTTCGACGCTCGAAACTGCGATTCCGCGACAGAATTTCGGGCGTTTTCGTCGACCGGTTGGTAAACTGGGTTCGGAAATACGCGAACCGAGGTTTGGGGTTGTATTGATCGCAGCCGTCTGCGCGGGGTAGTGACTGAAACAGTAGGTACACCTCTAGTCATCCAAGTAACAAACGGAATTCGGATAGTCGGACTTTCGGAGGGTTTCCTCATTTTGGAAAGTCATCGTGCCCCGTGCGTGGGCTCGAATAGAAAAATAGTTGCATCCACGCGGATCTAGACGCAGCGAAAAGGGGAAATTCTCGACACGTACGCGTTATTACCGTCGGACGATAGCATCTCGAGCGCGATACGGCAAAACGCGTTCGAGTATAAAAACGGAAGGGGCCGCCGTTCCTATTTGGAGAGGAGGGCACAATAAAACGGGAAGGAAGGAAACAAACGATGGACACGTAAGCGAAGCCGCGTATCGCATGGCGATCAGACTGCTCGCGATTAAGTAATCCGCAGTGATTCGGCCTATCCGTGTACGTTTACGAGCGCACCTGTAATCGAATTAAAACGTGATCGCGACGGAAGCGAAGCGAAGGGAGGAAGGAAACGTATGCCGGGCCGGCGCGCCGGAGAAATACGGTGCCAGTGAAAGATTACACGTTCCATGATACCGTGGCGAGGGTGGAAATGGGGAGGGCGGGTGGACGCGATAACCCGCGATTACCAGAAACGCGAGGGTACGAAAGAATTGGATCGATGGCCAACGTTGAACCAATTAATCTGCGAACCTCGCGGCGGAGTGCCTCGTTGGCATTATTCTGGTTCGAAGGAACCGCGTTAGGAGAGGATCTTGCGACTAATAGAATTCTCGAGGTAATTGTATCGCGGTGTCGGTTCACTCCTTCCTCGGTGAATTGTCACAAATTAGTTATATTCCTTCTAAATAATTGTTTCTTTTAAGAGGGCAAACCACTGTCAAATTTAAAAAAACGCGACAATGAGAATTATTCTGATGAAAATTTATCAGCTGCCGAAAAACTGCCGAATAACTGATTAAAGGTAATTTTGTAAACTGAATTTAACTGAATTATATATAACTATTTGTAAAATACCTATTATTGAAACTTCAAAGGAAATTTTTCTCACAAGCGACTTTGTTAAACCGTGTGTTTTTTGTGTAGAAAGCATGAACTTTATGTGTGAAATTAATGTGCAAAACTGATCGATAAGAAGACTAAGTATGGCATTCCCTTTCTAATATTTTGCAAGGTAATTAGAATTAGAACAGATAATATAGAATTAGTCAAGCTATGGACTGATGTCTAGGAGTGAGTTTATTTTAAAATTATTTTTCGAAATGCACGTTACACGAGATGAATTGATATAATAATAGAATATAATTATAATTAGACTGTGGATTATGATGCATTTATGGCAAATATTAATATAGAAAATGTACAAGAATATGCGAAAAGACAAAAGTATATGAAATATCGAAAATATGATAGAAAAAGTAATATTTAGAAAACAAGAAACATTTTTATTTAACGTACAATTCGTGTTCTGCCTCTGTAAAAAGTAGATTTACATAAAAACCAATACTGTAATTTAGCAATTACTTTACGCTTTTTCAATGTAATTTAGACTTGTTAGTGAACTTTAAACACGATATAGGGTTAACCACCCGAAGCTTCGTGTTATTTTTTATCCAATGTAGTTTATTTCTTTAAATAACTATTTTCATTTTTAGCTATAACATAGTGAATGTTAATATCTACTCTTATTAGTCTTTGACATTCTATAAATCTTTCATTGTCCAAATTCATAATAAATAGGCTAATAACTAAAAATGTCATAAATTAGAATTTTAAGAGGAACAAATCAGGGTTAAAAATAATTATTAATAAAAAAAAACTTTAAAACAGCTTAAACAAATATAGCTCAATTATAGTTTCTATGTTTTACACTTTCTCTTGATATTATTTCACTTAAAATTAGTAACATTTAAATTATTGTACTACCGCAAAATGTCTCGAGCATGTTCTAGTCTTGTGTAATAAATATTTAGTAACCCTAATTTATTTGTAACTCATATAATCATTCATTCTTTCAGTGTTGCAATTATACCGACTGGTAAAATTTCTACTCTTCTTTTTCTTTGTGCACCTGAAAAGCTAACTCTTCGAAGTACGATGTTATACAGGGTGATTCTCTCGCCAGTCGACTCAAAGGAAGTGCGGCCGCCTAAACATAGCGACAAGAAACCCGGTTTTTATACACTCATCTGTCGATTAAGAGACGATTTATTGTGTTTTCTTAGGCGTTCCAATTGTGAGACTCTCGTTTTCGGCTGCATTTATGACAATTATATTAATGTATGCAAAATCTAGAAGACTGTTGACAGATGCAAAACTTTACAAGATATCAAAACTATAATATAAATTACAATATCTGAAAAATATTGTTGTTCAAACTTTAATTCTTTATGTTTGTTGAAATTTGATTTTGCATAAAAATCCGCAGTCTAATCCTGACATACTATCTCTAAATTAAATTTATCGTTATTTTACTTATTCAAAGGTAAATTATTTCCAGTCACTCAGCTCGTTAGTTCAAATCAAAGGGGTCCTCATTTCCTTTAATTCCCAAGGCTATTCCAAACTTTTGAACAGTAGTGTGAGTCTGTAGGCCTGGTACAGTACTCATTGGTTTTGATATGCCACGTATTTTTCTACGATCGATGAACGGAGAAAAGGAGACGTGGGAATTCAAACGAGAGGAGAAGCGAGACAGAGGGAAGAAGTGGGAAGCTGAATCGGCAGGATTGCAGTTCGGTGCATTGCCTGCAGTGCAGATAAGGGCCTTTGGTCCCTCGAGAGCATCGCGGTGTTTCTGTATGCATCTATACTTTCGTACGCGACCAATATCGCAATAATGTATTCCAATTCTGCTAGTTGCATCTGACTCACGTATCGCGTTCAACGAAATTTCTATGAGAAGCTGACGTGTAAAATTGCTCGCAAATACACGTATGTGTTTAAAGGTTATAGTGTAACTGTTATACCACAATTTTAGTTCGCTTCAGAGTATACCATTTGTTCCAAGTTATGTATCCATTAGCGTTCTCTAATAATTGCTTACACGCCTAACTACTCATGAATAAATAATTTTTCTTTCACCTTTCGATGCGAACATGAAAATGCTATCGATAATGGACGATCTACCGAGGTAAGTAAATTAATTCCCCCGCAATGACTTTAAAGAGTGAAAATAATTCATAGAGCGATGCATAAATTATTACTGTGCGCCACATTACACGTCCGATGAAATTCTCATTACTTAACAATCAGATATCTACGGAACCGTAATGAATCAATAACAGATGTTTAATAATTCCGCGATCGCACTCCACTTCCTCTATCCACTAAATATTTCTAACTCCAGAATATGTGAAACACATACTCATGAATGTTGTATAACACTATTCAAGAGCGTGGCACGAGAATGTTCCGCGTTCCCTGCAAACTCTTCACTTTAGCGCAGACTATTTCGCGCAACTAAACAATTACAATGAATAAAACGCAATTCCCCGAAACATTTACGTACCAATGCAAAAATGCTTCCCTCCGAGAGGACGTATTGTCAAAAAGCGATATTTAACAATCCTCTGCGCTGCCTGTCCCTGCTCGAGCACCATCCCCATAAATTTCCCACGCGTCAGGCGCACACGGCCGCGCGATAATTAATAATTTCGCCGGGAGACGGGACGACAACGACGGAGATCAAATTGCCAGGTTTTTCCGTGCGCGTTATCTGATCGCGGTGGCGCAGCAGCCGCAGAGCCTTCTTCGTGCGACGGACGGCTAAAACGGTCGAGCAACACTAAGGACCTTTAATCCAGCTTTTATCGCGATCGTACGCGGATACGTGATCGCGGCCGAGGATTTACCGCGACGAAGGTTCAGCTTTTCCAGCGCGAGGCGGTGGCCGACGTAGCCTTAACCGAGGTACAAGTAATCGGTAAGCTTTACAACGGTGGCGCAGTTACTTTTACTGCCACGGTCAACGCACGGTTGATTGTGGCATTAGGGAGAGAGAAGGTGGTTTAAAACGACCGCTACGTCGCCGGTTTCGGTAAAAGAGGGAGCAATGAAAGCGGTCGCGGCCGCGTTACCCGTGTGACACGACGACACGACGCCCAAATAATGGCTCCTTTGAAGCACGATTGCCTTTTCCCTTTAACGACGCCTACGTGACGATGGATAGGTCACATTGCACCTGAGGCCACCGCGATTACGAGCCTCCTCGCGTGCATCTGTACGCTTCACGACGGTAAAACATGTTCCTCCGACTGGTACATCGTTCAGCGATCTGCGAACACGTACGCGATAGCATCAATTTATCGAAGATCAAAAACAAGTCCGAGCTGGTTCCGTGATGCGAAATGTCGATGAGCGAGAAACGCGCGTTGTACGGAGTATTTTAAAAATTAGTTTTCTCTCACAAGGAATGATTTTTAGATGTCCTTCTCCGATTGTTTTCATTTTTGGATATGTTATAGGGAACCGAAAAATATGGAATATACGAGGATGGATCAAATATAAACTGGAATTTTTTTTTTTTAATTTACTGTCACAGTAAACAAAGTTTTGAACACATGTTCTTTTTCTACATAATCTCCACTTTTATGTATACATTTTTTTCCATCGGATCGGAAGTTTTTTAATACTGTCATTGAAGAATGAACTTTGCCGTGTCTCTGACAATTGCGCACGGACAATTCTACACCTTGATCGTCGTCAAAACGTCCTCCCAATTTTTCTTTGAGTGATCCAAACATGTGGTAGTCACATGGGGAAAATCTGGGCTGCAGCGCAAGTGTCCCAGTGTTTTCCAATAAATTTTTTTTTAATTCTTCTCGGATCAATGCAACGGTGCGAGGCTGAGCGTTGTTATGAAGCAAAATCACACTTCGAATAAGTATTCTTTTGCTAATAAGCCAGTTTCCTTTCAAAAAAATTTATTGGGAAACACTGTTTTCATATTTAGGGATTGAAATTACCTCTCAAAGTTCGTTAGTAGAGCTATAGAAATTTCTATTATTTCTACAATATTATAACACTACGTTGAATAAAATATAATATGAATTAAATTTACGTTATAAATTGCCATCAACCACTCTTTTTAGGGGATAAACTACCCCCAGTGGATTAAATACGTGTTTAACTTTAGACAAATATGTAAAACTTTATACAAAATTATTTTATGATAACGAATAAGTAAATTTTTTATTTATCACTACTATGGACGTGATCCCCCCTTAATTAATTAATTGCATGTAGCTCAGGTATAATACGAAATTTAAAAGATGCGTAAAGCTGAAACGAATATTAAAAAAAATCATGTAAACACTAGGTACTTTATAAAGATGGATCTATAAATTGTTACTGGAATTGTAACTACTGTAAACAGTGAATTCATCATCTCAAATATTTCTAATAAATATAAATAAATATGAACTTCTTTCCGAATCATAGCCATTTTTATGTGAAACCTGTTATTTAATTATTTTTTTATAGAAACTATTCGAAGTGGCTATCCTCGGCTTGAATACAGACTTCCAAGCGTCGCATCATAGGTTTTCTCACTCGTTCAAAAGTACCAGGTGTTGTTAGTAGCAAATTTCCATACGTGTTATTATCACCCAGAGCATGTATTAAACTGACTGAAATGTAGGCTGCACACGCGAAGGCGATCTGTGTCGAGTCTTATTTGAAAAAAAGTAATCTTTGTTTCCTGGAACTGCAGTGTTTAGATAGCAGATTAATAGGTCCTGCATGAGATAAGAAACGTTACTTTGTAAACAATTAAAGGAAGCAGTCAAAATAGTCATAAGAATTACTGAAAGATAAAAACGACTATAATTCGGAAACAAGGTCATATCGAGCATATATGTTTATATGAACTTTCTTATTTTAGCGTACTGAATCTATCCCCGAAGTTATGCCCACATTTGCGGAAACACCCTGTATTTTGAAAAGATGAACGCTGTATTATACAGGGTATCCCAAACAAAGTGTAAGAGCCGGAAAGGGGTGATTCTTGGGATGATTCTAAACAACTTTTTCCTTCGCGAAAATATTAGATGAGCCTTTGTTAATGAGTTAGGAACGAAAAAAACCGACCAATCAGAGGACACGTACTATTAGCCCGCAAACTTGATGGGTGTCATCCATCAAGCTAAAATTGCAGTAGGAAAAGGGGGAATTACCCACGCATATTGCCTGATTCTGGGCAGTGACGCTTCTAGTGCAACGCGTTACGTTATTGGCTAAGCTGATCGCGTGGCTAAGTCCATTGCGTAACGAAGAACGCAAATGAAACGAAACCCAACAAAGTGAGATGCGACGACAGGGAATGACAATGTCATTTTAAATACACGGGTAAACGTGTACTATTTCACGTACATTTAAATACACGTGTATTAACATATCTGTATTCCTAAACAACTGCTATTGCTGATATATTAAAATATTTCATTGCAAGCTCCACAATTTTTGGACATTTCAGTTTCCGTATCTTTGATATTCATTTGAGAATTCGAATCTGACCGCATCGTTTACGTGTAGCTAAATATACATATATGTTAAATAATACACGTGTATTTAAATACATGTGAAATAGCATGCATGTACCCGTGTATTTAAAATGACACGTACTGAAGTACGTGTATGCACACACACACACACACGTGAATTTTTCAAACACATTCATAACCATGATCTCTAATTAAAATACTTGCCACTCGACTAAATTACTAAACATATCTGTTTCAGTCTTTTGGGATCATCGACACCATGTTTAAGAATGACACTGTATCTATATAAAATCAATATCAAGACATGACTATTCTACATACATATTATATCCCTTGCCATTTTATCCGAAGAGACTGCCCATTACTGTCCAACTCCCACCGAAGTCGCACAGTCTGTAACAACGAGTGCATGTAACGAGTGCAACACCGTAGTTTTCCTCGAGCACGGCAGCGACGCGGTTAAATAAAACGCAAATGGCGAGAGGGACTGCAGAAAACGCAGCGAGCTCTGGTCGGTGTTCGCGCGTGGCGTATAATGGCGAACAGAAGTTTCGCGGAGGCCGTTCGGGCGGTGCGTCCTCTCGCAGGAATAAATATTAAATCTGTACCTTGGGGGTATTCACGTCTGCCAGCCCCTTCCCCCGACGGTTCTACTTCTTGCTCCTCCTGGCGTCGTTAGAAAAGAGAATGAGAGCGAGCAAGAGAAGAAGAAAGAGAGAGAGAGAGAGAGAGAGAGAGAGAGAGAGAGAGAGAGAGAGAGAGAGAGAGAGAGGAAGAAAAAGAGGGAGGGAGACAGAAAAAAGCCCACTGACGCTCATATGCAAAAAGCAGAACAGTGTCTGGGATAACGGGGGAACATTAAAGTGGGCAGGGCAGAGCCGCTACACGGAATGAATATTTAAAGGAAACCTCGGTTCTCCACCCTCCAAAGACCAGAGGACGTTGCGGTCTGCACGTGAGGTGGATGACGCAGGTAGGGAAGGCGTTGGAAGAAGGCGGTCGCACCTTCTGCGGCCACCTACAATTTTCACGTTCGCCGGACGGTCAAGTTCCTCTAGTTGAGCCTTGCTCGCAGCCCAGACTAGTTCGCCGGGAACACGTGCGCGAGCCTCTTCCCCCGTTAATCGACTAACAATAACTTCCCAGGGACGCGGTCGGGAAACTTCCAAGTCAGCCCTTAGCGCGTCCCCCGCATCGCAGCGATCGGCAAGCCTTCCCCTGATCGAATTTCGAGCGCATGATATATGTAACACCATTTCGACTGGTCGTCGTACGCGCCTATAAAGAACGAAGGGTGCGTAAAAGTTATCGTGGACCGTCAGGAATATTTCCGAGCTGCCCCGGTTTTGGTATGTTCCTCGGAGTACCGTGACGGACCGTAATGTATGGCTGGGGAGACGAAATGTATTGCCGAATTGAGAGAAATGCGTCTTGCGTTAATATCCCCTGGCTTCGAACGACTGGGATGAGCTCCTTCAACCGAATACGATTGGAAATCGCGTATCAAACCCTTCGTTCGTGCGGTGGAATCGTAATGAAAGTAAATAACTTACGGAAACTTATTTTCAAATCGGTTTTTCCTTAGCGAAATTGTTAAGTGAGGCTTTTGTTAATAAGTTTAATTAACAAAAAATACCGACCAATCAGAGAGTGATTACAGCGGATGAGAAATAATGTTTTAATATTCTACAAATGTAAAGTTTGCAAGGTTAATGTTATTGAATTCTCTTTTAATACTTTTTTCCTCCTCCTATTCAACTTTTGTACATCTGTTACACAGAATGGGGACATGGCCGCGCACAATTTGACTAAGTGACTATTCTTTACTCAAAAATAAGACCAAAACGTAGAATAAACTTCCTTCTGCTGAGGCTTTGTTTGCCTCATTATGTACAACGCAAAGCGACTCCAGAATTTATCGTACAGTACCTATTTTATACTAGTAAATGTTGTACTAAATACAGATGACAAACTTTGCCACAATGCCAAGGACTGAGAAATATAATAAATATCTACATAGATTTTTACACTTTTCTAGATTTTTCTGGAAATCAGACTAATGACAAAAATATAAAGGTCAATTGCGTCAAAAAGCCTGAGAAGTATATTCTATAGTTAAATATTTCTAAGTAACGATTCTATAGCGTAATAATTAAAAATTAAAAAAAATAGAAAAAACTCCTGTATCACTGACTTCTCGTCTTAATTTTTTTCAGAGCCATTAACTTCATTTAAATTTTTTTTTACATCAAAATTCATGTAAAACTATGTATTATAACTAGATTGCGACTAGATTTTTATGCATTTATGGAAAAGATAAATATGCAAAAGTATACAAATATATGGAAAAATTAAAAAATGTATAATATATCGGAGTATGCGTTAAAATATTCAAAAGACATTATATAGTATTATTAAAGCTTCAGTTTTTTACCCGTGCCTGTGAAAATATGAATTTCTGAATAGGAAAATATTACGTATCACACAAAAACGAATGTATATATGTATACAGGGTGTCCGCCGAAATTGTTTACAGTCCGTTATTTCCTAACGTATTGCAGTTACGAAAAAGATTCTTATATGAAATTGCATGGTAAAAAGGGACACATCTAATGGCTGTAACAAATTTTGTGTAATATTGTTGTTTAAAGAGATATTAAGGTCAAGTTCGTTTTTTTAAATGGAATTACATTTTTCTTTTCTGATTACTTGATAGTGCGTTTCAAGATGAATTGAATAACCAGTAATGTGTATACCTTTTTTCAAATGGTTTTCAAGATAGTATTACATTTAAAAATTTGCTGATTTTCAGAGGAAAAGAACCTGCTAGAATGGGAAGCATATGCAGGTAATCCTGGGTTTTGCGCCCACGGGCCTACCGCTCCTACCGCAAATCCTTTGTATCTGTTTATGACCCGTTTCAAGGAATAATTCTTAATACGTGGCACTTCAAGCACCGCACCGCCGAGACCACCTGAGGCTTTCCCTACTGTAGCAGGTTTTCTTCCACCGAAAATGAGTAAACTTTTAGGCGCAATATCTCGAAAACCATTTGAAAAAAGGTATACACATTAATGGTTGTTGAATTCGTCTTGAAACGCACTGCCAAATGATCAGAAAAAAATGTAATTCCATTTAAAAAAACAAACTTGACTTTAAACAATAATGTTAAACAAAATTTGTTACAGCCAATAGATGCGTCCCTTTTTACCATGTAATTTCATAAAAGAATCTTTTTCGTATCTGCAATACGTTAGGAAATAACGGATTGTATACGATTTCGGCGGACACCCTGTATATAAGAAAAATTAATTACACATAACTGAAATCGAAGCAACATTGAAGAATTAACCTGAGATTGACTTCGCCGGCATGAACATCCTTCATACAAATACACAACTCGAATTATGAAAAGACAAAAATAAACTACTAGTCTATGAGATCATTTTAACCATGCTTCCAATTATCATATAAATTCGCTGTCCAAGAAACGTAAAGCTTTAAGGATGAGAGACTTTAGTTATACGGCACAAGCAATTTCAAATCAAATTTTTCGGTTCGCACAAACTTCAAATGTCCCTTTACACACAACAATTAAATCGGACAATCTGATTTGCGCACAACTGTTTGCGCAACTAGCACGACCGCGTAAATCCATGCTAACACAACTAATGCCATAGTTCCCAGCAACACAGTGCTCTTCAAACGTACCTCTCAACACAGTAAATTAGAATCAAAAGCTACCATGTTATTCGGCGCTCATGTATATGCATACTTTCTTCAGATCCCCGGCAGGGAAGCCCGCGTAATTCAATTAACGGGACAAGAACGAACACGTATGTTCACGGAGGCAATTAAAGGCACCGTCGACATTCCTCGAGAGTGCGGCCATCGTGAGTCGTGAGTCCGCCCTAAACTTCGACCGTTCTCGTCGTTGTATCCAGGTGTGCAACAACGCTCGTTTCGCCCCGTTGCAGAATCCATTAGCGCGGAGAGAGAGAGCGTTTCAACCCGCTGGAATCGACGACGTCGCATCGCAATCGCCCGATATTGCCGATCATTTCGCCGGGAATTAATACAACGTTATCGCCCTGTAATAATGGTAATGAGCGCGCTTCATATCTCCGCGCGGTATGCGGAAAAGCGCGGAAAGCGAGACGGCAATTGCGCATCGGGCGCGGGGCGAAACGAGTCGGCCGATTACGGTGAAAATACGAACCACTTTCGGGACGCGTTACATGGTGCACGTGCATCCGTTGCGCTGCGGAAAATTACGCATGTAAATCGCGATCTTTTCCCTGCGAAAAGGGGAACGTCGTGCGTCCGCTATTCTCCCCGCGCAGTCCTCCCTTCAATTGGGCGATGCAATCTCCTAGTAGTTCGTGGAACGCGCGGCCGCTACGTGGAAAACTGTTTGGCGATGACACAGAACGGCGGCAGTTTGCGCGTTGCTTTATCGTGGCGGACTCCTGGGACGCGAGCGTCTGAGAGGATGCGAGAATAATTTCGGCGGTCGTTGCATCGCATCGGGCTGGGATCGCGATCAACTCTGTTAGATGATTGCGAAGAAAATTGGAAATTTGATACGGATCGGTAACAACTTGTCTGGCATGTTTCTGCAGTCGATCGCGTGTGATAACATTTTCCTTCGCGAAACATTTTGATGGAATATAAGATGCGTTCGCAGCTACGGGATCCTAACTGTTATTAGGTTGGTGCATATGAAATGCCGGTATTCTTTATGTTTTCAATTGTAAACTGATGAAATGCATTAAATTTGGTTTAAGCGTTGATTGTTACAAATCAAATTAAAGAAGAATGTACTTGTTATTTTTATACAAGGTGTTCGGTATCATGTGTCAAGCATTTGTGTCACCGGTCAAAATAAGACAAAAATTAAGAATAACAAATTTGCGTCTGAAGTTTCATTAATGAAATTAATGAAATACATAATATTTATAAACACGTAAAATTTGTAAAAGGGTTCGTATAAAAATAAAAAATGGACTGATATTATCACAGTAACCATTAAAACGATTTAACAATGTTATTGGAAAGAAATTTGACATCTTCATAAATATTATATATTTCATTAAAACTTGATGTCACATTTGGTAAATAAAAAATACATATTAACTGCAAAGAAATGTATGAAATGTCAGTAAGTATTCCTTAAATTATAGTGAATACTATGTGATTACAGTAGTTTCTCGATATCTTTTCGCCGAAACCACGCTAGACCCTCACGTCAGACAGGTTTTTGCACGTATTTGCAATACTTAACAACTAGACTGCGGATGTTTATGCATTTGTGAAATATTGAAAATGTATTACATTTTATAATATTTAGAAGGAAAGAGCATTGAGCTCTATATAGCTCAATGGGAAAGAACACTTATATTTAAATTGCTCTTCTGTTTTAAACCTTTGAGAAGATAAATTTGTATAAACATCCGTAGTCTATTAATAATTTACTAAGAAAGTCTCGGACGCAATTTTTTCCTTCTTACTATTTGTCCTTTTTTCTTCTTTTTTTTTTTCAATTGAATTTTTAACGTTGCTTTAACATCGACGATTATTAGCAACGTGGTACAAAGGTATACTTACAATCTAGAAAACTTCATATTGTTTTACAGTTTTGTATACAATTTTGTTGAAATTAAGAATTGTGTGAGTAGCTTTAGGTTTTGGTGTGAATTTAATAAGTTGCATAAATCATTTGGTAGATTTAACAGTCTTCTTGTAGACTCATAAGTTTCACAATGCAGCAGAATATGTTCAACGGTAAAATGTGTATGGCATTGTTCACATGTTTGTGGCTCAAGTTTGTTTAATATGTATGCGTGGGTCAAGGTTGTATGGCCTATTCTAATTCTACTAAGTGAGCTTGCCATCCGATATTATTTCCTTGGATTCGATATTTTTAAGTGTACTTTTCATGTAATAGTTGATTCACTTGTTTTTTTTAAAGACTGGTTAAAATCATTTTTTATGTCGTTGTAAGAGGTACTTTGTATATGTCTTATTTTGGCTTGTAGAACTGCCAGTTAAAATGCCCGACATATGATATTGAACACTCCTGTATATTTATATGGTGAATATCGCCAAAATTTACTATAACGTTCGAAATCAATTTTACTCATTGACAACTATTATGAATAACGAGTAAAAAATAAAATTCTTTTTATCAGCAATTCTAATAAAGTACAGAACACAATATTACATTACAAATTAAGTAGCACGTAAAGAGAACATTAAATAAAATTTAACTCTGCAAAATCTGAACAGAATTTGTGTCTACTATTTTTGGCTCTTTCAGTATTTATATTTATCACGTTTATGAAAATGATTTCGTTTATGAGGTTAAATCTTGACCACCTAGTTACTGAGAGTGCATCATTAAAGTTTCAAGGTGACGTTCACACTCGCGACTGAACAATTATTCAGCAACTTTAGAAATATAACGAGCATAATAAATTAAAACATTAACCTGGCGTTCCACTTTCACGCAAGCGCTGAATCATACACTTTGATAACGAGAAGCGGCTACGAACCGATAATGTGCGTAAAAGCGTATAGGCGTAGCAACGTATCATCAAAAAGATCCGTTCACGATGAGAAAACTTGGAGAGGAAATAGTTTTCATCCCGTAAAAAGCCGGTACAGTTAAAAGAGCCAAAAGTTGAGAAAGCCGCAGAAACGAATAAGGAGACCGGAGGAGAGAAAGAGAGAGATCAAGAAGGAGAAAAAAGTGGACGGAAGCCCATACACGGTAGCAAATGAGGCCACAGATGCTCGGAGTGATAAGAGATGATGGAAAGTAGTTCCTGAAAAGAGCCATCGCGGTGGCTATTCACAATAGCGAAGGTCGTTGTGGTTGAAACTGCAAGACGCCGGTACTTATAGCGAACAAATATTTTGCTAGTGGTTGAAAGCACGCGTGGCTACCATAAAAAGTACCAGTTGTTCCAACTTACATACATGATATCAAACTAATTCCGACGAACAATACGAATTCTACAACGTAGAAATATGTAATATCGTTAAACTCGAAAAGAAAATGCATATCTGGCTAAAATTGAAAATGAAAGAATCAAAATATTCAAAATTCAGAGATCGAAGAAGAAACCAAGAAATCGAGAAGAAGCAAAGTAGGAATGGGAAACTTTAGTTTGGTAAGTCATAGTGCATGTTTTGGAAGTAGAATCCTTGTACTCGAGGAACCATATAATTTGGAACTTCGAGACTACGGGGTCCTTCCGTTATAACACCTGAGATCGATGGTCTTCGTAAGTTAGAGTGGAATCTTGAAATTCGATAAGGACTTCCGAAATATCAGGCGAAATTCGTGGGACTTACATATTATTCTTCCCCAGGATCCTTGAGATATCTCCGTCCTTTGAGATTTCCAAGATCCTGAAACCTTTAAATCCTCTGAGTATCTCGGCTCTTAGGATCATTAAAATGCTAGGGTTATCAGCGGCGCTGTACGTGATCCCTGGGTAGCTGAAATGCATTATCGCCTCATAAATATACCGAAGAATATTTTACACTTAAAGTTAATAAAACAGCAACGCATTTGCTATTTAAGCTTTCCATCAAATTTTGTTATTTTTGTAAGTTTTTCAGTACAATTTCTTTAGAATACAGAATTATTTTGACTTGATGTAGAGTTCCTTTCAATAATTTTCCTTATTCATTCATAGAATATTACAGAAATAATACCCTTTTAATATTTGTTAAGAATTCACGTTAATATTAAATAATATTAACGTCTTTTATATGTATATCATAATCTGTTTATAATATCTATATCATAATCTGTATATCATAATTATTATCTATAGGTTGTGCAATTGTAATTGTGACTTTTTTTATTATTATTATGTATTATTATTAATTCCTATATAATTGTGATAAATATAAAAAAAACAGAACTTTTTTTTTATGAGAGTACTTACGTTCTTGGTTACCTATTCCTACCTATTACTATATTCTCCATTTTTATTACTCAAGGCGATATTATTACAACTGTCATACTGTAGTTGTATTTCATTTAATTTTACAAGTAAGACATGCTCTGCATTTGTAGGACCTAAATAATTATTGCTTAACGTGGATTTCAGTAATGAAAAGGCATATTCAGAAAATGATTGAGAACTTTATTAAATATTGACAAACAACATATGTATCTGTTTTTGTTATAGCAAAATTTTCATTTTTATAAGTTTCATGCAAACGAACACTTTTATGTTCAAAAACAGTTTTTTATCTATTCTCAATGGAACCTTTTACTGTGAGCACATTTTTATAACAATTCCGCGTGTTTTAAGGGATTGCATCAGTTTGAAAATTAAAAAAAAAAAAAAAACTGGAAAAAATTTTTTCTCTTCAAATGATAGTTTATAAGTTTAAAAATAAAGCTCTATCTGTTGGAATGGAATGTAGTCGCAATCGCAGACTAAAAGTAACTTTTAGTTTTTCAATTCTATACACGAAGTATTAAAACGTGAAACTTTAAATGCGTTTTTCTCGAAACAACATTTCTAAAATTAGCGTGCAACATAACACTTACAATTTTGATCCAATTCTGTTGAGATTTACAGCGGATCTCTTTAATTCAACGATCCAAAGAAATACGTAGATGGTTTTGCGATATGTTCAAGATTAACCTTATTATAAACATTTTTATACTGAATTTTTAGGTCAAAACTGGCATTTTTTCTTTAGATGTTCACCATTTGTATAAAGACCTGTATGTTTGAAAATCCCTACGTATTTCTTTAGTAAATGTAACGTAGAAAATGAAAATATTTTGTTTCTTATTCTAGGTTTAACCATATTTCAGTTATCTTGCACATTGATTTGGCGGTTCCAAAAAAGAAGCTTGCGTGAATCAGTTCCAGCGACAGTATTTTGTTTAAAAAAGAAACAAACAATTTGTTGTATATTTCAATAGTTGTGCAATAACTTCCTTCTGATAGATTTTTCATTTTCTCTATCATTGTCTTAAAAAAAATTCTCAAAGATAACAATTTTTATAAGATTTTAAAGTGGTACAACCCCTTAAATAGATTCTTAAACGAATTCTCTTTAAAAGTTCCAGAAACTTTTCAAATCCCTGTTTAAAATAAATATCTACAAATTATAAAGTGGTCCCTTGCCCATTTATTAATTATCAGGAAGGATCTAGACAGTCCCACATGTATCGCCATGTTCCGAAATGTCCGACCGGTATCAGTCGTTCGTTGGATTAGCAATAGGGTGGGAGGGTGAACCTGGAGGATTTGCTGTTCGGGTAATTGAAAGCTGGCGTGAGCCTCAAGGCGCAGAACGTTTAATAGCCAAAGTTAGTCGCGTTTCTATGCAAATTAAATGCTTATAGCCATCGAGAGGTAGGCCCTGTAGAAGGTCGACGATAGTGGTAGTGGTCGTTCCCCCTTGTTGTTTATCTACGGGGGGAGGTTCTTGGTCGACTCGTAACGAAAGTAGTTAGTGCCTGTGGGCTGCGACGAACGGCCAACGTGTGCGGAATAACGATAAGCTCCTAATGCCACCGAACAGGGACCATATTTATGTGTCTCGCATGTTCCGCGTTTTTCTTCATCCGTTATTGCCACTGAAAGCGATCCACAGTTTCGGCTCGCCGCGCTCCTGTTGTTTTCGCATGCACGTCACACTCCCGAAAATATCGAATAGAATCTAACAAACTGGGATAAGCTCGCGCGTCAGACAGGGGAGAGGTTCACAGAGCCCTGAGGGGTCTGTATTTTATTAGCACCTGCGAATGGATTCGGGATTCTCGGTACGTAAGCGGAAAGAAATTCTATTCACGAATTTGTTGCGAATTGCATTTAATAAAGGTGATTGAAACACGTGAATAGGTTAGCAATGAATGAAGTGCACCGGTGCGATGCGATAGAAGTATAGGGACAAAGAAACGAAATCAATGCAGAGAGAATATTCACTTCGTTAAATATGAAGGAAGTAGTTAATATTTTTCAAGTACAACTCGACTAGTTTTGCATACTTTTTAACTGCCTTTCTTCAACACTGTTGAGTAATTTCAGGAGAGACGCAACATGTGGAGAGTAGGGCTCGAGATTTCAAGTGAACCGAGTGAGATACCCGAGTACCCGGGTACTCGTGAGATACCCGGGTATACCAAAATTACCCGTACTACCCGGGTATCTCACGGGTACCCGAACGCATGAGATAGACAAGAATCTCATCCCGAATTAAGCCGAATTGAACCGAATTGAGCCGATAGTTTTTCGGTACGTATTTGTGGCTTTAAAAATATAAAAAAATTTCAGAATGAAATGAATTCTGTATACATGATGAAAATTGAATGTAATGCACCGTGGTTATGTTGAAAATGAGTTCTCTCTCTCTCTCTGTCTCTCTCTCTCCCTCCTCTCCCTCTCTCCCTCTCTCTCTCTCTCGTGCGCGCTCTACTTTAAAATCCAGAAACACATAGCGAAAAACTATCGGCTCAATTCGGTTCAATTCGACTTAATTCGGCATGAGATTCTTGTCTATCTCATGTGTTCGGGTACCCGTGAGATACCCGGGTAGAGCGGGTAATTTTGGTATACCCGGGTATCTCACTTGGGTACCCGGGTACCCGGGTATCTCATAATCAATAGCCCTAGTGGAGAGACGTCCCACTTGTATTATCTTCCGATGGAACATATTTATTGCGCATTTTTTTAATGCCCGTTGGACACCGAGAAAAACAAATGAATGCCTGTTCGGTTGTCGCTGCACGTGTCATGTGCCTAGAGTAAAACAAAGTAAATACCTATTTTATTGTTTAATGTGGTTTCTTATTAATTAGTATATATAGTAGCTTTGACGTTAGGTCACGGACCTAAAGGATTGATTCTGAGGAGTTGAAGCAAAAGACGGAAGGGGTAACTGTCAGCCATCTTGTGTGGTTAAAACTGTGGTGCGCTCTATAGGCAACTTTAATTACCAGTGTAGCCTGTAGGATACACAGACCTAACCTAAAGGACTGAGCGTAAAGTAGATCTATGTTATTATTGATTCTACACATCGAAACTTTATATACATTTTTTATAAAAACATTGATAATTTACAAAACACATCCTTCATGATAACAAATACGTAGAAACAAAATTATTACACAAGTCACAATTGAATTATAATGTACGTAATTTAATTGTACAGTTTTAAATATTGCTGCGACGTTATATATAGATGGCAGCACTAGTTTAACCATTTAAGATGGCTGCAAGTCAAATCCCTCTCGCTCGCAGGAGCACCCCTCTTTCCCATAGATTTGTTTTATGCTCAGTCCTTTAGGTCATCTCCCACAGAACAAGGAGAGATGCCACATAACATAATATGTGTCTTATTGACTTATTATAATGATAGAATCTTTTCCATTTTACAATGCCGAAAAAATATATTCCATAATGATGCTATTGCATAGAGCGTTGGGAAAGTTATTTTACAACGAAAAAGAGAATTGACTTCACGCATCTCATACATTGTATGGGTCACATTGCAATAACTGTGGGAGAGAAAGTATAAAACAAAACATAAGAAAAGTAAATTAGTGTATATGACATTTTATCATAGGGCTGCGGCATCTCTTCTACAAGATATGGGAAGACATCATTTTATCAAGCTATCATCTTTTTAAATTTTTGTTAATTTTTCAGGAAGACAGTTTAGAATTGTTTTTGTCTTTTCGTAGTATATGAGTGTGTCATTAAAAAGCAAATAAACCATTGATATTGGCTTTTAACCATAAGGGTGACGTCTCTCTTCAATTTACCCTATTTAGTACGTCCAGAGTAGACTTTAGTTCGAACTCGATTAACAAGTTAAGGAAGAATAAGTTTCAGCAATAACTCCACGCTCGACAATTTCGCGACAGAAAGTTAGTTCTACCGTACGAGACGACGAGCGTCTCCGACAACAAGGATCCATACCACTCCCCTTGGAAGAAAGCGCTTTAAAATTCCGCCCCGTGGACGCGTCTCGTCTCTAAATCCAAGGAGCCCCTACCTCAGTCACGATTAACGCACGAGCTCCCCCCGACGGTCGCACGTCACACAACACCAGGACAGACGACAGACGACCGGCGACG
Organism: Perdita meconis; assembly: GCA_030770465.2. NCBI lineage: Eukaryota > Metazoa > Arthropoda > Insecta > Hymenoptera > Andrenidae > Perdita > Perdita meconis. The sequence goes on along the minus strand of JASKOS020000015.1, from coordinate 1,950,521 downwards.
AAGAAGACACGAGGGAAAGGCGTAACCCCATCCGGCGAAGGGGTCTTCTCGCGCAGACTGCTGTTTACACTTAACTTTATTGCTTTCCGGGCAAATGCGTGCGGCTGAGTCAGCTCGGAATTAAAACCCCTTTCGTGAGGTGCGGCTATCAGTTGTCGTTGATCAACTCGGATGCGGATGAGGAAAGGAACAAGTCTCGACGGGGGTGGGAACGCGCGAAAGGGGTGGCCGGTGGCCCGCGGACGCTTCCGTTCACGGGAAACAGCCTTTCGTCCAGTCCTTCTGGACAGAGTCGCCACGGGTTAGGTCCGGGTTTAGGTGAGTTGTTTAAGGCTCCAGATATCTGCTGGCCCTTCGAACACGTGCGGACGAGTAATATTCGTTACTCCATGGCCGGTCGCAGCGATGACGATAAGAATCTCCGCCGGTCGAGTGGTCATTCTCATTCTTCCGATCAATATACGACTCGACTGCTCGACTATACGTTTACTTCGCCTGCTACATAGTCTGATTAATTACAAATTTATGCCACTGTTGCGGTACACTGTACAAGGGAGCCAAACAATGAAACGAAGTGTAAAGAAAAGCCTTTAATATTGCAATTTCTGGTAATTGTGAAGACCAATGTTTAAAGTGTAAAAATAGAAAAAAATAAAAGGAATATTTAATTATTTAATTTCAGTTTTTAATCTTGTAAGGAAGAGGCAAACAAATTCATATGATAGTGAAAGTTACTCGCAGTCAGTATTAAAACTTTAATAGTGATCAGAATCTTGGTCAGTGTCCTCATCAGTTGTCGAATCTGTTGGTTGTCTGGATAAGTGACGATCATCTTTGAGTGACACAATTCCTTCACTTTTGCTCTAAAAAGTGAATTGCATGAAATGAAAAATTAACTATTTTTGAACACGTCTATTTTGAAATGAGATCCTTATTAAACATTTCCTCTATAAAATGAAAGTACTTATATACTTTCCTCTAAAAATTCATAAAATGTAAAATAATCTGCTGTTGATACAATCCCCATTTACTACAGGTAGAAATATTCATTTTTAAATGGTATACATATGGTATACATAATGCATTAGAAAAATCGTTGTAAATAATCGGTATTTTATTTAAAAATCTAACGAGATTTAGGAACATGGATAAAGTAAAAATTGAGTAGTAGAAAACCATGAAAATTTTTAGTATTTTTCACCTAGTTTCGCTGCTTGGCCTACCGTGCATCGACGGATCGTAGCCATGTATTGTAGAAACGATGTATTTGGCATTTTTTATCAATTTAAGTGGACTTCTATGACCAGAAAAAGAGACAAACATTTTTATCCCGCGGGAGTTACGTGGTGTTCGTGAAACTCTAGACTCGAGACACTTGTCATCCTGACACCTGATCCAGATGACTTAACGTGTTTGTGCCTTTTAGATGCTCTTTATGTTGAAAATTGATGATAAATATTTAAAAATGTTTATAATTCAAATATTAAGCGTCCTATAATAATTTAAATAATAAGAGTTCTAAAATAATTCCAGTCATGAAGATTCTATTTTCAACAGTTTTAACATGACAATTTTAGTCATAATTTTAAATAGTACAAATTTGTATTATCTAGTATCCATATGATATGTATATTTTAATATTCGCCAAGTTTTTAGAATGAATTAATTGATATTAAATGTGAAAAAAGTGAAAATACACACATTTCTCGTTTCGTTCTCTCTGTATAATTGCAACTGAAGACTGCAACTTCTAAAAAGCGAATAATACATTGTATTTAGGTACGAAACTGATCTATGGTGAATTCAGGAACTTCAGGAATTATTAGAATCTAGGGGCCGTGCGGACTAGGAATGCATGTGGACGGTAAACTGCGTTTTATAAGCCCAATTTGCAGGCCATTACGGATGCTTTGCTGAAATTTCTGTTTGATGCGAGGGAAATTCGTTAAGTTGAGAGGGAACCCTCATCAACTGTGAATTTAACGTCGTTAAACGTGAAAAGATGGTCTGCACCTGACGATACTAAACGCAACGCGATGTATAAATGCAAATAATTGAGTTCATTACGAAATATATTAATTGATCTGTACGAGGATTACCAATTACTAATTTTCCTGTTGTAACAGTGAAATTCGTTTAACGTGTAATATTCCTTTTCGATTTGTTACGATAGAACGTTATATGAAAATAAACTTGAAATTGTTCTAGATTCGAGGAACGTCTCCAAGAACAGACAACCATTAAAGGTACTGATAACTATCCTTACCCAGAAATGGCAAACACATAGCACGTCATCTAAGCCCAGAAATAGGAAACTCTGACAGTAATTTGGAGGTTTACGCGAGTACCATTGCCTGTTTCGTTGAGAGGATGATTTGAATGTACAAGACGGCCCTTCTATTATTGATAACACACAGATGATAATGTGCACGCCTGTGCGCCTTCGCTGTAATTGGCTCTGATAACAGAGCAGATGCAACCGACGAATCCCTTGAGACGATCGTATTTCTATTGTTGACAATTACATCACGACTGGGAATTATTGAGCCGAAGAAGATACGCTTCCAAAGCTCTCAACTTATGATTTCCAATTGTCTCTTCTCTTTCATTGTTTAAGATTTACGATACTTTACCCGAGGCTTTGTTTTCCTTGCCATGAATGACACAATGAAATGATTGATACTTTTCTTCCGAGAATATACAACATAATTTTTATTATCATAAATGTAAATAACAATCTTTTGTCATAATGTTAAGAAATGAGAGATGTACAACAAATATCCGTACTCACTTTCTTAGATTATTTTAGATATTAGAAGTATTTTTCGAAGGAATAAAAAACCTAATCGAAAAACATACTAACAAGGGATGATCTCAAGGTGTTAATTACCAATTTTAATTTAGGTGTTAATTTGAATCGTTTCAAATGTCTGGTATTCGAGTTTATGATGTGAGAACATCTCTTAAAGTTTGAGGGGTAAAGTACTTTTTGTCAAATGCTAGAAAAATTATGTATATTATAAACTTGTGTATTGTTTAATACTTGGCGCGAGGCACTACCGTGCCTCTTAATATAAGGAACTCAACTATGCAAACGGATTCCATGAAACTCCACTGGTGGAAATACTATGTTGAAAAATAACATTTTTTTGTAAAATTTCCTCGTTAATGTTGACTGATTTGCTTGTAGGTATGTATAATATACAGATACGAAATACAGGTAAAACAGAATTTTTAATTTTGCATTATAAAAAAGTTATGGTGATTTAACTTTTAATATACAGTACATTTTGATATTTTGCTCTTCCTCCTTTCAAAGTGTTATATTTTTACCAATTCTAAATACATTAAATGAAAATAACCATTATGTGTGCACTTGTAGCGATTTATACAGTAATTTAAATATTTAAGGTACAGTTAATTTCTCATCTTTTTAAGATTGAGTGCATTAAAGGACACCTGATCAATGCTAATACAAAATTTATGTATCCTCGTAATCCGAATGATGTATGAAAAGTACTTTAAAAACGTATTGTAAATTTGTATGTTGTTTGATGGCATAGAGTTTATCCTTTTTCAAGTTGGTTAGAGTTTAGTTTTCTTATGTTATTCACTTTATTTTGTGTTATTTACTGGAGTAACATTTATTTTTTAAAAAGTTAACGCGTTAGTTACTGCAAAAGTTTAGTAATCAAGTCTCCCTACCTCTGTGCACAATCTCATTGGGAGAAAGTCTTTAAATTTATTAATTAAAAGACTTTGTAACAATTATGATTATTTCAAAATAAAAACCAAAATTGTCATCAACTATTTCACCTTTCTCTTATTACATTATATACAATTTGAATTAAAATCGGCGATCGATACCTTTGGATCATCCCGTGTAAAGGCGCGTGGAAACACGTGCAACATCCAGCGCGCGAACGCGCAAGACCGCGCACAGCGAATATCCCCAACAATCTCTACCTGCAGGCACTCAAAAAGGGTTTGGTTTTATGACCAGACGCAACACCACAGCCGCGAAAATGTTCGAGAATGTCGGGTTCGACCCCGGTTCGAACATTTGCGCGGTTGTGATGTTGCGCCTGGTCGTAAAAAACAGACTCTTTTTAAGTAACTGCAGGTAGAGATTGCTCGTTTCTACACGGGACATTCGCTATGCGCATCCTTACGCGCTCGCGCACTCGAAGTTGCACGTGTTTCCAGACGCCTTAAGATTAAGGTTTACAATTCCCGCGGAGATTGCTCAACGAAATAGTCTTACTCGAATTTATATGCGAGGTGCTACCCTGTATCTAATACTACGCGGCGCTCTTTGCACAATCATCCAGGAAGTTTAACTTTCTTGGCCGGAAAAAGTAATATCGCGGTCCATTGTACCCTTTGTGCATGAATTGTAAATTCTCCCCGGAATAAAAATATGCATTTTTCTCTCGTCGCTTCCGCCTTCCATCCGTCCCCTGCCTTTTGTCCTCTCCCATTATAATTCTTCCCGTCGGTTTTCGTAATTCAGTCACAGTTCTTTACTTGTACTCCTGTTTCTTCTCCCCCGGCTGTAACTTTCTTTCTCATTTCTTCTCGCGATGACCAAGTCCTACATGGTTTCACCTTTATTTGAAAATTTCATCCGCGTAGTTTGTTCAGCAACCAACTTCGATCGTGTAACTCGATATTGTTGCTCGATATTCCGCGTTAATCCCGAGGCTAGAGAAACTTTTCGCTTTTCATCCCAAAGAAAATACTGTCTACATTAATATTGAGCGCATAGACGCGCCTACGCGCCGTGGAGCAGGCTCGCCGCTTAATTAAAAAAAGTTTCGAACGTGGCATTTTATCATCGTCGGGAATTAATTCCGGCGCAATAGGGATTAAACGCGAGGGACAATTTAGTGAAAAATAAATTACAGTTATTGGCCACTAATACGTTAATCCTGCACCACCAGGGTCGGCACACATAAAACGCCTTGTTGCTTTACGTTTTAACGCGAACGCGCTCGCTCTCTTCTCTTTCCTTCGTGAAATATGTTCTTAATAAATATCACTCTCCATAAATGCAGGAAATATGTTTCTAAGGGTCTTTAACGGCAGGGTGCGGCGCACGATGGTCGCGTAAATTCGCGCGGAATGAAATTTCCCCAGTTCCCCTTCTCTCCTTCCTTTTGTTTCCTTTTTTCTTTGTTTCCTCAAGAAAAAGAAGAGAAAATGGTCAGCTACAGATCCTGGAGGCACGGGATGTGCAATAATGAAGAAATAAATTGGCGAGAAGCTATAATCGAAGCAAAAAGATAATGCCAAGCACGGGGAACAGACGTAACCGGATGGAGGGATGGGGAACGGGGTGGAACATGAAACGAACCACCTGAAACCGGAAAAGCGTGATCGCGCTTATCCTAACGTTGGGGAGAAGCTTCGGAATCTCATTTAGGCTCTTTACTAGGCGATCGAGTAAATGGCACGCTCGTTCGGGATCGTTGATTCGAACGAAACTGGGCGAATTTCGTTGGAAGTTTCAGCGAAGAGCACGCGAAATACTTTCTTACGCCCTCGATCTTTCTAATGTCTTCCAACACGATTGTTTCCAGATCGGCTTCACGGCGAATCGTAATCCGGAGGTAGGTACGCGCCGAACCGTAGTTTTCCGTGGATGGGCTATCTAAATTGAAATCGTTATCGAGGTTATTATTCGTTGGCAACTTGATTTGGTCTTCAATTGACCGTCACTAACCACGATCACGCTTTACAGAACGTGTTTCGGTCACGTTTTTCCACTTAAAGATGTTATAAATCATTTTTTTTTACAAATTCGAGAAGCTTTTAGTCTGAACAATATTATCTAAAAATTTCACAGCGATATTTCAAATATTAACGGACCTACACAGCTTTGAGTGATACAAAATCGCAAACTCGGACGCAGCTATTTAGCGTGCAGCATACAAGTAGCCGCTTGATTGGAATTTACAGTGGAAAAACCATTTCCGATATTAATTAACTTTACGTAAAACTGGAGGAGTTTGTTTGGGGTAGTAATGACATCCTAAAAAACTCTGGTGTATAAAAACGAATGGAACAGGCAGGACATAGCCACGCGAAAAGTCTACCAATCGTTTCACAATACAGAAAAGTGACAATGTTATCAAGAGCAAAAGTTTCGCATGAAACTAGCAGTGCTAAAAATATGAAGGAAATCCGTTTGAAGAAGAAAAACTGTCTTCAAATAATTTCGAACGAAAAAAGGTACAAACAGCGTCCATTTGTGCGTCTGTGAAGAAACTAAAAAGTATAACGAATTTCAATGATTCAATAGATGAAACTGTGTTTTATGTCAGTTTAAACGCTGTCACTGTAATTTTTATAATCAGTGAACGTGTAAAGTATAAGCTTTGTGCAAGTGATGTGCAATTTAGTCGCGACAATGGACGTGATCTTCGCTTTAAAATAAGTTGTACTTGCCAGTCGAACTTTAAACATGTTTTTCTTAAACACGATTTTCTAATACGGTGGATATCATATCTCGTGAAATACTCGGCCAATTTGCTTAAAACTTGGAGAAACTATTCTGAGAACCTTTATGCTGTACCTGACGAATCCATATGTTTAAATTTTGCTTCTCATTTTACAATAATTAACAAAAAAGAAAAAGAAAAATTTTTCTACCGAAAACCGACGTTTTAATATAAAACAGTCTTTATTTTTTATGAAAATGCAATATTAAAATTCCGAGGGTGTCAGATACTTCTAAGTTTTATTTATTTTTGTAATCTCCTTGACTGTTTGGTTTTGGGTATATCGTTTGGAAATGCAGCTAATGCTACAAAAAAACACTGCTCTTATCCAAGCCAATATCTTCATTAATTAATAATATTATCTAATGAAAATTTAGAATAATATAGTTAAAAGATATATCTTTTAGTAAAAAATATTATGTATCATTTTTACCTGTGCTTAAAAAAAAATTCCTGAGCCTGGTTGCCTTTTTCGGGTTTCTAGATGGATGCAATCCTTTAATTTGTAATAAACGAAACTGTTACGGAGAGCAAATAATAGAAGATAAAATGAAAATTGAAGGGAAAAAACGTAAAAAAAAACGGAACGTACGGTAGAAAAAATTCCAAGAATTTTTCGAAAATATTTAATGTCCATGAAAATGGTCGAAACTTTTTATGGAGGTTTAAATCTCAATTTCATATTTTGTTCCCTGAAAATCTGTTTTATTCGCAAACACTAAGCGTATTAGAATTTCCTGGAAAAATCTCGATGTTAGCACAGGGTGGATACCTCAGATAGTACACACGGAAGGAGCACGCATAAAGAATTACTTGATTTTCGCGGCACGCGACTTTTCCTGCTTCTTTTTGCCTTATCCGGCGTGTCTCTGAGGCGCGGATACTACCTTCAAAAAGCAGAGCAAATAACGTTAGTAGAGCGGTAAATAAAGTGAGAAATCCTGATAGATTTTCATACCTCTGGCAAGAAATAAGATTCTTCAAAGTTACATTTTAAAACGAGTAATAGGAAATGAAACCTGGCATGTTTAACGTATTCTATTTCTATACGGCAGCAAAAACATGTGAATGCGGTTAGTTTAAATGCCAGGTACATGTTGTACAAAACTACACTAACCCTAATCTTAAATTAGTATTACTCTGTCACTAATTATTCGACTCATAAACTTCGAAATAAAAAATAGACAAATCTTCCCATTATTATATTAACCAGGAATTTACTTTTGTGTGTTAAATATATATTTTCATATAATTTTTTCATGTTCGAAATTTTGTACAATAGCATACTACAAAAAAAAGGAATGTAGTTCTATTATGCTTGCAATGCACACGTGAAAGGAATGAAATAGTAATTAATTACATTACTCGCATATGGAAGTATAATGCCTTGAAGCGGGGGAACATTTCCGAATAATTTTATACATCCACAACGCTAATTGAAGAAGAATTCACGTGCAGTATTATCTGTGAACATTATTTAAAGACAGAATTTACTGTGTCTGTGCAATTACTGTGTCTTTTAATACTTGGATCGTAATAATTCTTTGTGAAAGTTTCTAAAGTAATAAGCCACGCGCCAAAAAAGAATTTACACAACCCTTAGACTCTCTCAACTTCTAGCGACGAGCAAAAGAAACGATATTTCCTTATTGCCTCGTACCTACTAAAGAAAGCATCCTCAATCGATTGGGAAATATTTAATAACGGCAATGTTAGAAGCTCGTGAAGCAGCCCCTTTTGTATGCAAATACAGACGGCTACAACTTGTAACAAGGGTTGTGCAATGCCCCGCTACGTCTGTTCCGCTCGGCTCCTTTTTCCCCATACACTTTCCGCCACCCTCTCGATCTTGTCATCCAACGGCTGAATTCAATTTACCTTGCGATAAAATCGTTCGTTTTTCTAAACGTCCGACTCACAGTAACCTTCCTAGAGGACCTCGACCCTCTAGCCATTTTAGACCTCTGTGTAAAAAAAGGGGACCCGGCGTTTTGTGATTGGAGCGTCTAACTGCTTCAAGGATCTATCGAATACAATCTATTCCCAAATTGGATGATAGAATTACTTATGGGTGAAACGAAACTTTCTTTGGTCAGCTTCATAGTGAAAGAGGCATTAAATATTGTTCAATATTTCCGTATTTATAATAAAGTCAATACGAAACACAGAAAAAGTGTTTCATTAATCTTCCGAACAGTCTTCTCAGCGTTGCCAGACGTCCCGAATTTAGAGATTTTATATCTGGGAAATCAGTGTCCTATGTAGGATGTTAAAAATTTCGGTATTCTATCAAATAATTCGTCTGAGGCTACCAACACTGATACTGCTACTTTTAAAAAACGATACAGGTATGTATACTTTCTGCTTACTTGTATTTTTATACATGTCCCGATTTTTCTATTGAAAATAATCTGACAACGCTGTTCTTCAACGTCAAATTTATAATTGGATATTAATTTTCAGTTGTTTATTCGAAATGTGTTAATTGTTACGCTTACGTAATATGTGCAAATTGCACGATATTAAATCCTGATACACGTTCGTCGCGGCGAAGGATAACAGTGCAAACAAACGATGCCGTTAAAAAGTGTGTCAGCAAACACTGGCGAAAGGGTATACATAGAAAAACAAGGAAAAATGTTTCAACAAACACAACTTGCGAACCATCCCTTTCAGAGACACAACCTCTTTTAATCCGTATAAGAACGCCATGTTGTTCGACCTAAAAACTGATAGCTATACGACCGAGGCGAGCGTTACGGGGAAACTGCTGCAACGAACTGAAAACGTATATAGGAGACGCTGCTAGTACGAGAACTTTTTAAAAATACAAGGCTCTTTCTAATTAAAACGAGGCAACGTGAACGGCTACGCTGTGAAATAATTTGCTAATAGCAAAATTTCCTACGCTGCCAGTTATTCGGCGGAGCAAGAAAGCTTTCAAACGTAGCATTAATATTAAGCGGCACGAAATTATAGTTTTCTGAAAGTTAATGCAATATACAGCGACGCATGCATCTGTTCACGAAAATCGTGTATAATTTGTTTAAATACTAAAGAAGGTATTTGCCTTTGCACGATAAAAATCATGGAAACTGAAAAACAATAAAACATGGAAGCTGAAGCGACATAAATTTAAAGACAAAATATAATCCTGCGAATTTCACAGTCAATTAACTTTTGGAATACATGTGAACAAATTTGTGAGTCATTGTAAATCTAGAGTTCAATTAAATAGATTATGCTTCAATACATGTAAAGAACAACCCAGTTGTATGAGTAAAGTAATGTAACTATTTTTAAATGTTAAATTCGTAGTGTGAAAACTAAATGCAGCTACAAAATTTGTGAAATCATACACTTTACATTCGATGCATTGTTACTGACTTACAAGCAAACGGAAAAAATCTTAAAATTGTAATCCACACATACCGAATTTTTGCTGAATTAAACATCGGTGCAATCTATGAATGACTTTTTAATTTTTAAATTTGATATAACTCCATTTAAAAATTAAGCATTAAAAACATGTTCTGAAAAAAGATGCCTAGTGACCCGAAATCGAACAAGGAAAATAGCATGCATGTATTGACAGAAAGAGATCAAGAATTCATTAGGATTGAAAAACAAGCGGGATAGAATCATAGCGTGAGTAACGCGATAAATGATGCGTCAACAACTGTAAAAATCTACGGAAATTAAATTTCATGGAATTTAGGATAACGTAAAGTTAGAAGCGCCGGTTGGTTACAGCTTTTTGGGCCAACCAGTGCCAGTGACCAGCTTTCCCGTGGAGTGCTCAACCGGCGTGTAAATCTCAAAGCAGAAACACTTTCTGAAACTTGCCATGTAACCACAAAATTCAAACTTGAAGTTTAATTAAAACTCGCTTAAACGATTTTGTAAGTTTGGAATGCGAAAAGGCGGACTTTATACTCGGTCGTACTGGGTTCTTTTTTTGTATGTACTTGTTTACTAATTTCAGATTTATGTTATTAAATATACAGAGAGAATCCACTAATAATTTGTAAGTACATGAAACAGCTTGTTACAAAAATGAAAGACAAAGAAAAAATTAAACTTTCAAAGTAAAGAGAAACTATTTAAGGGGGAATTTTCGTGTAACAGCTCTAAATGTAATTGATATTTACGAATTTGTTTTCTTTTTAAACCATTGTTAATATCGAGTTAAAATTTTGTGGAATATAAAGAAAATTTATATAAATTTACATTACAGAAAAAATTGTACGTTAATTTTTCCTTTTAGTTATTCATTAATATAGATTTTTGTTGATCTCCTCGATTCTCTCAACTCCTGTTGGTCGATGGTATAACATATGTTACAGTCATCTGATTGCAACAAAGGAAAACTTTTTTAAAATTTAGATAGTTGACACAGGAACTGAAACTAACAATAAGTTTCGGATAAAAGGATGAAAAATTGAAAAATTGTTAACGTTTGAAAGGAAAATGCCTTATTATTCAGACCCTGAAAGAATGTATAACAAATCAAATAAGCTTTGTTCGAAATTAATGGGTCAATTAGTTTTTGAGTTATCGTAAACGCCAATTTGATAAATCTGGTTTTGAGAAAAAAGCGTTTAAAGTTATTATTTCTTACCGTTCCACTTTGGCCGGTTTGTATTCGTTATTTTCATGAATTAGAGCTTCAAAATTTGAAAGTTGAATGTTCAATTGTTGCACTTTTAATTGGTGAAAAAAAAATCGAGATTTTATACCCATTATAGGCGAATCGCCTGTGAAATCTGAAGCATTTCCGACGCGTCTATAAAATCAATTCACAACAATGAAAACGAAAATGAATTCAACAACAGCATATGCCCAACAGGCGAAGGAACCTACTCACGAGAGAGAAATGCAAATTGAAGCGATAAAAGAACCCTCGTTGAAATCGTGACCGTTTCACGATTTATGGCTCGCTGGCTGACGCATCAAAGGAATTCGATCGACTCTACTTCGCCTTACACTTTAGGGGCGGATCGGTGGAGGTAGTATCAATTAAAATTGGTTACGGTACGTTCGAGAAATCTCGCAGCGAACAGCCTGTCATCGAGAGAGGTCATCGATCCGCCGAATCGGTCGTAAAATAAAGATTTGGCCAAGAGGGTGGCTCGTGGTCTCTTTTCGGAGGGGTTACTTTGCCCCCGCAGTATCCACATGCTGGCGCAGACACAAACACGCACGGACACGTACGGGGCGCACACTGGTTTCGATACTATAGGGGCGGATCGAGTGTGCTCGGCCTGAATACTGATTCTCGACGGACGCATACATTACCCGCGCGGATAAAAGACATTTGCATTTTGATGGACCGTGCTGAGTGCATTTGACGTTTCATATGCATTCCGCCGGCACGTCTGTGCGGCTACGTACGCGCACCAAGTGCGAAAAAAAATCACCCTTGCCCCCGTGTCGTCGCGAAAGGTATTTATATTTATTTCGACCGCCTCCAGAATCCCTATGAATATACGAGAAAAGGCTGGGTCGTGGGGAATTCCCGTTCGGGGATAGCGTTCCGATGAAACTGCAAATTCGCTAGAGGATCGAGGCTCGGCTTAAAAATGCGAGCTAATTTGAACGAACCGAGAAACCGAGTTGAAAAGACATACACTGTGGGCTATAAATTCAACATCGGTGAGAAGTAAGACTCCGCGGAACAACTTTTGCTTAACGAAGTCGCAAAACGTTCGCGCAAAGGAAAGAGAACGAGCCGGGGGGAAAATACGAGCAACTTTTGCTTAACATAATTAACAGGTTTCCATAGAGAGTCTAACGAAGAAACTTTGCGCGTAATGGGTTCGTTCTCTTTTTTTTTCTTTTGTAGATCGAAATACAAAGATATCCGGAGACAAGTCGTCGCTAACGAAGTCGCGAGAAACTGCGCGGATGTTAAAGTACCTTATTAATAAAACAAACTTCTTTATGAAGGTTTGACGGGTTACTGGTTTATTTTATCGATTAGTCGTTATGTTCAGTCTCGTCCCGGTGTATATTGCGAGGCTGCGATTCGATTGACTGGTATTTTGCCAGTCGTCAACTTTTCCCACGTGTAAACAGAGACAGCAATATGCAAATATCACGACGCTGAATGTTTGCCATGAGCAACGGAATATGAATGTTGCCTAGAAATTATTCATGGTCGTCGATATTTAAAGCTTTCTGCCGCGCTGGCCACGAATCAATTGCCGAAAACGTCGATATTGGTGCGGCCTGGAAACGGGATAAATGCGAGACTACGGTTACAATGGCCCCGAAAGATGTAGCAAATTGAAAAATCACCCATTGACGTGTGTAACGGAACGGAGAGGAAGTCACGTGTTCGTGCGCGTTCGAATGAATGAGTTTCCGTCATGTACACCGGACGGATTCTTTTTCTCGATGACACGCATCAACCGTCGTGACCTCAACGCAACATCGAGCACGACGATTTATCTCGGGTTCCGTTAGCTAACGGCTAAAGCGCAACTTAGAGTAACTCACCGTCACACTTGTACTTCTCGCTGGCCGCCGGCTACTGCTCGCAGACACAATTTCCCAAAATGCAGTCTCGGTTCTTTGTGGCGACTTTCGGGATCTCGGACAGTCACTTCAGAGGAAGAGTCTCTTTACTTCATGCCACGGTAATTGCTGTCACAGAACACCCGTGCACGAACAAAGCTGCGTCTTCCTCGCTTTCGACTGGCGAGCTTTGTCCAGAGTTAGCATTTCTGGAAAAAGAAAGTGAGTGCTGTAGGGGGTGTACCGTAGTACGAGAAGACGTGGACAATTATTTATGTCATATTCCATTCTGCATGGCGTAGAATATTTTCGTTTGCCGGGAAACGTTAACGAAACGGCAACAGGAAATTTTTGCGCTTTGTAGAAGAAAAAGAATTAATGATAAGACTTTGCGAAGTCTTGAGAATACCATATTCATTCATTACATAATGTCGTATAACATCAGCAGTGCTCCATATTTTTCTATAGAAAAATCGAGACATATGAAAAAATACAAGTAACTAGAAAATATATTTTTTTTTCAAATTGATTTATTAGTGAGATACTACCATCAGTGTTGGTAGCGTCAGAACAATTTAGAACAATTTAGAACAATTCTTAAAAAATAACATTTTAACCTAACTTTATTGGAATTCGAACTAGTACGAATTGTTTTGGTTACCGGCCAAATGGGGTAAAAGGACGGGGGTAATACTACGCACTGGTATTTAGGTTACTGTCTACTTCTTTTTGAACTCTTAATAATATTTGGAGTAAACACATATCTGCTCTGATAAAGGCTTGAGCATAATTTCGTTTTGTTGAATCTATGAAAAATTATAATCTTATGATAGTTTCCTAAATTTGAAGTTTCTAATTTCTATTGTTTTTGTCATCTTTAGCTTCATTTATTAAAAATAATATAAAATTATGTTCCATCTGTGTATTATTTGTTCATTTTCTTTTACTACACCTGAATGCATACTTTTACTCTACATGCGAACTTTTACCCACACGACTGCGTATTTTTACCCACATGACGGGGTAAAGGTACACAGTCTGACCAAGTCACTCTTTTGCTTAATTTAAAAAAAACCGTTTGGCCTATTGTCAAATACTCGTTACATTTTATGAGTCTATTAAATATGCTACTGATAGCGTAAAAAAGTGTTCCTCATATCATGGTAGTTTCGGCTCAGTGAAGCAAAAATAGCAAAAGTGCGTCCTTTTACCCCGAATGACCCTATGCTACATTGTACAATAGATAGTTCTATTTTTATTTCACGCTAGATTTACAGAATCCGTCAAATAGAGGTCCGCTATTATTTTTTATATGCGACTGAACCTTAAAAAACATTATGTGTAGTATTTTAAACTGGCATTAAATAGAGACAAAGAAGTGTAGAGTAAACATGATTTTTTAATTATGTATTTGTTAAAAAATGTATTATGTTGATACCTCGTACAAAAAAGCATACGATAAATAATCGTCCGCAAATCTACTGTGAAGATATAGAAAAATTTTTATTGTTTATATTTTAGTCAGTTTTAGCACTGGGTGTAAGTTAACAAAATTCTTCTGAACATGAAGTTAGATTATATTAATTAATTTCACCATTTGGTGATTGTATTATTTACACAATCACCATTTGGTGATAACACAAAATAGGTATATAAAATAATTGAGATGTTGTTTAACACCCTCCATAAAAATCTTATTCTATTATCAAATAGTATTGAAGCATTTTTACAAAAAATATCCCCGAAGTATTTTTTTATAAGAAGTCTTTCAATATGTTTCATACTCCTAATTATGAGGTTTATTTTCAGCCCCATAGAAGATTACTTTCATACATGAATATTGATACATAAAAATAATACATTTCACATAAATTTTGCTAAAATGGATGTTTGACACTGCGAAACGTTCCCTCACAAGGCTGCAAAATCAAAAGTAACACTATGACAATTGTCACAGCGCTGGTATACTGTCATCATAGTGATATCAATCTGTCATGATGAAACAAGTGGCAAAAAGCTTTCAGTGCCACGCGATGACGCAATGCCCATCACCTAAGCGGCGCGGAATCCAAAGCCATACATAATACGTAGTCCTTCTACACTCCAACAACCCCCATCGAGTATTATCTGTCGCGAGCGAACAGCCGAGAAAAACGGAGAAACTTCAGCTACAAAACAGGAAAATGACTCCTTTGACGCGTTGCAGGTAATAGCGATGGAAAAAGTGGACCTGCGAGAGGACCAGTAGGGAGTCGACACGAACGGGACGAGCACGAACAGGGGGACAGAGGAAGTTCAAGTAAAACTTGCGAACCCGAGGGAATGCTTGAGAAGCTTTATAACTTCGACAATCTTAAATCGACAGAACTACCGTGTCCCGTGGCCATGGAGCGAGTCGGAGAACGGGGGAGGGGCGAATAAATGTACGGAACGAGGGAGAGCAGGATGAAGAGGACAAGTTGATAGCCCAAGAGGGGTGAACGGAAAGGGAACGTGAAAAATAGCCGCGTGTATTACCCCGTCGCTGATAGGACGAGGGTGGCAGGACCGGTCACGCTTTGACACTGTCCATTGTCTTTCTTTTATGGGCTCGTGTGCCTTCGGGTGAACCAATTCGGGAATCTGAATTATAACAAGCAGCGGAGATTCATTGGAACGAATTAAAAGAAAATAAAAACGGGAGCCTGTAAATCTTGACTTGATTTATTTCGTGCACCTTCTTCCTCGCTTACGAGAAAACATTCACATTTTAATGTTAGATGTATAAGTAGGTAATTGAGACAAGTACAACTAATATCGCCCACCAAATTTACAATCGTTTTCAAATAAAAAGTAAGTGAATTTTCATATCAAATCAGACACAAACGAAACAGACATTATTTAGTTTAATATACATTAGGTTTAAATATAAAAAATGTTAACATTTTTAATTAAGACTAATAAAACAGAAACTAAACCAACATCGACATTTTGAGAAATAGAAATTTTGATTAATTTATATATTTACGTGGTTTTATTGAGTGAAGTTAATTAGTATTGTATTTGAAAAGTTCAGAAACTAACATAGAATAATAATTTTATTCTTTTTTACGATTTTGTTTACATGTCAGGATAAGGAAGTTCAGCAAGAGAATGAAGAGTTCATCTTGGAATCCCAAAGTTGAAACAGCTGAAGTATCCATTCTTCCTTTTTAACAGCTTTTACTGTTTGCACCATTTTTTGTTTATATCAATTTCTCCATTTATTTATTTTTGTCTATGAATTTAAAAATAATTGTATCATTATTAGAATAAGAAATAACGTTACTTTTCGGTAAATAGTGTAGAACATCCATTAGAAATTCTTGTAGACAATATTGTCTTGTAGGCAATATTGAATGCACATTGACTAAAATACAAAATAATTATGTTTATTAATAAATATGTACAAGTCGATTAAATTGTTTCATCATATCGTTAATTAGATACTTCTAGTAAATATTCAGGCATTAATACAATTTTTAAATTTATCTTTTCTTAATATAATCCAAATTTGTCACAGCGAGATATTCACACACTCTTTTGCGTCGTCGAAATTTATTATAATACTTTTTTAGCACATGCAAATAGCACTATCTTTGGCCGTTGATAGGGTTAGATACAGTGAAGCCTTATGTACAACACGCATAAGTTTCATTTGTATGAAATAAATAATTTACGAGAGAGAGTGTTTGTATTTTTCATTTTTTCGAGTGCCGTTCCAATTGTACATGGAGCAACGAATGAAAGAAATTTGCTCGAAACTTGACAAAAGTGCAACTGACACCTAAGAAATGGTAAAAACAACTTGCACAGGAAATGCACTTCCGCGTGCAGTAACATTTGAACGATATGAATATTTAAAAAATGGTCGTCAATAAAAATCAAAGGTGAAAACACTGGTCGTTATATTTTACACTTCTGAAAAGTGGATTCATCGTGTAGTGTTTCCGGGCCAAACTGCAAATTCAGAGTTTTATTTAGAAGTTCTGAAACGATCGTTGAAGCGAATAATGCGTGTAAAAAAATGTGTACATTTTGTAGACTTAAACTATCTTCTACGATTTTTGGCACAATGTCAAGTTAAAGTAATTGCCCTCAGTGTTCATCAAACCTGGTTCGGGTGGAGTTTTTGTTATTCCCAAAACCAAAAATATCACTAAAAGGACACTTCTTTTACAGTTTATCAACAATTCAAAATGTAAAACCTGAATTGAAGACAAATCCAGAAAAAGTCCATTGTAACGAACAGTTTCCATTAAATATTCGTTGTGAAAACGTGTATTGAAAAAGAAGGCAACTATGTAAAAGATTAAGTAATAAAAAGATCATAATCATAACTCTTTGATTTTTTGTCTTCTCAGTTTTTGTACCTTATAGACATACTTTGTATAAAAAAAACCGGATGAACTTATTGGACAACCTAATTACTAATATTCTATACATTAGAATTGGAACGCATCGAAATTAATAGTTTAGACCATACATTATAGAGCAATACTCAACGTGAACGAAAAGTTCCGACAATTTTCCAGTCTATGAGAAAAGCACATTTCCCCAGAAATTGTTTAGGAGTTGCGCTGTCTGATCCCAGGCAATGCCATTAAAACCGTACGTCCGAGCACACGCGTCCATCAGAACCGCCTCCAAATAATGAATACTTAAACAGCGCCGCGTCAAGGAACTATCTTTTATTTGGACCGGCGCGGCGGTGCCGCGCATGAACATAATCGACATAGTCGGCCAAAGGAATCGACAGGCCGCGTTAATTTAATGAAAAATTCCCGATCGTGTGAAGATCCCGGCGGTGTTGTTCGCGCATGTTCCCCCCGCTCCGTCGAGCGTCGAGGAAGCGGCGAGTAACGAGAAAAGGATCGTATGGAATTAATGACGGCGCGTTCCGCCCCCTTGTCTTCGCGCCGTCTACCTTCTCTCTGTGAACGAACCCTCGGCCGGCATTCCGCCGAAGGCGCAACGTATCGGCAGACAAAGGGAGCTGTCTCGAATAACGTTAAAACAGTGCAAGCAAACCAGTGTAGGTAACAATTGGAAGAAGAGAGCGGCACGGGACTGCCGGCGGTCCCAAGGGGGTGGGAAATACCTACGCACCCCCTACACACCCGTTCTCGCCTGTCTCGAATCGAAGAGTCGCGTCGGGGGTCGCGATGCGGCCGAGCCACCCCTCGACGATCGCTCGCTCCTCGTCTCCCACGCGTCACGCCGTCTCGCTCCCACCCCCTCCGCGTCCCGGAGCCCCGTGTGCTTCTACCCCTCGAAAAAAACTCGGCTTGCATTTCAGTAAAGAGCCAACCCATCCGCGTGCATGGACAATGGGACCAGACGCCCTGCTAGACGGCCGCCAACGCCCTTTCTTTTCGACACACGCGTCTCTACGTACCCGGCAGCGTGTGCGTCGTCGACAGGGAATATACAGTGTCTTTTCTACCCCTCCTACACTCTGCCAACCCTCTTCCATCCCCTCTCCTTCACCTCCTCCTACCCCTTTCCTTCTTCTCGGGCTCTCTTCATGTGTGTCTGACTTCTTTTTTAAGAGCACAGCGACAACGACGACGTCTCGCCCTGGCTTCCTGCTCGCGACGCGTGCACTCCGGCACAGCAGCGTGAAAAACAATTTTCTGTGCCGTGTGGAAGGATAGTCGCGGGGTCGGCTTGGTACTCATCCAGCTGTAAGTACAACACCGTCGGTAGATGTTGTATGACTCGTCGATTTCTGGCGTAATGACGCGAATCGTCGCCTTCGTTACTCGCGATTACTCCGTGTGTGATCTTATCCGGCGTGTCCTATGAAATTCACGCGGAAACTGCTTGAAAGATCATGATTAATTGGTCTGAAATTCACTCGAGCGAGAAGTCTGTCCTTTTGAAATGCTCGTCGTGATGTTGGGAGATTGAATCTGATATCAGAATTGCATCATAAGTATGGAATTTTTGCAATCATCTAATAGATTTGGGGACGATTTGTAACGATGATATTGACAGTGAGGATGATGGAGGTACATACATACCAAATAAACCTCTCCTTTTGGAGAAGGTTGTCTTTAATAAGAAAGTCTTCTTTTAGAGAGTTTCGAGCATTATGCAAATAAATTATTTTAAAAATAACCAGTGGGATAATTATTTTATTGGACTATCTGTTATTTGAAACGATAAAGTGTTAGTTTATTTGGACAGACAAATGATTTTGTGACGAACTCTTTAAATAAGCACAATTTAAAAAGCAAATAGGGTTTAGCTATAAAAAGTCCCACATTTTATGTTTAATAATTTATGTGTATTGAAATGTATTCAATGTCAAATTATTTTATTTTATGTCGGTGTAGCAACTAAAAAAATGTATTATTAAAGTAAACAATTATTCGAATTCAACAAACAGTGGTTTTTCTCATGTTATTACTAAAATAAAACTGAAGTTTTGAAATGATTAGTGAAATTTCAAATTATTTCAAATCATTATTTGTTGCCTTATTTCAAATAAAGTTTGGCGAACCCTGTTTCAAGATAGCCTTGCATGGTCTACGATTTAGTAGACGTGTCTGACTATGACTTGCTGTGCTTACTTATATGCAGGGTAGAATTACATATTTTTTAAATAAAATATTTAAAAAATGATGTAATTTTAAAAATTACGTGAAGGTGAAATTCGGTGTGTAGTACGGTGGGGTTTCGCGAATATGTCGAAAACCAAATCCGAGCGGCGGTAATATTTAGAAAGAAACAGTTGTTCACAATTCAAGTTCTATACCATATTTCAAAATCATTGAAATCGGTGATAATGCTGCTTTGTAACTAAGTACCTAATACGTATAATAATAACTCTTTTAAGTTAAAAAAAAAAAACATTAATTTTAAGTGTACTTTTAATTTTATTCCTGCTCCAATTCCCAGTAAATAATACTTACGCATTAATTACGTAATAATTTGATTACCTGCTGCAATTTGTAATATAAAATAATACACTTATAGGAAATATTATTTAAAAATCATTCAGAGAAACTGTATGCTGTATATAGTTTATTGATTAATTTTCCATTCAACCGTCAAATGAAAGCAATTCTTTTCAAATAACTTATTTTTTAAATAATTTCGTTATAATCGTTAAAACCAAAATCGCCCCGTTTCAGCACGAGGTTCTCAATTAAGGTTTCACATTACCGGTCCACAAAAATTCCATTCCGTGACGTCAATTCGTTTTCAAGCAAAGTGTTGCTCTTATCCGCGAAAACTGGTCCTCGACAATTCATTTTTAATTCTGTCTCGACCTCTGTTTTCCCGCTCGTTACGTCAAGAGCAAGAAATGCACCGAGCATTTACAAGTACGCTCGAGTTCATCCGACGCCTCGATGAAAATCCCGCCTAAGACCATGCGGTCGTTATTCAAATTATAAACTCCCCTAACAATGGAAACGTTACTATTTACTCTCTCTTTCTCTGCTACATACACACAGAAGCGCGCGCGCGCACATATACCGCTTCTTCTCAAATTTCAACTCCCATTCTGCCTAACACCGCTCGCCGCCGTTCGAATCAGTCGAGTGCATTTACGAAAGTACCCGCATTCACACCTTCCGCGCACGGCGCTGAGCAGCCACGCGACGGAGACTACGAAACAGGAAGCCTCTGAATTCTTTTGTTTCCCGAGTCTGGGCGCGCGCAAAGCATTCCCGGCAGCGGGCGTAGCTCCGTGGCTGCTCGTTAAAAAACGAAAAGGGTCCCGCTCGTTTGTCCTCGCTTTATTTTCATTTCATCTCTCCCTTTCGCCGCCCCTCCCGCCGACCACCAGTTCCCTCCTCGTCTGACCGCTCGTTTCCCCGCGGACCCCAGTTCGAAAGTAATACGCCACCGCTTAATAACAATATTATGTCTGGATACATACGTCGGGAACAGGGCTGGTAAGTAAACCTCGAGCAGCGGGGTCGAGGGGTTGCGCGCCAAACAACGCGACAGACGTCGAGGCTGCCGGGTTTTCTTTCTGCACCGCGAGACAAAATGTCGCTCGCCCTTACCGTCGTACAAGAACCGTCCGCGCGACTTTCTTCCAGCTCCTCGAGACTGGAAATTTAGCTGGACACGTTTCTTCGGCTGGAGGAGTTCCAGACAAGGCTGGAAGTTATTTTGTTTGAGACGAAAATTTTGCAGGATATTTATTTAATTCTTTATATATATGCGGTTATGATAACCCTTTACTGTACTAGCACAAGTTATAAGTAGACTGTAGTAAGTAAAAATGTATTGCACATATCATGTCTACATTGAGAGAAAAAAATGTTTTAATTTATAGCATACATTGTGTGAAATTTTACTACATTTTCTACTAAAACGGCAGTATTGGTGAAAGTGGTTATGTTTTTACTACACCACCAGTGTAGTAATATTTGGTTCTGAAGACTTGATAAAAGGTACAACCTCGTGTGCTGTTTTTTACTACACGAATATAGCAAAGTTGGAACTTCGCTCAAACTAAAAAGAGTTTTTCTGTATCGAAATACTGAGGTGTGCTCGGTGACGAGGAAGGCGGGGTGTAGGATAGATAAGAGAATTATAAGTTATACAAAGTGTTGACGACTGGAGGAGGAGAAAACTTCGGGGTGAAAGAAGAGAAGGCGGCCACGGCGATTTTCGTTTTGGACCATCGGATCAACCAAGACTTGCTTTATTATCAGTAAACCTACGCTGACGGACCCGCGTTTGAGTTGTGGAAGATTATTTCGGAACTCGTCTTATACAAGGTGTCCCAAACTCGAAGCTTTGTTAAAGGAGAGTGGTGTAATGACGCTGATGTATTCAACTTGAAATGAAACAGAATCTGCAAAGAGCAAATCACACATAATACGTCTGCGTTAGAGGTCACAAATTTAATTGATTCTGCATTATGTTTGCCTGCATTTTCGATGACCGGTCGAAATGATTTCGTTTCAGCACCATACAAAAATTTAATTGAAAATAGAGAATGAAAGGGTTTTGGATTGATTTTATAGAAATATATCGTCAGTATTCGTGTTTGTGGGATTTGAAATGTAATGATTATTCAAATCCCGTAACAGAGTCATGTGAAAAAAAGTATGCCGCTGCTGTAACCAATTTTTGCACCATTTTTTCTATTTTTCTTTTTATTTTCCTCTTCTGCCAGTAAAATTATTGTAAGTGAGGCTGCTGTTCTTTTCGACATGCTTGGTGCCATCGAGAAAACGTACTACAAAACAGTGTGTTGTACAGCCGATCAAAAAATATGTGACGCTCTAATACTGACGCGACCGTGCGTGCGGACGATCGTTTGTAAGCAAAAGTGAATACGATCAATCTTTACAACCGTCTGTCCAACTTATCATACTACTTGTTGTCGCGTCAGAAATGTCACCAACTTTGTGTATGGTGCAGATAACGCACGTTTTCCATAACTGAGGAAATAGACCATTAGCGAGTGACTTGTTAAAAATTAACCAAGGAATCCTTGACATTATAAAAACACATGATTTAAATAAAGGAGTATGAATACCATCATTACCTGGACCTGTATTTATGTATAAGTTAATGATGCTATTATAAATTTCACTAATATCAATGCTGAGCTCTGTACTATTAAGATTAACGTTATAATTGAATTCAGAGTTATGTGAGCAATTCTGATCTTTCGAATATACCGACTCAAAACATTGAACAAACGCATTTGCAATTGAGATGTCATCGTTAATTAACTTAGGAAAAGAATTCTTGGTACGACGCGGAATCTACAAAGGAAATCTAAAGGGTGTCTTTGATTTCACTGAGAGAGAAAATAATTATTCACTCCTTGAATGAGCAAAATCCTGTTACGTTACTTAAGGTATCTCGGTATTTTATAAAAGTAGAAAAAACTTCAGATAATGTTCTCTGACTATAATCGCCAATTACTTTCCTTCTGTCCAATCTTCTGTCGAACCCATCGATCACCTTGCGGTACTTCGGTCCGAAGTGAACGCGAACTCGTTCAGAAACCCCCGAACGCAATAATAATTGCGCGGAGAAAATCGTTCTAATGGCAGTCGGAAAAGACCCCTCGGGATAAAAGGAAATACGTACAAAAATACCTGAACGTGAATTTGAAGACCGAGGGTCGTATAAGTGCCACGAATGCCCATTCATGGGTTTCGCGAGTGATGCAAAAATGAGAAAGCACCGCTATTGTGAGATAGATCTCGCGATATAAAGTAATGAACTGTTTAATGCGATGCGGAGAAGAGAAAAGACCAGCATTCATCTATCATCTATACCTGTGTTGTACAATAGATCCTCGATACTTGATTTATTGTATTGCACCGCAAGATAATAGACGTATCCATTTAATGACGAGAATAAATCAAGTAAAGAAATGTTTGAAGAGAAATTCTAATGCAAATTTCACTTTAGGTACAACTGAATAATTACTCTGACATTTGCATGAATTTAGCATTTTTTTATATCAATAGTTCTTCATCATAAAGTCTCTTAACGAGGTTTGAAAACTTTTGTATTTTCATCATGAATGCGCCTTTTTCATGCGCTACGCCCATTAGATGGAAGCATCAGCTTCTCGAAAAACTTGAAAGTCTCGGTACAGTATATTAATGATTCCCTCCTCGGGGGATTTATTGTTCCCGAGGATCTATCAGCGGGGATTTGGTGGTCCTCTGTCAGGGTATCTCTATAATGCTGAAGCTACAACACCCTCGCGCTCACCTCCTACTGCCCCTTAACAACAGTTCAATTAGTTCCGACTTAACGGCTTTCAGTTCCGGTGACTCGTGACCGGAATGTTGGATAATTATTCGCTGGGCGGAAACTGCGAAGCACGAATTTTCGCCCCTCGGAAAATATATCCTTTCTAAGCGTTAGTCGATTCCTCCTACACAATATTAACTTCCACTTTTGTGGTCGCGAGACGAAACTTCGCGTCACCACCTCATACGGTCAATTCGTCTCTTTCAACTGAACAATAGTGTATGTACGCTAGATAGTGTACAAGATCATTTGTTCAAGTAAAGGTTTTTATTAAGTGATTTTCGTAATTTGAACATTTTGAGAAGTTTAAGATAAAAATATTGGGTGTTGTAATCTCAAGCATTAAGCACTCTATGTTTATTAACTTGCTAACGGTGTTTTTATGAATACGCACGAGGTAGTCCACGAATTGGTCGTCCTGACATTTGAACTGTTTCGAATAATTTAACAAAAATAGTTTTTAAACGAAACTGCATCAATATTAAGTAAAAAATGTACAGGAGCAAAAGAACATTCGAAAAATATAATTTTTTCATAAAAAACTGGAATTATTTTGTATTTTTCAAACAAAACTATGCAAAGTGTAACAAATACTAATATACGTAGAAATATTTTAAGAGACAGTAGGAGACCATAATTGGATTATAAAGTGGCATATATCATAATGTCCGACCTATCTCCGTTTTACAGTAATAGGGTCATTCAGGGTAAAAGAACGCACTTTTGCTGTTTTTGCTTCACTGAGCCGAAACTACCATGATATTAGGAACACTTTTTTGCGCTATCAGTAGCATATTTAATAGACTCATAAAATGTAACGAGTATTTGATGATAGGCCAAACGGCTTTTTTTAAATTAAGCAAAAGAGTGACTTGGTCAGACTGCGTACCTTTACCCCGACATGTGGGGTAAAAATACGCAGTCGTGTGGGTAAAAGTTCGCATGTAGAGTAAAAGTATGCATTCAGGTGTAGTAAAAAAGAATGAACAAATAATACACAGATGGAACATATTTTTATATTATTTTTAATAAATGAAGCTAAAGATGACAAAAACAATAGAAATTAAGAACTTCAAATTTAGGAAACTATCATAAAATTATAATTTTTCATAGATTCAACAAAACGAAATTATGCTCAAGCCTTTATCAGAGCAGATATGTTTTTACTCCAAATATTATTAAGAATTCAAAAACAAGTAGACAATAACCTAGATACCTGTGCGTAGTATTACTCCCGTCCTTTTACCCCATTTGACCGGTAACCAAAACAATTCGTACTAGTTCGAATTCCAATAAAGTTAGGTTAAAATGTTATTCTGGAAAAAATCGTTCAATAACTATATAAAATCAACAAAAACAACTTACCTCTAAGAATACATAAATAATACTTCCACAAACTTTTCCCTGGTACGAAAAAAATCGAAATTACACGTCAATTTTAAGTTTTTACTTGTAATTCACAAAGCGAGACTCGCACCGCTCAACAGGTGTTGACACAACATGGCGGCCCACGCGCACCCAATCCCGACGAGCCGGCATCCCCGTTCTGTCACCCCCCTCAGAGAAAACGGCACTTCGTACTTTTACCCGCTGCGCGCTTTTACCCCGAATGATTCTAATGAATTGAAGTTTACATGCTCATACGCTAACCTACACTGAGAAAATTCGTGGAGGAAAAATTACTGCATTGCGTAGTAAAGAAGCAGGATAGAGTGAAATGCGTTCCTTTCTACTGCATTGAAAGGAAAAAATAGATGACCCCTTCTCTTCTTCCACCCCGAAGTATTCCTCCTCCAGTCGTCAACACTTTGTATAACCAAAATAATTCTCTTATATATCCTACATATACTCCGCTTTCCCCGCCGCCGAGCATACCTCAGTATCTTCATAAAGAAAAACTCTTTTTAGTTTAAGCGAAGTTCCAACTTTGCTACATTCGTGTAATAAAAAACAGCACACGAGGTTGTAGCTTTTAGGAAGTCTTCAGAACCAAATATTACTGTACTGGTGGTGTAGTAAAAGCATAACCACTTTCACCAATCCTACCGTTTTAGTAGAAAATGTAGTAAAATTTCGCACAATGTATACTATACATTAAAACATTTTTCTCTCAGTGTAATAGTCGAAAGATTCTAAAATTGCATAAGCCCATTGGCCAGCAAAAAAAGTTTTAATGCATTTCGTTGTATCTCTTATAATAACGAAGGTACAGCAAAGTATAATAAAACCGGAAAGACTATCTTCCCCTACACAAAAGCTAAATCACTGAATCTTCGAAAAGTTGGTTGCGGCTGACAAAGCCAGAAGCCAGTCGGATCGTGTCGACTCCGGAGAGCGAAGATCGAAGGCCGCGAAGAAGATCGTAAAATGAAGTAGTGGAAAAGGATTGGAGGAGGAAGGAAGTTAACTATGAAGGGCGGCTTAATGTGTTTGCGCGAAGTAGCGCCTATCCGAAAGAGCGCCTAGGAAATGAAATACCGCTGCGTACGTAAACGAGCTGTCAGAGCACTCTGGAGTAAATAACTAACTTTCTTGGCTCCTTGTAGCGTCTTAAACCGTCACGAGGAGCTCGTTACGTGCTCGATGTCCTATTCGCCGTCTCGCGACCCTCTGCACGAACCGGGAAGATAGTATTCTGATTACCAAGCGACGACTTCGCTGATTAGAATCGCCTAGTAAGTTATAACCGTTGCGCGTTATTTGCGCAAGCGGATTGGCAAACAGCGGTAATTACTCGAGAGGAGAGGATGACGGAGCGGCGACTGCATTTTCCGCCGGGGATGGAAATATCGTTGCAGCCGGTTCGCGTTGCACACTTGTATTGTCAGTGGCGAAGGAGGAGAGTAGAGGGCGGGATTCTGCAATTTTGAAGACGAATGAACGATATTGTACACTGTCCTATATTTCGCGGAAATACGACGAGTTCAACGTAAAGTTCAGCGTCGTCTCTGCGAAGAGACCAAGTGCCTCTCTCACAATGGGTGTTTTATGAAGAAAGTTGAAGTGGACGTGGGGGAAAGAATCAACGGTGAAAGATTTTTCCAGTGGCAATAAAGGGACTCGCCGAGTCAAGCAGGACAAAGATTTATGAGGAAAACGTGATCTTATTTTGCCTGAGTCTCTGAAAATTGTCCATAATAGGGGAAATGAAATATGACGAGGGGAGCTCGTTATCGAACATAATTGAACGAAATATGGTACGTTCTAAGTAATTCGCATTAATGCCTTCTGTCCGCAAGTCCAAACGTCTCGATGCTCGTGCCTTGAATATTTTGGACTCTTTCCTTAAATCGAAAATTATGTTGCGTTTTAAAAAAAAAAAGAAAGGAAAACCCGAATATAAAAAAATTACTGGACTAAAATTACAAAAGTTTGGCCAAAATTATACAACAAATAGATAAAGAGCTTATGGTGATTGAACTTTTTTTACTACTAAACTTGTTTACACCTAAAATTTGTATAGAACCGCTGATAGTGAAACTCCTCGTGTATCGAAGCGGAAAAACACGTTTATCCATCAATGCAGAACATGGTGTACCTTCAAAAGCAGTTATTAAAACCGAACCGTGTAGCGTTATAGGGGAAACAGAAGCTTTCATGGAACCCTCTATAATGACGGGAATTCGATATTAATTATTCCTTTTATACAGCCATCAGACTCATCCCTAGAGAGTATATCGTGTCACTTGCAGAACACACATTGCAGATTAACGTAACAGATTTATAGATTGTATGTGGATTTTTAAAAATTATTTCTCTTTTCCCTCTTATCATTTTGCTGGTTTTTTCATTTGTCACGAAAGCTGTATCAATGTTTTCTGCTAAGGTACTCCGTAAATATTTACAATTTTAGAGCATACTACTTTTACGTAGCAGTAGCAACAAAATCCATTTGAAAAGACCTCCATAAAATTCCGAATATTTTAACGTGTACTGTCATATGCGGCATTATAAAACTGCAATGAAACGTATAACTCGTGTTGACAAATTTTCAAACTTTTAACGATTTGAACTTCAAAATGACCAAAACCGTGTACACGACTGGCTCTAAATTGTTTGCGAAGTTTTATTGAAACAGTTGAAAATTCATATTGGATATCAACTACAGTGATGGAAAATGAATTCGCTTTTTGCGAGAATATTGATTGCCCAAGCGTTCGACTAACTTCACCTCCCTTATCGATCAAAAACCCTTTCGACTGGCACGGCGACAAAAGAAATTCTTTTTTCCCGCTCCAACTTTCGTTTTTCGAGAAGTTGAGAATAATCTATTCCCACCGCCACGAGCCAGCAATCATAACTTTGAAACCTTCCTTAATTCGTCGCTCCGTTGCTCTCTTCTTATCGTTTTCTGTCCCGTCCCATCCCTTCGTTTTCGAACGAATCGCCTCGTCGCCTGAAACTTTTCGTCAAATCAATAAAAGAAATTGCCAACCGTGTGGCGAACGGATTTGTTAATTCAATGATTCCGCTTCAAGAGTGATGCCGGACTGTAAAACTTTAGTACGGCTCTCGAAGTCTCGGAGTTCCGACGGCCTTGCTAGCGATAAGAAGCAACCGACTAAAATTGGATTGATAGTTCACAGACTGCGCTTCTGTGGAACTTAACTTTTCCATTTAAGCGACGTTCTCTTTTCTCTTTGCGCGCTAATTCCTTTCTAGCTAAAAACATCGGCCTTCGGGGACACCTGTCTCTCTCCTAGCGCGCAAACTGCTTAGAATTAACCTGTAGAAGCATGAAAGCCCGTGGAAGCAAGTGCAATGTAAATACTGCAGCATCAAAGGTATCCGCTTAAGGAGGACGAAATATCAACAAATCGAATTTATTTGAAGATGCAACCTTCTCTGATTCATTTTTCGTCTTTCTCGACCTTAAAATGGATTTCTCTGATGCAATTTTCTTTATAGTCTTCGCGAAAAATATAGCTTCCGTTGATTTGCTGTTAAATAGTTAATTTTCTATGTATTATAGAAAGTTAATATTTTAATGTACCGTCAAGAACCCATCCTGAGCAGTTTCGTATAAATATAACTATCATACAATCAATTGTCATACTAAAAACGGATCCTAAACACTTATGAAATAGCTATTAACTTTTTCGAATTTTAAAAGTAAAATTTGATAGTTAATATTAGACACAATTTGGGTGATCAGAAATTCCTTCTTTTGCTTTTTTTTATTTTAGAACTTAAATTATAATTTAATTATTATTATTTCTGCACTTTGTTACATGTCAAATTAAAAATAAAACATGGATTTATTCAAATATCTCACAAATTTTATTCATCAGGAATATTCATTATTTAGTCATCAGGAATTTGGGTCCTTGATGGTAGTTGTTAGTAAATTAATTATGGTGAAAGTAAAATGTGGAATACATCTAATTTTTAAGAGATTCTTTCTTTGTTTGCTTTTCTTAGGAACTAAGAAGCGGCGAAGAGGATTAAGACGTTTCTGGTCAGACAGATAGTCGGCGCCTAACAAGGAAACATTATGATTGACCTTGAATGACATTGAGTAATTATAGTCACTGAATTCCTAATGAAAGGGACTATCATCATAGATGTTTAGAAAATGGTGGTTGTATTCGAAAAAATTAGGTTGACCTTCATATCTCTAACGAAAGATGACAAAAACAATCATTTTTATGGAATCGTATGAGCACCATAGAACCATTCAACCTTGTCTTTAAGACATTTAACGCATCTTTAAAAACATTAAAAATATTTCAAGTACAAACGTTCGATGACTAACGTACCCTGTATATGCCAAATAAAAAGTTTGCATGAAATAAACTTTTTTACAAGTAGCCCAACATTTGCAAAAGCAGCACAAACAACATAAGCTTTAATAATTAAATAAGCTCGGTTTGTACGAGAAAAGAAATTTCTAATAGGAAAAACATCTGTGTTAGAAATTTGCACCAAGAAAATGCGATGACCAAAGATACAAATTCATGTAAGATATACAAGAAAAAAAAAGCAAAAAAAAAGAGAAAAATGGCTTTCCTTTAATGACATTTTAAGTACAACATACTATATTACTACCTTATCATTTCAAATTGTATACACTTACTGACAAAAGTTAATAAACGAAATAATCATTTGGGAATTACTGTAGATTACTCAAAATGAACTGTAGCCTTTATATATGTATATTAAAAAAAAAAACCTATTGCATGTATCAACATGTATGAAATATTATCTCTTTATACTATGTTCATATAATGTTTATATAATGTATTAACAGCTAGCATTCAGCATATAATTTCATCATTGTAAACAGTTTTCAGCAAAATATATTTGACGTGGCGACCCTTGACTCGAAATGTTTCCTCTTCACTATTCAAAGATTCTCGTTTCCAATACTAACAACGAAACTTCCTCCTTTGATCTTCATCCAGAAACACGCACGCCTTCTTTGCACCCATGTTGCCCTCCGTTCTCTTATTAGTTGCATCCCAAAGTCTCAGTTCGAATTCACAAAGGAAACGTTGCCCCTCTTCCCGTCCAGGAAAAAGGCGGATATGTACTCTTTAAGGAAAAGAAATCCGATCGGGCACGTAATCAAATGACACATAACAAGATGAAAGGAGCCGTGATATCTGCTTCGAGGCAGATAGAAAAAAAAAAGCGGATGCGATAAGAGGTTGAACGCAAGTCGCAGACACGCGAGCTTGTAAGCGCGGTAAAAGGAGACTGGATTGAACACAGCCGACTTTGTATGGCGCGTCCATGGTACGAGTGAAAGACGGGAAAAGAAGACGACGGAGTATAAGGAAGACGGCTTATGGATTTTCCCCTTTCGAATTTTCACGCGGTAACCGTACGTATAAAAGGCTGGCTGGTGTCAGGACAGTTAGGTTCGTCGACGTGACCCGAGAGTTCGCCTGGAATAACCTCCATTTGTACGGGGAATTACATCCGCGGAGGAGGAAAAAATATATTTCTATGTCGTGTCCTGGCGTTGAAGACGAAAGACGCTCGACTAGAAAATTGCAGAGCGCCAGGGACTCGGAATGGTATTGCGTATTTCAACGGGGGATTTACGTGTCGAAAGGTTCGTGTGTGTGGGTGAAATGTGCTCGAAACGAGATAACATGGTGCTCGCGAATGTAGCAAATTTAATACGGTTTACGAATGTTTCGGAACCTCTGATTTCGATGAAGTTGATTCCAAATGAACATTATAAACATTCCTTGCATTACAATTTTTTGGTCAAAGGACTCTGTGAAACTTTTGAGAGCAGAGTAAATATTCCGCGAAACAACAGCATGGTTACATGGTCACCTAGGGAGTCATGAATGCAACAAGTATTTCATAAAAGTGGTATTAAATTCAAACTAAATTAATCACGTGAAGTTGCACGGTATGATGTAGTCGACGGACTAATTCAGGCGTGCAGAATTGATCGTTAATTAAATAAATTCTGACAAACACAGATACAATCGGAACAAGACATGTCGAATATGTGGACACAAAGAGGACCGTTATGTCATTGTGTTATTGATCCCAAAGAGTAACGTTTGCTGTTATATTAACGTAGCTACATAGAACATTGTCACCAGCAAAGTGCTTGACGCACAGGATCGCCGACTATAGCAATAACCTAGTGACACGTGCAAGATGGTGGGTATAACCTGCGATATCCAGGTACGGAAAGTGTGCCTGTCATGTAAAAATGATTACTTCGCAACAGCCGCGACGCTCCGCGCTTGTCTGACCCTCATCGTCAATTGCTATCTTTCAAGTAGACTGTGCAGTGTGCAGTTCATGAATGCATTAATACGAAAGTCTTCCTAGTTCGATGCCGTGAAAATGAAGGAAGTTGCGGAAATTTTAAAAAGAAAAGCATTTAATGCGTTCAAACTTTTTTAAGCAATAATAAATCTTTTTTTTTAAATTACAGTGAACAGATGAAAGAAATATTCGTTACTAGTTTTCTTGAGTTACTATTTACAAAACTCGCATTTGGTAACATGGAGAAGTAAGATATTGTTTTCTGAAACACAACAATTTTTATCTGAAATGGTATTACTTTTCTCTTTTTCTAGAAAAATTCCTAATCTATATTATATGTATAATAACAAATTATGTACTGACAGTTGAAGTGGTTGAAGGAATATCCTATGATGGATGGAAATTTCGAAAATAAGTATTCTTTTAGTTGCATTTAATTATATTATAGACAAGGTAAATGTACAATTATTTATCATATTCACAAAACTATGCTATTCTACTCCTTTGAACATAATTTTGCTGCCATTGTGAGGATCCTTCCTCCATTGTAAAGTAATGCCTGAATTTGTCATATTCTATCTGAATAATTATCTGAATATACCTTCAACGTTCAATGCATGATTTGTTATTATACAGGATGTAACAAAAATGTTGCAGTTCCTTGAAAGACGTGATTCCTGATGTAATTTTAAACAACTTTTTCCTTAGCGAAAATGTTAGGTGGGGCTTTGTTAACGAGTTATTAACGAAAAACACCGACCAATCGGGAAGCGAGTACAGCGGATTAATGATGGCGCGGACTATAGCGAACCAATACTACTCGCAGCTAAAATTCATCCACTGTATTCGTGCTTCTATTGGTCGGCGTTTTTCGTTCATAACTCGTCAACAAAGCTTCGCAGGACATTTTTGCAAAGGAAAAAGTTGTTTAGAATCACCCCAGGAATCACCCCTTTCAAGGAACTGCAACATTTTTGTTACACCCTGTATAATATAGTTAAATGTAGTTTTGCACTTCTAATAATAGCAACAATACATATGTCTCTGTTCGTATTTAATTGTACGTATCACAAGTACAACTTCCTCATTCAGTATACATATTAAACGGTATAGGGTGAAGGCACTAGTAGTCGACCAGTTAAAGCTAAATTTGAATTATATGTATTAACAGAACGAAACAGTCAATGTTCAAAAATATATGATATACATGATAATACTTTAAATTTATTCAATGTATCACTAATATTTTTTGTTTGTATATAAAAGTTTTGGAAAAGGTGTAATTAACGTTAAAAGTAAAGTGTCTGAGTCGCTTCAGTAGTCGATCATGTAATCTAAATTATCGCATTTGTTAAATTTGTCAAGCTCATAACTAAAAATGTTGATACTTTTTAAATAAATACAGCCTCATTTTTCAATGACAAATGTATACAGCTGAATTACATTAGCTATTTTTTTCTCAAAGCTCGGTTTCAGGCGACTCGTGTTTGAAACCAGCAATTATACATGTAGAATCAAACCTCGTTTAGAAATCATTTTAAAAGCATTTGTTTTCTTTACTTTTAAAAATCACTTTTTGTCGTATTTTGAAGATAGACATTTAAGTAACAATATAAAATTATCATTTAATAAATGCTTTATTTAAATATTTAGTTTTTTTACCTAAACAATAAAAGTGGTCGACTACTAGTGTATTCACCCTATCTAAGTATTGAGAATCGCTGCTTGTGTCTGGCCGCTGCGTCCAGTGAACGCTGAGGCTGGACGCAGCGTATGGACGCGGTTAGGAGATCCCACCTTAAATCGTTCAAACCACACGATTAAGTATGACACGAACCGCGTAGGTGCTCCAAGACGCGTTACCACGGTTTCATCAAAGTTCAACAGGCTCGAAAAACGGCGACACGTATGGGAATTAGAGTTTGATCGATGGTTACAGGAAGTTTAACGCGCGCGTAATATGCACGGCTAGAGAGACGCGCCTTAACCGACGCAATTTCCTAGAGTACCCGCACGAGAACTTACCCTTTTGGTCCTCACAACCCCTGTCTGGTGGCACCCCCGGCGTGATTTTTAATGACCAGCTTCACAAGTCTTGTCCGCGACGAAAGTTGAGTCAACATAAACCAAATGGCAGAGCGCGATTCATGAATGAGAAAGAAATATTGCTGGTATCTGAGAAAACAACGCAGAGTTGCGATCTATCAGGCTGGCGGGCATGAAACATTTATTTGCTCGCACAATACGCTAAATAAACACCAACCCTTCTGCAAACTTGATGCGTGTTACCCGACCGAGATGCAACTGCGTCTGTCTGTCATGGCTGACAGTAACGCGCAGGTGTCTCGATCGGCATTACATTCCCGTCGTACTTTGTATCAATCGTCGCAAAATTATGATGTCACTGGCGGAGTGAATTTAAAAAACAGTCGTGGAACGCACAGCGGAAGGAAGCTCGAGGGACGCAGTACAAATTTATTCAGCTGTGTGCTCTGGAAATAACGAAGGGAGGTTGGCGATCGCAACAAATAGAAAATATTGCAAACAAACAAGTGAGCTATGCTTGATTTTGCAAGGGATGAAATGCGCACAGAACTGATCGGAAATGCGGCATAATTAAGTGACCTGGAAAAAATGAAAGCGTCGAATGCAACGAAGTGCACAAATCTATGCCGGGAGAACCAGGAACAAACAGAACATGGGACGGATGTAACAATAGTTATAAATAGAGCTGTTACTTATGAGATACTCGGGTACTCGGGTTACCCGTGAGACACCCGGATAAACGAAAATTGCCCAGGTGCATGTGAGATACCCGAGTATAACTGAGATATTTGAGTAATTGAGACATTTTCGACTAAATTCATAGCGATCGTAAATTTACTGAAGGAAGTCGAAAATTGAAGTTAAAGGCTGGTTGAAGTTAGTCGAAAACGTTACAATTACTCGAATATCTCATACCTGGGTAATTTCGTCTACCCACATTCATATAAAATCAAAAATTCCAATGTTTTATACACATTTTATACATATGTAGTTACCGTTGGACCTACAGACAAGGCAATTTTGGAAGTAAAACCGAACATTTGGATTTAAACAGTTACCATTTTTCGAAAAATAATTCTTTTAGTTTCACTGTAGCGCAAGCGGTAACAATATGTGCATAAAATAAAGCCACATTGGAATTTTTTATTTTATAAAATGATTTCAACTGTATCTTCGAGTGAATTCACCTGAGAAGTTGTGTTACTTAATAAAACTATATTAAAAACATAGACAATGTTTGAGACTGATTAAGTTTACAGTTTTGTTTATTAAACAAATACCAAAAACTCGATATTTTCGACCAAGAAAAGAGAAATGCCCCCTTTATATAGCAATTTCATTTCTCCAGTACCTTCATTGTTATTGTCAACATGAATCAGTAAACGCTTTTCGTTATACGACTATCCTATTGAAGCACGTCAACAGTACATTTATGTTATCTCTTGTGCAAAACATTTAAAAATTGTTTGTGTTGTATTAAAGAATTGTGTAATGTTTATGAGAGATACCACAGTAGGGACAAAAGTAACAACCTGTTTATTTTACCGTAGAATGAAACCCTGAGGGATACCGATGACTGCAAAAAATTGTTATCATGTTTACAGACATGAAAATGAACATTAAAGTATAGAACTTCACCTTAACTTCTTAATTTATGCTACAATTTACAAAATTACATCTTCGAATGAGCATTTCTTAAGAAGTCTACGTAAGAAAAAAAACAATTTAAAAAAAATATTAAACAATGTTTGAAATATTAAGATTTCATTTTGAGTTTCCCGTGATACAAATTTTCGTATAACAACAGCTAATGATTATTATGAATTTGAAAGAAAAAACTATTGATATAAGAATATAATGAGACAGTCTTTTAGTACAACCATGATTTTTTTATTCCAATACTTGTAATTTTTGGGCTTATGTATTGTCTCGTTTATGTGTGAATTAATAAAAATATTATGAGCAAGTATCTATTCTATTAATTATTTTTTCTCTTCAAATTGTATAGTGTTACAACTGTATCCAAAGTAAAAGTTTGTCTTCACGTGACAGAAAAGATCATGACTTTTGATAATATTGTGACTCTGAATATTTATGATACTGAATTCAATGTCAAACAACACGTCTTCAAGTTTTCAGGATGACAAAGGTCATGGCTAGACTGCGGATGTTTATGCAAATTAAAATTTTTACAGTCCTAAATTAATGATTGGAGTTTGAATCAAAGTGTAGCTTCGTTTTTAAGTGCTATAAAATATGCTCCATTTTTTTATGTTGTACGCATTTCTGCACCTATATACACTCTTCTACATTTTTGCATACTTCAGTTTATCATAAATGTATAAACATCCGCAGTCTAGTCGTGACATTTAGTCTGCGAATTTTATACATGTATGACAATTCAAAATATTCAACAAAATCTTCCAAATTGATGTCCGATGCAAAAATATAACGTATCTTAACTCATTTAGAAGAAATTGCTGCACTTATTTTAACAAACTGGTGCAATATGTGTACTCCAAGATTTTTGGCGTGAGTACGTTGTCTAGTAATCAAGGTTCATCATTGTATACGATTGTTTAAAAAATTCTGCAAAATTTCTACTGTTACATTTGGCCCTATTCTACCCTACACCGCTTTTTAACACCTAATAACGACCGTACCAAATAATGCTAAGGTATTTCTATTCTTTACTTCAACAGAGTCCTTGGACAAAGCCCTTTTCGTCGTACTCCTGTCCCATAACTTTCCATAAACCGTGCACCACTGATACCCCCATTCCAAGTCCTTCAAAGGCGACTGCTCGCGCAAGCCATCGACATAGTCATAAACAACGTTGACGGCGATCGACATTCCCATTCGTCTTCCTGAGCACAATTAGATCCTTTTCGTCCCGTTCGAACCTTTGATCTTCATATACGTGATATATGAACTCCCAGTCGCGTGTATCGACATTAATCGTTCCCCTCGAGTCACTTCACAGTTCCCGTAGAAAATATCGTCTCTTTCTCTTCGGGCGAGAAGAAAGGACACGCGTCCGGGATGAAGCAGAAGCCTATAAGCCGGTCTCTCACCCTACATCTGTAAGTTGGCCGATATCTGTTTGTATCCGCGATGCGGCGTTCAGCTAGCGCAACACGAGCCGGCGATAGATCTAGGGAACGTCGGTTAAGCCGACTGCTGTGCTCCTAGAACGGGGCGAACGCCATATTTTACAGTATCAATCATAGCAAGCAATAAACGGGTCCAAGGAGAAGGGGGAGGCGGTCGGGTTGCTAAGATACAGAAGCGGTTAATGGCACTATTACGTCTAGGCTGGCCAAACTCGAGCGGAGCAGAGGCCACGAAGGGGCTGACACGTGGGGGTGGTCGGGGAGCGCGGACGGGCGGATGATGTCGTCGCAACGTGCTACCAGCTGTGACTTATGACGTATCACGGCGAACGAACAACGCCGTGCCCTGTTGGTGGGCTTCAAAACTGAGCCGCGGGCGCGCGCCGTTCAATAAGCCGTGATTTATCGAGAGGCGCATTACGCGCGGGCCTTTAAATTCTTTTTGCCCCAATAATGCCGCCCGGGGGCACGTGTTCACCCGGCTACGAAACGTCACGATGAAGTTGCGACCGGAGAAAATAGTCTCGCCGGCGAGGAAGATTAATTCGGAAGGAAAGTGTTGCGCCGTGTTTCTGGTCGCGTTGCTTTCGATTTAAGAGGTTGCATACGCCTGAACGATAAAGGGGAAGATTGCTTTTGACAGACCATTTACAGTCCTTTACCTAATTTGTTTTCATTGCTCGTGTAAAGTTATTGACGACGGTTGAGACTCCCTTTCAATACTAAGGAGGGAATAAATCTTCATTTACTTTACGCAACACATTTTTTCACATTATACCGTCTGCGGCAGAAAAACTTCCTGTGTTTTAAAGATTAATAAAGCAGACAGAGTCAAATGTAATTCAAAATTTTAGTATGTTGTTTGAAAAGACACAGAATATAGTTTGTTTTCGTATAATTTTGCCAGCCTTCACCTGCGATTCACGTTTCAAGCCAATTTTTAAAACGGTACATCGTTTGACAAGTCATTTCTGGCGGTATGACTGCTATTTTTTGGCGTACATTTCTCGATTTTACTTTGTGGTAAGGGAACTTAAAAATTTTTCAGTATCATAGTTTCAAAAATCGACTCCGAATGTGTACCTACATTCCTACCTATAGGTGCAGATACACTAGCAAGTTACTTGCGACATTTTTTGCGAGAGGTACTTGCAGAAGTGTGTACACTTGTCTGCAAATATAGACGCAACTTACTGTCTGCAAGAATTTGCGACAGTGACTCGGAAATTTTTGCTCAATAAATGTCGGAGGTGTCTACATTATTCAAAGTGTAAAATACTGCAAGAGGAAATCGTAAGCTTAGTTCTGCTCGAAATGTCGGCCCAGCGGATGAGATGTGCTGCTACTGCAACTCTACGCAACTAAATAATTTTTTACGTAGGAGTTTAAGTGATTTTGAGTATCTTCTGAAACTTGTAGAACCTGTAATAACGAAAAAGAATACGCAAATGCTTCCTGCTATTTCAGCAAGAGAACGCTTGTGTGTAACATTAAGATTCTTGGCAACAGGTAGGTATAAAAATGGGTAAATGTTTACTTTAGGGTACACCTCACCGATTTTTATGACATCTAGATATGTTATAAAACTCGAAATTCTGAACAACTTTTTCCTATACATACAACCGCCGCTCTGCTTTTGTTTCCGAGATATTCGCGGAAAAACCGCTGCCACTACTACAACGGGGGCCGGTGGCAGAGCCCCCCGGTGGGGGTTGGGGGAGCGAAGCTCCCTCACTACTTGGAAAGTAAGGGTTCAACTTTGAAAATACTGTCTACGCTCTGTGGTCTGCCATGGAAAAGGGGGATGTTATATTTTTTGCGCGCGCAGCGCGCCGAGTGACGTAGTATACTTTCAACTTAAATCAGTCGTTTTTCCGTGGCGCGCTTCGCGCGCAAAAAAAATATAACATCCCCCTTTGTCACGGCAGACCACCGAGCGTAGACAGTATTTTCAAAGTTGAACTCTTACTTTCCAAGGGGCTCAGCCAGCGGCCACCGGTGTCCCGGTTTTTCGCGAATATCTCGAAAACGAAGGCCGAGCGGTGGTTATATGTAGACTGTGGAAGTTCATGTAAATGCATATTTTAGGGAAATGGATTAAAGGAACAAGACTTTGACAGAAATATGTTTCATTATTAGAGGATTTCAAAAACATATTTTTTTTATTTTGCATATTTTGCATATTGCATATATTTTGCATATACTGCTTACACCTTGCATATCCTGTATATGCAGAGTGTCTCACTTAACTCTATTACCCCTGGTTCTTTTGTTATTTGTACAGATGACAGATACAAAAAATGTGAGGAGAAAGTTGTATTTTAAACGCACATGAGTCTGTGTAGGTTGAGTTCACCCCCAAGGTAATACAAGGTAATGCCGAAATTTTGGGAACAGTATAATGTTTCTTGTTTTACATGGAATGACCAAATGCTTGTTACTATTCAATATTCGAGGTCAAAACACATACAACTATGTACCACACCATGATTTTGAAATGACTTGGTACCGAAAATTTTGCAAATGATTGAACCTACTCTTTTGATACACTTAAATTTTACGCAAAACTTCAATTTGTTGAGATCAAGGTCATTATTAAACATATCTAAATGCGTTGTTTTATCAATTACATGATTTAATAAAAAAATTCTTACCATATATCGCCTCGATGCGATTCATATTATGTAACAAATATGTTTATAATTTAAAAAATGTGTTTCTCATATTAATTAAATTGATTAAACACAATTATATGAGTTTTTAGTCTGTATACATGTAACTTATACATCAAATTTATCCTGCATAGACTTTGCATATATCTTGCATATATTCTGCATATTCACTGCATATTGTTACTGCATAAACTTCCGCAGTCCAGTTATATGTATAGAAAAAAGTTGTTCAGAATTTCGAGTTTTATAACATAGTTGAGTTTCATAAAAATCGGTGAGGTGTACCCTAAAGTGAATATTTACCTAAAAATGAACAAACTAAGCAAGAATAAATGTATTTTAAAAAATACAGTTATAGATATTGTATATATTTTTTGACCGGCTTTACGAGCTCTCGGCAAATATTTCGGACGCGGTTGGAAGTTGAATGTTACTGTCCGAAAGAAAAGAACCAAGCGTTTAGACAATACATTGATGTGCTATCTGAGAGCAGTAGCGGCAAGCTAGTTCAACTTGCCGACCATAATCTCAGACGCGTTTACAGACGTTGTGAGAGCCGCTCTCGAAAGAAATGTCGCAAGTTACTTGCTAGTGTATCTGCACCTTATCACAATTAAAATTCTCTGTGTATTTTTAAACTATACAGGGTGTAACAAAAGTGTTATCGGTTCCTGAAAATGGTGGTTCCTGAGGCGATTTTAAACAACTTTTTCCTTAACGAAAATATCTTAGGAGGCTTTATTAACAAGATTCTCACAGAAACTCCCGACCAATCAGAGCGCGAATACAGTGACTAGTCAACGGTTTTCGTTAAAATCTCGTTAACAAAGCTAAAACTAGCATTTTCTATAAACTCCTGTGTAATAATTATATGTGTATACATAATACTTCGTTAAGTAAAATGTTAAAAAATTTTTTCAATGAGAACAGACGTTCAGAGAATTATTTAGTTTTGCTTGTGTCATTAGAAATATAAGTTTCCCACAAAAGGCTGATACCTACGTTTTTAATTGAAAAATTATGTATTCGATTAATTTAGAATCCGAAGTAGCGCACATGTTTAATGAGTATATCGTGTATAAAAGTATAAAGCTGAAGATAAGCATACTGGTGAACTAATAAACGGTACTTTAATTACTTAAGAGAACTACTCTAATTAATGCCAAGGTTTTCAGTAATTTATCACATAGCATCAGTACAGTTATTTAATTACAGACGTGGAGAAAGCATGAAAACTTAACAACGAATAAGTAAATAATTATTGTTTCGCTATTATTGCGCTAATGCAATGAAACAGCTGCATTAATGCAAGAAAATCACCGAAAGAGATCCTCCGGCTACGAGAAAAACTTTCATCGCTCAGCATTAAAATTGCAACGGGATTAATTACATCCTGCAGCACGGGGCTCGTGTAATAAACATTCTAATTGCGTTCATAGGGATACGAAGGTAAATTTAATCTTACGAAAAAAAGAAAACGCTAATGACCTTCTTATTTGACCGACTGAGTGCAAAGAATGCAATTTTCTAAAGCACTTAATTAACCCTTTAACATTTTAACCATAGTTTTAACTTTTAAGTTATTTCTTTTTTAATGAAAACTCACTTTGCATAAAATTTATATTCTTTTAATAAAAATGCTTGAAGGATACATTTTCGTATTTAATGCTAGTTAATGCGATAAAACAGTTCATTAAAATTGTTTGGAATAATTATTTGAACAGCACACAGATCATTTACAACGTGGTAGTTTAATCTGGTTATTGCGTTTTTCATGAATAAACGAAATCAGAAGCGATTTCTTTCGACTTTTGGATGCTCGAAACGAAGAGGCGAATAAAAGC
Source organism: Perdita meconis (assembly GCA_030770465.2). Taxonomy (NCBI): domain Eukaryota; kingdom Metazoa; phylum Arthropoda; class Insecta; order Hymenoptera; family Andrenidae; genus Perdita; species Perdita meconis. Next base: position 1,909,311 of record JASKOS020000015.1, on the reverse strand, counting down.
GACAACAATGCCGCAATATTATCAACAGATTAAATTGCCGTTCATTTGCACGTCTGCTGTTTGAAAAGTAATTACCTCGTTGTCATCGACAGACCACCATTCACCCATCGGGGATACTCAACAGCCGTGAGGGTGATCTTCTTCGTTATTTTCCAATACCTCCCCATTCAGGCTACTATTTCCGATTCGTTCATTATGTGACGTGGGAACCCTATAATTTAATTTTCCAAGTAGTTGCTTCACCTCTGATATTATAAAAGACGTGTTGAAATATCAAATGTTTAAAAAAAGCTTTATATTGATATACATATAATGATTTTTAAATAATCTCGTTGTAGTGATAAAATCTATTTTGCGGGTTGATTAATGTCATTGATAATAAGAAAAAAATCGCAACAATTTTGTGTTTGATTCTGTTTAAAATACACTTCTGTTCATAAGTAGGTGAATACTTACTTCTTTTAATGAACAAGTAATGCACAATGTAAATTGATTTTATGAAACCATATTTCTTTGAATACTATGAAATTAACCTGAGTTGAATCCCATAGAAAAATTGGGATTATTTAAAGAAACATGTCTAAGAACAGATTCTAAAATTAGAAGAAGTCTTTTAAACTAGGTGGAAAAATATTAATTGCAAAATAATAATAAGGTTAATAGCCAGGATGAAAAAACTGGTAAAAATAATTATAATAGCATATGAGGAATATATTGATTAAAAGAGGACTCAATTATTTTGTATCATTTTTAATATAGATATTTAATGACACATGTCATTAAATATTGTGATAATGAAATATTGTGAAATTTAGCAGAGACATACTGCAGTAAAAAAAATGTAGAATGATGGTACAAGGAGCCATGAAAAATGAGCCAAAAGAAGGGCAATAAAAAAATGCAAATAAAAGACTACAAACAAAATAGTTGCATTTAAAATGCAAATGTAAATGGCTATAGCAAAGGGGTAATATACATAAGTAAGTGATATCATTCTTATAAATGCAAGTGTATATATTTAAAGTTACCTTCATTGTTATAATACTATATGTATAAATATATTTTTATGTTTTTGTCGAAGAAAGTTTCAGTAAGAAGGGATGAAAGTTATTTTCATGACACTATTGCGTGCACAAATATATCATATTTGCATTGTGGTTATACAAATATTAAGTAATCACGAACGTTCAGTCATTTCATTACATACTATTGTTATGATTAAATAATAATTCTGATAATAAGATCTGTTTATGCGTCTATAATGGCATGCATTGAATAAACGAATCAAATTATGTACTTTACAAGTCTCAAAGAATAATTAATTAATTTTTACAACTATTATAAGAAACAGTATTATTTACAATGAATATTTGGTATTATAATAAGTAGAAAATGAAGAACAATTTACTGATTACTTAATAATCAAAGTTTTAGATCGCGACTTTACCAAAATAAAAGTTCATACGCTTGAGCTTTCATTTATAATTAACTCGTGCAAAAAGTTCAAACTGATACGGTAAATAAAGCTACAAGTGCACGTGGCATTAAACAACTGGAATTAGCAGTTCCACGAATATGAGAGAAGTACTTGCTCCACAGAAAAGCGTATGAAAACACAGGCACTATATTATCATCCAGCCATTAATTCAAAAATGTAGAGCAACAGCAACAGCATCGTCTTGATTACAACCGTCACTGTTTTTCGCCTACGTTGCAGTAATCGCTCAGTGGGGATTATATGCGGCACGTCCGCGTAAATCGCAACGTTTCTACTGTTCCCAAACGGCTCGTACCTCGACTCTCGCTCTCCTTCGCCTTTCTCCTGCATTTTAACCCCCCCGGTCTACCCACAACCCCTAGCCGCTGCACCTCCGCGTTCCGCCGTTGCTGTGTAAACGCTTCAAACACGCACACTTTGAAGTCACTGGTTAGTTAAATAGCCCAACGGCCAAAGCAGTCGCGCGCACACCATCGTGTTTTGATTCGAAACACCCTCGAACTGTATTTAGAAGAGATCGCGTGTTTGAGCTGCGGAGATTGCCGGCTTCCCGATTATTATTAGCGCGTTTAAATACGAGGCACACTCGGCCCCGGTACGCCGGATGCACCGAGTGGAAGGGTAAATGCCAGTCGATCGCGCGACGACTAGCACTTGACTGGAACGAAACCCCGAGATTTCGTGGGACAACCAAGCAATCTGACGGGCCAACGGCCCACGTGCGTGCATATGGGAAATCCTGGCTGTTATTAAAACGAAAGGGGGACTGTTGCTGCGTGAATCAACTTGTTGTGGCGTAGAAGGGAGCGCTAACAAAGTGAACCTACATTGCAACGTAATAATGTCACGAGCAAATAACTCTGTGTTCTATCAAGATGAAATACTATTTCCCTCTGGAGTTTTTATTAAAATACTCTTGTCGATGCTTGGGAAACTTTTATAAACCTTTGATCAATGGTTAAATTAACGTTGCACCGAAATGTCATATTGATGTAAATAAACTGCAAAGTCGAAATACTGAAAATAAATTCAATTGAATAACATATGCTGTATTTGATTTTAATTAAAGATATATTCAAATTGAATTGGTTCTTGCTCAGAGACTAATTTCTTTATCAGTCCATGAAATAGATTATTCTTTTAAGTTTTTATCAACAAATACCTTTTTGAAATCATTTTTGAAGTATTGAATAACAATTAAAAAATTTAAATTGTGGCATACCGCAAAAGGAAGTAAATTTTTATGATATTATCGTTACAGTTGTATTCTTGAACCTGAAAATAATACCGTTTGACGGGGTAACCATTTTATAATGGTTTATTTAATATTTACATAAAAAATATCTCATCAAAAACTGGTTATCATGTATTATAAATGATCAAAAGCTATATAGTTCCCAGTTACTTCATTATTCCATAGTTTATAAATAACTAAATTACTTATTTTCTACTATTTTAAAATTTGTCCTAGAAAATTAATTACAAATTTTTCTTTCAGTAATAAAAAAATCTATGGTTTAGGGTTTTAATAGGTTAGATAACAATATGAAAAATAAGTTCCTTAACGGTAATTAGGTTATTTTTTGAATAACAATTAGGTCTGACTTATTAATTGCAGATTGTCTATGCAAATTCACATTTTTGCAGACGGAAACGTACTTTGTTTTTTTAATGTCATAGTATGTATTTTTGCATATTTATACTGATCATAAATCAGACGCTCAAACATCCGCAATTTATTTATATTGGAACTTATTCAGGATTCAACCAAATACTTTCAATATTTAAAAATGAAACTTATTGACTGTTCGTCCTAATCGGTATTTAAAATTTTTGTTATGAATACATGTAGGTATTGTTCTGTAAGACTGCATGTTAGTCTTTTGTATAATAAAATAATTTGTAACTATTACACTGTGGATTATTATACAAAATCAAACTTCTACAAACATAAATAATTAAAACATGAATAACAGTATATTATATTTGTAATTTGAATATATTTTTGATATTTAGTATATTTTGGCATGTATCCACAGTCTCATAAATTTGATACATACTTATGTTAGTGTGTTGCCACAAATGCATAAAATCCGCAGTCTATTAACTACATATTGAAATCTCAGGATTTCGATCAATCGTTAACTTTGTTTTCTTGTTATGCCTTGCTGTGTCGAAAAGTTAGGAGTACGCCCCACGAATTCTCATTCGCTTGCAGGACTTCATCGGGGATGGATCTCTCTTGGGGGCCTTCAGATAAGTACTTCGACCTTCTACTCCACGAGGTCTCCAAGGGGCTTGACCTCCACCCCTGACCCACCTCCGAATCCTCTGTTTCTAGTCCCTACTCCTAATCCTTGCGCCCCCGTCTTCTAATTCTTCCTTTTCCTTTGCTGTTACCACATTTATGTATAATTGTTAATTTATTAATTCCGTCTCGCTTCAATTAGATCCCTTCATCATTTTTCTTGATTATTTTTCCTTCTCTCTGTTCATGCCATTCTGTCCTTCCCTCGTGTAGTTTTTATATCCCGTCGTCTCTTGATCTTTCTTTGTATTTCCCAACTCGGGCTAATAGATTCTTATTCTTTCTAGTACCTAGTCCTTTTCCCTATATCGTCCTACCTTTTCTTTTTCTTGGTTCTGTTTTATTAATTTCTTTTCTTTCGCCGGAATCCTTTTACCAGTCCTCTTTTTTCCCTACTTTTCCTTTTCTTGATTTCTCTTTATATTCCTTAATCTCTTAACATTTCTATTTTCCATTTCCAGAATCCTTTTTAATTTCTAATTTCTAGTCTTTTTTTAGTATCTACCTAAATTCCTGTTTACATTTCTTCCTTCCTAATTCATAGAAGTAACAGAAGATACGACGCCATAGCATTTCAACAAAAACGAGTCGTGTGGAAAGGAAATACACTTAACAATCCTAGTAGACACACGCCGGAGAAATTAGGAAGGACGCGCAGAGTAGTCAACGAGACGACATGAATAAAATTCTCCCCTTCGTTGAATGTGAATATACAAATCGTGTTAGAAAGATCTCGCTCAGGCATCGCGTTTACAATGCATTCTGTCGAAACCGCTGTAACGACATTAGTCTACCGCAAGCGTAGCGAGTGAATCGCGAGATAAAATCGGACAAAGCATCCAATCTACGACTCGGCAATCCGAACGCAGCGCACGAGCACGCAATCGTGGACCTTCATGCGTCCGCTGATGCGATTAGATGAAAACGAATAGTTGTTGCAAACAGAGTTTCTCTCTCGTAGCGAGGGACGATCCTTTTGTGGGGGAAGTTTATCGTGAAAACGCAGCATGAAATGACGTTGCGAATTTTATAGAGACCGCAATTTAACCACTTCTCTGATGCTATAATGGACTTGAAACTCGGCGAGGGGTCATGGGATTTGTAGGTGCATTAAAATAGTAATTACTGCGGGATGTAGTCTTTTGTGAGGTATTCGATTCGGAGCGATATCATCTATGGCTGAAATAGAAGAAAGTAATAGGCAACTGTATGTGTGCGATAACAAGTTTGGAGAATGTTGAGATTCGACGAATGTGACAATCTGTTCTTTAATAAAAGCCATTCGCAAAACAAAAGGAGCAAATACACTGCTGTTTGGTTGTTGAATTTTATTGACTTCCATTTCAGACAGGGTGTAACAAAACTGCTGCAGTTCCTTGAAAGGGGTGATTCTTGAGGTGATTTTAAATAACTTTTTCCTTAGCGAAAATGTTAGATTGGGCTTTGGTGACGAGTTATTAACGAAAAACGCCGACCAATAGAAGCACGAATACAGTGGACGAATTTCAGCGCGGGCTCCAGCTGTGAGTAGTATTGGCCCGCCATCGTCCGCGCCATCATTAATCCGCTGTACTCGCTTCCCGATTAGTCGGTGTTTTTCGTTAATAACTCGTTAACAAAGCCCCATCTAACATTTTCGCTAAGGAAAAAGTTGTTTAAAATCACCTCAAGAATCACCCCTTTCAAGGAACTGCAACATTTTTGTTACACCCTGTATATCCAAATTCTCGCAAGAAGAATATCAAATGTAGATATTATATAAATTTATTAACGGGTAAAAGAACCCTTTGGTATACAAAAGTAACAAGCAATGTACATAGTAAACAATTGTGGAAAACATTAAAGTAAGTGCAAAGCATGTGTGACAGATCTCTTAAAACTAAGAAAAGAGTTGTTAAAAAATTCAACAAAATGACAGAGTATTAGACGTTAAACACAAGCGGTTGGATACAACTATTTTGACCATAACGTGTTCTGTGATGTTCTATGAAAAAAAAAGAGTGCGACGTCTGAGATCTCTAGATGGTATATAGAACTTTAATTTCATCAGTATTTCTGGACAATCCATAAAATTATTAAGTACCCTATAGACAAACATAGCACGCCTCTTTTCCAATGACATAAGATTTAGTTTTGATTGTATTGATTCATAATCGTGATGCATTATTGACATGGATTGTCCCATATGATAGGCGGCTAGGCGAAGAAACTTATGTTGAACTTTTTCTAGCATGTTAATGTGTGTTCTATGATACGGAGATAATAGTAAAGAACCGAATTCTAAATGAGATCGAACCAAAGAACAGTAGAGAATACGCAGCTTATTAACATTAAGGAAAAATGTTGAGTATCTAATGATAAGGCCTCGACCTTTCAGGCATCTGGCTTTTATGTAACGTATATGGTAATCAAAAGACAGGTTATAGGAAAAGTGTATAGCCAAGTCACAAACGTTATGACGAGTCATAAGTTGATAACCATTAAGAATATAGTTGAAAATGAATGGATTCAGTTTACGACAAAAATGGATGACATGACATTTAGAAACATTAAAGGATAGTCAGTTGTGCATACTCCAAAGCTCAACTCGGTTCAGGTCTTATTGTATTAGTAGTTTGACTATCCAAACTATTAATCTTAAGGAAAATTTTCAGGTCATCAGCATATAACAAAAAAAAAAAAAAACACGATTTAAATACTACATTAATATCATTCATAAACATATTAAAAGGAAGGGGTCCCAAATAAGAACCCTGCGGTACTTGATTAATTAATATTACGAATTTTCTGTTCCACGAGTCAGTGTGAAAAATAAATTCCGGGTATAAATTACAAAAAGGCTAGTTTAATCTTCATGCCAAATTACAAAACAGGGTAGATCTGATAACTATGCAATTTAATATTGATGATCTATTAGACATATTATTTGCAAGTGACGAGAGTCCTTGGATTGCGAAAATTTACTTATCGAGATGAATACGACGGTCAGAAGTAATTTAAATTTATATCTGGGATGCTTAAATGCACAAAAGTAACAACGTAAAAATATTATCGTCCGTATGCAAATGCGAAAGACAATTAATATTTTAACGTTGTCGAAAACGAGCGCAAATCCCAGTGTGCAATGTTTTATGAAAGTCTTTTCCGTTTTATTGCTTATCTCCACGAGAGAATTATTGCTCCGCGAGCAGGCAGCTGCAAAAATTATACAATTATTCGCGCGGCCGTATATTTCAACAAACGAACGGCATGCGCGGCACGTTATATCGTATCGTCAACGCAACGAAAACAAGGTTCCGCTAAGAGCATTAAATATCCAATCACGAACTTGTAAAGGCTTGTTTTCACTTGAACGAATTAGTTGTCTCGTTACGTGAAACACAATTTTCCGCATTAAACTCTCATGCCGCACCACGTGACGGAATTAAATATTAAAACGCCATTATTCCTCGGTTTTACTAACACTGTTTCAACATTGAATATTAGGGAGCAACGATATCACCAACGACAGCAATAAACTCCCAAAACGAACTTTTGTCACGTTTACGGGATATTACATGAATTATTCCCGCTAAGAAAATTTCACTGCGCAACAATTTTTAGATTATCCAGATTACCTTTCCCTCTTCCACTTTTACGGTAAATTGTGGACTGCAAAAAAAAATTGCTGATCTAACGAGAATGAACTGATTGCCGTAAATTATTTCGCGTTCAAGCTACATCTGTCGGTAAGAGTCGATCGAATAAAACCACCGATAACTTTTTACGCAGACCTTAAAAACGCCCCCCGTTCGATTTGAGCGCAGAGTGTCAGCAATTACTCGCGGAAAGACATCGTCGTCCCCTCCCCCGAAGAACGAATCGTCGGATTTTACAGTCTGCGCGAAAAGTTGGTTTTTTTTTCGTAGAAGATGGCGCGGGAGGGAAGCAATTCGATCCGAGATCGAAGCGAAACCTTGATTACCAGCGTGACTAACGAGACTTCGTCCTTCCTAGGAAAAGGGAATAGCTGTTCGTTCGTTCGCTCGTACCTACCCATCTCCAGAAAATCGATTTAGCGACAACGATGCCGCCGTGCCCGGCCGATTCTCCGACAATGAAAGATCGATTTCACATTTGTAATCGGGCGAGCGCGACGCCTCGTGGATGGCGAGGAGAGAGAAAGGAAAAAAAAAGAAGAAAAGGGGGGTGGAAGCCTGAAATGGCAACGCCACCGAAACGAGGAATCGACAAAGGCCATTATTAACTTCGCGTAATGGCCAAGGCGAGGATTCGGGTCGAGAATCCAGCGTGGCGACAGAAGGGGATCCGGTGAATATATCGATACCGATCGATACACAGTTCCATCTGCTCGTGCAAATAGCGGACCGAGGGAGAAAGCACTTGAAGACTTCCCCACGAATTCGACCGACTTCGTAACTTTTGTTAGTTCGCCGAGTCGTCCCCGTTCGATTAGGCGAAATATCAGGGATTGTTTGGAACGAGAATGCGGCGGTAACGAAACTGGGAACTCGTCCATCCAAAAACTAACGACGTATACGTATTTTCGGGGTGAAAACTTAGCTCCGATACTACTACCGGGATTTTATTCGCGGTTTGAAGTTTCGTTGCTTTCGTGATTGAATTCGCCCGTGAATAACGATAGTGGAGTTCCGCGCGGAGCTCGAATGTTAACATTCTTCTTGCGAGGGAACATATTCGTAGAACATGTTCGAAGTCTTTGAGGGATGAAGAACTTCCGGCGTTCTACTTTTTCCGAGCGATACTTTCTACTGATGAAACATCGTCGTAGCACAGACTAGGGATGATCAGGGGCTAAATGTTCCGGGGGTAAGTTTTTCCGATGATTATGTTTTCAAAATAAAAAGAAATGACGCTGCCTTTTCAATTGTTTATCACCCCGTGACTCGATCGCATCATTTTGTCGTACATTTTAGCTTTTTGTGTGCCTCTTTTATTAGTTACATCGTCTTTACTGATATTAGATTAGAAACTAGTATGAATCTTCATTCACTTTTTTTTCTATCTTTCTTTCTCTCTCAAAAACATTTTAGTATTGATCCGCGATAGCGAATCGTGTATACTTCGATTATTTAACGTCAATATTGTTGACTAATTCATTCTTGTAGAACAAATAGCAATTAAAAACTTGTTATAATAGTGCTTATTTGGTTATTTCTACATATAATCAGAATATTATCATAGATTGTCAAATGTGTCGATCGTTAAATATACAAAAATGTATAAGGATGTGTGCAGATGCTAAAACACATGACATTTCGAAAGATTAATACATTTTATAACATGTCGAAAGTAAAAGATACTTTTGTTTAAATTGCTTTTATTCTTCTATGCTCTTGAAAATAAAAATTTGCATAAACATCAGCAGTCTATTTAGTTATTACCTTGATTTGGGACATGTTGTTTGCATAACAATTTACGTCATTATAAATGCATAAATAGCTCTTGCCGTGTTTTAGAATGCATTAACTGAAGAGCACTCAAATAATAGAAGAGGGAAACAGAAGAAATTAAATAAGTAAAGCGAAAGATTCTTGAAAAAAATAAAACAAAATTAATTAAAGCAAGTTTAAAGTAGTTAACAACTTATTAATTATAAATATTTGAACTTTTTTTGCGGGAATTTATTTGTTTAAACACTATTTTATAAATTATCATATTTAAATAGATTTTTTTAGTGAAATGTTCATCTGTTTTCGTGAACCTTTGTATATTTGTACAAAACTTCATAAAAGTAGATTAACATTTTACCAGAAAAAAATGTTTAAATATGGTAAGTTTTAGAATATTTTTTAAACAAATTGCTTTCTGAAAAGAACAGTTATATAGTTAGGTTCAAAATAGAAAAATAAGTAAACCGTATATTCAAACTTCTTTCTAGGAATAATAGTTGCTGAGGTAGAATACAAAATAGGTTTCGTAGTCCAAACTATTAGAACTGTTTCAACCCTTCAGAATGAACTGTGGCCGATACAAAAACAAATATGCGTTAAACATTTTTCGAGGACTATGTTATACTATAATATATAATATAATCATTGCAATAACTAGACGCACAAAGGAGAAAGAAGTTCCGCTTCAAGCAATTACGAATATGTAAATGATTTTATATGAAAAACTTATTAGAATTACCAATTAAAAACAAACTGGAAATACGAAGACATAATAAATTTAACAACTAATTATTCAATAATGAAAGGAATAACTGCATTATCTTCCACTTATTTTTTATATTTTCTGAAAATCGGAAGTTTTAGGCTCGGTCTCCCTTCCTACAAGCGTGGTCTCGATCACTGCGAAAATTCGTTTCGCGACGTTGAGCTAAAAGGATTATACATGGCAATGCAATCGATATTCCATTAGTCGCGTATTTCTGCATCTATTCAGAATCGAACAGGTGAACGCAGCGCGGCTGAAAATGATGCAGAGAGAACTTCGAAATCAACCGGCCGCGTGTTTTAAAGCGAAAGTTGGTTTGCGTTATAATCGTTAATCCCATAGAACCTCGCGCCAGTAATTTTCTACGTACCCTCCAAAGCAATTTCTGGCCGCTCAAATTTTCGAAAACTGTTATTTTCCGTATTTGACGATCTGAACGTTTGCAAATCATCCTGCAGAAGAGCGGTAGCGAAATATAGGAAAGTCGGTGTTGGAAAGCAGTTTGAAAATGCGTTGCGGCAAGGTAATAGAAACGTCTGTTAGTATTAAAGCAATCGACAGAATAAATAACGGGTCCTGCGCACAAAAGGGACGGCTTCGCATGTCCAGTAGACATACGCCAGGACATAAGACCAAACGGTAGTCACCGCAGAGTATATTCATCTTCCCTTTCCACTTCTCGTATTCCATTCTCGGTCCAGCGCATGAAAAGCTTCGATGCACGCTGCCGGAACGGGGCCACTTAATACATAGGTACATACATATGTCAAACAATAAGCGGAGTAGATATACTAAAATCTCATATTCACCCTGAAGCATTCCCCCTCTTTTCGCTACTAGAAAGGACATCGTTTCAATAGGCACTGCTGCCTCTGCAGCTCCTCGTTGTTCACTGATAGTTTCGTACAGAAATATTGTCTGCCTTTTCTCTTTGAAAAAAAAGAACAGACTACGCGTCATCAGTAATTGTCATACACCGTATCTATTATTTGCTCGTTATAGTACTTCGATATACATACACAGTGTTTCCTGTAACTATAAATGGAACATCTGGCGAGGAAGTAAATGTATGAAAAGAAATGTTTTTACAAAAGCGGTTTGCTATGAAACGATGTGCCATATGAGGTTTTTTAGTATGGTGGAAGCTCATAAATTAGTAGGATCCCAACAAGGGGTCAGGTGAGCACGAATTGCGAGTTATCGGCCAGCTGAACCCTACGTGACTACGTTGTTTATTCGCACTAGACTCTACGGTTTTTGTTCAAATGTTGTATGTTGTTGCTAATGTTGCTATGGAAAGTATTGGAAAGAATGCCAATATTTCAAGATTATGTAAATAATGATAATAACACTGTCAAGAAAAAAGAATGAGTTTCTCGCCCTAAATACGAATCTGAAAGCAGAATTGTTCCATCACTCTCAGTTGTAGCAAAACTTCATTTTTCAAAAAATTACACATTTTTCAACTTTGAACAAATTTTGAGACATAATTATAAACGATACTTAACTTTTGTTTGCGCAAAATGATTCTGTAGACTTTCCTGAGTACACTGATTTTTAACACACTGTGAATTACTGTATATGTTTAAACAGTCATTAAACGTATACAGTGACACCGATTTTACAAGAAATTCTTGGGATATTTTTCAATATATGTTGAAAGTCAACATATTGAATCATACATATTCATCATACATTGAAAAGTAAGTGTCTAGTGTAAAATCCAAACATACCACTCGATAAAGCAGACCTGTTTCTTAAAGAACAGTTTTGGAAAAATTTCAAAATAAACATTTTTTTTCAAACTGGAACTTAGAATAGCTCCGTGGACAGTGAGGTACCGTCAGTTACACACAATACCAACGAGCGCACAACACAACACGACGCGAAGTCTCGTGCGCTCGTGTATTTTCAAGCATTATAAATGTGTTGTCAAAATAATCAAAACAAAGTTATTAAACGATTCATGTAGATTATTACTAAGTTAATTATTAAATTAAACACTGATAAGTGAACATTATCCTCATTCGTTTATGTTGTTTTGTAATCATAGAATAATCTTCAGTTTTTCATGTTTGCTATACAGTAAAACCTCGATTATATGACTTAATATTTCTAATATAAAATACTAATAATAAGTTAAAAACTATTAAAATGTAATTCAAATTTTATTTTAAGTCTTACTATAATTTTATACTTAATGCATTTAATAAGTGGAATTCTGATTAATAAAAATTGGAGATGATTGATAGTCGGATAATCGATGTTCTACTCCAAAATTAGCTTTCTTTTCAGGGAAAGAATGTTTTATCAAAACCTGAAAGGTTTGGTACGTATACATAATACAATCACGTATGGTTCACCTGCTCGATAACTCGCAATTCGTGTTTACCTGCCCCCTCGGGGTTTTACTAATTTACGAGCTTCTGCTATACTGAATGACCTCATGTGGAACATCATTGAATTCGTCTGAACGAATTATACCATGGCAGAAAGAAGAAACTACAAGGTCGCGTTAAAAAAAACTAACCTGACCTTGAAATCTCCTTTTTTTTTTTTTTTTATTCAACCTATAGAAAAATTATTTCTAGCACTTAATGTCTTTTTTTATGTCGAATAACTTTTGTATGCTCACTTAGATACTTTATATTTAATTTTACATCGTTTACAGTTAAACAAAACAGCATGTATGTGTATTAATATAAAAGTGTATTTTTGAATCTGTAGAATCCTTTACAGAATTCAGAAAGCAAATTCCAAGTAAACAGCATATTTTCTAACGAGAATGTCTCTACATGGCATGCTAAGAATTTCTGAAAGAATTCTTTGACGTTGTAAACGCCTGTCGTAAAGCTGTTTGGGTTCCTTGTTAATTAAAAAAAAGTTTTACCAATAAAATGCTCCATTTCATTAAACTGTTTTCTTAGTTATCCTTTTTAATGATTGGAATTCATGAGCTTGTAAAGATTTACAAGCTATCTAGAACTCGTTTTACGAACGAAGACTACGGATATTGAAAAGAATGCAGAAGGTATTGTAGATTATGAATGCAAAACGTTCCAAAGTGGTTCTGGAGAAAAGTGAAATATAAACTTATCGCCGTAGGCGCAATGCGACATTCCTGGGTAAACACGACTGTTACAGGGAAACATCTTTCGAATATTTTTGAATATGGGTTAGTGGCCTTCTTCAGAGCGGGAAACGAATACTTCGTATGTATAATATACAACAAACAAGTATCTATGTGCTTGAGATAATTTTAAAAACATTCAGAAAAAACTGCTAATGTTTTCCAGACATCAGATACTAACTTCAATCATTCATTAACTCAATTAATTCGTTCATAGATCACGTTAAAGCTTCATCTTCGCACGTGAAAATACTTCTTCAAAATATAATAGTCTAGAAATATTAAGTTTATATTCTCAATTAATGAGTCTCAAATGGTGTGATTGACACAAACTTCGGGGAAAAAATAAGTTCGAGATTCAGATTCGATCGATTTTTAGCTATAGCCACGGGAATCTGTTTTCAAAATGACCTAGCAACTTCCTCAGAAATACTGCGACATACGTAAACATTTTATAGTTCTATTGAAACACTATCAACAAATATGCAATGAAGATGCAATAAATTATGAAAATGATATTACATAGTATGATTGAAAAATTTCGTATACATAGAGTATAGAGTAATCATAACTAGACTGAAGATTTTTTCGCAAACTCATATTCTTACAGGCACAAAGAAGGAACTGGAACACGAATGACAATGTGTCTGATTTTGTAAATGATGTAGTTTGTAGTTTACCTTTTGTATTTTGTATATTTTAGAATCTATAAACAGTCTTGTAGATTTATGCATACTGACATTTCTCACAAATGCATAAAAATCCGTAGTCTAGTTATAACCAAAGAAAGGTTGTGCTCCATTCTTAAAAAATACGTATTCAAAACGTAAAAAAAATAAAAAATAGTCTAACTACCTAATTAAGGAAAAACAGAATCTCACCGTTCACAGTTTCTCATCCAAATGTAAGACGTCTTAAGGTCGACCTTCCCAAAAAAAGGAGAAACTCGTCGTTGCCAGAAAAATATCCGCACTTCAAAACGGCACGCGTTGCAACCGGTCCCGGTTCCTCAGTGCACCCAATTATGCAACGTTTCCGAATCACTGACGGCCGATGCGATTAATTAATCATGTAACTTGATCGAGGCAGACGCGTTTACGCGGCAAAGCCCGGTCGACCGAGCGACTCGCGTCGACTATCGACGTCTCCGTATTGAGTGCGCTGTCTGAGGATTCGCGGTGCATCGACACCGTCGCACTGGCATAACGTCGCGTGTCACTGTTGTGCACAAATTCGAAACTCCCGCCACGCCTCACGCGCTCTTCACACCGGCTGTCACGTAAACACCACACACTCGCGCCCGACGGACACTGCGTCGCGAGTCATCGGCGGAACGTCGTCGCACAATCCAAACGAGATATCCGTAGGGAGATCCTCGCGCGGTCGGGATCCACCGCGGGTATCGCCGGCGATCAGTGTCACGAGTCACCCTAGATGACCCGCGAGAACGGCGACTCCCTGTTTCGCTGCCGCGTCGAATTCATCCTCAAACCCGAAAGGAAGATCACATTCCGCGTTCACACGCAGGTGTCGTGAACCTGGGACCGTCGTCGTCGTGGCGGTGGCGATCGTACGCCGGAACACCTCGCGCGACAACGCTACGAACCGCACTGAACTTCACCCCGATTTGGGGCTTCGCACTCGGGTAGCGCTGACCCTGTGTTTAGCGCATTCAGGGCAGACGACGTCGCGAGAGACTTACCCGTAACACTCAGCGACACGACACGACGCACCAGAAACACATGTCATGTGACCGTTCCGGAAGTGGGCCACTCGCGGGTTTCGCCTCGGGAGATGGGAAATGGCACACACACGATCCCGCGCACCGTCGCTCGCGGTTTCCCTGATCAGCTCGCGAGAGCTTGCGGCGACGAACGTGGGGGGGTGACGATATCGTCGAGATACCGAGAGGATACGGAGAGAAAAGGCGCGGAAACCCTCCGCTCCCGACACAGCCCGCTGACTGAATCGAGTGGTAGACGAGGGACGAGCGACGAGGAAAGCCAGCGAACCTGTCCGAGGGGTGGGGGCAACTAGAAAGGGTGGCTGAAGATACACCCATGCTGCGCGCGTGCGCGTCGAAGTTCCTCGCTCCTTCGCGTTTCGTCTCCGTCTACCCTTCGTCGTATCTCTCGCTTCCGCCCACGCAATTGCGAATCGCTCTCGCCCTTTCCGACCTTCGTCGTAGTCGCTGCTGCCCAGCTCTACGCGTCTTTTCTCTCCCTTTAGCCCGCCGCGGAGACGCACGAGGGTTCCTCCTCGGGTTCGGTGCGTGCCTTTATTACTAGCCATTATTTCTCCGGAATGCTGTTAACCGTAACACTACGAAATGATAAATTAATTTGTTCTGGTAGCGGCCAAGGTGGGAAAGTGTACCTCGATGAGGGTCCTGATATCGCTTCCAGTCGACGGGGGTGGCTGAAAGGTGCGGAGACGCGGCTCAGGCTCGATATCCTCGGTACCGAAATGTTTGCTATATATTTTTATTGAGGGGGCTGAGCTTTTTTAATATTGTTACGAGCTTCGATTTGCTTTCGCGGTTTGTTTGTTTTCCGACAATTCTGTTTTATTTACTTATGGTTGTTTAGCGGAGGCATACGGTACTATAGTATATTCAGCGAGTCGAGTCAGTGGAAATCATGGACATACAGGATGTTTGGGATAGTATAGTAAAGCTTTGAAGGGGTGATAGATCACGTAAAAGCAAACAGAAAATTAAAAACTTCTATATGACTTGGGTCCAAAACTCAACCATTTTTGAAAAAACTGTCATGAACATTTAAGCTATAAACCACTATAATTCAAAATAGGAACGTTTTTCGTAAGCAATTTCTTCGCTAAAATAAAGATTACGATCTTGTTAATCTAATAAGTACAGTAACTGTGATATTGTTACCTTGTATCGCGAAAAAATAATATTTTTCTAACCCCCTAAATTACCCTTTAAAATCGCAATAATTTAAGCTTCACTATACTATCCCAAACACCCTGTATAGTCCACAGACCGCGCGGTTTCAGTGTTTCCTGTATGCAAACCGTGTTAAAAATTAGAAAGAAATAGCTGATGCACGGTTTATCAACTTCCCTGTTTCTAACGACGCATGTCAGAAGATGACAGAATGGTGCCAAAAATATGTTATTTTTTTTTTTATTTGACGGCCTTTCGGTGAAAATCGACAACACATTTGCGTACCAAGCACGTAATGGATGCAAAGGGCCCCACTTATTGGCTGGAGAACGATAGTCAATTGTTGAATTCAGGAGCGAATTAAATATATGTGTCTAGTTAATCATTCATTATAAAAAAACGAACGCGAGCAAATATCCAAATTTTTTAAAAATATGAGTCATTAGAAATAGTTGTGGAAAAACAAATAAATAAAGATGTCCGCTACAAGCTCTATATTTAAGGGAGCATAACCGTCTGAACGGT
This sequence comes from Perdita meconis, assembly GCA_030770465.2. Lineage (NCBI taxonomy): Eukaryota > Metazoa > Arthropoda > Insecta > Hymenoptera > Andrenidae > Perdita > Perdita meconis. The sequence continues at coordinate 1,892,762 of JASKOS020000015.1, read as the reverse complement.
GAGAAAATAAACACATCTCTTAGATTCTTTTACAACGGAACGGCTTGATGAAAATTGTTCATTTTTTTGCTATGTTCATACAATATTACAAAGAATTTGAAAAAAAATTTGAGTTAAAAAAGAATATTTTTTTCCAAAAATTATGAATATAATTCGGAAGCCCCTTACTATATACGGTGGTCCTGAAAAGTCTATATTTTACATGTGAAATAAAATGTAACATTTGTTTATTAAACATATTAATCTGTTTACTTTTAAAGGAAATATATTCTTTTTCTTAAAATGTTTTTCTCGGGTACTTTGTAATGTTATATAAATACAGTGAAAAAATGAAAGTTTTTCGTGAAGTTGTTTAGCTGCAAAAAGAATCCAAAAGATCTGTGGATTTCCTGACTGTTCAAACAGACTGTTAAAGACAGAAATAGCGAAACAAAATCCTGTATCGATTGCGTATATTCGTTTGCTTTTAGTGACTCTACTATATACTAATACATTATTTAAGTATTGAATCATTTAGTCAAATTTACAGAGACTCACAAGTTTGTTCAGGAAAATTATGTTAAATTTATTTAAACTTTAACAATTGTATTTGCCTTTTCACGATGAAAGTCATGAAAACTGAGCAGTATGGTCAGTAATTATGGAAGCTGGAAACGATACAAATTAGAGAAACGAATTGTACTGTGAATTTTACAGTTAATTGACATTTGGAGTTCATGTGAATGAACCTATGGGTCACTACAATAAAGTAGCACTAATTAGGAATTATATATTTTTCTATAATTCATTTCTTTTTAAGAAGAGAAGGTCTTTGCAACGTCTTTGAAGTTGTATAATATATTTACCCATACATAACAAGAATTCTATTAAAAAATACTTTACGACATTCCTTTACGTGTTATAATTTTATTAAACAGTTGCCGTAGTCCATGATCATAGACAATTCCACAGGTAATAAATAAATAAATAAATATATATAATTTTTATATGATATAAATGAAACAGAAAAATTTCTGGATTTTAATGAAATAAATTTTCTCTGTACCCGTATAAACTTACTTCATCAAACTCAATGATAAATATTCAAGTAATTTAATAACATATTTCATAAACGCAAATATTTTATTTCAAGCACGTAATATTATAAACTCCGAAAGTTCTTGTATAGAACCTTTTTAATTAAATTATCAAATATTAACACATGAGCGAGCAATTAATGTTCACAATCAATTTCATTGTAATATAACGTTATTATAGTATACGAGTGCCGTTTTCACATCGCAAAAATAAATTCTCGTCAGGCTCCAACAAAAAATGTATTTTTTTCTGTTATATTAATTACCACGCGAAGCGTAATTCAATTCCGTGCCAGTAACCAACAAAGGAAGTATGTATTCTCACACAAAGTACATCGTCAATAATGAAACACTTACGGAAAAAAATATCTGTAATACAAACTTTGTTCTTCTATTTTCAAATACCTTAACGTGATCAAAAGATAATCAACGTTATTGATCTCCTTAGTTGACAAGTGAATTAAGTCCTTTTTTCTAGTATTGCAAAAATTGGACTTTTGTGTAATACTTTATAAAACTTAAAACAAAATGTAGCTTTGGTGTTAGAAACTAAAATGAAGGAACAGTAATTATGATAAGATAACTTAAAGGAAAAGCTACATTTCTTTCAATAACTATTGCAAATGTTTCCGCAGTAATTTTACTTTTGATGTAAATTTGAGTACATTTTTTTTTTGTTAATGTAGAAGTAATCCATAAATAACTCAAGTATTTTTAATAATTATTAATTATTTGTATAATAAATTTATTTTTCATAATTTTTGTCTTACGCCATTAACCAATTGAGGGGCTCAGTTGTTAAATTTCGGGTGATCGCAATACTGAATACAAAAAAACTATTTTTGCGGAATTAGTACTTGTCTCTGACATCTTTGTCAATCTTCAATAATATTTATTGTGCAATATAGATTTTACTGTCACTGTATAATCAGGTACCTTGTGATTTAATGTACTGAACGGCTTTTCTATTTTCTACATCTATGTACATTTTTTCCAAGTTTAGTATATGTATATAAACAAGCTGCTTAAAAGCGGTACAAACCATCCAAAAAAGGATGTAAATCGATTATAGATGGTGATGCAGTTGTCTGTCGTGATCGCTTTTTCTACTGCCGTGCGACTATCTCAAGAATTTTTACCACAGGTACTATGATCAGTAAACAATATTGCATATGTCTTTTATGTAGCTTGCGTAAATCAACTCGTAAAAAACCATCTGACTTGTGGAAGGATAATTCATGGAGATTACACGTTAGCGCTCCAGCTCACGCGTCACTGCTTGTTCGTGAATTTCTAGCGAAAAATAGCACAGTACTGATAATACGGCTACCGCATTCAGCTTAGATGGCTGTGTGTATTTTTCCAAGGACGAAAAATTCATAGAAGTCTACATTTCGAAACCACTGAAGCCATTAAACAAAATCACTGGGTGTATTGACAATGACTGCTGTACAAGAAAATATATTTCAGACATGTTTTCGGGACTGAAAGAAATATTGGCATAAGTGTATTATTTTGAATATTTATTTATATACTATTTTGAAACAGACAGTTAATATATACGAGTATAGTAGCGATCACGATATTTTGACGTTGTAAAACAGTATTCAGCAGTCATACTACTTAATTATTAATATTTATTAATTCGTTGCACTATTTAATTAGATTGCAGACTTTTATGTAAAATCAAATTTTTGGAACACAAATATAGAATTGAAGTTTGCATAGCAGAGTTTTCTACCTTCTAAATATCACAATTTATATTATATTTTTGATATTTTGTATATTTTCGCATCTGTCAAGAGCTTCCTGATTTTTGCTTATTTAGAATTGTTATACATGCATAAAAATTCGCAGTTTATTAATTACTAAGTGTAAAGGATAATTTATATTTGAAGAAAATTGAAGACTTTCCAGTGTGTATATTGCCTCTCATGTGTCTGAAATACAAATCATGTTAATTGTGTCACTCCAATATTTTTACAACTTCAGAATATCGAAAATGCTCCTATACATAATTTCTCATACGAATTGAAGTAACAGAAACGTCTCAATTACAACCTTATATATTTAACGCAATAAGCGTTGAAAGCTTAACCAAGTTGTTATAACGTTCACCAAACAACGTATTCATATTCCGCGCACGTATTTATTCGCAACCAACGTCAACGTTATTTCACTGTTTGTCTATACGAATCTATTATTACCGTCAAAAAACAATAAATACATAATCGTTCGCGTATCATCTCCCTCGGTCGTGATTAAATCGCACTTCCCGTCAATAAATGCCGCCGATTAAATTCATTTATTTGCTGTGCACGTAGTTATTGATCGGGCGCGTGCCAGTCGATAAATTGCACGACGGACCGTTGGATCAACGATGCAACGCAGTTTGTAGCAACAACCGGGCTCGTTACCAACATGCCCATGCCGATACTGACAATAGGTCCTCGTTCCGACGACGCGTCTCTATGCCACACGGCCGGCTCTTGACCTCCGTATATATGACCGGGATAATCGTAATACAACGGATGAAAGACCGGACGCATAATAGTGACAGGATCGAGAGCGTCAGTCGCGGTCGACGGAACGTAGTCGCTGCTTGTTCCGTTCGGTAATCGATGGCTCGTGACGCGATCATGTTATCACTTTTCGCTCGCTCCAGCGGTTCAGAGAAAACGGTGCGCCCGCGCTGTCCCGAACGGAGGAAATCGGCGTGATAGCGTGCACGAAATTTTATCGTTCGGGCGTAAATTCGCGCCGCGCTTGAACAATAATGGACGTACCGCGAGATCGTGTCGACGAGGAAGTTCCGTTACGTCGGTGACGTTCGCGCAGCCGGTCGTAAGATCGCCGACCGAACGCGTTCCGTGAGAGGAACGTTTCCGAGGCAGTCGGTTCGCTTTACAGCTTTCCCCGGCATTTTCATTATCGCTTTAGTAACGCCGGCTGTCTTCGGAGCAAGCGCCGCGGTCACAAAATCATTTACGGTAATGAGCCACGCGACCAACAGTCGATACAGAACAGTCGGCATTGTACACATCTACGCGGATGTTTCGTGCTCCGCGCAGATAATTCAACCAGTTAATCTGTTGTGCAGCGTCAGGGGGTCTTGGAATGGCTCGGTATGGCGCAAATGTTGCGAGCTCGGGGAGCTTCGAAAACGTAAGCACGTGATGCGTCGTTGTCGCTATGCGGGATGTTGCTGCGGCGTTGACTCCGAGTTAGCTGGGATAATAGCTTCCATAAACTTTCGTACAATAGGGATAAACAGATTCGCAGAAACGATAGGGCAATTGATAGATTTTACAATGAATTTTAGAGATGCGGTGTGTCAGTCGTTGTACAATTGGTGAAAGTTAAAACTGCGAAATAAAATTTATTGTACGTTTGATCTGGTACGAGGAAGCTAACCTATCCATTGTCTGTACACACAATTTTGGAGTTTTTATTGCTTCGGATAGAAAAACGTAACAGTACTCAGTAAATGGACAAGTTATAAATTAATCGATAATTATGAAAAAGCTAGATCTTCAATTTATATTATTGTTTCTTCATTTTATAGACAAATCGTTTGTTGTGATAGAAATCTAACATTTTTAATAAAAATGTCTATTGTATGCGAAAAAATATTTCATATGCAAAAATTTTTAATAATTATGTCCATCCACTGGTGATAAAGAAAGGTTATAAATAGAATTTTTATCATTTTATGATTGCATAAATTAATTGTACTACGTACAACTTTTTCTTCGAATTTATGCATTTTTTTTGCAAAGCGTTTGGATTTCGTTTATAAAACAAATATTTCTAACCAAAACCTTAATACAATTTTCGGAATGAGCTAAGCCGTCTATCTACTGCCTTGTTTGCCCTAATTGGAATAAACAAAAGAATTTACTTTGTATTGGTACTTTGGTACTACCTGATAGTGTATAGAAGTGAGGACTTCCATTGCTTGAGGAAGAATTACTATTGAAGTAACGTCATCGTGTTTTACGAATTTCTTCACCCAGACGGAATACACTTAAGTAACATTTTCTTTGGACCAAGTAAACATTTTTAAAACATTATACCGTAGCCATAAAAAAAGATTAGCAGGAAGACAGTTAAATCTATCAACATCTTCATTCAATTTACAGTCTTCTTCGAAGCGTTTGTACCGTTTGTAAAACTCTTTTTTGTTGCACATATTGAACTTCCCGCCAAAAACTGTTAGCATTTCTCTTTTGTTAGGATACTGTATTTCATTTTTGCATGAAGTTAATTGCATATTCTTTCATCCTTCCTTATAATATCTAGTAACATCATCCACGATATAAAGTCGCTAGTTAAATTAAAAAGAAAAAATTTTCTGTATTGAATATTACAATCATAAGGAATTTCACAATTGCACGAGCTTTTCGATCACAGTTTGTATTCAGCTGCAGTGCTTTGATGTGATGACAAATACGCATTCTGTTAATTGTAACAGAATCAATCATTATCAATCAAAGTGTATCACAATACTATTAGGACAAGTGTACCGTAATAATTTGGAAAGGCTTGAATGAAAATTGATGAAGTTCAAACCCGATTGGAGCTAAAAAAAAAAACTTGAAAATGTTAAAATGAAACCGTATTGGTGCGATACAGAGAAACCCTGAGAGTTTTTATTTAGCTCTCGAACACGGTATATCTAGCAAAAATAAAGTTGTGCGTAAGATGTAGCAAGTCTGATCAGTAACACTCTATCTACTTACTGTTACGAAAAATGCTAGTTTCATACCTCTTTGCATTTTAAATCCAACTGTGTTTATATAATTAGACTATGAAATTTCACATAAAATATCGAACTTTACGAGTAAATAGTTTGATAAAATTTGTTAAATTAATTACGTCTATCAAAAGAATGATATGAACTTTTCTTACTTTTTTGAAGTACTGAAATCATCCCCAATATGATTTTTAAATGAGAACATTCTACACAGCTAACAAACCGCAAGCGAAAAGTCCCATTATTTTCCTTCTTCATCTACCTTTTTTACTTCCTAAATATTTTGTCGTCAGCCATTCTAATGTCTGATATATTCGCATAGTGCACGGATACTTTACTAGCAGGTGAAACAAGCGAATCAAATTTTTCTTTATCTGCAGGCGGAAGCATCGATCCCATTCTATGGCGGAAGTACGTATTTTGAATCGTATTCTCGTCTTTCAATCTCTGCTCCCCTGTCGCTTTCATATCGAACTGTCAGCGCACTGAAAGCTGTGATGAAGTCCGCCAGCAGATATAAAACCATTCTGTCGGTCTTTACGCTGCAAAGCGGCTGGTGTGTGTCGTCACTGTTGACCACGAGCACGACAGAACGAAGAAATTCAACTTTTAATTAAACCCCTATTCAATTACACGCATCTCGTTGACTTCCTCTACCTTCGATTGCCTAATAGCGTGAACACCGCAACCGTTTTCCATCGTTCTTCAACGAAATGATGCGGTTAACCCCGACCTTCGTCCAACCTATTCACGTGTCGAGTGGTTGTGAAGGGTAGTTGTAGTACTTTTCGGGGCTTTAATATTTGCTGAACCGTCGGAAAAATGTTTACACTTTGTGGATACGTTAGTCAATTCCTTTTTATTAAACGAATTTCTATTTCGAAAGAAGTAACTTTTAGTAGGTACAAATTTGCATAACTTCAAACTTTGAACGTTTATACTTTTAATACTTGTAAACAGATTGTGACATATGTGGTACCATTAGAAAGCTCATGGTGTCTAATTTTCAATAAGTCTCTATTGACGACGTCTAAGAATTCACTTCTTGAAATGCACTTCTGTCGATATAAAAAAATTTGTCGATATTTTTCCCTAAGTTCCACAAAAGTACAAAGTTCCATCAAAATTGATGACTGACAATTTCATAGGATTACGTGTCAATATTCAAACTACCTACTATAAACCAGCAATGGTTTGCACTACTTTCAGAAATACTGCACAGCAGTAATCTAATGTGTTCCTTACGCGCAATTTCCATGTAACTCTACCGCTATTCCACGAAATTCCAACGGTGAGTACCGTGTCGGTGTGATCGTGATTTATGAGGTAAATTCAATTATGAGGAGTTATCATGATTAAAATTTGTTCGCGGTGCTTCGGTTGCGATTACATGTTTCATTTGAACGTATTAATTTCATGATAATATTTCTTTGCTCGAAGTGTACACAGATTTATACGCATATAAAATAGGTAGGCTATGAAAGGAAAAAGACCAGAATTTTCTGACTAACCGCATAATTCTGATCCGCAACGTTCACGCGCGTATACAGGGTGTTTGGGATAGTATAGGCAAGCTTTGGAGGAGTGATAGATCACGTAAAAACAAACAAAAAACTTCTATATGACTTGGGTCCAAAACTCAATCATTTTTGAAAAAAACTGTTATGAACATTTAAGTTATAAATCGCTATAATTCAAAATAGGAACGTTTTTCGTAAGCAATTTCTTCACTAAAATAAAGATTACGATCTTGTTAATCCAATAAGTACAGTAACTGTGATATTGTTACCCTGTATCGCGAAAAAATCATATTTTTCTAACCCCTTAAATTATCGCGATTTTAAAGGGTAATTTAGGGGGTTAGAAAAATACTATTTTTTTGCAATACGAGGTAACAATATCAGAGTTACTGTACTTATTGGATTAACAAGATTGTAATCTTTATTTTAGTGAAGAAATTGCTTACGAAAAACGTTCCTATTTTGAATTATAGCGGTTTATAACTTAAATGTTTATGACAGTTTTTTTCAAAAATGGTTGAGTTTTGGACCCAAGTCATAGAAGTTTTTTGTTTGTTTTTACGTGATCTATTACCCCTCCAAAGCTTGCCTATACTATCCCAAACACCCTGTAGATGTATACATATTCATATCGCCTTATCTCCCTTATTCCCCTCTACGTAGCCGCAAGTCTATCTGGATTCTGCGCGATTTAATGCCGCTTGTCAGGAGTTTACGACTTCTGCCGGCCACAACGGACGAATGCCCTTTTTCGTGCTCCCTCGATCTTGCCCCGGACGCTGATTAGGTAAATAGCCCGAAGGTTGGACCCTTGCGCCAACATATCCGTCACTGTACTACGCTGGGTCAAAAGAGGAATGTGCTTGCATATGTATTGGCGGTGAGCCTAGTAAACTGATAGCCCTCTTCCTTAGGGACGTATCAGCGCGGAAAAACATGTGATACCCGGGATGAGTGCCGGGTTCTAAACTAGCGATTTCCAAGTTTTTCTGGCTCCGTCCCTTTCCGCTTCACATATGGACCGAAATATTCGCCCGACTTGAAGTGTCTGTTATTTTTCCTAGCTCTCCAACTTGATTCAATAGACACAATTCTTGATGCTTTCAACGTCCTCGATGCTAAAGCACTTTACCCAGGATTTAACCCTTCAGCGTGGGAGCATTTTGTTTGAAAGAGCTTGCCAAATGCGAAGAAACTTCATTGGTCGAAATTCTGTATCGTCTGTTTAAGTTCTGTTACAGTTGAAGAAATCAAGAAAGTCTATTCGTCGTTTTGTCCGTTATTAAAATGGCAAAATTTTTTTTAAATCTATGTTAACTACGCATTAATCCTCCTTTTTAGGTGTTTTGAGACATACTAGGCACAGTTATAATATGTTAGGACTTAAACTTTGGATAAGAACGATTCTTAAAAATAAAAGATAAATGTAACTTGGAAATCAAGCATTTCATTTTGTTGATTTTGTAGTTTGTAATGAGCTTTTTAATGTGATTCTTGCCTGTTATTTTCGTGTAACTACAGTCATTAGTTCGTTTAGTTACGTTTGAATAATTAAACTAACTAGTTTCTGCAGCTACTTTGGGACAACTAAAGTAACTAATTAATAAGTTAGTCGCCTTAAATGCAATTAATAACTACCGGTATTTGAAAATACAGTACCCTCCTGGGCATCCACAGCCCAGGATTCTATCTGGGAGGATAGGAACACCTATCCGGGAGGATAGATGTTCTAAAATTCCGAGTAAGCGGCTGCGAATAAGGAGCGCGAGAGAGACATTAATAACTGGATCGGTCTTATCCAAAATAAATAAACGTAATGGCGGGTCCAGCCGAGTGCAGGAAAGGTGAACGCGCACGAATGACAGAGACGATGCTGATTCGTTTTTTTGATCTAAGTAGCAGTGGCCTGGCGTCCGTTCGCGTGTGTCGGGTGCGTTCAAGTGCGTTCGCTAGATATGGACGCGGCTTTGCATTACACTGGTCTGGATATGGCATTACGTTTATTTATTTTGGATATAGGACTTTAGGAGATCACTCTGTGAACCCAGTTCCAGGCACTGGTAGAGATACAGATGGACGGTAAAGAGGGCAGAAATGCGGACGACTAAGAGGGCAATACTATAATTAACTTCCTCATCGCTACTGACAAAAATTGCAAACTAGCTAGTCCGTGTTGCTCGCTCGCTTCGCGAGCTCGCGAGTGGAGTCCGTGTTGCTCGCTCGCTTCGCGAGCTCGCGAGTGGAGTCCGTGTTACTCGCTCGGTTCGCGAGCTCGCGAGTGGAGTCCGTGTTGCTCGCTCGCTTCGCGAGCTCGCGAGTGGAGTTATTGTAGCTCGCTCGCTACACTCGCTCACGAGTAGTGATGCCTGTAGCTATTCATGTTTATTTTGTGTGTGACCCTTTACGGGCCACGCAAAGAACTTCCCGATTTGCGAGTTGTAATTTATTATTACCATTATTAATTGTCACTAATTAGAAAATTATTCGTATTCGGAGAAATTTAATAGTTTTCTACTTATCAACATTGTTGCTATATGACGTCGCATTAAACGAACATCTATATATATAGGGAGAGTGTCCCATTTTAATCCGCCACTACGGACAACTTAAGAAATATGCATTGGATCAAAAAACATCCCGAATAAAAGTTTGATGGTTTGGAGGGGGACATCTGACCCTGTTAAAAAATTTCATCCCTACCCCCCAGGGGTATATATGTATGTATGTGTGTGCTGTGTATATGGATATTATGTATATTCATTTGTTTTCAATATGTAGTTATTGAGTATATATATATTTATACGTGTATAAATATACTCATATATATGTATTTATCACAATTATATCATTATAATTATATATTGTAATATATATATAAGCGAAAAATCGAGATAGGCGAAAAATCGAAATTTCGCGATTACAACGCCATCTATCGCGAATGAAAAAAAATGTTTGAAATAAAACCTACATATTTTGTGGCGTGGAATCCGAATCTGCAATAAAAAGTAGGTGGTCCTATTTAAAATTTTAAAGTAACCCCCCCTCCAGGGGGGTAGGGGTGAAATTTTTTTCACAGGATCAGATGTCCCCCTCCAAACCATCAAACTTTTGTTCGGGATGTTTTTTGATCCGATGCATATTTCTTAAGTTAGCCGTGGTGGCGGATTAAAATGGGACACCCTGTATATATACATATATATATATGTGTGTTTGTGTGTGTGTGTTATATAAATATAATAATAGTAATAATATATGTATATATATTATTTCAGTTTAGTTATTCTCTCATAAATTTATATTCTCTCATTTAGATTGCGTTATTCTGTTAAGTTTTCTTAAAAAAACTAAAAAACTACTGGACCGAATTAGAACAAAATCTATTCAGCTCTAAGTTACATTGATACACATCGATTGCATCATCGACCATTTTGATCTGACCATTAGTTTTTTAGAAAACGTTAACGAAAAATTTGATCACATACGTACGTACGTACGTACGTACATACGCACACACACACACACACACACACACACGAACAATTTGTTAAAAATAGCCTAAAATTACTCCAATGACCTTGAAACATGGAGATCTGCTAAAAAATCGATTTTCCATTTTAGGGGCAAATACAATAACTTCCCTATAAATCGGGAAGTTAATAATGAAGATGTAATAAATTTTGACTTGTGGATATTCAAGGTCAAAGTAGTTTTTTAAGAGAGTGTCAATATGTTAGATCCTTAAAAAAAATACTAGATCAAAAAAAAAAAAATACTCATTTACATAAACATAATGTTTTTTAAAAACAATGTGTATCTGAAGAATACTTGTATGGGTCATTTTGATCCCTTTAGTAGTTCCAGTGTTAATAAATCTCGCGTATAATAAGAATAATCGAAGAATTCCTTCGATTTTCAATAAATTCAATCCTGAAGAGATAAGACCAATAATACATGGAGTACATCTCTAATATCCCACGGTTATATACGGTTTCTGTCCTCATTGCGACGCGATCTTTCTCCATCGCTAATTATTTTAACTCCACGAACCGACCATTGTAAGGCGAACGCAATTATCTTCCGCAATGGACAAAGATGTACCAGGTTAGCTTCACAGCTCACGAAATACTGTTTCCCCAACAAAAATCCCCCTAACCAAGGAAAAACGGCCCTCCCGTCTGACATCTTTCTCTCCCAGTCTCCTCCTTGATCAAGCGTCCAGCTGTATCCCTTCTTTCCTCGTTCTCCGCCACTCGGTGTCGGTATTTATAGCGTGGAGTAATCGCAGACCGGCGGGAAAGCTGCTCAGCGGGGTAGAAACTACTCCGACCGAATCCACGAGCCGTTTCTTTCAGCAACGTCCAGTGAAACTTTGGCCTCTCCGTGCGTCCGCGGGGAAACTGGCTCGCAGAGACGATATTCTGGTTAAAAGCCTTAATCGGGGCTTCTTGTTCCTTTTCCGTAGCGAAAAATAGCAACCGACCGGGCAACGGTTCGCTGCTCCCCAACTTCGGCTTCGCGGTTCCGTGCCTCGGCGTTCGTCGATGGGGTTGGCTGACTTTTGCGCCCCCGCGTCGCGCTTCTTAACGCGTCGAGTCGATGCCACGCGTTTAGGTCGCGTTCGTCGTAGATCATCCGAGCGGTGCGACAACTTCCGCGGAAGACGTCCGTTAAAAAGTTTGTCGCCGCGGAACAGCTTTTCGGAACTTTCCGCGCTGCCTTTTACCCGTGATAAATGTTACAGTGCGCGGTTCCCGTGGTCTGTATCGTGTGCTCGGCCAGGATCCGTTGTTTAGATACATGTTTCGGCCGACGAAAAAAAAAAAAGCGACAGGGAAAAAATAGCGCGGAATCGCTTCAGTTTCGCGCGCAAACGAACCTCGAACCTCGAATCTCGTTTACACGTTATCCGGAAACGGACGATGCGGGTAGTTTCCGAGAGATTTTTTGGATTGGTATCCAGAGTTTGGCGCGCAGTCGAAATTATTTTACCGTGAACTGTGCAATTCGTGCCTCCTCCACGCTCCTCTTTCTCTTTTCTGCTCCTCGTTTTTTCGGTACGATTCCTTGCTCCTCGCTACTGTATTTCTTTTTTTTTTTTTTTAAACTTCTTTTTTTGCATACGATGGAATTCTATTGACACACCAGTACTACTGTACACATCCTTTATCCGCGAAAGTCGTATCCGTCAGCAAGAAGAACCATTTCCTTTCCATTATTTTCACCGGCATTTCTCCAGTTAATATTGGAATCCCTCCAAGTATTTCACAATTCAAATGGCATCTTCGGCCTCGTGCCTTCTACTTTCCGCTGCCAATATAAATGCCGTTTTGCATATCTCTAATTGCGCTTTCGTTATACAGAAACGTTGGAATGTCTTAATGAATTGGACCATAACGAGGCGCAGCTATCGCTGACCCCCGACAGGGTGCGAAGCAATTGAAAAATAAATGTTTGTAGAAACAAATGTAGGGTAGGCATTTCCAATCCCATTTACAATTTTTGCTGGAGGTAGGAAAAAGGAAACATCTGCGGTTGTTGTATCCATGTATCGGCTGTGAAACACGCCAATAGATGGGCAGTATTCAGTAATCTCACAGTAAATTCACAGGATTTCTGTATCAGTGTCACATGCATGTTTTAAAACCATTTGCATTAGCGCCCTGTATTATATGTGTTCTTATGTTAGAAATATCAGAGTCCAAGGTTTTGAACATGAGTATTGCATTTTAGACTTGAATTTTAATATACTCTTATTTTCAAAGGTAACACTCTGGTTATGCACTTCCTAATAAAAATATAAGTTCTACCTTCTAAATTTCTGCCAGGAGATAACTTCAAGTTCTTTAAAAGTGTGATTTATGTTGACGTGCTCTAGATAAGAAAATGCATCTTGCAATAAACGAAAACACTAAATATTTATAATACTACAAAGTAACTAGAAATGAAAACAGTATAAAATATTGACGTAACTATTAAATAAAACATTTTCATTAAATTGAGATTGTAACAATTTCACATATTTCTTTATTGCTAATAAATGCACATTTTTCAGATTCATTATCTGAGTCGAAAGATGTTCTACTTCGAAACCATTCCAATGTCGTGAACTTTATATAAAATCAATAATTATAACCTGTAATTATAAAGTGAATCAAAAGTTCAAAGATATAACACATAAAAATTACAGAAATACCTTGGAATGTATTACGAACAGATATTACGTTCAGGTAACAGAACATATTACAGTGGCCCATAAGCTCGTATGTTTTTTAATTTATTCCTTTGTGCTATTATTTTAAAGTAATAAAGTTATTAAATCTACATATGTAATATGCTATTTTGTAACCCTTGAAGTGCTTTTTGATGTAATAGTATTCATTCAATTAATTCATTGTTTTCTAACGTATTAAGTTTTCAGACAAAATATGGGAAAACTAGAAATTTGAATATTTTTGCGTCACTTGTAGAAAGCGAATGTTAAAACGATAAAACGGGGAAAAAAGTATGCGAAATGAAACGCGATGATGTTGGAATTCGCACAATGCAAAAGTGTTTCTTTTTTTGGTTTCCTTTCATGACAAAATTACTTGAATTTTTAATTTTTCTATATATTAATACACAGATTAATAAAACGAATGAAATACTCAAAAGGCTAGAAAATAATACATTACATATAATCAAGTAATTTTACTTGTTTTAAAAAATAATACAATTATTATCTATTATCGGAATATTTAAATAATGTGTCTTGTACAAGAAGCTATACTTCGGAACCCTTTACAAACTTAAAATTTTCTGAAAACTTTGTCATAATAAAGGAAAACTAGTGTCGCGTGCAATATACTGTGCAAGAAGTATTTAAAATAGGTATTCCAGTGAACGTTCCAGAATCAGGGAACCGGAAGGTTAAATAAATTCAGGGAAGGGAACGCGACGTTGAGAGGCTCGTGCATAGCGTGGCGCAGAATTGTCTGCGTGGAAGCAATGAAAATCATTTGGTTATATGAAGCCAAGAATTTCACCGGAATTTTTTTCTAGTACCTCGAGTACTCGAGATCGCGCGGGGCTCCACTTCCTCGAGCGGGTTCGACGTAAGTAATACTTCACGTGCACCGTGAGCGCGTATGTACCTATGCACGTCTGCGCGTCCTTTTAACGACCTGAAAGTAGCCAAGATACGACGGCATGATATGCTTAGCGGGACGTATTGTGCCCCGACATTCATTCCGCGGGCGCATGTAAGCGAATACTTCAACGTAGACGGGGTGACGCGCGCGTGGTGGTTCAGACGTTCTCTCATATATGCGCCTCCTACATTATCGTCCGGCACTGCTCGGACCAACGGACCCTGGGCTATCGTACGGCCACTCGAGACGGCTGTTAGCATGTAGACTTAAGTGCCTACAAGAATTAACAAGCCAGCCACTTTTTGTCTGGATATTTCTTCTTTTTTCTTGTTATACGATGTTTAAGAATGAATCTTAATTACAATCGGCCGTCTATGCGTACACGGGTTCCTGAATATTTTAGGTGTGAATTACTTGAAACGGCACATTGTCTTCATTCCGAAATCGTGTGGAATTCTAATCGGCTATATCAGGGTGATGCAATAAGTATGTCTACTTTGAATATTTTCGGTATTTGAAAAAATAACGAAAAATATTTGTATTATAATTGGTTCCCATCTACAGGGTGTAACAAAAATGTTGCAGTTCCTTGAAAAGGGTGATTCCCAAGATGATTTTAAACAACTGTTTCCTTAGCGAAAATGTTAGGTGGGGCTTTGTTAACGAGTTATTAACAAAAACCCTCGACCAATCAGAGCACGAGTACAGTGGACGAATTTCAGCGCGGGCTTTAGCTGAGAGTAGTATTGGTCCGTCATCGTCCGCGCCATCATTAATCCGCTGTACTCGCTCTCCTATTGGTCAACGTTTTTCGTTAATAACTCGTTAACAAAGCCACACATAACATTTTCGCTAAGGAAAAAGTTGTTTAAAATCACCTCAGGAATCACCCCGTTGAAGGAACTGCAACATTTTTGTTACACCCTGTATAGTCCTTGGCCATATTAATGTGACCATCTGAAAGTTGGGTGACTAACAACTTGCGGGCAATATTTGCTACCGATGTTTTGGAAATGTAGGTTCTGCCTTTGGGAATACGTTTACAAGACCTAAAAAATCCTTTACAATTCCAATATTAGTCGGAGAAATATCTTTAGGTTTATACATTACGCAAAACAATAAAACAGTGGAGTTAGTTAATTCACTCAGGTTCGCTTAAATGCATTAACGTAGGATGACCTTTTCTTAGTGTTATTATAATACAGAAGGAATTATTGCTTCTGTTGTAAACCCACGGGTGTTTGGAGGAATACACGGTGTTAATTTCAACAATAACTGTATTATCAAACGGGTACAACAATCTGTTTAGAAGAGTTTCGTGAACCAGGTTACGAAAACCATTTATAAAAACCATTACATATAATTTTAATAATATACTGACACAAAAATCTCTTACAGAACGAAGGAAACTCTTGCCTCTGATACATACGTGATAAGCTCCAAAAGTTTCGAGTCGAAAGGCATTAAAAAAGTAATAAGGTTCTGTGGTGGCACCTCCGGCACTGCCACTAGGGGGATCGTTGAGCTCTTACTTTCTCGCATGCGGTCATTCTGGCAGTTATTCGTATAAATACGTCCTCTGACCTGACACTTACCACCCGGCGTCTGAGGCACGGGCCTGCTAGATAGCCTTAAGGGGCAATCCCATGGTCTGGGTTATGGCATGCCAGGGTCCGTGATACACCTAGAAGATGGCAGCGCAACGGCACTCGGCGAGGTACGGGAAGTCGACGCAGGCGGCCTGCAGAGGCCCGGCAACCGGCAACCCAAGTCCAGGCAGCATGGCATATCGCACACCGAACCAACGGCGCGGCGGCCTGGTAGACCGCCTGCATCGACTTCCCGTGTCTTCCCGAGTTTAGATTTTCTTAGGCGTATCACGACCCTGGCATGGGATGGCACAAGCCATGGGATCCCCCCTTTACTGATGAGTCCGCTAGCAGGCGCAAGACGAAACGCTGTCCCTTTTCTCCTCTCTTTTCATATACCATTCTAGGTTACCTCTTCTACCGCCAAAGTTTAACAATGATTTTAATTTATCAATATAATCACTCTTTATTTCAATACACTGCAAAATTTTAATTACAATGCAATTAAACATAGGGTGGGGGATTAATATTGTTAGATCTGTCAAATTCTGTTTAACCTTCTTCGGCCCGGAAACTATTGGACCTTATAATATGCCATATGTATGCTATACACCGGTTCCCGTAAGATCACCGAAGTTAAGATGTCTCGGTCGGGACCCGATTGAGGAGAATGGTGACCGTTCCTGCCGGGTCTCGATGCTGCTGGTGCCCAGAGGGTGAAGGCAAAGCCTCCCAAAAGGAAAAAGACATAATGGAACTAAAAGACGTCTCCAAAAAGGAATTTAAGAAGAAAAATTTTAATGGAAGTACTCGTTCGTTGGGCAATATGAAAGACCACTGGTCATTTGAAGCGCCATCTTCAGATAAATATATCTGAAGAAAACAGACCTACAATACAATGTATGCTATACTACCCTAAAGGAATACAGTAATTATTATCAATAATCCACTAAGTTATGTTTTTATCATTTATTAAAACTACAGCCTAATTTCTACAATTTACGACAAATTATGTGGCTAGATGTTAAGTTTTCTACAGTTCATAGAGACGAAATTCCCAAATAAACCTACAAGTTCAGATAATCACTCGTAAATTATAAAACTGATTAAGGGTAATGCGCTTCTATTTTTGCTACCCTCCTCTCATTAATTCTTAACTTACCGCTCACTAAATGGTGAAAGTTTCCTAGTCGAGGAAAGAGTCTATTGATAACTGCTGCGATTAAGAACCACCTAGGGCAGCGTTTCTAGAGTACAGATGGGTCAGCGGTGGTCAGGTGTACGACCCCCGCCAACACGCGAAAGATGTAGAAGCGAAGAGTAGATGGCCTGTCAGGTTACCGACGGTCCCTTCGAGACTCGTCAAACGTACCGAAAGATGGCAAACCTACTTTTCCATAGCCCCGGATGTCTGCGCGTTCCCCGAGGGCCAGTGATAAAAACCAAGACCAGTCAGCATTCGACAATGAAGGCGCCTTACCTTCTAGTCTTTTCCGTCGAACGATCCACCCGCGGTTCAGGGCATGAAGGATGGAAGGGAAGAGGGGTGGCAAAGACGAGCCGATGACAACTCGTAAACTTCAGTCGATTGTCGTCAATTCGTGAAACAAGGGAATATGACGAAATCGAAAGTTGGGTTCGACAATTCGCCAAGGATCTCGGATGCAGGCAAAAGGGTGGGATCATAAAGCAAAAGAAGGGATTCTATGCGAATTCTGCTTCCCAAGATCCTTCATCCGCTCGCAAATGATAGGGCTACTTGCCAGATATTCCTATTCAAATTTTACGACAAATATTTCAGAAAAGAAACGCTAAAACTTTCTTGTTACAATTCGGGAAAGTAGAATAATTTCTTGTGTAAGATAAGTCCAGACTTTAAAACAGATTTTGTAACTGGACGTATTTCTCTAATCAGAAACCATTTCGATTCGCACTGTCTGCTTTTGAAGTTTTCATAAATCAGCAATTACTGATTCAGCTTATTATGCGGAAGAAGCAGTGTTAAGAAAAAAAATATTTGAAATACAATAACGCGAAATAGATATTTGCATTTCTTCTACTGTTTGAGAATATCGCAAGTAAAATATTTCATAGGACAGTAAGGCTAGGGTCACACGAGCGACAAATTGACGTCCGTTTCTACGTCTGTCTCATGTTATACTACGACGGACGTTGCGAGAGACATAGAAACGGACGTCAATTTGTCGCTCGTGTGACCCTAGCGTAATTGGTAACTGCTCAATTAACGATAAATAGCATTTCGTCTAGATACTTCAGTTATAACATACACAAATACAATTTTGAAATAGTATCTCATTCATTGCTTGTTTCATTGGTAAACAGCATTTCCTATCTAAAGTACACATATGTTCACAAGCGATGAAGAATGAATTTCAGTAACAATCTTAGCCAAAAGTTAATGAATTTTCAAGATATTAATAAGACTTTTTGCTATGATAAAAGCCAGCCAGAAATGGCAAAAGTATATTTTTGTCACAAATTCAGTTGAATTCTCTCTTATATTTTATTTTACTTTGTCAATGTATTGAATATTAATTTGATCTTTCACTATAAACTTGTTTGTTGGAATGTACTTGAAATGGCGCTGTTAATAACTTCACTCTAAATTTTGCAGTTGTCTATATTTCTCAATATTGCGTTTTTTTTATAAGAATAGATGTTAAATTGAAAATGATGTACCTTTTTACTGTTAACCGATCGCAATAGACCGAATGTACACAAGTGTCAAAAGTCCTTGCGATTGTGCACATTACTATGAATTTCAAAAGTAAATATCGGCTCTAATGCGATCGGTTATCAGTAAAAAGGTATATAATTATTAATTACGCTTTATACTTCTTACTTTAATAAGTAACTGCCAACCAGTGTTCGTTCTAAAATAGGAAATACAATATGAAATAAAACGTAGTTACGGTATTCAAGGAAATAACACAAATGTAAAATATGTATATATGTATTGATTGAAATACTATTGTAAAATGGTATTTTCTTGGACGCATATTTCATTTTCACTATTTCCACCTAACCTATTCCAACTTTTCCCCAGCATTGGAAAAACGTAATTAACCGTTAGATATTTGAATTGATCGTATTCGAGAAAATTAAAGCACACATATTCATGAATTTTAAACATTTCAGAATTTTTCGAAACCAGGACGAAATGAAAGAAATGCAAATAAAATATTACATACCCACAGCGTTATCGATAAAAATTTCTGTGATGTAACGCAAGTACTCACTTCTACAACTGTGCTGTGCAACAGTGCAACTAAGGGATCATTTAATTTAGTTACCTAAATTCTACCATTAAATGTAAAATCAAGCCACTTTGGGAACAGATCGCGGGAAATATATGAAATGATTCGCGATGAAATCGAATCGTCTGTGGTCGGGCGAGAAAAGCGATCACAGTTTTTTGCTGACGACGCCGCCGGGCGAGTGTCTAGCTCTCCTACCACAATTCGTTTAATCAACGGACAATGGGTCTCCGAAAACGAATTGTCATGCAGGCAGAAGCGCGGTTTGACGCTATCGAAACATTTCGGAACGGTAGCAGCAACAATCGTGTGCTCAGCACTGGAGAGCAAACATGACGGATTAGAGAGGCATTGTTGTAAGGAATTCGGGGATGAGAAGACCTCGTTCGCTCTCGTCCACTAGATCCGACAGAAGTGGGTGGGAAGGTAGTTTGGGATTTTGATTGAGGTCGGAAGTGCGTCGAAGGGATGAACCAATATCCATTGTTAGGATTGTGGAAGTTCGGTACCATAGCTTCGCCGATCACGGGTTACTTTGCGCAGGCTGCACCGCCGCGGTGCACACACTGCTCGCAATTGTTAGCCCATTCATGCATTTATTTGCTACCGAATTGTGACCGATAGAAAATTACGTTGACGCGGGGGAAACGACCAGCGATGAGCTATCGATCACGAGACGGCCAAAGCTTTTCGGATGAAATAATACACTGCCCGTTTTCACCGGCATATATATACGAAATGAACACGGCAGGAAGAAATTTTCTGATCTGAAAGCTGTGTTTTGTCGACAATAATATCGTGACTGTTGAAACTCCACCAATTTCGATTCATTCACCAAAAATTTTCAATTTTCATTTATGGTGAATATTTTCAATCACAATGAAAACCTCAAGGAAACATTAAAAACAAAATTAATACTTCATCAAAGTAACAAACACACATAAAGTCGTCCATGAAAGTCTACACCTAATAAATTATGATTTTGTATAAAATACATTGTCAATAATAGCGTAAATATTACTCTGTTTATAACTTGAATATTCAAATAACTGTCCAAAGCCTCGTAAATTTTTATTTATTTATTTATTTATTTATTTATTTGCCAGAAAACCAACGCCGTTGCATCAAATATACACGTAATATGCACGTGCTATACTAGACCCAACTAACATCCTACAGAGATGCATAGAAGCATCTGTTCGTAGGTCTGGTCACAACATAAAGCTTACATACTAACTTATATTCTACTATATAAACTTTCCAATTTGTAATAACAAATTTATATTTAAAACAAAACAGTGAATATTATTATTATTATACATACAATTTTATCCATAATTTCAACTTCTTTTTAATATTAATTTTGTCTTTAGTAATTAATTTTAGCTCATTCGGTAAGCTGTTATAAAGTCTGATAGCTACCAATAAACTGTTCTTATTACTGATAGTTTTTTTGAATTTGGGTATCCGAATCTCTTTTTTTCTTGTTTTACTGTTAGATTTTTCGTACTCATTTTTGAGATCTAAGTAGTGATACGTTAAACACTCTAAGCTGAATAATTGATTCAAATTAAAAGGGTAATTTTGAAAATTAAAAGTGTTTCTGTAGACTATTTTTAATAATCTTCTTTGCAGTTTTTGCAATAGACTTAAATTGTTTTGATATGCACCACCCCATGCAATTATACCATAGCTTATTACGCTATGGAAGAACGCATAATATATTAACCTTAAAGTTTCACATTGCATCATTTTGGCTAACTTATAAAATATAAAAATTAGATATTTTGTTTTGTTAATTATCCATTGAATGTGTTTATCCCATTTAAGATTGTAATCAAAAATAACACCTAAATACTTGCAATGTTCCACCCTTGTTAGGCTTTCACCATTTACTTTGATTTCTAAGTCTCTTGGTACACTGACACAGTAACTTCCAAATGCAACATAAACAGTCTTATTTATATTTAAAGATAATTTATTTACTTCTAGGCACGTTGCTATATTCTCTAGATATTCATTCATTTTATGTTCGATCATTATCCAGGAATTTTTGTATATTTACAATTGTCATAAATGTATAAATATCAGCATTCATCGCCTAATTCCGATAAAAAAGATAAAACAGGATCTAAAATAAGTGCATTAAGTAAGAAATATTTTTCATCGTTCCTTGTTACTTCATGAGTCTATAATTCTGTATCACCCTGTATAATACAGAACAGCTACTTCACTATATGGTAGCTCTATAGAGTCGTTCTTTTTCCTCCCAACGAAGATATTACGATACCGTCGAAGCATAGAACAAAGAAAACACGGGCGAACAGATTGAGAGCTCGTACTAACAAAACGAAGACACGTCCCTGGGAGGGAGAAACGCGGAGATTCCTCCACGTTGTTAATATTGTTCGTAGGAATACTTCTCCTGTCGCTTTTTACACAGTGAATACGTTACGAGCCGGCGTCGATCGACGTGCTTTGACCCGAGGCATTAAGCGTGCGCAACGCTACGTCGCGTGATAGAGGGCAACCTCGATTAATTACCTATTTATCTTGAGGGTTATCGGTGTACGCTGAAACCTACGACGTACAAGAATATTAGCGTAGCGTGAGCTCTGAACGCATTAGTCTACGGATGTTTCCCACTTGGTATCTCCATGCGATGATTTTGTGCTTTTGGCGTGACCGAGCAGTGTACGCTACTGTTTGAATTATAGCTTCGTAGTCGATGAAGCTTCCATGGAAACTTTTGGCAATTGTAGTCGCTTAATAACGTTTACAGACAAGAAACAAAGAATTTCACGAAATATTTTGTTTCGTGAATTATTGTTAGCTGTTCTTTTATTCTGAGCATCTTAAATTACAGAGACATCGACTTTAACCCTTAAGTTCAGACTATTTGTTTCAGAGAACAGTTTGAAGCTTTTTATTTGAGTAACGTAAAATTACTGAAGAATTCGGAACGATCTAAAGCTTGAATGCCTTTGACTGAAATTTAGTTGCAAATTTTATTAGTGAAAGCTATATTAAACAATATTTTATTATTTTTCTCTAGTACTTCTTACCATCATGCGGAAAGTTACATTACGCAAAAAAAGAAACAAAAGAACTTTTTAACCAACTCAAATGCTACAAAGTATTCAAAGCTATAATTCTGGTCAACTATATAAACTGATTATTTAAGGCAGCTATTTATCATTTTCTTTCACTTTTTTCGGAAAGGAATGGACCCGCACAGACTACAAAGGTTTCTGTATCAGTGCGAAATATTACGTGTCTGGAAGACATCGTGGTGAAGGTTTTACTATTAAAAAATCACTTGAACGGCCAGTTCAGATAATCAGTAGGTATGTGTGCACCTATAAAGCGCATTAAGAAAGGGTAAAATTAATTAAATATAATTCACAAATGCATCAGTGTTAATACTTGCTACTGACTTAATTAAATATCTTTATAATATTTATCTTCGATTTTATTTTGAATTTTATGTTGTATGTGATTATTTATCTGCTCGTGAACTGTTCATGAACAGTTCAGGAACTGTTTAGGAACATGAAAAATAATAAATTGAACCATATATCGTGAACTTGCAGTATGTAACACACATGTACATATACACAGGTGAGACAACATTTGAGGGAGAAAAAATTTGGAGTGGTATGAAGGATGTTAAATTAGTATTTTCTCGCCTCCGACTACTTTTAGGGACTTTTCCATTTACTTCTGAATCCAGTGAACCAGGATTCAGACCTAACCAAGATTCCAAACGTATTTTCTATAATTCTTTTGGCTCTGCTTTCATGATTTTTGAATATATTATGCAAAACTGGTCGTGAACTAATAGTGAACTGTTTGTGAACATGTTTGTTCGGAAACTGTTTGTGAACTGGTTACAATGTTCGCGGATAAATTGCGTAGTGTTCATAGAAAGTTTACGAACTGCTTGCAAACATCGTATACGAACAGTGCTCGCGAACTGTTAGCTGGTGTATACGCAGCTTTACACATCGCCTAACCAACTTCATAGTTCTGTAGAGTGTGTACAAAGTTGATAATATACCAGTGGAATTTTTAATTTAAATTTTAATCTCTCATTCAAACTCCAGTCTACCTGAGAGTTAAAACTGAGCAGCACGAAACGTTTCGAATTAAACTCTATCTGCATTTCTACGTGTGTCTATTCTATGTACACCCCCGCTCAAAAGTATGTGGACACTAACCATTCTTATGAAATTTGTATACTGTTGTTGTTAGACGGTTTTTATTGTTAAATTCTGTTACGTACATGTATGTAATGTATTACTAGAACATTGTATACAATTACTTGAAAACAATAAAATTTTATTTTTTCCGATGATACTAATAATATAAAATTGGAACTGATTTTGGATTGATACGTTGGATACAGCTACTTGGAAACAATAGAATTTTATTTTTTCGATGATACTAATAATATAAAATTGGAATTGATTTTGAGTTGATACGTTGGATACAATTACTTGGAAACAATAGAATATTACTATAATACATTACATACATGTACGTAACAGAATTTAACAATAAATACCGTCTAACAACAACAGTATACATAATATATCACAAATTTCATAAAAATGGTTAGTGTCCACATACTTTTGAGCGGGGGTGTACATGTAAGTTACGACTTGAATTTTTTCCTCCACATACTCTTCAATTTACTATAAGCATTTTCTGAGTCCGTACGTTAGAACAATATTCCATATAAGTGTTATTACTTTTTATGAACCCCACAAATTCAAGTAAGGGTAGATAAAATTGAAGTCCAAAAGTAGCCTAGAACCTATAAGGTAGACTTGATTCCGGGGATAAAGAGTTGAATTGACTTTTTCCTCGTCACGAAGACACGCTAAAAAACCCTCTCGGATTGTGCTCGATCGGGCGTGCTTCCGCGCTAATCGCATGATTGATTTCGATGTTGGAAACGAAACGAATAAAATGGGACGTTAAACCGGACGTAAGTTAGCGTCATTTGGCGTGACATTCCTTAAAAAAATTGAACTCGAATTAATCAAGTTGAACCATATACGCCCCGATGTACACGAGCGAGAGGAAGTCGCTCTGCGGTCATTGCAATTTCATATCAGTGACGTTGTCCGATCTATTTGTATTTGTGAAAAACATAATAGTATGCAAAATCGCAGCGACTTTTTGTCGCTCGTGTGCATCGAGGCTAAAGGCCGTTACAGACGAGCGGCTGGCGGTAGTTTGCTGGCATTGTAAATTCGTTTATACATACATACTTATGTTTGTGTGATGCAAAGAAACGCTGGTCCTGCTTCACCGCTGTCGCACTGCTACCGTTCTGCATCCATTTGTTTCAACATCAATACATATAATTGATATCATTTTAGTATAAGATACTCGAGGCGGCATTCAGACTCCTATCATTGGTCTTTTAAAATTTGACTGTCACGATTAGAAATTTAAGAAATAACTGTTGTTATACATAGCTATTAGCCGTATAGCTGATCGAACCAATTTAATTTATCGAAATGTAGACATGCTTAATCAATTTTTAGATTTTATTTATTTCTTTATTAACATCTTTATTGCACAACATAAACAAATACAAATGTGAAAAAAAAGAATAGTGTAGACTGAGAGAGAAAGTTGTAGTGCACGGCGAGGTTTAGTCATGGACTACTTTACAACCTAACTCTATAGAGTAAACTTAAAGACTAAAAGTAATCTTAAAGACTAAAGATCTAGGTGTCGTTTGCAACGGTTATACAGGATGTCATGTAACTGGTGATATAACCGGGCAGGGAGTGATTCTGCGTGAAAAAATAAGTCGCAAATATGGAATGAAATGTTTTCATAGAAGGCTTTGTTTTTAAGAAAATTGACTTTGAAAGTATATTGAGCAGTCGATCAAAGCTCAACTCGAATTTCGCTGTATACTACTTTTACATCATTTCCAATGAATTTGGTCAATTTCTCGAAAGTAAACACTTTATTACGAACATTGAGAATGTTTATGAACGTTAGTAGAGATAATTTGTACGCAATTCGTTGAGTTGAGCCTTGAACAAGTTCACACGTATTCGATAAACTTGGAAAGTCAATTTTCTTAGAAACAAAACTTTTGTATGAAAAAATTTTATTCCATACTTTCAACTTATCTTTTCGCGCAAAATCACTCCTGCCCAGTTGTACCACCAGCTACACGAGCCCTGTGTAGTTATTTATACTCATTTGCCATAATCTTTTGTATTTGCGCATGTATAGGTAATTTATCACCTTTATTTTCTATGTATACTATTTTCTTATTCTTCTTTGTACCAAAGGGTTCTTCCTGTAAATAGATAATAAGTAAAAAAACGCGATATGTATATGAAACACACAAACGAAAACGCGGTGGCGAAACCGCTCGCGCTCGTCTGCAAGGGGCTACGTCAGACCGATGGAAAAGTAAGGAGACGAAAAAGTGGCGATCGAGAGGCACGAAGGATAAAAATCCAAAAAGAACAGTGAAGTTCTTCAATCAATTCGGAGGACCGTTCTGTATTACTGGAGGAAAAGGGGTTGGAAACTTGTCGCCAGATAATACGCTCTTTCCATCATATCGAATCTTACGAAAAAAAAAAAAAAGGAACCGTAGGTATATAATAAGCGTAACAAGAAAGAGTATCCTCGATTCGATTTCCGAAGTACTCCAATCGCATAGAAACCGTCTGGCTGGTTTATTTGAAAATCTCGTTACTCGAGTTTGCTCGTGCAAACGATTAATATCGTGAAACTTTTCAATTTATGGGCAAACGAGAGCGCGAACGAAAGAAAGGAACAGTTCCCCGGAAAATGAAATAATTACGAGACGAAAAGCAAGTCGGGAGACGAAAAAGGAAGAAAAAGGAAGCGACTGTAACTCGAGACAGCCACGGTCTGGGATCGTTGCTTGTTTCTTGAATCGTGAAACGTTTCAGGAATATTCAGTCCGCGGCGAATGTCGGCCGCGCGTTGCAAGGCGCGTGAAAAAGTTTGAAACGACCGGCGAACGGTCAACGTTCGACGCGTGGAGGCGAGCAGACAGATTTCAAGACGCGATAAACAACAATCAAGTGCTTAGCATTAAACTGGTACTTTATTACAAACTCTGACTTAATGTTCGTGTATGGAATTTAAAGCAAGTTATAGGCATACATGTAACGTGATGTCGCGTTGGTTAGTCATTATCAGCAATTTAGAAATTTATGCGAACTAATTTTGTGCGTGCTCGAGACACTTCAATTTCGGTCCAATTTATTAAACCATCGCCCTTGCATTAATTTTAATTAAAAATATTTGTTCAATGATATTTACTTAATACACCTGAGAAATTCCTACGAAATGTACAATATTGTTCAAATATTCTACGTTAAGAGCATTCATTAAATTAAGTCACTAACTGCACAAAACGTGTATCATCAGTCACAAAATTTGTGACGTTTTCAAAATTCAGAAAAGGACATTTCAATTTTTGTAAATGCAGGAAACTGTATTTCCCATAACGTTTTAATGAAATCATATTCTATATTTTAAATGTGGAATTGTTTTTCAACTTCTGAAAAATTAAGAACTGTTAGTAAGAAGTTTTCTTTTTGGAGTTAGACATGCAAATATTAAGTTAAGTTATAAATAACTTCCGATTTTGTAAACAAAATTGATTGCTAATAGAATATATTACAATAAATGTTAATTGAATACATATTAAGATTCAGAAATTCAATCATTACATAAATAAAAAATTATTTATGATTAATATGAGTTTATAATAAGCTTCCATGAATAGCAGACTATTAAAAGTACTGTATTTTATGTAGTACCCTATTAAAAAATGCTTTCAGAATTTTACAATCCAATGTATTCAGGAAGTGAAACATATTTATAATGCCAGTTTCTTTAAGATAAATATAAAATTATGAGAAAAGAGAATTGTTATATTCCCGATTTTCAGTAATACTAAAAAATAAAAAGTAGGTGAAAGTTTAATCTAGTTGAAAAATGACGTGTTGTGCCCAGCCAACGCCCAAAACGCGATGTCTCAATGATGTATCAGCAGGAACACGTTAGACGCGGGCCAAGGTAAAGGCGCGTTCCGCTAACTCAGCATCGCGGGAATACTCCGTCGCTCCGCGACGATGTTGCTAAGCCGACCATATATGGTAGTGCGTAATCACCCCCCGCGAAAACTAATTCAGTTAATAAACCAGCCTGCTGCCGCGAGGCAGTGGGAATTCGCAAACCGATAGTCAAGGAAGTAGCGTTAAGCAACCGATTGTAATCTCGATCAAGTTCAATCCGGGAGTAGCCCGGTGAATTCCAACTGTTTAACTGCTCACGAACCCTGCAAAAAATGCCGCACAACACATGAAATAACAATTTTGTTACGGTGCAAATAATTTGATTTAACAATTTCGAAATGATCGCAAAATCGTAGCGAAACCATGGATATGTTCGTGTTCCACAGATTGAGTTGAGAATATCAAATACATGTAATCCCTAAGTAATATTTCTGATTGCTCTACTATTTTTTCTTTGCAAAAAAATCGGATCATAGAGGGTCAAACGATTAGAATATTGTTCGAGTAATACCTAGCCCCGAAATGAGAGTTTTTTTTTCACCCGAACTTCCACCGTTCGAGGGTGTCAAAAATTTGAATGCCGCGAAGAATAATGACTGGGAATAAGGGGGGTCTCGAAATTGGAGCGACGGCGAGG
Organism: Perdita meconis; assembly: GCA_030770465.2. Classification (NCBI taxonomy): domain Eukaryota; kingdom Metazoa; phylum Arthropoda; class Insecta; order Hymenoptera; family Andrenidae; genus Perdita; species Perdita meconis. The sequence goes on along the minus strand of JASKOS020000015.1, from coordinate 1,864,680 downwards.
TTTTAGGGGCGTCAAAAATTACAATGCTTCGGGAATAATGAGAGCACAAGAAGGAGCCGTAGCGAGGGTATATAGCGGGTGGGTTCACGTGCGCCTTCATCATTCCGCTCAATGACGCGTCAAACGCAATCACAGTGGAGATTACCCCGACGAGGCCTGGGGCTTCGCACTTCCCATAACCATATCCTACCGATAATCCAACCAATTATTATAGTTCGTGCAAGAGCACGAAGGAAGCCTGGATAGACGACGTCTGAGGCATTATTTCCGCTTTGTCGGGTACGCCCGGTGTCTTCCTTTCGCGGCACTTAGCGTGGCATCCGTGTGTTGCCATCGCGGCACGGCGCGCTCCGTACCGGCGACTTGTTCGCGGAAGGCACACGAACGCAAACATCGATCCAAAGTATTGCCGTATTAATCAATTTATACACTCCGTTGGAGTGAGCATTGAATTAATGCAGCTTCAATCTCCCGAGTTTCTCGAGTGCTCTCCTCTTGCCGGCGCGCCGTGCTCGTGTAATTCAGTGTAATTAAGGGTAACGGTGTTTATTACAAGACGGGACTCGATACGTTTCTTTTTCCCGACGTTTCAGTTTCTTCACGGAGTCCCGAGTTGCTTAAGTAGATCACCAGCCGAACAAAATGGAGCCCGGTAAACGCGAGCAAAGATTAAAGCGTACTTATTTTAATTAGCTTCTTTTAATCATTCCTCTGCTGGTGCCTCCGGACTGTTTATTTACATCGCTGGCAAACTTGTCCGACAGAGAGGGATGCGAACAGTGCAGTCGTTAAAGGATACAAGGATGGCTACGTTGTATGAAAGCGGGGGAAACTTCATAAATACAGACGAACAATTTTTTTTTAATCATTTGTCCGCTCTTTCCTCATTGTACGGTTATTTGACTACACGGTGAAGCAATTATGTTAATCTTCAACGTGGAAAATTAAAGCGCGCAAAAGTAATGTTACTGAACGCTTTGCAACGTTGAAAAAGTTATGCCCAAGATAGACTGAGCTACACGCGAGTGACACGTAATGATCACACGAATTGCCCCGCCGAAAAAAACCAACCGTGACTTTTTATACAGTCTCCGCCTGTCTAATAAATGTCGGCAATTGGATTTGTCCACGTGGTCGGGTTGTTTCCAATCCCGTGAAAGCGAAGTAACTAAGTTAACCAAGCTGATTTCTCTTCCTGTAGCTAAATTGGCCGGGCCGCCGGTTGGTTCCGCTCTTATACCCTGTTTGACAGTAGCACGTTCTGCACAACTCGCTTTCAATTTAATGATATACCCGGTTTTAATGGTGTCCTCAATTTATGCCTTGCTCACGAACGTTTAAAAATAATTAAAATAGAAAATTACGTAAAACACACGAAGCAGTTTGTAATTATTTACTGTCTAAGACAATAATATTCTTTAGGTAATAACAATCTTCCTGATTATGGATGAAACTTTTGATAGAACTTTAACAAGTTACACGGTATCTCATAATTTGTGTTTATCTTTCAAAATTGGGAACGTGAATAAAAATCATATTTGAAAATTTTATGCACGTGTATATTTAAAGTATATTGCAAGTAAATTTTTTTTTTTCCGACTGATCTATGGTTACATACTATGTTACGAATAATTATAAATTCATATACGTTTTCTGCATTATTTCTATAGTATTTTTAAGAAGTCGAAAGATCTTTGTACATGAATAGTTTCTTGATGTTACTTGCAACTACAACTTATCTGCTGAGTATTACAGTGAAAATTGATTTAGTGAAATAATGTTAGAATAGATGTCCAAAATCATTTGTTAGACAGTTTTCAGCTGTTCACCATGCCACGTGGTACCGACTTAGAAAAGCAACGAATCATTAATTTAGAAGCTGTAGAAAAGCACAATGAGAAATTGCGACTTAATTAACGGATCTTAGAGTAACGAATGTCTTAAAACATGATGTCCAAAATTATGGAAAAACAAACGACCGAAAACACCAATATAGTTTTCGAAACACTACGAAATATGTAATTTTGAGGAAGTGTAAAAACACTTCCGTATATCCGTTAACATCGAATTGCTAGTTTCTTTTTGCTTCGCCGTAGTCGAGTAAAAAATTTAATTTAAGTGAGCCTGATGGGTTTCATTACAATTGTCATGATTTAAGAAAAGAAAAACAGATTATGGTGCGAAGACCTTTGGATGGAAAATCAGTAATGATTTGAACGTCATTTAAAAAAATTTTTCAAGTGAAATTATTTTATTTTTGTAAAAGGTAAATATTAGGAGATGTTGCATAATAAATGATTACCGTTAATAATTGAAATAGAAAAAAAGACAACTACTACTAACATAACACACTACCTGTTTACCCTTGTATTGTTTAACCACATCATCAACAAAGAGTCGACCAGTTTCAAACGGAGCGAATAACAGAAAGACAGTTGTCGAGGCTCAAAGCTTCATTAAAGGAATCAGAACGGTAGGTCGATACGTTGACGAGATGTCTCGAGGAGATCGAGATGAATTCTCAGCCACCTGGACCGATTCGATGAAGAAAGGGCAACGAACCGCTTGGCAGAACCTTTAAAGTCTGTGGAAACTGACTCGGCTGGGTAAAGGACAAGCCGGCTGAGGCTGAATTCGATTCAATCGGGCTGGATTCGAGCGAGTAATGTCGTTGCGGAGTTCGAATCGTGTTAACGATCGGGCTCCTTGTCCTTGCTGCCAGTAACGACCGGATTGTTAGGTCGAATAGGGATCGATCGACGGGATCGTCTAATTAAATTGAACCTCTTCGTCCCGCCCCCTTCGCCGACATCTCGGCAGCCCCCTATCGCAGTAATTAAAAAGAACTTCCTATAAGTTCCATCCTCGCCCATCCACGCCCTACCCAATGTCATTTTGCGAGAGCGCGCGACAGCTTCGCTCGCTCCTTTGTTACCATCGACGCGACGCGGAGGATCCATTCGACGGGTCCGATGGGCGAGAACTCGTACTCGGGAATATTTGCCGGGACGCACACTCCCGTGGTGCATCCAGCGCTCGCGTTGAATCTGTCGTGTAACACGAGACACTCTTTGGTCAGAGTTTCGGCCACACCTGTACTGAAATGCATCGCGTTGCAGTTCCGGGACACAAGATTCGCTCAGTAATTCGACGACTTTAGAAATTAGGGTGGCTTATAGTGGGCAAGTTCCTTTTCTTCGATATTTAATACCGACTTCGCGTTTGACAACTTCTGAGGAAACGCTACGGAATGAAGGCTAAGCCATAGGTGTGTTTTATGAGACCTCGTGGAGTGTCTCCAGAGGATTTTGTACCAATCAAATTTTTTTTTAGGTACAAAGAATATAGTCAAATATGCTTTTATCCCGTAAACAAACGTTGCGTCAAAAAATTAAAGAGTCACTTTTTACTGAAAAATTTTTGTTCATCGAACTGTTTTTTTGTCCTACAATGTGATACAACGAGCTATTTGGGTTCACTTTTGTTACATACGCAGCTTTCCAGTACGCGTTTTTTTTAACATTGGAGCGCCTGGCGTCAGCGAGACGGGGTGCAACCGTCGCTCCGACGGCGACGTTAGATTTTTCCGTTACATATTAGTGCTCCGTGTTCCCACAGTCTGGTATATTTCAAGTATCCCTTAAGGATACCGACTACCCTCTATTTCTTAGAATCTAGATTCCCCTAGTTTAAAAGTTTAGATAAGGACTTCGCGCCACGCGACACAGCGTCGCCGCCGCATTTTCCCAGGAAAACCAAGTATGACGATGCGTCTCCCACCACCTAATTTTCACTGATTTTTGGGGATATAAGGAGACGGATTTTCATCCTCGTGGGCTCATTCGAACACCAGTCAAAGTTTAGTACACGGCTCAAGCTGGGAGCAAGATCGAGCAATAGTTCTCTTTCAAGCAAAGTTAAAGAATATAGTAAGTAGCTTAGCTTACGGTAACGTTATTCCACGAGACCCCCGCACATCTCTGTGCGTTAACTTAGAGAGATTTTAGAGTACGCGACAAAGTACACTTTAACCATTTGTATCCATTGAATATCCATTGAAATAAGTTTGTAACAATATATCTGGATCATTTGTGTTTAAGAACTTATAGTCAAAGTTAATTAAAGTCCTTCACATCCACAATCCTATAACAAGACGAACCCACAACGATATATCTTTACCGCTCGAGATATATTTTAATGATAAAGTTACGAGGCACAACGAAATTCGGTGATTCCCCGATGACAGTATCGTCATCGTTTCCTAAATAGCCTATAGTGACTCCCAATGCTAGCTAAAGGCGCTAAGCATTGGTTCGTCCAAATCCTTAGCGGCTTCCGGTGTTAGCCATACATCGGTTCGTCCGCGACTTTTCCCATTTTGAATCCTCCACCCTGAAGTCAATCAATTATTACATGAAATGTTTTCTACAAACAATTGTAAAACTATACCTCTAAAGAAATACAAATAGAAAAATATTTAAGGGGTAATGCCCTTCTAACGCCTGGATAAAGCAGCCCAATTTTGAAAATTTTTTTACGAATACAGTAGATATAATACAAAATCGATCTCATGGCCTCTGTTATACATACTTTAAAGTATGAGTACAACTTTTGACCAATTTTTCTTAGTTGGAAATTGTGATTACGATTCTGCAAATGACGCGGAATAAATTTCCACGACCGAAAAGGTTTCTCCTCCATTTCTTGATCTGGAAGAAAAAACAAAAAAATTTTAAGTTCTACATAAAGCCGGGGTCCCATTAGAAAAAGGCGCGGCGTGCGCGGTCCTGAAAACCACCTGAGAATGTCGATTTTTAGCAGCTGAAATCAACTTTTTCAGCTTGTTTTCACGACCGCACACACCGCGCTTTTTTCTAATGGAACCTCATCTTTAAATTAACTTTGAAACTACGCACAGAAATAAAAAATATCGTTTTCTGTAAGAATCTTGCATTATTGAAGAAATATTTCATTTTTAAGTAAAAAAATGACGTAAAATAAATTGCTTACAAAAAAAAGGTTTATCATAAAATGAAAAATCCGTACGTAGTTCCTGAGTTAATTTTATGTAGAACTCGAACATTTTTAGCTTTTCCTTCCAGGTCAAAAATAGGAGGAGAAATCTTTCCAGTCGTAGAAATTTCTTCTACGTCATTTGCAAAGCTGCAGCACTACAATTTCGTATTAACAAAAATGTTTCAAACATTGTAATCATATTCGAAAGTAAGTGTAACAAAGGCCATGAAACAGATTAAGTATTCCATTGACTACATTCGCTAAAAATATTTTCCAAATTGCGCTGCTTTTTCCGGGCGTTAGAGTGGTATTACTTCTTAAATAATAAAAATTCAAAATGGAAGCCATTCAATAATTAATAGCTGATTATTTTTAGCATAGAATAATAGTAAATACAAAAAGCAAAAGTGCTTATAAGAAACGTGTAAAAAGAAAATATCGCTGCGATACAAAGACGAGGTTCATTGAAATGAAAGCTTTGTAACCGAGCTCAATTCATTGCAATCAATGAAACTAAGTCACCGTTGATTAGAAGATATAGTAAAATTTACTTCGACGTTTCAGCAGTTAAAGAAAATAGACGTTTTCGGTAGAAATGGTCCTGCGCTTCGAGTCACGGAGCTACTTCCATTCGCTCTCGTTAAATTCAAGGCTCGATGGTTTCGTTCTACTTCGAAATTTACAGCCAACCGCGTCTCTAATGTCTACGTTAAAGCGAATCCATTTACCCGACAAGTCTAATGTAACGTGGCCCCGCGCCGCGTTGCATTACAGTCGCTTGAAATTCAGCGCGCGCGAAATGTCTCGTGCTAATGGCACCTTTGACGATAATTGAAACCATCATGGCCACCGCACGCTAAATAAGAACAACGGTACGATTTCGTTTCAAACAGGATCGGCCCCCGCGCCACCGTATTCGATGAGTCGCAGCATAATTTCCACCGGTCAGGCCGGTAATTTAATTACCTCTGAAATCTAATTTACGACGCGAATATTCGCCGTCTATCCCGTTCCAACTGATCCGATGTTACGGATTTGAGGAATCGATTCGAGAGATACATCCAGAGTCGCTTCATAATATCACCGTTATCGGGCGAGACGCAATGCTTACTAAGCAGATTTTCCTGTCTGAGCCAAGGACTAGTATTGTTGCATTATAGGGAGCACAGGCGTTTCTCGAACCTTCTAGGCAACCACCGGATGTCCGTTACCACCCTGTGCAAACAAATGCCGTGCGAGGCACTCCTTTGCCATGCATGAATTTGCAATGAAGTCATGGATTATATCTGCATTTATACTGTTATATCCCCTGATCATTCAGTGATGGCAGACCGTGACTTTTCTACCTTTGCATTAGGACCATGAATTTTGGTTAAGAATTTCAATTTGAACATCTAGTGTCCTTATTCGCTTAAAATAGTCCTTTTAATCCACTTACTGAGAGAAGGAACCGATGCATAAAGTGAATAACACTCCACCATTTTATAAAATATTGAAAAATACGCTTAATCTGATCCTCTGGAGGATCACGCATTTCTTTTAACGTCCCGCACACAGATCTCCAACTTGAACATCAAAACATTGTCCATAAAGAGAGCATAAATCGCCTCTCATTTTTCAATTCCATTCTACCCTCCTCTCTTTCATTTTTCATCGTTCAATTTTTGCGCTTCTCGTTTCCTCGATCCGTTTAAGCGAGCATATCCCCACCCTCGACATAATCACGTGTAATCGCTGGCGTGTGAAGTCTGCGACAGCCACATGCACGCACCGATGCTCGCTACGCGGAATTCCCAATAGATATGCGGACCAGCATCCGAGACGCTACTCGAAAACGCTATTCCATTCGAAGGTTATTCATGCGCTGCTAAATCAGTAATCGAGCGTGCAGCGTAGAGTTGAAATATGAGGGTGTAATGCGTATGAAGAGAAATACACTCGTACGGTTTAGTCCGAGATAACTAGACGCCTCTGCGCCACAGACTGCCTCGTGGTTTCTCCTCTTCCGCTTCGCGCAAAAAAAGAAAACTCCATGTGACGTTGAATTTGTGGTATCAGTGACCATACCTATCCGTGCAACGCACTGCGTCTCGCAGTTTAGTATATTAACTTTGCCAATGTAGCAAAAATTTCACGAATGCTTCATTTAAAGGTTTTGTCTGTTACATGGGATAAATTCTCATTTCATAATCCTCATTCTTCTCTTTATCAATTTCTATTTTGTATGATATGTTTTGTAAACCTGACTAATCTTATCGCTAGATTCAAAGCAGTTCAATTCTTAGCCGGATTTTTTCTCGTAAACTGTATTTTGTTTAAGCTTCTGTTTTTGTATTTAATACGTTTCACAGCATCATAACGAAAAAAATACTTTGTAAAACATGCAACGCAAACCAAACGTTTGAGTTAGCGATTAACGCAGGAAGATAAGCCCACTGCCACGTTTCAATTAAGAAGGTAATCAATAGTTGGTTGTCTCTACGAAGGATTTCGTCTTTGGACCAACGATCCATGTCTTCAACGGGCAATGTTAGAGTTCGACACTGTTCTGCAACTTCTAAACTAAGCATCGCGATTACGTCGTTTAACTATGGCAAACAAACCGTTGGAGCGTAAAGTCTCGATGACTTTGGATGCACGCTCAGCCCAGATCGTATTTTACTCGCGAGATGCACATGTAATGCGATTAATTAAATTCACCAGATTCCCCGCCCACCGGAGTTTCTTCGAGTTACGTTCAATCGATTTCCAATACAATTAGCGAAAGGATGCGTCTTGGCTTGATAATGATAACGCAGAAACAGTAATACCTTTGAACACGCCCGCCCAACAGGTACAATAACGAAGACACAATACGCAGAGCCTTCTAACGAGGAAATCTGCTAACGCGTGTACTCGCGGCAGGATGTTAATTAGCGAGCTGACTATCGTCACATTCTACTCGTCGCTGTTTCCACAATTCCTAATTCCATATAATCTAACTACCTGCGCGTCGCATAACCCACGTCTAATTAGCTTGTCATTCGCGCAACCTGTAGACGACATTCAAATTCACAATGCGCGCGATGAGAAAAAGATTTAACGAACTCGAACCTTTATTGGTTCAAAATTAATTATATGACCCTTTTACTGCATTCGCTCGATTTTTAGAATAATTCTTCCAGTAAGGAATTTGAAATACTAAATCTATTGTCCAGTGTGTTACCTAGTAAGGAAACATTTCGAACCGAGAATTGCTGCGTCAAGTAAATTATGGCATTGTAAGAAATTGTGCAGAATGCTAAAATGATGTGTAGAATTAGAATTATACAACACGAGTAAGCAGGTTAGAAATGTGTAGAAGTTAAAAGTTCAGGTTACCTACCTGAGCCATTAAATCCAGGTCTCCCTGAAATTTATTTTGTTTTTTAAATTCTTTTCATATTAGCGTACAGGGTGCAACAAAAATGTTGTAGGTCCTTGAAAGAGGTAATTCTTGAAGTGATTTCAAACAACTTTTTCCTTAACAAAAATGCTAGACGAGGCTTTGTTAACGAGATATTGACAAAAAACTGTATTTCAATTGTAAGTAGTATTGGCCGGCCATCGTCCGCGCCGGGATCAGTCTGCTGTATTCGCTCTCTGATTGGTCGGTGTTTTTGCGTTAATAACTCGTTAACAAAGCCCCACTTCATATTTTTGTTAAGGAAAAGGTTGTTCAAAATTACGTCAGGTACCACCCCTTTGAAGGATCTGCACCATTTTTGTTACACCCTGTATAAAAGAATTTATGTACGAATTTTTACTTCACAAATATTTTTCTTGCGTTTAAAATAATAATAATAATAATTTAGAATTTTATTTTTCTCCGTAAAATTTTCAACATATTCTAAATTCTGCTGATGATCATTCTGCTAAACTAAATAATTCTATCCTACTGTAGTTCTCTAAACTATTCCATTATTATTCTACAGGGTGTTTGGGATAGTATAAGCAAGCTTTGGAGGGGTGATAGGTCACGTAAAAACAAACAAAAAACTTTTATATGACTTGGGTCCAAAACTCAACCATTTTTGAAAAAAACTTTCATAAACATTTAAGCTATAAACCGCTATAATTCAAAATAGGAACGTTTTTCGTAAGCAATTTCTTCGCTAAAATAAAGATTACGATCTTGTTAATCTAATAAGTACAGTAACTGTGATATTGTTACCTTGTACCGCGAAAAAATAATATTTTTCTGACCCCTTAAATTATCGCGATTTTAAAGGGTAATTTAGGGGGTTAGAAAAATACTTTTTTTTGCGATACGAGGTAACAGTACCACAGTTACTGTACTTATTGGATTAACAAGATCGTAGTCTTTATTTTAGCGAAGAAATTGCTTACGAAAAACGTTCCTATTTTGAATTATGGTGGTTTATAGCTTATATGTTTATGACAGTTTCTTTAAAAAATGGTTGGGTTTTGGACCCAAGTCGTATAGAAGTTTTTTGTTTGTTTTTACGTGATCTATCACCCCTCTAAAGCTTGCCTATACTATCCCAAACACCCTGTATATTCGAGTTCTATTTTGTATGATTAATTTATAGCTTTACTCTATTATCATTTTGTCATTATCAAAGATTTCTAACAGTCCTCAAATCTACTTAATATGGCGATCCTCATCAAAGTGTTTCTCTGCAAGGACATAAAATTTCAAGAATGAAATCATAATTACACTGCAGATTTTTATACAAAATCAAATGTTTGAAAACACAAATTGTACCTCGAAGAACAATTTGCTTATTTTTTAAATATTATAATTTGTATTGTATTTTTAATATACTGCATGTTTTACTATTTAATATCAACGTCGCAGACTTCTACATATTTAGAATTGTCATAAATGCAAAAAATCTATGCTCTAGTCATAAAAAATATTAATAAATTGCTATTATGTGAAGCCTATAACAGTCCAATGCCTCGAATAATTTTAACAGAGATGAAATAGACCTAATTGCAAGTAAACTGTCATTTTTCTCACTTCGTATAGTAACAGTAAATGACTGCTTACATTCAAGGTACTCAACTCATAACCAAAGTACTCATAAACAAAAAGCTTTGAAATACGAGAATGAAGACAGAAATTTAGCTTATGATCTCTCACACCTATAATTTCCTTTCGACAAGTATATGTATAACTGCACGTAATCGATTAGAACGAAGAGAACAGAGGCATTTGTTCATGCGGAAAGTGCATCGCACTGGACGTGGGGATGCGTACGAATGCAACGAGTTTGCAGGGACTGCTGAGGAAAGTCGAGGACGAAGCAAAGGAACTAACGGTGACTGTGGAAAACGTGGAGACCACTTAGCAGACTGGCGCCAGGCCAACTGCAATCCCTGCACAGGCAGGCTAGGCTTCCTACATTTTAAACGCACCTGGACGACTTCCGCCATTAATAGATTATCCAACGAGCGTTCGCCTTGGTCCACCTCAACCAAGCCGTCTCGCTCGTGCGGTTCATTCGAGTATCGCAGGAGGTGATTTACCCGCTTGAGGGGCCGACGGAACCTCGAGGCACGTCCAGATTTTTCGTCGAAGAACGGTTCCTGTTCCCACGTCCAATGGTTTATTTATGCCGCTGAACCGAACCGGCACGGTTAATATGTTATAAGAAAGTGAATAATGTGGAGTTATTTGCATCGAGCGGAGGCACGAGCGGTTTTTACTGCTCCCAGGCGAGACAAGCTACATAAATTTTCGATGAATGGCCCCGGCAACATATGCTTAGTAATGTCCGTTAAAAAATGACATAGCGCCTCACCTGTTGCGTTGCAATAGGAACGTCCAGCGTTATACTTAATCCTATGGCTAAAGAGCTCGAGAGAAGACCTTCGTGTTCAGGAACGCCGCCTCCGTTTAATAATATTCCGTAATCTGCAGGACAATGTATTATGCGCTTTGTTCGCGGGATCTGATTAGCCGAGAACCGTTTGCGCTGAATCGAGCCGAAACGCTATACGTTGTTGAAGATCGTTTGTGGGTCTTGATGAAATTGATTCATCATTCGAATATTTGGAACGTGAAATTGTGAAATTGGAAAAACTGATTAAATACAACTTTTGTGATAAGAAGAATAAATCAGACATGTTATTACACAAATATTTAAGACTACTCGTTAATTCTTATTAAAATTATACATAATGATCAAGTTTTGTTTGATTCGAAGTTTCTACTTCTTTCAATGCCAACTGTTTTATTTCCGTATAATTGAATAACTGATAAGGAGGACATTTTCAAATGTTTACAAGGGAATTGTGTTTACACTTTAAAATTGTGTCCACAGACGAGAAAGCACGTCACAAAATAATAGACTGCGAATTTTTATGCATTTATGACAATTTTTAATATGTACATTCTTGACAGACGCCCAAATATATCTAATATAAGAAATATAATACAAGTTAGAATGTTTGGAAAATAAACCATGTTGTTGTTCAAATTTCAATTTCTTATTTCTGTTTGTGAAAATTGAATTTTATATATAAATTCGCAATCTAAGTATTACATATACATAGAATATTTGAGCAATTAGTGTGTCTGATTCCTTGTAGATACTAAAAATACCAAAACTAGATATATTATATAGAATACCACAACCAAAAAACGTAATCATATACGCGTGTTCCCGCTCGCTTAGTGCTGCCGCACTTATGACTTATGACTAGATACACGACTACTATCTTCAAAATGTTTATTTTCTTCAATAGCAATAACTGTATCACGACTCCTTTATGTTAAGTCTAGACGAGTATTAATTTGTGTTGAATAAATTCGTTTTTTCCATAGTTTCTCAGAAGTATATTGGCATTGTATCTGCACTGAGAAAAATCGGAGAGGAAAAATTACTACATTGCGTAATAAAGAAGCACCTTAGTGTGAAATGTGACACTTTCTACCACACTAAAAGGAAGAAAATAGCACATACTTAGTAACCTTTAATAGGTTATGTTTCTGAGACACAGCGACATCTGTATGTATCTGTAGGGTATTCCTTATGCTTCCGAAAGAAGTGACGTCTCGTGGCATAGCCTCAATTTGCTTGGCTTTTAGCGCTGTTGTGTCATTACAAGTATGTTCTACATCGCTAGGAGCCATCTTTTCAATGCTTTTCAATGGATATCACATAAACGTCCAAAAAATGGTATAATATTGGAAAAACATATCGGGGATGCGCGTGTCGTTGTGAAAGGGGAGGACTGTCAGCCATATTGTGTGGCCCAGATAGTGGTGCCATCTATGACACGCTTGCGGCAAACTTTAAAAGGGCAGTCCTTTACAATGCAATCTGGGCCACTCAAGATGGCTGAAAGTCTAATAGAGGTCGATACCCCTTCCGTCTGTCGCTGCAACCCCTCAAACTTACGCACCGTTCTTTAGGTCCATGGCATAGGCCACATGGGCCAGTTCGACAGTGAAAGGTAAAAGTTTCACAGTGCTTCCGCTAGAGTGTTCTCGATCCGATCTTTCTTTCGTCTTTCTCACTAGTGCTTGATCCTAATCCTGTTCGTATATATGCGAGTTCCGAAATAATCTTCTATACTCAAGCGCGCGTGCAGCGCATGGTCCGTCAGCACAGGCCTTACTGATGATGATGAAGTGAGTTAATAGTCTGCTTTGTTTGACGGGTCGCGTACTAAATCGTCATGCCTCCCCCCCCCCGTCTTTCTTCTTCCACCCCGAGTTCTCTTGCAATATCGTCGACTTTGTATACTACTGATCCACCCGTCGTTTACCTATCGTGCCCCCCCCCTGTATTTTTAATTTGAACGAAATTCAAACTTTACTACATTATGTAGTAAAATTTAGTACGCGAGGTTGTAGTCTTTACTAATTCTTCACGACCAGAAATTACTACACTGGTGTAGTAGTAACCAGACCACTGTCACCAATGGTGCTACTTTAGTCGACAGTGTAGTAAAATTTCTTCGATTATATACTATAAAGTAAGATCCGATTTTTCTCAGTGTGATGATACTGGAGCTAAGCAACTAGTCCTCCTCGACTTACCCATTGTGAAGGATAATAATGATTTAACCATTGTTTTACTACTAGTCCTCCTCGACCTATCCATTGTTAAGGATAATAATGATTTAACCATTGTCTTACTAATACTAATTGTAAGTTTAATTGTAAGTCTAATGATCTAATGATTAAACTCTAATTGGATTTTCAAATTTTAACGAAATAATAGAATGTGTTTTTGTGCTATGGCGACGAAATAGCAATCTGTCATTGTTTTGTTTCTTTAGAACTTTTCAATAAAGCATTTAAGAGCCATGTTTATATAACATTTTTTATATTTTTGTATATAGAATATACTGATAGTTTTACGAAAAAAAATTGAGATACTCTCTATAGTTATGTACGTGTAAACCGAAGGAAATGCATTACTTACGTTGACACGAACTTCCTTTATTCTTTTGATGTACTGGAACTACCTGTAAAGCAAGTTCCAAACATAAACACCGTTGCATCGACAGTTTTCAAATTCTCTGAACACGAAGATTCGACTCAAAAGATTTTCACCGCCCGAAATTTATACCAAACCCGACAAAAATCCGATTAATCGATATCGACAGACAGCATGAATTTCCTTTTCGGAATACATTACCATTCTTATATCGCGCAACGTCGAACGAGCCCGGTATTCCCGGCGAAACGAAATCCGGTCGAATCAGTTGAATTTGTTGATTCAGAATCAACGTACAATGGGCGCGCTGATTCGCGAGATTGTGAACAGCATCACGTGCGCGATTTTATTAAAAGAGATTCAACCGGCGCGTTAAAGCGACAAATCTCCCCGTTGGATAAACTTAAGCCGCGTATATTACGTGACAATCAAGCCGCACCTGGTCCCAATCGGACAGCCTCCTATCCTCGGACGGTTTTTTTTTTTCTCTTTCCTCCTCGTTTTTCCAGTGAAAGGAGTCGAGAAGGGTCGCTTTATCGCGCGCACCACCTCCGCCGATCCCCCTTCGTCTTTCGCTCCTTTTCACCGTTCCTTTGAGTCAACACGGAGCTTGCGCGCGCGCGCGCGCGGGGATCTACTCCCTCGCCTCCCTTCAATCAGCCTCTTCCATATTTATGCGCAGACGGGCACTCCTCGCGGAAAATTTTCTCCGAGTTCAAAACGGACTACATTATCATAATCTGTCGGAAGGTACGACACTGCCCGAGGACTCGGTGGCTTTAACGTAATTATTAATCAGAATCCAGGAAGATGACGCTGCGGGGAATTGAAGTCCCCTCTGTACGTTCCCCTCCTTAATATGATTTCGATTATGAAAAGCAGCCGCATGGTATCAGCGCGAACACGCGTGGTCCGGGGAAAAGTTTGCGAAAACTTTCAGATGAATATCATTGTTCGCATTAACGGCGCGAGCCATAAAACGAATTTATTCGTCTTCTTGTTTACAAAGAGAAAACGCTGCCTAAACGGCGCACAATTGTTCTGAATATTTTTGGCTGTCTCGTCAGGTATGGTAATTTTTACGCGAAGTCAAAGTTCGCGGGCATATGGTGTAACTTATGAAATGTTACGGACGAAGTTGCACGTTCTTATCTCGCATGCGCGTTTCACTCTTTCCCAATTTTCTCCCTTGCGCCTGTATCAGCTTCGCAAACTCTCAAATACACGTTTTCTTTCCCGTCTTATTGCCACATTCCTTCTGCTTACGTTCCGGGGAAACTTTTCAGAATGCAATTACGCTGTGCAACCTGCAGCGTTCCTATCAAGGCACATGTTTCGGTGGAATAAAAGAGACTCTTTCTCATTAACGTTCCGCGAGTTTTCGTAACAATAGATAAATGAAGGCGCGAGACCAGTTTTCTGTTTTTATCATATTGCGAGTGGATTCATATTGCAAGTGACCAAACTGCTGTTTTCTGAGTTTGTAGATTTTAGATACACACAAAGGGGGAGTGGGTGAAGCACCTACCTTGATCATTTCGAATAACTTCTAAATTATGCGTTGTACAAAAGATTATTTCTACAAAGGTCGCATAGCATCAACGGGGACATCGCGTGGTGTACACTACTTTTCCATAGGTGGAAGCATTTAGAAGATTTGAAGTTGTTTTTTTTATGGAATGCTCTATTTTTTATGCCACTTCGAAAGCTCATTAATTTCCAAGTAGAAAAGTATTAAACACTGTTTGTCTGAAAGCTAATAATTAACGAGATATTAACAAAAATTTGGTCCGCATAAAGTTGCGTTGAAAGATCAAAGTTACCGAGTGATTCGTCAAGACGGCGGCGGTGTCTATCTGACAATGTTTATCAACATGCCACGTACACATGGATTTCATGTCTTTGCACAACTGTTTTAATACAAATATAAGAAAGTTAGTGTTAATATCTATAGTTTGCTGTACCTTCATATTTTAGAAAATTTTCATTGCTCAGAAAAACAACAGGATTGATGCAGTGACCATAAGAGTACATAGATTAGAATTTCTAATACAACTTCAACCATAATTTACTAATGAACAAGTATAACAATAGAGATCGATGTTTAAGGCAGGGACTTATACCGAAACCGAAATAACCGATATAATACCGGTATTTTTCGGTTATTTTGGAGATATTTGGGAGATATATCCAAAATAACCGAAAAATACCGGTATTATACCGTTTATTTCGATTTCGGTATAAGTCCCTAGTTTAAGGAAGTTTAGAAAGATATTCATAATGTGTATATCGTTGTTTGAAGAGATATTTAAAAAGCTGTTGAACATTTTGGAGTCCATTACAAATACATTTATTTAATGAGAGTATATGATATAGTACTACGCCGAACGATAGCAACTGATAATTTGAATCCCTATTATTCCCAATAATTTTGATTGAAAATCGTTTTAATGGTTGCGAGAAATTTGAAATAAACAATAATTAACTGAAATACATTGCCTCAGATAACGATTGCAGTAATTATTGATTACCTCATTGCGAATTTTTATGCACTTCCGGCTGTTTTAAATATGTGTAAATATTTAAAAATCTGCATAAACTTATAAATATATAGAATATCAAAACTTGTATACATTTTGTAATATTTGGTAGGTGAAATATATTCTCAAATTTCATTTCTTTTTATGTAATTGTGAAAATATGGATTTGCATACAAATCTACAGTATGTATATCGATTACAGGTAAATTTAGTCCGATTTATACTGTTTTTTTTTTTTTTTACAAAGCACCGTGATGATGAAAACAGAAAAATGAAATCTTCGTCACTGTAAGCCGTTTCACGTATTATGTTTACTTTGCTCAATTTTAGTATCTATTATATTATTAAAGAATAATAAATACTCACCGATTGTAATGAACTTTAGATCAAATATACATAAACATTTATGTTGAAGGGATGGAAACAGTCCCTAAAATAGGAGGAGTAAAACACACAGTGTATCCCAGGGTTTAAGGATCAAACTTTGTCAGTATATTCTATGGCACTAAATAAGAAGAAAATGTTATGTAAACGTAGGTCACGTAGAGCTTTATTAAAAAGTTATAACAAAATTACGGAATTCAAATAATATATGTAGGAATAGTAACCGACTTGCTGTTACTGCAAGCATTGGCTCGAATAGATCAGCAATGTTTACGTTCAGTGTACTCATATATGCTGTGTTTACTATCTGAGGTCACCTAAGATTGAAAGTATATACATTGATCTATTCGAGCCAATGCTCGCAGGAACAGTAAGTCGGTTACTATTCCTATATTACTTGAATTCCGTAATTTTGTTATAACTTTTTAATAAAGTTCTATGTGACCTATGTTTACATAAAATTTTTTTCTTATGTAGTGACATAGAATATACTGAAAAAGTTTGATCCTTAAACCTTGGGACACCCTGTATATTGTCGCATAAACTTATAAACTATCCAAAACAAAAGTACGGTGTAAATTGGAAAGTTGTTTGTTTTCCAATAATTAATCCAGCTCCCTCTATACTATACAACTTTTCTAAAAAGTTTTTTCGTATATCTAAAAATAACAGAGTTATTTAATTGAAAAGTGTTCTTTTTATTATTAACATACTATAAGGAAGAATATATTTAATAACAAATAGAGTTTCGTGAAAACCGTTTCAGTAGCTAAATTGCTTGCTAAAAAGGTCTTTTATTTTTAGTAGTTTACGTATATGTATTAAAATATTAAAATTAAATTAAAATATGTATTAAATCCCGACTTTAAGAGCAGGTTTTATCCCCCTAACATGAATGTAGGCCGCTAAAAATATATGTGCCGAATATTTTTTCGCGAATTACATTATATGTAAATTTCTTAAAATCTGCGATTGACATTTCGGGATGTTCCCTTATTAAAACTATAAGAGAGGGTATTAAACAAGGTGTTAAAATCAGTGACTTTTATGTGGGTAAGCCATAGAACTCCCCTCAAAATGTAATCGTTATTCCGGTTAAAAAGACGGACTGTTAAAAGCAACATACAAAAATTCCAAATGAAATGAAATCAGAGTCGACGAGCGAACTTTAAAAAAGTGTTAATGTTGCGAAAGCTTTATAGTTTCTAACTGTAGGTTGCGATTTGAGAACCACTGAATCTCTATAAATTCAGACATCGTCCTCTTTTTTGATTACTCATAAGTAGACTGCAGATCTGAGCAAATTGATATTTTCAGGTGCATAAAAAAAGAAAAACAACTTAAATTAAAGTGTCTCTTACCTTCCAAAAATTATAATTTGTATTTTATGCAAATGCACATCCTCATACTTTTTGAAACATTTAAAATCGCCATAAATACATAAGCATCCGCAGTCCAGTCACAAGTGACTCATTGACATCGTTTTTATATGACTGCATCGAGTACATATTCATTACTTCATTATATACTATGATTTCATAAAATCAATACTGTGGCGAACTTTCACTCTTTTTTATAATATCAACAATTGTTATGGGTATAAGGCATTACTAGCAATCGTTCAGTATCACTTTCATTTCTGTCCACTTTGGGCCCAACCTCCTTTAGGCATTTTCCTTTAATCGAGCACTAGTTTTTCTTTCTGTTTCGCTTGATTCAGCCAAAACATGGAAGAAATCGGTTGTATCTAGTCTCTCTACAGGGTGTCACAGAGTGTAAGAGCCAAAACGAGGTGATTCCTGAGGTGATTCTAAACAACTTTTTCCTTAGCGAAAATGTTCGTTGCGGCTTTGTTA
Organism: Perdita meconis; assembly: GCA_030770465.2. Lineage (NCBI taxonomy): Eukaryota > Metazoa > Arthropoda > Insecta > Hymenoptera > Andrenidae > Perdita > Perdita meconis. Next base: position 1,846,446 of record JASKOS020000015.1, on the reverse strand, counting down.
ACGAGTTATTAACGAAAAACACCGACCAATAGACGCACGAATACAGTGGATGAATTTGAGCGCGAACTCCAGCGGTGAGTAGTATTGGCCCGCCATTGTCCGCGCCATCATTAGTCCGCTGAACTCGCTCCCCGATTGGTCGATGTTTTTCGTTAATAACTCATTAACAAAGTCGCAACGAACATTTTCGCTAAGGAAAAAGTTGTTTAAAATCATCCCAACAATCCCCCCTTTTCGGCTCTTACATTTTGTTCGCGACATTCTGTATAGCTTCTCTCTATAAACTTAAACTCACTTCGATCGAAAGGGCATCGAATTTCTCAAAGGTGACTTCATAAAAATGTTTCTCGCCAAATAACAATTCTCCTCAGAACCTCTCGCAAGCAAGTCTCCAATCTCCTCGCAGGCACCTCATGAATAAGACACGTGATGCGAATCTCCTAAAATCGATAAACATTGCCCAACGAGAGGACACGAAATTCTTGGTTGTCCCGTCCCGCGATCATCCCCCGGTTTATGATCCGGCTGACCAACGATGCACGGGCGCGGTCAGAAAACAATGAGAGACAATTTCCCGCCGCGAGTCCGCGGCGCGACGCCGCGCAGGTAAGTTCGTCGAACGAGTTATTATCGGATACGCGAGACGAATACCCGTGTACCTATCCGGATAAGCAGCGAGAAGATTACATCGGTACATCGTCGTCGAGCTAATAATGCAACGGGGTCGGCCGATGCTTCGTCGCGCCCCAACCCTTTCATTGTTATTATCTTAATACGATAGCATAAGGTCTAGTACCGTCTGACCCGCTCTCAGTTTAACAAGATTAGCATAATACCGCGAAGCCCTTCTCAGAAGTCTGGCCTCCCGTCGCTCGCCTTCACCCCCTTCGTTCGCCCGCGCTACCGTCTGACAAGGACACCCACCGGCGGAGCCAGAGCGTCCGTCTATCGTCTATTCACCAGCTCGCAGAAGTTGCCGCGACGCGGATAGACAGATGGATGGGGCGGTTGAACTCGTTGCGGAGAGAGACACTCGCGGCGGAAGGTCGCCGCAGAACAGAGGAAAGCATGAACAGACATTAAACACTCCACTGTTTTTCCCCTGAACGCGAAATTGCAGTTAAACTGCGCTCGGTGTTTAACTGCAGTTCTGAACTCCGCCCGTTGTAAGTTCTGTGCTTAAACAACGCTGTCGTTTGCGCTACGTTGCGTTCATTTTTCAGCGACGTGTATCCGCGTACGCATCGTCGACGTGGTACGTCTTATACCACGTCAGATGCGGCTTCGATTACTATTTAGGACATCGCGCGACCCAATTCCGTATTTACCCTCGTCACGTGTCGTCTTAATTTCCTCTGACCTATTCTAATCCTTCCTCGTCCGCTTGAGACCCTCTGACCCGCTTAATCTCGGCTAATCAGGAAATGTGTCATCTCCCCGACGACAGGTACGTTACCTCGCGACGATTCTACATAAAAATTGCCCGAGCTGATCGAAAGCTTCGATCAAGCAGGTACGTGTGAAAGAAAACAAGAACACTGTCGTTGAATCCGTCCGCTCGCCACCGCGATTCGATTCGGTTTTGCCGTGCTTACTTTAATGCGATTAGTCTGATGCGATAGCGGGTGCATCGTGTCGTTTGAAGTGTCCCTCCGGCGAACAGAGACGAGCCAGACCCCCTCGCGAGCGCGTCTAAACGAATACGTGGAAATAATCCGTACACAGCCAGACGGAAACTCTGTGCGCCACGCGCATGAAATATATTCTCCGAGTGTCAGGCCATTCCATTGCTTAAATTATTCATGGCTTGCGGGACACTTTGCTAAAATTAGCATGCCGGCCATAATGTTAATGAATTTTTCAAAACCGGCCGGGTCGAAGGGGGCATAACGCAGAGGGCTCGCTTCAAAGTGCGTGGCTGCGCGAGCCGACGTGGCGGCCGCGTAATTAGATTCCCGTGGGCGCTTGGGAATGCGAACTTCATGGGATTTTTTCAAATTACCTTTACTTTTTTCATTACGGTCCCCTACGCGGCCGTATTGGCGGCTTAATAATTAACTTTCTGGAACGGACCGACCGAAATGAATCCCGCTGTATCCTTCGCGAATCGTAACGCTGCTGGCCGGTATACAGAACCGTAGAAACCTTGCAAAAGGGGAATGGAGCCAAATTGTAAAGATTATTGTCCTCCATTTTTTAATATATATTAAAAAACTTTATTTAAAAACGGAAGAACATCGTAGTGTCTTGGGATCTGTGTTCATATGCATGACACATTTTACGTAGTTCTTCTTTAAAAATAAAGTAGAATTTTGTTTATCTGAATTAATTTTGATCGAATGACTCATATTATAACTATATTTCACATACAAAAAGTAAAATTTCTTATGCATTATAAATAAGCGCACATTATTTTCCTAATCTTTGTGTGTCGTTCAATTTCATACTTTTTTAGTACCATTACCAATAGCAGCTTTTCATTAGCAATCATATTTCTCAATAATACCTTCATCTTTTTAATGAGTAATTTTTTAATGAGTTTAATTCCATATCAAAGTCAAAGTATAACGCGTTATTGAATTCCACCCGATATTAATTACAACTTAATGGTATCAAAAATTTATTGTGCCTCGTCTAGATACTATCTATCGCCATTTTTCAGCCGCGGCGCGTGATATTGCGCTTCGTGAGATTCCGACCTTAGCAACGACAAAAATATAAACCAAGCATTACGGGTAAAACGCTTGTCCCTTTTTTCTCGTGAGGCCTCACGAACAGAGGGGAGCACGCAGATAAGACGCAGACGCAATCAGTTGATTTTTTACGGTTACAGCGAACACTTGACGTGTAGTTTTGTCTAAAAGAATATATTTTATTTTGTTGTTGTTCTTAATTGACACATTATCCATTTACCGAAATCCTTTTCCTAAAATTGTAAAAATGGTATTTTCTTTTCTACAATGAAAGTTATGGAAACTGAGAAGCAATTAAACGTGGAAGCTGGAATGGCATAAATTGATATAAAAAATATAATACTCTGAATTTTACAGTCAATAAACATTTGGAATAGATGTGATCGAACCTGTGAGTTACTGCAATCTTTTTCAGTGAATATTTTTATTATGTGGTTCTTTTTTTCAATTTCTCTTGTTCAATTTCACAATATTCTAAAATCTCTGAAATTTACGAACACGTTTCAGTTTTTTATAAAAATTTTAATTTAAAAAGCAACTGGTAATAAGTTTTTTTTCGCATGGCGAGCATACCATCGCAACACAAAAAATTGTAATTTCCTCATACGCGGCTAAGAAATTAAGAATTAACATTTTCAGCGCAGTAAACGGAGTATTGAATTTTTTTCCACGTTTGGGAGACTTCGCCCCACGGCGCGGCCGTCTGATTAAAGCGCGTATAAAAAAATATATATTAGAAGTTCCCCTTTACGAGAACCATAAAGCCTCCTCCCCTCGAAGACCCGCGGCCTTCGTGCAATTACAAACTAGCCGTGCGCGCGCACCCGCGCGGCGGCATTAACGAAAAAGGGATGCACGAAACCCATCCATCAGCGATGCGTTGAACGGGGATTTCCGAGATAACGCGCAGAAGCCTCGAAATGAAGAGGCCGCGCAAGAATTTCATCGCCGGTCTTAGGAGGTTCCGCGGCACCCGCGGCTGCGTGGAACGCGCCTTTAAACTTTTACCGGCCATGAGCAACTTCGCCGCCTGTATTATCCTTCGTGCGGACTGGGAACCGCTCTCGCTTTGGCCCGTAATCTAACGCAGTAATTGATCGCTGCCGAGGATAATCGCGGGCGGTTCGGCGAAACAAAAGCGACGCTCTGTTCCTCCTGGCTCGATGGGCGACCAAAAACTATGTAGCCGGCGCGAATCTCATCCATCAAGGGAAACGGGACGCCAATTTATTTGAACGTGACGCAGTCATTAACTTCAGACGTCAGGGATTACGCTATCATAAATAATTTTGAATCTATGATATCAACATTGGTACGCTGAGATTTGAGGTGTATGTACTGGGAAACATAGAAAGTTAATTTAGGTGACGGTAGTTTTGTTTCTAAGGATTCAAGATTTTGAATAAGATTGATAGAAAATGAGATTTCATGAAATCCTAACTCTTTTCAGGCGCAATTATGTATAACAGACCCAAAAAATGTTGTTTTCTTAATCAATAGTAATGCACTTAGAGGACGTAATTTTACAATTTCAAGTCGGCATTCAAAGTATTTGTAGAGCTACAGGTAATGGGGCAATAGCGTGTCGACTGCACGCGATATTATACAATAACAAGAGCTACTGTAAATGTGGTAATTTTATCGGAGATTTGAATTTTTTGAGGAAGCTGAAGGGTTATTTTACTCATGTGGAACATCAGATTAACATTGAACAACTGTAAGTTCCACAAAACCCATATGTTTTGGCCGGTGTATGCAATTATATTATAACTAACTGTACTTGATGAACCTACATGTTTAATGAATAAATTACTTTAAGCAACTTTATTTTACATAAATACGTCCAAAAATACCCCCAAAGCACACTTTTGGTTTACAAACTGGTTTTTGGTTCACTAACGATATAATTTCATAAATAATAAGAAATATTTTCAATTTTATCATTTTAAGCAAAATTGAAGAAACCAGATTGGCCGCCAATTTATATCTTCACAGGAGGGCTGAAACAACTTTCTCCAACAGCGAAATCTGTATAGCTAATATTTTTTTTATAAAAAATTTTGTTTTTTTAATCTTATAACAATATATACATATACAGTAGCGAAAGTTTCATAGTGATTTCTTTCATAGATAAGTAATGATAAATGTAAAGAAATTGTAAATATCAGCTTATTTTTAGCATTCTATGTATGTAATTTCCCCTTTAATACTGAGCGGCTATTTATCTGTGATTGTAAGGGATAACAATGTAAATCACATGTGTAAAAAATTCATTTACACTTTAACTCCAAAAGGTAGAATTTATACTTATATCAGAGGCAATACAAACAAATTAATTCTGGAATTATTATTTCTACGATACATATTGTTTGTAATACTTGAAACACGCAATTACCAAATTATTTTCTCGTATGTCAATGCTCTTTAGTTGCAAATTATGTTTATTCCTAAACCTCCTGAATGACAAATATACATATACTTTTTTTACAGTCACACATCAGATTAAAAAAAATACTTCATTAAAAAAAATGTATATTTCGGTACTTCTACTCAACGTCACTTCAAAATAAATATACTGTCTTTTTTAGGAATAAATTGTACATATAAAATATCTATAATGGTAATTTAAACACTTTTTTTGTAATTTTAAATTAATATTATTATATTAACACAATGTTCACCAAATATTCGAATATTTCAGTCGTGAGTCCCTTTCCTCATTTAATTTTGTAATTATGATTTGAAACTAAATTTTTATCATTTTTTTCTCAGGCATTACTAAATTGCATTAACTTGGCTAAACGCTCAGGTTCAACTTTTTCGGTCGACGCTAAAAGGGTTAAATAATGAATGGAATATGTATGAATTTTATAATAGCTTTCAGTAAAATAATGACACATAGTGAAGGAATAAAAGAAAAAGGGACAAAGGATTTTTTTCGCGGCTATGTAGTTACGCCAGGTAGACAAGTAGAAACTCCCGATGCTTTGTCAGACACGATGGTTCTTTTCCAGTGGCGCGCTACATTATGGGCGTTTAAGTGCACCATTTGAATTGAATTCTAAATACGTCATGCGTAATCATATTATAATATTGAATATAACAGTGAGCATTTATTATTCCTAAAATTGCTTACCTAGTTTTTCTCCTAAATAAAATTAAACGTTTCACGTTCTAAACTTATTTTTTTTAATGATACTGTGTGTCAGGTACTGTTCATTTTCACATGAATTTAGTGCTATAAATTTTAAAAATAAATACGTTCACAATCTCATGATCCATATGTGAGTTATGATAATTTAGACATTGTCTTCTAATGATGTTTCCTCCAATTTTTGTTGCAGTTCCGATAAAAAAAAAAAAATATAATAATTCAATAGTAATTTATACCTTCTAAAATACATAATACTACTACTATTGATTTTATATGTTGCTTCTGATATTTTCTGAAGCAGTTTGCTCTTCCCGCTCTATGTATATTAGACTAGCGTACTTCAGTTTCGTTATCAATTAGAATGTATTTCTTTAGTTCGCACTCGTAGCATCTAAGGCGCTTCCGTATCCTGTCCGCTTCCTTTTCTGTTCGATAGAAGTACCACATGCGACGTGTACACTTGTGCATTGTTTTTTCTAATAGTTTTGTTCCTAATAATTTATAATAATTTTATATAAATAGTATTATAAAAATTATACTTTTTTTATTCACGTAGTATGTAAGTAATAAACATTTATAACCATGTGAAAGTGTGCTGTTATTCGATTTATATTCAAATCATTAAAAAATACGAAATCAAGACATCAAAGTCCATCAATATTTTTTATCAATGGAAATACGAAACTCTACAATGTCTCGAAAGAAAAATAAATGTACAGCGTATCAACAATCCGGTGAGTGTAGTCGTTGCCATAATCAGTGGAAGATAACTTCTAACAATTTGAGCCTCCATTCATTCAATTTAACCCGACATTCATTTCTTTAGAAACGCTGCCATCTAAAGTCTAAAGAGTTCTGAAAGTGTTCGGAGAAATGCGGAATCGCGTTTCTTTCTCCGCGAATGCGTACAACATCTAGAATCTAGTCAAATATCAGCGATTACGAGGAGACCGGCGCGCTTTTACTCGGGTGAAGAAGGTAAGCGAATAATACATGCGAAGAGGGATTTGAAAGGACCGACTAAAAAAGGAGGATCACGTTAATTACAGTTCATTCGTAATGCGGCTGTGCGCGAGCACGTTTGTGATTCGAGTTAATGCGAGCGCTCTTCAACCCCGGCAGAACTCGCTCGACTCGTTACGAATTTTTTCTTTCCATCCACCATCCGTCGACGGTCTACTGTGAATTAGTATCCGGTAATGTGTTTTCCTTGTTATTATTTCTCCTTCGAATCGTTAGTAATTTTGCCAATTAACCATACTCCGTAGCGCCTGGCTCGCCGAGGTTCCCGGATAGAGTGTTTTGCAGCCGGGGAATGCCGAGGGGGGAATCTTTATTCGTTTCTTTTTGCTGGAACTATTAAGGGCGCCGTACCAATCTAAATCGTCCCTCGTTTTCAGTGAGATTAAATTTCCGGGGTTAATCGTCCCGACGGACTCTTAATTCGTCGCCTTGATTCGTCGTTCGTCCAGAACGCGTTCCTCCGTTCCGTGGAAAAGTGTCTACCCGGTAACGAGCGCGAACTAGGACGTAAATAATTATATAAGTCAGAAGGACTGCCACCCGGGATCGTTTAATAGGGATTTAAGCAATGAAACAGAAGGATTGTAAATTACTATCGTCGAGGACTTGACTCACTTCATTTACCGGCTTCCATTTAAATGTTAGCGATTTAGATTGAGCGCTCCCCATTTTCGAACAATTTTTTCAGCCCGAACGGGGAAAAAGTTCGATAGCAGTAGCAGCATGAAATTGAAGTGAGATCCTTTACGAGATAAACAACTATTTTAAATGCCTCGTCCATTCTAATTTGCCGGAATAATTCCGTGATGGAAAAAATGCAATTTTAGAAGCTAACGCAAAACAGTATTTGCACCATTTTTTCAGGACGATGCAAAGTGAACGTTTTCATGTCATCATCGCCACTAGGAAATAGGTTACACACTTTAGCCCCATCTTTTCTCCATCTCAATTCTCGTCTCCGCACAATGGCCGCCGAATAAATTTGCATCCCAAGGAAATCTACTGATTTCGGGGTGGACGAAAATCTTTCGCCCCCCCCCCCCACTCGATATCCCATTTTCCCCGGTTGCCTCTCGAGCTTGCGAATTTAACACATCATTTCACGTACAACTCCTGTGAATAAAGAATCCCGGAATGGGAGGAAATTTCCCTTCCTTTGACAGTGACAGTCGATTCGAGGATTTTCCTGGGTGGTCTAGACGCCATCACGAGGCTAGGGGAGAGAGTTATCGAAGACGAAACAGATACTTTCAAGGAGGCCGAGGAGAGATGGCTCTGCCGAAGACTTTTCTCTTCCTCCGTTATCAAAGTCGAACAGAGAAGTGGATACACTCGATTTCAAGTAGCTTTCAGGACTAAGAAAAGCCGCTTGACGCAAAGTTTTACCAAACAAGTAGCCTGAGGTCACTTTGACCGTCCAGTGATTTCGAAGCTATAAATGTGGAATGATTTTCATGATTGCTTTGGAGCAATGATTGAAAACATTTACGTTATCAGTTCCGTTTCTTAAAACTGTTATGAGAACTGAAATAATGCTGTAACTGTTATAGATAGATATATCGGTCTTCAGATCGGCTTATTATATCGATTCTACAACTGTTGTTTTTCAGTTCTGTATTTCGATTGTGATTCAGTTCCGTATTTCGATTATAATTCGGTTTTACTCTGTCATAGAACAATATGTATATAGGGTAGAGTACGGATAAAAGTCCGATGGGTAAAAAGCAATATCTCCATTGATATGCAACCGGTTAAATATTATATCATACTGTATCAAGGGCGAGTAGAAACGGGGAAATCGCTGAACCGCTAATCGTTTCCAGACGTTTGTGTGAATCACACAAAAAAATAAGTCATTTTCTTTTTCTACATTGAAGTAAATTACAGTTAAATAGTATGTTAAATAAGTACATCAAGATTGTATGTTCCTTTAGTAATTTGTGCATGACATTGCTTATTTCTGAATAATATTTATACCGTTGATACAACATATTACCCCGCATGAGAATTTATTTCCCCTTAACTTAAAATTAGTTTTTTGAAACAGTTTTAAAAGTTTTTCTTAAATTTTAAACTGAACAATCTGTTTTCATCGCCTTGTTAATCATTATAAAAGATTTTCAAAAAGATCTTTTTAAAAGATCCTAAATAATGTATTGGAAAATCCAGGAAGATTAAATTATACAGGGTATGTCTAGTAACTGAAACAGACTATAACTTCGTTCCAAGTGCAGTCAGAAACTGCACCTTTTTTCTAATGGAACTGGTTATTTTATTTTGTACAAATCGATTTCCCCGTGCCATTTTACGTATAAAAGATATAAAGGACAGTCATCGAAAACTCAATACTTTTCGAGATATTTTACTTTACTTTTGAACATTTCTGTTCTAGTCATATAATATCTAGTACATATAATAATAAGTGTAAAATAAAAAAGTTACTGGTGTAATAAAAAAATATTTATTAAATAATTTTTTTTGTTTAAGCATAACACTGTCCAACAAATTTTAACTTTTTATTTGTGTTCTGATAATCACTATATTTTTCTTTTTTGTGCACTAATTACGAATCTGAAATCCGTTTTTTTCTATCACCCTCAGTTTTTGAGAAATTTGATTTTTAAAAAATTATACATTCTTCAACTTTGGACTAATTTTGCGACGTAATTCTAAGAGATATTTGAGTTTTGTTTGTACCTAACGATTCTATAAACTTTCCTGCACACATTGATATGCATTTTTAAAAATATTGTGAATGATTATGTTTATGTAAACAGTCATTAAAAGTAAAATGACACCGATTTGGCACTAATTTTTTGGGGTGCGTTTGAATATATCTTAAAAAATAAAGGTCCAGCGTAAAATCCAATCACACCACGCGATACAGCAGACTTTTTTCTTAATGAAACGTTCTAGGAAAGTCTTATAGAAATCTAACAGAAATGAAGTTTTAAATTATGTGTTTATTATTTGAAATTATACTGCTCATTTTTTTTTAATATTACATAATTTGGGATTTATAAATAAGGTCCAGAGAGTTTAAAAGAGTGTTATATTTTTATGGTCAGCAGATGCAATTAGATGCAATTTTCAGTTCAGGTTGCATCTCTGACCTACCTTTTTATTTTTTCGTTTGGTTGCTGATTGCTGATCTAATCCTGCATCGCAGTAACTTCTTGTCCTTAATATTAAATCACATATACACTGACATTCGAATTTGTAATATAACTTTAAATTATATTTGAAATCTGTATCAATGTAAACTACATAACTCTCAATCGAGTTTCTTCTCGATTAATAATAAAAAAAAAACTTCATGTCCTGTTCCCTATGTAATTATTATTTTTGTCGCAAATTAGTAACAAAGCTTTAAATGACCTATGTTTACATAACATTTTTTTCTTGCTTGGACGCATAGAATATACTGAGAAAGTTTAGCCATTAAAACCTAGGACAACCAGTCTAACAGTTTGAAACAGTTATTTTTAGAGCCATTTGAATCCCTGCTTTAAAGTTGAAATATAAATCTGACGAATGGGCATTGTGAAATGTCTGTTGAATATTTTAAACAAATTTAGACAAATTTTATACGAAGAAGATGTATGCAGTGATGATCAGCTTATTGTGAATATTTTACAATTCAATACTTATTTGAAGTTCGAACAAGAATCACTAATATTGACGCTTACTGTTGCGAATTAGCAAAACCAAAACGCAATCTCTAATAAATATGCATCCTGCCTATTGCAATAGCTATCCGTGAGCATCCATATTAAAGACACATATGTAATCATCACTGGTATATCTAATTAATTATTAAATCATTTCAGAGAAGTACAAGACATTATAAGAGAAATAAATTATTTTGATTTTTATTTTAATATCATATTTCATTATGAATATATTCCCTTTTACATGTTATTCTAAAAACTTATATTAGTCTTCACCATTTCCCAATCTTTTACCAATACGAAAAGAATTAACAAATCTGAGTAGCTTCTTATACAAAACAACGTGTCTAAAAAAGAGGATCTTCATAATAGTATTTTCATAGTCTCCCAAAGAAATGACCACACTAATAATAATTTATTTTCGGAAAATGGAAAAAAGGCAAAGAGAAACGTTCCGTACAAAATTTTACAGTTGTTCGAGAAACCTTCCCTTACATTTAAAAAACATTAAAAGATGCAAAAGGAAAACATGCTGAAAACTCTGTATCGCCTTTAAACTTCAATGTATCAAATTTAATATTCCTGAAAGTATTCTCAGGGAAGTACACTCAGGTTCCTTTTTACAAATCAATATTCAATTTCTCTCACGTTTTAATCCCGAATATTCGTTTGAAATTCTCGTAAAGATCAACTTCATAGCACACCGACACGACAATAACCGTAGTCGTTGGAATATTTGAAGCATCCGGAACAGTTCCTTTCAGCGCGAATTTTCCGCGAAAAGTGTACAGTGATGTTTCGATGGAATAAACGAGAAGGAAGTTTCCAGTACGCTCAAGCTGTTCGATACTTTACGTCTACATTAGGGGTGCTTGTACGAGAGACACTGGGGCTCGGGGGCGTTCGGCAAGTGCCGCGACATCGACTCCCACTTCTATTCGTCAATTATTTACCCTTTTGGGCACGAACGTCACGGAGGAGTCCATGAATGCCTGGGTGGATATGACACATTCGGACGACCATTCCATTGCAAGTTGAAGCATCCTACTCCGACAGAAGACGAAAACAACCTCCCGGTGGCGGTGACCGTTAACCCACTTCCCGTCGCCACTGATACTCTGTTTTCCTATTCGCAAACAGCTGCAAAATCTTCTGCCAGACTACGCGAATTTTCCATGCGTCCTTCCTGAACGCGGCTAGATTATGCAGAAACGAGAACGTATTATCATCGCATGTATATTTATTAACGGTTTCCGCTTCGTTGTGCGCGCCATTCCGTATCGTATCGAATTTCGCGGGTGGCATATGTGCGAGGAAATGAAACCGCGGTCAGAGTGAATTCGGGATTAATGCTTGCTTCGTTACAAAACACATATCGCATGAATACAAATGCGAAAAATTAGAGTAAAAGGGATCGTTCGTGATCAAATAAGAAAGAAGAGAATGTGCTTTTCCGCAACCTTAACCAACGTTAGGGATGATCCGCAAAGCAGACCTTCAGAGACTTTCGAAAAATCTAAAGACGCCAAAAGACGGCTACAACAAGCAGTACAGTATTCCTTCGAAGTCGCGCCCTTAGCGCGTCAGGTAGACGCACGCACACACAAACTCCCGTGATTTCCGCGAATGAAAGTGAAAATCGATCCGAGCCACGCGTCTGCGTGTTCATTGGCCTACTTTCCTCCCGTCGGGTTTTTTCTTCTCGTTACCGAAGTGTTTTACCAAGCCTTCGACAAGATGAACCGGTTGGCGTGTCACGTGCCCGGGGATAATCGACAAGGTGGCGGCACTCGAGGCGAAAAGCTAAAGAGGCCCTCCTCCGCCTGGAACCGCCAACCCCCAACCTCTAAACGGTGGATATCAGGGCTCGGAGAGCGGCCGACTGATTTCGGGGCAAACGACGAAAACGAGGAGAGAGTCAAACGAGATTTGACTCCTTCCCTCCCCCTTCAAGGGTGGACCAGTTTTATAATGAAGACCGATGACAGCCGGGGCTTGGCCCGGAATCGAGTGAAATGCCGAGGGTGGGCAGAGTGTGCCGGGCGTAAGTCGTCGGCCGGGATACGCTCAGGCCACTAGGCGAGGCCATTCATCCTGATTAGATGCGGTCTCCCACGGGGACCGGCTGGGGAATCTCTCTGGTGAACGTGCGCGAGTTATTTGCAGACTGCTGGAAAAAAAGAACGAGCCCCGCGCAACCTCTCCCAGCCAGACGGCCGTAGACGACGCACAAAGGGGCGTCTAATTTTTTCGACGACGATCAAACAGAGTGTACAAGGTAATATTCGCAAGATTGTGCGTGTCCCGCGTTACTTTTTTCGGCGACATCACGGGGCAGGCTGAAGTCGAAGGGTGCCGAATATGGACCTACTTAAATTCCAGTACGTTTCTCTTCCGATGTAATTCTTTAACTGACTGGAGGGTGAACTACAATGCATAATAAAAAGATAGATCCACTTGGACTTTTGGTCATAACTGCGGAGCAAGAAAATCGGAATTCGGTTGAAATTTGTTTCCTGGATAAAAGGAAGATTAAGTATTTTTTTTCTGAAGAAGTTTTCATGAAAAGAAATTGAAAAGCTTTTTTCTTAAAGAAGTTTTGTCTATTTTGCCAAATGAAATTCCAGTTGCGGTTCCAATTGCGGTATTTCGACATCTGGAAAAACAACTTTAGTGTTCCTCAATACTTGTATGGATCTACGGTCGTATCAAAAACTACTTGAAACGCACCTTCTATCACACAGACGTCATACATGATAGTAATCGATCACTTAATATTATTGACGATTTGGAACTCGTAATATAAAAGACGTGGAATCGCGTTACTCTGAAACAGCTGCATTTTAATCGTTTTTAGAAACCGTTCAAATCTTTGCTTCTTGGTCGCAAACGGATTATTACGCATTGGTTTATTATAATATAAAAATTATAAGAAATACGAAAATTAGAGCGCGGAGTAAATTGTAACAAACTGCTTGGGACAAAACGTGACAGGAAAGTAATATTTTCTGAAATATTAGTTAATGTTAGTATGAGAATGTACAAGATAAAAAACAGAGAGAGGTTTTACAGATATGGAAGAGGCACTGCACAGGGTAGCACAGAGAAGGAGTCAATAAATAGGTACTAATAAATATATATTAGTAACAATTTTATAAACATTCTAAATATCTGACTTAACAAACAATTATATGATGTAATGTATAAAACTTTGATAAACATTCTAGAATTTTTTGAATTTTTCGAAAACACGGAACAAGACAAAGTTGAGCTCGTATCCAGTTTGTTCACGGAGAATGCGAAAATACGTTTGTCTCCGGAAAGTTAATATAAGGCGTCTTGTCTTCATCACAACTGTCGCTACAATTTTTCGGTCCCTTCTAATAATCTGACACAAGAATGTTGCAAAAGTTAGTAAGTACTCAATTAGGATCAAATTCCAATATTAGAAATCGTCGGAAAGGCTTTTTAATACAAAAATCAAGGTTACTTTTATTTTCTAAACAGCACCATATAACTTTTTCTATCCTGTATTACGAGCATGTCGAAGGTTAGTACAAACAGTTGGTACAAGTCACATAGTGGCAGTAATAATACATTACAAACCATAGTTTTATCAGGATTTGTATACTTGAAACCAGAGATGGGCATTATCTAGATAACAAATTATTTAAATAACTACACGAATAACGAATGATACCTCTTTATTCATTATTCGAAGGTTCGAATAACCGATTTACCTTTATTCGATAAGCAACGAATAAATGAATTTATTCGACGAATAAATGGATTTATGCGACAAATAAAAATACTTTTCTTTATTTGAAGAGAGCTTTATTCGCACCATCGAATAAATGTTTCATCTGTATCTGTATCTTTATTCAAAGTTCGATTAATTTCAAAGGCCCAAACTTGAAAGGAAGCGAGGTCGCGGTCCTTTGGACTAAAGACTGCAATGTAAATGTTTGGAAGAAACGTATCAAGCAGCACGCGCTTGAACTGGTACATACATGATCAACGACTGGAAATATTGACTCCATATTATGCTATTCTTAATCAGAGTTTCTGATTGAACAAGAAATTGCGCTATTGAACATAAAGACTTCATGTCACAAAAGTATTCGTACAGTTCAAAAATTTTAGTTAAGATAATAAAAAGTGCAATTTTTCATAAAAATGCAGCGTTTGGTTCGACATACTTTTAGATCAATATTTTAAGCGATTTATCGTGTCCAAAATTATTTTTGGTCAACAATTATCATTATGTCTTACTTTCCTATTAGACGAAATTATCATTTTTCTCCCAGTATTTATTATTGTCTTCTACTAACTTTATGGATCAATTCATCGCGTAGGAATAATAACTTAATAAAAAAACTTTCCAAAATATACGGAATTACTATTAAAGAATACAAACTGCGTTCTACAACTCTCATCATAAGTTTGACCCACTCATTGTGTTACTAGATATTATAAATTGCGAATGTTTATGTCTCCATAACCGGCGTAAAAGTACAACATATACAGAAGCGTGCAAAATGCAAAAATATATAAAATGTCAAAATTTCAGGCATAAGAATACTTTACGTAGGTATTACACTTAGGAAAGATTTTTTAAGCGAGTTATTCAAGCAAACAGATAACTTTATATAATAGCACTTTTGAATTTACCCCGATGTATTACTTTGAAAAATGAAGAAGACATTGATCTTTTTTGATCGAAAAGAATTTTTTATAGCTCTTTATACATATATTTATGCAGCGCATTTTGTTGTTTGTTGAATGCAGACCAAATGCTCCTAAAATCTTTCGTTAGATTCTTAAAAATATTCAAAATATAGTGGTAACAATTGAGATGAACAGCATAATCAAAATACGTCAGGATTTTCCATCTCCTATTTCAGTGAAAACATAAAAAAATAAAACTATGAAAATTTGTTACTACAATAAAGTTGAAGATAACGTTTAAAAAATTCACAATTACATTCTATTATTTATTCTACCGTTGCCTCCAAGCGAATTCCGTTCCATTCTACTGTCATTCGAAATATCCTTGATGCCGCGCATGTTGATCCCCACTAGAAAAGTTAATCAGGCACCGTGAGTGTTTAAATACCTTAATTTCATTCATATCGACGCGAACGTTTCCCCGGAACAAAGGTCTGTTTGTTAACCGGTATTAATATCTGTCAAGCTGGAGAGAAGGATTTGCCGGCGTCGCGTTTCGCATCGCTCGTATTTCATTTCTCCCGTTGCTGTTTAAACTGCGTTTCGTAACGTCAAACGGTGTAGCCGGTATCAATTTTCAATCCGCTTCGACGCCACACGAATATTTAACAAAGCTCGGCCGTTACGTCGTTATTAAATATCGTTACATTGTTTCCCGCGTCCCGTTTCAGGCGTTTCGTCGTGTCGGTTATCGCGGAGCGTAACGATATTTCGCGACGACGACGATATTTCAAAGTAGCTTTACGCGTGTCGAAGCAAAGCGCGTTGGCTCGAACGTCGACGGTGCAAAAAGGGCGTCGTCTACCCCCCTATCGCCGAACGAAACCCGTGACTCGTTCCAGTGTCTTCGCGCGTACCCTCGGACCCCCGGGCACCTACCGGAAACTCTCGAAAAACAATAACGCTGTCGTTGACTCTGAATTTTCCGCGGTAGCAACTCGCCGTTATTTCGTTCCCGTGAGCACAACCGGGGGTGGATTTTCGACCGTATTATTTCCCCTGCGGCACTTTTCATTCCTTCCTCCTCCGAGGACCGCAACCAAAGAGAGAAAGAAGGGAGCGCGGCCCGTCACCGACGACGGAGTTACGCCCACGACTTTTCCACTTGTTCTCCCCGAGCCCGAACGAGAAACGGCGAAGAAACGGCGGTGGAGGGAGGCGGCGAGGGAGATGGCCAGGACGAGGCGAGAAGAGAAAAACGGAGGAACCAAACCGAGCGGCTGGCGTTAACTTTCGGCACTTACAAGTTTGATGGGATTTTCCTCTCCTCTTACAATCTCTCTGGTATCCGAGCCCAGGCAAAAATGGCGCATTTCTATCGCCGTTGTATCGCCCCGGCAGACCTCCCACGATTTTCCATGATACTACAACGCAAAACTTCTCGAGCCTTCCGGGGAAAGATAAATTGTATAAGTGAATCCATTCCGCATCATAATCTAAGTACAACAGAATAGTGGAAAGTATAAAATAAAGGGTACGGGGAGACCGGGGATGGTGGTCACTTCTTTTCTGTTTTAATTTTTTTAAGTTCACCTCTACTGCAGGGAGTGTTGAGCGTTGTAGATTTACCGGTTAGTAGGAAATTGTTAGTTTTCTATTAGTTACTTCTTATTAGTTAATAGGAAACGATGGCCACTACACCGCTATTATATTAACATGAGTAGACTGCGGATGTTTGTGCACGATAAATATGCGAAAAGCATATGGCATTAATGCACGAAAAATATGCAAATTTTTCTGATATTAAATATATATTGCATTAAGTGTTAGGTCAAAATTAATTTATACGCCGAAAATGATCGCTCCACATCACACGATATTCTCAGTGCATATTTAAATTTACTTATTCTGTGTTGTGGTGTATGTTTTGGTTCTTGTACAAATTCACCGCATAAAATACGTGTAATTTTTCTCAACTCCTTCAATCCTATATTTAATACTTATTTAGACTTTTATTGCATATTTCAGTCAATACTACTTTCATTATTTTCGTCAATAATGAAACTGGGATCGCCTTCTACTTTTCCGAACTTTCGGTATTTTAATAATGTTGCAACGCGCTCTCACAAAATTCGCCTTACTACTTCGATTATCAAACTGAACTGGTCTTTAGTATTATATTGACGTATAACTCATATCGACGCTATTCGGTTATTATACTAGTGCTTATTAGTAGATTAAATCAATTTAACAAGATAGATGATTCATGTGAAAATAACATACGCAATATATTGTTGCATATGTTTTTAAAAAGAAATATGCAAAACATATGCACTATGCAAAAAGTGAAAGATAAAAAATATATTTTTAGAATCTCCTAGTTACGAAACAAATTTCAGTCCAGGTTTATTTATTTCCTATAAAAATATGCATTTGCATAAACATCCGCAGTCTAGACATGAGTCTTGGACAGAGACAACAGCAGTAGTGGAATACACAACAAGCAAATTGTACTAAATCGTTTACAAGTTGAACAAGCTTTAAAGTCGATTTTCTGGAAAACGGAGCCCCGGATGAGAAAATGTTATACCAAAATTTCCTCTTCTTTTTTACGTAGAATCACCCTCCACCCGTTTGTACTACGATTTCCGCCCACCTTGTATTGCATTGAACAGAAACAATGAAGCATAAACTGCAAATTACGTTTCGCCTTGCAACTAGTAGCGACACTTTTACCCTTATTTTTTATTCGGCTATACCCTTTCCCTAATTGAGCTTATAATGCTGCGAAAGGAAAACTGACGGTTACATTTCTGTATCTTGAATGAAATCACCGGTGGGCAGTTCATTTAGTCAGGTTACATTCAATTACAGGGTCAATACTCGCTGGGAGTACAATTCCAATCTGTAATTTTCAACGATAATAAAACAATCGCGTCCGCAAATTCAATTTAAATCTGTCCAAAACAATTGCCTCGGGTGGCTGTAAAAATATATTTCACGCGATTTGCATTTTATATTCGCGCGTATAAAAGCGCGGTTGTAACTTCGAATGAAAATTGCTCCATGGCGCATTGATCATAAGCGAAGTGCCATTAGCAAAAGCGCGGCTCATAAATGATAATTAAAAATGTACGCGATACGTATGGTTCATAAATGTGTCCAGCGCTTAATTCGATGCGAACAAATTGCAACGAAGCTCGGCGCGCGGCACACCTCCGACCGATACCGATCTGATTTGCATATATAAATTCGTAATATCGAGCATCGACGTAGCGGCGAGTTTTAATCAAAGTATCGCGATCAGATGCGTGGCGCGATAGTAAATCGTTCGACGCGGACAATGGTAAATGAACAATCACGAGTTTTTGCGTCCCCTTCCCTTTAGTCCTCCCCGCGCAGCACAATCGCGCTAGATAATTGTTATCAACGTTATTACCGGAATTTAATTAAACCAATTAATTGTCGGCTTTATTAAATGCCCAGATCGTATCGGAATAAACAATTCCACCGAAGTATCTTGCTCGTAAAGAATGTGCAGCACGATATTCCCAGGGATTCGTTTCTCATTTCGAATATCGTATCGCTTGTGAAAATATAATATTTAACAAAAGGTGCGCGATGTAATATTCTGTATCGGTTATTTTTTGCTTATTACATGATCCACCCTTGCAAAATAATAACCGTAATACAATTAATCGAACTTAATGCATTGACTTTGAAATTGAATTTAACAAATTTAATGAATAAAATTATAAAAGTAATTACTCCGTTCCTTATTATTGACACAATTGCAGTTTTCGTTTTCGATATCTGTGCATATTTTCAATTCCCCTTTGTAACACAGAATTAATACATTTTACTTAATAAGCGATATGCGATTTAGAAGAAAAATAACGACACCATGGTGTAATAATACTTCATACTATTTTTGGATAAATTATTGTCAGAAATATCGTCAAAAAAACATGAGTTTTGTATTACGTTTGCTTAAGACATTATAAATTAGACTATTTTGGGGAGCTTTACAGAAGTTATGTGTGATACTTTAACTGCCCTTGAAGAGTGAAAACCATGTTAAAAATATGTCAAAACATGTTGACAAAAAAAAAAAAATTATAGAGAAAGACATTGTTCTACATTCATGTTTCTTTAAATATCTAATGTCATTGGCAAATTACAAATATTTATACGTTTAAAACAAGGTGTAAGTATGCAAAGGTGTATAAGAATATACAAAAATAGAATCAAAATTAAACTACACTAACATCCAAGAAATGTGATATATGTTTATTAAAATTACAATTCTTTTCCCATGTTTCAAGAATGTAAATTTGTATAGAAATTCGCAGTCTAACCGTGACCACTGCCACAACACATATCTGCTCGAATAGCATGTGCACTACTAGCGAATCCCTGCACAAGGATATCGCGATGGATCGTAACTTTCAGCAACGAATTCTAAGCTGATTCCACGGAAAAGCGACGTGATGCTGACGGCAGTTTCCCGTCCACCTTAAATCCGGTTTAAGAGTTTCTGGAAGCTCTGAACCGGTTTACAGACGCAGAAACTTTCATCATTAAGTAAACGGCGGCTGTGATTTTCATGCTGATTCTCGTCCAGCCGTTCGTTCGCGTTTCTCTTTCGCTGCTTCGTTTATAGATATACCCTTCAATCAGTGACTCGTCCTATATACTTGGTGCTCTTGTACGCTTATCTCGAAGCTCGACGGGTAAAATGTTGCGTGTTCGACACACGTTAGTACAAATGTAACTGCGCCCCTTACTATTGTGTCTCGCTATTTCAGTTCTATTTGTGCTTGAAAATATCCTTCGAGAATATAGCCTCCGGATGTCGATTTTAAATACACGCAAAAGTTTTGATTTTCTAATTAGTAGCGCTATGTTGCAAGTGATAAATTACTTTTAATTATTTAAATAACTATCAAATACGTACATAACAGTGTAAAGAGTTACAAAAAAATAGTTTATAATTTCTAAGGTACACGATATCAATTAAAAATACTATGAAAAAGGGTTCCATTAAACATACACATAGGTCGAAAAATTAATGTTTTCAGAATTATAGTATTATCTATCCTAGAAGTTATGAACCTTTTTTTATCACCCAGTATATGAATATAGCAAACGTTTTATTATAATGGTATTGCGAAAACTAAAGCATTTCTGTGCATGAAAATTGACCGAAAATTGAACTCGTGTTTATACATAAATATCGATAACGAAGGAGGCGTTTTTTAAGCCGCAAGGTTGCTAAACACCATTCACCGCATTACCCGAATTACAAATAAAAATTGCACATATTTTGTAAAATAATAAGGCAATGCTGAATATGGTAAGGCAGCGTATACGAAACGAGCCAGAAAAAGTACAAGCTAAGTAAAAATACAAATAAGCAAGCCAAGGGAGAAATACCGAATATTAACCTATGTGTGTATATCTTAATTGCAAATAAACTTCGTTTGATGCAGTAGAATTATTTAAATTTTTCTAGGAAACTTGAAAAATATTGGATGATCCTAACTTTTAAATCAGCGACTGTCTTGATTTCATGTGGTGAAATATTTTTTATTTAGATTGAATCGTAAATAATATCCACTTCTCAAAATAAAGTTAATTTATAACGATATAGAATTTTACAATTTTTAGAAAAACAAATACATTCTACACGCATTGCAATAAATATGTGACTAAGCTGTTACTTTCACGAATTCGGCTTTTAGTTCAACAATAATAATTTTAAGCAGTATACATTCATAATAATGATGCTGAAAACAATTAGAACAAAAATACTGTGGATCTTGGAACTGATGGAACTATAATATGCTATATTTATTAGACATTTTACCTTTTAGTAGCGCAACTAGTTAGCTAAACTCAAAGTTTCAAGACTACAAAAATATAATTTCCTTTTGTCAGTGTCATTCATCCCATCCAAGGGAAAAAATTGTTCAGTGAAGTAGTAAAAACCGATATTAATCAGACCCTTTAAATTCCTAATGAAAAATGTATTATACAAGCAGAAACTCAATTTACATTTCCATGAAATTCGTTTGAGAAGTAAAACAAAGAAACTTGAATTCTAGATTCTTCTAGGAATAAAAAAAACATGAATGAATAAATTCTATTGACTTTGAAGTTATAATAATTTGTATGTTACAACAAATCAGTGGAGTAGTATAAAGAGATTGCGTAAGCTTATGCAAACGAATATTTTTTTTTTTTGTAAAAGTGGATTAAATTTTTAACGTGTTGTACATTAAATTATTCAACTGTGACACGTTTAAACAACAATTTTCTGTACAGAATATTGTATAACTAATAATTGTATAACTAATAAATAAATGAATGGGAATTTTAGATTTATGAAATTTCATATTTGTGAAAATTTTATATTTATATTAATTCTATAATTATAAAAATTTTACTAACATACATATCCATGAAATTAGATACGTATCCATGGAATTCTAGATCTATAAAATTCTGTGTTCGCAAAATTCTATATTAAGAGAAATTCTGTACTTGTAGAATTCCAAATCTTTAAAATTCTATACTTGTAGAATTAAATATGTATAACATACTATATTTGTAAAAATTCTACATATATTTGAAAATACAACAGGTTTTTCCTACAAAGTTTTGTAACTGTAGAAATTTCATAGGTACTTAACGTAATTCTGTATCTATAAAATTCCGTATCTATAGAAACTCTGCATCTGCAGAAACTCTATGTTTATAGATTTTTATAACTTCTATAAATTCTTTGTGATAGAATTTTATAATTTCTATAAATCCTTCGATAGAACTTAATAACTTTTATAAATTGTTATAGAATTTTCTAACTTCTAAAAGTTCTATAACAATTATTGTATTTTTCATTTATAAAATGCTATTACAGTACAGAATCCTAAAACTGTAGTACATCTATAAAATTCTTTCTCTACAGAATTCTATATTCATGGAAATTCTATATCCGTAGAATTCTCTAGCTACAAAATAGATTTATAAAATTCTATATTTATGAAAACTTTATAAAATTTTTGTATTTATAGAAACTCTCTGGAATTCTAGAGTTAAAATTAAAATTCAGTAAAATATAAAATTCCATATTCATAGAATTCCATATCTATAAACATTATTTATTTATAAAATCGTATATCAATACAAATTCCACATTTATAGAAAAATTCAATACGTTATAAAATTTAATACTTCAATAGTTTAATACACTAAGAAGTTGAATATTATAATTTACTAATGCAGTTTGTTAAAAATGACAGTTTTAATGTTTCAATACATTAGAAACAACAATAATTTTTTAGCTTTATGCATTGAAAGTTGTAACAATTTCACAATTCAATATGTCAAATGTTTCATACCTTCATCATTATTGACACATTATAATACAGCTACTTAATTAATTAATTCGTACTTTGAATTTAAATTTTCTAATCTATATGGAATAGTTTATAATATATATATATATATTTTGCATATTTACGGCATATCGTCCGTGCATAAACATCTGCAGTCTCCAAAAGAGATAAAGATCTCAACTCTTCGCTGAATTCTCGCAGGACGCAAAAATTCACGGGAGTCTACCAGGACCGATAGTCGGTTTCTGGATGGCCGAATTCTTCCACCTCCCTACGCGTCCGTGCCTGGCGGATCGTATTTTGCGCCGAGATTTAGCGTTTACCCTCGTCGTTTTTTAGCGCGTGGCACGCAGACCGACGCGTAATGCACACGTACGCGCGGAACGAACAAAAGCGCTTTTTAAAACAAATTTATTGCTGTGCACTGGGGGTCGCCGCGAACACGACGGTTACCGGCCGCCATCCCCTGTGCCCCTGCCCATCCCGACGCTACCCTCGCCCGTTCCACGGACCCCCCTCTTGTTGCTCGCGTCCCTTGTTTCGCGACGCTACCCCCAGAGGCGCAGTCTGGACATTTACGAGTGTGTCCTGGTGCATTTTTAAACCTGTTTCGTCGGTGCAACGGAAACATTGGCCCTGTCGTTGTCAACGAACGAGTATAATCCAGACGGGAGTGCATAGCATAATCGGCGACGGGGGCGGCGGATTTTTCGACCGACGCGAACAGCGAAAAGCCGGCTGTATCTGCCGCGATGGTGGAACGCTAATCTGACGAAGCATTCGGTCCGTGATGAGTATTTTCAACCATTCGGGCTGACTGGGTTTAGTTTAAGTAATTAGTCCTTTGGGTGACACTTTTGAGCGACAGTAGCGCCTCGTGATAGGGATTGAACCTTGAAACGTTATAATTATGAAGCAAAGAGATAAAGATCTGAGTGCACGGTGAAAGATTCTTTTTCAGCGCAACGGAAGTATCTTAAAAAAACCTTTTCTTTTTTATGTGGGTTTTCTTTTTGGAGGCATTTCTCTGGAGCTTTTTTTAAGATAAAAAATATTTTTTATATTAACTCATTGTAGATCGAGAAATTTAATAGTTTGCATACCTATATGTTTAGCTATATATTTTAATACGATACAGTGAAATTTTTGCACAATTATTTTTATTATTACACATGTTTTCTTTTTTTTTTTGCGGTGTATCATTTTGGGTGGCTTCCATGATTTTTCGATACTGTGTTCAATCTAATTCAATCTCTTTTGATACATCTAAAAGATAATAATAATAATAATTGGTTTATTGAACGGTTCAATCAACCTTTTGGTACAACAGAGTAATTCGTTTACAAATAGCAGTATAGACAGCCATAATTACAAGGAAGTACAAAGAAATGTTAGTTGCTCATTCTCTCGAAATGTATCACGCATCTAATTGAGTGAGTTGTCGAGAAAATCAATGTTTCTATCTATGAATGGGTCAAATAACATAAACGATCAATAGTATTGCGATTGACGTACAAAGACCGGTGGACTTTGACGTTAATAGGTATACATATGCATATCTTTATCATCTTTACCATCTGTTTTTATCACTTACAAAAGTTAAAATTTCCATAGTAAAATTTTACATAACTTTTATTTTGTCAACACACGTTTTTTTTCCTTAATTCTAGTAAAAACAATGGCAATTATTTACTTTAACAAACACTTTAGCCATTTCCATGATCCTGAATATGTTGTTAAGAACATCATTTTGCACAATTTTTTCCTGTACATAGTAGTCCATCTTTTTTAATTTTCGACATACTCATAAAAAATTATTGTGAAAATTACATTTAGGGAAGACAGCTTCTATGACCTTGACCTTGACATATGTTATTGAGGACACTTTCCTGAGTAACCTCTAAGATTTTTTAACCATTACTTGTTTTTGTTACAAAATAACAAAACAACTTTAATAAATATACTGTTTATGAGAGCCACTTCTATAGATTTGCAGCAATTCTTAGACCTGGGTTATGTTGGGAGTAGATATTTTAGATGTCTGGGTTAGATTTTTGTGTGAGTGTCTGGGTTCCTCCAAAACCCTAGATTCATTACAAGAAATTAAGAAAAAGTTGTTCAGAATTACGTCCTTGACAACATATTTTGCGGTCACTGATATCGCTGAGAGATCTGTTAAAATTAATAATTACCCTGGAAATAACTAGGTATGTTTATATACAGGGTGTTCCGAACAAACTGTAAGAGCCGAAAAGGGGTGATTCCTGGGATGATTCTAAAGAACTTTTCCTCAGCGAAAATATTCGTTGCGGTTTTGTTAACGAGTTATTAACGAAAAACACGGACCAATCACAACGCACGTATAGCAAGAGAACAGCCAGCCACTGAACGGTCGTCCGTTCGCTATACACGCTCTCTGATTCTAATTCCTGACTCTATAATAATTGAATAATTCGTTTATCTCGAAGAAAGGCTCTAAAATAAATTTTTTAATTTTGACTACTAACTTACATGCTACTGATTACTACTTAATTAAACCTGACCGAAAATTAAAATAAGTTCTTAAAAATCTCTTTACATAATTGTCAAATATTTATTTATAAGAATGCGTAGTAGGTGTTATCTTTGTATATAGCTATTAATATTGTGTTGATTTTTAAAATATTTGCTAACAGTAAAATTTAGTTGTACCTACTTTAATAGATTCCGTGTCTTTAATGTCCAGAAATTGGATGGCTACGGTTTCCAATTAATACAGAGTAGAAATTTGTAAGATTGAAAGAGTTTATGATTCCCCTGAATGAAGATTTTCACTGCTGAATAGAACTATATACTATAACAAAAAATACACATACAAAATAAATAAATATATGTATATTCTTTTCTAAATGGTAAGCTTCAAGAAATGGAATTAAGAATTATTATTATAGTTTCTATTATTATATTTCTATTATATAGGACGAGACAAAATACAAAAATTCATGTACCTATTTCAAAAGGAAAAATTCTGTTTCTGAACAAAATCAGCTATGTTCCTTTTAATTGGCAGAATATAACGTGGATAAATTGTGATATAGAACAAACCAGACGCGGATCAATTCCCTATGATGAATTGAAGTAAAAGTAGTTAAATTAAGTGTCTAAGGATATGGTAGAACGTTTCTTATAAAGCTGATCGAAACTCTAATAAAAGGGATAGATTAATCGTCGTCCAAGTTATGGAGGTGCACTACTGTGCTGGCTGTCATTAATCCCTCCCTTTCATCCACTATACATTCTATGTATTAGGGCTGATACTCATAATTTTGAATTCAATTATGCTCACGATACGTGTCAAGCTTGATAGATTATCATTCTGTACAGGTTACAATACCTGTCCGGCGATCCCGTCGTCGGTGATAGTATGGTCACTACGGAAGGACGAACGAAGTTCAGAACGCCGCACTTCCGTCTTCGATCAAAGCAAGGTTAACTCCGGAACCTGAAATTGATATCGGGAAAGGTTAGTATTCCATCTCGCGATTCGATTACGTTCTGCACAGTTTTGAGTTTAGATCAACTCGCGGTTCTATTTATTGGCGCTTAACCAATATTAGTTTGTAGTCGTACGTTACAGTTGTAGATCGAGAAACGAAGTCCTTCGATCGGGGGCAAGTCACTCATCCTCTGACAACATTTAATTTAGGTTTCCAGTTAGGATCAAGAGAAATCAAACTCCCGAATCAATTACCGAGTAACAGGAACAATTCGGTCCGCGGCGGTACATGTTGAGAGACGCAATCAGGCTTCTATTTTGAACCACTTAAGCTTCAAACACTTCATGTAAGCAATCAAATCTAGTGTGCGCAGTTATTAGCGCATCGCCAACGCTGTTGTATGTTATCTATTATAATAGACATTGTTGAATTACTTGTAAATGCGTCTTGGAGATTATTGGAGCGTCAATGAAATGTATTATTATTCACAGGTGTTAAACATTAAATTTCTGAACTTTAGAAAAAACGAGTGTGTTTCTTCATTTTTGCCAGAATCGCCACTTAGTAATTACATTTTTTCTAAACTCAATCTGCGAAATACCAAAATACAGACACTCGTAGTACTGTATAAACTTATAATAAACTTTTCCTTTGAGTATTCACATTTCAATTTACTTCCTCGGCAGAACTGAATCGGGGGCACAAAGCTAATGAAAAAAGTTCCTATAAACATTTGTCCACTTTGACCTCGTTTCGGAGTTGTAGGCAACTTTATATTTCAATAACTCTCGTTACCACTGGGGGCAAATGTTTATCCAAACTTTCTTCATTATTTTTTTGCTCCAAGTTCACTGAAGTAATTTTTAAAAAATACATTGAATGCATTAACATAAAATATGAAACAACGAACAAGTTTGGATTGGGTTCGAATCTTGCAACACGTAATGTCTCTTTTTGTTTTCCTTATTAAAGCTTCGTTTACATTATGCAATTTTTGGTTGATCGGCTGAGTTGATCGACGAAAATCGCCTGTGTAAACAGGATTTCAACTTGGCTGAAATTCATTTTGCAAGCAACTTTGAACGATTTGAACCGGATCAACTCGGTAAGTTGACCAAAAGTTGGTTAATGTAAACTCAGCTTAAGCGTTTTCGGTTTTTGAACTTAATATTTCAATTATAATACCACTCATACCTACAATGAAATGAATAACAGAGTTAGGAGTTAAGACGATTTTAAATGGTATTATCAAATATTCCCAATGGATTATGTTAGAGCAAACATGGTACTACAATACTAATAAGAACATTGATTAACAACAATCACTTTTAAAATTTACACCACTATGCAAAGTTTATCAGAATTGAAATTAATTATATACAGGGTGTCCTGGGATTAAACGATCGATCTTCGCCAGTATATTCTATTAGTAATAAAACCAGACTACGGAATAAAAAATAAAAAGATAAATTACGTAACTAAAAAGAGAAAAACAAGTACTTTTTTTTTTATTGTAGAGACTAGCACTCATTCTAGGTTAGGTAGTATCAAATATTAACCAGTATTAACCACGAAAGCCTGTTTATGATACTAGTAACTACTTACCCACAATACTACCTACTACCTACATAACAATACTCCATACTACCTATGATAGTGCCTATCTACGGCCCTAGCTATCTACCTACGATATTATCCATTCGCAATACTACCTATAAAAGCTTAACCAAAATACACGAACCCGCGACTACGACTTTATATTCTCTTGAAATCGAAATTTGATTATAGACCGAATGAGTGCTAGTCCCTACAATATAAAACTACTTGTTTTCCTCTTTTAGCTATGCAATTTATATTTTTAACTTTTTATTTTTTAGTTATTCTAAATCTTTTATTTATTATTACGTAGTCGGGCTTTAGTTTTTTAAACTTATTTTTTATTTAAGGGTTTTTAGTAGATAACAATATATTAAAATATAAACATCAATAGCCGGGCAAATGTTTTTTGTCGATTACTATACAGGGTGTAACAAAAATGTTGCAGCCCCTTGAAAGGGGTAATTTCTGAGGTGATTTTAAACAACTTTTTCCTTAGCGAAAATATTAGATGAAGCTTTGTTAACGAGTTATTAACAAAAAACACCGACCAATAGAAGCACGAATACAGTGGATGAATTTCAGCGCGGATTCCAGCTGTAAGTAGTATTGGCCCGTCATTGGTCGGTGTTTTTCTAATCTAATGAGAGCTCAATTGTTAAAATCGGTTTGATAGTTTAGGAGCTATGGTGAAACTACGGAAATTGTCCACATATAAACATACGTACTAACTTCATTACCATTCCTTCGTCGTAGTCGGGTAAAAGTAAGAAAATGTTATTATATAAACATGGGTTTGCAAGGGCTTTATTATCACGCTTTATTACATTGAAAAAAATCATTCCTCTCTGAAAAGAGTGAAGAAAAATGGTGGCCTTGAACGGCCAGTTAAGTAGACCTGGAGGATAGTCAACAGTAGTTTGTAGCTAGCGATCAAGTTACAAAAGCGGGTACGAAATGGGATCGTTCTCCTACAACTCAGCAAAAACAGCGAAGAGAGGAACAGGCCGCTTAAAGGTCGAAAGCTATAGTTTGCCTACCCTGTTCTAGCAGGTAGGATCACCCACGTGCTCATTGCTCGCTTCGTGGAAACATAAGCGCCTGTGTGATCCTCTTTGTTTATTTCATAGGTGTAGGATCACCCGTGTGATCCTCTGCAGTAGCAGACTACAAGTTAGATTAAAACATATACAACTTAGATTTTCCCGATTAAAAATAGCCCAAACGTCACATAATCGGTGCACGGCAAGCCTTGATACCCTCTGTTCCTTCTCTTTGTCCCGTGGAGAGCGCCCATTTGGGACGTGACAAATTGTCACGTCTAAAATCTTCTCCGCAGTCGTGCATAGTACTTCTACTTCCTGTTATTAGTCTTTAAGTAGATATTAAACAAAAATCTTGGAGAACATCTGCCGAAGACATTCCAATCAACGAAGGAGTTTGAGTGGACACTAAGATTTAAGAATTTCTTGCAATAGTAGTTTAAAACTACCACTTACTCCTACTTACTCCTCATCAGAAACGTCAGGTCAGCTTTGCTTCTTTTAAAAGAAGAAAAGTGTCGGTTGTGTAACTGATGGGTCAGCTCATCCCTTAGGGGTCTAGTTAAGAGGAAACGTATCTCGGACCTCGGGGCAGTGCGTGGAAACACACACCTGCATGCGGAAATCTCTCAGGGGCAAGTAGCCTCTCTTTGTCAGACGTCCCGAGTCAGGTCACACGCTTGCGTGCGCTCCTGGTGGGACACGGAGGAAAGGGATACTGTTCCCTGAGGAGTCGAACACTTTTCCCTTTTTCTGAACTCGCCAAGATAGAAGCTGCGCCATAAAATGTCAAGTTTTCAGTTGCATTGCGGTAGATTCAAAACTTAGTTAAATTTTTGATAATAGCTTGGCTTAAGCTCCTTAGCTTCAAACCAGTAAACCCAATCTTCGAATTTCACTGGTTTAAGTTTTTAGTTATAAAATGTACGTGAATTCTTTTCCTTAACCTAATCTTACATTTTATCTTAATCCTAACTTAATTCCTAACAATAAGTATACTCCAACCACCATAGCCGTATTCAACACTTTAGTATCGGTTGAGGTTCGTTAAAAAAAATGGTGTCAAAATTAATTTTAACCTTGACAATAAAGGTAAAAGGGTCAAAATTTATTTCTTCTTTCTATCATAGTCCACTCGTCACAGGAGCCAACTTCGTGAAAGAAACCATAGGTCCATAGGTTGTAACCCAAACGTTCTCTTAAAATATTCGGTCACATTTTTGTTAATTCTTAAATTTGAATTATTTATAATGTTATTGTATGTATTTTACGATAAAGTATAAATACATAACATATAATCTCTCTTTTCATTGAAAATTTTCAAGAAATGTATGAAATGTAAGCGATTTTCAAAATGTACACTAACTTAGGACCGTTAAAACTTTTGCAGAGGCAATATTACGTCATTAATATTACGATGAGCATAAAATCGAAGTTCTCATTAAGTCGACAGGTAAAAACGATCGTTCCAATGTTTACGGCAGGCAGCGTTTTCGTACGTTACACGGCCATTTAGTAAACGTTTTCAGGCCGTTTCCTCCGGCACGAAGCGACCGCGTTCTAAGGCTCGCAACGACGTCGCGGGCGGCAATGGTGAAAAATGCACTCGTGCTCGTCATCGTGCACGAACGCTCGTTACCCGTACGTCTGGCCTCGTCTAAGAGAAGCCGCAAGCACAAATTGCGGAAGCGGTAGACACGCTTGCAAGCTTGAAGCGGACGCTCCGTGCGAGCTCACCTTCCGGTCGACTGGACTCTCGTTTGTACCAGCCAGCAACAGTGCGCGAATAAAGGACACGTATACACGCGGCCCCGTCCCTGTATATACGCCGGAATACGTGGATTCTAACTGTCGCTCTGGGCACGAAGGAAAAGGGGTATTAGACGTGGCTTGGCCTCACCCTTCCGCCACCCTCTGGACTCTCTCGCTTCTCGGTTATCTTGCTCTTTCCCACGGGGCGTCTTTCTACCCGGGCCCGATAGTCCTCGCAGCCACGAGCACGGGAATTAGAGCGTGAACATATCGTCTGTCTTGAAACTCCTGGACGCTGATGAGCGGACGCGGACGTGGAATAAAGCATAAGCGGGCGAAATCAGCGAACCGTCTGAAAACTGGCGGAAAACGAGCGGCCACGCAATTCCAACGACATCCCGACGATAACAACGACAACGACTCAACTTGATTAAAGTAACTTCGACTGCCGCAGACCCATCGATCGTGAAGTTCGTCGCTTTGATTATGAGACATCCGTGTTTGCGCTCGCGGACCGGGTGATACGAATACCGAGGGCTCAATGGACAAACGAGATGATCCGGAGGCGGACGAAACGAACCGTGATACACGCCGGACGGCCGAGTGCTGCCGGTTTCCCGTGACTTTAAATTTCGCTCGCGTTCAACCGCGGCCACCAAGATAATGCTCTCCTGCTAGCGTGAAAATCCAGGGAGAACGAACGAGGAAATTAGAGCGCGAGCGTGCTGCGAAGCTTTGAGGGCTAAAAATTGGAGAGCGGCGCGGGTAGCGGGCGCCGCGGAAAGAGTCGTCCGCCAGACAAAATTAAGGACGCAATTTTTGTAAGATCTACCATCAAAGGGGTCTGGTAATCATTGCGTCGAACAGTCTCGGTCGAGCCGCGGGACTCGAGGATTCCTCGAGCACCGACGGTCGTGGGAATACCAGACGATTAATCTGGCCGCGGGACGACGGAGCTGTGTTGATATTTCTGAGTCGTGACACACTGCCACGGAAAAAAAACGGAGGGAGGAAAAGGAACCAGGATTGCGCGTGTTTTGAATATGACGTTCGCGTTGAAACGCAGGAACGTTCTAAATTTCTGGGGAGCGACTTGTCACAAGAAGAAGAAGCAGAGGAAGGAGGGCGGAGACGCGTTATGCATGCATATTGTTACGAAATATTTCTGATCTGCTGTTACGCTGTTCTTTCACTCGCGATTCCGTGGACGTGGAGAACTGGAGTGCAAAGATTACGATCGACTCCGTGGGCTGGCGCCTCGCGAATGAAAACCGAAGAATACGAGCGGAGGCGAAGGAATAGGTTAGGTGGAGGAGTAATCTAGGTAGTTCGAACTCAACACGGGTCGACTGGGAACGAAGAAACCTCCGGAGAATTCTGGAATTGGCTGTTACAAAAATATCCTTCGCGGAGGATATTTCACGTAGGATTTGAGGACGACCAGTTCGATTATGAAGTAGTTTCGATATTGTTCCACGACGGAGGAAGCGGCGAACTGCCCCGGTATTACTGAGGTTGTTTCCAAGAACTTTCCGAGTAAAACCGTGGCTTGTTTAAAAAGTGAGTGGTCCACCGATGGGAAAAAGAGGGGTTTTTCTTCTTATAGAAAAAGGCGAAGGGCACTACTGGTCACGCGGAGTTTTTGTGCAAGTAGCGAATAAATATTTAGCTGCAGTTTTAAAATATTCCGATGAAAACATGGGTTTTGAAATACAGTTGACACTTGAACAACGTGGAGGTGAAGGACATCGAATCCCCACATACAAGTTTTGACTCTCTGAAAACTTAACCACAATAGCCTACTGTTCACCGAAAAATCTTATTTTATATATGCCATATGTGTTACTGTGTTTTTAGGTATAATGGACTAGGTTAGAGAAAGGAAAATGTTAGGGAAAAAAATCGAAGGCAGAAAAAATTAGGCTCAATGCTACAAAATTATTTTGAAGTACAGTAGTTTCTGAAGTGTAAAATGCAACAATATATGTATAAAACTAATAAAAATTTTGTATCAATATAACATGAATTAAACATGAAAAAGAAAAATAATTAAAAAAAAAAGCAAAATGGTAGTTGGTAGTTGGGAATACAGCATTTAACAAGCGGAAATTATTTAAAAACTCGTTACTCCAAATTTAGCAAAAATTAATATTATAACGAACAATAAACAAATCCTTTTTCCAGAACTTTCGATGATCAAATTCTTTTTTTTCAACAACCATGTTGTTCATCTTACTGTTTTTTTTTTACAATAAGTAAAAGTTTGATTTCTATTTATACCACTGTGTTTTATATCTAAAAAATCTATAGAACTTTAAACTAATTTGATGTTGCGTTTGATCAAATACTTTTTGCCAAAAATATTTTTTTTTGTATGTATTAACGTCGCATCAATATCGTGATTATTAGCGACGGCTCGGCATTATTGTTACAGTTTGTCGAATAGATAATGTCTTTCATGAAATTTATTAGATTATCAACGTCTTTACGAGATTTTAACTTTGATGTGTCCACAATTCTATATTTGCGTCTGAAGAAGTCAAATTGGCAGTCGGTGAGAAAGTGTGTGGTTGACAGTTGAGTATTGCACATGTCACATATAGGTGCCGGTGTTTTGTCGAGAAGGTGTTGATGAGTTTTATGTGTCCAGTTATGAGGCGGGTTAGAGCTACTTGTTCTGTGCGATTGAGAGTAGAACGAAGAATGTTTTTGTCTACTGATTTCACTGCTGCACAGATCTTTTCCACTCCTCTTTAATCAGTGACTTAATTTTTATTAGTTCATTTATGTATGGTGTAGGTTCCTTGATGGAGGTTGGTAATTCGATTGACGATGCCAAGGATATTATATTATTTATGTATAGAACCATTGTATTTATACATACATTATTTATGACTATTTATTACATAGCAACTGGGTCATTATCAAAATTTTCATCCTCGTCGTCTTTACATTTAATGAAGATTGAGACTCAAAATTTGCAAGAAATAAAGAAAAAAAAATTTGTTATAACTGAATCCGCTTCCTTCAAGGGCCAAGTGCACTTGAAATTGGATTATTTTTATTTTTAATTTAATTTTAATTTTTAATTTTTACTCATAGTGAATATTTTAAAGGATCACTAAATTTTCGATGAAAAATTTTTTATGTTTAAACTGTTATCATTTTGTGTAACCGAATCACGTAGAAATTTCAACTTGCACAATTCAACATTCATTGGTTTCAAATATGAATTTACATCATGTAGCAGGTGAAAAAATGAAGATATCATAGTTTTTAATCATAGATAATCTTCAATCTTTAAAACCATATTGAATTTAAGATTATAAAGCTTTACTTTTCACGCTATGTAACCAGCTGAAAAGGATTGTTGTGTGATTTTTTTACGATGTTATTATACCTCAAAATCGCCAAGTTGTTCAAATTGATTTCTCACTTCAAATCCTGCAAAAATTTGTAGATCACTTTCAGAGTACAGAATGCTTATACGAGTGAGAAAAAGTATAACGCCAGCATATTGATGCAAACGCGAGAACCTGGTTTTTTCTCCAAAAAGAAATGAAAGTTGGAGAACGATAGTATCTCTACTTCTTCGATAGAATCTCAGTCCACGAGTGTTCATTTAACGATACATTTCTATTACGAGATCCAGAGAAGCGGGAACTTCGTTTATGTGCTAGAGATAGCTACTCCTCCGTTACAGCGACATATCTGAACGAGAAGAAATTGGAACGAACAGCTGGTCCATATTGTTCCGTGCAAAGAATCGAAAAAAGTGCAGGGTAAAAGAACGAAAAGCGGAATGGCGATGGAACGTGGCTTCGGTGTACAGAAGAAGACGGAAAAAAGAGCGCGGAAGGAAAGTAAGCCGAAGTCTGTGCAAAAAAGAGGACAGAGTCTTCTCTGGTACACGCTGCGCGTCCATCCATCATCCGCTGAATAACTCGCCTAGTCTAACCTGCCACTTCTCCATCACCACGCATTTAGATTATCTGTATGTGCCTCTTTTCCGTTGCTGCGTCGTCTATACAACTAATTCTCTCTTTCGTTATTTCATGATTTCTGTTTTCGCTTATTTACTGAATCAGTTTAAACACATGCAGCGCATCTGCGGTTTCGTCTAATGCCAAAAAAAAAGGAGATTAATACTTTTTAATAGGTTTTTTTTTTTTTTAATTAGATCCTGCAAAAACAAACATTTTTGTAGCTAACTCAGAAATAGTTTTCTTTTATTAACCTCCCGTAGCCAAGTATATCTTTTCATAATTTGTAGGTAAAATAAATTAAAATCTAATTTTTATTATTTTAGCCTTTCAAAAAATTCTACAGAATATTGAGATACTTAATAAAGTCTCTGTTAAATTGTACAATTGTTTCTTAAACCAAATGTTTGGTAAATGTTTGATTTTCGAAATTCAATGTTTTACTCTCAATATTTTCAAAGTAGGTATAATTTATTCACTAAAGACAGGAGATTGCTCATTTATTCATCCACACATTACTTTGCTTATTGTAGTATTCATTAACCGAGATCTATAAAATGTGTATTTTGTTTTCCGCTATCACTTTGAACACTGGTACAAACTTTGTTCCTTCTAAAGCCGCGTCCCCACTGGGTCGGCATTTGCCGATCGGCAATGCCGAACCAGTATAAAATTGTGACTCGGCATGTGCCGCATGAAGTTCTCCAATGATGCCGGAAAATTAGGTCTTTCATAAAATCATTTGCACTGTATCTATCTTTGC
The DNA here is from genome assembly GCA_030770465.2 of Perdita meconis. Lineage (NCBI taxonomy): Eukaryota > Metazoa > Arthropoda > Insecta > Hymenoptera > Andrenidae > Perdita > Perdita meconis. The sequence continues at coordinate 1,811,224 of JASKOS020000015.1, read as the reverse complement.
TGCGTAAACTGGGACGCACCCAAAATCTCCGTTTCTTAACTCCTTTCTTTTTCTTTTGCAATTAAAAATGCAGCTGCAGCAGTTATCGCCTCATCGTCGTCAAACATTTTGCTGTACTGACGAGATATTCGCTACTAGGTATATTGATGAAAAAGAAACAACTAGTGCCGATCGGCAAACCGATGCCGATGAATGATTTGTGGTGAATTTAACAGTAAACTAACTTTTATGATATTTAGAAGGTGAAAAACACTTTTATTTAAGTTGATTTTCGTGTTCTATGCCCTTGAAGATACGAATTTACATAAATATCCGCAATCTAATCATAATTAAGACATATAAAAAATAACCTAAGGTCTTTCACCCGCTGATTAATGAATCTACTCTGTGGATTCTACGTTATAAGCTAATTTACTTTTTAACCCTGGTAGATTTACCAACAAAATATTGCATGCTCAGTAAGGTGCCAGCAGTAATTGAGTTAAAATAATTACTGAAACCCATCGGTTCGACACGATGGGAGGATAGGGAGCACCCTAGTGCGCAACTTTTATGTCTCGAGGCAGGAAGGGACACAGCTCGTAAATATGGCTTATAAGCTCAAAATATAAAATAATGAGACGTCTCTGTTAATATTTATCAGCATGCATATGCTTGCAAAGGCCATTTTCCAGATAAATGGATACAAATGTCGGAAGGGTCCTGGTCCTTTCAAGGTTGCGTCCTTCAACATTGCTTTCCCCAAACGGAGGGAAGGTAAGCTGACTCAAACCATTACAAACAGATGATGTTTAATAACATCAGGGGAAAATATCAGACTAATAGGTAATTATTTTACTCTTTTAATAATATTTCCTGAACCTGAATACCGCAACAGAATAATCTTGTTTCCAACATTTGCTTGCCATTTAATATTACTACAATTCGAATGAGAACATAACTGGAAGCAAAAAATAAAGAGGCAATACTTCGCGCAATAGAATAATCTCGTTACATACAACATTTGCTTACCAGTTAACATTACTTCGTTCCAAAGTAGAACATGGTAAATCCATTCGCTGAGATAAAAAAATAAACAGGCATTACTTAGCGAGATAAAAGAAAGTAATAAGCATACGTCGTGAAAAGGAACGGAAGGAAATCCCGTTACCTTTTACAGGGTGGCGCAAAGGTCGGAGCCTGAGTTCTTATTGGACGAGCTTGAAACAGACTTGCCTCGTTCGCGAATGGAATTAGACGATGAAACGGACGGATGCTACTTGTAAATCGTACTCTTTCTGATACGGTTCTATCCGGTTGATTCGCGGTTATTAAAAATGTAATTTCGTCTTATAATTGAACGCCATTCTCAGGGATTTTCCTCGACGCGAATTTCCGATTTACTTTATCAGGCTGTTCCCTCGAAACTAAATCCGCAACTCCGCGACGCGTTTCATTTATTCTACTTTGCCGTGCATTGTCGGCTCCTGTAAAGTTCCACGGAAGATTATTCCGGTTGTTTCAATTAAAAGAGTCTCCTCCTTTTACATACGAAACACTTGCGTACCGACTTAATTGCATTCTTTCCATGGTCGTAGATTTATCATTCCGGCGGTGGCTCTCGCCGAGGATCGTGAAAAAAGCTTAAACCTCGGAGCACCGCGCGTGTTTGCACCATGAAAAAGAGAGCAGTTGACGAGATTGTTTGTATATACGCCGACGTCCTCCACCGCGCGAGCTCGCCCCCGTACAAATAGGGTAGGATGATGGATATGATAAGCTGTCCAGATAGCGGACGAGGGTTGTTTTCAATACATCAGCCTTGGTTAACCTGAAAGATGCACACGAAAGAGACGGAATCGTGGAACGAGGAAGTCGCATATTTAGGTCAATGGATAGAGCGGTTTCAATTCGACTGGGTTAATTAGAAACGTAGCTTCATCTATTAACGGTATAAAGTCTATATAAAAAGCAATATTCTAATTCCTGGAAGGGGATGCTAACGAGATTCTGCTGTTCAACAGCTACTTCACTGCAACGAAAATTATTTGAATAAATAAAGCAAGATTAATACACTTAAGGAGAAACCACTAGAGGCAGAATATCCTGATTAATTTGAGTGTTTAACAGAGGCTAAATTATATTACATGCAATGACGTGCATTAATATTATTTAACAAATGAATACTGTTTTGTATACAACTATAAATCAACGATTTTTCAAGAATACTTATTGTATTACTGTTCGAATTGATCCTGAAATCGTTGTTTCGAGCGTTCGAATAATTCTTTGATATAAGGCAAAGCGACGCATGTTCAATGTTTCCATTTTTGAAATATTAGCGTTTAAAGTTTTAATAGTCAATACTGTTCTATGATGTTGGATTCCATTAAAACCACGTTTGTAAAGGAAAACATTTGTTTAATACATTTAATCTCTAATAATAATACAGGGTGTTTAGGATAGTATTGCAAAGATTTGGAGGGGTGATAGATCACGTGAAAACAAACAAAAAACTTCTATATGACTAGGGTCCAAAACTCAACCATTTTTTAAAAAAACTGTCATAAACAATTAAACTTCCAACCCCTATAATTCAAGATAGGAACGTTTTTCGTAAGCAATTTCTTCGCTAAAATAAAGATTGCGATCTTGTTAATCCAACGAGTACAGTAACTGTGATATTGTTACCTTGTATCGCGATAAAATAGTGTTTTTCTATTTTTCAAATTTTTGCAATACTATTCCAAACACTGTATAAATTCTGCTTTCTAGGCCAGAATTGAGGCAGAACCACTAATTTTTTAAAAATGTGACTTGCATAGTTTTACAATACAGCCATAGAATTTGCAGACGTATTATTCAAGCAGCGGTCAGTCTATTATTTATTATTTAAAAGATCATATGCGTCAAATTAGTAGAAACTGTATTATTATGCTCTTATCATGAACATCAACAGGTTGGGTTATTGATACGAGTTATTGTGCATGTATACTGGATGTCTGGCCAGAGATGGAGCTGAACTACTTGGTAGATGCTACCATTATTACTATTGGATAGTTTACGTCGGCGCTAGTTTGTGCATTAAATGCTCAGGATCAAACCACAATAATAAATGTACACTTCTATGAATAAGAACAGTAATGTGTGGACAGTTCCTTCAACATAACAGTTATTTAAATGTATTAAAATCATTCATGAAAGGACCCCGCAGAGTTTATATGGGGATTTTGGAGACCGGTGAATTTGGCTGATTTTCACATATATTGTAGATTATGATGTCCCCTACAAGAAATGTATAGGTACTTAGGATCGCTGATAAAGGGTTAGTGAAATACAGCCTTCCAAAGTACTCTATTGTATATCGCTGGTAAGTTAGCAGTCGGAAGGTATACATATGCGTCATGCGTATCTGACCAGTCGAAATGAAATAAGCCAGTCTACACGGAACTCGATCAAGCAGACGGATCACACGCATTTTCGGCAGTGCAGTGGTTGCGCCGTCCTGACTGGTAACTTACCAGAGGTATGCAGTATGTAGGAGAGTGGTTCTCCTTATATGATGAGCGTAGAATATTTCAGTGAAGAATATCTATGCATAGAATATTTTCTTTTCGTTGTTTATATTAGCCGTCGGAGAGCGAAAGCTCGCGAAGTCCGAATGTTTGGGTACATACATACAGCGATATACAGTAGTATAGTAGCGATATACAGCAGTATACTAACTTATCAGCGATATACAGTACTTTGGAAGACTGTATCTCACTAACCCTTTATCAGCGGCCCTAAGTGTTTATACTGTTCTTGTAGGGGACATCATAATCTACAATATATGTGAAAATCAGCCAAATTCACAGGCCTCGAAAATCCCCATATAAACTCTGTGGGGTCCTTTACAAAACTTTATATTTTCTTTTGTACTACGTTTTTATACACCTAATTTTAAAAACGTTTAAAAATCGAATATTTTAGACGTATTAAATTAGTCACTTACCTTTTTGCGTAAAAAAATGATTTTTTCAGAATTTATAACTTTTACAACACGATACCTTTAGAAATAACTGCAGTAAGAAGAAAATTTTGAGCTTTAGTCAAATTTCGTCTTCCTTATTTATGAATATCTTGAAAAATATTGAGTATATGCCCCAGTAATTGTATATATTTATAAACAGGATTTCGAAATTTACCAGTGTACCAGTGTACCAAGCTTCAATTAAATCGGTACCCGAAGGTCTTGCGCTCTCCTTGTCAGTTTTAAGGCACGTCTACATCTAGCAAACAAGCGCAAACGAACACGAACGAATGAACGCATGGCAGTGCGAACGAACACCAGGCAACTCCAACGCCACTCCCCCGTACGGCAAAGAAATGAACATCCACATCGTCTGCGTCGATCGCGCTCGTTCGCCCACGTTCGCCTCCGCCTTTGCATCTGTACATTCGTTGCGCTCGTTCCTTTTAACTAAGGTCGAAATTTCACTAAAGGTAGGGACACATTATTGTCACGTCACGTGAAATCATGTTCTATCACGCAGCACATGAGAAATCGTGGCGTCCTTTTACACGTTATAATGGCGTAATACCGTGAATAGCGTGACGTGATAGCAATTTGATTCCGATAGATTTAAAGCAATGGAAATACAGCGGCTCACACATTATGCATGGAACGTGAAATCATGTGATAGCACGTGATTACACGTGACGTGACAATAGTGTGACCCTGCCTTAACAAGCGCGGTATCACGGGCCGCGCCTTGGAAACAACGACAGTGACGTGGATCGTTACGCTCACTGATAGCGATCCAATGAACCGTTCGTGACGATCCATCGATCGTTGGCTTTCGTAATGCGCATACTGCGTTTGTAGACATGTTCGCTGCAAGCGCTCGTCGCACCGTGCGTTCATACGCGTTCGTGTTGTGTTACAGCCCGTTCCACTGATCTATGGATACGATTTTCTGTCGGATAACCGAATCGATAACAGCCGAAAGCAGTATCTACAAAGTCTTGCATTTTCCCCATCACATTCAGCTCCCAAACATATAAATTTATGGATTCTGTATGGTGCGTAAGAACTTTTATTGAAACAGTGTAACAGCTCACTCATACTACAACGAATCATTTCTTTGTCGAATCTTGACCGATCCGGTCAATTTTGACATTCGGTTTTGTCTACACGTTGAAGTGATCGGTTAATTTTAGCGAGTGCGCGTATATGAAACATATGTATGTGGTAGTACACAAGTTAAGATTCGAAAAATAAACGATTCGTCGTAGTATGAGTGAGCTGTTACAATAAAAGTTCTTACACACCATACAGAATCCATAAATTCATATGTTTGGGAGCTGAATGTGGTGGTGAAAATGCAAAACTTTGTGATGGCCTCACATAGCCTCGTCGGTACGGTGCGCTACGTTACGGCCTTGTCTGAAACTCGCTTTAGCCTACACAAAACCGTATCGTGTGAACGAGCTGTCACACGCTGTGTTGAGTGTTAAGGCATGTCCTCACCTAGCGAATGAATGCGAACGAACGTGAGATACAGAAGTGAGCGCGAACAAGCGCGAACGAATGCCGCAGGCTGTAGTTACCCACGTTTTTTTTTTTAATATTTTGTCCAATAGTTGATCTGTAACTATCGGTAATGAAGGATCGAAAGTAAGATGAATATAATTGAGTATCGACATCGTACTGTGAAGACTGAGAATCATACAGAACATATCATATTCAACTTTTCGCTGTTGATCCGAACGCGAACGATGGTTGACACTTGCCGTTGCCTGACGTTTGCGTGCATTCGCGCTTGTTCAGCCATGATCGTTCATACTCGTTCGCTAGGTGCGAACATGGCTTTACATTATGCTCGTCTGGACACGGAATAAGCCTCTGCAGTTGTGTTACCACGCTTCATAGGATTTCGGCCTAAGAATTGACTCGTCCGTCGGTCGTACCACGGTTTCGGCAACGCCCTGTATGTGCGTAACAAAATTTGACTACAAACATTTTATAACCATAATACTTTACATTATATGTCCTTTATTCGCTGAAAAAAAACATATCCACATATTTATGGAAGTGTAGACGGAGATTCGCATTTCGTTTAAGTAATACTTAAAAGTGACCCCATTTTACGAGAGCGAGATCAGGCAGGGGTACCTTTACATCGAAACTGTATTCCCGCGCAAGAACAAAGAGACATTCCATCCTGCAGAGTTCTACGTAAAACCTGATTACTCTCCAGATTGGGTCACTTAAAGAAGATCGCACTGGCACGTTACTAGGAGAGCAGCTTGATTAATCAAGGCCTGTTGGTTGAAGCCTTACGGAAAATTCAAGTCCGCAATTACACGTTCGTACTCACGTGCACCGCCTTTCTGGTTGATTAACGTTGTACTTTTTTTCGTTTTTTTCCACATCTTTCTTATTCACATTTTATACGATATTATATATATATATAATAAGTAGAGTCCCGTATAACGCGAGTTCTTACAACGCGAATTCCTATAACGCGTTAAAGATATTTCGACTGCGACTACTGTTTTCATATAACGCGATTCTTCGTATAAGGCGCCAAATAATAAAACATAAAACATATTTATTTACATATATTTGATATTTGAACATATTTAATAAAACATGGAAAATAAAAGTTGGCATAGAAATAATTATTTCAAACATGTTACTTTAGATTATACGCGTTATACGAGAAAAATTCCCGTACAGCAGAATTTCTTATAACGCGATTTGCTATAGCACGTAACGTTTTAACCGCGTTATACGGGAGTCTACTGTATTATACATATATATTTTATAAAAGAAGATATGTATATGTATATGTATACATTCACGGTAACCTCTTTCTCCTCGTGCATACAACAGCGCACAAGACACACGCACATCCAGAATTGAATTTGTGACCGCAAGAGCGCGACGAGGTTCCCTAGCTAGGGGACTCGCGATATTCGCGCCAATTCACTGAAAGTACACGGAAAAGGAACGTGATCGAAATTCGATAACTCGTAAGCTTCGTGCTGCGCTTCTTCGCTCCACTCTGCTCCGCCCGGTTCTTGCTTCTCTTAAAGAACCCTCGTGAAAGTGGAACGATCAGCGTTTACAGCACAAACGGTCTTAAATTAAACACTTTGGAAACTCATCTTCAATTCCTCGGCAACATTCAATTATCTCGCTTTGCTTTCCCACACTCCTTACCACATTCATTGTCAGTTAACCGTCGGAGGGTGAACACATCAAAGATGAAGCTGTGTCATTCCTCGATCGACTCACATTCACGATCCGAGAATAAAGGAATGTAATTGAATGATTAGAAGTGACTGACGTCTTCATTAAACCATTAAACGTTTGCAAGGTTAAAATATGAAAGGTCATGAGCTGAAGTGGTTCGGAAGAAGTTGCTACTAGCATCGAGTGTAGAAGTTCACAGAAGTTCACGGTTCAGAAAGTCTAGCACATTTTTTCACAAGTTATTCATTGTTAAACATATTGATTAGAACTATTTACCTGACTAACAAAATAGTTTTCAGTACGTATTCCCATGTTTTAAATTTAAAACGTCGATTTTTTCAAACACGTATCTATAAGAAGATATTCTAATTAAATGTTTGCATGTAACTTATCAATTAACTACAGTATTATGCGAATTAATACGAACACAGATGATTTTGTTGGAAGTGTATTTTACTGATTGCAAAATCACTTTTACATTGAAAGTTTAAACTGCGTATTGAGTTTTTAATAAGGAATGTGTCTTTCTTTGACTAATCGCAATTCAGCAAATCACAACTTGCTCAATATTGTGCTAAAACGTTGAAATGTAACAAGTTCTGAGAACAATCGAAAATAAGAATAAAATATCTAAAAATACAATAAAATTAATGACTTATGTCATGAAAGAAATCACTCTTGACAAATATTTTAATATGGTTAAAATTTTACGATGCCATAAAAACTAATTACACCATTAAAACTAATGACCACTGCGAAAAAAGAGACTTTTCAAGAAATTATTGAAAAACTACTGACTGAATTGATTTGGTTTCTGTTTTATTAAAATAGGCATAAGTACGTCATAGATTATTTAAAGTTTTCGGTGTTGTGTATAAGCAAATGTGCTGTCTGAACGTGGCTGCATTGCCGGATGGTTCACAATCCTACAGTGGCTCGATTTCAAAATTGATGAAATTTTATTAAATTAGATCGTATTTCCTATGGCATGACGAAGTTGAATTAAAAATTTTTTTAAATTGATAAAGTTACGCCAGTTTAAACGAAAAAGAGTTTACATGAGAATTTGCTCCTTAGTTATTGAATAAAGGTTTTAAAAATTAGAAAATAAAGAAAATGGTTCGATATACCCAATACAATTTTATCAGTTACATGCGCATACACCAAATTCCACGACAAAATATAAAAAATTGACAGAGTTATCGTTTAAAGTTTTACGCGACAAATGTATTGATTTAAATCTTCTAAAAGGGCTGGAATGGAATTAAACTTACGTTTATTTACTTATTCCTGGACCATGGCTTGTACCATTTTGTGCTTCATATTCTTTGTCAGGTTTTAGACCCTCGCAAAGGTATGTGCCTCCTTAATTAGTTACGAAACTAATATAAGTATGACATACGCTGCCAGCAAAGTATACGGTTTTGCACCAGCTTTACCCAACGCTCAAATAAAGTTATTCCTTGGAAAAGAGAATATCCAAGAAGCCGAAAATTCCATCAAAGGTTATAATCTTAAACTCGTCGCCGCGCGGTATGGAATTTGAAAGACAAGGAAATTCATACATCTGATACGTCCGCGTCATGGTCCATGCATTTTTCTCGGTCCGCGAGAAGAGTCGCACGAGCAGAACGCGTATGTAAATTCTGTCGGATGTACGTACGCGTGCTGGTCGTACACCGCAACGAACAACCAAAGACAATGCATCCCATCAGCCGTCTGGAAGAATTTCCACTATTCTCTCGGCTTTTACTCCCTCTTCCGTTCCTTCTGTCCATTTCCTTCTCACCCGCAGACTACCGCGTTGCACCTCTGAAGGATCCGTTGTCGGAAGACAGATACGTCAAGAAGAAAGTCAGAATCTTATTTCCCGAGATGCTCCTTTTCCGAGCCTTTTCATCCTGCTCCCGCGCCTTTCGCGACTCGCTTCCGTCCTCCTTCGTCGCCGGACGCAGCCTTCCTATCTCGCATCACTGGCGGTGGAATAGCGTATCAAAACTGTAAGACGACGAGGGCGGTGGGCGGGCCGGAGGGTGACAGTCTTTGCGGTGTGGGGGATCACGCGAGACCAGGATACCAGACGTCTCATGAGAATCCCGTTTTCGAAATACGGGAAGAATCGTTTCTCATCCTTCACGGGCGAGTGGAACGAACGGAAGACTTAAAATACGTCTATCCAAGATCTATTTATAGTAAAACGGGATAGCATTACGATTAAGTAAATCAGTGACGGCGGAACATCGTCGCTGGAGTGTCTATTTCTTACAAAAATGTGATAAGCTGGAATAAATTAAAATTTCGAAACATTTTGATAGTTTTTGCGTACTTCTGTGTAAACTTTAATCAATTTTAGTATTTACTGGCACAGTTTGTTTACTAAAGTACGAGATATCCTGTGTAATTATAAATGGATTCAAGGGATTAAATACGTTTTAGATGCCGAAAAAGGGATCAATTTTTAGACATTTTTTTCTAAAGAAGTGTAAAATAAGTAAAAAATGTTATAATTTTCTTTGATTTTGAGGATTTTTATTTATACAGGGTGTAACAAAAATGTTGCAATTCTTTGAATGGGATGATTCTTGAAGTGATTATAAACAACTTTTTCCTTAGCAAAAATGTTAGGTGGGGCTTTCCACTGTATTCGTGCTGTATTGAACGGTGTTTTTCGATAACAACTTGTTAACAAAGCCCCATCGAACATTTTCGCTAAGGAAAAAGTTGTTTAAAATCACCTCAGGAATACCTCTTTCAAGTTTATCCAACTTTGTTTATATTTTCTATGAATGCAGCTACTTCTGTACCAAAAAGAACACTTAATTGTCAGCACGGTATTTTCCCGAGTAAACGCACAGTAATAAAAATGCAACAACGATCACATAAAGTGGTGTTATAACAATGAATCAGGAGGTCTTTGTAGAAAATAAGAAATTTATGTAATTTAAAAATGCCAATTTTTTATCTGCAATTTCGATATTGGAACAATAAACAATAATACTAAAAATTAACAATTCCTTAAAATGGCTCCATAACCCTTAAGGAATGCAATGCTACATAAAACAGCGCAAAGTTTATACAAAATGTTAAAAATTACAAAAGTTAACGTGCCAACAAGTATGAAAAATGAGATTTAAAGAAAAATGAGTTTTAAGTTAAAAGAATAATGAAAAATACACATTTCATGCAAATTAAACTAGGGATAATATGTCTAAAATGATCCCTCTAAGGTTTAATTCATGTAAAAAATACAAATGCATATTATTTAAATAAAAGTAAAGTAGTTTGTGCATGTTAGTACATCTATCTTATCACTCGCTTAGATAAAAGTTAGCTGCCGATCAATTATACTTTTTATTTACATTTTTCTAAAAACGTACTTAAGGATCATTTTAATGTTTTTTAAAATTAATAAACATTTTTTTGTATACAGTGAATGAGAATGAGGAATAGGTACTTAAAATCGACTATTTAGTAAACGTAAGAAAATGAGATCAGTTTCAGAAAATCAAACTTTTTTGCGTCCCAGTGCAGTAATCTTGGAGAAATTGCAGGTAATATCACCAATAGACTGTTAAATAAGGAACTTAAATTTTAATAACAGTTTTTCTTATTTTCTAAACATTGTATGTAACTTGAGTTATAGTTTTGATATTTTGTATATTTTGACATGTATTAACAACTTCATAGATTTTTGCATATTTTAAATTGCCATAAATGTATAAAAATCCGCAGTTTAATCATCAGCATCATTGCTGTCTACCCCAGCGCAATCGTCATGTCCTCATTTTAAACACATCCAATTCACTCTTCATCTTTGTCATCTTTCGAATATTTATCATTGCGGAATAAACATTTTGTGTCATTTTCATCTGAAGATGTGCTGCCTTGCTGTGCTGCTTTTAAAAATCTGATTTATTACAACTTCAATTATTAACACATCATTATAAGTATGGTCAAAGAAATTTTTACAGAATATAAAGGAACAATAATCGTAAATATTAAGACTAACTTTCTCATATTTTTTTTTTTACAATTGGAACAGTTATTTAACAGAGTAAAATGCAAAATTGGATCAAGTGGACCTGAAGAGAACAGCAGGTTAAATACAATGCATGTATTTTCAATAATATGAAAGTGTCAAAATATTTATGCACGGTAGTGCAGGTACTGAAACTCGAAGAGTGGCCAATCCGATAATTGCAGTGTTTACAAAATCCTTTAGGAAAGAGATTTCATTCCGTCGGAAGATTTAATTAAGCGAAATATTAAGGTTTTCATAGCGGGTGGAGTGTATTAAAGTAAATTATGTCCCTCGGCCGTGGCGCGTAAAGCTGTTTTAAGTAAGCTGGCTCGTATTAAAAAATACCGTCTATTTCTTTCGGCTCGCTCGCGGAAGACGTCGTAAACGTAATTTAATTTTCTCGTGAAACTCCAGCGCCGGCGTAAAATCGAAACAGTGTACGTAGCTTTAGACCAACGTTTGCCTTATTTTTATCTCGTACCCGAAACCGTAATCTCGAGACCGCGTTCGTGACACTGTATTTAACCTCGTAAAAGTTTAACAACATTCTAATCTCACTATATGTCGCCGATGCCAAGAAACGTAGATTATTGCCGATATTTCATACGTAATGAATAAAAAAAGACTAATATCAATTAAATTAAATTTATTTTCTTTCGATGTACCTAATTATACTTTGCGTTTCATTTTCGATGCAAACAAAAAGATTTATTTACTATAAATATTGATAGAAAAATTCAGAGTCGCCAAAGACTCAGATCTTATTGTAGTACAAATTTTACATATTTTCATTAAAGGTTACCTTTTCTCGCGACAGAAGCATCCCGATGAAACTTTTTACGTAGCGTTTCACCGTTTTACTTAACATTTTAATAGGTTATATCAAGGCGCCGTATTATAAACCTTTTAATGGAAAATAACGTTGCTTTTATAGCTAAATTTTTTACCAGCCAACGCCCAGCAATATCGTTTCGGCGTACAAGAACGTACTGCCGGCTTTAAACGCGTTTCTTCCGAGATCTCTCCGCACTCTACACTGTTAACGTTTCTCAAATGTTAATTGGCAATTAATGAAGCTATTAAACCGGGCAGACAGCTCGTTAAATGATGAGTTTAGTTTACTCATCCTCTATATTCCCAATTACTTTTAATTAATTTCCAATTGGCGTTAAGTTGAAATTGTCTCGCCTGTTACATAATACTTTTTCTATTGCAGTTTTATTAAACCTGTGGCTCATCATTTTGATAGTTATCACTAGACAGCGTAATTTATGCATTTATGGCAATGCTAAGTATATAAAAAATTTACAAGACTGTTATTGTGGGCCCAAATGAAAAAAAAAATATCAGTAATATTATTTAAGTGAGAATGTATCGGACAATAAATATTATTTATATATAATATTCATAAATATTATTATTTTTTGCAAAAAGGTCTGCTGTCTAGTTATCACATTACAATTGTAAATCGAAAATCGAATATTGCGGAGGAAAATCCAATCGATTGTTTAATTTCCTGAAAATACGTTCCTCGTTCCATGAGTAAAACGGTAACATACTAAAATATCTGACAACCGTTTCCTTTTCTGGATGGTAAATAGCATTAGCAATAACCCAAATAGAAACCGAATCTAGAATTTATCATTCGATCTCCGTTCAGTTTCGTGGCTCGTCGACTCGTCAGGAACCGTCGAGCAGACTCCGTAGAACGACATCCGATCATTGAATAAATCATTGAAGCTAATTAATAGACCGAATTTACGGTACGATGGGTCGCTTCTCCGACACATGACACATTTCACGAAGTCCCTCCCGTAGGCAAGATGCTGCGCGTATCTGATTACGCATTAATCCAGGGCAAGCCGCGAGACCGGCAGCAATTCGGCAACTTAATTAAACCAATTAATATTGCGAGCTGACGGAATGACGACCGATCGCTATTGGGCAAACGCTCCTGATATCTGAGAACCAGCGTAGCCGCAGACTTGCCGAATGAATGTGGTCCGATTGCTTGTAGTACACTATCTACACTTATGCCATAACCCGTATCACTAATCAAACACTGCAGATTGTCTGATTTGCTGTACCAAATATACCAAAACGTATGAGACACATAAATCTGTGGTTATAAGGCAAAACGTCGTACATTAGATATACCGTAGCATGATTTCAATTTTGTTAAATCCTTGTTTTTGAAAGAATACTTTCGTTTAATACACTTTCTCTCTGATTACTTACACGCAAATAAACTCATGTTATTAGATTCATTCCAATTCTTTTTTCTGGAGATAGCAAACTATATTTTCTTAATCATGACAAACGATATTAGGGGAAAAAGGAAATTGAGCCTTTATCGGGACACCCTTTCTTTTGGGGTTCAATTGCTACAAAGTGAAATTCTTATTTCCTATCATCTTTTTATTAACATTGGCATAAAGAAAGTAGAGTACAAAACTTTAATAAACTTTGCACACTCATGCCTTTCAAAATAGTAGTAAAGTGATTAGAGGAGTTGTATTTATCATACAGAGTGTAACAAAAATGTTACAGTTCCTTGAAAGGGGTAATTCCTAAAGTGATTTTAAACAACTGTTTGTTTAGCGAAAATGTTAGATGGGGCTTCGTTAACGAGTTATTAACAAAAATCACCGACCAATAGAAGCACGAATACTGTGGATGAATTTCAGTGCGGGTTCCAGCTATGAGTAGCATTGGCCCGCCATCATCCACGCCATCATTCTCAATCTGCTGTACTCGTTCCCCGATTGGTCGGTATTTTTCGTTAATAACTCGTTAACAAAGCCCCACCTAACACTTTCATTAAGGAAAAAGTGGTTTAAAATCACTTCAGGAATCGCCTCTTTCAAGGAACTGGAACACTTTTCTTGCACCTTTCATTATGTATACAGGGTGTCCCAAAATAATGGTACAATCCAGAATATGCGTATTCCTGAATTCCTGATGATAAAACAAATCGAAAAATCTAGTATCATTTTTCGAACCGAGCCTCCGTTTACTAGATATTAGCAGTTAAATGAACTCCAATCAGATGATCGATCGACCACATGTACGCGCAGACACAGCTAATTCTAAGAAGCGTGGGTCAATGACCTGAACGCTTACTTTTTTTTCCATTTGTTTCATCACCAGGGATGTGCAATAATGTGCATGTTTTAAATTGTCCCATTGTTTTAGGACACCCTGCACAATGTCACAATGCTGCGGAAATGTCTCGTATACAACTCTAAAAGAATTTTCTCACATATAACATTTTTTATTAATTGTAGATCGTAGAGTCATCCTTTTACATTAATCTTGTTTCATAAGAAATTCACTCATATTTGTGTGGTTTTAAGGTAAAACAACGCATTTCACAGGTTTTCATTTTCGAGATATTCGCGTTTAAAGTTTCAAACATCAATACTGCCTTAGGTACTCGAATTTTCTTATGTAGAGAGGCGGTAGTCGATACGTATTTAATCAAACACTTTCTTAAAAATAATTCAACACCTTTATTCTGCAAAAGACCAAAACCGACTATTAGATGTTCAAACCGTAACAGCGTTTCCTGGTCAATGACCAACAACCCACATACAGTATCACCTACACTTATATTCTTATTTTTAATAGAAAACATTCTTTAATATATTTCTTCTCTGACACAAATATAGATTCCACTTTCTAGATCTAAGTTATGACATAAAATCAAATTTGTTGAAAATGTGATATACGTCGTTTTGCTTAGAGCCACAGATTTATCATTTTGAGTGCCATATAAATTCTACATACAATTAATTCAGAATACTTATGAATGGGTTTATCAATTAGTTTCTAATAGAGACTAGTAAAAAGTGAAGCATTTTAAAGTAAGTATATGAAGGAACGAATTAAAAGCAATTCTATTTAAGGGAATATTCCATCCTAAACGCTTAAAAAGGTAAAGGCTTAAAGGTTCTCGCTTGCGTATACAACCCATTCAAAGAAACGCTTGAAGTCTCACTTATTATAGTTTCTCTTTGTTACAATTACAAATATAACCTCCTAAAAATTCAAATGAATACAAATGGAAAATAACTAACTCTAAAACGAAATAACTTTTATACTGAATTTCGTCCTCTTATAAATACTTCATCCAAATTCTTTTCTACTTAAACCGTAGCTTCAAAGATGAATACGTTGGAGATGAAATAGTCCGTTTCCAGTCGTTTCCAACATCCGTGCCACAATTATCGACCCACAAAGTGTCGTTGCGGATCACAGGATTTTTTTCTAAAACCGATCAAACGAACGGGCAGCAACGAATCCGAAACGGGTTTAATTGCTCGGAGTTCGTATCGTTCGGGAATTGCCGCTGCACGGACGAGATAACATCCTCTCGTTTTAATTATTCCTCGATAACGATTCGAGCGAGTAACAGCGCGTACCCGTGAAACCGCTAATAAATTAATAATAACTGCGTTCGCAGACGAACCTCACCAGACAAGTCTATATTCTCTGATATCACTTTTCCACGATTCCCGATTGCGTCAAACGCGATTTCTGATAGCGCGAGAGGTTACCTACATACTTCCCCAAGTTACGCCGACACACCCTCCGGATCGTTACGACGATCACATCGAACCATGTGCACTTTGATGGACTTTCAGAGTCGAGTTATCGGTTAGGCGAAGTACGACTAAACGATTGATTAACTTGGCCTGACTCGGGGCGGAACGTTTAGCGAACCAATTCATTTCTCCGCCGTCAATTATCGGGTCTCCCGGTGCATAATTCGGGTTGGGTTCTTGTGTGAACCGCGAGCAAACAAAGCCACTCCGTAATTCATCGAAAACTGGTACTTGCAGCCTGGCGATAAGGTCGGATGTAATAATATAGATGCCACAGTCAGCGAACAGCGGCTCTAAATTTATAGCCTGCGCAGCGTTGAAGAAGTCCAGACTTGCAGGGAAAATAAAGCTGAGATACGTTGCGGGATAAAAAAGTATAATCGAACATAAATCAGGAATACGCAATGCATCTTTCAGTTTTCAACTCTGTTCAATTTTTACGAGTATAATGTATGGTTTCGGCTATGCAAATTGCTTGATGTCCTTTCATACACACAGCACTAATACTTACGTACCCTTTAAGGTATTATTAATTTTGATATTTCACACTGACGAGTAAATGGTTTAACTAGAAAATGTATCGTACTGCAGAGAAATTAATGAACGTTATACGTTGACGTATGAAACCCGAAGAGATCAAAATTCAATCTAAACGATTTCAATATGCAAGTCAACGCCCGATTATTTGAAATCTGCACTCAGCATGACAGGACGAATTTTAAAAAAGGGAGGAAAAGACTGATACCTCGAATGTTTTACTATTTCATCTGTTTGCGCGATAAACACAATAAACATCTTCAGATCAGCGATTCGGCAATGGCCGATTAATAAATATCTACATGTAATTAATTGGATTGTAATCAGTCAGGACGATCGCGGGTTATTAAATTTTCAGCGGGCTGTTCGGTGTGCACCATCATCGGATCGTTCTCTTGCAATTTCGTCGGACGTTTGTACGCTTAATGATTCACGAGTCTCGACGTTGTATTAATGTCTTTCTTTCATACCGCGGCGCAGGCTATAATTGCGCAAGCGACGAACAGGCGATTGTAGGGACACAAAGAGTACAATGAGAGCTGCGGTTTAGCTGGATTTGCGTTCGAAATTTACTCAACTAAGTGTAGAAGGCAATTCGGAAATATCTAGGTGGTCGAGCTACTGGTAAACTTGGGTGAAATAGGTAAGTTAAGTACTGGAACAATGCCGCATGTTTACAGAAATTGACGCTGTGTCTAAATTTTACAGTGAAGCATAATTACAAGGATAAGTATTGTTAGTAAACATGTTGTATAATTATTTTCATTGAAATAAGCGAAATAAGCAAAACCTACCCATCATCTTTAAAAAATTGAAACTAAAAACTTTTCTAGATTAGATGGAAGCAATTCAGTGCACTTTTGAGCCGCACATATCTCTATGCTGATGTTCAGCAGAAGTCTCCCCGCAACTTTAGAAACTTGAAATTTCGCATATAGAAAGTACTTACTATACAAGCAAAGGGAAAATTAAAAAATCTGGAGAATTTCCTTCTATTGACAATTAAGGAGGGAAATAAAGTGAAATAAACAGGAACCATCTCCAAGTATAAGTACTTGACATATTTTACCATCATTTAAATATAATATTAGAAATTCTATATTTATATCCATTTTGAATTGTTTTGTTTTAGCTGTTAGAACTGTCAAAAAACAAAATGACATTTAACAGAATAGCGATGTTCGAATCGCAACATAGTTAGCAATGACTAATGGAGACGTTGTGGCTCGATACGATTCCGTTAGTATTTCCTTAAGCCATGTACGCACACTGCGAGGCTGCCTCGCGAAGCAAGCCCCGATAGCTTATTGTAGTGTACGAAAAAGAAGTGAGGCAACGTTAACAATCATCTGTTTTGCGTTGTCTTACATTTTTTTCGTACACTACAATAAGGTATCAGGGCTTGTCTCGCGAGGCAGCCTCGCAGTGTGCGTACACGGCTGTAGATTCGTTTGATGTATCCGTGCGAAGTTGAGTAAAACGGAACAGATCAATGTGGATACAAATATAGAATTTATAATATTATATTTAAATGATGGTGAAATATATTATCATCCAGTAGTACCTATAGCTGGAGGTTCGTGTCTGCTTCACTCTATTTCGTATTTGATGTATGGAGACATAACCTCGTTGTATGATGTCAGGCAGAGATGAGCATTATCTAGATAAAAAAATTATTTAAATAAAAGTTCGAATAAAATGCTACGTATAAACGATTTTATTCGAAGACAAGATAATTTTTTTATTCGATACGAACTTATTCGAAGACTTAAGATCATTTTTTATGCGAGTGGCGTTTCATCCGTAGCGTCGAATAAAGTTTTCATCTTTATCTTCGTCTTTATTCGAAGGTTTATTAGAAAGCTTCGAATAATTTCCGAGCTGAGAATGGGCCCGAGTGCGACCGAGCGCTGTGTCAAGTGTCGAAAGCCGAGAATTGATGGTTGAGAGCCATTCCTATATTTCCTATCTACGAATAAACATTCGAAAAGCGTCGGGTCTTGCGGCTCGTATGTAAGAAGTAAAATCAGTGACATTAATTCTTGCCCTACAGAAAAATGCTATGAGGAAAAATGCTCATTTCCCACTGTAATATATGGAATACAACAATATACAGGGTGTAACAAAAATGTTGCAGTTCCTTAAAAGGGGTGATTCCTGCGGTGATTTTAAACAACTTTTTCCTTAGCGAAAATGTTAAGTGGGGCTTTGTTAACGAGTTATTAACGAAAAACACTGACCAATCGGGGAGCGTGTACAGTGGATTAATGATGACGCGGACGATGGCGGGCCAATACTACTGACAGCTGAAGCTCGCGCTGATATTCATCCACTATACTCGCTCCCTGATTGGTCGGTGTTTTTCGTTAATAACTCGTTAACAAAGCCCCACTTAACATTTTCGCGAAGGAAAAAGTTGTTTCAAATCACCTCAGGAATCACCCCTTTTAAGGAACTGCAATATTTTTGTTACACCCTGTATACAGTATACATATACTGTAGTGTATGTAGTATATGTATATACATATACATATGATTTATTTGCCACACACTGATGCATTTCTAACTCATGAAAAGTGTAGTAAATCAATAATATTCATTACAAGCTTTTATTACGTTTCACTTCTATTAGTTTGTTAGGGTAAAATCTTGTAAGTTAATTTTACTCCGCTTCCACATACCTGAATGACTTGAAATTGTGTACACGTACGTAGTCCCGATGACAGCAGAATATTGCAAATAAATGAAGATTAAATATAGTGTGCAATTTGGCATAAAATGATCCCCCTCATATATTCGCGCTTTTCGAATATTCAAAGCCAAGAAATAAGAACGGCTTTCGGCGTTCGACACCTGGTACACTCCTCGGTCCCACTCGGGCTCATTCGGGCCCATTCTGCACAGGTCGGAAGTTATTCGAACCTTTCGAGTAAAGATGAAAACTTTATTCGACGCTATGGATGAAACGCCGCTCAAATAAAAAAATTATATGGGCAATTATATAGATTACTTTTACCTATACATGCGGTCTCTTTTAGTTTTTGAGATATTCGCAAAGAAAGTTACCAGGTGGTCTCTTTTAGTTTTCAAGATATTCGCAAAGTTTTCAATATTACACACCGGGCGCGGGGGGCAGAGCGGTCGGTGGGGGGTTGGAAAGTAAGGGTTCAACTTTGAAAATACTGTCTACGCTCGGTAGTCTGCCATGGAAAAGTGACACGGTATACTTTCAATATACTTAAATCAGTCGTTTTTTCGCGACGCGCAAAAAATATAACACCCCCCTTTACCATGGTAGACCACCGAGCGTAGACAGTATTTTCAAAGTTAAATCCTTATTTTCCAACCCCCCACCGGGGACTCCGCCCCCGGCCCCCGATAACCCAGACCTATTTCGATCACTCTTTTCAATATTGAAAACCTTCTTTGCGAATATCTAGCAAACTAAAAGAGTCCGCGTAGTATATGTATGTATAAGGAAAAGTTGTTCAGAATGATGACCTTGACAACATATTTCAAGGTCATTGAAATCGGAGTTGGTTTCCCTAATCTATATATTTACCCTGAATTCTACTCGACCGCAATGCTGAAAACTACGACTTACGGATCAGTGTCTGAATTCATGCCTCATATGCTCAAGCCTACGCGGCGGAGTGTATTTAATTAATATTAACTTCAACAGTATTAAAACCCAAGAGTCTGCCATAACTGAGTATAATCGATTAAGAAGCGTTTACTGTCCAGACTTGTCCAAAATTACTCATTCTAAGCCAGTGAAGAGAACCAATAGGGATAGAGTGAGCTATCCGAAAACCAGTAACTAATGTTCAAGAAATACCTATAGAGCCTAAACAGAACAAAAGAAATACTACTTAGAATAAGAAATTGAATCCCATAAAAAGCATCGCATGTAAAAATGGGGCCCAGTTTCGCGATCCTTTAGCCATAAAAGGTAGTGAGATCTCATGTAGATCCAAGTGTATATCGTTCTCATTAACTCCGACACTTCAATTTACAGAGCTCCGTAAGTCTCATCTTTAATTAAAGAACATTGGATGATTTGGCAATTACACAGCACGAGAATGTGACGACTGCTCTTACATTTAAGGGATTCCTAAAATTGAGACAGTACTGGATTTAATATCTGGGTGATGACACGTTTGTCCTCTGTAATGCCGTGCTGCGTAATTGCTATGACATCCAATGTTCTTTAACTAAAGATGTAGAGACTTATGAAGATCTGTGAATTGAAGTGTCGATGTTAATATTTTTAGCAAGTCGTATATTAGAGAATGGTTCTTCAAATTTTGAAGCCGTTTATCTGGAAACAACATTTTTAAACACTGTGCATATCATCTCTTGAAGGACTTAATATTTTTACTTCAAATTTTAACTTTAATTGTAGAATTCCTTAATCTAGAGTTAGGAATTTCCGTATCAACATTGGATGATTGTAAGATTTTATACAAATGATTGAAAAAGATTCAGTTGTGTTCAACTTTCTCAATTTCTGTTTCATTTCGTAGGGAAAGTTCCGCACTATAGCTTTTGATATATGCAGAATTGATTAACCCGAAAGTATTTTGTTCCTAGATGATTAGTTCGCCTCAAACCATTTACTTACACAGACTACAGCGGTACGCTACAAAGTGGTCTTTAGCACTTAATAATTTTAACAATTGACGATTTTTTGTTCTTAATTACTCACAAATATATTTACAAAAAGTTATAAAAATGATGAGTATAATGATTAAATAGTATTTGAGCGAATCAACAACAAAGCAACCGTCGATCTTACTTATACAATAGTCTTGTATTCCATTAACAGAAACATAACAGGATTAGGTCCACAACTTTCCCTTTTCCAGTTCGCTTAATCACTCCAATAATAATGCAACAATTCGCATAAGAGCCGTTGCAGACGAGCAATTTGCGGCGTATTATTGCCGCCGCGTTTTCGAGTTTTATTTGAATATCGCATTTGTCATAATATTAACTTCAGTTGTAATTATGGAGGCGAGAAGACGTCAAGAAAAAAGGAAAAAAATATATTTTCTTTACATGAGTTACATGTTATTGTATCAAAAGACTGCAAATAGAAAATAGAGATATTGGGTATCTATACATATCTCTTTGTAAGTGCAAGACTTCTTAAAGGAGCATTTAATTCTTAGTTCTTAGTATAAATTATTTTCGTATGAGTATTAAATCACTTGATGAATTAAGTGCAAAAATTTCGGGACATTTGAAAAGTCGAACCAGTCTAATCAGACTTGGTATTCCACCATTAGAAATGATTGCTGTGACATTAAGGTAGGTAAGGCATTTATTTAATTTGTACAAATGTTACTCAAATTCAATAAATAATCTAATAGAAAAATAAACAACTAAACAAACAAAACCATGAAAAAAACAATGCTGTCGTATTAAATTATGTTATATACATATAAATATAAATATACGTATTCGATGGAATGGTGGATAACGATAATGATGATGATGTTGATGATAAAGATGAACTAATATTATATGAACTGGATGAATGTTGGGGATAATACATGAACTGATTCGGTAACTGTTGGTAGGTGGATGAATTATGATGATGCGTGTGTGTTTGTGTTGTGTACTATCTCAATGCAAAATGGTAGCGGTACGATCGCGGCGAAGTAGGACCAGCATTTCACTGAAAACACGCAAATGTGCCGCCCAATCGCCGCTATGATTTGCGTTTTGTGTGAATTGCATCACATAAGTCTATGTTCTGTTAAAACGCGGCGGCGGATTACCGCGGCGGCAAATGATCACAAACCGCTCGTTTGAATTTATCTATATGAGCCTTAGTTTTGATCATGGACCTTGATGAACGCAAAGCTGCCGCCATATCGTTGCAAAAGTTGATATCTTGTGTGAACTACTTCATATAAATTGATGTCTTGTGTCAACTACTTCATATAAATTGCTAAAACGCATGGACCAAACTTGCGGCGACGAATTTCCGCGGCGGCAAACTGCCGCAAACCGCTCATCTGCAATGGCTCTAAGTAAACTCGAACCCTACTTCCGTGATGTTTCAGAACGGAAAGGCAACGCGGAACCTCGAATGGTGAAACACTTCTTAATCAGTGCCTCCTTTGGTAACTCTATTAGCGAATAACTTAGCGGACTTAGCCGAATGACCGTCCACAGCGACGTTGCTTCACAAGGCCGCGGTAACCACGGCTCCGTCTGATGACGGCGGTCGCGCGCGTAAAATATATTTCACCCTCTTTTACAACGCGGGGGGGCAGAAAAGATGAAGAACCCGTAGGAGGTGAAACGCGGAGGAAGGGTCCACGACCCCATCCTTCTAATTTGATGTTGCGTGTTATTAAAGGGCCATTAAAACTCCGTGCATCTACTAATTACCCGCACGCAGTCTGTGCGCGGTACGGTTTAATCAATATTCGGCTTTGTTGCGTCCAAGCGAAGGAGAGCGTGAATAATATTCGTTTCCCGGGGCCTTCTATCGTGGCCGCGCAGTAAATGAGAATTTCTCGTTCGTCGTTGCACAACGGGACGAAACAAATAGAGAAAATGTGGCGACCGAGTCGCGGACGGGAGGAGAAAAAAAGGCGAAACACGGGGTAGACGGGATGAAGGAACCGCATGTGAATTTTTGCAATTCCGATGTCGACGTCGCTTGGAATGACGAGCGCGGTAACACGACGGTTTTCAGCGCGCTCTCTATTCTTCTCGTGTGTCTTCCTTCTAATCGGCCGGCTTTAAACTCTACAGAAGGGGTTAAACGTTGTGAAAAATGTTATAAAGAATTATGAGATATTTCGCTTAATTAGTTCGTCTTTGACACTTTATGCTCAACCGCGATATAAACTACTATTTGTTCTTCTTTATTGCAAAGAAAAATTTAATTATTAACAGTAGATTTATGGATCTCCACAATTTGCCGGACTTTAGAGTTCATGCTCAGACTTATAGCAATTATGCGTTTTAATATTCACTTCTGATAATATTGTTAAAGAGGTATTGAGAACGTAAATCTGTTAATAGAATGCATGTGTGTTAGACTTCAGTAAAAATACATTAAAAGCTCATCAATCATTGCAGAAATTAACAAAATTTTGTATTTTCTAATAAGTCGAATATGTTCCTATGACGACTAGGTCATTTCGAATAGAACACGTTAATGACAATAAAATCATAAGTATTACACCTATAATTATGAACCTTAATACTGCAAAACATTAGAATTTATGACAGAATTAACTCTAACGTTAGTACTAGAGATCATCAATATTTCCCACGATCTTTATAAGGTGTAGCTTATCTTTATAAAGTAAGGTTATAAAGTAAATATTTTTACAAAACTTGTGCCTTACAAATTAAATTCAACATACCAATGCCCACAAGTGGTAAAAATAAATATATTTAAGAAATCTACAAGACACTGAAATAATAAAATACTTTAGAATTAAATTGATAACTAAAATTGAGAACAATTATGAAAGTGAATGAAATGTGAAAGGACTGTATAATTAATGGCATATAGAACAAGACAATTAAATACGCTCTTTATTCCGCATGACTCATTGATCCATTTCCCGCAAATTTTTCACTGAAATGAACCTATATTACCGCTAGCAAAATTTTTTTTAAAAACGCAACAGAATTTAAATTTCACTGTTAAAGTCATGAAACGAATATCCCATTTAAGACTATAGGTGAGTATAATATAAAAGAATGTTAAAACAAAAAGAATTATCAATTAAGATTGTCTGTTAAATATTTTCGTTAGAATTGAATATAGATTCTTTTGATGGCATAACACTTTAACATTTAATACATAACTTTGTCTCACAAAGCGACATAGAAAACCGCAGAAAATTTTACTTTTGCATGAGACAAATTTCAACTGGAGATTACCTTGAGACCGCAATGAAATGTGATTAGGATGTTCTCTTCTACTGATTCCTATCGCACTGCACTCTACCACACCATCCATTTCGATTTAAAAAAGGACAAAAAATCCTCTCAAAGCTATGAAACTCTTTCTAAGGTTGGGACGTCTGCTTTTACCAGGATTCGCAATCTGTACAATTTATGTGTCTATGGAGTAATGTATGTATTTAGAATTTAAGTAATATGATTTGTTTCATTCAAAATCTGTCCCTTTCATATCCTCCCTCCTCTATTATTTTAAAAAAATTCATATTAACTTTTAGAGATCTAATAACATAAACTCGTATCTTAACTAATTTAGAATTGCATCTTTAAACACCCATCAATATAACGAGTTTCAGCAAAAATAAATTTAGAATACACCGTACATTTAGAGTTAATAAGGATGAAATTTAATCTTTATATTTTTTAGTAATGATGATAAAGGCAAATGAAATTTCATAAAATTCTTGATGCGGGCATTAATAAAATTGTTTTAATGCTTGTTGAAATTTTTTCAGTGCACGCTAGAAAGCGGAGACGGTAACAATAACGATTTATCGATAAGGTAAATTGAGGTTCTCGAATAGTTGCCAACTTTAAATAATTTGAAGCACGGGGAAAGGGAAAACGTGTAAAATGAAAGTGGAATAAGTTTAGAAACCAATAACGCGGCTAATAGAAAAGGATCGGTAAAAATCGTGGGAAATTAACTTCTGTCTGAAACTTTTTCATTGTCCGATACACAAGAGATAGGTATAAATGTCAATCAATGAACGCATGAACATTGAAGAAAGAGTTTAATCTATTATTTCAGTTCTATATTCCATTATATTATATTTCATAAAATAAAAACCACAAAATTTGACTCTATATAGTGCTACTAGCTGTTAATCATTTTCTTAGCTAATATTCATCGCTTCTATGACTGTAGCAACTTTACCTTCAAACAATCTGCAAATGTTCATTTCGCAACATAACCTTGTAACAATGGTCGATCTTTCAGCAAAGTGAATTAGTTTTGGGAATAGATGTAGAGTATTAACGTTAATTTCATTAAACAGATAAATGTTTGTACATGTTTCCATTTTCGAGATATTCGCATTCTTTCTCTTTTAAGTTTCCAAGTTCGTTACAAAATAACTTTACGCTTTCTTGATCATGAGATACAAGCTAGACATTTCAAACTATCAATTAGTATAATGAAACTCACAAATATGTCACTTGTTCAAATTTTATAGCATTTCTTGCTTATGTAGCCGCAATTACCCCGTTCTCCCCTAGATCGAAGAATATGACGGGAATCAGTAAGCGAATGAAAACAGGGAGAACGCGGGGAAACGCGAAATTGCTTTATTCCTGCGATTTCCATATATCTTTCGGCGATAAACGTCGAGCCATCGAGAGAACGAGTCATCGACAAATGAAACCGAAGCTTCCTTTATCTGGGCCAATGAAAGGGAGGGTTAGTCTTTGGAGGGAAGTCGATAAGTTCGATAAGTCTCACGGCAACGGGCGTGCTTTACGAAACCTTAGCACGCAATCATAAGCTCTCGCTTTTTCCACCCTCAGCCTCTGTCCTGCTCCCGCCTGAGCGCGCTCGAGAGCCAAACTTTTATGAGGTTCGATCGGGCGAGCCCAATCGGCGCACCGTTTGATTTAGCACCGTTCCATTTATGCAGGTAGCAAAGCGCCACAGCCCCTGATCGATGAGTCTCGACAACGGCCCTGGCCAACAGGCTTAATTTGAATTTTAAGATCAAAACAAACACGCTGGCTGCGAGGATTTGGGCATATCCTTGCAAAGTGAATTTACTTTCTCTGATATACATATAGCGTATCTAGGAGGTGTAAGGTGACCATTCTAGTAAATGAACGTTGTTAATATAATACGAAAAATTAACACCAATCAGGCACTTTTCACATTGAAGATTTTCACATTGAAGATTTGCGCATAGGTCCAATGGGAACTCACAGATACACTGCAAAGGAATTTTCTTTCTTATTTATAACCTACATGGCATTAAATTCTCTACATTCAACAACTGTTCTAATGGCATCCTACAAGTTTAAGGCAAGACTTGTTACTTGATATTTTTACGTGTATTTAATGATCTTATGATGCATTTGATTTTGTAATTATGTTGTTTAAGCCGCATTTAAATACATTTAGCAAACGCACGCGAACGAACACGGACGAACGCACCCGAACGCACGCAAACGAACACCAGGCCCCTCTTACTTAGATCAAAGAAACGAATCAGTAACGTCAGAAGTGGGAATCCAACGGCGCATGGCTTGGCTCGTGTGGATCGTGATACGCCCGAAAAATGGCCGAATAGCGACATACGCTGGAGTCGCGCAGAGGCTTGGCGAGCGCGTTGGAGCGCGCGTTGGTTCGGCTAGCGCCAGGACGACGCGACGCATCAAGCGCGTGACGTGTGTTGTGCCGGAGTCTCCCCTTCACACAAAAACCAACCGCGGTCCAACGGTTCTGCGCTAGCCAAACCAACGCGCGCCCCAACGCTCTCTCCAAGCCTCTACTGATAATTTTTTTCAGATTGATTGATGTGATTATAATTACTTGTTCAGCTAATTGAATAATTAACAAGGAGATACTTTTAATTGTCATTTTAATGAATTGTCCTACAGTGGAACTTCCATTGTCCACATCAATTATTACTAATTTTTATGAACTACAATTGAAATTATTTAATGAATTAGATGTAAAAATAATAGAGTAGAACCTTCAGTAAAACTTGAACTATGATTTAACTCTTAAGTTCCCCCCAATTTGAGTTTAATCATTCCATTTAATAGTAATTTTTGTTAGATTAATAATTAGAAATACATTTTTTGTATTCTTAACAATATCATGAAATAGTAACAAATTGATTTTCAAATAATTCGATTGACACAGATTAAATAGTTATTAGTTTACAATTATACATATATTATATCACAAATTCAATTAAGTCCTTTTTACCCATTAAAGGTATATTATTTCCTTTAGCAACCGTTTTATTTTTGAGAAAACTGTGGGAAATTTAAAGTTGGTGTTTAGGTTTTTTATTCCCTAATACTATATAAAAATTTCATTATCTATATTCTTAAAAATATTTAATTTTGTATTGTAAATATATTCAGTCGGTTAATTGAGGGCAATGTGGATGAAGAGTAGTCATTTTGTATTACAAAGCCAAGCAGGTGATACATTTTACATAATCCATGGATACAGCATTGACCAGATACTCAGGGAACAACCAGCTCATCCGTCAGACGAAACTTCCCCGAAGCTATGTAGTATGCGTCGTTAAGTAACGTAGTCGACTAATCTTCGTAAATACACTACAAAGGATACATTTATGTGCAAGGTGCAGTAAATTTCTGGAATATGTAGACCATAATACTCGGTTTCTGTAGTATTCGTGAAGAACGACGAGAAAAAGGCGGGCAAGAATTCCGGCACGCGTAATAATACCATTAGTCACGGAGGAAAGTGATTGCAGATACATCTTTCTGGCTTGCGTAACGAAAAGGAAACATTTAAAGGAGCGTAATCCTCTGATTAACGTTCACCATTTCGTAGGGATACGCGGTCGTGAAGGCGAACGATAAAATTTCGTGAAAACACCGGAGGCGTAATTTCAACGCGCATCTCGCGATTTCCCATTATTCCGTCGGAAGCGAAAAGTCTTAAACGCGGCGAATAAACTCGTAAAACATCGTGCTGTTTCCGCATCGCGAAACCGTTTTCGAATATGTTTCAGTGTCGTGGGAATCGTACAATGCCCCTTCGTACCCATAACTGTCTATCGAGGGCGTTTATGTTAATACGATGATTTCCTCGATTTTGATACGAACCAATTCGATCGTCAGAAGTTCCATCCACTCTGAAACTTCATCGTACACGAACCGACCAAACTATTCGCGTGTTTGCACGGAATGTAACAGAACCGGGGCAAATCGATTTCAATTCTTTCACATCGAGTCATACACTACGCCTTGCGATGAGCGACGAAATTACATTGACCTAAGCTGAGAATGAGTTGGCTGAACTTCCGAAATGTAACAGCAGCGTATAAATGGATGAACCAAATATGAAGCGGAGGTGCGTTAAATTGTTCCGTAACAAATCCTGCCGCGTGAACGACAGAACGCATTTCGAGAAATGTCTGAGGGCGAAAACTGGATCATTTGTGATAATGTGGTCAGAGCGACACATTGATCGAAACCAAGATGAACTAGGGGTATTTATATCGGCCCAACTAATGCTTGGATTGATTCGGCACAATGAGGTTTTACTCTTTGTTTCGTGAACTATGAAACTGAACAGTGAACCTGGATTAATCAGCTCTGAATTTTTCCTCAGTTCTGCTATTCAAGATTTCAACTAATACAAGAATTTATTCATACCACCAGACGATTGGTAAAGAAAAATATTGTTTACAACTTCATCGATTGCAAGTAGCAATATGAGAAACATATTATTTAAATACATTCTTCATAGAATGACAAAAATTATAAAAGTTTAGGTAGGTAGAACTTTTAACCTATCCATAATATTCGGTAAACTCCATTCGATTTTCATTTAATATAGAAATCTTTATTACTATAATAATAAATACAATAATTTTTGTAGCAAAAAAATATTCAAATTGAGTTTGATTTTACATGCAAAAATAAGAAAGAAATGTATTTTAGTATTTTAAGCAACCTAATTGTGCAATTTTTCAGTAATACGAGTAATTCGATTGGAATTACTGAAGAATTAGTATGTAATATAATCTCTATCGTAAATCAATTTCGAAATTGAAAGAGATAAAGTTAGAGATTTAAAGCTTCAAAGCTGAACGTTTAAAGAGCTAAACTTGGAAATTTTCAGATACTCAAGATTTCAATTCAGAAGACTATATTGGATATTTGATTTTTAGAATTCAAATTAGAGACATTAAGGTTTGAAGTTGGATATTTACAAAGTTAAAGTTGATGATTAGAAGACTTAAAGGTTTCAAGTTGAAGATTTAAAGTGCTAAAGTTAGAGATTGGAACATTTGAAGGTTTGAAGCGAACAATTTGAAAAGTTAAATTGCAGGTTTGAAGGTACCAAGTTAGATATTTCAAGATATAAAATTGATTATTTAACGATTTAAAGTTAAAATGTAAGGATTTGAAGATAGAAATTGAAAGGTCTGAGGTGAAAAATTTGAAAAATTAAAATTAAAGATTGTAAGATTTAGAAGAGAAAATTTAAAGAGAAAAATTTTAAGATTGTAAGGTTTCAAAGATTGAGATTTAAAAATTTCAAATTTCCGAAATTTTTATAATTAGAACCTGAGAATTTAAAGCTTTAAAGTTGGAAATTTGAAATGTCGAGTATTGAGACTTGAAAAGTTGGAAATATATTCTTGTAAAATTGAAATCTGAGAAATACGAATAATGTAAATAATTTGTAGTATAATTATATCGTAGTATAATTCATATTGCGTAAATAATTCCGTAAAATCAATTTTCTCGAAGACGAAGCTAAAGAAACGATAAAAAGGGTTGTAATAAGTTTTTTGGTTATTTCTTCGAGCAGAATTATTCTCCGTCCGGTTGTGCTAGTATTTCCGTCGAACTCTGTATTCGGTTATGGAATTTGTCAAATACAAATATCATTCAAAATAACAAACCAATATCTAAAGGAATTAATTCGAAATGCAGTTATGAGATGCGAAACAAATTTTCGAGAATTTCAAAGAATTAGTATCAATTATTCAATAATTCAGCTCACAAAGCTTCTATTCTCTATTTTTACAACCCATTAATACCTACTTAATTGATGAAAAAAAAGATATGAACTCCTATATATGTATACATAAAATATCAATCTACTAGGAAATATGCTTCAGTATTAACACTCCAGTATTTCTGATAAATGAAATATGGCTATCAGGATAAATTTTGGCCACCGCTGAAATAGAAGACTAACGATTGTACTTAAAAAATAACACAAACCTTAGTCAAGTGTATGTAATTCGTCGAAAGATACTATCAGGTACTTAGAGACGCATTGAAATAGGGGAAACTCATCGTGCTTATCGTGGGCAAATAGGCGGTTAAACTACAAATATTCCCTTTAGTCCCTTTCGACCCCAATCGAAGTTCGAAGTCAATTTTCTCTAAAACGAAGCACGAAATCGAAAAATGTTATTGCATATTTTCAATTTATTTTTCTACGTGGATTCACTATTTCTTCGTGTCTACCATCAATTCTACAGTGCTCTGTATATCAAATAGATATTGAATAGGAGTATATAAACAACGGGCAAGCAATTATTTTCCAATTATTTCAAGGTATATGGAGTTCTATCATTCCCCGCGGTAACGTGTGAATGTTATGAAACGAATACACGAAATATCAAATTTTGCAGTGAACGAAATTAAAATACTGAATTTGAGATATTGCCGTAGAAAGCCGATTTTTAATAACTACTATGCTGGCCAGATCCGATATCGCAACATGGTTGAATTGTTTTCATAAGATAATCAATGTAGCATGTCTAATGACCCCTGCGTATTATGTAAATGCATCGATTGTTTTTGCTTCGCCTGGCGTGACCCGAATAAAATGTGGAACAATGCGCTCCATTCTGCACGCGCCGTTCATCGATCACGGATTTCACGGGAAACGCAAGAAAAGGAAGAAACAGAATCGGCAAAGGCATTGATGGACGCAGCAGACTGCGAATACACAAACAAACTCGATACATTGAAAAATTCACGGCCCATTTACGGGCACGTCGCGGGATTGTTTAGACGCTTTGTTGCTCACGCCTTGTTTGCGACGAGCGATCGAAAGTTTAACCACGAAAACGCTCTGTACACAACGTACGCTCGAAAATGGCACGCGCGATGCGCACAGCTGAAATATTCATCCATAAAGCCCGCCAACGATTCTCGCGATTACATTCACCCACGATCATCGCTTTCGGGGAAATCGTGTATAAACTATTGCTTCGCGTTGTTCCCCCAACGCGGTTTAGATTGTTTCACTGGGTCGCGATTCAACGTATCGCAACGTTGTGCCCCGCTCTCGAATATTATTCTCTGAGAATAGATTTCCCTAAGAGGGAAATAGAATCTAACAGGATGTTTGCTTCAGAAAGACAACCATTTTGGTAGATTTTTTCCTGAAATCAACGATCGTTTTTTTAAATGAAACAAGGTTGCGTATATTATATTTGAAATAAGATAAGAAATAATTATTTGAAATATTGAATTATTCCAAATATTTTATTATTTTTATTTCATAAATACCATATAATAAAATGGAAATTTGTTTAAGGTACAAGTAGGTATTTAGCTCAGCAGGAATGGTTTATTTTAATTTTCTTCGATACTAAAAAAAACTAATGTGTGTAATAAATATTGCTAAAAATGTAGTTTCTCAGCTATTTATGACTTCACTCGAAATTCACGTATATCATATTATTCCTTATAAAAAAGCGAACAATGTGTGCGTAAATTGAAGGGAAATACGCGACATTCTCAAAAGGAAACCCGAAAAAGTCATAAGATATTATAACGGCTTACTTCAAAGAAACAGGAATCAGAATATAAGAACGCGTAGAATCAGTATCTAAAAATAGTTTTGTAAGTCTTTTCTATGCTACATGTGTTAAATAATTCATGCTTGTATTATAGCATGTACAGCGAAATGAGTATTTCTCATCCGTTTTAATAAAGACTCCTTCTTTCTTATAAAAATTCAAGCAAGTTTTGCTTTCACCATTTTTTTGTATGTCTAATAGTTTTGGAATTAGACGAATTATGCGGTTTTCAGCTCCTAGCTTTGAAGTGTAGATTTTCCCTCTAAATATGTTTTTCCACCGATAAAAAAAAAACACGTATCAAGTTCTTTCGAATGTGTTAATATGACAAGTTTTGTTAAAATTGGTATTTGTTAATCATGTAATGCTCCCTGCAAATAAATTGAATGGGGTTGGAGGTAGTCAAAACGTTTTGGAGGGGACATGAAATAATCTAAATTCTAAATGATCAAAAGATGTGAATGACAAATAACAGCTAAAGTTAGAAGTTAGAACTGTAGCTCAAACTCCTTTGACAATCCGCCATCCATTAATCAACAGTTAAATTGAAAGCTGATAAGAATTTTTAACGGAAAACGTTAAGAAAGATGGAGTATTTAAAAATAAGTAAAGACATTAATTAGAAGCAGCTTATATCCTGAAGTATATCTTGACAGTGAAAGAACCTCAAATTTTTTCATTAAGCTTTCTCCGTCAATCGAACACGGAAGATTTTCCCGCTATAATCCTGTCTCAGTCCCCGTTTTCGAGAATCCGTCAATCGAGGCAGCGGCACTCGAGAACACCCAATTGGAAGCATCGATCCTTTTTCCCGCCGAACAGCAGACGCCGAAGCAGACGCGATAAGCCCATTTCTCGGTGGACGAACGGGAAAAGGAAAACAGAGGAGGTGATAAAAAGGAGAGAGGGCGGAACAAGCGAAAGTGGGGGACGAGGAGGGAGAGAGGGTGATCATTAAATTCAAATATTCGCCGGCGCGCGTAGTAGGCCGTCCGGCGGAAGCCTGGATGCAGCTGCTCGTCGAGAATTAACTTCGTCCTCTGAAGTGTTATCGAGCGTCGCGTGCACCACGCCATCTCGAAAAGCGGAGCTTTCCCGAGGTTTTTATCTGTAGTGGTGGAAAGTTGCGGCGGTGATGATGGCGGTAGCGACGGGTGTGATGGTGGTGGTGGTGGTGGTGGTGGTGGTAGCGACGGCAGCCGATGGTGGTG
Source organism: Perdita meconis (assembly GCA_030770465.2). Taxonomy (NCBI): domain Eukaryota; kingdom Metazoa; phylum Arthropoda; class Insecta; order Hymenoptera; family Andrenidae; genus Perdita; species Perdita meconis. Next base: position 1,778,096 of record JASKOS020000015.1, on the reverse strand, counting down.
GAAGCTGATATCGGCGGTGAATGCTAGTGCTGGCGGCGTTGGAATTTTCCTTGCTTCCATCACCGTGGGAAAAAGCAAAGAGCAAAAGCAAACAGGGGCAGTCTACCGCCCCCGTCGCGCCGTAGCCTATCTGTCCCCTTGCGTTCCCCGCAGAGTCCTCCGTTTGCCTCTCCTTCCTGTTTTCCCGCCCCTGGCGCATCGGAATCTGTGCCAATGGATGCTGCCGCGTCTCGCTGGTCTTATTCGGCCGGGAACGGGCGGAAAATGTGAAAAATTCCTATTAAGAGATTCCAATAGGGTACCGCGGGTGCCGGGCACATAAAACATAATATTATTTCCGGAAACCGGCGGCGCGAGAATTCAATTTAGCCGCATGCCGCACAACATAATGCTTCTCCTTCGTCCATCAGCGAACACCGGTCGTCCCTCCTCGAGGTTTCTGAACGTCCTCCTAGCCTTGAAATCTCCACCGTCGACGACGACGAGGCCCGGCAATCGGACCCGCGCGCTGAGACGATAAAGTCGCGATGGTACGAGCCGGGACCGGGAGAAATCGTTTCGCCTTTAATCCGGAAAAGGACTCAATCGATCCGAGCGCAAACGCTACCAGAGCAGAGGGCCGTTTAATGCCCACCGAGCCTTTCGATTGCTCTTCCCCTCTTCGTCGCCGCTCCAATTGCCCTGCCTTATTCTCTTTCCCTGCACTCTCGAATTGCCCCGGTGTTAGCCGTCCGTCGGGCTCTGGCTAGAAAGCCTGTTCCCTGCTAGTTCGCTGCACTGCGGGATCCCGATATCCGGCGCAGCCGTTCTCACCGTTGCATACGTGTACCGTTACCTTTAACGAACATGACGTTCGCTCAGAGCTGGAGCTGGATTTGACGTTTAGCGACCAAACGGCCACCATCTGTGGTCTCTGTAGTATTGCAGCGCACAGTGACGTCTGGACACTGCAGCTTCAACGCTGAGTGCTGCTACTCGTTGTTTTGTGACGATATAATATCCTTGTGGCGTATTAACGGATACCTCGTCCTTACGTTCGTTAAGATTTTTCATAGCTGTCTCTTTTAATATTCTCCCTCGGTATCTCTGGCTTTCCATCCATTCAGAGATTTGAGACTTTCACAGCCCGGAGTCATACAGTTTTCACTGTTAAAGCTTTCGGATATAAGCCGAAGTTTCACTGTGTCTTTCGACCACCTGAAGAAGCCAGCTGCAATGCTGGCGAAACGTTGGCCAAATATTTCTTCCTGTCCGCTGGTTATTGTTTTTGACATTTTCGTTACAAGAGTCTGTTGTCAATAATGTTCTGGTTACTGTGCAAAACAGCTTATCAACTGAACTATAGTTAGAGTCATCTCAAGTGACCTCTGAAGGTTCATGAAGGCATACAAAAATACCGACCAATAAAGGCACGAACACAGTGGGTGAATTTCAGCGCGGGCTCTAGCTGTGAGTAGTACTGGCTCGCCATCGTCCGCCCCATCATTAATCCGTTAACAAAAAATAATTCGTTAAAAATAACTCGTTAATAACTCGTTAACAAAGCCCCACCTAACATTTTCGTTAAGAAAAAAGTTATTTAAAATCACCTTAGGATCACCCCTTTTAAGGAACTGCAACATTTTTGTTACACCCTGTATAGGTTGTCTCGTTCTGTCTTACAGTACAGATGTTTCCTTGTGTGTGGTTCAATCATGCGCCTCTTTCCTTCTTCAATTCATTCTTGTATTTCGCATTCTCCCATACAGTTTGGTACTGAGCTTTATGGCCACGAGCACGGGCTCAGGCCCGTGGGCCTGATTGGGTCTTCTAGAAAAAGATAGGGATAGATGCTTGACAAGAACAGACAATAACTAAGGGCCCCCGACGAATAGTCAATAGACATTGGACAAGACGCAGGGAGTAGAACGGCACTCTGAGAACTCCCAGTCGTAAACCTGAAGAAGCGGGAACATCGCGAAAGCAAAATGGAGGCTCGCTGCATCTTCTCTTTTTATTCGGAGAATAATTACCAGTTTACGGAAGAAATTAAAGAACTACTTTGCAGGATCTTCAACAAGTCGCTCGCGGATATAATGGTGCTGTTAATAACAGGTTTGGTGCTTGTGGGGTACGAACAAAATTATTCAAGTTTACTTTTTATCAATTCGTTTTCCTGATTAAAGTAAAATTCGATAAAAATTGTATATACAGCTGATTCAATTCTACTAGGTTATGTGTCACATTCTTTTCCCACGAATTAGTAGGAAGTCTCCCTTAGACATAATACACATAATACTATATCTAACTACATTACAAATTTTGTTAGGAGTATAGTTTTAAAATAGTGATTTGTCAAATACATGGAAATAGGACGTTGATTTAATCTCTTCAACTGTTTAATAATTTTGTCATTATTTCGGAAGGTTCTTAAGATATTCATAGACAATTTATCTGCAACTGCAATAGATATACACGGTTGTTACTAGGTCGAGGTTATTGACCTTGTAATAATATCGATCTTGACAGCTGACTACGGTTGAACTTTTAGGCTCCGCTTCGTCTCTAAGTTCTGAAGCATCATACAACTCAAACCGTAAAATTTGTAACAAGATTTATTACGACATTGCCGCTCTACTGCTGCTTTTCAATCTGTCTGTAAAATTGCAAAAACTTTCAATTATTAGTTTAACGTACAGGAATGTTAACTCTGATTTCTGGACTTTGGTCCACGTACTTTTAGAATTACATAATTCCTCTTCACTGTGAGACTTGATAATATTCTAACACACATTTGAGGGACTTTCTATTGTTACTTCCAGGACCTTTCAGACAAAAACGAACCATTGAGCCGTTCTAAAGTTAGTGGGTCACATAATTTTTAAGGATGAAAGATGAGACGCTCCATGTTTGACCCAAATGTTTGAAACCGTAACCTTTGATAGTTCACATTTCTAATATTTGCAAATGAAGCATTCCTGGAAAGCTCATGAAATTTACTTTCTACCGAGGTCTTAATAATGCTCCTAAAATTAATTCACGTTAAAGAGGATCGACTGATTCTAGCTGAAAACTAATAACAAAGAAATATCGATTATTTTTCGAAGTTCTACAACTAGGTAAAATCTCAACAATTGTTAGTACTTTTTATAGTTTTCATAACCGTAAATCTAAAAAAATGTAAAGGGAGTTAAAAATAAAAGAAATTTCTTTTATCTTTTCAAGGGAATTAATTTCGTAGCGTAAAGATAGAAACATTATTATTATAGAATGAAGGCAAATAGGACACATTGTTCAATAATTTATGTTAAAATACTGCAACATCATACAATCAAACATTAACATCTCAATTTGCTTATCTAAGGACTCAATTATTTAACTCATAATGTATAAGAGTGGAGTAAGACTTCAAGTAAAAATTGAAGCACGAATTAACAGCTTTCTATTAATTACTAGTATTTCATATTACGAAACTTAAGTCAGATAATAATCAACCTTGTGCCGTACATCAAATATTTAGTGTTAAGTTGGATTGTAAGTTCGTGCGGTTTTTGTTTCATACTGAATATATCTTATAACAATCGCCTATCAGGAATGTGTTTATACGTCATTCGATAACTTTTGTATCCCTTTACCACGAGACTATTTATCTTTCTCTTCTGTATCAACAATAAAACGATTCATCGTTAAAAAAACTATCGAGTGGACGAAATTGAGTGTCTCAAATAACAGTTCTAAAGTTATTGAAGCTTTTAGAAACATTTATGCAGTGTATGGTAATGTTGCTGATAGAAAAGTACAGAAATGGTTTGCTCGCTTTAAGGAAGGCAATTTTTCAACGAATGCTGGACCACATTGCGGTCGACCATCTGAGTCTATTGAGGAACGTTTGAATGCGCCTTTGTATTTTCTTTGTTTTAGAAAGAACTTGGAACTAACGGTGGAGAATACACTGTAAATTAGTTGCTATGAAGTGAAATAAAAGCTATTGTTTTCATATTCCATGAAACCGTACGAATTTATGGACTAACCGAATACATTTGCAAAATTGTATTTCTGAAAGTTCCTCTTTGAGCAGACACTTTCAAGGGCGGGTTAGTTTCATCTCGTCTTCTTTGAAACCCCACTGATGTAATTCCGAGGGACAATGAAACGATGGGATCCCATGTAGCTTTAATAACGTATGATTTTCGGTATCGCAACGCTCCGTAAATTTCGATGGAGGTATAAAGATTCAAGCGGCTTAACTGCACGGAGACCGCATTATACATTATTTACGCATCTCCACACTCGAAACCAATGAAGTAACGGCAAGTTTGAGAGCCAGACCAGCATGCTACTGGGAATCGAAGCCATTAACCTTGCTCCGAAGCGACCCTGCGGCTTACGCACCACTAAATAATTCCGGGGCACATCTAAGGAACCGCCTGGATCGGTGTCGGGGTTATCAAGACAAGAATCTTCGAAACGTCCTGCAAGGGTGGTTCGCCTTTGACGATAGTGTCACACCCTGGACGCTAATCTTTCATTTTACCGTCCCATTTGCTCGGGCAATTCATATCGCGTGAAAAGGGCGAATTTGATGGAAGTTCGAAGGAAACGGAGGTTTTCTTTTTTATTCATACTTCGTGTGAAATTGTATTTAAAATTCTGTATTTTAATTATCGGACAGAATTCATGACTAATGTTGAGAAGGTATTATTATGTGTTGACATATTATGGGTGAATTATTATTAGCAGGTCAATCGAAAATTTTTTTATGAAGTACAGCTAATATTTTTTTTCCGGAATTTGCAATGTGTATTACAGCTGATTAGCAACCTTTTGAACATCGTTTGAATTAGGGTAAAAAATACTTTTAGCCATTTTCTCAGTCCACATGAAAAAAGATTTTTGTATGATATTCAATACGTCTTAATATCCACATAAGAAAACTATGAGTTTATTTATAAAAAAAACTGCAAGACCTCAAAAATTCCTGGAAACAAGAGTTTATTTATTTATAAAATTCGCTGGTATAAAACCCTTTGGTATGCATGTAACAAACGAAAAAGGAAGGAACTACAGAAAAAGTTAAACTACTTGACGTAAGGAACTTTTAAACCTAGAAAGTGAAAAAAGTTTTAAAAAAATCAAGAGAATAACAATAATTATACGCTTCAATTATGTCAATAATAATACAGTTAAATTGGCCATAAAGAGTGTGATGAAAATTTGTGAAGAACAGGGATAACTGAACAGAACATCACAAATCACACGTTTCTTTAATAAGAAATAAGAGTTGACAAGGAATTTACTATAATCATCTTAAAGCTCTCTCTCTGAATCGTGCTATACTTAATAAAAAATGTTCGACCGATCTGTTAGTAACAGACTAATCTAAACTGATCACATTTCGTGATTCACCCTGTAAATTGTAGATCAATCAAAGGAAAATTACTCGTGGACGTTCCTCGTATCCTAAATTTATTATTTTCATGTAGCTCAAGTTTTAGGGATTCATCTGGTCCAACATCTAGGTTTCATCGTTCTTTATGGGCAATAAACCAAGTGTACTACTCACGATTTTTTCGAACAACTTAATCGTTCTTTAAGTAATATTTATCGATTTATGTTGCAAAAATCAAAAATAAGTGTGAGATGTCTGCATAAAGACATAAAAATTTAATATATTTTCATTATGTAGATACTATTTGTAAAATTTTACTTACAGTTAACACAAATTTCCATTCAGCATAGCGCCGTTTTGTTAAAAATTACATAATTTTAAGACCATGGTCTGATTCTTATACAATAAAAATTTTTATTAACAGATAAAATCGTAGCAACCAGTTGCGAAAATCCTCTAATTTTATATCTTCATACAGATATCTTGTACCGAATTATCGATTTATCTATATGTATTTTCCATTTATATGTATTTATATTTTCGCGATAAAAAAGTTGCGAATATTTCTAAAGGACAAGTAAGTTATTAGTAACAATGACCTATATACTAAAATTTGAATCGCCCTTCATCATTGTGATTTCATGTCAGTGACGTTGTCTGATTTATTTGTATTTATCAAAAACAAAGTAGTATGCAGAATTGTGCCGACATTTTGTCGCTCGTGTGCATCGGGGCTAAGAAAATAACTAATGAAACTCATTCTCGATAAGGATATCACCATTAATAAAACAATATTCTAATCTTCATGGAACAGCACGATACTCATCGATCACACGAGTCTAACTTGAAGGAAACAATTTAGGTTTATCCAATTTCTTGAATAAAGTGATGCCGGCACCACCATAGAGCGGCAGTTTCACTATCTCTAATTTCGGGCGCGCGATTACGTCGGGATAACGTGGGCGCAAACAAGCAAACATTTAATTTTTCACTCAGCCCTGTTTCAAGCCATTAAAAACCCCTTTACCCGCGTTCCGTCCGCTTATCGGATAAATCTTGAGCTCGTGCAGAAGCGTAAGATTGTCTGCAGTCAGTATGCAGGCCAAGTGCCAAGGCGACCGTGATTCGGGGCCAGAAACACGAAGAGAAACAAAACTGCCACGGAGGTAAATGTATACAGGCCGACGGGGTAACGATGTATCAGGACGGAAGACGTATTCGAGTCTATTATTTCCAACGGTGGGCTCAGTCTTTTCTCCTCTTTCTTTGTACCGTGCTTCCCCGGTTTTTTGCCCTCCGGAATAAGCGTACTTGTATGTATTCTGATTTCACTTCCTCGTTTCACAGTTTCTGCCGATCGTCTCTAATCCTTAGGCTGCGGTTATACTGGATGTGTATTTGAGTAAATGTTATCGCTTGAAGCAGCGTAGAAAATCTGGAAGAGGAAATTAGAAAACGAACCGTACATTACATCCTTAATCTTAACTTCAAATCCTCAATTTTAACTCTGAAAATCTTTAAACCTGCATCTTGAAATTTTTGAATCTCCTACTTGTTATCCTAAAAAAGATTCTATGTTAGATACTATGATGAAAGAAATAATCGTTACATTGGGTGAAGCAGAGGTTCTGATCTTGCCGAATAGCTAGAATCCTTTTAGCTTATTTTCTTGTATTTCACAAGCCATTAACAGCTAATATTCTACACATCATTTTGACAGTGTTTAAAGTTTCTAACAGTATCAATATCTAGGGTAAAGTATACAGTTGTTGACTCTTTCAAGATTATCTGAAAGTCATCGTATAGCAGGTCGTTAAATTCGTTTCGACGTCGCCTAGAATATTATGAAGTTAAAAATACTCAGTTCCATTTAAAGATATGACGGCAACCTTGATTTTTTGTTAAAACTCAATTTTTAAAAATTTAAAAAACTGCAATTTCTTGTCGGTTAAATCCTGATTAACTTTGGTAGGAAACACTTTTCTGTCAGACCATCTGAAGGAACTGAAAAATCGTGGGAACTAATGTGTGCCGCACCCTGTATACGTTACCCTACATGATATGACGATCCCCTAAGGTGAATGTCCCAATTTCTGCCCATGTCCCGATTTCTAATCACTTCGTATTTTTCTTATTATTATAAATGTTACGTTTGTACTATAATTGTAAAAAAAATAATTATATGTTCTTTGATCATTCACGCGAGTGATGCACAGGTTTGTTAGAAAGAAAGTGCTACGTAAGCAACAAAAAAAATTTTAGAACAAGGAACTTACTCGTTCTGATCGTATTCTTACTGCTTAGACTAAAGAACAGCAATTTCATTGTGATTCGATAATCGGACCGAATGTAGTGTGTGCAGAAATAAATCGTATTTAATACTAAAAACGTTTACTGTATTTTACTCTGGATTTTTACTGGATTTTTTGTGAGTTATTTGTCGTGAGCAGAAATACGGACATTTAGAATACTACATTGAATTAGCCATTATTAATAATTAAACGTCATATAACATCTTTTTCAAATATTTTGGAATTAATTGATTCATTATCGAGGTATTAATCAATTACTTTGCGAATTTTTACCGCAAACAAATTTTTTATATCCTTTTCATAACGAGTGAACGCTTAAATGAGCACAAATTGGGACATTCACCTTACTCGGAATGTTTACTTGTCAGACCTCATTCGTAAGCGAAACCAATAAGTCTGTCTGTAACTATCCCAATCCTGTACTATAGTGTGCTTACAATTAGTCGTGTCCGAGTACAAGTTTCTTATTGTAATCCGTGCAAGTCCCGAAATATGTTTATTATAACATAATCGGTGTTATTCGCTCGCCATGTATCCAACAGTACTATAGCATCTAAAAGTTACATAAACAGTACTAATAAAAAGAAATTGAAGATTACCCTGTTACTTTTTACAATAACAAACGAATACAGCAAGTTTCGTATTAAACAGTTTTTATCGACGTGACGAAATGAAGAGTCATTTCAAATACCAGTCATTAAATCATCTCGTACAGTACATTGTATGTTTGCAACTTCATAAATAGTCCAAAGTTAATAAGAACGGGTTGATGCAAACTACAAACAAGGCACGGTATTCACGGTTCACCGTCTGAGGATTAAGCCGTACATCTGCTTCAGACTTTGTTCAACGCTGCCGAGCGTGTGCTTTTCATATCTCGCTTATCCTTTTCGCCACGGTGGTTGACCAACGGGAACACAGCTCGTAGAAACTATAAAGAAAGCTATAAACGAACGATGCTCGTGTAATAGAACTTTTACAGCGCACTTTTCGTCCGAATTCCTACCCTCCGTATTAAGCAGCTACAATAAGCACCAGAGTTTAATACGTTAGGGGAACTTGGCGAGCAATTTGATGTAAGATTCCCGGGTCAAGTGGCCGATAAATGGCGCGAACGTGGCGAAAGTTATAATGAAGTTTTTAAATTTCGTTACACTTGCGTATTAACTTCCAGAATCGAGCAAGACTCGACATGAACGTTAACTAAATCGATCTAAGGTTCCCCCTGAGGAAAAGAGGAACATTAAGTTGCGTTCAAATACCGGTGTATAGGATCACAGGACGGAACAATTGTTCTGTGTGAAAGGCGGGGGGATGCAAAATGACAGAGATAAAAAGGAGAAATTATAGTTGAAAGATTCATACATCGAATACATCAGAATTATTCTTTCGAGAAGGTCGAGTGATCTAAAAACGACGTAACGACGTGGAAGAAAGAATGGCACTTTAGAATCTCTCATGGTGGCCATTAAATGTCTTTGACCATTGAACGCTCGACACTTGGCGAACAGAAAAACGTGACGCAAAGTGAAATATTTCTGTGAATCTCCTCCTCCAACTCCTCGCAAAAACCCGTGAATACTCGTGTGATTATTTTAAATATACATTTTCACGCAGAGTGTGTTTTAAATCTTCTTTAGTGCGATGTATTCACACACACACACCTTTCATAAGAAACTAATAGTCCTTTTGTACTCTCGCCGGTAGTCATTTTGCTTTTCAGCTTCGAGTGAATGTTCTTTATGCAACGTTTCAACGAGAGCATCGACGCGAGGATCGTTGATACTCAACAAATGCCTGAACAGGATTTCCAACAGTAAGTGTTTACGAGAAATGTTACTGAACGTCCAATACTGTTCTTTGTGCTTCCAGTCAGGGATGAAATTTCAAAACGTATTTGTCCGTCTTCACGAAGATATGCATTCTAAACATCACCACATAACATTTTATAGAACAAAACCTATTCGAAATCAATTTTTAATGAACTTTATAAAAATTTATACAAGGGTAAAGGATTCATTTACAGTTATTTCAAAACTGTTTTACTTAAAATAGCAAATAAATATTATAAAGTCAAAGTAAAATAAAATTTGGTATGCAATACAAACTGTAAGTCATATGGTAGCAAAAGCAACATCTAGTTTTCGTTTTCCAGTAATTTTTATAAGATGATGAAAGTTTTCTAGTTGATTGGAAAAGTAAGAACGACGACTTCGTTACTAGTAAAAGAGAAAACGAGATAGTTAAGAAAAGGCTAGAATTATGATATTTAAGCTTCTAATAACGTAACACAAAGCTTAATACAAAAAATATACAATATTAGGTTAGTTTCTTAAAGTGATAATAATTGGGTATTTTACATCATCCTGCATTTATACAGAATGTCTTGTAGTTTAGTAAACAAATTTTACACTTTACTACTATGTTCTATAGGGAAATAAGATCAGTATAGCATGTAGCAAACTCCATAAATACTTAAGTAATTGTAAGAAAATGATGAAACTGAAAGTTATACAATTATATACATAAGGAGAAATCTATGTATGTAAAATTTGGACCTGTAAGAGGCTATAGTAGATAAAAAACACGATCAAAACTCAGCATTGAAAATATATAGTTTATTTCAATCTATTTTTACCTCGTAGATGTTTTCTTAGATGACACGTTAGTACTATTTTTACTTGTACACTAAACTGTGGAACATTTTATGCTTCAATAGTAATTTACAAAATTGATTTGATTATAATAGTTACCCATAGTGCTGAGACTCATTGAAAATTTCACTGATAATATCAATGAACTGTAATCTCGGATTCTCACGCGTGCTTGACTGTAATATCATTATACGTTTAGTAGATTTGTGAAAGGACATAAATAATACATTTCATTTCAACAGGCAGTCACAGTTAATCCGTAATAAATGGTTAGAATGAATAGAAATGGATATTAATTAATTATTATACTGGAAGATTAGGTATAATAATTATCGTATTGAGAGATGGACTCTTTGACAATTAAAAATGTTATTGAATAGACTGCAAGTAAAAAGCAAATTTTCTATTTAATACATCTTTTTCTTAAAATTAAATTTAAATCTAATGTAAACTATGTAAATTTCAGATAAGTTTAACTGGCACTTCACAACTTTCAATAAATTTTTACATTAATTAGTAAACAACAATCAACATAAACGAAACTTTTTCTGAAACTAAAAAATGTTTCCTTACATCTTAAAAATGTTTTATCCAACCTTAATAGTTTATTAAGCAAAATTTCATAAATATAAATTGGCTATAGAGTTATTGCATGGGATACCTCACTTCATTCATTTGCTACATGTATAAGAGATTATTATAGATGATAAATTAGAATGTTGTCGATCAATTATTAAACCTGTTATTCCTTCCACTTTTATTAAAGTACGTCGTGTCACGTAGCTTTGTCGTTTCAACAAAGTTAACTACTTTTCATTGGAAAACACACGAACATGTCGAGCACGTACGGTAACCATATCGATAAAAGAAACCACAAGGACATAGAACATTAGCAACAATGACCAATGGATATGGACATTGGTCGAGAGATCGTTCAGTGGCTACGTCCATTCACCCTTCGGTCAGATTTGGCGAGGAAAGTAGATCCATAAGATCGTTCGAAGTAGCTTTTACTTCGTTCGAACGGAATATCGAGTTCCGATAAAAGGAAATCGTGCTTTGAGAATCTTTCGCCCTGATGTAAACGATTCGAACTTTTCCCAACGATGATCCACTGACGTGAAACCATTCAAGCCTCCCGAAGTTCCTTTCCCAGTTTATCTCAATAGAATGACCATATAATCTTTCATTTTGTAAGTCGACCGGTACAAATTCCCGCGCCCTCGAAAGGGAGAACGACAGGCGAAAATTATTTCTGGTCGTTTTGAAATACCGCAAACGAGCAACTTTTCTGATACAATGCCGTACTTGAAATTCCAATGGAAATTTAGACGCGACGACCGGCGAAATCCGCGGACGTAACGATTTCAACAAGTGAAATAAATCAGGATTTGGGCCTCGCTCGGAACACGCTGGCCACCCACCGCTTTTGGACTCCGCCTCCGCCCTTTCGTGTTTTACAATTACGGTAGTTTTATGAGTTTCAGCCGCACCCGTTTCCCGTAGACTTCTGCCAACTTGTGATTGCGCAAGTTTCTGGTTTATGAGCGCGGACCGCTGGGCTTATCTCTCCGCGATTTTCCTTTTGCACTGATTGCACCTGCGTGCGTACGGTTATTATTTATGCAAATCAGAATTACCGTTAAAGAGTGCAGCGCTCCTCCATTTTCTCCCAAGTGCCAATTTCATAAAATGTGATTAACGAATTTCAACTCGACTTTTGAAAAGCCTGTCACTTGATCCTATTAATTTTATTTTGTTTTCTATCGTGTTACGTGAGTACAAAAGTTTTTACAGTTTGAAATAATGTGAATCCAGTTGTTTTCAAAGCACAGAGCTTTTATTTAATTATTCTGCAGAGTGTAACAAAAATGTTGTAGTTCCTTGAAAGGGATAATTCCTGAGGTGATTTTAGACAACTTTTTCCTTTGCGAAAATGTTAGATGGGGCTTCGTTAACGAGTTATTAACAAAAAGCACCGACCAATAGGAGCATGAATACAGTGGATGAATTTCAGCGCGGGCTCCAGCTGTGAGTAGCATTGGCCCACCATCGTTCGCGCCATCACTAATCGTTTTTCGTTAATAACTCGTTAACAAAGCCCCACCTAACATTTTCGTTAAGGAAAAAGTTGTTTCAAATCACCTCAAGAATCACCCCTTTCAAGGACGTGCAACATTTTTGTTACACCCTGTATAAAAATGAACTTTTATTCATTAAACGAAAAATCGAAGTTTATACCATAAATTAAGTGGACGTCTATTGCATAAATGACCCGGTTACATAAATCTACTATTCCTCGATCGGGTTCACTTGAAGTAAAAACTGCTTCTTGGGTATTTTTGCATTCATTCGTGCTTATTACTTTCTCCAATAATTGTTCCGAACTTAAAATTATTAGAAGTTATTACCAATATCACCTTTTCTTATTTCTTCATATCATATATAAAATTTCACTGTCTATGTTCAGAATAACGTGATGATAGTATTAAAAATTATTATCAAGTTTATCATATTTGATTAGAGCTAGTTAAACTTAAAACCAACAGAATTTTAGCGTTCGTTTAATACAATCATTTTTTCATTCCCAAAGCAGTAATTCTTTAAATAAAACAAATTCTTTAAGTTTAAAATCATCTTGTTAAACGTAGTCTAATCTTTTACATCCCCCTTTCTCCCACAATTAGCCAGTTAATTACTCAGCTAAACTACCCTCAACAAAAATACCTCAGCAAACCCCACCGAGGCAAACAAAGCTTCGGTTTATCGTCCGTAGACAGTTCGCGAGCACTGACAATAGCCGTCCCGTGAACAGTGTCGCGATCGTTAGCAACCAATTTCCCCGCACGAAAAGAAGTCGCGCCCCGCGTATTTCACGCGCCCTCCCCCTGCGCCACCCGGAAGTCGCGGGCGAACGTGACAAACAGCTTTGTTCAGCCAACCGCCGAATCTTTCGAAGCCAGCCGACAAATTACTCCGGGCGTCGATCGCGCGTTCTTTGTTCCGACGATGATCCCGACGACGGCCAACACTAACGAAGCACTGGCATAATGAGGTGTGACACGAGAAGGTGGTAGGCAGTCGCTCGAGAGAAGGAGAAAGGGGCGGTGGAGGGCTGCTTCAGACACCCTAGCTACGCAGCAGACGTCTGATGGGGTTCAACGGTGGTGAGCTCGCGGATTTCCATTCTGCCGCACCCCCCGACGTGGCGAGGCCACAACAAGGCAAAACATACCGGGCGACGTGTACTCACATGCTCACCTACACCCGTCGCGCGCCGCGTAAACAAGATTGTGCATTCGCGTACGCGCCAGTAACGATGGGTCTTCGATGCACGGCACGCAAGCCACGGATCAAATTAGTCTCTCGAACGTCTGCCGTTGCTTTTACTTAAACGCGTACACCACGACGCCGACCGCTTAAAAATCTTCCACGCGTTGCTGGAATGTTCCACGCCGCCTTTGAATATAGCCCTAATATGTATTACTTCGAATAGGTTCATACGAGTAATAATGCTGACAATTATGCGAAAAACTTTGCGATGTAATCGGGTTATTGGATTCATTTAGATTCAATTATAAATCATTTGCGTTTAGTCAAAGAAAACTTATTTGCCAATAAAATAGAGTAAAATAGATTTTAATCTATTGCATATAAAGACTAACGAAGATATTATCGAGCATCTAAATTTTTTACATGTAACAATAAGACGCAAAAGAAGCAAAAAGAATTGCAAGAAGTTTCGTTTTTCTACTTTCTTAACAAAAATTATAAAACACTCTGTATTAGTATTTAATTCCGGATTTCAACTTCATAATAATAATTAATGATATTTTTTATTTAATTCGTTTCCAAGGTGAAGAGGCTTGATCATTAATTTTTCTTATATTTGGGCACTAATCTTCAGACAATTTATAATCACTTAAAGATGCAATAGAAACATTCCTCAGTTAATTTTGAATTTTCAAACAAGTGAGAGGTGTACATATAGTTTTGTCGAAGATCGACAAAGCTCGAAACATATTCAAGATCGAAACATATACCTACCTATGTATATATAAATATTTATTAATTATTTGAATGTCACGTGTATATTACCAATTTTACATTCAAGTATTTACATATAGTAAAATAACAAAAAGGGAAGGGCAGAAATTGTATCAATATTCTAACAATCATTTTCGTTAAACCAATAATAACAAAGTATACGGTAACTTATGGACAGCAGTGTATTTTTTTATACTGTATGATATGTACTCTCTTTAGTTTTTGTTCCACGTGTCTATACATATGTCGTATATTTTAGCGTGGCCGACTATAAAGGTACCATACTACTTGTCGAATATTTGTCGAATGTATTCCCTTCGTAAATACACAAAATTGTATAAAAATTCTTTCCGCAAGTATGAATGCCACGTAATTTCACTTCATAATAAAGCAGCATTACAGTCTTCGTTGCGAAAAGCTTGGATACAGTGAAACCTTCCGCTTAAAAAAAATGAATAGCACGGTATTTTATCCTCACACACAGTGTCGTAATTAAAACATGCAAATTACGCTTCTTTTAGAATTAAAATCTAAATGTGAAACGTAGCTCCTCCATTAAATTTTCTGTTTAAACTATGCGTCACGTACTATGCAGAGACCGTAAGTTACCGAATAAATGAAATTAGTTGGATCAGCTCCAGTCACACGAATTATCATTATGGTTTAAGTCGATTGCATCAACTTCCTCAAGTGATGGACTCGCGAACGTAATCGATTTAACCAACAATTACAATTCGTGTGACTGAAGCTGATTCAATTAATTTAATTTGCATAGTACTTTATCCGTAATTCGTAACTTTCTCCTTTAAATGTTTAAGCTTCTCAAGAACTGTGCTTCCCCAAATACGGAGGCGTCTGAACTTCTCGAGAAATACCGTTCGAGTCGCGGCGATGCAGAAAGCATCTGCGATTCTACGATTCTTCAAACTTTCAACATTTGCAAACGTTTGTCGAGGAACCGTAACTGTCGATTCGCTTCTTGGCCGTCGTCGCTGCTGCGTGGCTTTGCGACTCACGCACGGTAACCAGTCCGAAACAGTTTGTTGGCAGACAGAGACGACGAACCGGCAGCTCGACACGGCGCGGTGCGGCGCGTCGCGGCGCCCACATACCCGCACACTGCACTGCACTGGAAACACGCGGGGAAGCCCCAAGCGTCCGAAACTACTCGACACGACGTGGCTTTACCACACTCTGCATCGATACCTTTCGATAACATCAACCTTCTCGCCACCCTTGGCGTTACCCGCCGGTGCCACTTGTCTCCAGCCCCTTTTGTCGCAAATCCTTTATCCCTCTGTCACGGACCTGCTGATAAGAATGCCCGATACGTGATCTATGGCGATCGTTTCGAACAACGTTTAATTATGCGGAAGAAAATCTTGATCAAGATTAAATGTGACTTGCCGAGATTCGCTTTCATTATTTACGATTTGAACGACGGCTGTTCGAGATATAAATTAATGATAGAAGATTGGG
The DNA here is from genome assembly GCA_030770465.2 of Perdita meconis. Taxonomy (NCBI): domain Eukaryota; kingdom Metazoa; phylum Arthropoda; class Insecta; order Hymenoptera; family Andrenidae; genus Perdita; species Perdita meconis. The sequence continues at coordinate 1,762,236 of JASKOS020000015.1, read as the reverse complement.
AAATCAACTGTGAGCTGCGATTTCTATTACCGAATCTTTCACAATTCGGAGTACAACAAGAAATACAATGATCTCACTTGAAACTACAATAATTTTCTCGATAACACAATGTATAATCATTTTCTTGTTGTCGCATTTTTATTAGAAACATTGTTGAAAAACTAGGATACGCGGCTAGGTTGAAAAAGACGTGCAATTCCTTTTTTCCAGGGTTTGAAAAGATTATGGAACTTTTAAGGAAGATCTATTTAAAATATCTACCGTGGAAGTTTTATTAGAAATGTTCTCACATTAAAAGGTTCCAATGAGAATAGTGATAAAAAGTTAATTAAACTTATGAAATATAAAAATAATAATTTTTGTATAACAGGAACCGATATGTATACTGTTTGTCAATATTGAAAGAAGTTCTCGATCCATGTAACAAATACTAAACACTTTTCGATAAATAGTACTATAAGAATACGAAATAATTGTTACAGTTAAGTTGATATTTTGAATATGCCTTTTCAACACTGGAGCTCATATTAAGCAATAATAGATATAAACATGTACTTGTAACATTAAATTAAATATGATTATACTATTGAAGTTATAATACTATTAGATTGAATAACAAACATTAAATAGAATAATAAGTAGTATAAATATGTAGATATACATTAATATATTCTATTACAGAGATATAGACATTACATTATGGACTATATTACAGAATTTCTATATATTTCATTTCAACTTAATCATAAAAAAGATATTATCTAAATACTATTTTGGAGAAGAGTGCTCTTTCCTGTTTAATAATTCCTATGAAACTAAGATTTTCATAGCTTCTCTTAAGTAAAAACATGAATAATGTGATATTATACTGATAAATAAACGTAATATATCATTGTTTGCTACTTTTATCTTTTTACGGAACCTTTTTCAATAAACGTTCTAAAATAATTTGTTATCATAAAACTTTTATTATACGAATTCTCGAATATCTGTTCCATAAGAATACCTTTTAAAGAAGTTCCAAAGGGTAACCTTACTTTCCACAAAAATTTCACGAGAAAGGATATTTTCTAAAGTGAGATATAGATATACAGGGTGTAACAAAAATGTAACAGTTCCTTCAAAGGGATGATTCCTGAGTTGATTTTAAACAACTTTTTCTTTAGCGAAAATGTTAGGTATGGCTTTGTTAACGAGTAATCAACGAAAAACATTGATCAATAGGAGAGCGAGCACAGCGGATTAATGATGGCGTGGACGATGACGGACCAATACTACTCTCAGCTAGAGCGCGCGCTGAAATTCGTCCACTGTATTCGTGCTCTGATTGGTCGGAGGTTTTTGTTAATATCTCGTCAATAAAGCTCCATATAACATTTTCGCTAAGGAAAAAGTTGTTTGAAATTAACTCAGGAATCACCGCTTTTAAGGAACTGCAACATTTTTGTTACACCCTGTATGCATACTATACATGAATAAATTTTAACAGGGTTTTTTTAAACGAAAGGTGAGAGTTTATTTCGGTTGCTACTTTTTTTTGACATACTACAAGGTTATTTTACTAGTACATTCAAATCAATGTAAGCATAAATGTAAGATGGTATTCACTTTCATAAATTACTGTTTGCATTTATTCCTCCAATTACAAAACTAAAGTATTAAGAAAAAAGAAATAGCTATTTATAGTCCATATTAAATTATCTATTGTTACAATTCTTTTTAGTATTATATTCCAGTGCGTAAAACAAACGTAGAAAGGATGCAATGGAATTCATAATATAAAAGTGGAACCACATTTTAGAAATATTTATTAATATTGGTCTTCAATTAAAAAATTTCACTAAACGAATTCCATGATAATGCAAAGTTTATATAGGATGAATCTAATAACTGGGCCGAACTATAATTTTATTCCTCTGACACATGAAAAAAAAAATGTAGAGGAAACTTTTCCATTTTCTAACAAGCTATACCTCCATGTAGTACAATTTTTCGCAAAAGTGCATCAATGCATTTGCCAAGTACAATTTCACAAGTGTGTAAATGTAGATGTACTTTAGTAAAAAAACATCGCACTATTCAGAAGCCTGTCAAACAATGCAAAATTTCCGTGCACAATTCTTTCTATCTCAAATAAAAACACAGTTATTGTCTAGTCCAGGTAATAAATTCACCCGGTATACATGTGTGATGGATTTTACGCAAATACTAATATTCCGGAGCCAGTTTGCATTAAATAAATGGAATTGCAGTTTGTATCTCACACGTCATTATAGAAGCTCAAATAAAATGATCAAAAAATTAGAAATTTTTCCCTCCCAATCAAAATGACAATTTTCCAAACTCAAGTCGAATAAATTCACGATAGAGCCCGATAATATAGAAACGAAATATTCTGCGTGAATCGCAATCCTCGCGACTCCTACGTTGCAGAATGGATTCCCAGTATATCGCGCAGGTAAGGAATTCAAAGAAACGGTTCAGCCGTTGTGCCAGGGCGGTTCGCGGAAACGTCGGAACGGTAGACAACTTTTACGGGAAAAGAAGGGGGTGTAGACGAGAGTCGCCGGATAGAGAGTTGAACAAGAAACTCAACCTTCCGTGCCATCGAGCGCGGAAAGCGAAGAAGCTGCGAACATTTTCTCGTCAGACGAAATTACCGTCGCTTCTCGGAGTTCTTCGATTTGCGTTACCCCAGACGTTGCTGCAGGCACCTGAGACAAGAACGTGTTCCCCCTGCCCCGGAGAAAATGCAGGGGTGGCTTTTCAGTCTGTCGTCTTCTAATGTAACTTACACACCGACCCGTTGTAAACCGATTCGACGTTTGCGCCAGCAGCACCGTTGCTCGTGCGAACCCTGCGAAACGGACAAAAGGGGGAAACGTGTTGTCCGGACGATCGTGTTGTTCGCGTCGATCAAACGCAATTTTCTTGCTGCTCCTTGCAACAGATAGTCTTCAATCTTGTCTATGTGAAAGGCAAAAGAACAGGTAACGATCCCGTTGTAGTATTGTGTCACTTCAAGTGGTAAAGCTGGTGGTTCATTGCGTTTTATAGGGAGTTAAATGTGCTTTTACAGAGGTGCGTTATATTTATAATTGTCAAAATAATCAAAATAATATTTATTGTGCAAATTATGTGTTTATTTCAGGACAAGTTATATCTAAAAACACAGTGATAGCACATGCAGCATGTAAAATAAAGTTTTCGGCAAATAGTTTAGTAAACTATTGTAATTAAATTTTTAGAGAACTAAAAATTGTAAGCGGATTTTCGACTACGCAGGGAGTCCGTTTGTGGTCCTCCGATCAGCTGATTGGTGTTAGTTTAACTAATAATATCTCAGAAACGAAGCCTCGAATCGTAAAATGGTAAAGGACTTTTCGATTTGTCTTATTACGTAGAATTAGCATGTTTCAGCAAGTTGCATACTTTTGGGATAACCTGTATATAAACGAGACTAAAATCTCTTTTATAATTACGTCACAAAATTAGTTTAAAAATGTTTATTTTCTTTTTAAACCAAATTTCTTAAAAACTGAGGGTGATAGAAAGAAACGGATGTCAGATTCGTAGTCAGCGCACGAAATTCTATAAAGAAAATATAATAAATATTGAGACAAATTGGCTGTTGGACAGTGTAATTATTAACAATCTTCATAAGGCAATGTGCAAAATTGTTGTTATTAATACCCATGACTTAAATTGCCATTACAGTCAATAATTTATTGGAAATTTTAATTTCACGCCATCTGATTGTTTCCGTGATTTTAAATTAACCGCTCGTCCGTTGATATAAGTAGACCTGGACATCGAAAAATTTCATAGTCTGCCGCCAAGAGCGGATTGGCTTCAGGGGACTCCAGGTTCTCCAAGGTGGTCGAGGGTTCTGAGGTCGACATCCAGTGGACAGAGGTGGACCAAGGCTGGACATTAAGGACGGTATTCATAGTTGCAACTTATGCTTGAGCATTTGCTTAAGTCCCCCCCTCCTAATATAAATTACATTGTAGGGAGAAGACTTAAGCAAATGCTTAAGAATAAGAAGCGACTATGAATACCAGCCTAAGTGGACATTGGTCGTTAAAAACTTTTCAATGGTACCGACAGCGGATCGCCTTCGCGGGCCTCCGAGGTGGTCGAAGGACCTGGGGTGAACATCGGGGAGGCTACTGAACTTGGAGTAGACATAACAGCTACTGGAGAACATGAAGGGGGGAATTCCATACACCGGGTCAAAAAAATTTTTGTGCTTGATCAATAGTAATGCACTTCAAGGACGCAATCCTAAAGTCCTAAGCCAGTATTCCAAGTATTTGTAGAAATACAATTAATGAAGCAGCAGCGTGTCGACTGCGCGCGGTATTATAAAATAACAAAAGTTATGGTGAATGCGTTAGTTCTATCGGAGATAGAGATTTGAATTTTTTGAGGAAGCTGAAGGGTTATTTTATTCACCTTGAACATCAGATTAACATTGAACAACTGCAAGTTTTACAAATTTTTTCGCCATTGAAACGTTAGATACGTTTTTCTCGAAACTAATTTCTTTCGATTGGCGGGCACGATTAAACACAAACTATTCAACCAATCTATCTATCCCGATGTATGTAACTACATTATAGAAAACTATAGTCGATGAACCTACACGTTTAATGAAAAAACATGTTTATGTAAACATGTTTATGTACGTTTAATGTAAACATGTTTATTTTACATGAAGGCATCCGAAAATTACCCCAAAAAACACACTTTTGGTTTACAAACCGTGTGATCTTCCAAAATTTAGATTTTTTATTAATATTTTTGGTTCATCGACGATATAATTTCATAAATAATAAAGTGTATTTTGAATTTTTTCATTTTAGAAAAAATTGAAGGAATTAGAGTGCCCGCCAATTTATGCCTCCAGCGGTAAAGCTGCAACAATTTTTTTTAATAGCGACATCTGCAGCCCAAATTTATATTGGAAACAAATTTTTTTTGTAATTTCAAACAATATATATACAGTCCTGAAAGTTTCAAAATGATTCCTTTAACAGGTTTTCTGTAAATAATTCGCAAAAATCGGCTTATTTTTAGTAGTCTATATAGAAATCCTCCCTTAAGCCTACATTCTTGACCTAAACGATAAAGGGGTGGACAAGCAACAACAGCTGGGAGCAATCCAATGGATACCGTGCCGAGTTCAGTTACCATTGCAGCCATTACTGAATTGAATTGTAAGTTTTGAAATACTATTCAAGTCTTTTCCCCTAGAGCTTCTAATCTTTTCTTCTACAGGTTCTAATTTTCTCGTCTGAAGATTTTTAATTGACATCGGATGGTTCGAATCGCTATGTATACGCAATTCTTTCAGTATCGCTCTTCTCTTCCTTTTGAGGATTGTCAATTGACATGGAATGGATTGAACGAAGGCGACACTTTCAACGTCGTATTCCCTCTTTTAAATATTTTGAATTAACATCGGATGGTTCAAATCGCCTGTGCGACTCTTTCAGCGTCGTTCTCCATTCCCCTTAAAGGTTTTTTAATTAGCTACAAAGACTAAAAGCTGTAAAGAAAAGTAGTATTCGAAATTCTTTTTTGAATTCTAAATTAAATCTAAATATTATTATAAAAAATGTTATAAAATTAAACTAAAAAATTATTCGATATTTCCCCTTTCTTTATTTTGCGAGGTACTCTGGGTTTTCTGAGTTGGCATAAAATAAACTTGACAACAGTGTATTAAAAAGAACAGATACACACTCTAAGAACAGATATACCTGAATAATACTGGTTCTGCCAAGGGAACGTTTATTTCAGCATATCTAGGAAATTGAGATTCAACATTTCCCGTTTCAGTGACAAATGTTTTTCAACGATCTGGCAGGAGAACGTATGGCAAAGTTTTGGGGACGCGAAACGGAAGTGTCTGCCAACTCCATTTAGGAATCGAAAAAGCCTGACAACCTATATTTAAGGTTGCGAGTACCACAGCGGCCCATTCCATACGATTTATAATAACGACGTTACCGCGCGTTCAATTTGAAATTCTCGTCCCAGCGACGCGCCTGACTTTTTCCAAATTTCACTTCGGCGAGTCGACGACCCAGTATTACGACTCGTCGGATAATTTAAATTTTTCAATCGTTCGGATTTTTCCACCGAAGCGAGTTGATTACATTTCAACGGCAAAAAATAATATCACGTTCATAGAATTAGTTTTCAATCTCTTTTGCTGGGATGAACGGAAAACTGTGAAAAAGGCCGAGCAGACGCGATTAATAGAAGTGGAAAGCTATTGCGGCTGGTTGGGAATACGCGGAATCCAATCCTTCCGGTTTACCACGTTTCCACGTGGCGCAAAACAAGGACTTTGAATTGCGGGTTCCACGAGGGCAGCTGAGCGTGACAAGAGCGGGAGTTTGCATTTGCCCCGGAATCGTGGACACGCACCCAGAGCGAATTGTCTATCGCTCGCTAGTACAATTGACGACATCGCGTCTCGTGGAATCAAAACGGCGAAAATTTTCACGATCGGCTGAGAATAATTGGAATCGTTGGCGTGGGAAGATCAGCGAGGAACACTGGGGAACCCATAACGAAGATCCGTTCTCTGGAGTCAAGTGTCCTTGTATTGATATCGTAACAAATATTTTTAATCCAAAGGCTTGTCTTCAGATTGAGACAAAGCGAATCGATTCGCGTTCCGGGAAGAGAGCAAACGAGAACGCAACTTTTCCCTCCACTTTTAAATTCTTTCTCAGAAGTGAACCAGGACAGACTAATTAGCTACTAACGAAAGGCTACAAAGTAATTTTTTCACCACACTTTTGAAACCAAGAACTCGGAGCCGCGCGTCTGAACGCGTTAATTTCTCCTCTCGTCTCGCAATTACACGCTGAAAATTAGAAATATTCGAGGTTCGTTGGCAGCGTTCACCTTTATAATTTTACTTATATATTGCGGGAACACCCGAAAGCCTGGACCCCCGAAGGCTTTACTTTTGTGTTTCCGCGCGTGGGCGTGTGTTAATTAAAAACTTCCGACCATCTGAATTTCCACCCGCGCCTCCGTCCCTCGTTTCCGACGGCCCCTCATTGTTACTTTACAAAACGGCGAGGTGACATTTATAAATCGGTGATTTTCATTCATCGGCTGATACGGAGTCGACGGGGGGGTGGTGATTTCGCCCCTGTCCCTGAGTGGCGAGTCCCAGTAATCAGACACTTTAATTAACGCACCTTTCCCCATTGGCGCGGCGCTTTATCCCTCCGAAATGCCAATAGCTTTTGATCTCGAGTACGTTGGCTACGCGGCAAGCAACGTCTGGCTGTTATTAAATCGATCACATATATCGACATTTATCAAGTGTTATTCCACCACACCTCACAGTCGCGTCTGTCTTCCCGTGTCAAACTAATGAACATCCCAATAATATTTTCAATAATCGATAATCAGGTTCCATCGATGAAATTCAAATGTTTCGTACTTATCAAAATTATGTTTGGACAATCTTTCGTTGAGTACAATAAATGTGAAACGCATCTAAAACGCCATATTTTGGAAACCAGATACTGCAATATTTATGTTTTACTAAACTAAACTAAATTATTTCATTATTTGCCGTGGAAAAAAATTCCAGAGGAGAAAGTTGTACTATTTTAAGGGGCACATCTGATAATAAAAAGCATTTTTTTTTCAAGATCATGTGTTTTTAAATAGAATCGTATAGGTACGCTTTTGTTCCTACATATTCTTATAGAGGATAGAAAACAACAGTCTACCGTTTCGCTTGTCCAATCTAAAGACATTTGCCTTTTACTTACATATTTCGGAATCATATATCGTGTTCACAGTAATGACCATTCGTCTTTATATAGTACTGGTCGCGTCGCAAATGTTTTGCATGTGTTCTATTACTTATGGCGCAATTAGAGCACATACTGCAAAACTTTTCTGCCTCTTGTCTTCTGGCATAGTAAGTTTATCGCGATAAAAAATAGTTTTCAATCTTCTCTAGCATTCTCTGGAACAATCGCAACGGTACACTGTCAAGATGATTGCGTTTGTCATTTTACCCTTTATAAGACTATGAACAGAAAAATATACATATGATTCTATTTAAAGGAACATTCTACACTGGCGGTAAAAAATTTGGCAAATTTTCAATAAGGACTTTTTATAATAAAATACAAAACACTTAGCGTATGCAAAATTTTTTAAATATTTTTTATCTGTCTACAAATATAAAAAAAAGTATTTTACTGTTTATTTTACTTGTTTATTTAAACATTTGACGGTGAAGTTGGTGTCTCCCGATGGTGTCTACTGGCGGTCGCAATTTTAAACTACTGGAGAATTAAAAATAAAAATAAAAAACAAAAATATTTTTAATTTGCATGAAATGAGTATTGGCTAAACCACAGAAGAAGAGTTTTGGTTAAAAATTTACATAATGGTGCACGTTCAAAATTAAAACCACGGAAAATGACATGTTCATTTCGTATTTCATTTCGTAATTACCCTTTAAAATCGCAATAATTTAGGGAGTTAGAAAAATATTATTTTTTCGCGATACAAGGTAACAATATTACAGTTAATGTACTTATTGGATTAACAAGATCGCAATTTTTAGTTTAGCGAAGAAATTGCTTACGAAAAACGTTCCCATCTTGAATTAAGGTAAGTGACCCCATTACTGACCGTACCCCCATTACCGACCGGTTACAAGTTGTTTGTTGTTTATAGCAACGAATAATATATATGGATCTACGGAATTTATTCAAAGTCATCAGAAATATACAATATAAAAATAACTTTTATCTTTTTTTTTATTATAATGGCTAGATGGCAAAATACGGTCAACAAAGGGGACATCCAATTCTTTATATAATTTTCATCATAATTTTTGTGTAAACAGTCAAATAATATTTCAAAATCGATTTCATTAGGAAACTAGAGAAACGTTAATAAATACGGTCATTCATACTTTACTCAAATATTGTCACGCATTAGTATAAAATTATTATTTTTAAATGATTATTTTCGTAACTGTCCCATAATGGGGTCGCTTACCTTACAGGGGTTGGAAGCTTAAATGTTCATGATAGTTTTTTTCAAAAATGGTTATGTTTTAGACCCAAGTCATATAGAAGTTTTTTGTTTGTTTTTACGTGATCTATCACCCCTTCAAAGTTTTGTACATACTACTATCCCAAACACCCTGTATTCTAGAAATAAAAAATAAGGTACCGAATACAGTTGTTGACCTCCATGTATGTACATACAATGAGTGGTCGTTTCAAGAAAAGAAGGAAACATAAAATAATTATTTTCTTATATAATAAAATATCGAATGCAATTAATATGTTAATATATAACAAAAGGATTATATTATATGTATTATTTTTGCTACTTTTCTTGAAAAGGTCAATCATTATAAATCGGGACTAAGATCAGGATGCGTTAACCTAGCCCCTTTTAAAATAGGATTTTCAAAGAATAATACCATCGTATATCCTTGATATATTTTCTAGTTTCAAAAATAAATTATTTATACGGTATTTTTTTTATAAAAATGGTAGTAATCTTTACAATTAAACTGTAAATTGAAAAATACAGAAAATACAGTTAAATGGAATGCGAATATTCCTGCAATCGTATTTGGGATTATTCAACTTAAAATCGAGCTGAGTAGAAGTAATGGCGAAAAAGTAAAGAAATTTCAATTAATTAAATGTACGTTGATTTCATTTCATTTAGTTTCTCGTGAATACACGTTTCTTTTTATAAACTCTGCATTTCACAGCGACTATCTCGTATTAATTATTTCACTGCGTTGGGATATACGTGGAATCTAAAATAAGAGGAACGCTCGAACTACATCGCAGGCCAACAGGTGCTACACGTCAGTACGGAGGGAGCTAATTTTTAAAGCTGTTCTCGCAATAAATTTCGCATTACGAGTCTCGTTATGACGGTTGACGATGTCGAGCGGTTACGAGCAGTTTTCGAGACAACAACACGATGTAGACATCGCATTCTACAGGTAGACGGACTTTTTTACGCGACACATGTCGGCTGTAACTCGCGGGAACGATGACATTACGATAACACGCGTTCTCTTACATTACTCTAGAACATATTTGCAACGAGTGATCGATCATTGCCGACGGTTATCTATCTTCTCCCTTTTCAGGAACTCGTGCGACAAATCTTGGGACAGTGTTTGAGTGGCCAGCAGCGTGAAACGATTTACAGGAGGAATCGATAAACTGGGGATCATATGATAATCATGAAACTGTATAAAACGTGCCGCGCATCTAACAGTCGACAAGTTTTTGTAATGCTGAATATTGTTTAAACAAAGAAAAAGAAAGCATTGGTGAAAATGAAAATAGGAATAAGACTTATAGAACTGGTTCTTTTGTATGAAAATAAATCGCAGAAATAAAACAAATAATTATGGTTTAAACCTTAAAGCAATACATAATAAACAAGCAAATACAATAAAACACAAAATATAATCCAAAATAATAAATAAATATATGTAAATGTTTTCATTTAAAATATTTTGAATGGAATTTTTTACTTTTGAATTATTTGGGTGATCGCTATAATGCATAAGTTTAGCTATTTATTAATAGTCGAAAGGTCCAGTTAGAATCATATTAATTTTTAATTAATTCATATTAATTTAATTTTTTTATTTGTTGGATGTATTCATAGAGAAACTTTTCTTTCTTAATTATATGGTCCAAACTGAACCTTTCGCCTACTAATAATTAACTAAACCTATGCATTACAGCAATTACCCAAATAATTCAAAAGTAAAAAATTCCGTCCAAGATATTCTAGTGGGGGAAAGGTGTCTAAAATGATCCCTTTAAGGTGAAATTACCACATTTCTCCTACCATTACAAAAGTTTTGTCTCACTTTCAATATATAATTTCAAAACAGAGTGTACATATTCTCATTGCATTTTTTTATCCTAAAATATGTATTTATTCTTGAACATTAAATGCAAAATACACAGAAGTATAGAATGATGAAAAATATGATACTGAAACCGTGAATTACGTAAAAGAGAATTCGTTTTAATGGTTACTACCGAGTATCGCATTGCACGAATTCCACAATGTTTCGGTTAGAAACGATTTACAACGTGAAGCTTTTCGTTTTCATTCTCGTCTCCATTATACGGATGCCAATGAAGGCAGCTGACGCTGGCCCGGTGAGTATTATCTAGCGCCGTGTTATTACCTAACTCCAAATTAGTACATAATTAGTAGTTACGGGCCGGCGATATTAAACTGCAATCTACTTGGCGAAGTAAATTCGTTGATGCCGGCCGCGCGCTGTTTAAACGTGATCACATAATTACAAGTACACAACGGTTGAAATTGACTCGTTAAACAACGCGCCGGCTCCGACAGCCGCCCCATAGACGGAAATTATGAAATTAAGAATGCTTCGGCAGCTGCTTATACCATTATCAACACGAAATAACTTCATTAATTCGTAATTCAACTCCTGGTCTTATAACAACTCACATTTACTGTAATAGTCATTACAAAGTTATTAAATAAAAATTCTCGTGCAACAGTTTCAAAAAATTGATTTTCCTTCTTTTTGTGTATCGAAAATAAATAGGTTATATAGCCTAGCCAAGGGAGATATAACCTACTTTGTGAGATGCGTGAAAGTGCAAAACTATTCTATTAAGAACATTGCGTATACCTTGTTTATAGTAATATTGTTTGGATTAACAAAAACCAATCGAGTGATCAAGTTGAAATAAAGCTCATTTTATTCCTTATACACATTTTTTCAAATTTCTACTTCCTTAAATTAAGTTTAATCGTTTTCTCTGTAGCTAGATGACTCTAACAAATTTTACATCAAATAATAAATAATAAAGAAAGAATCAACATAAATACAATTTTATTTGCAAGTTAAGAGTGCCTTGCATCCCCCAAAAATTTTAATAAAAAAATTAATAATAATTTTCAAAAAAAATTCATGAGTTCCTAATTTACCTGATAATTCCTGTAGTAATAAATTCATATTCAATTTCATTCTGTTTAATTTCAGATAACATTGCAGAATAAAAAAATAACAAAGCAAGGATTTCAAAGTCTTATCTCATTTCTCTAGCATTACACGAGCAATTAAAGAGAAATCAATTTCCTTGATTGAACTTCGATCAAAGGTCCGAGTAACCAACAAGGTCCTCGAGCTCTCCGCCTTAAATACCTGTCTGGTCAAACACATTAAGGCTACCCTTCGGAGAACACTATTCAAACTATCATGTTTGAGCGTGCCCGCCAATAATGAAAGCATTCAGCGCCATCGCTGTGCCGAAAGTCGGTCATCAGGGCCGATGCACCGCAGAGTAGGCAAATACGGGCGTCCATTCAGTAGCAGTGGCTAGCTCAATCGCAAGCCAAGGATCCTTAGACCGGTAAGAATCGATACTCACTGTTCGCGTGGCCCTGCTACTCTGAGTTACGACGTCTGATCCCGAAGGTCGTTTCACCCTTAACCTTTCTCCTCCTCTACCTGCCCTCCACCGCCCTCCCTTCTTTTCCCCTCTGTTTCCTTCGTTCGCTTCCCTCTCGACAACCCCTCCGTTGCTGCTCCAAGGAATGATAGCCGCAGAGGATCCGGGTCGCGCGTAAATTTCCGGAATCTTAGCTGATTTATTGCCGTTTGAAATATAGGTTGCTAGTGGAAAAGATGCTAGTTTACTGGCCGTCGAGGTCGTGGCACAGTTTTCTTTTAACCTCTAGCAACGTCGTTGGGAATGGTTACGAGCCCGTCGCGTCGGTTCTCAAACGTCGAGCAAATCGGTCTTCCGGCACGTTTTGCAAAAAGTCAAACCACCGTGCAAGATTTGTATCAGTAGTTTAAAATAGTGAGTGGATGAGTAGCTTGTTTTTGAAACGCTTAAATTATGTCACGATTTTTCAAGTACTTCTGATACTATTTCTTCCTCCATATTATTTAGACCAGATTTTTTTAAGAGTTCACTCCTTTTTTCAAAACTGACCTCCTGCATATTACCTGTCTATGTACAGGGTGATCGGAAATTATAGTACAATTGGTCAGGGCTTAATAAAGTTCTACGTGTCAAAATAAGAAAACTATTTAGAAATATATTTTGCATCCGGAACGTCGTTTCCGAAGAAATCGCTTTTCATTTTTCGCACTGCAAGAATTTTTCATTTCATATACCTATTATTTTAAGCAACCTAATATGCTTTTGTTCTGTAATATGAATAATTTAATATGTATCACTGAAAACTTACTAAAATTACAATGCAATGCAATGTCTATAGTAAATTTCTTGTTAATTTGAAAATTTTAAGTGTTGAAATTAGAGATTTAAAAGCCTAAAGTTAAACATTTAAAGAGGTAAACTTGGAAATTTGGGGATATTAGATATTTTAGTTTAAAAATTTAAAGATTAGAAGTTGGATATTTCGAGATTTAAAAAATTGAAATTAAAGACATTAAAGATCGAAGTTGGATATTCAAAAAGTTAAAATTCTGTATTTTTAAATTATAGATTTAATACTTGAAGTTGAAAATATGAAGTTGAAGATTCAACTTGAAGTTGAAGATTAGAAGCCTTGAAGGGGAAAATTGGAAGAGTTAAAATTAACGATTTAAAGGTTTCAAGTTGGAGATTAAAGTGTTAGATAGGAAGACTTAAAAAGTTGAACATGAAGATCCGTAAATTTGCAATTCGAGAAATAATATAAATAATTTGATAAAACTTACCAAAATTACTATACAATGGAATATTTATCACAGAATAATTCATATTGGTTACATCACTCCTCAAAATCGATTTTCTCGAAAATAAAGCCTCACACAAAAGACATTATACCAAATTTTTTTTTATTTTTTCACGTAAAATCGCTCTTTACCCGGATGTACTTATTACGATATCACCCCACCCTAGGTTTATGATTAGACATAATTTTAATTTCAATTTTAAGGTTAGATCGCACTTCTTCCCTTTCCTCATTTTTGTACATCTGTTTTCTTCTTTTTCAGTGTATTTTCATATTTGTTATTTACTATTCTATCAGTCTTTATTCCATAAAAATACGTACAACAATCTGCATTAAATTTCAATTTATATTGATTCGCGTTTCAAAAATTCATAAAAACTGAAAAAATAAAAATCCTTAAATTTTTTCTACCAGTAAAAAAAACATGCCTCTAGTCTTTTAAATTAAGCATGCAAAAGCTAGTTTTGGCAAAATAAATTTTCAAGGTGCCGCAAAGACTCATAAATTTTACTTTCACGTTTTGGTTTTAAATTTGCTCTTAAAATATTGTATACAATAATCTTTTTATAGCCTTAAGATAAAAATTATCTGTTATATTTTCTATTAAAATTGAATTCATTTGCAAAAGGATATTGATGACCAGTCAGTCGAGTTTCTACGATTTCCTTGGTACACAAGCGATAGAGGGAATGGTGAAACACCTAACTACAACTTAATCCACGCGTTGTGGAAAAACTTCAGCGCACAAAAAATATTAACACGATAATTTCCCGAAAAAATCACAAGAAATTCGTAAAACTGTATAACAAAAGTAATTTCTGGGAAGCTTGCAGCATTTCATACAGGGTGTAAAAAAATGTTGCACGTCCTTGAATGGGTTGATTCCTGAGGTGATTCTAAACAACTTTTTCCTTAGCGAAAATGTTAGGTGTGGCTTTGTTAACGAGTTATTAACGAAAAACACTGACCAATCAGAGAACGAGTACAGTGGACGAATTTCGGCGCGGGCTACAACTATGCATAGTATTGGTCTGCTATCGCCCGCGTCAAGGTTCGTCTACTGTTCTCGCTCTGTGATTGGTTGATGTTTGTCGTTAATAACTCGTTAACAAAGCCCCACGTAACATTTTCGCTAAGGAAAAAGTTGTTTAAAATCATCTCAGGAATCACTCCTTTCAAGGACGCGCAACATTTTTGTTACACCCTGTATTTACTAATTAAATTCGGATTTCATCTGTAGGAGAAAAAGGGTCGACCTATCGGATTGCCTAGACCGGAATTCGAACCCGGATCTTCTACTTGCCAGGCAACTGCTTTAACGAATTAAGCTATCCAGGGCCGACCGACCACTCTGATTCTCCTAATCGTTATAAACCAAACGTAAGCATAAACACAGACGCTGATCGCCTACACACCAGCTTAGCCCTGCTATATCCCTCCCAAAAATCTGAAATGTAAAACTTCTATTTTTATCATGTGATCAAAAATGTAGATAATAAATTTTTAATAGAATGTTAAGGAATAATACACCTAAATATTAATAATAAACTTATCCCTAGATAGACTGCGCTTGTTTATGCATTTATGGCGATTTTAAATGTACTAAAATTATCATTAGATGTAAAAATACATAAATATCGAAAACAAAATACATTTTATAACATTTAAATGGTAAAAGACACTTTTATTTAATTTGCTTTTTTTATGTCCTTTAAAACATGAATTTGCATAAACATTCCCAGTCTACATATCACAATTTTCCCGTAACTAAAACAGTTGTCAAAAGAAAGAAAATACTCTAATGGGTCAAAAAAGTGTCGATGGCCGATTAAATAAAATCATAGAAAGTAAATTTTATTCACTGTTAGGAATCATGCACAGCAAAAAAGAATTTTGTCTTTATATTTCAATCCACCCTATTGCATGCTCTAATTTTCAACTAGGTATTTACCAACAGCGGAGTGTTCAGCATAATTATGAAGTTAGTACTACTATTAGTTGCCAGTTAGTCAGTAACAAAAGTGTTTCATGACAGCAGACAGCAGCTGTTGATCGTTGAAATGGTACATCGGCGTAAGAAGGGCAGCTGACTCTGCGAAAGATGTACTGGTGTTTTTGCAAGGGGTTGAACCTCGTGTCCCAGAGGGTTAGTGTAGGTGCGAGGGGGGAAATCTGCGAGGCGTAGACCTAGAAGGATTTGTTACGCAAACATCATCGTGACGGAACGATAACAAATCGCGGCGTGTTGACTTTTACCACCACGGGCGAATCCTATTTCGTGAATCTCTGTTTCTGTTTTCACGCCGCCAGGAAACAGATTTCCGGATTCCAGACAAAGCTTTCCAACAATGCTCGACCCACTTTTTCGGGTTTACTTTTCCTCTCGCGTTTCGATATTTGTGTTTTTTCAACAAGAATTTTTCGCCCGCCTCTGCCCCTTTTTAAGCTCTTCGCTCTCGAAATCCGGCCGCGAGTTTTCCCTACGAATATAGAAACTCTGACATCCTTTCCTTCCACGAAGACGAACCCGCGAAACGTAGCCTGCATTTTCGCTCAAACTATTTCAGAATCTCTAAAAATCTATCGAACTATAGTCAAATACGAAAATAAGATTAAAAGAAGTCGCAGGAGGCTTATTTTCTCCCGGATGTGGTTCAGCTCCGTTCGGATAATTGAAGTAAGCGGAAGAAGCTTACTGCAATACGAAAGACTTAAGGGAAAGACTGATCTCCTTTTTAATAATTTCGCGATGCAATTACTTTGCCGCGAATTAGTGTTCGATATTCGATTCAAAATGAAATCCCGACGACTGAATTGGAAAGACGGCTTATTATTCGGACATCGATCTTTCACTTTCTGGTTCTGACAGATTTCTAGTCAAAACGGGATGATTAAATGCCAGGTACGTGTCACGAACGATGACGTTTCATCCAGCGAATTCGATTTTCGACGGTGACACTAATCGAGCCCGAGAAGCGGAAAGTTTCTCGTCAACGGGGAAACCGAACCCGGTCGATCTTACGTAAAAACGGGAATTTTGGAGGGCGCGACTATGGACGCAGTCGACGCACGTATTCCATCAAGAGCTCAAGCCGGAAGTGAAAGCGCGGGGGTGGTTTAAGGTGGGACTGTGAAACGCTACTTTACAATCGGATGTGCCACTAGACTGAGATGAATGTATCCTCGCATGAATAAACCCCTATTCCGGTCATCGAGGGGAACCTGTGTCACTAAACTTGCCCTTATCACGCCCGGATCGATTCCCTTCGATAATGCTAAAGATTTCGCTGCCTAACCAGAAGTGCAAGTATTGATGTATTCTGTTTAGGAAGAGATTTCCACGATCACTCTGAAGCTGCGCCTAATTCTGCTAAGCTAATCCTATTTTCGTAATGCCAGGGGACAGTGACAGTATGCGGGTGGATGCGTTTCTTATGACGCGGGTTGAATACTAATACACTATATCTGTAGGGTCTCTTTGAACATTCGCAATAGATTTCGCACGAGGAGGCAACGTATTCATCCTTCAAGTTTTCTCTTCAGAAATTCGCAACAAAGTAAGAAAGACGATGAAAACTTCAGTTTCTAACATTTTCGACGTATCTTCACAAAAAATGGTACCAATAGATTCGTAATGTTTTGTCAGTGAAAATAAGAGCTGCGAGACATGGGCGACAATCAATTCTGCATACTTATTACTATGTTTTTCACAAATACAAATAAATCGAACAATGTCACTGACATGAAATTGCAACGATTGATTTTAATCACAAGTCGCGCGGGTCCCATTCAGATCACCGAAACAGATTTCATCGACACTATTTTCACCGACTTCAAATTGGACCGACAACAGAGTTGACCGACAACAGAATTAACCGAGAATAGAATTAACCGACAGCAGTATTAACAGACAACAATAATGAGTTAAAATTGTTTTAACCGGCAGCATAATACAGCACAATAAATTACCTAAAGGCGTTAGCATATAATATTTTATTATAATTGTGTAAAAATATTTAGACTTATTATTAGTACCTATACATATACATTTTCTATTTTCGAGATTATGTTTGATCCTAAGATTTTTATGTTAATAATACATAGGTAATATACAGGGTGGGGCAATAACTATTAGCACCTCAGATATCTCGGAAACTATAAGTTTCACAGAAATATTTGCTGAAATAAAATTGCACAGTACGAAGGGGACCATCCGGTAGCGATAATAGATTTTTTGCAGGTGGAGGTACTTCGGACATTTGAAGATCACCTCCATTTTTTTTAAATGGATCGGTATGTTTTTGCTTCCGTATCATGATAGAGGATCTTAAAAATAAGGTCACTGAAGGTCGTAGAAAGTAGAGAAAGGCGATAATACTTACGGTGTTAGTAGTAAATGAATCGTCTTTCTCTACTTTCTATGACCTTCAATAACCTTATAGGTCGTTGAACTCGTTTTAAGATCCTCTATCATGATACGGAAGCAAAAACCTACCGATCCATTTAAAAAAATGGAGGTGACCTTCAAATGTCCGAAGTACCTCGCGATCGATCGCGTGGATAGATGAAAATTGTGTGCGTATAATACGGTAACACGCACACACTTGCGATTATGGAATCGCCTCAGAAAAGGCGGTTACATACTATATAGCGTGTGTAAATGTGACAATATATATTTTGTTTGTTTCATTTTCTCTTTATAATCGATATCCTTAGTATTAGAGAATTTTCGAATAAAGAAATTATCACGTCTCATACTTTTGTATTACATATTGCCATTTTGCTTTAACTCTTCAATTTTTGTAGTATTGTAAAAACCGTTCAACTTGAAGATTTTTCTGATCAGAGTATTACTGCCGACGCAAAAAATGTGTAATGTGGATCTCCCTCATTGTTGTTGTTGGTTAATTCTGTTGCAAATTTGAAGTCGGTGAAATCTGTTTTAGTGATTTCAATAGGACCCAAGTCGCGCGACTTGTCGCCCGTGTATCAAGGCTCTAAGTTCACTCTCGATTATATTTGTTCACTTATTTACTGAACTTTTAAAATGTCAACAATCACGTATAAAACCGTGGTGATGAGTCTCTCGAATTTTTTAGATTTTAGTAAAATGTAACCGAACAAGTCTGGATTGTATCTAACTATTAAATAAAAGAATTCTAAAACTTCCTAATTTTCTTCCTAAAAGGCAGCAATAAGAGTAGATAATTTCATATTACAAACGAGACTAATGAAGCAGTCGAATTCAAAGAACTCAAATAGATATCAATTCGTATGAATTTTGTTAGAATTTGTACAACAGTAAAGAGACATAAAAGTTAACTGCGCGAAGAATATTATTTCAACTGTATTCCATACAACGCTGCAATTATACAGTAGAATATTAATTCATAAGAGGTATTGCGCCGGCATATATAATTCTCATCAATATGCATGAATAATAACCAATATCCATCATTATTTGATCCGAATATACTCAAAACGGATCAACGGGTGCGATTGGTTTGTAACGACAAATGCAAACAAACACAACAACGAAGGAAATATTTGTTATGCATTTAAAGCATGAATATTCATCCTTGATAGCGATGAAAAATGTTACAAAATATTACAAAATATCATAAAAATGTTTTGTTCACGCTGCTGTTTCTTGTTTCGACAAATAACAAAAAGATATTCACGTGAAAAGCCTTCCGGCGAGCATGGTACGGAACGATACCTAGTAACCATCCTTCTGCATCGACAGGAACAAATAAAGCATTGAAGTCGACCTACTCTCGACCTGAAGCGAGAACTGGCAGCTCCCAATCGCCCTTTGACTTTGATTGATCACCAGCAACAGCACCGGCATACGTATTCGAACTATTAAGTTCCTATAATACTCTCCACCTATCAACAGTGGTATTACGATTCGACTGTGGGGTGTATCAAGACCAATACACGAAAAAGAACATTCATTTGAAAAAGTTGCAAACTCGTCGCGACAGGTTGACGAAAGCGCAAACCATGCCGAGGCGAAACAAACGAACGTGTGGTCGATTCGATTATGATCCCATTGTAAAACCGCATGAGGTAATACATTATCCAATTCAACGGACACGTGTGATTTATATGGTTATCATCGCGCACGTTATCATATATTCGTAGGCAGATAAAGAATACAGACGGACGTCTCACTCCACCACTCCTTCGAGTATTAATTAAACTATGTGGACACGCTGACACGTAATTAATTTTCGTATATAAATTGCCCCCTGTCCGCTCACGGATGGAGCGCCACATCAATTCATTCTGGATTGTGTACCCACTATCGACTCGAAAGAAATGTAAAATAAGGCATACAAGATAACGTCGCGGCGAACCAGTTAACATTTCGTTATTCTATGCACGCCATGTCGTGTTAAGCACAGTATTTTGCACGGGTTGGCGTGTTTCTTTACCGATAGTCCTGGTGTATAACATCTCGAATTATTAGATCCCGTCCGATCGATAGCGGTTAAAATTAAAACCTGCAAATGCAGGGCACTTGACTAGCGTTTGATTAACATTTATGCTATAATTATCATTATGTCTTATTTAAAAAGTATTTTGTTTCGATCTAAGGTGAAGATACAAAGCAAATGATCACTTTAAATCGAAGGAGAACATTTTTCTGAATGCATACAATTATTTTTCCTAGTAAAGTGAAACCTAGTTAACGTTCAATGCTTCTTTGTCTCGATTTAGAGTGATGATTCGGAAGCATCAACTAAGTGAATATCTTATCAGGTAGATTGAAATGTTATTAGTATTCGACCAATCCTAAAAAAATAAAATACAAATCTGTCTCAAAGTAAGCTAATAGTTCGAAACTGAATATCGTCTTAAATCAAGGCAGGCAACATTTTCCAGTTTCCTCTTATCATCTTATTGCACAGAATTAAATATTTTATAAACAAGTGAGAAAACCGGAGAAACCAGCGCTATTGTAGTTATTAATAAAAAAAAAAATCGTAATTTATAAGCAATCACAATCGACTGCAATTTGCTTCACCCCATCCCTTTCACTTTCTGCAGCAACTACAAAAGAGGACAAGGGATAACACTGACCTTCAACTTTGTGAGTCAGAAACCGATGTTCCGACTGACAATGAGACAATACTACATTCAATCGGTTCGGTCGCTATAAATCGCGTGCAACCCCCATTGATACCAGTCGAGACGCTATCATAATCCCGGAAACGCGTCGTCGGGCTGCAGTTACATATCGTTCCTCATGATCGAAAGAGATGACTCTCGATATGTTCCGTTCACCGGGCCGACAATGTCACATTCTTTTCCGCGGCACAAGAGAAACTGCCGTTGCAACGGTTGGACCATTTTCCTTATTCATCTGACAACAGAACATTTCTCATGTACTACGACCTGCAACTACGCGACCCCGGCGATCGAGAAGTCAATAGAGAACAATGCAACCCCGTTTTTCCCGGGATTTCGCAACGTGATGCACTCTTTCTTGTCGTTACCTCGTCCCCCTCCGCGATAAAAACGTTTTTCCCCTCGGATTACCTGGGGAAGAACGGTGCAGCGGCACGTGACACAAGACGCGAGTGTATTAATCATTAGATTCCATTCTACGACCCTGTTGTGTAATATTGTTTTCTCCCCTGAATTGTCGTGTAACGAGTTTCATAGGTACAACACTTCACAAGTATCGTATATCACGTTCTTTAGATAGGTTCAAAATGAAACGATTAGAAAAATTGTGCCACAGTGTTTTATAATCAATTTTACAGAGTAAAATAATGGACAGTTATCAAATACATGAATGAATAATAAATATACAAGGGATAGACACATAGAAAAATTTATAAAAGAAAATTTTGCATCAAGTTGTATCATGCAGTATGATTTTTTGTAGTATGCTTTAGTGGAGTTGCCAAGTGCAATTGACAGATGTATGAATGGAGACAGCAACCGTAGGACTCCATTAAACAAGCAAACGCAATTATCACTTTGCAGCATATCGATGCAGTTTGTTTAAAAAAAACTGTATTGTACAGTGATAAAGCTAATCAAACAATATAACAATATAACACTTTCCTGTAGACTTTTCTTTAACTATAATAGCAATTGAAGATACAGATTGGACATAAGTACAATACAGGTTGAGGCATTTAAAACAATTCACCTGAATTACTTGCTTACTTTTGAAAATAGAAGAAAAGACATCAAGTCGAACTTACTTGGTATCGAGGGACTCAGAATTTAATGTTATTAATTTTTTTATAGGTGGAGGCGTCAAGGAGATCTAAAGGTCGACTCGAAGGTGGATTCACTTTAATTATTTTAATTACTTTGATGGAAATGAATTTTAAATGTATTTCTGATGGTTTCAGTAAAACAATATATTCCCTCATGTAATAAAATATAGAAAATTATGGATTACAATAATATTAATGATATTATTTTGAAATTTCACTATATAAATTGCAGTTCAACGTCAAAATAAATACTTTTATGAATTTTTAAGATAACTGTTTTTCGTCCTAATTTTCAATTTCTAAATAATGATTGTTTCAATAAAAAACGGAAGGCTTAACATGAAAGGAGAATTTTGATTGCTCTAAAACAGTGAAGGGTAAAATTTAGACAAAATGTATTTCAAAAACTATTCTCGGTAATTAATTCTATTTACTTCAAGTAAAATCTTATTCTCAGCAGAACATGAAGTATTAAAACATAAAACATTTTTATAACTTTGGTACGAAATAAAATATTTTAACCCTCACTAGCCTCTCACTTTCCCAAATTAATTTGTTCCTTGGTGTAAAATAAACACAATGGTAAAAAATTAATAAATGGAAAGATAAATAGATAATTATTGTTAGGTTAACAAATAAAAAGCATAATGTTTCACAAGGGATAGATGAAGGTTAACTTTGTATTATAAATAGTATTTAAAATGTTTCTTGACTATAAAAATAGATTAAAAAGATCATCACTATTCCAGAGTTACTATTGCATTCGATTCTGAATAATTAGGTTGATTTTACTAAGCTGAACATTTTACATAGCACATTGATACTTTAGAAGTAATAATATTTTATCTTTAAATGATAAAAAAAGTCGATAAATTAAAATGAATAAAATATATCGAATATAAGCCTCCTAGATGCATCTTCGAATAAGATAAATACTATTTTAAATACTATTTTGAAATTTTTTTCTCCCAAATAAAATATATAATTTTCAAAAATACACGTAAAATAGAAAAATTTAGCAGAGTGCTTATTATTTACTGGTTGAAACAATATTTCACCCAGCTCTGCCTGAAAATTCCTTTATCGTATCAGTTACCTCTCCCCACGAAATCAAACAATGGGAATTGTATTACAATCCGAGTATCTCTCGTTTCACACAGAAAAACGCTTCCGTAGTCACTGTCACCGAGTCAGGAAGCAACGTATACAATTCGCAACGTTTCTCCCTGTCAAGGTATTTACAAGGGAACTCCGGAGACGATAGTTACATCGGAAGCCTCATTACAAGGAGAAACATAAGAAGGAGAGATTTATCCCCGGGTGGTTGACTGATATCATTCGCGCGTTCATCTGCTTAGGATTGAGATATTTGTCTTGCATCTGACATTGCGTCTTACTTGCCGAAGATAGGAAGCCGCTAGGAGCACTCGAGCGGAGGTTTGCCAGGTCTGAGCTGCATGTGACGGCTAACGCAACGCCAATAACTCACCTAGTGCACGCCGACCTCCGAAGAGGGAACCTGCTCTTTCCACCAGGGTGTTCATCCCTTCCCTGCCCTTCACCCCCGCACTTCCCACCCCTCTCCACCCCCTACGCAGCCATCTCCTCGCTCGCTGCCGTCACCTCGAGACTCCTTCGGCATAACCCTAGGCACCGTTGAGTTTGCGAAGGGGATGACCGAGAAATTACAGGGAGGTTTGGTTAAATTCCTTCTTCAACATTCTCTTCCACCCTTTCGTTTCTCCTCCGTTTCGCCCTCTGTGTATCCCGTCTGACGTCTCCCAGTTTTTCTTTCTTCCTCATCAACCCAAAGATCCTCGCGGAGTTCATTCCCAACAGGATTGGTAATTACTGCCGAACGAGTCCTGGCCCCGATCATTAATTCACCTCCAATTCCAAAAGTTGTACTTCGATCTCGCATCTATGATCTCAAGATGCGTTATCCTCGACAAGAAGCTCGAGATAGGAAGGAGGAAAAAATACAAGTAGATCGGCCAGCCTGGGTCAAGAAGATCCGTTATCAGATTAAGAAAGAACCTCCCCCTCGTATCTCGTACGTAACGCTGTCCGACCGTCGTGTCGCGTCGACTTCCTCGGTTTTCAAAGGAAATAGAATATGCGATGATACGACTGGTTGCAGCGCACACGGGAATATCGATGAGACACTGCTTTCGATATTTTCGAATAGGAAATGGAATAACGAGATCACCCGCTTTAATTTAAAGTCAGTAGATCGACCTCATTTCCTGGGAATCCCAGGCGCATTACCTCTCTGAGGACTAATAATAAAATCTTTTTTCTAACGCACAGAATAAACTACGCTAAAAGCGTTCACGGAGATTGCGGATTTTAAGGAAACGAATTCCAGTCGATGTTAATATTATTTCTGCTTTTAGTGGTACTTATAGGAAAAGTTGCAGGAGAAACTCAGCTTCTTAGTACATCGAGTACTGAATGTATTAAACCTACAAGCTGCAATTTAAGTGTCGTGGAAAAAATTCTTGAAAGAAAGTAAAAATAGTGTACGGCAGTGTTATAAGTTGTGTAACCGTATACAGATTGTAACACAAATGTTGCAATTCCTTGAAAGGGGTAATTCCTGAGGTGATTTTAAACAACTTTTTCCTTAGCGAAAATGTTAGGTGGGGCTTTGTTAACGAGTTATTAACAAAAAACAATTGTTTTGGAGAAAGCAATTTCTAAAACATTAAGCGATACACTCAATGTCCTAGTGTCATCCTAATATCTTACTCTACATATATTTATATATAGAGGCTACGGATGTTTATGCATTTATGGCAATTTTAAAAGACACTTTTATTTGAGTTGGTTTTCTTTCTCTATGGCCTTGGTTTGTCTTGATCCAATTGTAAATTTTATTTGATTCAACAACTGTTTTAATTTCTAGAAAAATGTAAAGAAATTAGCATTACTATCTGTTTCTTGTTTTTCGACACTATGTTAAAAATTTGTTACTTACATTTATACTGTCATACTAATAATAAAATCTTGTTTCAAATCAGAGTTTCTAGAGGAGTGTAATTGATTTAAAAAACAAAATGTTGCTTGACCAATCGCTTTTGTGCTCACGGAAGATTATTTCAACAGTTTTGAAACATCCTCTCACACGCATGGAAGTCTTCCACATGCAAATTCATTCGTTCTACTAACAAAGAAATGAAATAATAACGTCCGGAGAAGACCATGTCGGTTAAGGGAGAGAAGAAGCTCCTTCTCCGCTCCCTTGCCCGACAAATCATCTAAAGTGAGGTCTCTTAAAAATGGAGGACGCAAGATTGAGACAAAAAAGTGTCCCACCTTTCGCCCATCCTTTCCGAGGTGTACTGTTTAAGAAGGTCAAAGAAGTCTCCTTCATTTTCCTTCCGGCACTCGGCTCCTTTTTCTCGTTGGCGCGCCCGTCGATCTCTCGAGTAATGACCAGTTCCACCGTGTACTCTCGCAGACGAGCAAAGTTTCTTTCTCCGTCCCGGATTCCCGGACGAAAAATACAAAAAGAAAATATCCTGGCGCGCCTCGCGACCTAGGTGTATCCTGCCCCCGCCCTCCGTTCGTCTACCGTTACCTCGCCGCGAAATAACTCGTCGAAGAAAAAGAAAACATTGCGAAACTTGGACGACTAATGCACCGGAAAATATACATTTAACGGTGAGCTAGGACGAACTGCAACACGCTCGGCGCTTTCCCGCATTGTGCTGGGTATTCCCAGTGAATTCTGTGTTCGAAATCAATGCGCTCCTTGCACCGATACAGGCACGTTTTCTTCTGCTGTCGGCGGGAAATACACCCTCTTTCTACCAGCTGGAAGAAGCTTTGATCGTTGGCACAATTTATCCGATTGGAATAGCACATAAGGAATGCGGTCTCCTGTTAAACGTAGCGCACGCGCAGAAATGCACAGTGGTGATGGTGTATTCTTTGAGGAGGTGCTCACTTCACGCGCTCAAGCTGAGGAGATTTGTATGAAATTCCTAGCAAATTGTGAGCGAGCATTGCACGATGCTGCGGCATGAAGAGTTATTTAAGTGGAAGCAATGTGCTGTGCAGGGAGAAAGTAGTATGAGTCCATCATTTCGAGGACAGGCTGGAAATATGTACATCTTTGAAAATGGAGTCGTTTATTCTTTAACCGTTTTCTTGTAGAAATTGTTATAATAATTAGAAAAGAAATTACTGACAATATTGACAATAGATATTTTAATCTGCTGTATCAAGATTAAACCGAAATCCGAATTTTCGAATCAAAGGATTGGGTGAAAATATTGTCCTTACTGAATAAATTTTCTGTGACGATTAATTAATGTACGGCTGTTACCCACAACAAATGAAAACAGTTGCCTGAAGGATTCAATTTATCTGTTGAATTTGTAAATCATAAAAACACACATGAACGGAAAGCGCAGCAGATTAAACATAAAGTATTAAATTTGCAAACCGAAAAGGAGAAATAGTTCGTCTCGTTCCTTGGTAATCGTACGGCTAAATAAATAAAATTCATATTAACGGAATTCACGGAGTGTTCGTGCGATTGTGCCATTAATAAGAGGCGAAAATCGCTGCTAATTGCCGGTCCGTTAACGCGGACCCGGTCTGCTAATCCACGCTACAGGGATTACGCATGTAATAAGGATTACGATGTTTTTCGTCGGTTTTTACAAGTATCTGCAACAGATGCTCGCGTTGCGACGTCGTAATTATTCATGTGCAAATATTGAAGCCCGTTCGCCGAAGTGGGAAACGCTTTATTTCATCCTCCGGGATCTCGTCTGTATCGAGTTAATCACATATCGACTGAAAATTACCAGACGCGAAGTTGAAAGGCAGAAGCTAATATATGTAGGTGTGTAACATGCGCGTATGTAGAAGGGGGAGAATAATAAACTTCAAGGAACTCTCTGGGAAATTTCCAATAGCAGTCATGTTCCTTTATTAAACTTTCGCTTCCGTGTTTCGTTAATAACGGAAAATAATTAAATAAAAATTCAATTTCAGAATACACTACTTATTCATTCATTATGTTTTAAATATTAAATAAAGATTTGTAGTAGAATCTATCGGAGTTATTGATATAACGAAGTATCTACCAAATTTTGTATTCAAATTTCTTTGAAATGTAGGAAAGGATATAATAAAACAATCACAGAATTTTGCAAGCGGAAATTATAGAGACAATTCCTTTTTATCGTTTTCTATCACGAAACAGTTCTTTTTCATATGTTATTTTTCTTTCATCGAAGAGAAATGCATTCAGTTTGCTTGATTGACTTTCATTAGCGGCAATTTCTACAGGGTGTAACAAAAATGTTGTAGTTCCTTGGAGGGGGTAATTCCTGAGGTAATTTGAAACAACTTTTTCCTTAGCAAAAGTGCTAGATGAGGCTTTGTTAATGAGTTATTAACGAAAAACACCGACCAATAGAAGCACGAATACAGTGGATGAATTTCAGCGCGGGCTCCAGCTGTGAGTAGTATTGGCCAGCCATCGTCCGTCACCTGTATTCGCTCCCCGATTGGTGGCTGTTTTTCGTTAATAACTCGTTAACAAAGCCCTACCTAACATTTTCGCCAAGGAAAAAGTTGTTTAAAATCACCTCAAGAATTACCCCTTTCAAGGACGTGCAACATTTTTGTTACACCCTGTATATTTTAAATTTACTTCTTATTTATTTTATGTATCTTTCTCTACTTCTAAACACAATTTAGAATGTTGAATAAACAATAGAAAACTTTTTTTTAAATTAAAATATGTCTGATGGCTTACAATATGATGGTGACATGTAGTTACTGGTTTAAAAATTTGTTAAATGATGGTTGTTTTATTACAAAAAGGTGTTTTTGTATCAATTAAGTTAGAGACATTTTACGTATTGCCAGAAACATGTTTTTCAACTGTTTGCAATACATATGTAAGTTCAAAGGATTCAAACCTTGGCTATTTAAAAACATGTTAATGAATCTATTTATGAATGAATTTTATTTTGAAGTACAAAAATAAGAAGAAAAATAAAGTACAGACTCCGAAGAAAGTTATACGAATAAGGAGACCCTGCAGTGTGTACTCCTTGGATTTTAATGAAATTTTAGTGAATGATTCTAGGGGATATAAGATGGCATTCTGTAGACAGTAGAATATTTGGCGCCAATGTGCATTGTTTATAAACAATTAAAATGTGAAGTTACAGTTACAATTAATGGGGTGATATGCAATGTAAATCGTAATACAATAAATATGTTCATGATTCTACTGTGATATGATCTTTACGTATAATGTAAGAAATATATGTAAAAACAAAAATAAATGTTTCTATGAGTGACTCAAGGAATTTAAATTGAATGTGACTGCAAAGAATGTAAAATAGATTCGATATTACATTTAGACATTGATATATTTTTTTTTTAAATATATGGTTAGTTACATATTTATAACAACTCCAATGCGCATAGAATAAAAGTGAATGAATTGAAACTATTCGAAATAAAACGTTAAAAAAAATGAAATTGTAACACAAAATAGTATTTCGAACTCGGGACCCTTCGACTTATCGAGTCAGATGCTTCTCCCAGTGAACTATCACACATCGTTGTTCTCATGTTAAATTTACTGTCCTCATGTTAAACTTAACTAAAAAATGCGCATAGGCGCAAAATATTTTACAGAATGTCATCATATATCCTCTAGATTAATTCACTAAAATTTCAGTAAAATTCAAGGAGTACACGTTGTAGTGTCTCCTCGTAAGGTGCAAAAACAAAGTTCAGACAAATGACTGCTGTACATCCTAAGTTTAATTTAGCCTTAGTTTTATCATAACGTATAAATTCTCCACAGTCTACTACTTTTACGCAGCGAGACCTTAATCAAGTGAATATTCGTAAATTTCAAGAATATTCGAAAGAGAGTGACGAACATTTAAATCGTGTCGTAAAATCAATACCAATTGAGTGTCAAGCAAATGCTTCCAGTTGTTTAAAATTGTCGAATGATTGCAATATGGTGCAGGAGTTAGAAATACACAGAGTAGTGAAAGTGAACGCGGTAATTCATAATCGAGCACAGCGTGAAACGGTGATGTAAACTCGAAACACCGTCGCAAAATGAACGCCACGAGGCACGCTGCGGGTGTATCGAAGTTGGTAGCGCGCATACGAGCGAAGGACAACCAACCAAGAGAGTAGAAAAATGGTGGAACGAAGGAGGCGAGCGCTTAATTCTCCTCGGTTCTTGCCCCGAAGCGTCGACCTACTTCCTTCACGGGAGGCATCAAAGATTTTTAAACGAGCTTCGGGTATTTCCTCGCACGAGGACGAAGCACAAATTGTTAACTCGTTGTAAAGTAGAGCACTTTCATTTCCGCTACTTCTCTTTCTTTTTTTTCATTCACTCGATCTATCTACATTGCGTTAATCTAACCTATCTACGCGTTGTATCTGCTTTCATTAAAGCGAGAGAAATTGGAACGACGTGTTACTGCTGAATCGCACGAACAATTCAAGTATTTTGCAACGCAGTCTTACTTGAATTATGGTCATATCAGAGTCCTATATGCTGTAGGAGTCCTACGCATGTGATAATTTATTCCTAATCACAATACGTAAGGAATAATGTACTTTCAGAACATTAATTGTTAGCTTTTTTATGAGATAAACAATTTTAAGAAAATCAATTCTTAAGACGGAAGTTAGATACACTGCTTGGAAAATGAGTTACCACACTGTGCCTGTAAAAATAAATGAGCATCACATGTGTGTGTTAGCATGAGTTGGTGTTAACAGATCACCATTGCAATTAAAGGAAAACCAATGTCTTATCGCAGATAACGAAAACTATGGAACGTTCCAGACTGTGTTAATCGGAGGTATTAAGCGCGTCCAATGATAGCAGGAAATCTAGCTTTGTGTTAAAGGCGAGGATCGAATCCATTTTATCTGACCACGCCTTTCCACTTCCTGGACTGTTTCCTCGTTAGGCCGCGTTCCTGCAACCTGTGGTAACAGCATAACTGTTCCGTGCATCAGATCTCCACCTCAACCCCCCCTTCCACTCCTTTAACTGGTACTTCACTTTGAAACTTATCACATGTGTGATATTCCAGTTTATGAGCAGTGGAAGTGCGGCAGTATTTTTATACAACAAACAAGCACTTACGAACGTGTGTAGACACAATTTGTAGAACGTTAAGACAACACTTATCGTAATTTCAATTAAAAAAAAAAACTGCCAATGAGGAAGATGATAGTGAAATAGAATATATCAGTAGGTGAAATTATACAGAGAGGAAACTTACAAAAACAGATGAACTATGAATGATAGACAGAGATAGACTATAAAAATAAGCAAGATTATAAACAGGAAAACTCTCACAATCTCAAAACAGATGAAATTATTGTATTGGGTTGGTCCATAAGTTCTTGCAAATTTTTATTCTATATCGAATATACAATCGCATAACAATTGCCTGTCAGAAATATGTTATACGTCATTCGATAACTTTTGCTTTCCTCTACCACGAAACCATTTATCTTCCTCTTCTGTATTAACAATGATGTAATTAATTGTTAAATAATTATGAAAAGTCAAGTGAACAAAAATGAGCATCTTGGATGCATTATAAATTTAATCGTGGTTCTAAAGCTGCTAAGAACATTCGTGCAATGAGTGAAGAAGGTTATGTTTCTGTTAAAACAGCACAGGAATGGTTTGATCGCTTTAAACGGGGCAATTTTTCAACAAATAATGAACCACATTGCGGTCAACTGTCTGAGTCTATTGAGGACCGCTTGAATACTCCTTCGTGTTTTTGTTGTTGTAAGAAAAAGTAGTAAATAATGAGTAGAGAATACATTGTGAATTAGTTGACATGAAGTATTTGAAATAAAAGTTGTTTTCATATTCCATAAAACCACACGAACTTATGGACCAACCCAATATAACACGCCTGGCTTGCCAAACTTCTGGCAGTACAATAGCGCCTTTAAGTTACGGACAGCCAACAGTTATGCATATCGTGCTCCCCCTTTTCTTCTCGAATCGTGCTTATAACTAGATCGATTCAGTGAAAAAGGGAAGCTTTCAGTCAGGAAGTAGAAACGTCAGCAACTGATTACGTGCTCACTATTACACTACTAAATATAAACTTGTTCGCATTTCATGGTATCAATTTTTTTCCTCTCCGTAACCTTCTTTTACATTTCATTTCCTCTTTGCTATCGTATAAACCTTAGCTCCAGCAGATATGAAATATGAACAACACTAAGGTTCTAGTATACGTTGAAGAATGGAACAATCCACAGGTTTACACTAGCCTCGAGATCACCCTGAGGAATAGGGTTTTCCATTCGTAGGAAGTTGTCGCGAGCACGCTCTGAGCGATCGACCTGTCGCAAATATCAGAACCATGTTTAAGGCGCAGGAAGCCGTATTATTTTTCACGAGGAAACTCCTCGCGGGGAGCGTTGTCCACGTCGACCTGGATGTTGAGCTGCCATTGAACAGCTTTAATCATACGCGCCAGCAGACAAAGGATTTCATTCTGAGCCCTTTGATCATGAACATCGAGCCCTTAAATCATCGCGGAGATACATGGATAGGGAGGAGTCGCTGTAAGTCTTCCTACGACCGTCGCGTCTCTATAGTTACACGAGTCATCGATAAAACCGAATTAGTACCATCAAGGGTGAAATCAATGTTGCTAATTTCATCAATCGCTCCCCGTAACGAGTGCAATAAATCAGAGATATAACGTGCTCCGTAACGGGAGCGATTTTAGCACGATGGTTTTCGATAATCGACGCGTCACAGTGGAAACCCGTCGAATTTAGGTACGGATAAATTGAACAGGCATGTTAAGTAGCAAACATTTCATCGTTCGGTATTTAAATAAGGAATTAAAAGCAGATAATAAAATTTTATCTGCGATCGAAACGGAAATGGTTTGATTGAATTAATCTTGTAATCCCCGTGGAATTCATTCTTCCATTGCATTGGAAATTTCATTAAACATAAAATTCTATGAATAAAAATATGAAGATTTGAGTTTTCTGATTTAATTCGATATTTTACATTTACTTTCCTCAAATTAAATTGTGCAGTTATAGAAACAAACACTTTATGAATGATTTCCATCCATTATTCTTCTGCGCTGTAAAAAGTCAAGTATCCTGGGTCGGTCTATAAATCAAATTTGACGAAGAAGGATTAAAACGCAGCAATATTGTTCTATGATTACTGATAAAGAACTGAAACTCGAATAAAAATGTGTCTTATCTTAGAAATAGTGTACTGTTTATATTATTTTTAATACTATACAATTGTTCTACATGCAAAAACATCCACAATCTAAAGAGTTAAATTCATTCTAGATCGTTTTTTAATAAAAGAAAGAGTAATTATACATCCGATCGAAACCTAAATCCGAAGAAACCGCATTTTTTGGAAGCGAAATGGAATCCTCGATCGTAGACGCAGATTTATGATCCGAATAAGAGTCGATGGTTGCCTTTGATCAGCCATGCCCATTACAGAGTTTTATCTCCCATAACAAAATCTATCGCGAGTCAGACGAGGAATGAGTATATCGGAGGGCGTTAAACCGTTTAGGGGACTGCGCGCAAGGAAGACTGATAAAAAAAATAAAACGAGAAGGCTGTGCGAGGGCGCAGCTTCCGATCGAGTCGATTCTGATCGCCTCGAATCACCGTTTTAATCCCAAGTTATGGCGATATACGGAAGCCGTTTGTTTATATATCCGCGAGGATCTCGAGGAAATCCAGAGGAACCTGGAAGTGGCGATCGTTGTATTAATGGCTACATCGCCCTCTAGCCATCGAGGAGATGAACATAACAATAGAATCGAGTGGAAGATTAATCCGTCAAGTCTCTCAGATAAAACTTTCCTAGCATCGAGGTAGAAAAGCTACCTCGTAATCGTCGATGAAAACAAGTGTGAGTAACACTTGATTCTTTGCATTTTGAGTTTCAAACACAGACGGAGGAAAATGCCGTCGGACGATGCTATGATGCATCGATGCAGCCACAAGCCGGAAACAAAAGAGGAAACACTATTTCTCGACGTTCTAGAAAATAAAACACACCGGATGATCGCATCGATATTTCAGGAAGCAGGTCAAGCTAGGAGGAGCCGATGCATCTGACATTAATGCGTGATACAGCGGTCCATTAGGAAGATTCAGTGCGATTCCAGAAACCAATGGAACAGAACGGAAATCAAAGGAAAAGAAAGGCGAAACTCCATCGCGATTGAAGGTGGCGAGAACGGGGATCGATAAGGATCGGACTTGCAGACTCGAAGGAGCTGCGGCGAGCGGCAGCTGGGTCCAAGGGGAACGCGGAAGGGAAACAGAGGGAGCAGGATACGCGGGGCAAGGATATTCCCCTGAGTTAGCCGCAGCGAAATACGATAACATCTTAACTGCCTTTGCTCCACGCATTGGCTGGTTCAGCCCTACCGCTGGGCTGTTCGGGTTCCAAAAGAAATTATTGTCCCGCAATGGAATTGTCGATCCCCTTCAACCCTATTTACGCAAGGAAAATTAGTGACGATCGGGAATTCGTCGCCACTACGGGTTTTCGCGTGCAATTCCGAACGGAATCGTTAATCGAATTCAAAAGGCAATGTTGCGAATAAAATAATTCACACCGGAGAATTGAATTTTTGGACGTAATTTGGATTGTCACACGCAAATTAAACGTCCGATGATTAGTGGGAATTGATTACACAGGAATTCGTAACTGCTAACGGGTATCGATTCAAACTGCGGGTGGTGCCAGGTATAAATTTAACCTGACCGATTGGTTTTTTCTTTCATGGGATTGGGAATTATTCTTTTTTTTTTTTTAGAGCGCTGGAAGGGGAAATTTGATTACGAATTGTATTGCTTCGCCATGACATTTGAATTTTCCATTCACTGTCGCCCACCCTTTCGCGGCGGCTACAGGTGGAGGGTGAAGGATTTTCGATCAATTCTCCCCAAACTCTATGACAGCATTTCCATAAAATAATTTACTACCTCGCTTAAATTTATTTCCATATTTTCCATTAGCTAATCACGAGTCACGTTTCATGAAGGTAGAAAAAGTTGCAATCACACCTATGACAAGGGTAAGAGAAGTAACTCTTAAAAATATAACGAAATGTTGTTCACTGTCTACGAAAAATTTTTCTTTGCAAAAAAGAAAATACATACAGGATGGATGGAAATTTTTGTCATGGCTGTCATAGATGATTTCTATACCTCTGAATCGGTGGAGATTTGTTGAAGAAAATTCCAGCAAAATTGAGCTTGACTTCGAGGTCATTACGAGGTCTACACTTGTCAGAGAAATCATGTACTACATTCTACTGTTCCATTAAACAAGAGTAAAAACTGTTTTATAGTTGCATGTTTATATTCCGAATGTCAGCGTTAGTAGGTACTTGATTATTTATCGACGTATTCCAATACTGTAATTATAATTCAAAACTTTAACTATAAATATTCAATCTTCCAATTTTTAATTCTAATTTTTAAAATTTCCAAAACTTGAAATTTTAATTGTTCAAATTATTTGTTTCAAATCTCTAAAAGTTCAAATCTTCAAGGCGAACTTTTCAAATTCTTAATTTTAAACCTTTATATCTCCAATTTCCATTTCCAATTCCTAAAAATCTCTGAATATTAGGGGTGTGCGGTTTCCCAAAAATACGGGTACCCTAGCCTCGGGTCGGGTCGGGTAACAATCGGGACGGGTCGGATCGGAATCCCGAAAGTTTGTCGACACATAAATATATTCGGGTGCCCGTCATTTCGAGACCCGATTTTAATTCGGGACCCGATTTTAATTCAGGACCCGATTTTCAATTCGGGAACCGACTTTCGATTCGGGACACGATTTTTAAATCGGGACTTGGCACTTACTTCAGTACATAACTTTTCATTCTGGTTTTCTACTTAAGCTGTTAAAATGTAATTTTTCTATGAAATCAGATGAAAGAATTAGTGACTGAGGAGAAAATTATGTAATATGGCATGTATCGAAAATCTGGTCCCAAATTAAAAATCGAGTCCCGAATCAAAAATCGGATCCTGAAATTACGAGTACCCGAATATATTCATGTGTTGACAAACTTTCGGGATCCCGACCCGAACCCGAAAAAGATTCCCGACCCGACCCGAACCCGTAATTTCGGGTACCCGCACATCCTTATTAAACACTAACATCTTGAAAGTGAGAATATGTGGCATGCGGCATTTTGCCTTATAACAACAGAAATAATGTTTCGAACAATCTTCCGCAGACTCCTAAATTTTGTAACGGACGAAAACAAAGAAACCAACCGGAGCACAGGTTTTAAAAAATTCACCAGCGGCCGTATTACGAGATTTCAATTACCCTAGCTGCCGATTCAACGAAGGCGTAACACGTACTCGACCGACTTGAAAGGACGGTCTTGACCGAACCCATTCTTTCACGGCAACGTTTCCGGCAGTAGCTCCGCGATACAAGAAAGAAACAAGGAAGCGGGCAGAGTGGCAACAACGAACGAGTATCAGAGCCGTCACGTAGAGCTCTGTCACGAAAGCCCGTCATTCGCGGAGAACAGGAACGAAATGGAAAGAGGAGAAAGGCGAGCGGCAAAGACGAAGGAATTTAGCACGGAACATCTATCCCGCTATCGGGCTGTATCCGTCTTCTCACTGATGCAGGATTGTCAAACGCGAAGGAAAGGGTTGGCACGTTCCTCCCGTCGTGAGAGACAGTCCACGTGCGCCCGCGACTTCCGGGAACAGCGTTGGAAAATAGAAGAGACTCGCTCGGATATCCGGTTGAACGTGAAACCGACTACCATCTCACGGATCACGAGATACACGAATTGGCTCACTTCTATCTATACGTGGAAGAAACGAAAGCGGCGGGAGTGAAAAATGAGGAGGTAATCTACTTCCTGCGAACAACTGTGCCACAACAAATAATCACTTTCACTTGATCGCAATAAGCCGTAAGGAATTGACGAAAGTTTTTATCCGACTATAAATGTGCCTGAAAATCAGAACAGAGAATAATCTTATATCAGCTATGAAATGCTACGATCAAAGTAATTAGGTATGCAATTTAATAAGTATTTCTTCTTCTGGGTTGAAATATTCCAACTTCGTTTTCAGACGCAAAGGAAAATAAGCAGAAGAATTATTTGCTATTCTTTGAAAAAGGAAAAAGATAATAGTAATTAAGTACATTTGTTTTATTATAAATAAACTGCGAATGTTGTTATATTTAATACATTTTCACATTTGAGCACTGATGTACTGATGTCATTTTGAATTATAAAAATTTTCAACAATAATTTAACGTGAAAAATGAATCATAGTTTTTTTCACAAATAACGGCATTTTCAATAGCTATTTTAAAATAACTGTATTTAAAATTCTATCAAAACTGTTAATATAATCAAAAAAATTGTATTTTAATGGAACAAAAATAAAATTTTTGTTTTTATATTTCTATAGTTTTTTCTCGAAATGAACTTAGAGAATATTATTTGTTATAATAATACTAATATCCATTGGATGTTGGACAAAAATTCATTTTAAAAGCCCAACTATAGCACAAACAATTGGTACGTACATTTATGAAAATGCATAAATCAAAACAATTGTTACTCCATTAAGCCGCGTCCCCACCAGTGCCGAGCGACATAGATTTGCCGATCGGCAAACCCGCTCGGCAATGCCGAACCAGTATGGACTTGGGAGTCGGCTTGAGCCGCATGGCTTCAGAAGCCGGACGGTGCCGAACGGCATGCCGATCGAGTTCCCGACTCATACCGGTAAAAATCAAAACGCCGTGGCAACTGAAATGTGGCAATGTCGTCGAATACGCGTCGCCGCTGTTTTCGACTCGGCTTCTTGTGTTATTTTCTATATCGCTCGGTAAATGGATCAGCATGATAACTTCATCGGGATACCGCTCGACTTATAAAGCCATGCGGCACATGCCAGTGCAGACGCGGTGTAGATCCAGTGGGGACGCGGTTTTAGACTGTTGTTAAAATACTAAAAATTTTCTCACTACTATGTTTTGTAATATTAATAATATTGAAACAATGCTGGGAACTCAATATCCCGTACATTATTTACATTGTAATTATTATTTGAGAACAGAAAAATTCACTTTCCGAATAAAAGACTGCAGATTTTATACGAGTGAGCACTGTATCATATTTTAAGTAACAACATCCATCAACTCTTATAATTGAAGAATTTAATTTCAAAGAAAGTTTTATTACTTTCTGGCGTGCTTTCCTCGAGTAGTTTACTTTGCTCTCCTTCATTTTATCTAGTATATTGTTTCTAACCAGTGAAAAAGACGAAATAACACAGCAGCTTTCTCAACTGAACAAGATTTATTATATAATAGATTGAGATTTACGAATCTCAAGAAAGCGAGTTAATGCAGGTAATCCGTATTCCTCGAATAACCCTTCTTCACTTCTCCCAAAGAAAATAAAGAAATCAAGCGTACGGATGGAAAAGAAATGACACTAAATCACTCGTATCTATCTAGCGTGGAGAAAAGGGATTTCGCCCAGAGAGAAAAAAACGTTCGGAAAAACTACCCCGCGTTATCTACCCAGAATTGGCGTTCCCGAAGACAAACTTCGCCACTCATTTTCGCATCCAACGCAAGGCAGCAATTCAAACAGCCTTATTCCTTAAATACTTTCACGTGAAAGATACTCTCAATACCATTACATCATTTCATTTGTCAGATTGTTAACCCTTTTATGCATCACTACATTTTTTTAATACTCAACAGTTTGGAAAATTTACATCACGCATTACAATATCGACATCACGTTTGCTTTTTATGGATTACTTTCGTAGCCCAACGCATTTCGTAATTACATTTCCAAGGATAAA
This sequence comes from Perdita meconis, assembly GCA_030770465.2. Taxonomy (NCBI): domain Eukaryota; kingdom Metazoa; phylum Arthropoda; class Insecta; order Hymenoptera; family Andrenidae; genus Perdita; species Perdita meconis. The sequence goes on along the minus strand of JASKOS020000015.1, from coordinate 1,724,266 downwards.
TTGCAAAATGGTTCCCGAGTATTCTTACCCCGATTAAAGTTTGTTGAAATGTAGGAGAAGGTATGTAAAATAACTTCAGAAAATTGCAAACCGCATATCCACCCAGTTTTTGAGAAATAAATTACTAAAAATGTGGAAATTGTTGCTGAAAAATGTCAACGACTGGCAACATTTGAATTTACGGAAAAAATAGTTACATACACAAAAATTTGATTCATAACAAAAAACGATGACTGCATTATCTGAACTTGTTTATGGCTAAAACTAATACCTTGAAGAAAAAAGGAAGTTATATTCACTGCACCCATAAAAGAGTTAAGAAAAGTAAGCTACGTTTAAGACTGAACTTAAAAAAAAAGTAAAAATTGAAGTTTGAATCAACCTGTTCGCGTGGCGTTGCCCTACGCAAACTTGGATCATTTTTTAATCCGAGGGTTCCACGGAACGTTTCCAGGCAAGATTCATGGCGCAAGACGGTAAACTCTCAAAGGAAATACCGTGAAGAAGTGCAAAGCCACTCGGGTAAAACTGTCGGGTGGAAAAGTATCAATGCAGTCACGTAACGCGTTGCAGCGGAAGCCCGCGCTTCCGCCGGATACGAGATGGCAGCGAAGGGATGAAAAAATGGCGAGAAAGGGGAAGAAATAGCTTCGACGACGCATTCCGTACGCAACGCTCCGCTGTCGACGCTATAGCCGTTCCTTCTGAAAGTTTCATGAGGTTCACGCCGATCGGGGGACGCTTTTTATTCGCGCGGAACACTTTGCATTTTTACGACAGGAGCAAGGTTATGTGTTAGGGTCCTTCGCCGAGACCTTTGAGGTCTCCATACGTGTTACGAGAAGGTGAACGCCAACGTCTTCCGTGTCAATATTCCCTGATAGTATGCCCGGTGGACATATTCTGAAGATGAAGCCCCAAACTCGTCAGGGGCATTAAAATAAATTAAGCGGAAATTTGCGTGACGATATAAAAGGAAAAGGAGAGAAATTGGTAATGCCAATTGGAAAATAATGTAATCTACATCTTGCTCGAAAATGAGTAGTAATATACAGGGTATCCCAAATAAAGTGTAAGAGCCGAAAAGGGGGAATTGCTGGAGTGACTCTAAACAACTTTTTCCTTAGCGAAAATCTTCGTTGCTGACTTTGTTAATGAGTTATTAACGAAAAACACCGACCAATCAGGGAGCGAATACAGCGGATTAATAATGGCGCGGACGATGGCGGGCCAATACTGCTCACAGCTGGAGCCCGCGCTGAAATTCATCCACCGTATTCGTGCTTCTATTGGTCGGTGTTTTTTGTTAATAACTCGTTAACAAAGCCCCACCTAACATTTTCGCTAAGGAAAAAGTTGTTTAAAATCACCTTAGGAATTACCCCTTTTCGGCTCTTACACTTTGTTTGGGACACCCTGTATAACTTGATTAAATACAGTGATCTCACGATTGATATAGAAATTATAATGTATTTTATATATCAGACTGTAAAATAAATGTATACATATGGTGGTCACTAATGACTTATGAAGTCAATGCTATATTAAAAAATCGGGAAGTTAATAAATGGTTAAAAAAGTGATCTCCATATATTGTATTCAAAAAAAGATGTTAACAAATTACCATTTTTCAACACGTCTGAAGATTACAAATTCATACAGAACTTTTGGTTTATCAAAAACAATCTAAGATGTTATTCTGAAGTCTTCAGAATTTCACTTTTATTGGCAGAAGCTTTAAACGTTAGGATTAAAGAGGAATTTTTATGTAATAGCTTTAAAGCTAATTGATATTTATGAATTTATTTTTAAAGAACTTGGGTTAAACCTTAATTAATATTCTTAATATAATGTAATTCCTTTAGAACCTTACAGGGTTTAAAAGAAATCAATGTTTTTCCTTAGATAAAATAATGATGAAAACGAAATTAAAATTGAGTTCAGTATTTCAAGGCTTGTATAATGAATAAAATAAGATTTGTTTAAAGTCCAATTTAAAAACATTGCTTTTGGGAAAACTATTCTAATGGCATTGTTTTATATTTTGGCGCTTTTTACTTTAATCTATTGGCTATAATTCCGTTATTGTGGGGAATTGAAGCTTGACATTTTGGAGACATATTTTTGAAACATCTCTTTGTAAACGAAATGAAAAATCGATTTTTATGCTGCATCACAGTAAAGCAATGAACAATCAACTTCACTCTTCGCATACAAAACTCACAAATTTGTTTGTACAATATATGATAAATTTGATTAAATTCTAAAACAGGTATTTGCCTTTGTGCAATAAACTACTGCAGGAAACTAAAAAAACAATAAATCGTCAAAGCTGTAACGAAATAAATTGATAGAAAAAATATAATAGTGTATAGATTTCACAGTCAATTAACGTTTGACGTACATGTGAACGAATCTGTGAGCGACTGTGTCTCGCCCAAAGGAAGTTACGCATACCTGGTATTAAAATCATTTCTTTGTATTAACCTATTCCTGTATTAACTTGCCTTGGTCTCCTTTATTAAATACTGTGCCTTCGAAATCAGATTTAATACTTATAAGAAAAACCGTTTGAACAGCTGAAGTAATACCCAGATCATGCAGTACATAAAACATTCCAATGCCGACGGCTAGGTATGATAGAAATTCCGCAATATTTACATATTATATTATAAAACCATATTTTAAGAACATTCCAGAAAAGGAACTATAGCTTTGCCCGGGCCGCTATCTCACCAGACGCAAGTTAAATTTCAATTTTCCCTGGAACTCGGGAGAGCCAAGTTTGAAGATAACTAACTTTCCTCACAGTTTTTCTATTACCAATATCTATATTATGAAGGGAGGTAAGTTGAATACTTAATAAAACCTCGAAATCCTCTTCGCAGCTCTTCTTTAATCTTTAATCTATTCGCCGACGGTACAGCGGCCCGCGGTTTTCCCTGTATTCCTGGAATTCTTCCAATCTCGCCGGAATATTTTGCTCCTTTTCACCGCTTCTAACTAACTTTATTCCGCGGTCTTAGCTCCTCGTCGACCTTGAGTACCCAGAATCCCATTCTTATCCAGGAAATTCGTATTCCATAAGAAGCAGTTGGCTTCTTTTCCTCCTCCTTCCCCCCTGAATCTCGTTCACGCGCCTCCCGTTCGCATCGCCGCCGTGTTCAACGGCCAAGGGTGACGGGGTGAGACTGAAGTGAAGGAGGGGAAGGGGGACGGAAGGAACGACGAAACTTGCGATAAGTCGATCCGTCAGGTGCGACCCCGAAAAGAAAGCTTTCAATGGAAACGTCTTGGGCTAAGAACACAGATTCCGTCGAACCTCCCGGGGATCGACGAACTTTTCGCAACACGGAGACCGAAGCATCCCTCTCTGTCCAACTTCGCCGAACTCGTTTCCCTTCCAACAGTGACGCGCAAACACGGAAGATCCTTGGAAACCCGAAGAATTCCCATGCCTCGTCGCGAACAGACCTTCGAACGCACACGATCCTTCACAGGGAATTCACATTTTGGCTGCCTCCTCGCAAGGAAACTTTTGGCGTTCGCGATACGTAAATTATGCAAGGGTTATTGCAAGAATCGGTGTTGCTTCTTGACGAAGTTCGCCAATGAAGCTCGAGGGTGCTAGCAATATTGCTCGCTCGGATTTGGGGAAAGACAATTCGGCGAAGGGTGTTGGTAAAAGTGCGGAATCCGGAATTTATGATCGTGGGTATATTGTTTGAGATGAGGGTAAATTTGTAGCACGAAGAAAAAATAAAAGGAAAAATATGAAGTAACCTTTTCTTGAAAGAAACTTTGTTTCGCATAGATTTGCATAACATTTACTTAACTAAAAATTCTTCACTGGAAATACAGTACTTTGAATTGAAATCCTAGGAACTGAGGATTCTTTGCTTTCGCAATAGAATAAAGTCAGTTAAATTAATATTTAACTTGATCGTTAAGTCCGGTATTAAAATGCGGTAGGATAGTGTTTCGAAAATTAATATTTATAATCATGGATCTAAATTTTCTTTCAAAACGCTTTCTATATGCCTTCAACTTACACTTTTATCCGAGAAATTACTTTATCTCCCCCTCACTTCTCCTCTCCTCCCAGTTGCAGAAGCAATTTTTCGCGCTACAAAGAATCGTTCTCAACAAGGGTAAAGAGAGCAATCAAATAAGTCCGTGAATTGCAGGTGCGAATATGCAGGGGAAAAAGGAATCACGTCGAGGGTCGAAAAGAAGTCGAAAAGATGGAAGAAGGAGCGAAAGAGGGAGAATCTACATCGATTGCGCGAGGAAGGTGCATCGATATATCTTGGACTCGGAGGTGTTTTCTTCCCGTATAAACTAGTTTCTTGTGTGCGAATCGCATGTAACTTCGGGGAGCACCGTAAAATTCTGAAAAATTTATTACTCGCTACCTCCATAACGCACTACGCATCTCCGACGCGATATCTTTTTTCCGGTCGACGCTCTCTGGGAACCGAGACGGACGATACATATTTAAGAGCTCGATCATCCGTCTGGTTCGCGTAAATTCTGACACGCCTATCGGGATAAATTTTTTAACGGGCTATGCAGCTTCTCAGGAGACTGAGAAAGTAGCTGATGCCTTAAAGGTTGCACTAGATGGCGATGAATATCTAAATAAATACAAAACCTATTCGGTTATATTTTAGTCAAATCTGCTTGACTAAATTTCAATGATTTATTCTTACCACGATTTTATATGCGGTTATTGAGAGGTTAAAAATTCAACAAAAATATGAGCGAGGATAATGAAAATGAGCAACATGGCATACTATAACAGATATGAAGAATAACGACTGATAATTTACCTTCATTAAAAATCCTATCTATAGATGGCTAAGATATTTTTGTAATAAAAATGAGCCTAAGTCTGATATAAAGTAGACTAGTTTTTATAGTACACATAATTGGCTCTGCGATATCGTCAAAGGTGGATCAAAATAGATCAGATTCAAGTCTGTGAAATTAACACTCCTAAGTGTTAATTTTTGTTAAATACCCATGTTATTCATTTGTCCAACAAAAATTTTCCTTTGTCCAACCCTGTGATTGGCCGATTGGGAAAGGGGAATCGACCAGTCACAGCGCCCGATTCACATTGTGACGTCACTGCACAGAATCGGGTGCTGTAACTGGCCGATTCCCCTTACCCCGCTGCAGTTTTAGCTTGGTGGCCGAGTGCCATCAAGTGGCCGGTATACAAATTCCTCATTTAATATTTCCAGATTGGTTAGCGCAAAATGCATGTGTGGTAGTGTTTTGAAAACGTTTTAATGTCAACTATATGAATATAAAATAAAAAATATACCGTTTCATTAAAAATGTACCCGTGACCTTCATACAGCTTTCCAAAGTCATCACAGGGTCAACTTGATATAGGCACCATATGTGCTCATTCGAACCTTACCAGTTTTGTCTTAACTATTTTTTTGTATCATCAATATTTCTCCTGATATTTAAGCGTTCATAGGAAAAACACACCCTGTATACACCTAAAGAATTGAAATTTATATGATCGAAAACCTAATGATCTAAATTCTTACTTTATCACGAGGTATGAATATAAAAGTTAAAATATTTTTAAAATTATCATTACGTTCTATCACTGAAACAAAATAAAACTAGCGAAATATTTTCTTATTAAGTACTTTTAAAAACTAATAGAAACGAAACGTCCTTCTTCCTGAAGGACAAGATGAAAAAAATGTTTTTTTTTTTTTTCAACATTGCAACAACCTACTCAAGAAGTTTCATCTTTCTAAACTGGCGTTCACATTTATCAAGTTATTGAACTTCAAGTTGCTTAAATTCAAGTAATATTAAATTACTTTATCAATGTGAACCTACTATATTTATCTGAAATATGTTTTCAAGTTTGTTTCAAGCATCAACTGAAATAGAAACTCTTTCAATTTTATTGGATTTGACAATGCAGTTTGAATAGTGTGAACGCCGCTTAAGGCAAAAAGTGGTAAGGAAGGATCACCCAACACATCCTACACCATCTTCAATTCTCTAACAACCATTGTTTACCAACACTTTAGATTCTTGACGAGCATTTGTTTCTAATTACCGGTATGCCATGCACGAATCATCCATTGAAACCGGCAGGCTATCTCGCAGAACGATTCACTTGGAATCGGCTATAGAGCATGACGGTCCTCCCATTCGAATACCATGCACGCACGAGGGATGATACCATGGCTACGTCGAAAACAATAAAGATGCCATGCTCTACGAAGGGTGCACAGGAGGAAGAGTAGGTGCGGGTGGGGAATGCCTGCCGGCATTCGTAATTCCGATGACGCGATAATGCTGACCACCCTGCCAGCCGAAACAATTTATAAGTCCCTATCTAGACGGGTCACTTTAAATTATGAAGCTCTTTATTACGGCGGCACGACGGAAGACGCTAAACGCGCTGAGTCGTTGTTGCGAAACCTATCCTTCCACACTACCTACGACCCTTTCACCTTGCTTACGTGTGCGAATTTTAGGTGTCACGCGGGCACAAACCTGAAAATTAATCTTGCAGGTGTCTAGCGTCGTACGCGATGCTAGTTGAAACTGAATCATCGAATCTATGTAGAAACCGGGGCGAGTAATTTATAAAGAGCATGCTCAAGTTTTGGTAGTATGGAAAAGATGCCATGAATATCCTCCAAGTGTCTAATCTCAATCATTAATAACACTAAAGGGAATTACAGAAACTGTTCCAATTCATTTTACGGAGATTTTCATTCGTTTCTGTTTAATTTAAAAAAGATGCACAAAATTCTACTTGATTATAAATCGCTTGATAATTACAATTCCCGGAAAAAATCTAATTAATTCTAGATTAACTGAGTAGAATCAAATTTATCAGCATACAATACATAACTTAAAAATCGTGTCAGAATTTATTATCATTTAAATGATGCTATATTATTTTACTAATTTTAACAACGAACTGTTATTATTAACTCTGGTTTCACATAACGATGGAAAGCATTGTTGATGTACTTGTGTAACAATTTTAGCATTTCCAGAATATAATATCAATACACAGATATAAATTGCTGCGAATATAAATACGAATATTAATAATAGATATTTGCGAAGATGAATAATTTTAACTATTGCATGCAAAGTATATTTAAGAATTTTATGCCTAATTACGTAAGTATATTTCCATTGAAATTAATTAAATTGACCTTTAAACGTATAATTAACGAAGCATTTGTTAAATATTGATTAGTTTACCTTACATAATTATAAGTATTATGTCAACAGTATACGTCAAGTTGTTAATTCGGCTTTTATTTGACAATTTCGTTTAATGCACTTAAAATTTTAGATTAGGTGCTGTTTGTCATTTGCTGCATCGTAAATGTTATGCATAAATAACATAACAACATAAGTGTTTTCACGTTTAGTGAAACTCAATGAAATTATGACCCTCTGCTGGTAATTTAACCCCTCATGAGTTTAACATTATAATAAAGCCCATCTAGCGGTTAATGGTGTCATTAGCTGCAGCTATTAATTATATGCACAAGAAAACTTGTTTGTACTAAATGAAGGTATAAGTGTCACGAATAATAGACATAAATAACAACTTGTAAAACGAATGTTCTTTCTTATTTTCCCGGAAAAGCAGTATTATTTCTTGCAAATTGAGAATTAAAATGTGTAATGAAATATAAGAATTTCCTAAAAAATACACAGACCTGATATTTATTAATAAAGTCCTCAATGTTTCATATTTTTAAATACAATTTCGAAGTTTCTGAAAGTATGAGTGCCAATACCAATGTCATGTTATAACCTTTCTCTCCAAATATTATTGAGGTAATAGTCCCAATTATGGATGGTGTCCCTATTATGGAGAGTTAACTACATATTATTAAAAGACACTGTATTTGCACAACACCTGAAAAACTTTTTTTTATAATATACTTAACTTCTCATTTTATTCAGAGGAATCAAAACTTTTTTATTTCAGACTCTTCTATTTAGTAAATTTCATATTTTAATTCTTAACCGGACACTTTGAGCACGATTTTTCGAACAGTCTGAGAAGGAGATGACAAGAACTGCAAAATCTCGAAAGACTTAGATTGTATGTGCATTCAATACTTTAAGTTGATAAGAAAAGAGCCCCACGAGCCAAGAGCATTTCAGTGCATGGTCTTTTATTTCCGAGAAATTAAAAAAAAGTGTCAAGAGCTGCTATGTATAAGCATAAACACAATTAAATTTCTTATTTACCACGTGGAAACAATGAATTATCTGACTTTCCGCTTTACATACATGTGCGGAACTGAAAGAAGGATATGTGAAGAACATCGATTTTGTAACTAGGAAAATAAAAAATGAGAAGGTAATCCATTATTTTTACGACACTGTGTTATTAATTTCTCGAAAACAAAAGGCCATGCACTCAAATCCTTTTGGAGCTATTTCCTCATCAACTTAAAATATTAAATACACATGCAGCCAAGTTGTTCGAGGTTTCGCAGTTCTTGCCATCTCCTTCTAAGGAAAAATAAATAATATACTTTTATGGAATAAAGTTCCTGTATTTAGAAAAAAAAGTAAAGTGAATTTTAGTATTCCTTAACCTAAGCACTTCCTTTTTGAAGACTATGTAATGGGTACTATAACTCTTTTCTTTTCTTTCTTCGGTATTTCATTCATTTTCAATGATTCCGTAAAAAAGACCATTTGAGGATTTCGGATGAATTAAACTTACTAGGGGACACGACTTTTAAGAATCACCAATAGTTTTGTATGATTTTTCGGCAACAATACGTTCGCGAAACGATTAATCTGTTCGTAATAATTGGATAAGTTAACCTACCGCAATTTCGTGAGAAATTAATTTATTTCACCGGAATAAGGAAGAATCTTTATATGCCACGAATTAACTCGTTCTCCCTGGTCAACAGATTAACAAAAATTGACCAAAACCATGATATTGAACCGTCAGAAATGACCTTGTAGAAATGGATTAATTATTCCAGTCTACAGATTGCGCAATCACCAACGCAAAGTCGTTACCACGGCTAAAGTCTAATAATTAGCCGGAAATATATTCGCGAGACCGACGACACGAAGGAACACCTATAATTCACGATTCATTAATGAAAATTGAATTTCGCGTAACGATGCCGACAAACGCAGCTCGTTCACGCCCCCGAGCAGCGTTCTGCAACGTTCGTCGATTCGTCCATTATCCGAATTTCAATTAGTCGACCTTCCCCCTCGTGCGCGGAGGCACGATAATGACACTACCTGCATGACCTGAAGCTATGAAAAATAACGTGGCTACGCGCGTCGCTGAAAATCGAACGTTTTGTGCACCCCGAGGTTCGTTAATATTCGGCGGGAAAAGAATATTTCGCGAAATTGTGCACGTTTAATTAATTGAAAATATAATTGCGGCCAGAGGTGGAGGGAGGGCAGTGGAGGGGGTGGACCGTTTGTCTGCGGTTCTCTTTCATGTGGTATCGAAAATCCATTGTGTTCGAGCGCGATGCAGGTCGCACAAACAATTCGTTAGAATTTCTCGTGTCCGCATTACAAAGAGAGCTTTGGATAATGCTATTGCTGATATTTATCGACAAATAAGAGATTTTTTCACAAATTTCTTTCCACTGTAATCTCTCTACGTGCTTATCTCCCAAACTGTTCGAAATTCAAATCAAACTTACTGCATCTCTTGGTTATTTAACTCTAGATAAAATACGAAAAAATGGGTCTGGACATAAAAGACCCGGGGGTGGTAACGGAAGCAGTAAAAACAAGGGAGATAACGGAATGTTAATTAACATTACTCGATTTTTTTAGTTAATATAGTCTTATTCATCAAAGATATTTTGTTGACCAACCATACGCCATCCATAATCTACTTTTGAAAAAATCGATTAACAACATAAATCCAATGGTAAAAAAATCAATATATCCTCAAAATTTCATTTAGATATCTTAACTATTAACAGAACTGCACAACTTTGAATCATTCTTGACAGTTTCTTAAACTCTAGATCAGTTTTTTGGAAACACGATTTTTGAAGTGAATGAACGCTGTATTTCGCGAACCACTCAGTCGATGTAGATCAAATTTAGAAACCTTATATCGTACCTGACGATCTCGCATTTCTTAAAATTTACTTGTAATTTTCAGTAATTAAAATGTCATTTCTTGCATCAAAATTTTACACTGTAACTTAAAACGATCACCACTTTATAATCAAATGAAATTTTAAAATTTATAAATTGTCAGATACTACTAAATTTTATTTCATTTAATAATCTATTCCATTTTTCTGTTTAGGTGTATCATTTGTGCCACATATTCATAGACTAACGTTTAAAATAAACGCAACTTTCACTTATCAACGATATTTACTGTAATAAAATTATTCCATAAAACTTTAAATTAATATAGTTAGAAAATACATTTAATAAAAAATATTTGAATACCTCAATGAAAACAAATTTCAATAAAGTTGCGAGTTCGTAGTACGAATTATTATTGTAAATTTGCGAATTATCCACTTATTACTCGAAATTCCATTTTGTTTCATTAATTATCTGTATTTAATAACTAGTTGATGTAAAACAGTTCAAATATTTAGTCAGCTTTTCGTGAGCAAATTCTATAATTGTAGTGGCTAATTAGTATCCTCGACATCTAAAAGCGTTCATCGTACATAAAAAATTCATTGATTTTTACTCGATAACTTTAATACTCAATAATAACTCACAACCTAACCAGAGATAAATATTGTTTCAGAAGTACATAACAACCTTCAATACTTATTAATAAAAGAAAAAAAGCTTCGATACTTGCATAAATGGTTATGTACATACAGATTTATGAAAATGAATGTATCTTGTTATTTTTCGTTAGAAACCTCTATGTTATTACATATAAAGTTAACTCTAATTGTAACGAGTAATTACAGTTTACATAAAACAGAACAATAAAATCATTCGAATTACGTGATAATCCATGATACAAATAAATGCTGTGACAACATTTCACGTACCTCTGACGTAGAGAGCAACGTCGTGGCCCAACGTGATCCTTGTAATCCTTTCTACCCCCCCTAATCTCGGAGTTTCTCTCGAAGTTTGATATTACACGCAAAGTTTCATCAATTCACACACGTTCTCAAATATAATTGCATTTCAGTCACAGAGTTCCTCCAATTAATGTAATAAACATGGCGGAAATTTTAAATAAATTTCACACTCTGATTACACGACACGCCATTATTGCTTTATAAATAACCATATACTTTGGAAATATCACACGTCAATGATCCTAATAGTACACGATTTATAGATTGATCCCGAGTACCAACGCATACCCGAACGAACCACGTAAAAATAGTATCTAAATCACGTCTCAGAATAGTAGATTACATTTATCCAGGATTATCCAGCAAATGTAGACCTCGCAACACTTCCGATCACATTTCCGCGGCGAAACCCGATTCCGTTACAACGTGTTGCCGGAATCACTAGCGCCGACGTGGTCGGTGTTCGATTCTGGAACTTTGACGCAATGTTCGCGCCAAAATACGAAACCGTTCGATTCTCTGATTACGAGACGAAAACTCGTGTAGCACGCACGACAACACCACACTTGGCCACCGAACGGTGGCCGAAGCTCGAACACGAAATCGACGAAATCGAAAATTGATTATGTCGACGCAAATCACCGAATTTTCCGAACGAGCCACGAGACATGCAAAACATCCGCACGCTTCCCGACGACTGAAAGAGGGGCCGAGCGTCTACTGCTATTCTGGCGCACAGTGCGCATGCGACATAAACAAACCGTAAAGGGACGCTGGGTGGGAAGAACGTGTGTGTCCATTGTTCTCGATTAACGGCGTAATCGCGGAAACTGAGAAATATGTATGTACGATCGAAGGGCACCTTCTATTGCAACGGTGGACAAATTGTGGCTTTACTGGATACTTCATCTGGCTTTCGGGAAATGTAGCCAAGCAGCGGAAGAACGTGCGACAACGGTAAGTCGAACTTTGGTTATAGTCGATCGAATGAGACGAGGCTGTAGATGTAAACAAGGGCGTGTGATCGACGACAATTGGAGGAAACCAATGTTGCCAGTGTCGATTTTCACTTTAATACGATTGGATATCTAAAATAGTACGAAAATAGAAGAAGAAAAGCTTTATTGTGGGAAATTAAAAGGGAAGATAGAAATCTATATAAGTAATACAATGAAAAGGAGTTATGTAAAACTCCAATGAAGTTTAATATGTGAATGTTCATATTAGGTTAGATCATATGCATACTCGTGAATAAAAACATTTTTTAATTAATCCCAATTCAATTTAAATCCAACTCAAACTTCAAAAAGTTACATGGCATAAATGTGTACATAATATTAAAAATATTTTTGCGTTTATCTCGGAAACTAACAAGGAGACCTCGGATTTTTAAGAAATTTGATACTTTCCGAACATAAAGATCCTTATTCAAACATCAATTTCTCGGAATAGTGAGATGCGCTTTTCAAAAGAACGATAGCGACGATAACGTGTACAGAGAAAAGTTCCAAATAATTGCCAAATGTTTATTTATACACTTCCTTAACATCATTTAATTTCAGTTTAAAATATACAGAATTTAGGTTAAATTTTATACAAAAAAAGTAATAGTTAAATGCCATATGTTTTACTTTCTAAAATCTTTAAACTAGACTTTAATACACTGTGAAAAATAGTAGTTGAAATTATATTAAGGAGTTAAATATTTTTATCGATCCGATAAAAGATACAGCATTCCAGTAGTTCTGACGAGGTTCAACAACCACAATTTCATTATGTTAGTTGATAAAACGCGTATCCACAATACTGAAAATAACATTTGACTGTTGTTGAGTAGAAAAATTAGATCGCTAGAAAATCGTGACGATAGTGACGGAAATATGAATGAGGATTTAACGTGCTTAAAGTACGTGGAAATCTAGCTTGACACATTTATCTTCTTGTACGCTGGTTTGAATACTTTTATAGTTTAACTTATTTCAACGATTCAAGTTTAATATTTTTCTGTCAATAATTATTTTAAAAATTGTATTACAGTATTTTAAATATGTTATTTAAATCCAGGAATTGTTAATATGTAGAAACATATTTAATCGCTGGCGATTGAATCGCTTTTTCAGAAAATTTTTAATCTTTTGAACTTAAATAACATCGCTATAAAACTTGTACAATTTTCACAAATATGTATCATTTTGTACACTTATTGTTAGTTTTAAACGCACAGTAAAATATAAAGTTTCAAATATCTGTGTTAACAACGTTCAAATATTTATAGCCGAATAATTCGATTAACTGAAAATGGCCACATTATTTTCTATTAAAGCATTTCCCCGAAGTTCTACCGTCTATTCTTACCCTCTTCTCTTTTCGTCCCTTAACTGTTTTTCTGCCCTTTTTCTCATCAATTTTTCAGCTTAAACGTCTTCCCTTAAATTCCACTTGGCATTTTCATTTCCTCTTTCATCAACGTGCGTGCTAGAACGGCAACTGCCAAAGCCTTCGTCAAGAAAGGTTATATCTCCGAACGACATAAATCCGAAATAATTTAGTTGGCAAAGTCTGTGATATCGTACGACTCTTTAACAGCCTCGTAAAAGATGAATCGCGCGAATAATAATAGCCCTCTCCGTGATTGACCATTAACATTAACATTATTACATGACGCGTAAGGGACTCCATTCCCCTTTTACTGTAGACGCATAAAATATTACGGGAACGTAGAAGTATCGTCGTTTTCACCTGAGACATTTTTCCATCTTTTCCTGAATTCAAATCACAGTACAGGGAGGTTTGAATGAAAAATTCAATTAGTTTTACCATGTTTTTCATTACATCGACGGATTTACACGTCCACGATTTAATGCACTGAACAGTTGTATTTTTATTTTGAGAATGGACAATTTTTTAAGAGAAGCATCGAAAGTTTTCTGAAAGAATGGAAGAAGTCCTCTAATAGTGGATCGAATAATACATCAAGAGATAACGTCGTATATTCAGTATACAAAACAGCGAAACTTCTACTTGCCTACTACAACAGCAATCTTGCATAGAATTTCATTTATATTTCAAGCTTGAACTAAACAATTCATTCTTCGAAGTTTCAAAGGAGAAACGAAAGAAAGGATCGCAAACAATGTTGAATATTCTGTAAAATCTCCACAACATTCTCTAACGCGTTCTCATTTCAAACTCCACGTATTTCAGAATTTCTATGAAATCGCTGGAATATTTTGAACAGCAGGAAAATACGGTTAAGCGCGTTGTTTTGGATAAAAGAAGCTGGCGTTAAAAAATACAACGGTTTTAATGGTATCTAATTTCTCTGTCGCACATTGTTGGCGTATAGTCTTTACACGGTATAATTTTATGACTCGACAACAGCGAGTTTATAAAATGCAAGAGGCACGTTCCTGAGATCATTTCATGCTGCGACAATTTAAATTTGTTTTATCAGTGTACCTAATAATGAAAACGGGATTATAGCTTTAGCTTACAGTTAAATCTTGATTTTGACTGTTAGTTTTTCAATTTGGAAACTAAATAGCAGAACACGTAGATGTAAAATTAAAGGCAGATCAAAACGATTCTACATGTTTCATATGAGGGTAATGTTGTTTTCTATGTACATCTCAATATATTGAAGCAGTGCACAAGGATTATGCAGCGTTAAAAATAACGACGAGCTTGCAGCGAAAAAAAATTGTATCTCGTTGGCACGCTGATGTATTTGCTGTTATCTAACTTTATTTATTAGACGCTATTATAATTCGTACGATTGCTTATCATTCGGTCCGTTACCATATGGGAAAGCATAATTCAGCGAGCTATCTCATTCTTTCTAGTCCTCAGTAACGTTTTCCCTCTGCCACCATTTCACGTTAAATGGAATTCAGTTGGTATACCATGCCCTGGGCTAACCTGCCTGCTACGATGAGCTTTATCGTGCCAACATAGCTATAATACGGGCATAGCGTGATAGATGAATCATCGCAGTCGTTGCCTCGTTCTTAGTTCGCACGCACTTGCACGACCATCGATCTCTCGTGTTTCTCAAAAATGCCAATCACTGTACTACGTGCTGACGAAAACTCTGATAACGATATGAAAATACGTGTCTAGTAAATTAAACATTTATCACAGTAGGATGATGGATGTTCAGCTAACTGGTGAAATTGTATTTACCATGAAGAAATTATAAGTATACTTATTTATATGTATCTACATTTATAATAATGAATGATTAGACAATTAAATATTGATCATTTATTCACGGGAGAATCGCATTTCCTGTAGTTTGCTGTTTACTTTTAACGATCCAATAGCAAATTTAATTTTCATAAATTCAAATATCTGATTTTAATTTATTCATGTAATAATATAACATATTATTTGTCAACAAATTCAATCAAATATTGAGTATTGGTATATTGACCATCACATTTCTAATGAAGTTTCCGTTAAAATTTGGTTAAATTGTTGAGACAAAATCTATGAACATAGATCTTGTTATAATGACATTATTATAATCTTCTTAACACTTTTCATCTGATATTTTCAATAATTATATGTAGTGTGTAATGTTCCCTAAACGTACTCGTCAATTAATATGTTTTGGTGGACTATTAAGATGGTTACTTTTGACATTAAAGAAAATATCAGTTTCCTTGGTAATGCAACTTTTCGGACTAAAAGATTATGTATATTTTATAAATAGCAATAATATAATCCTTTTCATGCAATTATTACATTCTATGTTAAAAAATTCAATTATCAATATTTTAATTAATTTGTAATTTTATGTTTTATATCGAACGCAGGGATGACGAACATTTTAATTGAATACACTAAACGAACGTCCATAGGTTCGCAAACAAACATATAATCGTCGGATTTGTGTATTGCATCGCGGATTTACGTAATTAAATATCGATTCGTTAGCCGATAATTGATCGCTTAACAAACATGCGCGACAAAGTTGCTATTTCTGTGCCTCCAAATGAAATAAATGTCAAAATACTTGTGACAACGGAAAAGGGAGCAGAGTGAGTTTGCTTGGGACGTAAACACGTGAC
Source organism: Perdita meconis (assembly GCA_030770465.2). Taxonomy (NCBI): domain Eukaryota; kingdom Metazoa; phylum Arthropoda; class Insecta; order Hymenoptera; family Andrenidae; genus Perdita; species Perdita meconis. The sequence continues at coordinate 1,708,098 of JASKOS020000015.1, read as the reverse complement.
TTCCGCAGGAAAAGCAATTAGCTGTTCCGAATATTCCATTATCAGGCGTTTTGACTTATTTATTACTTTGCAATTTCGAAAATGCCTGGATATTAATTAATATTCATCGAATGACAGATAGTGGGAAGGGAACACAGGCTATGTCAAGTATCAATCGGAGCTGACATAGTATTTGAAATACAATAGAAGCGTTTTCAAATTGAATTGAGTAAAATGCTTTTTTGCAGAAGGTATTCGATTACCTAAATAATTCTTGAATTAGTTTAATTACTTGAGTAAATTGAACAAATCGACATATTAAATAACTTGAATGTTTGAACAACTGTGTTATATTTGTGTGAGTTACTTGATTCACAAAAATAATTTGAATTTTTATTTCATGATCGATTTTGAGGTAGTTGTAAATTATAATTAGGCTGTGTATTTTTATGCAAAATAAAATGTTTAGAAACGCATATAATTAATTGAAATTCGAGTAACAGTGTAATTTGAATTATATTGTTGATATAATTGTATATTTTCGCATCTGTCAACAAATCCGAAGATTTTTAGAATATCTAGAATTATTATAAATGCATTAAATCCGCAAGTCTAATTATAACGTTACTGGAGAATTCTGCAAAGCAACAGGAAAAATTAGAGACGTTCTAGCTGCATAATTCCCTGTTCTGTGGTTAACAGACGTGTTTTGATCTAAAACGACATTTCACAACTCTTTCACTGCTGCTTAGAGCTCCGACCTCCCACTCGGCGCATCAATTCTAAAAGATGTATTAAAAATCACCTTCGGCTTACTAAATCGAATCAAAACGCCCGTCTTTAAATCGAAGCATTACAGTACCGTCGTTGCTTCAAATGGCTTGCCTCGTTATACGATGCCTCTAAACCAAATTAGGATACATCTCGTGGCCAGCATAAAAGCAAAACATTGATCAATATTGTATTCAGCAGAATGAATTTTTGCGCACACAGGACTGTCGAAGCTAGAGCATGTGTACATTGTTAAAGTCGTTAGCTGTTCGAATTAACCGAATTATTCGGTTACATCGAGAAACGGCGGTGTCTTCATTGAGTTACAACTTAGACGGATCCTAGCGGCATATACACGCGGAGTTTACGGCAGCCGAATTAGCATGCAAATTCGATGCATTGAATTTCATAGTTTCGACAGCTGTAACAACCGAATAGATTCGTTGTGACGTGCCGTGCTCGTCGACAACGTCGTAGTCATCGCCGTTCGCCCACCGCCCGTCTGTTCCTGATAAGCGAATTGTTTAGCCGACACAGACTTGCCGCTAAGCAAGGAATTAATTCAATTTCGCCGCGATACCAACGTCGAGGTTGCCTCGCATCTTCCCGTAGGAGCAAGAATTTATCAGACGGTTCGGAGGAACTGTAACTTTCGACTTTACCGCGATTGCGGATTTAATGATTCACGAAATGCTAAGGCAGCTCGGTTGATCGAAGGCGCGCAGAACAGAACGTTTATCGATCGCTGTTGCCGTCTTCGGTCTCCGCTAGTCACAAAATTAACTAAGTTAATTGTGCACTTCGCCACGATGTTATAACCAATTATTTTCATGGGGAGCTACATATCAAGCTCAAGCACTACAACTCTCATTATGACTCTTTAAAGGAAGAAGTTATTTCACATTTCGCTATGTTTATTGAAAATTACAGTTGACACTCCTACAGGATCTCTAAAAATAAATCTTTTCAAATTTCAATAAAAAAGAATTAACAAAGACTGTTTTCTAAGTATCAATTTAGATCATACAGGATGTGTTGGAAATCGTGGTAGAACCGGGCAAAGTGTAATTCTACATATATGAAAGAAATTTGTTTTTAGTTTAGCATACAATTTTGTTTTGGAACGTTATTGGTGGGAAAATTGATTCTAAACAATTATTAATTTTGCAAGCAATTGCATACGATGTGATTTTTGAGTGTTTATAATAGGAATAATTTGATAACAGTTACTGAAGAATTACTAAACATACTATATCATACAAAGTTCGTTAAAGTTGCATATTCAAAACTTTAAAATTAAACATTTGAAGAGTTAAAAAAGGAAATTTGAAGAGTTCTTGAGATTTTAGTTTAAAATTACAAATTTAAGAACTCGAAGTTTGAGATTAAGAGACCTAGAATTAGAAATTTAAGGATTTGAAATTAAAAAGATTTCGAACTGAAAATTTAAAGTTTGGAAAATTTGAAGATTTCTACTTACAAATTTAGAGGTTTTTAGAGTTAAAATTGAAGATTTAAAGATTTCAGCTTGTAGAATAGAAAATTTCAAGATACAGATTTAAAGATTTTTAGAGTTAAAGTTGAAGAAGTGAGGGTATGAATTTGGAGATTTGAAAAGTTGAAATAAGAAAATCGAAAAATGGAAATTTACTTACTACTAAAGTTACTAAAGTTACACTACAATGCAGTGTCTATCACAATACTTAGGTATAATTTATATTACGTATATCATTCCTTAAAATCGATTTTCTCAAAAACGAAGCCTCAGATAAAAAACATTTCCTATTTTTCAAAGTCTGTTCCCATTCGGTTGTGCTACGATTTCTGCACCACCCTGTATATTTAGTGTCATCATTAGATTGCGCATTTTTATGCAAATCAAATTTTTACAAACATAAATAAATAATTGAAACTTGAATAACAGCGCCTATTATATCTTATTTTTTAAACATTGTAACTTGAATAATATGTCTGCTGAAGTTTTGTCAAATTTGGCATGTATTAACTTTCTTGTAGATCTTTTGCATACTTGATGTCGTCATAAATGAATAAAATCCGCAGTCTAGTTATCATAATTAATCGAATCCGTTCCACTCGACTGAAAGTAGAATAACGATGTTTTTGTATGCAAGTTGTTTCTTGCACAATTGTTTAACTAGTACAAATAGGTATCGTAAACAATACTTTGTAAATTATTACGTTCCAAAAAGTAGACCTTAATCCGTGGATATAACTAAAGAAAAACTTTTTTTCCGGAAAATACTATTTTAAATGGAGAACTAGTTTTCAACAACTTCTAATGTTTATATTATGAATTTGATATTTAGTAATACCTATGTATTTAATGGTAAATGGTAAATGTGACCTTGCAGATAGTTTTCCCGGTAAAGTAAGATTCTTTATTTTTTATTAAAATATTTTATATTGCTGCACGTACTTATACGATGCTGTGACAATAACTCGTTTATATAAAAAAAATAATATTTCTTACTTATACGATACTTTTATCGAAGTAAATTAAACTACTTATAAACAAATATAAATTTGTCTTGATGACGATCCAAAACTGTATGAGTACTCTTATTCCTGGAACTATAAAGAGCAGTAGTGGAACGATACTATAGTATAGTATTTTCATGCACACCATTTCCGTAATAAATGCATATTAAACGTATAAAAAGCGCATGTTCCCAATAGCTCAGGAAACATGTCAGGAATATTTTACTTGCACATATTTCAATTAGACATGCGTCGCCACGACGCGTAAAAGAAATGAAATCGCTTGACGAGAGATGGCGAGTAACTAAAGCAGACGATCGATGTCGGTTTATACCGCTAAGCCGGATCATAACATTAGCATTTGTAACCAGAAGTTCAGGTACCATACCGCGGCGTTCTGCGTGTAACAGTGCGAAAATTGATATCGGCCACAAGAAACTTCGGTATCTTACACGCGTTCAACTAGGTGTATGCATGTTCCTCGTGGCAGTCCCGTCAGAATAATCGCTTCTAAGCAGGTATTATCGCTGCCATGACGGCGCTGGCATGTCGCAATTTTTTCTTTACCGGCATGCGATCTTCACACGCTCACGAGCACCTATCTCTACCATGGATCTTCGACGTTCTCGCTGCATTATCGCACGATGAAAATTATGAAGAGTCCGATATACGATCGACGCTATTGTGAGGAATAAGAACACGTAGATCCTTAACTGAATTTATAGATTAATCCTCGTATCGCTTTACTCATTGAATTAAAATTCAGGCAAAGTTATCGCCTTTTTTGTATGTCACAGGAAGATAATACATCTTCAAGATAATACGTCTTTTTTACCCAATCATGTATTTTATTTCTTTAAATATTTATTTTAATTTTAATAAAAATATAAAAAAGGTAGTGTTCATATTTACAGTTGGTTATACCTTTATATTTTATGAAAATATCCACATTTAAAATCGCGTGTTAATAACTGAAATTCAAATAATTCAGATTTTTAAGAAGAATGTAGTAGAGTTAAGTACACTAGTAATTAGTTTGGTCATTTTCTTTCTAAAGCTGTGCAAAAAATGCTGTTAAAGATTAAACTCTCCGCTATTACACTTACAAATATACATATATATCTTGCATCTTATTATTAATAATAGCGTTAAACACTAAGTACTTAATTCTGGTGACAGCACGTTATACGATTTTACTTGAATATCAAAATAAGCCTAATAAAAAATGTAGGGAAGCAGTCATTACAATTTCCACAAATAATAAAGTAGTAATAACTTTTTACAAGCTTTAGAAGGAAGTGACAATGATCCATCGCTAGAGAAAATTTATCTGGTAAAAAATAAAAAAGTTTAGCATCACATATATAGTTTGCACCACCTAGTAATATATCATACAATAATGGTTTATTCCTTCGAACATTCGGCACATTTTTTATAACACAATCAATGTTGTATAACACTTTTTTCTCTTTTTCGAATGAATTGTGTAACCTTGATATATGCATAACATTGCGTGTTACGTTGTTACTATGTACAATGTACATGCAGTTTAACATTTTACAAAAACTATACCAACTACAGTAATAATTATACTAAAAATACATTTTATACACTTTTCTTCAAGAATTCCGCAAACTATATTTCGACTAAATCAGTGATTCTCAAAGTGGATGTTAGTGCTGCTCCGTGGAGCCCTAAAAGTCTCGAGAAGGGCACTAAAGGACTGAGGGGGTTGCAAATAATAAGTGGAGTTATATTTACTTTCGTATTTTTAACAACAATATTTTAATAATGTACATACATAAGAATAATACCTACAATTCTCACAGTTGATTTGCAAGTAGCTGGAAATAAACCCAGTTCCTTCTTTGTATTCAAATTCTTCGATATTTTTAAATTCGAAAAGGAGAACGATTATATTCCATAACCAATATTTGTTATAATCTCTCGCCTAAAAAAAAAAATACTTGCATTGAGGAATTTCAACACACGAAAAATAAAAGGTTAACTCTCTGTCTATCAATATTTTCAATTGAAAAAAGTTCAAAACTCATTAAACTATACATTTTGATCACAGTCCTACCAACCAGCAAGTGCTCTCTATCATAAACCCACTGCATACAAAAATGGTAGAAACTCAGTTCAGACCTGAATGCCTTCCATGCACCACATCCTAAGAACGGCGTCGTGAACCTAACAGCGATTCGCGAGCGCAAATACGATCGCAAGAAACAAAGCCGAGTGTTTTCGAGTGGTCGAGCAAAAAGCTCGGTACGTCGCGTAGACGTCTTCGTAGGATCCGCGATCCGAAACGCAGGGCAAAACACTATCTACGCGTGACCGCCGTGGAACGTGCTGGCATGTATCGTCGATCCGGCTGGTTTTTCTGAAAGGCACGGTGAAGCGACGTAAGCGGCTTAAGAACACGTTACCTAACGGTAAACGGGTTAAAGCTCGCGGTGGGAGCCGACTTTCGCGGTGGCAGCGAACTCTCCTCACGTTCTCGTGGCACGAGCACCACCCTTAGCATGCAAGCGTTGCAAGCATTCGAAGGGGGTAGACGGGGTGTTAGAAGGAGACGGGGGCACGAATGGGAGGAGGAGGAGGGGGCACGAGTCGCTCGTATATTTTGCTAGCGCCAGCTTTCGTGCCGTTACGTTACCCCATTCGTGCCCGGCCGTGGTTGCGAAGCTGGATAGCTGGTGGTTCCACGGAAAATAGCTCCCCGCCTGTCTCTGACCGGACGGAATGCACACGGGCTGCTCTTCTTATCCAACCGGCAATCTATTCGCGCTGGCCCACTTTCTTACACGTCTCCCGTCGTCCCCCATTTCTCTCTTTATCTTTGTTTCTAGCTTTACTTGCGAGCTCTTCACTCTTCGCCGTTATTTCCACCGCGGTTCGCATTGTACTTTATTTCACGGTCCCCGGGGGCCGGCGAGTTCCTCCGGAACAAATAGCTTCAGATTAGCGTGTTTCCCATTATTCGACGGCAAACACCCGTGTAGGAAGAGCCAACGGATGAAATTAGTAATTACTTTAATGGAACATCACTTGTTGGATCCAGGCGGTATCGGCTTGATAGAGTTATCCGGTTTATCTGATAAGTGGATATATCTGTTTTGCCCTTTCCGTTTCCGGCTCTCAAATCCCAGGCCACAGGGGTGTTTGCGCAAGAACGGAGTCGTGTAGATTCCGTCGAGCGTGACTTTTCAGAGAAATGAGCCCTGAACAGTGGCTATCTGTCACCAGGCACGCCCTTTGCCCTCCGGAGGGCGAAGAATATTTTTTCACGTTTGGAATGCAAATTTTAATGGAGTTGCTAAAGAAGCAGGGATGCGAGGAGCGTCGACATTGTCCCTCGAATGGTACCCATTGCGAGGCAAAGGTAACCCGCGATTGCGATGCAAAAGAATAAATGCGATAAAACGGTTCCATTTCCAGCATCCATGAAAACGCTTCTCTACTTTTGCACATGCTCCTATAAACGCGCTCTTACGACTGTTCCCTTGTTCAGAATTTCAGCCTAGTTGTTCTGCATATAAGTTGCACCCTTCCCTGCAGATAGTGCAGTTTATTCACAGTGACCCAGTTGCTTCTTTTACACCGTTTCAGTAGCTACAAGATTTTCTTCCCCCGCCAAGCGTACATCACGCAACTGTCCGTAAACTTGAAACGCGTAAACGTAAAAGATTGGAACGATAACCGAGAATCTTTGTAGCGATGTAAAAAAAAAAAATGAGATAAGTGAAAGTGTAACTTTCGGAGTCCGGTGGAAAATATTAGCGTAAGGAATATCCATCTCGCATGTAATTCTGTGTATTATTTTAAACTGCATCAAATTCTAACGGCCTGTAAATTCTTATCGTACACACCGGTTACCTTCTTATCAGAGATGCCATTTATTCACGCTGGCCCACTTTCTACTCGCGCCTCTCTTCCCATCGTCTTGATGTAACCCCATGTATATGTATCTACGCGATCCTATACCTATCTTCACGTTGCTTTCTCATATTTTTTACGACGCGAGGTACGTACAAATGACAATGCATAAACTGTTTCCCCTCGTATTTTGATGATGAAAAGAATGTGTTTATGTTATATTAACGCGATTGTGTTTAGAATGACAAGTTGCATTTATAGAGGATTGTTCAATAAACAAAGAAACAAACAGCTGTTGTATTCATATTGTTTATGTAATAAATATTATACATTTTTTACTTTTCAACATAATTTCTTGCTACAAATGTACACTTACCCCTAGTGTTTTTATCAATTGCAAACCATTTTTCATCTTGCTATCTATGCCACTGTTGCACGTTGATTTAATCTGGGTTGTTACGGCGAAATTTCGATCCACATCATAATTTTTTTAGACAGTGGTAATGAGTACAAACTTCGCCGCAACTCCCAATTTGTTCTAAAAATTCATCTTCCTCCTATCAAAAACCCCCTTTAAATTTTACTTCTTTACTGCTTATATTCAAAGGTATATTATATGTTTGTATATTTTTAGCAGCAACTTTGATAAAATATAATAATAAAAGCCATTCTTAATAAAAAAGCTTTTAATAAAAGCTTTGATATTCGTGGTTTCCCAACTACTAAGGGGTAATCATGAACACTATTTATTTTCTACAAAAATTGCAAAGCATCCTCTAGATGTACTCTGTCCATCAATGCATTTTTCATGTAACACATAATTCAATCTTCATTTGAAGGGTTCTCATATTTTTCTTTACAATAAATACGGTAATATTCATATTCGTCGTTCTTTATGTTAACTTTCTTCTTTCTTATTTTCTTTTTTTTTAGTATTTCTTCTTCCGTCTGTTTTTTTATTTTTCCTTAAAAATATTCTCTTTTTCACTCTCCCCTACATGTTTCAAACAAATTCACTTCGTTATGAATAATGAAATTGACTAATATTCACATTACAATTTTCAGTCATTTTTGCTACTGCAATTTACATTTACTTATCATAGGAAATAGGTTCAGTAAAGCTGAGTTTATGTTAGGCAACTTTTGGTCGTCGAACCGAGTTGACTATTTTCGATTTTATATTGTATCTCACAAACTGCAAGAGAGAAGAAAAGAGTTTTAAGGCAAAAATTACTTTTTTTAATTGTATTTATCAATTATTTAAATAAGTAGAAAAAGTTATATACAAAAATGTTACTAATTTTTTCTGAAATTCATGTTCCACAGGTGTAATTAAGAAGAGTAACTTTTGTCTTAAAAGTTTTGTTTTGTCCTATTTCTTACAGTTTGTGAGATATAAAATAAAGTCGAAAAATATTAATTAATTCATTTCAACCTTTTAGAGTCATTTTTTTATCATAAAAATTGCGCAATACATATCTTTGGGTGCTCTACGTATCCCCAAAGTACCGTAATCTTCTAATTTTCGGATTGGGAACCTTTTTTCGTAAATTCCTCGTAAAAATCTAAAATAGCACTTTAATTGTTAACTTACCTTCATAAATGTAAACAGCGAAATTTTAATAGAATGTGCAAACATAAGAAACGTAGATAATAATACGTACCTTTCTACTTCTATAATTTTTATTATCATTGAAACAGTTAGTGATTGAAATAAAATGCCTGATTGCATAAGAAGTGCCAAGAAACCATAACAGTGTTAAAAACCGAGAAAGGGAAACGTGTACACAGAAGTGTTAGCAAAAGAAGTATGTTGTTACAAATACTGAGCTTATAAACCTGCCATAGCTTCAGTCGCCCCGCACCAGTCAAAACGCACATGAGCAACGTTCTGCTTGCTGAAGGTGCAATTTATTTTTGCTGGTCCACTTCTTCTTCCATTTTCTCACGGTTGTCTGCCCGCTGGAAGTAGTTTCGTGAAGTCTATACGTTCTTCCTCTCTCATCATGCAACATCTTGGCACTTCGTTTTTCACGCCTGTCATGTTTAAACGGTGTGTTGCGTTAGAATTTTTGTAGATTTTACGGGAATGAATATTGTGCAAAATATTGAAAATGAGGAAGAATATCCGTCCAATTTTTTAAAATAAATTACTTGGTTCTATGCACGCAGTTTGCGAAATGGGATTTAAAAAATGTGATTACGGCAAGTAGAGAAACCAGTTATACTCAGTTTCGTTCTGCTTGTCCCTCGGATATCTATTTATGTGATTATTTTATTTCATCCTTTCTTCTTTTCCATTGTCATTTGTTACTACGCTCGTAATTCCAACTCTCCATCCCGCAACCCCGTATTCCTTTTGCATTCCACGAAACAGCAAATCGGATTTAACGAGGCAATGCACGCTGCGTGAAATGTAATTTCCAGGTAAACTAGGAGAAAAGGTTGTGTGCAGACACAAATGTGATTTTAATGTGTAGTACGTAAAGTTGTCTGATGAAGCTCGATGAAACATAAAGTAGATTAATTTGGTTTAATAAGATTAAAGTCTATAGCAATTTATTCATTTCGAATGAATAGTCTCATAAATAACGACAGTCTCGATAAACTTGATCATTAAGGTGAATAAATTATTCCCATAGAAATATTTCGTAGTTTTTTTTTTTTTTACCGAAAGTCATCAAACTTTTGTGTCACAAGGAAAATCGCTTCTGCTTCTTGTCAAGTTTCAGTCTCCGGGGAATATTACGGGAGAGGATAAACGAAAGGAAGACGATCAAAGTTGTGTCTGTTAAGTTCTACGATGGAGTCAATTAAAAGTTCTGGAGACTTGGAACCTTTTCGTCGTGCATACGAATCCTTGTCAGCGTAGCACACAAGAATTTTTCACTCTGCCGGATATTACAGGTTGGGCTTATGCTTGTGGACGAAAGAGTCTTTCCGAACACGGGTATAAGAGTCTTACTTGCGTCTACATCAAAGATTTACAATCTTAAACACCAAACGATATTTGTAAAACTTTTAACGAAATGTACATAGAACAGGAAGTTAATCAAATCTGTTGTTATCTTATTGCATTCTGTGCAGAGTAACAAGTGTCAAACATAAACTTGGAAATAAAATAAGAATATGCTAAATGGGTAAATTAAATTTGATAGATAAAATGCGCTAAAAATTTAATTTGTAATTTGGATTCATTTAAAAAGTGATTTACATTAATATATTTTAACGGTAGGAGTAGGCAAATTAGAATTTATAGATGATACATTAAACGAGATGAAATATTTAATCATCGTAAAAAAACAATTTGTTAAATATACATATAACAAGTAGAAATATTCGCAATGCTTTGAAATTTGATTAGGGCAACGACCGAGAATATAAATCATGAATTGTTTAAAATACTTATTGTACAACAAATCCTAACGCATTATACATATCTTCGTTTAGAATCACTAGACATTAACCTGATAGGAAATTAATAAGACATATTAAATTGCAATATTCGTGTAAAACCTATAAAAATTAAGAAGAAATGTGAAAATATGATTAAGAGAAGAGAGGAAATTTCTGTTTCTTGTGATTACTTAATAAAAATAATTTTTAATATACTTACATGTATACGTTTACAATAGTGTGACGCGAAGTATTAAAACTTATATTCTTATCTGATATATTATAAATAATTGCTCTGTTCTAAATGTCTGAATATTTTTGGATTGAATAAACAAAAGTGTCTTCTTATGAATTATAATCGATGTTTTAATAACGCAAGCAAAAATTAATATCTGAATCATTTTATAAATAAATAAGCGTAATAGTAATTTGTCCAATAACAATGTGTAAAAATACTAATGCTGCACTAAACTGGAGTAGGTACATTGTTATACCTCTATGTATTATACTATACGCCTGACCATCGATCGAGTTATACTACTTAGAAGATACTATTATTGCTCTTTCTACTGTTCACTACATATCAGTTTCCGTAACTTACAATTAAACTTATTGTTCCGTGTTAACGCAAAAGTTTTAATATAAATTTTGTCTTCACATCTTATAATCTCAGTATTCGTTTCTAATAATGAAATTATACAACGTGTAATTAAAACATCATGTTAAAAATGCTTCTACGATCAATACATTGTATTGTAAGATAAAACGATGTATGTCACATGTTTTCATTTTCGAGATATTAGCGTATTTCAAGATCTTATGTACTTGAATTTTCTTATATTCCTATTTTTAACGGAAAAGAGATTCTTTTTAGATCTCAGTTAAACTATAAACCCAAATTTTGTAAAAATGTGACATACGTCGTTTTGCCTTACAGCCACAGATATTATGTGCTAACTATATTTTTCCTTAAGTGTAAAACAAAGAAAATGAGGCAATAATTTTAAAGAATGCTGGAAATAGTTGTAAGTCTATAATACTGTTGGGAGCAGATGGATTTTAATTTGAGAAACACTGAAGTAAGCTGAGTGCTTGCCAATGCGCCTGCGAAATGTATCTGTATATTGTACATAAACTGAATACGTATACGTCATAAAGACGTATTTAGCAATCGGATTCGGTAAGCATTTCCCTTACCTCACTCTTGGGCTTAAGCTTACTCTTGAGATGCAGAAAGGTTGAGGTTAAGGCTTCATTTTCTCCCAACAATAAGGAAATGCTTATTTGACAGACATTATATACAAAATACTGTATAATTAACTTTTCCTTCATTGTTAAGAAATATTAAAACTTTCGCGTGTTTTCGAGTTAAATGCGGACCGAACTAGCTAATTACTGATGTCAACTATCGATTTCATAATATGTACAAAATAATTTAGTTGGCATTCTCTGCCAGAAATCTCCTACCTATAGACAGTTTGCACCGATTATTCGTGTCTCACCACGTGAATATTGTTAGGAGTAGAGATCTATAAATAGGTAGATGGATTCGAAGCTTCATCTATTTCGCTTTACTTGCATCTTAAAGTCTGAAACTGAAACTAGAGAACAGAAAAGATGAGATCTACCGCCAAGTTTGTGCTTTCTTTTCACTTCCCGAAGACGGTCACCCATCCGTTTTTCAACGTGTGCGACGCACTCATTTTTTCTTTCATACTGAAAACCGACCGAGCGAAGGTTACCGAGCTAAGGTGCAAAATCGACCATTTTCTGACCGAATTTCGCTTCAGGACTTTAGGAAAATATTCCTGAGGCATTTTATTAGTGAATTAGAAAAAAAAATTTTTTCGATTTTTTTCACCCTTTACATGATTTCATCAACTGAATACAATTATTTCTTAGTATAAAAGAAATCGTATTTCTTTTTTATCCAAAAAAGGAAATTACTTTTTGAGCAGCTTAATAATTTATCATAAAACTTGGACAACTTATAATAACAAATCCATCTAAAAATGCTACTATTTAAAATTTTAAAAGTTCCTAACTAAACACTAAAATAGAAATTTCATTATAAATTGCAAGGTACAATATTCTCAAATTTCAACAGGACACTGTAGAAGAGAATTGCTCGTCACCTTATTTTCCGATCTACGGCAATCTAGTCACCGGGCATATGTGTTCAACCATCCCGTATCCACCGGCTAGCTGGGAATCCCACCGAAACGGGAAATGCAGTCGCAGATACAGGAAAGGCAGACCTGCGGGCAAACACGGATACTCGGTTTCGTGTGGGGCCGAGGAGGTAGGAATCGTCGAATGGGTAAGTGTACCAAAACGAAATATTCGACGGATTTAATAATTCTCCTATCCACACGCCGTGCTCGAACCGTCCGATTCCACCCTTTTCCTCTCTCGTCCTGGCCACCTTTTCGCCCAGCAAAACGAGCAGCGTAACGCGCAAATTGCAATTCGCTCCGCCAGTCTTTATTAAGTTCCTCGCAATCAGACGATGCGAGACACATACCCGCACCCGGCTATCGCGACGACCGGTCCTCTCTCTGGCGAACCACGGCCGTCGTCGTCCTGCACGGATTTCGAGGCGAAAACAACGCGATAGGACAGCCCGCTCTACGTGCCAGGCACTCGAGCCCTTCAGACTCGAGGGGCGTCTGTACGTTTCGAGTACCTCAGGTAAAGGTAAACGCGTAAACGCTCGCTCGCGTCCACCCGCGTATGCGCACCCGACCGACGAGAGTCTATGGCGCTCAAGGACTAGCCGCACCACCACTTGTCCGATGTATCAAGCGCGGCAATCTCATTACGCGTCCTCCTGGATATATGATAATAATTAAGGGGAGAGTCGATTCATTAAAATCGTCGCTTTACGGCGATTATTTGCTGGCCGAAAAGTGCCCGGTTTCGAGCGGAGTCTGTTAAACGAGGCGAATTATTCCCGTCGTCGTGTCTTCAATTATGCAACGAGGTACTACAGCTGAAGATTTCGGCTTTGTGAGCGCGGCGGTTATTAGAGGACAGAATAATGAGAGGGAGCTTGCCGCTGCTAGTATTTAGCGCATCGTTTTCCCAGCTTTTAGTTAAATTCTCGTACACGCGTGTATGTTGCCTTCTTATAGTCACGTGCAACGGTGCATCTTCGCAAAATTATTAAGATACCAGGTGGAGTAATGCACCTTTTCTGCTGCACCGTAAAGAGGATAAGATAGGATAAGCAGTGTAGAGGAATGTGTGCTATATCCGAGTAGGGGATTTATATCGGATGTCATTGTTTTTACACAATTAAGGCTAAGGGATATTGTTAACTTGTAATGTTACGTTAGACTAGACCAGTGTTGGGCATTAAAACTTATTATTATAAAGTTCAAATGAAAGTTAACAGCAATAATTAATTTTAAAATTATAAAATTAATTCTTATTTACAAATATAAGATTCATTATTATTTATTAATAACCGTATCCTTCAAATTTCAAATAATATTACATAATCGAAGAACATTTTTTTATTTACTCAGTTTCATTACTACGTTGTATAAATTTTATCATGATCTTTTTATGTTACAAGGTAAAACAAATATGAAAAGACAGAAAACTACTTATTATTTGTTTCTTTTCTAAATTCAAGTAAGAAACAATAATTCATTTGCAAATAAGAAATATTAAATACAGTATTTTTTTAATGATTAAATAATTTTTATTTAAATAACAAATTTATATTTTATTCACAATCAAAATTATACTTTTACTTGTTATTTAAATAGAAATTTGGCCTACTCTAGTCTAGACTGATGGTATACCAAACACTTTTTAGGCACAAGTTTAAGAATATTTCGTTAAAAGGTTTCAGTGTTGAGTGGGTGTATTCACTGTTTGTTATCACTTGGTTTTACAGAATCTACGAATGTAAATATTGGCCTGCATTCTGCAATTTTTACAGAGTATTTTTACATTCTTCCTAATTTCTTATCTCACGTTGAAATATAAGTATGTAATATTTAGTAAATTATCTCATTTGAGTTTGAATCAGGTATTTGATTACAGAGCAAATTCATCTCCTGTCTCTCTCTTAAACTCATGACATTATTTTGCAAGTTACAATAAATTATAATAAATTTGTGTATTTGTTAAGTTAAAATAAGTTCATAAAACCGTTTTCAAATATTTTAATTAAATGGGTAAGAGTTAAAATAAATTAGTATAAACTAAAATAAATTATTATTCGTTCAAATCAATTGAAATAAATTTCTTGACTAATTTTGAAGTAACAAGCATAAAGATTTTATAGTTACACTATAGATCAATACTTTTTTACATAAGAACCCGATATTACCCACACTTATAAGGTAAATATTTTCCCCGAAAGTATAGTAATTTTTTTAAAGGAAGAATCTCATTCTAAGCTTCCGTAAGATCTAATTAAGATTTTTAGCGGTGTTCAATTTATTTTACCATCTGATTTTTCGCTAGCAGAAAAAAAAATAATAGGCACCCAGGTTTCACCCAAATTTCGTTTACTTAGGCAAAAATATCCTGCACTACTAATCTAACTCAATAATCTAATATTATCACACGAACCTGCGGTTACCTATGCCCTTTCTTGATTGCGCGTAATTAACATTCACAGAATATTGTTCATTCGAATAAATACCAACATTTACATTACTGTTGTATCAAATTAACAAGCAGCTTTGCTGTTTGATTACATCGTGATCCTGATTATATAGCTTTAGTTTTATCATGAACGTATGCAGCACAAGTACCAATTTATTTTTCGTGCAACATAGAGAGCGTTAACATGTACCGCCGCTATCATGTAAATAATTATGCTGATCAATTCCACTATATAGATCCTAAAATCGCAATGCGACTAATGAGCATGCAGAAATCGGCTATCATTCTCGCACATTGTTCACTTATGCATTCGGTTTTCGGACTTCTGTCCGATAAAATAATGAGAGTGGACAATTTCCTCTGTGTGGCAAACGCGCGCACGTTCTCTTGCGTAGGTCGCCTATCCGGTAAAGTCCTTAATTAAAGCTTTCCCTGGTGGGCGAAATCGCTCAAGACTCGGATTAGTCCGGCGAAATCCCCATTAAACTTAAAATGAATTTCCATCGGTCGCTGGATGGTTAGACGGCAACCACATGAGGATGTATATTTGTGTACGTACACTCGTGTACAAGATGACTCTAATAAAATTACTGTCGTGGTTATTCTGAAAGCATGAGGGCTTGAAAAAGAAAATCTCAAATCAAACAGATACTTTTGTTAAATAACAAAGTTTCAGTGTTTTTTTAAGAATGACTTGAGTCCATTTATACATATAGTTAGATTCATTCTGTGGGTGTAAGAGTTTTCCTTAAACCTTCGATAGACAAGAATATTTCTTCATAATTCATAGACAAACTCAATTAAAGTCTGACATTTTAATATTCTAACTTTGAAATACGTTCGGCGAAAGGTTGGAATATTTATCACACTCTACTATATTATACAACGATTCGTTAAGTAAAATATTTACAAATTTGTTTAATATAAACAGAATTTGAAGGATTCTTAAAACATTCTTTGGCCCAACCACAACTAAAATTGCTTACGAGGGTTATAATTGTATCATTTTTATACTACTTGAATTTTATAATTACTAGACACACACATATCGAAGTAAAAGAAGGCAAATTAGCACTAGGAATAGTTACAACAGAAAACGGAAAAACTAGATACAATTTTCCTACTCACTACTCCATAAATTCATGTACAACATACACTATTTTATTCGCTATACAAAATCTGGAAATAGACCCAACAACACTATACCAAATAATCACAATCGCCCTAAACATTATCACCAAAATCACCAACCCCTATAATACCAACTCATTAATCAACAACTTACAATATAAGCTATACAAGTACCAAAATTTAACACTCTGCGAAGAAATGCATACTCTCAGTCAATTTATCACAACATATAAATTCTGAAATAAGTATTGATCTTAAAGAAGCAAGAATTCAAGTAGAAGACGCTCAAATATATGTTAGCAAGGGAATTCTAAACAACAATGGATTCGGAATGGAAGACCTCAACTCGAACAAAACTGCATGGCATAAGGGGCAGCATCTACGAAACAAATCCAGCTTTTACTCTTTCAAGAAGAGAACTAGTCATAATTACAAGACTAAGGATTGGCTACACCAAACTACCCCACAAACACCTGATATCAAAGACTGAACAACCCCTTTGTACTAACTGTAACTCAATCCAATCGGTTAAACATATTTTTGAAGAATGTGACACAAACAAGCATATTCGAATAAAAGAAAAACTACTCGCTTCAATCAAACAATGTTTCAGTAATAACAAATATCTAGAAGGAATAATAGCATATACGAAACAAATTACAATATTCAAAGACATTTAATATAGAAATTATAATTTACTCTATATATCAGACTGTAAAATAAATGTATATTGTGGTCGCTAATGACTTGTGAAGTCGATGCGACATTAAATAAATAAATTAAAAAAAAAAATTACTAGAGAAATTAGATAGTTTTGATACGAAACTAGAATTTCCATTGTACTCAATTTTATGCAGATTTAGTACATGACTAGAGAATTTCTTTTGCACGAATTTATTTATCAAATAATTAAATAATATTTATTCATGATAATATGGGATGTAGAGTAATTTATGATTAAAAAATTTGAAAACAGCATTTGAAAAACAGGAAGAAGGAATTCACAGAACACATTAGGCTGTTTGCGTTGGGTCAATTAAACTCGATAAATATTTACTGAGCCCTAAAACCTTCCTAAATTTAAGCGTATTTTATTCCCAACTTGTCGAAGAGGGTTGCCAGTAACACAGTGGAAATGAACCCACCTAAGAAAACATCTAAGTACATAAAGCTCTCTGAATCGCTAACTCCCGAATCCATTACGTTTTTCTATTTATGTATCACCGCTGAACGAAACATTCTTCACACGGACGGTCCACCTACGCGATCCCCCAATTTCGCAGGTAATCCCATAGGTCACTTTATAAGAGTCGCTCTGTACGCAAAGGTTCCTCTATGTCCGAACATAAATACACTCTCAGGGTGTAGCTGTTAGATTCCCCTCGGCAGAATCGTGTTTGTACTTGTCTATACCTTCTAACCGAAAGCCCTAAATAAAACCGTGGATATCTGTATGCGGTGAGCGTTGCTACTGTCGTACGCGCTGATTGCCGTGTCCTGCTACGGTCGCATTGCTCCTGCGGGGTGAAAGGGGATCCACGGGGGTAGCGAGCAGCGGAGGGCTCGCGGGTGAACCCATCGTTTTCGGGGGAAGAGGGACGGTTTGTATGTTCCTGCTAGTCGTTTGGGGGTGGCTTGCAAACAAACCGCGTTCTGTTATTTGATTCTGTCCACCCAGCGCCATTTCACGACCTCGGACGAACTTTTCCAAGCCGAATGTGCTGACCGCGAATAACAAGTCCACGCCTATCTCGCGTTGATTCGCGAACGTACCCGGCGAAACGGTTAAAGGGAGCCCGTTAATCTTAATTAGTCGTCGGTTTCTATTATCTCCGGCCCGCTATTTTTCGACGCATTTTGCGTTACCGTTGGCGGCGCGCCGTTACTGGACTATTTCGTGCATGGAAGTCGGTATTTTGCGGACGAAATTCGCGGCACGAACACGAGAATGGAAACTTGAATCGATGGGTACGAGTAAGGGTGTTATATTACGAATATTACGTTTGTAGTAAACTGGGTTTGACTTCGTTGTCACGGTATTTTTGGAAAACCTGGGATGCTTCTGAACGCTCGATATCAGTTTGAATTAACTACGTTACGAAAAAACAGCAATCACGGAGTAAGGAAGAGTTACCGAAATCGTACCACTTAATATATTTCCGATTGTTCCTATTATGAAAAATTGAAGGTCACCTTTGTTTCTCAAAAAAGTGAAAATACCAACAAAATTGCGTACAAAAACAGTATTACTGTTTCTTCTGCTTTTAGTTTTCTAATACTTACAATTTTTTAAAAATGCTGACTAGTAATAGTGTGAACACCTTCTATATAAAATGAATATAAGATATTTTACTTGTGGGAAAATATAGAAATATAAACTAAAAATAGATTGTTAAATTACAATCGACTAAAGCACATTAGTAAAAAATTACCGCGGGTCCACACTGCAGCGAACATTGTTAATGAATATTGCACGGGAATATGCTAGCAAACGCGTTCAGTTGTTCGCCTTGGTGTAGACGTGAAAGAACTGTTCGTCAACAAATAATTTTACTATAATTGGCGCAAAGCCATAAAACCTGCTGAGTTTTGAGTGACCCGTTTTCACGAAAGAAACTCATTTACGAAACAATACATCTGGTGAACACTGTGATGCGAACATTGAGCTTTTCCCCATTCTATTCTTTTCAACTCGTTATGAACAGTGACTAGGTACTTATGGCTGAAGTATACTTCGAAGAGATAACGATTAATAACTATACTATTAGATTGAGCAGAAAGTTCATACCATTTTTTCGATTAAATTAAAAAATAATTTTTTATTTCAATGTAACTTTGTTCCTGGAAGTATTTTTCATTTTGTTTTATGACTTTTAGCCATTTTTCGTGTAACATCATTATTCTATCCCTGTAGAACTTTTCAAGTTTCAGGACCAAACATTATACAGACGACACGAACTTTCCGCTCAACTCAATAGATAATACTTAGTCTTTAGTCTATTTTGTAAGTACGATCTATTTGTACGTATATCTCTTGATATACTTAAGTCTGGCTTAAAGCTACAATCTGACATCTATTTGATTACAAGTTCACAGCCAATCAGCTCGACTATTATCGATTGCCCAGGTCTTACCACGTGGTGGTTGCTGCGAGTAGAGACCCAGAGAGAGATAGACGGAATCAAAATTCCATCGATCTCACTTTACAAAAATCTTAATGTCTAAACGTTAAAGTGGCGAACCTCATAGATGGATGGAATTACTTCCATCCATTCCTTTGGCTATTAGATTAGTAAACCTCAGAAGTAGACGGAATCAAAGTTCCATTCATCCCCTCGGTTCGAGTCTTAATCTAAACAACTGTCAAGCTATCACTATGACAAAGAGGAAATCGGGATTCTACCTCGCCGCAACTGAGAATGGGTATTCGATGATGCAGATCCTATCACCTCAAAAACACAGTAAAGAGGAAAGTGATCAGCACCTCACGAGAATAGACCCACTCCACTCCCTGCACCATCCCAGGAGCCACGCAAGCGTGGACCTGGTTCCGGGTGCCTGACGAGAAAGGGCACCAGCCCCCAAGAGATTTCCGCAGGCAGATGCGTGTTACCACGCATCCCCCTACGTTCGGGACACTTTTCTCTCGACCAAACTCTCAAGGGATGGACTGACCCATCGGTACTGATCCACAGCCGATCACATATTTCCTTTACTGAAAACAGAGGTGATCCCCTTATCAGAGATGAGAAACTGCCTGGCAGTTTTGACATCGAGTATTACATTCAATTCTAAGTCTATGTGTCTTAGGCTAAACTTAAACTTAAACTGAAGTTAATCCCGCGGTGAGTGCGATGTCTTCGTTTGGTGTCTTCTAATATTCTTTTTCATGTCTACTTGAATACTGAGGATACAAATGAAATTCATTAGTAGATTAGTGGGGTCTACTTAACTAGGACTAACTTGTCGCTAAGGGTTGGAACAGAACGAGAGATCATGCGAGTGATGCTATACCTTCGAAGACAAGAATGTACAAAGACTCACAAGAGTAATTCTAACCCTTTGAGGATCATAACGTTGAAAGAATCACAAGAGTGATTCTAGCCCTTCGAAGAGAACAACAAAGAAGGAATCGCACGAGTGATTCTAACCCTTTGCAGACAACAACGTAAAAAGAATCACGCGAGTGATGTTACTCCTTCGAAAATAATGTAGACGAAATCGTACGAGCGATTCAACCCATCGAAGATAAATAATACAGAAAGAATCGCACAGGCGACTTAACCCCTTCGATGAGAAACCTAGATGAGAAAAGAAAGGGTTAGAGTTTCAAAACTCACGAGTAAATGAAGCGTTGTAGTCAACTGACATCAGAAATGTGCATTGGAAGTTTAGCAGACCCGAAGATGTCCGTTGGAACTCGCTGCGTACCCACCACATTCGGAGATGTCCATTGGAATTCGCTGCATAACCAGTGTCCCCTCGGTAGACCCGGATGTCCCTCCATGGCCTCTTGGTCCACCGCATGTCCACTGGATGTCCCTTGGGCACCCATGATGGCCAAGGATGCCCGCAAAGACAATCCGCTCCCGGCGACGGATCGCCGCAAATCCATCGATCCCCCAGCTGTATAGGGTCATCCACGTATCTCGGAACCCGAGCCCATTTATAATCATGTGTACGAGTTCCAAGATACGTGGATGACTTTGTATTTATACCTCTAATGACGGTTAATTCAAAGTCGCGGATTTAATTAGATCGCGAAAACTTGAAATTTCCAATAAATTATTGTCTGTAATGACAATTTAAACTATGGGTATTGTTAACAACAATTTCACAAGTTGTCTTGAGTAAATTGTTTATAATTACTATTATTAAATTATGAATTATAATGCTATTTGAAACTATTCGTTTTTGGAAGGGTTTTTCACTAGATGTCATAGTTGTTATAGTCTTCTGGGTAAATAATTCGACAAATATTCAATTTAATTCTCTAATTTATTTGTTTTTGTTTGTCTTCGCCACAATGTGGACTCGGAATTATATGTGCCTAATTTATCTGCTTTTTTCAATATTTGTAGCTTACACAAAATAATACTTAAACATTAAACATTAAATATATTTAATGAGTATTTAATATATTAAATATATTTAATATATTTAATGTTATTAAATTAAATATATTAAATATATTAATTAAACATTAAATATAAATTAATAAACATTAAACATTAATATATTTAATGTTTAATTTATATTTAATGTTTAATGAATATACTTAATAACATGTTTTTATTACTCATGCGTTTCAGAATTGTAACATCAGATACCGTTTGTATTTATTACTGATCGAAAAATCTATGAGTTACGATTTCGGAAATCACTTTAGTATTAGTAACTCTCCTCTAAATCGTACTGGGTCTTTATAGCAAACTTGAAACTATGGGTCATTTATCGTTTCATATAACAATATATAACGAAAATATTTGAATGTCGTGTTCCTGAATTTATTTGTATTACTGATATTTCTGTCATTAATCTTCCATATAGGAATACAACTTTTTATTATTTAAGAAGAACGCATTTTCAAAGAACTCCATTGGCTTCATCAAGTCCTCAATTAAGAATGCCGCTGGCGCCTAAGAATTTCAAAGAATGTAATACGTAGAAGTGCCACGCTCCAATCGTAAAGCCGGTCATTAAACCAGCGTGCGACTAAATTGTGCTTTTCATAGCCGCTAGTATAAATTTTATATTTTTTATGTACAAACGTAAAAACTGCATGAAGTTCTAGTTTGTGTCGGTTACCTATTGCTCTTTTTATACGCATCGTAGATTTGCTCAAATTTCATTCGTGCATCCGGCGTTACCATTAAGAAAGCTATAGCAATCATAGCATAGGTTACTTAAGGTATTATCTCTTCATCAATGTTTCATATACGTAAAGACTGTTTTATTTTTATGCGTAGAAATTTGTATACTTCGGTGTTAACTACCATGATTCTTTTAAGCTCCAACAGTACTGTTCATTCCTTGATGTTATAAAGTATTCTCTCGCTATAAGCTCGCTGTTTTCGTCGCTTCATCGAACAATAGTATGCGTAAGGCACATGTTCGTCAAGGTAATGGAATAATGGAATCGATAGCTTTTTGTACGTCATCAATGATTGAAATGAAATTGGAGAATGGCTCGATGAAGCGTCGAAAAAGGCAAGCTTATAGCGAGAGAATATTGTATCAACAATTCGTTAGTTGCAGTTTAAGTGACGCAACAATAAAACAAGTTTCGTATCGCATTTTCAAGAAAAACGTAATAGGGTGTAAGATACGATTTCAAAAGATTTTCCATAGAATTTCCCATAAATTTTTGGGATAAAGAATTGAGGATAAAAAATTAAAATTGAGGATTTCTTCTCTCAATAACATCATATAGAGTAATTTACCCGAATTTGTGGCTAGTTGCAGGGTTACGTAATGGTATTCAATTAAACTTGGCGCGAAAAATGTGAAATCAAATCGTCCTGGTGCAAACGATGCATTCCTCGGTTCTACGACTCGATAGCAGCGCAAGCAGTCTCTGGTGGAAAGCTGACTGCAATCTCATCTATCTTCAGACGGTATGCGAGTTGCGCCTAGGGCTAATAAGGTGTTATTAATGTCGTCACGCCACAGCCATCTAACTGCCTCCTAACTTTGCAAACTATTCTCACCCGACTGGCTGCTGCTAGTCGGCATATTCCTACTACATTTGGTTGATTCCTGGGGCAGCTCGAGCCCCTCAACCCCTTCAGTTAGCTCCTTGTTGTCTTATCGGAAGGGATCGTAGAGTGACGAAGGCCACAATTTTATATGAATTAAGTTCCATCCATCTGTCGCTATGAAACTAATTCGCAGAGTACATCTCTAACTGGATTAAAAGTAAAATGAATTTATTTTTCTATATTACTGTTGTTAGAGTAATTTGAAAACACCAAAATCTGAATTTTGTATAAATATTAATCATGAATTGAAATACCCAGAATTTTTAAGCGAAGTCTATTAAAATAATCAAGGAGATATAAAATTGATGAAATAATTAATTATAAATTGGGCTTGATGAAAAATAGGAGTTCTTTTGGTGTCTATAGGATAGCGAGTTAAAAAAACAATAACCTGTGGAAAAATAATTCGGTTAAGGCGTTGTTCACTTCTGTATACACTTTGTCAGCTGAATCGATATAAGAAGTGGTAGTAGATTCTGCGAACCTTTACCTTCTACAAGTACTTTTCCCTTTGACGCAAGTGCGAGTGGCGTATCGCAAGGTGCGTTTGCAAGAAGAAACACTTTAAGTAACTCGATAACTGGTTGCACTTGACAGATGAAGAGACCCAGTCCCCCTCGCCCTTTATCCGCTGCCTGAAAAGCGAACTTAAGCCCTAAGAATGAGAAACTTTCGAGATGTTACTTTGAGTCGTTTCTGGCTTTCTTCCGCATGCAGAACCCCTTTCACGGCTGTGCTCACAAGTACTGTTTCGAAACTTTCAAACTTAATTGCTAATTTACATTCGAGAGGGAGGCGCTCTTGGTTGGAATAGTTATTGGATAGACGCTCGAGATAACGATAAAAAGCAGAACAGGATAAATTAGGACAAGAATGTAATTGTAATAAACTCACTTAGTCCATTCTACAAGTATTTTTAAAAATACTAAAAATAATTATTCACGGACGCCAATGGAAAAACAAATTTTCAGTTACCGTAAAAATTTACGCCATGATATTAATCTATGAAAAAGGTTGGCAGATCAACGAATACGAATGATACTATTTTGCAGACTAAAAGTTTTTTAATTAGAAAAGTATCCTCGACACGCACCAGCCTAATTAGTAAGGTTGCAAAATTCAAGGTGGTACGACGTGCCATGTCAAATGACCTTAATTAAAGGGTTCGGACACCGTGCCGGGAAACTCGTCGCGTGCTTCACCACCACCTCGCTTCCCTCTGGTCGCTGTTATTGCTGCTCTTTCTTCTATGGGGACATAAGTCGTCGAGTAAATTCCTTTTTACGACACCATCCTCGATTTTCTTCGGATATGGGAAGGATGTACTGCTCTCCCTGGCGATCCTGCTTTCCTTCGTCCTTCGTCCCTCTTGGACGGCGTAAAAATGCTTCCGCAGACCTTCGTCCTCCCGGACCTGGTAAAACTTTCATTCCCAAGCAGAAATATCGCACCCGGGGCATCGCTGACGGGTTACCACATATTACCTAACAAAACTTTATTTTTTTCTTTTTTTTTTTTTAATATTTCTAATCGCGGAATGTCTAATGCATAATCGATCTTGCGATATATCGTTTACAAAAAAACTTAGTGTTTCGAAAAACAATTAGTAATCTGGTAGAAAATGTCTGTAACAGATTGCAAATAAACAACGAAAAAGAAGTACATGTTTCAATTAAGGGGAGACTTGTTTAGAACACTAAAATAATAGTAGTTTTTTGAGAATTTTTTTCTTACAAGGAAACCCTGCAGTGTGTATTCCTTCGACTTTAATGAAACTTCAGTGAATGCTTTTAAAGCATGCATGATAACATTCTGTAGAATATTTTGCGCCAAACAATTGAAATGTAAAGTTACAATTGCTATTAATAGGGTGATATGCAATGGTAATCCTAATACAATAAATATGTTAATGATTCTAAAATTATTTGTGTTATTTTGTAAATAATTACATTCGTATGGTTTCAATTTTGTAAACATTTGAAGATATATGGTACGAGTTCGATTTTGAGTAACTGTAATATGATCTACATGTATAATGTAATAAATATACAGGGTGGGGCAATAACTATTAGCACCTCAGATATCTCGGAAACTATAAGTTTCACACAAATATTTGCTGAATAAAAATTGCACAGTACGAAGGGGGCTATCCGGTGGCGATAATAGTTTTTTTCTCAGGTGGAGGTACTTCGGACATTTGAAGGTCACCTCCATTTTTTTAAATGGATCGGTATGTTTTTGTTTCTGTATCATGATAGAGGATCTTAAAACGAGTTCAACGACCTATTACATAAGGTTATTGAAGGTCATAGAAATTAGAGAAAGGCGATTCATTTACTACCAAAACCGTAAGTATTATCGCCTTTCTTTACTTTCTATGACCTTCAATGACCTTATGTAATAGGTCGTTGAACTCGTTTTAAGATCCTCTATCATGATACGGAAGCAAAAACATACCGATCCATTAAAAAAAATGGAGGTGACCTTCAAATGTCCGAAACACCTCCACCTGCAAAAAAACTATTATCACCACCAGATGGCCCCCTTCGTACTGTGCAATTTTATTTCAGCAAATATTTCTGTGAAACTTATAGTTTCCGAGATATCTGAGGTGCTAATAGTTATTACCCCACCCTGTATATAAAAACAAAAATAAATGTTTCTATGAGTGATCCAAAGAATTAAAATTAATGAATATGACTGCAAGGAATGTAAAATGGATTCGACATTAATTTAGACGCAGATATACTTTTCCAAAAATATATATAAAACATATTTATAAACAACTCTAATATGCATAGAATAAAAGTGAAGGAATTAAAAGTATTCGAAACAAAAAGTTAAAAAAAATGAACGTGTAACAAACCAGGATTTCGAATTCGGGGACCTATTTCGGTTTACGAGTCAGGTGTTTCTCCCATTGAGCTATCAGACATCGTTGTTCTCATGGTAAACTTAAAACCTTTTAAACTACATATTTAAATAGTTTATAAGAAATGCGGATTGGTGCAAAATATTCTGCAGAATGGCATCATATATCCTCTGGATTCATTCACTAAAATTTCATCAAAATTCAAAGAGTACACACTGCAGGGTCTCCTTGTTAGTAAAAATAAACTGAATCTCTGCGAAACTTCGGGAGTGTGTTATTCTACATTCAGACAATAAAAAAAATTTGTTTCTTCGCAATTAATTACTTCAATGTTGCTATATTTATCTTATCTATATCTTGGTAGTTCCACGCCGCCGGTTTGTGTACATTATAGCACATTCAATTCTAGTTTCAAACATAAAAACCAATATTATTCTTAATTTTCGTACAAACATAAAAACCAATATTATTCTTAATTTTCGTACAATTACATTGTCAATGAACTGAACAAAGAAAAAAGAAAAGAGTGTGAAATTGAAAAAATTGTGGAATTTAAATGTCGATTTATTTATACAAACAAACATTCTTTCATCGAAATTACATGAAAATGAAGAAAAATGTTGATGCTTTTGTTTCAGGTAATAATTGAATATAGGAATAATTAATTGTTAACAAGCAAAAACTGTTTGTCTATTCTGAATGTAGAATAAAACAGTCCCAAATTTTGACAGAGATTCGGTTAATCTTTTCTGAAAAAAATAAACATTTCAAAAAGAATCAAAAAGAATGAAACTAAATTTCAAGCGTTTAGATTCCGCGATCTACCGTCCAACGTTTGAAGGAACGCACTCAGTTCAGTTTAAAAAAGCAATCCCGATCCAAGGATTCCGCGGAAGGGTCAGAGTGCTCCGAGTCGACCTCGCATCGCGGTCAATTAAACGAGAAACAATCGAGGGAAAGTCTTTCTTCGTGAAGCAACCGCGGGGGCCACCTTCATCCGTGATTCTGAAATGGACTTCCTACGGGGGTCCCTCGTCCCGACCATAGCGTACAACCCAGTCGTAAAATACATCTCTCGAGCTAGCTCGTCGGTAGAATCCAAACGGCGCATTTGCGCAATGGGACGTGCAACCAGTGTACGAAGTGTGCCCGGTTCGTGTACACAGGAATAGGAACCGAGCCGGTCGACCAGAAGCGAGAGAACCATAGCGAGGCAAAGGTTTCTGCGGTGTGCGCACGCCGCGTCGTGGCAGCGCTGCAGCGGTGCGCGTTCCATTTATGGGATTGCATGAAAAATTCCGCACGCATATTCCGCGATATTTCGTTTCCTTTTGCAGTGCTAGCCTTGTTATCGTCGGTCGGCCGTCTCTAAACCGATTGCTCGCACGCATTCAGACGTGCGCGTGGCTATATGCGCGCGTCCGTGTCTGAGGAAACCACCTGGGAGGAGATACGTGTGCGAGTTGAATCATCTACGGAAACGCAAAGCTTAAATTTCAATTCCTTGCGGTCCTCTTTGAAGTTTTATACGAAGGGTGCGGTGCGTGTTCTGTGCAGTTCTATGTGCCCTTTGTCATCGTCTGAAAACTGAAAACCTTACATTTTCAGATATTTCATTTTTTAAGTGTAAAAGACAGATTAGATGTGGAAAATTTTACACTGAAGAGATTCGGTTTTATTGAATCAACAGAGCTAACAGAGTTAGTTTGATCTGGAGAAACTTGTTTATTTTTCGGAATTTATACGGTTAATTCATGTGAAATGGTACCTTTATAAGTATTGAAGATAAAAAAAAAATACTCCTTTCTCTTATTATTCCATAGCGTGTAAATAATTAAATCACTGACTTCCAACTTTTAAAAATGTTTATCTTGAGAATGAAACATACATTTATTTTTTTTCATATCGATAATAAAGCATTTTATTAGGTTAAGAACAATATTACGGTGGAAGGTCTCTAAAATGAGCAAAAATGTCTAAAAGAACAAGTAGTGATACTAAAAAATCTTCATATCTACATTTTTTGCAGATGTCTTGAAGGTCATCGATAATTTTTTCAATGAAACTATACAGGGTGGGCCCAAATTGGTGGTACAAATGAGGTCAAGGGAGATAATACAGCTTAAAATAAGAAGAAAATCAAGAAAAAAAGCGCGTTGGAAAAATTGCCTTATTACGTATGAAAGTAAAAATGTTTCTAAAATAATATAAGATATTTTGTTTATCAAATAGTTCTTAATCACTGTAACAAATACTAAACACTATTCGATAAATAATACTAGAACAATATAAAATAATTATTGCAGTTAAGTTGATATTCTGAATGTGCCTTTTCAACACTGAAGTTTATATTAAACGCAAATTGATATAATTTAAGTCTTACAAATTTGTAAAATGTTTTGCTTGTACAATTAACTTAAATACAACTATACCATTATAGTTATAATATCATAATGCCGAATAGCAAAAATTAAATAGTATAACATGTTGATATTATCGAATTTCTATATATTTCAGTTGATTATAATTATAAAAAAAATGTTATTTAGATATTATTTGCTTATTTAATTATTGCTTTAAACTAGACGCGGTTTACACTGCAAATACGGATTGCTTACATTTATAATTAGTTGAATAGATAGTATACAGTATTACACTTGAAATTATTATGCTAAAATTCAAAGTTATTCCTAGTTTTATAGGATTTACAATTGTTAATTAGGTTTAAGTACTATTTCTGTTAAAAGTGCTCTGTTTTGTTCAATATGTACTTCCTATAAAACTAGCAATTATTTAATATTACATTAATACATAAAAGTAATGCATATGTGATCACTATTTTTATTTCTCTTATGAAAACTCTTTCAACAAACATTCTAAAATGATTTGTTGTCTTGGAATTTTTATTGTACAGATTCTCAAATTTCTTTTCCATAGGAACACCCCTTTAAAAAGTTCTAAAGGGTAACATTACTTTTCATAAAATTTCCAGAAGAAAAGATATTTCCCTGAGTCAAACATAGTTCAAACAGAACTTTTTTAAAACTGAAAGATAACACTTTATTCCGATATCTAATCAATATGCAATCCATGTTTTATTTCTTATTGTCATCTGATCCTTCCAGTAGTGTATAATTTGTGAATGTACGTTTAAAAATGGGTTACTCATACGACATAATAACAGAAGATATCATATCTGTGTTTACGTTTGTGTTATAAAAGTCATGGAAAATACTGCAAATATAATTAAACAGTTCCATGTGTCCGACAAAATTTAAAATAAAAAATATTTGAAAGTGAAAACTATAATGCAAGTAGCAAATGTGGTTAATGTGGCCACTGTTTAATGTAGCAACTAATGTGCAAATGTTTGCACTAAATATTTAATTAAATTCAAATAAAAGAATAGAAACTTTTAAATTTGACATTCTTTTATTGTAATCAGAATGATAACATTCTGTATCGTTCAACTTGTTTTGACATTAGCTGTCTAATTATAAGTGATGTTCGAAGTATATGTATAATTTCATTTAGAAAACCGCCGATAATTTTTAACAGACCTTAAGAAAAGCGTCAATCAGAAGATTTTTTAGTGTCATTATACTTGAGTCGTTTAGAATCAAAACCTGCTAAGTACAGTTTACTCTTTTTTACAGAAGATAAAAAAACACTAAAATTTTAAATTTGAGTACTTTAGAATCAAAACCTGCTAAGTTTAAAAAACCGATCTTTTTGAGAAATATTAAACAGTTTCTTCTAAATTTAAAATTTTAGTGTTTTTTATCTCCTGTAAAAAAAAGTAAAATGTACTTAGCAGGTTTTGATTCTAATCGACTCACTTGATGAGACAAAAAAATAAATATACATATAGCATCCCCATGGACGTTATTTAAAGAAACAAGTTTGCCGTTGGTTCACAGTCCATGATTTTCTACTTGTCTATTTCAACCCTTCGCTCACGCCACCCCTTATCGAGGCTCTCCGCATTCCATCAAGCTTGATTTCACGCACAAGTGCCTTAGCTTCCTTCCCTTCGGTAACATCCAACCAATTTAGTCATACAAATAGCGTCGCCGCAGCGTCGTTTGATTAAACGCACCATTAAGTGAAATAATGAAGGTAATATCGTCATGGGGTAAACGTCAAATCGATATGTTGCACATCCGTCGTAGAAACAATCAAGATTACCATATTTTTAATCATTATTGCAACACTCATCATCCTGGTAGTCACTTTCGACCCGTTTCCGGGGGGGAATTGAAATAATGTGAAATTAAATTAAGGTAACTGACTATTTAGCGGAACGTAATAACGCGAATGTTATATATACTGCCGTATCGCGTTACAATGGCCGATAATCTATATTAAAATATCTTGTTAATAAATTACATTCCGGATTACAATCCCATCGCTAGCCGGTGTCTGATTTATCGCCCTCATTACACCGACTTACTAATTCATTCGTGACGCACGC
This sequence comes from Perdita meconis, assembly GCA_030770465.2. Classification (NCBI taxonomy): domain Eukaryota; kingdom Metazoa; phylum Arthropoda; class Insecta; order Hymenoptera; family Andrenidae; genus Perdita; species Perdita meconis. The sequence goes on along the minus strand of JASKOS020000015.1, from coordinate 1,677,707 downwards.
GCATTCACGGAAATTTCATAATTATACGAAAATTGAATAGCTTGCCGGTTCTTTTCCTTTTACGGGGAAACATCGAACTCGGGCGTAAGCAATTCGTACGCATTCGTTTTGTTATCATACTTATCGAGTTATCAACGAATTCGCTGCAATCAAATCAGATCGCAGTTAGCCCGGCAGCTTTTGCGTACCTGCCGGCTATTCGGCACGCTCGTTTGCGTCTATAGGAATGTGGCTGACATAAAATGTCGATAGTGTCACTTCGGCATACCCAGTGAATGGACTGCATACAAGCGAACAGCAATCCACGCATCTCATGCGTTCAACGATCCGCGAATCCCTTTGTGCCTGATTGATAGATGAAGGCTACGCAAATAGGACCGCCGGTAATGCTGTCGCTACGCACCACAGTGCACTTGAAAGTGCTATTTCAATTTCATACCCGCGCCGTTCAAAGTGACCGTCCAATTCCATATCCGAAGCACTTCGATCGTTCCACGGCGCGCGCACCGTCATGAAAACCATGAAGGTTTCACCGGATGACAGGCGATCATAGATAACGCGGTTGGAAACACATCGCGGCGTGCTACGGAAAGAAACCGATTAAATTTGAAACAGCGACACGATTCGCGAAGTGAATGCGCCAATTTCCATTCTCGAATAACAAATTCACGGAATTTATCAGCGAAGACCGGGAACGCGTCGCAACGAATGCGAACACAAAAGTGGTGCGATTGAAAATGAAACGTCGATGAAAGAGTCTATAAAACGGGCGAGTACTCATCGGAAACGGTGTAGAGTATTCATGCGCTTAAGCTGAAAGGAAAAAGGATGAAATCATGTCAGGATTTATGTATGATGCTGTCTGCGTACGAGTGTACGGTCGTATTGGGAGACCGCACGCTGCATTATGCTCTCTCATTGTGCCATTCCACCCCTCGGCCGTACTCTACGAATAATCCTCAACAACATAACCCCATTAATAATCGCCATAAATATTCATTTATCCGGTGATTTACGAGCTCACCGGAGGTACATGCACGATAACACGGTTGTTCTTCCAAAAAATTGTTAATACCACCTTCGCGTATTGCCGCCGTCCGTGCCTCCATGAATGGCCAATATGCATATTTTACTTTTCTGAAAGGAACACGTAGTCGGGTGGAATTTTTAAAAGAGACTCGCACACCCTCGCTTCGCTCTACGCAACTCGATTGTCCCACGTTTTTTCTTCTTTTCAATAATCACTTCATATAGCAAGTTCTTTCTAACGTCTGAGAACAACGTTAGTACAGCTGGATTTCAACATTAGTCTCAAACATTCAGAAAAGATTTTAGATATGAACAAAATCACAAACCTAAAAACATGTTTAAAAGATTTTAAAAAATATTAATCCATGAATATGTAAATAAAATTAAATGTGACGAAAATTTTGAAAATTTAGAAGATAAGAAGTTCCATTTTCAAATACCTAATCTGTTAAATCATATAGAAAATAATTAAGATCGTAAATGTTACATAATTTAATCATATTAGTTTATATCAATTTAAAATAGATCATAACAAAATGTTTTCTAATTTTATAATATGTAACGCGAAAAATATTATTTTACTATTACCAAAGCTGTTATTTCAATTACTTCATTTATTTATGGAAAATTTTATCCCGCTTTTTTTTAATAAGTTTTGTAGAGCTCTATAACATGTTGCAATAGAGTAGGTGCAACTCAATATTCTTTTCGTGTGGTAGACCGCGGCGAATCAAAACAAGAATTCAGTCCGTATTTTTACATCGTGATAGAAACAGACATTCCGATAATTGGTATTACCTTATCCACCTTCCCTGTACTTATTAGAATAGTACATTCATTATTTGAAACTGTTATTTAGAACTGGCACACATTTTCGGTGATATAAGATATGTAATCCACAATTGCATATATAAAATAAAAAGGAAGGATTAATGTATGTATGTTTAAATGTTACTTATGGTTATTAGTTTCCATGGTATTTACATTTAGTACTTAGTATGTTTTAGATTAATATATTACAATGTATTTGAATAATCTATTCACTTTGATATTCTTACCTATATGTATGCGGGACTTGCGGGGCTAATTGGATCACATCACTTGAAGCGAAACAGATAATTAGACAGCGGATTTTATGTATTTATAGCAATACTAGGTATGTAAAAAATCTACGAAACTGTTATCATGTGTCAAAATATTTCAAAATATCAATAATACTGTTCAAATTAGAATGTTTAGAACATTAAGCATACTGTTTTCCATGTTCCAATTCTTTATTTGCGCCTGTAAAAATTTTATTTTGCATAAAGATCTTTTATTGTTACAAATATAATTATTTATGTAATTGTGGTTTATATGTACATAATAAAGTAAATCGATTATTAAGAAAATGAAAATTGTTGAACATTTTTTAGTTGTGCTGATAGAGGCGGCAAAAAGGGGCGATATATTTGTAAACAATGTACGAAGTAGTATTAGTTGACCTCATTATCAATGAATTATAATTTCTTAAGTTATTTCCAAAGATTTTGTTCTGAAAATTTCATGTTGTTGGAAATTCCTGTATGATCCGATTCGCCTCAGGTTTCGGGGCAAATCGGATATTTCCTATTCAGTTTCTATTCATTATTTATAATCGATATTAAAGCCAAATCAATTGTTTAACTATCATTTATTTACCATTAAACAGAAAACGATCCGAATCGCCCCGGTCTACCCTATGTCTATATAGTTTCAGTATCCGTCTAGTTCTATATTATAATAACTTTCGAGTTCAAGAGTAGAACCAATTGTTCTGTATATGCTACTGGAGCATGCAAGGTATTTCACAGATTTGTGTTAATTTATCTCTTGCATCTTCAAACTAGAGGCAGATGAGTTATGATCGGATATTATTATTCATGGTCCAGAAACCAAACATTGTAAAATAGGATCAACGTTACAACTGTTACTAGCCAGTAACGTGAAATTCTCGTTATTATTCCGACGGAAAACAGATCGTATTAAGTTAGAGGGATTACTTTAATCGCTGTGTCCATAACGCAATCTACTCCAAATATACATAGTAATATCCCTGATTGCATTAAGAAGGTTTTTTAGTCTAAAATCTAGTTTAAAGACTAGTTTGCTTTGAAGTCATTTTGATTGTCCTAAAAGAAAAGGTCTTTGAATAAAAAAATATTTAACTTTTATCTTTAATATTACAGAAGGTAGAAACTATATATTTGACAAATATTAAAATGTCTGACCAAAGAAATCTAGCTTCTCCAATTATGTTAATAAATTATTCAAATACTTGGATTGTTTGTTAATAATCTTTATGGATCTAACAGTTCTTTGAACTAGAATAAATAGTAAAATAATAATTCTTTAAAAATAATTAAAATTATATAATAATTCTTTCAAAGTATAAAATTCAATTCTATTGTCAATTTTTTCAAATCAAAATTCCTTGAACAATAATCATAAAGATATCGATTTAATTCTAATTTAAATATTCTTTACTTATAGAAAAATATAATTTAATTTGTATAATTAAGTTTAGAAAAAATTGCGCCTCGATCAAATACATTTTCAGGACACTAAACTATATAAAAATAAAAAATTTAAAACCCTTATTAAAGAACAGAGCAAATTAGTAGCAATCGTCAGTGGCAAATAACAGAAGCGCTCCACGAAATAATAAGGCGGGATTTTATTCAATAGTAAAATAAATACAGGGAAATCAGAGTGATACTTTAGCGACTACAGTCGTGTCGTTCTGTACTTCGGAATTTCGTGTATTTGCAATGGTCACCATCTATCAAACACGAACAAAGCGGCCCATGAATTGTTCGATCCAGGAAATTTTTGGACCGCGGTGGCCCTCGATGCTGCTCGTTATTCTTCCTCCCCCTCGTACCCGGCCGTATTGTTATTAATGTCATTCGTGTGCTCGTTGCCGACCGGTATGTAAATTACGGCCATGGATCATCGTTACCCAAAAATCAGATAGTCAACTTCAATTTCATCTAATTGCAAACTAGCAGCGACCGTGTTACACCGATAGTCAATGCGTGCGATATGAGACAGAAATTCGAACGACAGCTGTGAAATATCGTTCCTTAACTGCCATACTTCGTAGTTATGTAAAAAGTAATTGCATCGCAATGGTGCAGAGAAAATACTTACTTCAATACCAAATATGAAATTTATGATTTGACAAATAAAAAATATTACTATGCGTAGAGATCTAGCGACAGGATATTGTGTAGCTTCTCTTTTTAAATCAAACTTTTTTTAGATAGCGAAAGCTGTAACAATAACCATAAACAATGGATATCTCTCTCCCATTTTCATGAAGTAAATGTTTTAGAATATGGACAAATTGAACTCTTTCCACAAGAAAAGAATAAGTATATAAAAAAAGAGTAGTATAAAAAAATAAGTTATTGCTATAAGATCTAAATCTGAATAAAGACAAAACCAAATTCTGTATCTTGTCGTGTCATTTCAGCCATGGCACTTTCAAAAAAGGTTTTAAATATTTTTATCACCATTGGCCACTAGAAATTTTCTCATACTCATTAATTTATTTCCCGAGAACGAAGCGAAAGCGTTTCTCACAACTTTGTAGAATTGTTTAATATACTCTCTTCTACGACTGAAAAAATTTAATTAAAAAAATCGGAAAATTTAATCCCGAAATTTTGAAAAAAGTTAATATAGCCACACGTGTACTACTTTCAACTTCGTCAGTGCTTCCAGTGCGCCTAAATGAAATTAAAAATAAAAAAAAAATGTAACAACCCAGAAACCTCATCTGCAGCATTAATTCCAGTGGTACGAGAGTATCCGTTGACCACCACATTCACAGACGAGATCTCATTTCGCGGCACGATCGGGGAGAAATTTATTCGAGGACGGCGAAGAATAAATTGCAGGGGCGAAACGTACACGGACAATTTTTCCGAGATGGATGCGCGATGGGAACGAGCGTGTACGGCGTTACCGTTATATGTAACACCGTATTAAACGTGTCAGCTCCTGCGGAGACGGAGTGAAGGGGAGGGGATAGGGTTAAAAATGGTGGGCGTAAGGCGTATCAAAAAGAAGTCCATAACTCTGAATGCCTAGGCGGAGGGTATATGCGGAAATTTAAAGCCGCGAAGGTGTCGTCGTATATTTTAAATTTTATCGTTGCAGCGACCGAATATATACGGCGTACGATCAGACCGGTGCGGCGCGGCGTACGCGGAAAAATTGTTCCGGCTTTGCCAACGTCCCATCGTCCCGTCGACCGCTAAAAAATTCCTACGGACACGCGCTTGATTTCTGGGAAATAGTGGGAACTGTAAACCATGCACAACGAGTGGTCCAAACGGACCTGCAAACACGGCGGACGAAGCATTGAATTTATTAGACGGTTCAATTATTCTGTTACGAGTAAAGCGTAGCCGTTTCGCTTTTCCGCTATTCTGTTGGTGGCGCGGCGCGAGCAGGATCGCAAAGAATAGAAAGTGATTAAGGTTAACGTGATTTCTGTGGTCAGATCCTATCGTAGTAATTTTGGTATGTAGGTCGAGCGTGTAACGTCACTGCTCGCTTAAGTGGCTAGAAGATCTCGATGCGCGGATCGTAAGGGAAGACAGATAATCTGCGGCGCCCTTCGTTAACCCAGTATGTCGTAACAGGACGCTTCGAGTAATGAGACCCTAAGTACCGTTATTCGATAGGCGAACGTTGTCGACCCCCATAGGGGTTGTTAGGATGCGGCATCGTTTGATTATAGTTATTCAACGCAGCAAGGCATTCTCTTGTTTCACACTTGTTTCTCCCCTGTAATGATACTGACGACGGAGGTTTCAGCAAGGAACGAAAGGATGGGACGAGCTTACGAAGGGAAGTATCACGTGAGATCCTTACGGATTTTAATGTAATGTTGTACAATGATTTTTATGTAGCATAAATTAGGGGTGTTCGGGTACCCGAGCCTCGGGTCGGGTCGGGTAACGATCGGGACGGGTCGAATCGGGATCCCGAAAGTTTGTCGACACAGAAATATATTCGGGTATCCGTCATTTTAAGACCCAATTTTCGATTCAGGACTCGATTTTTAATTCCGGACTCGGCACTTAATTCAGTAGATAACTTTTCAGTCTGGTTTTCTACTTAAACTTTTAAATTGCAATTTTGCTTTGTGTATGTACTGTTATATACTGAATTAAGCGTCGAGTACCGAATCAAAAATCGGGTCCTGAAGTTACGAGGACCCGAATACATATACAGGGTGTAACAAAAATGTTGCAGTTCCTTCAAAGGGGTGATTCCTGAGTTGATTTTAAACAACTTTTTCCTTAGCGAAAATGTTATGTGTGTCTTTGTTAACCAGTTATTAACGAAAAACGTTGACCAATAGGAGAGCGAGTACAGCGGATTAATGATAGCACGGACGATGACGGACCAATACTACTCTCAGCTAAAGCCCGCGCTGAAATTCGTCCACTGTACTCGTTCTCTGCTCTTAACGAGTTATTAATGAAAAACACCGACCAATCACAGGACACGTATAGCAAAAGAACAGCCGTGAACGCTACGCGTAGCATGTACTAGCCATTGGACGGCCGTTCGTCCGCTATACGTGATCTCTGATTGGTCAGTGTGTTTCGTTAATAACTCGTTAACAAAGCCGCAAAGAACAGTTTCGCTAAGGAAAAAATTGTTTAGAATCACCCTAGGAATCTCCCCTTAACGGCTTCCACACTTTGTTTGAAATACCCTCTATATCTAAATGCAGCTACAATTATGGGCGTGTCTATCATAAAAATAGATCTAGGATTCCATCAAATATCATTAAAATCGGTGAGGACATACAGGGTGCGCCAAAAGTATGGAAACGGTCAAATATTTCGAAAACGGAATATTTTTAAGAAAAATTTTTTAGAACAATGTTTTAGGGTTTTAAAAATTCTATTGAACGGTTGTATCCGTTTGACCTTCAGAGGAACGGTCAAGGTCAACATGATTTTTTTAAATGGAACACCCTACTTTTGATCATGCAGTGTTAAAGCTGACGATGAGACCTTTTCAAAACACTAGCTGATGACCCATTTCTATTGATAATTGCCTGAGTGCTGAGCTTTAAATGCTTCGATGCTGTCGGCCTTACTGTTAGTATTATTTAGGGTGCGCCATGAGGAAGTTTCTTAACTGGACTTCGCACAATCATGGTCCTCACGTATGGGCTTAGGAAGGGCGATTTTAACATAAATACGCATTGAGTATTTGAGATTTAGCATTAATGTGCTTTAACTCGTTAAATGTTGGAATTGTCTTCTGCCTGATTCTTGACAATTGTTGGCAATTTTCAACAGAAATAGATCACCAGCTAGTGTTTTGAAAAGGTCTCAACGTCAGCTGTAACACTGCTTCATAAAAAATGGGGTATTCCAGTTTAAAAAATCATGTTGACCTTGACGTGACTTTGACCGCTCCATTAAAAGTTAAACAAATATGACCATTCAATAGAATTTCTAAAATCGTAGTACATTGCTCTAAAACATTTTTTTTCAAACATGGTCCATTTTCAAAATATTTGACCATTTCCAGACTATTTGGTACAGTAGACTTTCTTCATTCTCAACGGTCAGAACTCAGGCAATTCTCAAGAGAAATAGGTCATCAGCTAGTGTTTTGAAAAGGTCTCATCGTTAGCTTTAACACCGATCAAAAATGGCATGTTCCATTTAAAAAAATCATGTTGACCTTGATATGACCTTGACCGTTCGTCTGAAGGTTAAACGGATATGACCGTTCAATAGAATTTTTAAAACCCCAAAACATTGCTCTAAAACATTTTTCTCAAAAATGTTCCGTTTTCGAAATATTTGACCGTTTCCATACTTTTGGCGCACTCTGTATACGTGGCATTCCACGTCAGGTCGAACGCAACAGATTGACGCAACGAAAGGAAGAAAGAAAGCACGGTGATCGATCTAATGACGGCATTGCACACGTGTTGCGACAAGGCGAGCAGTTTGAAATTAATTACACAGCCGGAGGCGATTCTCCTAGCACCATTAATAGAGGAAAAGAGAGAGGATTGGCAATTTGACGCGACGGTAGCGACGGGGTTCCTTTCTTTCTAGCCTCCTTTGAAGAGAGACACGCGACCAGGTCCTTTAACGGTTGCCCTAACAGGTGAGCCTGCCTTCTCGAAGGATTCAATCCCTTTCACGCGCGCTAACGCTCATTTCCGCTGAATTCTTGTCTTCCTTGCCGTTCCTCCTCTACTGTCCTTGCAGAAATCCGTTGCCGTAACTTTTATTAATTGTATAAGGACAAGGCCGTGGGTAAGACCCGAAACAATACCGGGAAAAGCGCCATTACCTTGTCCAATAAATGCTTAACGGTGACCAGTATTTGGTATACTACGATTTCTCTTCAATATTAAGATTAAGCAAAACAGAAAGCCCGGTGATTACAAATTTGGCTTGTATAGCAGTTTCATGTTGCGATGTAATTTATTTTCCTGGAGGATGATGTCGTCTTGCTGACGTTACAAGCTGCTGACACGATCAACTTCGTTGATTACTGCGTAACCTTTTACGATACAACTCTGTTTTACTTTGGACGTAGTCATTCAACAAATCTCTGCTTCATCTGTAATTATAGGTCTAAAACGACCAGTTTTAAGCACAAATCTCGAAGTGTATCTCAATTCTCGTGTAACAGCGATTGAGAAGGACGTTTCACTATTTAATGGATCTCTACATCTACCCTCATCAATACTCAGACTTTATACCTTCAATCCTCTTCATACTTGTCCCCTCTTCTTGCAGACTTCTCCAATTTATATGTACCTGCTCTCCCACAATTTAATTCACTCTGTTGGATGATTCTATTTCGTTCTCTTCACGTAGAAACTCAACTCGAACATGGTACTACACTCACGTGCTCAATTTATTTTTAAAATGACGTCTACGTAGCTACTAATTGTAACCCGTCACGAATCCGTGCTATTCCAACGCTCCTGTCCATTAATTTCATTGTGCTGCGTTAAAACGCCGCGGCTCTACTTTTTCAATCGTTAGGTGCGTAATTGCAACCCCCGTTGCAGTTACTTGCGCTTAGCTTTTCCTCTCCCCTCGATACTTACCGTATCGCGGAGTTCATGAAGTACTCACGATCCCACGGCGTCGCTCGTTTTCCCAGGGTGTGCTCGTGTTGAGACGCGTCGATGCACTCCACAACACGAATAAACCAAATTCAAAGATGGCGAGCCTCCTCAGCCGAGGCTCTGAGGAAATTCCCGAGGAGAAAAGGGGGGTTCGGGGGTAAAAAAGACTCGTTGGCGGTCGAAAGAGAAGCCCTGCGCGATACCCTTGATGAGGGTGTGAATAAGTGTGTCTCAAGTGGCTGGAGTGGCTGCGCTATCAGTCGGCTTAGTACCATGGACGAAAATTAATCTCGCGTGGCTGTATCACCTTCGCGCCCGTGTATCTTCGTCGCCTGTGCATGTGTGCTCGTCGCACATACGCACACAGTCACGGACGTCGCTGTGATATGCATCGCGATGCATAAACGGTTTCGACGAGGCGGAAAACCGCTGTCGAAATTATGTAGAACGCTGGTAACGGGAGTAATAATAGTTTCTGGTGAAAATTATGGATGACTAAATTGCTTCTTTCATTTGAAAATGTATTTTGTGGTGATGTAAATATTGATTTTTGCGTTTTCAATTTTCGTTGTAAAAAGAGTTCCTTTTATGTGTTTACAACAAATGTATTGCAAGAAACTTATATTGTTTTAAATATTATGTTTTACTTAATTCTGTTTTACTTTAAATACTATTATAGGACTATATGGGATGTACCAAAAATGTTGCAGTTCCATGAAAAGGGTGATTCCTGAGTTATTAACGAAAAACAGCGACCAATCGGGGAGCAAGTACAGCGGATTAATGATGGCGCAGACGATGGCTGGCTAATACTACTCACAGCTGGAGCCCGCGTTGAAATTCATCCACTGCATTCGTGCTTCTAATGGTCAGTGTTTTTCGTTCGTAACTCGATAACAGAGTTTCACCTAACATTTTCGCTAAGGAAAAACTTGTTTAAAATCACCTCAGGAATTATCTTTTTTAAGGAACTGCAACATTTTTGTTACACCCTGTATAGAACTGTGTAATTCAAATATTTTCAGGAGTAGTTGAGGAGCTTAAATGGAACACGAAATGTCCTATGATATAGTGTCCAATCTGTCTCCAGTTTGCAGCAATAATGCCTTAAAGCTGGCAGTATGGTTTTGAGATGGATACTAACTCCGACACATCAACGAGGCAAACACATGGAAACAAGCAACTAGGCTTCCCTTCCTCTGCGTGCGTGGCCGATGCTCAGTCCTACAAACATCCCTCATTTTTCCTTTATAACAGTTAAACTATAAGGGATACAACAAAATGCATGAAGACTCTTTTATTCTATTGTTGCTTACTACAAATACGACTACAATACTGTCCCGATATAAGGATAATCTTACAATGTTGATTCAAAGAACGACGCCTGAGTTTGATTCGAAAAAGGGATTTCTCTATCCTCACCACTTCTTCGCCGGTGCGAGTCTCCTCCTTCCGTCGTGACCGAGATCGAACCCGACTCGAAAAAGGGCTGTGCTCGGTTCTGAAACCCAGCCGTTCTTCGAGTATTAGTTTAGCATATAGGGCACTAAACTTAAAAATATTATTACTGTAAAATAAAGGCAGATCGGACATTATGTCATAAGATATTTTGTTTCATTTGAGCTTCCCAACCGCTCCTGAAAGTATTTAAACGTATATAATTTACACCCTATATACAGGGTGTTTACGAATTTTCATCGTTTGAAATAACTACTAAACAATGCATGATACAAAAAAGTTCAAGAAATTTAAAACAATTGTTTTTTATGTAGGTTATGATCCTATAAATAAAAAATGTTGGAAAGTTTGCAAGGTCATTTAAAATTCACTTTGCAATTTTTAAATGAGACCTAATATTTCTTTTTCCATATAATGAAAGAGTCAGAAAAGACGAATTTTAGATACTATTCTCAAATTACCTTGAATTTCGAAACAATGCGAAGTCGGAACAGAGAAGACGTTGTAAATAACTGATACTCAAACTTTGAGCTGAAAAAAGTGAAAACTGGGTAAAAAAACGTAGACCTTCAACGTCCTTGTCATCAGTCTCTTCTCCGTTTCGACCTTGCATTGGTTCAAAGTCACTTAAAATAGTAGTTTTAATTCATCTTCTTTTACTCCTTCATTATATAGAATCAAAAATACGAAATACCCTTAAAAAAAAGCGAAGAGACCTTTAAATGCTCTTGAAAACTTTAAAAATTACTAAATGACTATATAAATAAGAAAAATTTCTTATTTATATAGTCATAAACTATACGAGAAAAGAAATAGAAAGACGTTTTTAAATATTTATGTATCATTTACCTTTACTTTTTAGCAGCTACTTTAGGCATAAATTTGTGAACACCCTGTATAAGTGTATTTTCTGACAGGTTAATATGGTCGTAAAAAAAATAAAAGCTGAAATATAAGAAATGTTATTTGTTTATTAACTGTTTTAGTATTAATTTCCAATGTTATATTCGATATTACAATAATTCGATTGCAGATTATGTATTTGTCATACAATTCAAAATGTACAATTAACTACATCTATGGTGTGAGCCACCGCAAAGTGAACAATCTGTCTGACTAAGTATTGAGCATTTCTACTTGCGTCCCTAGTGGAACTGTACAATCGTTTTGTATATTTCTTTGTTATATCGTTATTTTTTTTCAAAGCTATTACCAAAATGTATACATATTTTGATTTTGATTTCACTCTCCTATTTAATCCTCGATTAAAAGTATTAAACTTTATTGAAGAGTATCTAATAAAACTGGTATAACTTGATTTCATGAAAATGGAATTGTAAACGACAATTGTAAAATTTAATGAGAAAAATTAATTAACAGCTAAACTATTTCAATACTTGTTGAAAATTATATTAATAATGTTTATTCAAAATTACAAAGAACCTTGTTAGAAAAGATGGTCATCTTTTACAAACAACTTTTAAAACTAAAAAGCTTCGTTATTTTGACAAAGTTTGACTAACAATTAGAAAATATAATGTATGATAGAGCATAAACAACATATGTATATTGAATCATTTATTAAAGATATTAAAACATATTCTGAAATTCCAAAATAAATACATACTAAAGAAATCTACTTTATCTACTATACTTCTGCCTATACTTTCTGCAAATTTGTTATAAGCTTTTTCATTTCGTTTTGTTACTTTTACTTCATTAATTCTAATCGTTTTATTTGATTTATCATAATGTGCAGTAACGGTCAAAGTATAAATAAATTCTAAACTTTTAAACGGATTTAACAAATAAGGATTTACTATAACCTTGTCTTTCTTTTGTAAACTCAAAATTATACATCAGAAAAATAGGAAATATTGCATATTGAATACATATGTTAAATTGTTTAAAAATTCTTCATTCTTTTTTATGAATTTTACATAAAGTACGATATTTACCATTACAATTCAGGTGCGTTCTCTATATAAATCATAACGAAAACTTCGAAAATATGATTAAGTTACATGATATTGTTAATAGTTAAATATAAATAAAATAAGGAACTCAATTGTAAAATTAAAAAATGTACAGTACTAATATAAAAGCTGATAGGAATATTTAAAATGAAACCGATAAATCTGTTCGTGGAAACGATACGGCGTAAGTGAATTTTAGAGGTTTGTAAGGCACGAAACCCATTGCAGCCTTAAATAAGGGGTGATTATTTCTCACTGAATGCCGCCGTCAAGTAGTACAAACCCGTGATCTACAAGCCGGTGGACAGATCCAGGATCCCATTACACGGCAGGCCTCTAATTGTCCTCGCAATTCAAATGGACTGATGTACGTACCCTAAAATAGGAGTACACGACGTGAAATTGATTAACTGGTTCAGACAACGTACATCCTACCACGCTAAAAGCTTTGCATCGTAGATACGTGTCTTGAATTAACATTCATCAATGCACTATTACCTGCTTCGAATATTTGCAAAACTGTGTGAAAAAATATCGGAATACTTAAAGGATACATTTACTGGATTTTTCAGACGGTAGAAATTTCTGATAAAATATTTCGAAAGGAAAGGTATAGCTGAAGACGTTACTTCAATATAAATACTTTCCACGGTTGGATTAATGGAGATATAGTATTTGCATAAAGGCAAACAGCTATGCGACGAGTTTATTTTATCTTCGCTTAACTGATTGAAAATTGAAGTCCGTTTGACTCGAATTATAGAGGAAGATTTTCCACGTAAAATTCCATCTCCGACAAATTTCAAGGCGACCATTTCCTTTTTTTCTTTCGATTTTTCCATTCCAACAACTCAGCCAAAGGCGAAGCACAATTTTCAAATTTCTCGCGATATGCGGGGCTTATAACTCTCGGATAATCTGATCGATTTAGTGGATATCCGTTAAAGCGCTTTCTAATTCAAAGTTCGATCAGCACATTTCAGGATTACGTTTTCCGACATCTTCCGGAAATGAAATATTCGTGGATTCAATTTTGCTACGGCGACGGAGATTTGCTCGATACCGAAATGTATATTCTTGCCGGGCCTTGTAAAGGTGACGTAAACGGAGCAGAAAGCTGGTGTCAACATGACGCGAGAGGAAAATCATGGGTTCGTGTTGATTTAGGACTGGCAAACGACAAGCCCCCGAGAAAGTGGGCTAACCCTTGCGAGACACGTGTTATAAGATCAATATTTTTTATTCCGATAGCCTGCAATGTTTTTAATACGCATCAGGGGGTTGAGCATCAGCTCAACCGTGAAAAGCGGGGCGACCGGGATTGGCTGGAGAATCGTCGAGATTTGTCAAATAGAATTTTCATGCAAAGACTGAGTCTGTATATTACGTGATTGCAAGTCTTAAGGAGCTAGGGTAGATTCACTAATAAATGAACATGTATCAGCGAGTGAATATCATACAAAAGAACAGATAAAATTATTAAAATAAATAGATGGCTTAATATTTAATTTTTCAATTCCATATTTCATATTTAAGCCATTTTTGTATCATATGCTGTGTAATGATTTATTTTGTTTGTTTTGTGTATAACGTTCATTCACAATTCACTGGTAACGTGTTCAGTTATGAATGATTAAAATGATTAAAAGGGAGATGGTTATGGTAACAGATATGTTCGAACTTGTATGAAACTACACAATGTGGTTCACGCAGCTGTCAAAATATTTCGCAGACTATTAATTTTCCAACATACATAGGTCAATACTTTTTTACAGAGAATATCGAGCTGCTTCAAGTAATGTGTAAAAAAATATACAAATTCATTTAAGAGGTCTTACCACTACGAAGCTCCAAAAAGTTGTCATACTTTGAGAAATTCTTTTCAGTGAACAAAGTGTTCAATTTGAAGTTTTTTCTACGTATTATTACTCTTATTAAAAGTCCTTAAAAAATTGTTTTTGTAGTTTGTAATACTTTCTTTTAAATATAAACATCACACTAAAATAATCGTCTTGAAAAAAACTACGAATGCTTGCGTAGGTGATTTCGGGAGAACGACGCATCTAAAACGAGAAATTCAAAATGGGTTTTAATCCTTATGGATGTCCTTATCGTTGGAACCATAGTTATTTTGACTGATAAAGTATTAACAAAATGGTGGAAGTTTAAATTTTTTAATTTCGAAGTTCGATTAAATTTTAACCTGTCTGCATTCTGTAAACAGTAGGAAATTGTTAACGAAGAAAGGTTTCCCTGGTACAAACATTTCAGACTAATTGGTCTAATAATTTTTTAGCAATCATCTACGCCAGTGCTTTCTCAAGACATTTACTTCAGTGTGACGTATACATATATTTAAGGTAAACTATTATAAATCACAAAAAATATTTTTTACATTTTCGATAAATGTATTAATAAGTGGACAAAATTCACATTGGACGCATATTTTTTTCACTAAAAAAAAAATTCCCAATGTATGAACATTTTTTGCAGATGTTCACAGTAGTAAGACCCCTTACAAAAGTGTAGGTAACCTTGAAATCTCCGAAATTTCTGTAGCTTCAAAAAAATTATTATTGCCATATAGTATGGATCTTTCTAAACTAAACAACTTCTGTTAATAAAATTTTTCATACCTTCAAAAGCAACAGAGATATTTAAGTGCTAATTTAAGTTGGAAAACCCTGTATATTAAATTTAATGAACTTTCAAGTAAAACATGTTCAACTCTCCCGAACACAGAACGTGCTTTTTTTTGTTTAATGCCTACATATACATATATCAATTGCGCGTCAGCATTAACCGGCAGTCCAATCAAAGCCTTTTGATATTAGATAAAAAATGTTGTATTGCCATCAGAACTACGAATGTGTGCAAAGTTTCAATTCGATCGAATATGTGGAAGTGGGTCAAAATTATATAGCTTGCAAGATTTGACCCTAACAAACTAACAAGTGGGATTAAGTCAAAGCTTATAACATCCTAAATGTATATTTTACTGGTTTCTCTATAGGAGCATTCGTCTCAAATTTCACCACACACAAATTTAATCGCTCAAAAAATTAGCTATTCTAATAATTTGCAATTATTGAAATCACAGCAACGATAAGTTCGAGAAAGAGCCGGACAGAAGCTGTGAGACGTTGCAAGTGATATTGCATTTTTAATAAAGAGCAGCATCCCCCGGATCAGTCGATGGAAAAAGAAAACTGCAACAAAAGAAGCTGCTTCTTTGCATTTTTCAATTTCCATTCGCTGTTCTGAGCTGTTTTATCGTCGGCTACGGAAAGCTTTTTTATGGGGACAATCGCCGAGAAACACCTGCGGCTCAGGTCGCGCCGCGGCAGGCTTCTAAGGATTTATACAGAAAGGACGAGATTTAATTCATCCCACGTTTAAGTAGCGCCCAGGAATGGATGTCATTCTTGTCGATATGAGGTGTCGTCCTTGTCGATCAATAACCTTATTCCCGACGGAGGCTGTACGCGGGTTCAATTCAAGATAAAGCTCGCCGGGGATGTAATTCGAAATTGGCTGGATCAAACTCGCGCAAACGTCACCGAGCGTCCTCATTGCCGCGAGAAAGTGATTTTTATTCGATCCACGGAGCAGTTGGAGCACCAACCGCACAAAAACCCGACGAAATAATTTCACGGTCGACCGAAGGAACGTTAAAGAACCGCAAGCGCGGTTGCGGGGACGGTGAATCGATGTTCCGACGACGAGGGCAAACATTGGGACGTCACTGCCCTTCGTATCGAAGCGTAAACGAACATTCCTACGGCTCGTATTAATTAATTCGCCGCTAAGAAGGTTCATTACCACGGAACAATCGGGCCCGTCTCAGACGTCTCGCGCAGACCCGCGGATGCATTAAGCAATTTGGTTACACTCGTCTCGGAGGAATCGCGGAACGAGTTCCTCGAGGACCCTTTCACCGGGAAAGAGGGTCGAGTCCCCTGCGCCGCTTCTTGCCTGTGTACGTTCCGCTGCGAGGAGACTGTCAAAATTTCGCCGGGGTGACAGGTACAAAAGGGGTAGCCGAAGTTACGAGAGAAAAGGATGGCACCAGCCAGCCGGTGCTCGAGCTTCTGCGGGGCCTCGAAATCTTTACACCCTGGTACAAAAGGGGGTCTACGGTTTGGGAGGTTTAAACCTGCTGCTGGCATTTAATGGCGTCTGTAAGTTATACCTCTGAGGGAAAGAGAGGGCCGAGAGGGTGAAGCACCTAACCTACGGAAGGCTGAGATCGAGAAGTGGAAACGAGAGAAGAGGGTCGAGTGGATGCGAGTTGTAAAGATAGACGGCGAGAATAAGACGAAGGAAAAAGGAGAAACGATGGGAAGAGGGGTTAGGAAGGGAAGGGGATCCGGGCAAGAGAGCAGGGAGGAAAAGACACAGTTGGCGGCTCCCACACAAATTACCTAAGAAAGCGCCTCTTCAAGTATCAGTTAGGGTTTAGTTCTCAATCTCTCGACTGCACCGCGGTCTTCTTCTGCGAGAGGAGGATAAATTTCGTAACCCGTCAAGTTAAATCTCCCAGTCGAACCGCAGAAGGTTTCGAAGACTTGCCACGTTCTACTATCGATCCTCCTCTCTCCCTCTCTGCCTGAATCGTGACCACGAATTTCGTCGAAAGCCGGATCTCGCTGATCGAATTATGGGGAAAAAAGGGATCCGACTTTTGCAGGCTTGCGTTCGTTTCCCTTGTTAAAGGCGGTTGACCGTTCGCCTGCGTCGGGTTAAACAACAAACTCGGATTCATTGATTCTTGTTTAGTGATACCCAAGGAGCTAATCCGAGACCCTCACCTGTAGATCAGAAAATACTATAATGAATTAGAACATGTTTTATTGGATTCAAGTGAGTTCTAGTGAATTAAAGCTTTTCTAAGCTGTGTAGCACAATTTGCAGAGGACTGAAACTATACTCCAGGTCAATTCGATTGGCTGTTCAAGGGCACATTGTCTCTTGTAATTTTCTGGCAGCGAAACCTTCATGACGCACGGTGATTCCATATCTCAGCAATCTTATCAAAATTCTTAAATATGAAACATTCTTATAATTTTTACTTATTCTGCAATTAAGTGCAATAGTTGAAGAACATAAAATGACCATGTAAACAAGATTATGTCTATTCCTTTAGTCACTGCGTTTGTTCAATTTTGATCATCGTAGATTTCACTTTTTGCAGTTACGCTTTCTTTCTTTCAGGGACCATATGTTGAGCAGCACTGGTATTTCAAACATTCGGTTATTTATTTTGATTTGTTTATTATGAACCATTTGCCAGCGGCTGCGTTCTTTTTAAAATATTGTATTGAACTGCGCGGAAACAAGGAAAAATTTCGATGCTCGATAACAATGTTCGCGTATGAATAACTTGGTTGTCCAATGAAATTCGGCTTTTTCCTTATGTAGATCCTTAATGTTTTTAACATGCTGTAAACAAATTAACTGCTACAACCTGCAACTCAATTTTTTAAATGAATTGTTAAGTAATACAAATTCCACTTTACTTGGTACACGATAGAGGTTCCCTAATTTAAACACCTTCGATTATTTATAACTAGATTGCGGATGTTTGTGCATTCATGGCAATTTTAAATGTACCACAACCAAAATGTATAAGAATGTGCATAGACGCAAAAACACATGAAATATCGAAAGTAAAATACATTTTATAATATTTAAAAGATAAAAGGCACTTTTATTGGAGTTGGTTTCCTGTTTATATGCCTTTGAAAATATTTAGTTGCATAAACATCCGCAGTTTATTTATTAAGTATTTGTTAGATGAAGAAATGTTTAAAACAAAAGTAATATCGTGTAAAAGGGAGTATACAATTTAATAGTTCATTTTTTGTTAATTTATTCATTTATTATAATATACAAATAATTTTTACATACGAACTTCAAATCATAACGGAAAATTATTTTATCAATTGAACATTTATTTAGAAGCACCTTTAGAAACTCGAAGTAAAACATTAAGAAGTATCGCGGAGAATAAGAAAAAATAAGTGTTTAAAAAAATTTTCTTGAAATACAGAATTCTATATGTACGTATATGCAAAATTTCACGGAGACAAAGTATGGATTTTAATGATTGAAAAATGTATAAATACAGAATTTTATACATATAGAATTTGTATAAATATAAAATTTCTATGGATATAAAATTTAAAATTTTATTAGTATGTATAACACTGTTCTTTGAATATAAAATTTCTATAGAATTACGTACAAGTTTATAAAACTCGAATTTCAATTTTAGAATAATATAGGCGTACATGTAAAAAAGTGTTGAATGTATAAAAAAAAACTAGCTGTTCAGAAATTTCTTCAGTTATTTATCGAAATAAATGAATTTTTGACATAGTTTATTGTTATACAACATCTTTCAGTACTTTTCGAATGATTGCAACAGAGTACTAAAACTCCTAGTAGTCACAATTTTTGTATTCTAAACCACTATGTGATAGTATCTTCCGCGAGCACGAAGACTATTTATACGCATGATAGTTCACACGGATATAGAAACCTTTGTAGAGACATTTATATCCGAAAAAATATAAGAAAATAGTGACCTTGTCGCCCAGTATAGTCAGCGCTAGCTGGAGGGATATAACCCTCGTCACTGAACATAACATACAATTAATCCTGCTACGATCTTTGGATCTTTTTTGAGCTATTAGAGTATTTTATAACTTTTAACAACTGTTCTATTTTTGGGAAAAATGTGAGACGTTTATTGCCAATATTCAGATTTCTATTCCTTGGTAGTGTGTACATTAGAAATGCAGTATATGTATACATATATTCTTAATAAAACGATAATAAAAGAAAGTTGTCCTACTCAAGAGAAACGCAGCAGAGTTAAACAGTATAATAGAAACGAAAAATTAATTGATCCCAAACAATTTGAGCAAAACAATTCACGATTCGTCATCTAAAACTATTCGTTACTAAATTCTCAGATGTCGCAGTCAATGTCAAGTATCATTCAAGATACATTTTTCTCAGTTGCAGAAATAAAAAAAAAAAGGCAATCGATATGTACGTACTTTAATGGAACGATGCCGACGATTCTCGAAGAACTTCTGGAAGGATATCAAGCTTTATTGTCACTTCGTCAATACGTAATTTCATCCGCTTCAATTTGCATTCGTTTCCTCGCCGATATCAATACCTTTATTCTTTCCTCTATCGTTCCTCGCGATACACAAATTTTACATTTGCCGTGCCGCTCCCATCGTTCCATACGGTTCGTTGAATTCTCAAGCGACTTTCTACAATAACTCAAGTGGCACGTCCACTTCGAATTCGGAACTTCTTCCACTCGGAAGAATCCCACTGATAAGCAGGATAAAAGATGCCCGAGTAAACAGGAGCAGAGTGCTTTTGTGCCGCGGAATAAAAGCGTGTCGTTCCACTTTCACGTGCATTCGAAGATGCACAGAGCACGGAGATTACTGGTTCAATTCCGTTGTAACGCCACGTATGAACGTTGTAACGCCACGTAACGCAAGTGTCCACGCTCCCGAAAGCGCTCGATTGCCCTTTCCGAACATGCCTGGACCCGCTTTGAGCCTTTGCTACCCCGCAAATACGCGCGACTATTCCACCTGCATGGAATTTTGTGCATCTGAAAGGGTATAGAGAAATCGTGAAAGCAACGAGGAAAGGATTGCTTTCAGTGTTTTCTTCGAGGCTTTCGGGTATTGCTATTCGCAAATCGCGTGAATTCAGTGGACAAAATTTGGATCGTTTCAATTGTGACGATGCGTGACATTTTAGAGACTTTATCTAATCACAAATTGATGTAACGAAAATAATAAAATAATGTTCTTAAATGAATTCTATGTCAAATCGAATTTTTTGGTGTCTGAGAAAATACTTAATTTATAGAAAAATGAACTTGTCCTCTTTTCTTGTTTTTTATTCCTTACTAAAACTTTATTTATATTTTAAACAGCCTTCAAAATTTGGTTAAAATGTGAGTAAACTAATATAGTTATATGTAATGAAAGGTAGATGCAAGAAAAAATAACTTAATTGAATCTATTTAGTATACATATATGTTATGAAAATCTTGCTTTTTACTTTATTTATTAATGACATATCGGAGTCTTTCTTATACTGTCGATTCTTGTTGCATGCTAATGATGTAAAGATATTTCAGGCCACTGATAATCCATGTAGCTGACTATCTACAGGGTGTCCCAAACAAAGTGTAGGAGCTGGAAAGGGGTGATTCCTGAGGTGATTCTAAACAACTTTTTCCTTAGCAAAAATGTTCGTTATGGCTTTGTTAACACGTTATTAACAAAAAACACCGAGCAATCAGAGAGCGAGTATGCGGACGAAGGGCCGTTCAATGGCTGGCCCAAGCTACACGTAGCGTTCACGGCTAATCTTTCACTATGCGTGCGCTGTGATTGGTCGATGTCTTTCCTAAATAACTCGTTAACAAAACCATAACGAACATTTTTGCTAAGGAAAAAGTTATTTAGAATCACCTCAGGAATCACCCCTTTCCAGCTCCTACACTTTGTTTGAGACACCGAGTATACAATCGGCAATCTTATCTTCACAACCTAGATGATAAAAACACAACGCTGTTTAATTATTTATTATTATCATTATTAAAATAAGGGATTATAACCCTTTGGCACGTTAGTATAAATACAAACGTGCATGAAAAAAAAAATATAGAATACAAAATTATAACAAATTAATAAAGAATAAAGAGATGGATACAGGATAGCTGCAGCGCGTAGAAAAAGAAAGAAAAACTAGAATGTACAGAAAATAGAAGAGAATACATAAATTCAGTAAACCAATCAGTAGCATCACAATCATAACAGTGTCATACGGATTTTAATATAAGGATAAAAAAAAATGCCAAATTTATCACCATATAGGTTTAAAATGGTACATATGTGATCAATACAGTTATGTTTACCATATGAGGTTCTATGTACCTTGACATTAATGAAGTTAATGTCACGCACACTGCGTGACTTACGGCCAATATAACTGAAGCAATCGTATAATTGTACACGTGAATGAGTATTGTGATTCGCTGTATTTCTTTAGTTCCCAAACAGCTTCGAGAAACAGATTCTACAAAACATTATCGCCTATGAATAACCGCTTATGAAATTGTACTCTAGAGGGTTAAACACTCGTAAATAAAGAAATAAAACCAGCCACTTGAAGAATTTGTATAAACGTAAGAGTTATATTACCCATAACAACGACCCCATATTATAAGCTACTTTCATCATATTTTATTTTTTTATCTAAATCTTATTACTTATTTATGTAATGTAAGGTTGAATTTAGGAATAAACTAAAGGTTTTATTTGTTCTCATTAGAAACTAAATTTTAAACTAAAATCTATTGAATGGTCTCGACATTTTGTGTTGCTTGAGGGTTTGATACAAATAAGATTAAAAATGTAGGCATTTTGATCCTTCATCCTTTTGTTTGATTACACTTTTTCCTGATGGTGGAATTAAAGTATAATTTGACAAAATTGGGATCTCGCTCATGAGTCAGATAAAAGAACAAAGTAATCAAAGACTACACAGCGAAAGAAATCTTTGAAGGCCTTGATCTTTTGAATAATCGCCTATCAGAATCCCTACAAAACGATGAGTGCAATTATCGTATCCTGAATGAGCTCTCGACTAATTCAATCAAGGGGAAACCCATATGTCTGCCGCGTAAACCCGACCCCATTGGAAGGGCGGACAGTATATTTGGGAGTGTAAGCCGCGCTTTGCTGGATGAGAACGGCAAAATTCGACGGACTCGAAAGCACGTAATAAAACCAATAACTGGCTTGCCGGGGACTATCCACCTAGGGGTCACTTTCGATCCACCCACGGTGATTCTCTGAATTTCTCTTGGCGCTGCCATTTGGTTTTATCGTTCCCGTGCTTTAAGCTCATCTAGTAAGTGCTTGGCCTGCTCGCATAGGACGTCAAAAACGTCGATCGAGCCTTTCATTCGGTTCGATCAACGGAACCCTGGCACGACGCAGCCAGCCGTCAGCCTGGAGTTCATGATAAAAGGACGGAAAAGGCAGTGAAAGAAGAGGGACAGGGAAAAGGGCGGTGAAGGGTGGGAAGAGAGGGAGAACCTGACTTCCGGTCCCCGCTATCTCCCCCTCACCTGCCACGTCTCTGCTTTCTCGGCTGAAGCACGACGGACTCCTTTTGTTCCTGAATTCCCTGATTTTCGAAACTCGCTGTTTAGCTGGAAACTGCACGGAAATGAGTCGCCAAACAATCTTTGATGACGGAACGCTTCTAGTTCCCAGCGAAAACACAGCATTCAAGACACTTGGGATGGAAAATTGAAACATTCGAGGGCGAAGCTACCATGCGTCGATATAATATTGGATTGGTGCGTACGACACTAGCGAATTGTAAGTTCCGTGGCATTTCTTGATTTTTGTTAAACGACAGGAACTTGCAAAGGGAGATTTCGGTCTAGAACTTCCAAAAAATTAGTAGATAAGATTAATCAATCCAAATGACTTTCATAAAGAAGTAGAAGGTCGTACGTACGGATCTGGAGTTGCAGATTTAAGGTAAATATTGTTTCAATTACATTGATCATCATATAAACATTGAATAGATTTTTCTCCAAATATCATTTTACAAATTGATGGGACAAGTATCACAACAATCAAATGATCAATACAGTTCAATGTTTCTTTAATCCTTTGAATGATTATATCGTTATTAGCTATATACTTACGCAAAGTGTTACGTTCTCCTCGAACCTTATTAAACTACATCAATTTGATGCGGTATTTTTTCGCTTAGTTAAATTTTTTTTCGGGGGCACTAAAAGGATTAAATTAAAAAATATACTTTTTCGCAAGCAGTGAACATTCATTATTTAAAGCTTTTCCAAATTTACTAATTTTCGAGAGAAGCAAGATCGTAAAAAGATTAGTAAAGAAATTATGTTTAAAGTGTCAGAAAATCTTGAAAAGAATTTTTTCGCATCTGTTTAAAGTTGCATTTCATCATTTAAAGAAAATTTTTCAAAGATAATAATTATGAAAGGCATAGACGCTCTCAATACTTGAATAAAAAAAATTGTATAGCTTTTTATATATTCAAAAGATATGTAATAATGTACCGAAAACCATGGATTATTATGCTGTATATTTGGTTATAACAAAATTCATAAAAATTACATTTTTTTACACTTCTAGACCAGAACCTGCACTTCCTGTACATTGTTACTGTTCACAGTAATAATTATTGGGTGTATTAGTATCCCTATTTAAAGTGCTACTAAATAACAGTGTTTAGTGCTGAATCTAATTTATGGTCTACGCGTAGGGATTATGTATTATTTGAATTTCATATTTTGTTTCGTTATTTTGTTTATCTATGTTGCATAACTGTATTTTATTTTCTGTCATATCTATTGGATCACATGAGTGACATTCCGGACTTTTTCCGAATCTTTTTAATCAAATTTCTTTAATACGCAGGAAAAGATATAAAAACAACCCTGAAGAATTGCAAGGAGTATTTTTTCGTTCTTTTTCCACTGAAAAATATCGACCAAGCAAACTAAGGTGTTTCCAGAAAACAATAATGATGTGTAAAAAAGAGGATTTTTATGATACAAAAATTCAAAGGAAAAATAAATCTTTTACGGGAATTGAATTCAAACTTCCTTCAACTATATTTTTGTACTAATCTGTGGATTTTATGTTTCGATGAACTCAATTTAATTCAAATTCTAATTAGTTTTCATTTCGCAGTAGTCGTACTGTTTTTTGCACTTCTCTTCCTCTGTTGATTATTTCATTAATTATTAAGTGATTCCGGCAGAGATATACTAAATAAATACTTTCCAAACTATTCTTCAGAAGTAGAGTGTGTCAGTATTACTATGATAAAAAAGGAGAAGCAACACGTTTCTTATATTTAGCGATATTCGATGTAAAAGAGTGAAATACACTCTTAAAGATTGGACGTTTCAAAATACGTAATTTGAAAAAAACTGGCTTTCTGAACCTCCGAGTTTTAGAGATATTCCAAAAAAAGCATTTTCATCCCTCAACATTAGGAACTGTTATCACCCCCTTAACATGGAAGATGACCGATAAGAAAAAATACGTGTCAAATATTTTTATGAAAACTAGCTATCACATAAGTTTCATCAAAATCCGATTCAACATGTTTCGTTGTCAGTATAATGGAAACATAAAATAATTAACGCTTCATTAATGGAGATTCTACTGCACTAAGGTTTATTCGTTCGAAGAAATATCTAATATTGTGATGAATATAGTGAATTCTGGATTAATCTGCTGCGCAGGAAACAAAGTCAACAATCCTTTACTCACTTGATAGTCTATAACAATTCATTGATTTGATCATTTCAAGTTAAAATAATGAAAAGTTTCTCGGAACTGATACTTTTCTATAAGTACAGAGAGTACGGAAAGTATTCCTGTGCAACAAACTGTAATCTACAGAAAATATCATCTTTTAAAAAAATACGGAAATAAATTACTTATTACTGCTAAAGCACCCGACATCAAGACGCTTTGAGAAACATCAACTCCTTTTCATAAACTCACATTTTTAATTATCGCCCCACAAAATTCCTGCGTTTTGCATTCTTCCACCATGTACTTGGTTAAGTGAAATCCCGGAGAAAAGCGGGGAGCGTCTCGTAAGGAAGGAATAATTCCCTTCAACGAGCGCGGGTATGCTGATGATTCTTAAAATAATTATCTTGGCGAGAGGAGACACGATTATTAAATTATCAAGCCCATTCGAAGGAATGCAATTAACGCGTCAATGCGATAATTACCGCGGCCGTGAGGTTTACACGTTCTCGACGAGCTTTTTCGAGGGCTCCGGGAATCAAGGAAACCTGACCCTTGCGAGCGCGGCCGGCCGTTCAGCTTGCGAGCGTGGCGCACGAGTGCCGAGATAAAACGACGGGAAAAAGGAAAAAAGGCTACGCGAATGCGTCGAACCTCGCGTCATCGGCGTGTCTGCGGCGGGACCGCGTGCCGGCAAACACGTTAATCATTCCCGGCCGAACGAGAGAACGGGCATGTCGTCGCATTAACGCTTGTAATTAAATTAAAAAATTTAAATAACCCCGAGCGTCGCGCGAACGAGGATACGTCGGTTCTCCCCCGCGCGTTA
The DNA here is from genome assembly GCA_030770465.2 of Perdita meconis. Classification (NCBI taxonomy): domain Eukaryota; kingdom Metazoa; phylum Arthropoda; class Insecta; order Hymenoptera; family Andrenidae; genus Perdita; species Perdita meconis. The sequence continues at coordinate 1,651,877 of JASKOS020000015.1, read as the reverse complement.
CGAGCGGCTCACAGCATTCAGCCGCATCAGTCCTCCTGTTTTTTTTTCGTCGGAGCGCAACCCTCCTCGACCGTGGCTCGTTTCAACGACCGGACCGCTCGAAAAGAGAAGGACGTAATCATTTTGCCGGCGTTTGCTGAACCGGCGGGACCGTCGGGAAAGGGTAATACACTTCAGAGAGCCAGATATAAGGAGTTCCCTCGTGTTCTTCAAAGTAATGAAGCAGATATGCAAAACTACTTAGGACGTCTTGTTTGGCCTCGACTCGTCCTCTTATTTCCACGGTCCGTCCCACTGTGTTCCCCAGTCTTCCTCCCTCCCTCCGTTCCCTCGTTTCCATCTCCCATCGTGCAACCCCCGTCATTCTTCTGCTCATCGTCGAATCGTCCTGCCCTCCCTACCGCTGCGAAACGACTCGATCCGACTTTTCGTTTCGCGCCGTTCGCCCCGGGATAGAATAAAAGAGGCGTAATGCCTCGCTATTTGCATATTAAATTTGCCCCTTCATCCGTACGGACTCTATTCAAGAATAATCATTCTTCATCGTTCGCTTTGGCGGAGAGCTCGGCCGGCCTCGCGGAGAGCGCGAACGGCGTTGCCCTTCGGGAGAGCTTCAACGAGAACGTTTCAATTCGTTCCGCCTCCGACACCTCGGACTCTCATCAAGTAATTGCGCGGAAAAGCAGAGTTTCACGTCCGATTTACGTCGAAAATTCGCAATAAAGCGAGAATCTCGGCGAAGTATCTCTTTAACCCCCACCTCGACGATCTTGCGCGCAAGTGCGTGATTTAGTCGGCAATTGCATCTTCGCGCGCTTTCTTCTCTTTTGTCCCAGTGAACGCCGGATGTCAAGTAATGGAAACCTTTTGTTTAGGATTACAGTGTTCCTCGATGAAACGAATATTCCATCGGTGAATTAGCTTTTGATGTCTCATCTCGTTGTCACAGTCTTTATAATTACTGACGGAATCGATTATCGTAGATTGTTCATTTAGCACAATATCAACCGGAGGGAGAATGAATTGCACGAAGAGGAGATTTAATAACGTGACCATAATACACGCGTGCTATCGAGTGAAGTTCAAAAGCGGTCTATTCATTCAACGCGGATGATTCGTTTATTAAGCGTACCAAATCAATCATGAAATAAATGAACCTTTGCAATTGTTAATTGACTAACTGAACTTGATTCATGCAAGCTTGTCACTGCCAGTAGTAGGTTCAAATATCCAGTTGCAATTATTGAGGCGAATTTTTGAAGAATGAATTAGAGCAGCAGTTTTCGATCTTTTTTTTTTCTGTCAAGTCACATACCACTTTATATATTTTTGACCAGCAAATGCTCCACAACTCTAAAGGAGTATCTCTCAGACTGTAACTATGAGTAAGAAATAAGTAGAAATAAAAAGAATTCAGATGCAATTCATCTCCTATATTAAAAATACAAGTTATCTTTCTCTCAGACATGTTAAAAGACACTATTAAGTAAAAACTTAATGGATAACGGACAGACTTTTTGCTCATTCTTCTAATTCTTTTGCAAAGCTGCATAATTTTTAAATTTGATATAATTTCACGTACCACCTGGGAATATTCTACGTACCTCTGAATTAGAGGATATTAAAAACCTCTGAGTTAGAGGAAGGGATAATAAGAATTTAGTGATTTATGAACTGATTAGAACAAAATCAAAATGTGGGATGGGATGTTTATGAAATATTATTCGTGCAAACGTGAACTATCAAACTATTTGTAAAATGATTTATCTGATAAAATTAACAAATAAACATTTTTGGCACTACTTTAATAAAATTGTTAACATCAAATAAAAATTACTTTTTTTCTGGTTTAAATTAACTTTGTATTATACATTAACATTTCACGTTTATTATAAAAGTTGAATTTTAGTGGTTATTTTGTATTCAATATATATAATACAGTCATACATTATTAACAGATTTTTTAAAATAAAATAAAGAAGCTAAGATTAGTTTTTTAGTTAACAGTATCTAAAGAACTAAGAGTAGGATAAATATGCAAAAGGGAGCAATTCATACTTCTGACTATCTTAATCATTTTCACTACCTTTAATTAATTTTTGTCATTAGTTGTGTCTAACAAGGCAAAATCTTTATAATAATACAGATAAAATATTTTAGATTTTTTTTCTTAATATTTATTTAACAAAGTAAAATTGTTGCTATAAACAAGGTTATATTTATTGTACACTGATAAATAATGGTAATTATGTTGCGGGAATGGCGGTTTGACTACCATAATTGACCACATGCGTTAGTTAATAAAATTGTATACTAAATGTTTAAATTCAAAATATTTATATTAAAGGGTATAGCCAAATAAAAATGGGTAAAAGTGCCCCCGAGCCAAATTGAACTTTATTACCCCAACCTAATACCCCCACTTTTGGGATAGCTTTGAGGTGAAACGTAATTTACAGTCTATGCTTGATCACTTCTGTTCCGTGCAATCAAAAATTATGAAAAAAATCAGAGATATTTTACTCCATTAGATGCATATTTGTGAATTTTTTCAGAATTTTCTATTGCAAAACCGATTTTTTAAAAATTCGAAAAGTTTAAAAGTGCTCATTTCAGTCTGAAATTATCAAATGACTACGTTTATATTTTTACAGTTTTAAAAACCGATTTGTCAGTGTATATCCGTATACATAGAAATGGCATGCACAATCGATGCATTTCCCTTGTTAAATGAGTATTACATATATACAATTATTAATACTTTTATATGTAATATGCGAAGCAATGTATTTAATTTGTAAATATCTTACCCTTGGTAAGTACGGATTCTTAACTAATTGCCCGTAAACCTTATCAATTCAAAAAGTTGTACTTAAAAGACGAAAGCAAATGTTGCAAAATTAGCTACTATCGAATGCGTCTGTTCGGATATCTCGTCAAATTTCTTTTTGAATTGTTCCCATAGAAAATATAAGTACACATATTGATCTACAAAATACGTGACACTTAAAATAATTGATTGCCTTATCGTCTTTTATGAGAAGAAATATGTATATCGAATCTAAATGATATTCTTAACTACAGCAGAAATGAAGAATTTCTGTGTTCATATTTAAACAATCTTCGAAGGTAAATAATTGTATAATTAAGGATTCTTAAAATCTCTCGGAATCTAGAACAACTAATTTATCGAAATGACAACTTGTTCGTGGTTAGACACCCGTTTGGAAGCAATGTGCGTCATTGTGCGCCATTGGCTACGGTAAAGAATCATATTTACATTTCCTTAAGCTACGTCAAAACCTAATCCGAAAGTCAGAAGAAACTTTAGAAACGACGAAAATGCGTGATGGCTTAATGCGGGTTATGCGCGGGCCAACCTGTTCCACCGAAACTTAATATAAAGTACAGGAGAGATTTATGCAAATCGCTGGAACTCGCTATGAAAGTGGCGATTCACCAACAAAGGACGCGTAAAATGTAGGTTAACGTTAGTAGTATTAGACCGCGCGAGTCAGACGCAATATCCAGTTCATCTCCAGCCGTTGACCCCATCCTATGTACGCGTCACATTTACATACATATTACATACGACCACGTGTTAGTAAATGAAATATATAAATTGGCTCAGTAAACAAGTTTCGTCGACTCGCTTGTTATTAGCCGCGTTCTTTGGCTCGCGTTTCGCTCGTTTCATACGTCGACGCGTCTGAATTGGCCCACGTAGTTATCGTGACGGGGCACGCTTGGAAACAGATGTTGGTGGACGTCGACGTAGGCGCCGAGGAACGGCGGGAAAAACGGCCGAGAAAAGAGGGAAAACTTTGCATGTACAATGTTAGGGCGTTTCAGTCTTCGTGCCGTCGCGTAATATGAGTAGATCACGCGATAAAGTTACAGTTCTTTCGTCGCTATCGCCGCCGTCGACGTCGACGTCGACAACGACGACGTGGTTGTTGTCAAAAGCCCTTACCCCCTTCGACGACGCTAGAAAAACTGAGGAAGATGGGGTCGCCGCGTGTTACAGCGAACGTGTACAGTCACCATGGCGACCCAATAGGACCTGAAGCCATAATAAAATCCTGAAAATCCGACGCCGAGGCAACAACGACCCAACTAACTAAATATGTACCTTCTGTGCTTCGTGTCTTCGGTGTCAATTTTCTATCATCGAGGGAATCTTTTCGTACCGTTTAACTTTTAAGTGTTATTCTTTTTATGTGTTTGCTAAACCAAACTGTACTTCAGCTTTAGGATAGTTCAGGAAATATGGCTATTAAACAGGAGTTAGTCTCGCTTACCTTACTTACAATTATTGTGGATACATGCTTTTAGAGGAATACATGATTATAATTTTAAACGTTAATGCACTTTGCGGTCTGCTGGTGGAAATTCGGGATATTATCTTGTAGATTTTAGATTTCACAGATTTATACTATACAGGGTGGGTTAAACAAAGTGTTATAAGCTGTTTTCTCACAAGCTACTATAGATATTGGTTTTTGCTTTTCTTAATTGAAGAAGACTGAGAGATTGATTATTTAGTGTGTAACAAATTTTTCTCAGGTGACTACTAGTGACCATCGATGACCTGCTTGTAATCATTTCCCTTTATTTGGTTAGCGTTTATGAAACTAACATTAACGTGAAATTTACTTGAACCTTTTCTTTCTATATTATGAAGGGATATTGCAATGTCTCCTAAATGTTTTAATACTTATTTCGTAAGATAGAAACGAATACATAAAGTAATTCAAGAAAGTTGCACTTTCAGTGCAACTTATGCATAGTACCTAAATCGTATTCAATCGCTTGTGAAATTGATCATTTCTAAAAATCAGTAAAATCCCATAAACAACGTTTCAAATAAAAAAATATTATGCTACATTTTTCCTTGTTTTTTTTATACGTAGAATCACACTTTAACCCATTGTACCACGATTCATATCTCACCCTGTATTTGCTGAAACGAAAGCTAGAAGATAGTTCGGTTATCAATTTTTTTAACTAAAATATGAAAAGATTTACTGTATGTGTGGTTACGTTTTATCGACTGAAATAGACTTGTTCCTTTGAAGTCTCATAATGATGCGCTTAAAGCCTTCAAAAGTATAAATATATTAAATAATTTTAATAAACATTTGACGTTCACCATTGAGGGTTCACAAACCCTTAAAAAACAAATCGAAATGCTCGAAAAAATGTGACTGTTTCAAAAACAGTCGGAGATTGTAATTCGTCAGGCAACGCACGAATAATCCTTCAGTCGATAACAGAATATTCAAAAATTTGATACTCCGGTACTTGAAAACAATACGCCGGTCCTATTTTTCGGCACGAAGTTAAATGACAAATCACACTCGACGAAGTTGCCATCGAAACACGGGGAGCTTCGGAAAGCACGATATAACCTGGTGCGTCGATGGGGGAGAGGGCCGGCTGTCGCGTATAGTGATGGATGTCTGGAGGTTTAAATTTTGTGGAATTTCTGGCGCACCCTTTACCGTCTGCCTTCGTCGCGAGCATCCATTCTGTCTGCTCTCTCTCTCATACAGGGTGCTCGCGAAACATTTACCTCCACTACTGCGCGCGTTATACACGGCTCGAAATGATCTGCTGGTGGTCGGGGAAAAGAATCTGGAATACCTGAGGACACCCTGTATTCGCGGATCTATTCGATGGTACGCTTACACCCTTCGAGGTGGTCTAACGTGTGGGGTTGGTTAGGATTCGAGGGAGGGTCACGCATCGCAGAAAGAAACGGACGGCCCCTCTCTGTCTCTCGTCACCCCTCCCCATTTCTTCTCCTTTTCTCATCCGCGTGTCGCCGTGGCTTCCTCTGGCAAAGGGGTTGCCGCGCCCTTTCTTCAAAAACCGAGGTATGAAATTGTATTCCACGTTCCAGGACGGGGGGGGGGGGGGATCAAGCCGCCTCCGTGCGAACGCGGTATCCCCACGTTCGTATTTTGTAAAGGTAATCCGTGGGTGCTTTTCAGCCGCGAAATGAAACGTCTCGAGAGGACAAGGAACCACCGGAAGCCGGTTAAATTTCATCCTACACGTGCAAATCTCGCGGAAGTTCTGCATTAAAAATGCGAGGAACCTGCGCTCACTTTTCTCCCATACTTAATGTCTAATTTAACCTGTTGGACTACAATCAACAATTCAGAGAATTAAAAGTCACTGAGAACATTTATTCCGAGGCAGACCGGTCACTGTTAACCCTCGGGTAATGTAATACATACGGAAGTAACATTTTCGTTATACGGTCTTCAATGTTACATTATATTTTGAGAACAACGTCCGTTCATGAATATTGCAATGTCATGAATTTTATAACTAGCAGACTGACGAGATGCTGAAGGGGTGTTTAATTTAAGATTTCTTGGTCTCAAGTACCGCTCTTAAGAAAATGTGAGGGTGGATGTGCGGAATGGGTGTCCGAGGAGATATTAAGTGAAGAATCAGCAAGTGGATATTAAGATAAAGTATAAAGAATAACCAAAGAAGCTTTTCACCAATAAGTTTTTGAAGAACTTTATAAAAAGGTAGTTGCTTTATACGTTAAACATTGTTTATATTGTTTTTTTTTAACACGGCTACGTTTATAAATGTAAACCTTTTGATCTTCAAATTGTTTCAATTTTATTCGCAATAACTCATTATTCTTTTATGTGCTTTATTTTAAATGTGACTCGATACAGAAGTTTCTGTGAATTAAATTGATGCAAGCAAGAATATGTTAGGCAAAGTCGTAAATCTTGAATAAAAGCATATGAATAAGTATGATTCGTGAGATTTATAATCGTATGCTATGTAGGCAAGGATTAAATCGTCGAAATTTTATCACAAATCAACTTCTTTTGAGATGAATGACTCTAAATTCAAGTTTTTAATATTTATGAAATTTCTTCCTAGAATATTTTATTCGCAACAAAGTTTCTTATTATACAAGTTTTTGCAATATCGAATAACAAATAAAAATGCATTTCTACTTTAATGGAAAATTACTATAATTGTTGAAGAAATTAGGAATTACTAAAATAATCATTGCTGGACTTGAAAATGATTTACTATATATATATTTAGTAGATTTGCTACCATTTCATGTTCTCATGACAATGTGTATACAAAAATGTAAGAAAATGTAGAATTAAGAAAATAATATAGTATAAATATTAAGACATGACACTATTAAATATCGAAATGAATAATCTCATTTGTTAATTAGACCGTAGATGTTTATACATTTATAACAAGGGTAAATACCTATACAAAAAATTAGAAGGTTGCAAAGCTTCGCAAATAAAATTTACGTTAAATATGTAACGGATAAGGCATATTATTATTCGAATTTCAATTCTTTGTCTGTGTCTGCAAAATGTAAATTTGCATACATATCCGCAGTAAATAAATAAATGTTTATGCATCCATAACCATGGAGAGTTCTCATTTATGTAACGAGATTTATCCTTTTATTGTTGAAAAATTTTGTAGCGCATATTTATTCACTAAAATGTTTTTCGTATCTTGCAAACGATGCTTCAATTGAAATAAAATTGAAATACTGAAATATTTAAAAATCGAATTACTTAATACATTGAATTAAGTAAAAGATTGTTATCACTCTAAATAAAATTTACTAATTTGAGAAAACCTCTGATATTCCCAAACGATGCGAAATAATCAGAAAGTACCTAACCAAAAGCCATCGATACCGGGTGGTTTGCTGGTTCAGCGGAGTCATTCGATTAAATCAACTACCGATCGATTCCCCGCCGTGTTCCGGAGTATTGAATCAGGTAGAGGAACGGGCGATACACGCAGGTAACGCATGCATATGTATGAGCGCGCTTAAGGGGCACGCATTTGTCTTAACGCAACGGATACGGGAAGACCTCGGGGGGGATGTGGATGGTACACCCTAGAGTGGGACTCTTGAGACATCAGACACCCCTCTAGCTGTCTGGTCACACGGCAACCCTTTTTAAGTGGCGAGTATTATGTCACTCTTGTGCTTTAATAGACACCTACACCTACCCGCTCACCTACCCTAGGCTACGTGTTCAGACTGCGTGCAAAAATGCTTCCCTTTGCGAGCCCAAAAATAAAACGCGTCTCGGAAGGGGACGAGACGCGGGATGTCGCGCCTCTTTCTTTTGTGAAAGACACCGAAGGGGACCCAGCGTGCCGTTTTCAGTTACCTTACACAACGCATTTTAACACTAACATGTCGCCGGACGCACGAACGTCTCTGCAAATATTTTTTGCCAGCCTTCCAAGGCGCGCGCACAAAGACATAGCATTTTCGAATCGACGTAGAAGTGTTTGTCGAAGTAAAACAAGCCCGGACGTCTGAGAGTAGGAAAAGTGCAAAACAAATTTAAGTCGATGTCCTTTTTCTTCTGAAAATGGATTCTTCTATGCAGATATGCTGTTCTAATATCCAACGTCTTTGTACTTAAGGTATTTCATACTACATAGCCTTGTTGATAAAATTCTTCCTTCAGATACATTATGTTCCCGATTTGAATGGCATCAGCACGTAATGGAGATGCGTTCGCGCAGACTTCTTTCAATCTTCATTCGGATGAAAATACCCCGACACTCTCCAACGCGAAATAATGGGAAACTCGGCAGACCCAACCATCGTACGAAGCATTAATGCTTCGCGGATAATAATTGCATCTGTGGACAATACTCATAATGAAGCGAGAGCGTCAGAAGCAGCTCAGGATCACGGAGAGAGACATAATCCCCAAAACAGGATTGCAAACTTCTCAGACTGGGCCCCATTCAAAGTGGACACAAAAGTGACGAACGCCACAATGACAGAAAGTAAAGGCTGGGCAAATTGATAGAAAAGGAAGGAATCGAGGGCGAATAGGACGAGGGAAGAGGAACTCGTCGTCGGGTGCAGCGGAGCTAGTTCAATTACGTCGATGCGACGGTGAAATGCACGATTTTCACCGTACTTGGCGGGACAATTTTTAGAGAAAGGGTGACCAGCCGGGAGAAAGTGGGGGAGCTTAATACTGCAATTTCAATGATACGAGCGGGTTTCGGGCGGCGGGTAGGGGGAAGAAGAACGGGCAGGAGGACAGGAGAAAGTGGGCTGAGGTGAGTAAGCTGCAGACAGGGTGGAGAGATAGATAATCAAGGCCAGACGGGAGGCCAGCCAGACATGTTAACCAATCAATCGCGTACGTAGCGAGGCTATACCCATCGATGGTCCTACATGCGGGGAGATTCTGGTGTGTACCGGGGTTTGCTGGTACGCTGGATGGAGATCGAAGGCTGGATGGTGGGAGCACGATGCTCAGGCAATTACCTAGACCCGATCTAGCCACAGTCCCTCGAGCGTAATCACCAACACGTGCTGCTATTAGGCGTGCACGTGATCGATGTGTTGGACTCCCCGGAAAACTGGGAGCCCGCCGGGTCCGGTCAGATTTTATCCAAGGGACAAGAGACGCTTGCTCGCTCGTATTACGATTTCCTCGATCAACCTTTGCTCCCTTTGCTTTCGTGCGGTTGCCAATGCCGCAGATTCGGACAGCGATTCTTTCACCTGTGTTTTTAATCCTTGGATCCGTCATTATGAGTTGTATTCTGTTAATTTTATACTTAATAATACGAGTATAGAAATATATACAAAAGATAGGGTGTTCGACTACAGGTGGGAGAAAATGAAAGGGGTAATACTAAATACTGAGATAGAAATGATAAAATGAAGAATATCAAAATTTCGCTAACGCCTTCGTTTGTTAGTTATAAAGGTACGTTTTCACGTGATAGTGAATTGTGACTTTTGGCGCCATGACACTCTATCCTGATCGTGAAAACTAAAAGTCGCATTATTATGACATTGAATTCAATACCATGAAGTTTTAAGATAAATTTTCACGTGACAGTAAATCGTGACTTTCGGCACCATGACACAAAGTGTCACGACTTTTGTCATGACATAAGAAAATCAGAAGTCATGGCTTTAAAGGTAAATACATTTTCACGTGACATTAAAGGTAGGTTTCCACGTGACACTAAAAGTCGTGAATTTTAATATCGTAACAATGTGATATTGAATATTTATAATGAGGAATTCAGTGTCATAACAACGCGATTCCTAGTTTTCGCGTTAACGAAAGTCATGACAATTTGTATCGTGACACTAAAAGTTATTTTCCGTAGATGTCAAAATAAGACTAAAATTGAGAGGAACTGAATTTTTATAAGGCCTTCATTCGTTTAGTTACAAATAGACTGCAGATCGTTATGCAAATTCGCCACTTTTTAAGACACAGATAAGTTAAATAACGCTAAGGTTCGGAACATAATGTAAATACAATGAACAACCTTTATGTCAATAGTTGAATAATGTGGAAAAATTTGAGTATTGACACAAGAGTTAAACAATAATAAAACAGTTTGTACTGTTTTTTAAAGAGAACGGTTAAGTTGTAATACATGTTTTCTTCGACAAGTTTTGTCCTTATATTGAGTAGAATATTATCTAGAATAGAAGGAAGTGTAGAATTTGTATAGGATAGCTATGAAAAAAAATAAACCGAAGAGAATTCGGAGGCAAACGATGAATGAAAAATGTTCGAAAAAATGGAATGCTTCCAACAAACGCGAGCGATAAAACGTTCACTTTGTTCCTGGCGTGAAAACTCTTTTTCACAACTGAATTGCACGGATCTAATACGTGCATTCAATTAGCGTATGGCTTGATCGCCCGGTATGTTTGGCATTCAGAGAGCCGTAACGATTCCACAATTTCCTGAGGGTAACTCGAATACAATTTGGCGCGTGTCCAATTGCCATACACGCGTTTTGAGGCTCCGATATTTTTAACAAATCCAACCCGAGACTCTCGCTAAACAATTTGTCGAATCGCTTTCCAACTTGCGATTCAACACGGCGAGGGACACGCAAACAAAAGAGAACTTGTGAAGACTGGAAATGTATTTCGAATAGGTACTGGTTAATGCGCAAAGGCGTCACGAAAGGATCCTGCTCGCCACTCTGGACACCGGTTTTGTTGTTTTCTCGTGGACAAACGAAATCCGTTGAAATTTAATACTGATCGCGATTGTTACACTTCGTGAATTGCACCGCCGGTGGTCGGTTCGTACGTTTCCGTTGCTTTTCTTGTCCACGCTAAAGAGAAGGTATTGCACAGGATCATACAACAGGATTACGAGGACACAGTCGTTGCGCAGCTTCAGAAATTTATATCGATGTTTTCTTGCCCCCCAGTCCCCGCGACCCCGGATTCCGAAACCTCCGCGAAAGCTTTAGTTATTTCAATCCACAAAAACGTCTCGACAATAAAATATTGACCGAAACTGCGACCCCGAACAATTCGGCGGTCGCACGACCCGTTCTCGCGGTCTCCGCGCGCTTGATTAATTCACATCGTATTTTATGCGCAGACGTTATGCCTTTGCGAAGATTGTACAGAATATACACTGTATTTCGAGTGACAAATGATCTAAGCTTGTTCTACCGCGATTCGTAGCTTAATCAGTAGTAAACCTCGACCGCCATTGCGGTATCGCGGTTATTTGTGACTCGATTTAATTTGTTCTGATTATTTTGAGCAAAACCTACGATGTTTTAATAGACTATAGAAACTATTCGTTTGTCCATATTTGTTCAACCAAAATTTTCGTTTAGTCAACTCTCAAAAGAAACTTACGACAAAATTAAAAAACTTAAGACATCAGCATCCCATGAACATTTTCAATTAATTTGTAATTGGAATACGGTTGTTCATGATTTTTTCACAATTTTCGTTTGTCCACATAAAAAAGTTATGAAGAATTGAACAATTTGGCGGTAACTCCCACAAACATTCCATTTATAAATTCATGAAAAATGTTACTGGGATTGAACGTCAAATTGTTTAATTACGTCATAAATTTTTTGTGAGTGGACAAACGTGTGGGAATGATGGGCAATCATATATCACTGGATGGGGGTGCTGATGTCTCAAGTGTTTTAATTTTGTTATAATTTTTTTCTAAAGGGTGAACAAACGAAAATATTGGGTGGACAAATGCGGACAAATCGTGGACAAACGAATAATATCCGTATTTTACAAAAATTAGCATTTTGGGCTGCCAACTTCACAGACCTGTTCTTCCCTATAGCTTCACGTTTCACATTTTTGTTTTAACTATTTATTTAAGTATTTATACATTCTTTACTACGTAATTTTTTTGTCTTTTTTTTTTTATTTGTAACACACACTGGCAATGTTTGAACACTAAACCTCCGAACACCCTGTATATTTCGTCCTTTTTTCGTTTATCACCTTTCTACTAACTTTTCAAAAAAGTTCTATTGAAAAAAAACTTTGTCTCAATGCCTCACACTTGTCGCGCATTTCACTCGCTAGTGGATCCCTGCAAACTACGCAACAGTTTTCGTTTTGTCCCCGATTCGCCCGATGGTAAAGGAAAGAGCATCGCGTCGTTTCTTTTCGGTAATTTCCGGTACACCGGTTCTCTACGGTATGCGCGTGCATCTGTATTCTTTTCTACCCCATACTTTCCTCCTTTCACGATGAATTCCCTGATGTTACGTAGCCGCAATTTCTCGCTTTACAAAGCGCCGCGAGGGAGACAACGAACGGCGCGCGGCGCGGCGCACGCGGTCGCGCGCGTCGTCGCGAATTGGAAAAGGAAGTAAATCATTAAAAGGACCTAAACGTTCCGCGACGAAACGTTTACTGTTACGCGAACGTCGACGAGCGGGGAAATAATAGCGGCGTTCGCCTCTAATTAAACTGGCCGATGCACGATGCTCGCGAGCGGGCCGCTTAAAAAATTTACATCGACAACGAGAGCCCTGTTGTGCTCCGTTATTCCGACGGCGAACAATACTGAATATTTCACTGTTACCGAGAGCGCCGCGCTGCCGCGAAATCGACGAACACAAAGAGGAGTGCATTTTTTACGTTCGTTATAATTTTTCGTTGCTTACCGCGGGATAATCTGACGATGAAAAGCGTTGCTCTCCGCGAGTCCAGAGAAACCGGGCGGATTATAATTTACGGCTTTTCGAATTTCATTTGACGGCGCCGCTGCGCTCCTGGCAACCTTTTATCTCAAATATGCATTCTTCATGAAAACGTATACGAAGGAATTTTCGGGTAGGGCAAACCGTTGCACAATTGGACATTTTTTGAAATTGGAATATATTTCATATACACTGGAAAAATATTTTTTTTTCTAATTTATTTATTTATTGTCGCAGAGACTAATGTCATTAGCGACTACTATAAAGTTATATATCGTTACATGAAATTGTTATCTACATTCGGTGTATTGTGAGTGTATAAACGCTTCGCGTAGCTTGTGCACCGTCGCTGGTCGGCCGAGCGCTCATTATCTACGCTCTCTCATTGGTCGGTGTTTTTCGCTAATAACTCGTTAACAAAGCCGCGGATGAAATTTTCGCTAAGGGAAAAGTTGCTTAGAATCACCCCAGGAATCACCCCTTTCCGGGGCTCACACTTATTCTGGGACATCCTGTATGTATGCATGTATTGTAAAAAAAGAGGGCTATGTACAGGATGTTTCGCAATTCGTGGGAAAACTCTGAGATACAGGTACTAGACACGAAAATAATAAAACAAGTTCTTATGCAATATACTTGGAAATTGTTAGTTTATTAGTTACACACGGTTTTACATTTCGTGAAATGCCGACGTACCACTGCTTCATCCCCTTTAAAGCCAGTGACCTCGCTTAAAGGCCCAGGCATCTCTGGGCCTAAGTGGGGCTCGGTGACTCGCAAGGTGTATTGGGATGAGATGTTTCTTCGAATGAAAAATCACATATTTTGTAATTAAAAATTAAAATTATGACGAATGTAACACAATTAATACTTTTTCACGATGTAGGGGCCCAAATCGCGGTCACTGACCTTACATGGGAGGAGCCTTTGTTACGTCGACATTTTACAAAATATAAAACCGCGTGTAACTAATAAACCAACCATTTCCGAGTATATTGCATAGGAACTTTTCTTATTATGTTCGTGTCTAGTACCTGTATCTCGGAGATTTCCCACGAATTGCAAAACACCTTGTATATTGCCTAATTTACTCGAATGAATTTATACGTTATTCTTAAGTTCTGTGTCAATGATAAAGCTTTAAAACCTTTTCTATTTCTTTTGATTTCTCTAGGCAGATTTTGATGTCGTTGGTTAGTCTGTCTTTCCCTCAGGACTTGGTATTTTTCATATTCTACGAGTATGTGCCTAATTGTTAATTGTGTATTGCATGTCAGACATTTTGGAGGGTCAGTTTTTTCGAATATGTGTTTGTGAGTTGCTGCTGTGTATCCTATTCGTAATATGTTAATAATGACTTGTTGTGGTCTGTTTAGTTTGTTGCAGGGTATGCAAGCCATTAAAGTTGAACCCGAAGTTACCGCAGCGTCCTCTGTGAATCTGGAGCGAACTAAGCTCGCATATATATTCAATACAAATGCAAATGCACACATCCACAATCCTGTGTGTGAGCAATACCATACCTATAAACTTCTATTATAGAATGGTGCATACATGAATCCTCAATTTTATCCAAGTTTCAAATTTATTGAAACTTTAGATAAAATTAGGAATTCATGTATGCTCAAGTATATTACATTTCTGAAAAATTCAAAAAGAAGAGATACACTTCAATAATCACTGATGTAGTATATCAGTGTTAGTAAATCATGGACACAATGTCATTGTGTTAGTTATGGGGATCCGGATGTAATTTCCGATAGTTATACAGGCCCCACTCCTGCGTGCCTCCGTTGAGAGTAGTTAATTAAGGCGACACGTGGTTATATAACCAAAAATCACAGTTTTATTTCTTGAACTTGCACAAACGTGCGTATGCCAGCAAGACTGGGAGAAAAGTGATGGCGCTTGACTTCCCTCCCCATTACTCGGCTCGCCGATGGTGATTGGGGCGCTCCCCTCTTTAAGTAGAGGTAGCTGCTGCCCTCTGTGAATCTGGAGCGTGACAGGGAAAATTCGACGGCTCCATAAGAGTTTGGGTACCCTAGTTTGTTGGCTGCGTTCTTGGATGTGGTGTTGTCCCTGATTTCATGTAGCGATGTCCTTCTTGAAGCTTTCTATTCTTGGTTCCATTTGTTCCTTGTTATTTTGGCGAAGTGTATTTGCGCATCTTCGTATGGTATTTTGGTATCCAATGCGTTGTTCGGAATTTCAGTTAAATTCTCCGAGTTGTTGGGAGGGTGTTTTAGATAGCAAAGTTCTGTTTTGATTTGATTTTGCTCTAGATTTTTTATTTTATTTTGAAGGGTAATTGATATGGTGTTTCTCGTGAAAATGTTTTTTATTTCTTTTAAGGCTGTTTCAGAGTCAGTCGATATGACATTTTTCGTTTCTTTTAGTTTCGACTTTATCTAGAGCAATTAAGATTACTAACATTTGGGAAGAGAGTTGTGATAGTGCAGGTGGAAATGAGTACGTAATTCTTTCTTTGCCGATTATTAGGGTGATTTGGGTTACTCCTCTAGTAATAGGTCCGAAGGTGTATACAGGGTGTCCCAAACAAAGTGCGGGAGCCGTTAAAGGAAGATTTCTGAGGTGATTTTAAACAACTTTCCCCTTAGCGAAAATTTTCGTTCCGGCTTTGTTAACGAGTTATTATCGAAAAACACCGACCAATTAGGGAGTGAGTACAGTGTACGAATTTTGGCGTAGGCTACAACTATGCGTAGCATTGGTCTGCCTTCGCTCGCGCCAAAGTTCGTCTACTGTTCTCGCTCTCTGATTGGCTGGTGTTTTTCGTTAATAACCTAACATTTTCGCTACGGAAAAAGTTGTTTAAAATCACCTCAAGAATCATCCCTTTCAAGGGCGTGCAAAATTTTTGTTACACCCTGTATGCTGTAGATATTAAGAAGTTAGAAACAGTTTTAGTTTGTAAACTTATTACATTTTTAAAGCATATTACATGTAAATATGTATCATCAATTGCTTTGTTCACGTTGTTTTGCATTACAACATAAACGTAAGGATACAAATTTAAATTGCTCAAATGTGCCCCGGTTTCCCCCATACAAGGTTTTTTTCTTAATAAATATACGAAAATTACCCACATTTAGTGTTTTGAAAGAAATAAAGCTTTTAAATTATTAAATTTAAAAATAAATTATTTCAAAAGTAATACAAATTTTCTAGCAGATCGGTAATAAATGATGAGTGTCAGGTAAAACGTTTCTTTACCATAGAGACAAGTAACGTATTATGCATATTTTCTGCCCTTAAAAACGCTCATTATGGGAAACTGCGGCGAATATAAAACACTTCCTCGTGAAACAAGGTCTGTTTTCTGTGTTTGCACTTTCTGAACTGGTGCAGCCAGTGCAGAAACAGAAAACAGACATAGTGATAATTCGGTCTAAAAAGGATCTAGATAAAGAAAACATGATCGATTCCTGACCGAAGGATTAACGTTTCACTTCTCCAAATCTAGCAATCAGGCAATTGCTACCGTGATTTATCAGTGATCAATGTATTTACACTGCATAATTTGTATGAAATGTTAAACAACAAAAAGCATTGATACTAATTCTGATTTGCCCACATTTTGCTTAAAATTGAACCATTTGTTCAATTTTAAGCAAAATACACAGTTGGATTAAAAAGACCCGAAGACCGTAGCAGGGTTAAGACGTTCCTTTTTCAAGCTTTTTGCATAGTAACGCACCCGATTTTTGTGCTTTTAACGCGATTCCATTAACCCGCCAATACTGACAAAACAACAACCACTATTTATCTTTACTTCTTTATTCAGTAAATATAGCAACCATCACGTCCGTCGATTTTCAATTCAGCCGCATGGATCGCACGCATGTAACGGGACCTACGCGACCGAATATTAATCGCATTTGTACAGACGGTAATTTGTATGGTAATCCAAGGATTTTCGGAGTGCGAAATAAAGCATTCACACCACGCGTTCCTCGCGACACGGGTCAGCTGGTCTACGCGATGTTCGCAATATTTGGCAAATATTCATAGAATTCTCTTCTTTTAACCCGCGGGACGGATAGACACTGAAAATATTTACTGAACGTGCTACAAAAATATGGAATGTTCTTCGGGTGCATCACGCTTGTTTTCAGTGCTCACCCCCTCCCTATCTCCCCCCACCCCTTCGTTCCTCCACCCTCGATTCGCAGAATATTCCGCGACGCTCGCGCGCGCAGGCACAGCGAGCGAAAAAATACACCGGCGATAACTGCGCCGCGCGATAACAGTCGCGAATGTTTCCCGACCTCTCATAACCAAACTTTCGGCCCCCCTCGATCCGGCAATGACAACTAACCCTGACAAATTCCAAATTTTACCGGTATCAAAGTAAACGGGACATCCTGCGCCGTTCGAATTCACTCAATCCTTGAAAATGTTCCTCCAACGTCCGCAGAAGCGTATAGCACCTACGTGAATAACCGTTATTTTCTTATACTTCCCAAACGCTCATCTCAATTCTGGACAGGTGAGTTTTCCGTACAAATTTTCACGTATTTTTCAGAAGCTAAACTTCTGAACTTCTAAACTTGGCATTAAACTTTTTTCCGCTTTTATTAGCATCTCAAGTATTTGTATGCGTTCGTGTTAACTAGTAGTGGTTAATGTAAACATAGTTGTAGTAGGACAAAGAAATTTTGAGAGGTATTAACAAAAACGGAAGGAAAGAAATGAGAAAAATGAGGAAAGTAGAATGATAATACCGTCTATACAAAATTAATTATATTCATTACATAAAAATAAATCATAATAGTTTAAATACGGCAATAGATGGACAGATTTTAAATTAATCGAAAATTATGGAAAAATTAAGCTTTTGATTTATATTATTGGTTCTTCATTTTGTAGTATAATCGTTCGTCGTGTTAGAAATCTAACATTTTCAATGAAATGCGAAAAAATATTTCATAATATTGTCCATCTATTGGTGATACAGGTTATAAGTAGAATTTTCATCATTTTATGAAGCATTAAAGTAATTCTTTCTTGCAATTTATACATTTTTTTGTAGGAAGCGCTTGAATTTTGTTTATGAAACAAATATTTGGAAGCAAAATCTTAATACAACCGCGTTGGGATCATCTAAGCCATCCATCTATAATAAACTAATGGCAAACAGTGATTGAATGAAAAATCATAACGGCAAATAATTATTCATTACATTTATGATAATATTGTCGATCAGAAGGTTGAAAAATGTGCTTGAATTTTCACAATGACTACAACGAGTAAACATATCTCTTTTATGCCTTGACCAACGATACAGTCTAAACATTCATAACTTGGCAGAGTCTCAAAACGAAACGCGGGTGAGGTTTCAAAAATAATATTGTATTTTTCAACCACATAGTTAGCTTTAAACCAAGCATATTTTTCTCTTTCAGCTGAAAATGGATAGTGAATCAGAGATTGTAGTTTGATAATATTATTGTTATTACAGGGAAATGAGTTACGGAGACGAGAAAGTTTTGCTTATCTTTTATTATTATCGTCGATAAATAAAAGGACTAATCAGTGCTTCCACGGTAGCTTCTAAATTCTAAACCAAATTTATCGCATTGTTTTCACTATTGAAGCTTGCTCGAGCAGTGTTTACTCGCTGTAGTAATCGTGAAAATTATCATTGCTTCAATCAGTTTTTTAAACCTTCTGATCGACAAAATTATCATTAATGTAGTGTATAATTATTTACTGTTATGATTTCTCGTTTGTGGTATCATTTATCATTAGTTATTCATTTATTATAATTTATTTTTATGTAATGAATATAATTAATTGTGAATAGACGGTGTTCCCTAGATAGATTCTAGTTCCCTCACTTTTTACTTTCTACTTCCTTCCGCTTTCGTTGATCTCTCAAGGTCATACCAACTTCTGGTAGCATCTTTAATTTACATTTTCGTAATCTTTGTCACACATACTTTCGATCTATATGTTTTTAGAATTTTTAAATAAAACTTTAAAAGAGTATTCTACCAAAATCGTACCAACAGAATATACAATTGTTAAAAAATCGATGGTTTTTAAACTCATCGAAGGTACAGTGACTCATACATTTTTTTTGCGAGTGTATTAAATTTGTTTAAACTCTAAAGAAGATATACGACTCTCCACAATAAAAGCTACAGAAACTGAGCAACAATTAAACGTGGAAATTGGCAATGACTCAAATTGAATGAAAAATTTATTGTTGTGGACTTCGCAGTTAATTAACATTTGAAATACCTATGAACAAATCTGTGACTCATTGTATGTAACTCCTAAACAACTTTTCCTCGATGTATCTTACAACAAAATCATATACACGACGCTTTAAACATTCCCATAGCATGATATTCCCAACGTGAGGAGCGCAGACACGTTTATCCTGACGAAGAGGTTTAATTGACACCGAGTGCACTCCGAAATCCAGTGCGAGCACTCGTCCTCGGTCGTCCTTAATTAATTTATTCCGAAGATTATCAGCCATATTCGGGCGTGTCCTTTGCTCCGTTCGATAACACTGGTAATGGCACTGTGATCGTCCAGCCGTTCCATAATCGCACAGTAGCTCGAAATAACCGTGCACATTGACTCCGCAGCGGAGCGTCGTGCAATGGATTTCGAAGGGAAGGATTATGCCGGGCAATGCGATCGCTCGGAACAATCGCCGAGCATCCCTCCGGGCAAAGACAAGGAGACAGAAAACCCTTGGAGGAAGTCGAACGATTCGTTACCAATCGTCGTTTCCCGCGATCCTACGGGGAATCGGCCAAAGTGCGGCGTACACCAAAAGACCGTCCAGCAAAGTGGAAATTACATGGAAACACGTGAACATCGAAGGGGTGGAGATCGTCCGGGTAACTTTGCCGACGAAAACAAGGCGAATCTCAACGACGGGAACGCTTGGGAGCACGGGGACCGCGAGCCGCGCGGCGATAACTTCGGATCCGAGAACGACCAGGCGGTGTTCATCAGAAATCAGAATAATAATCTGCGCGGGAATTACGAGAGCGACGTCGACGCCAGCGTGGTCTCGCTGCGGGAGCTTGCGGACGGAAAGAAGCTCGGGATCGAACCGAAGTATAACGTTTCGTTCAAAAGCTGCCACGACGGGTGAATATTCTGATTCTGAAACCCTTCAACTGCGATTCTCTGACCAAGAGATGCACAGTGTTTCAAGTGTATGGACATTTGGGGAAAAAATTCATAACTTCGGAACTAATCCATTTTAAACCTAAAACCCCCAATACTTTTTTTAAAAAGACTACAAAGATGGATCGAATAATTTTTTTAAAAATGTAGGTGGGAGTCACGCAGTACTGATCGCCAAGGTACAATATTTATTGTAGAGATGTACCGACTAGAGGCTTGGCCGACTAGCCGATTAGTCGATTAGTCGATTAGTCGGCACTGCCGATCACTTTCAAACACCGCTACAACATGAATCCAAGGGTGAAAGTATAATAAGAAGAGTTTAATAAGAAAAATATAATACGTATACAGGGTGTCCCAAATTCGACGCGGGAGTTGGAAATGTGAGATTCCTGGGGTGATTCTAAAAAACTTTTTCCTTTGCAAACAAGTTATCCGAAGCTTCGTTAACGAGTTATTAACGAAAAACATTGGCCAATCAGAGAGCGAGCACAGCGGATTAATGATGGCACGGACGATGGCGGGCCAATACTACTCAAAACTGGGGCGCGCGCTGAAATTCATCCACTGTATTCGTGCTTCTATTGGTCGGTGTTGTTTGTTAATAACTCATTAACAAAGCTTCGGAGGACATTTTTGCAAAGGCAAAAATTGTTTAAAATTACCCCAGGAATCTCCCATTTCCGTTCCCGCGTCGAGTTTGGGACACCCTGTATAAGAATAGTTTTTCTGTAATATATACCAAACACAAAAAAAAACCGCCTTCTTCCTGAACGAGCAAAGAATTTAACGTCCCTTCGTCAAAATTCGCTTCTAATAAATAAAAAATTTAATTGTCATAATTCGAGTTACCTGAATATAAACTCAAAGACAAAATTGTTTAACATTGCTTATTACATTTATTTAATTACATTCTGTTTCTCGTTTTACGGAGTTTTTTATTTTTTATTTTGTTAAAATTAAAAAATAATTACCAGGCTTTCTAGTTAATTAGTACTTATTTAGTTGGTTAAAAGAAATAATGATTATTTTTAATGTTTTATATAATAATTATGTTGCATACAAATATATGTAAACATGTAAGTGTGGTATACATATAGTGACTCACGAATTTGTTCACGAAGACTACATTGAATTTGTTTATATTCTGAGAAAGATATTTACCTTTACATAATAAACGTTATGGAAACTGAACAACAAGTAAATCTGGAAGCTAAAAACGATCCAAATTGAAAGCAAAGATTATTATTACGAATTTAATAGTTGATTAAGTTTTAGAACACATGCGAACCAACCTATGAGTCACTGTATATTAAAAATATACAAATTATATTAATGACAGTAAAGAAAAATATTATTTCTATTTCTAAAGAAAAATATTGTTTTTATTTCTATGACTTATCACGATATGATTAATACCAGAAATTAAAAGCCGATTAATCGGCCGTTTTTGCCGAATATTTGCCGATTAGTCGCCGACTACAAAAATGACCGTATAGTCGATTTAACCGACTAGTCGGTCACTAATCGGTACATCTCTAGTTTATTCTGTTGTAAATAAACATTGTAGCTCTATAATGTGCTATACAAAAATGTTATATTTACTTGTTGATCCAAATAAGATGCTAAAATCTAATAAACAAGCGCTTAAACTAATTTTGGTCGGTACTGTACGATTCTTCCCTATAGTTTCATTTAAAAAAAAAAACTGCTATGGTCTTAATTTTGTATTAACTAAAAAATCGCAACAATTACTTAGACTTAGAGCATTTATTTTAGAGATAAGATAACGCATATTTTTGTTTTGATTTTTTGTTTATACCTATACGTATTTTTACTTTTAGAGAGTAGAGAGACACTGTTGTGTTAAATCGATTTAACAAATCCATATTACTTTTATTGGAAACTTAAGACTATCAATAAGAGTGCAGGACCTTCGGATCACCGATTTAGTTGAAACTTTGGACATTGGCAGCTTTCGTCATCCTGTTTATGAGTATAATACCACTATAGGGGCAGATATTCAATATTTTCCGGAATATTAATGATTAATGTTTTATTCCTGCATTAAAGTTCAGTGGTATTGAATACTGCACTAAGTATCGTTGTAGTTCGGTGGTAGAACCAGAGTTTGAATCACAGTAGTTATACTATTGCATTGTTAATTTTTCATAAATATTATTACTATTTAATTTTCGTAAAAAATACCTTCTTTCCTATTAGAATTTTAAATTTATTTGCTGTACAGAAAACACTAAAATGATTGTCATTGTGTATAAAAATTCTTATCTTATACAATTGTGGTATATTCTCATGTATATTCTCTATAGCAAATATTTTTCCGCAAACACCAGAATTATATATTACAAGAATTTTTCAATGCATCAAATAAATTTAAAACTCTAATAGCAAAAGAAGATATTTTCATGAAAATTAAAATTCTAACAGGTAAATGAAAAAATTATAGTATAACAGCTGCGATACAAACTCTGGTCCACGGAGTAGAATTCTTTACCGCCGGGCTACAATGTTACTTGGTGCTGTACATTGTACATTAGGGTGGGCGGAAAAAATTCAAAAATTTTTTTTAAAAGTTACGAATTGGGGAGACTAAAAAGGGGTAAAAAAAGAAATAAAATCGGTTTATATCTTCCGGTCGCGCATGTGCTCTAACTTTGGAAAAATTCACATTTTTAGGATAATTTTTTACATTTTTAAATTGGCTTCTTCCCGAATGTAATAGTTCAAATTCTTAGGTATTAGAACCACAGAAAATAATGTTTAAATATTATTTAAATCCATCAACATCTTTCGGTCGCGCATTGCCTTCAATGTTAATGAAATTTTGAAAAAAAAATTTACAAATAAAGGTAGATCACAGTTCAAGGAAAAAAAATACTAACAACTTACCTGTTTTTTTTTTTTGTTTTCTTTATTGAATACAAGTTTAAATGTTCAAAAACAAATTATTTTAGATCATTAGTAATATTTATAAACAGATTTTTCTATTGAAAAAACTAAGTTTTTGTGTGAACTTTTTCAATAGAAAAATCTGTTTATAAATATTACTAATGATCTAAAATAATTTGTTTTTAAACATTTAAGCTTGTATTCAATAAAGAAAACCAAAAAAAAACAGGTAGTATATTAGTATTTTTTTTCCTTGAATTGTGATCTACCTTTATTTGTAAATTTTTTTCAAAATTTCATTAACTTTGAAGGCAATGCGCGACCGGAAGATGTTGATGGATTTTATTTCTTTTTTTTACCCCTTTTTAGTCTCCCCAATTCGCAACTTTTTCGCGGTATTACGACTTGAAAAAAAATTTTTGAATTTTTTCGACCCACCCTACTGTATATACTGATTACAATTGCACTTCAATGCAAAACTAAAAGATTAAGAATGAATATCTCGAAAATATTGAGTATCTGACCCTATAATGGTATGTATTCAGAAACAGAATCAAGAACACTCCCAGTGTCCAGAGTTTCAAGTAATTAGGTGATGGCCCGATGGCATTCTCCTTATATAGGGTGTCTCAGCGAACAGTGAACAGTGCGTTATTTCCTATCATATTTGAGATACAAAAAAAATTGTTTATGTACAATTGCATGGTTCGAAGGAGCAGATTTATTAACGAAGATGAATTTTTAATTACATATAATGGTCGAGTTCAATTTTTTAAATGGTACTATATATTTTTTTCAGATTACAAGTTACGTATTTTCTCGATAAGTGTGAACTCCCCGGGACCGGAGAGTCACATTTATCGTAGAGGTCCTACTTCCTTTGTAATGTACCGAACATAGAAAGAGACAACACGCAAAAAAGAAAGAGAGACTGAGGTTCGAGTGTACGGGGCAAAGATAAAAGTCGACGTATCATATTACACTAAACGGTGACCGAGTATTGTACCTCATTCACATTTATCGAGAAAATACTGTAGTGCGTTTCAAAACAAATTCAATAACCTGCAATGTACACACCTTTTTCAAGTGATTTTCGGGATATTGAAAATTTACTGATTTTCAGTGTATGAAAGCCTGCTAAAATAGGAAGCACGGTAGAGGTAGTCCTGAGTTTCCTGTCCTTCGATGCCTCTTTATTCAAACAGGTTTCCTTCGACGGAAAATCAGTAAACTTTTAAGTGCAAATTCTAGAAAACCACATGGAAACTGGTGTATACAGTACAGCTTATTGAATTTGTTTTGAACCACACTAACAAGTGATCTGTAAAAAATATATAGTTCCATTTAGAAAACCAAATTTGACCATCATATTTTATAAACTAATATTGTAATAAAAAATTTGCCTCTTTGAACGATGAAATGGTATGCAAATAATTTGTTTTCTATCTCAAATACGTTGGGAAATAATGCATGGTTCACTGTTCGCTTGGACACCCTGTATGTAGAAGGTTTTGGCACACAATGATTTAATAATGATTTCGACGATCTTGTCCATTTTAAACAATTTTGTGCAATTAAATTTGACATGAATATGAAGTTTGATATATCCCTAATTAATCCACAAAAAATTACTGAGCTATTTTTTGGTACTTGTTTTAAAACCCAAGTCAGAGTTGATAAACATTTAACATAAAAAGTTGAGAATAATTATTAATATTGTAAAACAGTCATTCTGTAATTTAAAAGGTTTTATAATATTAAACATAACTTATACAAATTAAGTGAATCATATAAAGAAATTCACTAAAAATTAGTGCAAGTATCTAATTAAGCTTTTTGAACATAATTGCTGATACTTCATACTTCAAACTTTTAGACTTAATTTTTTCTTTTCTCTTTTCCATTGCTCGAAACACTGTGGGATGTCGCAAAATGTTTCCCGAATTTTCGCAGTAAAATTTGTTTAGATTTTTGTAGACTTGGGATATATGTATAAAGCAGTCCCGAAGAATCACAAACAGCACCTTTCTCCAGTTTTCAAGAAATTAATTGTGAAAAATGTAGAAATTTCTGTATAAAAAGGGAATTCTTCTTAATGAAAGTAGCGTAATAGCTATGAAGTTCTTTATTTTTCATTTTATTTTTTTTTCAGACAAAGATATTCTTTTTCATCTGTTACTGTTTTTATAAAAGTACAACTTTCTTTTAGTAACAGAATTTGAATATGTTGTAGAAGACGGAGCCCTGCATGTTTAAGTTTGTTTAAGGTTATATGTATACAGAATGTCCAAAAGAGTCCTGAAAATGGTTTTATACATTCTTTTACATTTGCAAAAAATTTAATGTGAAAAGTTCAGATATTTCGCAATGTTATCTACGAAGTGAAGTTAAATACAGGGTGTCTGAGGTTTTTCGGATAAAGATTGTCAACCTATTCATAGCACTTTAAGCAGGAGAATTAGAAGATTTATCAATTTATGTTATAACTTTGTAGTAAAGCCTTATTGTTCAACCTTCGTATTACATTTATTCCTACTTTCGTGCGTAGAATATGCTGATAACGTTTATACGAAAAAACCTCAGACGACCTGTGCACACAAATATTTTCTTTCTACTCCTCGAATTTGTCTCTATTAGATGTGTATTTATAAAGAAGGGAGCGATGGAAATAGTGAATGGAAAAAAAATAAAACTTTCCAATAGTGGTGTTTCAATGCTACGAAACTTTAATTATAAAGCTGAATGGTCTTTGGATTGTATAGCAGTGCTATATTTCAAAACAGTTTACGTTTTTTAAACGAAATTCAAGGAGTAGCGTGATATTTTTATTGCAAAGCGATGTATCGCTTTATTTTTACGTAGCTTGAGAATGACGTGGTCCGCGAAATCTGTGTCCGTTTTCATTTGCCAGTTTCGCACAAAGTGTATAGGGTGAAAGCATTTTAAATGTCTGACTTCAAAATACTCAAAATACTACAAAACGCAGTTTGTAAAAGTAAAGAAAATAAATGCTTTTAATATAATTTGTATACATCTTTTGATTCTAGATGTACAATTGCTGGTTTCAAATACAAGACATCCAAAACCGAGCGTTGAGAAGAAACAACTAATATAATTCAGCTGCATACATTTTTTATTGAAAAATGAAGCTGTATGTTATTTAAAAAGTATCAATATTCTTATTTGTGAGCTTAACAAATTTAACAAACAGGATACTTTAGGTTATATGGTCAACTATTGAAGCGATTCAGACACTATTTTTAACGCTAATTATTTTCCAAAAACTTTCTGTGTAAACAAAAAATATTAGTCACATATAAGTCAAATATATTTAAAGTACTTTAATCTATTTTATATACTTTATAGCATTGGCTTTTTTAATACACTTAATTCGAATTCGTCTTTAAGTGGTCGACTACTAGTGCTTTCACCCTACGTTCACGTACTGTGTGCTTCTAAAAATTGAATTTTAGTCCAATGTATTTAAAAGCTGAATTGTGAGCACAGGAATGTAATTCTTATATGTATATCATGTTCTAGAATAAGTAAAGTATGCAGAAAACGAAAGAAGCATATGACTCCCGACTGTTCAGTGGCGGTTTCCTTTGCTGCAGAAGATGGTAGACAGAAGAGATCTAAGAATAGCGAAAAGACAGGGTACTTACAATTAGTAACCTAATAATAATCATTGGCATAACTATAATTTTTGTCTCGAAGGGACCAGGTCATGCTTTTCTTTTTTTTACGGATGGAGGAAATCTTTATACAGCAGATTTCGATACCATTTCCATGTATTTTAAAAATAAAGTTATACACACTTAGAATAATTATTTTCATATTTAGTTAACACTGATACCATGAGCAGATTGAGTACAAATTTATTCGTGATTTATTTTAAAAAAATATAAACAAACGTTTGTTGTATTCATTTGCATTTCATATTGCATTTCGGGCGAAATATTTATTTCTTGTGAGAAAAAATTTTTTGAACTAACGAATATTTGTTTAGTTATTTCAATAATTTTTGGTGGTAATTTAATCTACATTCTGGGAGAATCAAACTTTCTCTGGTCCCTATTTAGCTACACCAATGCTAGTATCATAGATTCTGCATAAAATAGCTTTAAATAACAGTAATTTTCGTTAACTATAGAACCAGACAGAACGAGGAACGTAAAAATCTTTTAAATTTTCGATGCACCTTCGAGAGTTGCTACGGTGATTGCCAATCTTATATCGTTGAGGTTCCACAAAGTGATTGCAACGAGTATCAAAATTGTCAAAACATGGAATTTCAATCTGGGAACGCGTGTTTCGACGAATGCCGCTGTCCACGCGAAATGGAAGTCTGTTCATCAAATCCTAGCGTTGCATCGATCAAGTATCCTCAACGGTCCTGCGTCTCTTGCACCGAAAACGGAAACTGTTGCACTTCGGCGGAGTCGAAATGCGATTACTTCGTGACCGATTGTCATGTGCCCAGCAAACATTGCTTGCAAAGGGTGCACTTTACAAAACCGGATCGCTTCGCGAATCATTCGTCGTGTTCCTTTTGTTCGAGAAAATGTACACCTTCAAAGGCGAGTTTGTTCGTTGAAATTGGAGAGAGTGTGGGCAACATGTGCAACTTGCGATCGCCGAGGTCCAGGCAAACGTTTCGATCCTGCAACCAGTCGATGGAATCGCTTGGGGATGACTCGAGACAGAAAGAATGTTCAACCGTAAGAAAGACATTGTCCGCCTTGTTGAGAGGTCGATCCAAGAAGTGCGGCGACGCCTCGAGAAGGTGCAATCCCAATTGTAAATATCGAACGGGTGACGTGAAACACAGTTGTTCTGATCGAATCGGTTGTACGGAAGCCTACGTTGACGGCGACATAATCAAACGGAGCATCTGTAAGACGATTGAATCGTGTATTCAGAAGCTAAAGAGTGTGAGATCAAGTGAAAGATGCAAGGCGAAGCGAGAATGCAGGTAATATGCGTTCTGGATGCACGATCGAAAACATGGATTTTTTTTTTTTTTTTTTTTTTTTTTTTTTTTTTTTTTTTTTTTTTTTTTTTTTTTTTTTGTAATAAAGAAAATTGTAAACCTAATGAATTTAAAACTTTGTATATATCTTTAATATACTTTTATTAAGTAACACATTTTTTTTCGGTTGAATTCGCTTGGAAATACAGGGTGTTCCAAACAAAGTGTAGGAGCCGGAATGGGTGATTCCTGAGGTAGTTCTACACAAATTTTTCTTTAGCAAAAATGTTCGTTAAGGCTTTTTTAACGAGTTATTAGTTATTAGTTATTTTTGTTAAAAGCTTGTTAACAAAGCCGTAACGAACACTTTTGCTAAGGACAAAATTGTTTAGAATCACCTCGGGAATCACCCCTTTCCGGCTCTTACACTTTGTTTGGAACACCCTGTACAGTTCGAATCAACCGCGAACTAAACACCTCGCGAAATTACGGTTGGCATAATATCTGCCCTTTAGTTCAAATAAAATTAATAATTTGTGGTTCTATTTTATACACTTATATAGTTATCGTTCGACCTACAGGCAAGGCGATATATAGGCTGTATATATTTCTTTTATTTAGCAAAAGTTTGAGCAATTTCGGGAGTAAAATCGAACATTTGGATTTGAACAGTTACCATTTTTCAAAAAATTATTATTTTGGTTTCGAACGATAACTATAAGCGTATAAAATAGAACCACACTGGAATTTTTAATTTTATATAAACTAAAGGGCAGGTATCATGTCAATTACAATTTTGCGATGCGTTTGTTGTTGTTGTTTTCACGATGCGAAAAAAGTTGTGTTGCTTAATAAAAGTATATTCAAAATATAATAGACAATGTTTGAGATTGATTAAGTTTACAAAGCTTATTACTATTATTACTAAAAAATCGATATTTTCGACCAACAAAAAACTTAATTCCTCTCTTAAGTATGAAAACTTGCAATATACCAATTTTCATAAAAATTGACATATATAAATAAAGCATTCAAAGATATTTGACACATTTTTTTATTGACGGAACAACATATTTGAATGGTAAAATTATACTTCTGAGTTGAGAGTCACGAAATCTTATAAAGTAGCTTAAAAATTATTAGATGGAGTAAGAAGCGTAAAACCAAAACTGATTAAGATTTTTATAAGTAATATTTATAAGTAATATTTTAATAATATTTTATAAGTAATATATAAGTAATATATCGGAAGTGAAGTAGACTTTTTTTTTTTTTAAGAAAATCCATCAGTGTAAGTAATAACACCTTAGCAAACGCTTATTTTGCCTGATTCGGAAAATACTGAAGAAACTGGTAACAAGAACATTTCTACTCTATAAAACAGGGTTTTTTTAATACTTTGCTAACACTATTTTTTTATTCTTATGAAACTTAAAGTAAATTTTGTCTTTACCACATTCTCCACGTTATTCAAAACTAGGGCTAGAACGTTTACAACTCTAACTATCAAAGGTGGTTTCACCCCCTAAACATGTTCTTCTACATACAGTGTTGACTCGAAGAACGGCTGGGTATCAGAACCGAACGCAGCCCTTTTTCGAGTCGGGTTTGATCTCGGTCACGGCGGAACGAGGAGACTCATACCGGCGAAGAAGTGGTGAGCATAGAGAAATTCCTTTTTCAAATTAAACTCAGGCGTCGTTCTTTGAGTCAACACTGTAGGATTGTCCTTATATCGAAACAGTACTGTACCAAGTTTCATCAAAACCGATGTATGTACAATGACTTATATTCTAATATTCTAATACATTCGGACACTAGTATGATATTGAGTTCCATGCTCTGTATCTGAAAGAAATATAAATATATACAAAGTGATACACAATACAGTAAAATATACATAGTACCTAAAGTTAAAGGGTAAAAAAATTTGGCTGAACCCAAACCATTGCTTACATAATAAAAGAAATGTCGGAAAGAAGTGAATTTTCATGTTATGAAAATATTCGGACACTAAAAAATTGAGTTAAAATAACAAAAATTGCAATTTTTTATTAAAATACAGGGTTTGGTTTGATACCCCTCTTTGCTTTAATAATATATTGTAAATTGTTTGAAATATCCAAAATTATGTTTTGTTAACAATAGTCATTGCATTTTATTTCTCTATTAGACGACCTTATCATTTTCCTTCTTAGCTATTTAATAGTATAAGCTTTAACCCAGAAAAATGCATTCCTGTCATTTCGGGCGAGCTTAGAAAGATTTTTTAACTTGAAAACAATTTTATTTTATTTTGTCATCCATTTAGTCACATGAATATTAATATTAATGTTTTATGCAAATAAACAGTTGTAGTATTCAAATATTTCTGCACCGAAATCATTACAGAGTAATGACGAATAATTTTGTACGTCCTACTTGCAATGTAATGAACAGTCCCTTATTGTCGAACGAAAGTCGTGGACAATTGTGATCTATAAATGTACAAAGTAATATTACAATATTTAAATCATATATTCTTAATAACTTCCTATACCTCGTAGTAACGTTTCAATTTCTATAAAATCTATATTTATACGGTATCTAAATGAATAAAATTTTGAACTTCTCATTCCAGTGAATTTTATCTTATTAAGATTTTATTCTTTTATATCTAATAAAGCTTTATTAAATTTCTTTCAACTTCTTATTTAACAAATTTATATACATTTAAATGCACTTATATTTTTTACAAAATGTTTTAACGTATTAATAACATATTTTATAGATCGCAAACAGGAAGTGACCTGTGTGTCCCTAGAAAGTTGACAGATTGCAACCAGCAGTCTTTATGGGCAAATATTCGAAAAGAAAAAATTTGGTCGCAACTACAGGACACTTACAAAAGCTTGGTGAAAACGATGTCAACTAGTATCAGTCATATCATGAAACAATCTTGTAAATTAAAGCGTTCAAAAAGATGCCCAGAGAATAACTGCGAGAATATCGATTTGTGTCCAGATCCAGAATCTAATCAAGCCAAGTGTTTAGGTGAAATTATGTGTTGGGAAGAAGTAGTTTTGGATGAACCAGAAAATTGTGAAACATATTGTTGCCAAAACGCCTGTTACACGTTTAATGAAACCCCCAGTCTCAATGGATCACACAAATGTCAGAAATGTATGTACACATTGTAATTCATCACCATATAAATTAATCTCTAATATAAAATAATCGTTTGAAATATAACTGTACTCATTCACTCAGTTAAGATTCTTTCTGTCGTTGTAATCAATGTACAAAATTTAACTGGAAAATTACATCTCGGTTAATCGTAATTTGCTACAAAATCGTCGAAACTCTAGAAAAAACAGAAAGTTTTCATTTTCAGACGATTACTGTAACCACTATCACAACTCGCAAGAGTTCAGTCCATTAAATGAGCATTGGCATTTCGACACTCATGATGGAGATCCTCCTAAGAGAGGACTCCTTAAGCACCTGCGGTGTCCCAAGTACCTGAAAGCTCGCCAAAGGGGCGGCAGCGATGGAAATTCGAACCAAAACAGAAGATCGTCACAACAGATGAGTAGACTTGCGGTTCCAAACGCAAGAGACCAATCGAATAGAACGAACAATCGTGGTCAATTAGTTCAAAGTCAAAACCAGAATCAACAGATAGGACTCCGGCCAGGAGTCCAGGGGGAACGCACAATTACCTACATTGACATGTGTATTCAGGTCAGCAACATTCATGCAAACGAAGAACCCTCGTGTTCTCCTTACACCACGGAGAACGTGGAATACCGAAGAATAAAAGCAGTAAGACGAATGGAAACGTATTCCGAACCAATTCCAAATAACTCTCTCCCAGATTATACTCCTGCAGGAGAGCATGAATTAATTCAATCGGCCGAAGACCCCCCATCGGCATCGTCACCAACCACAACTGCGTCATTAGAAGCCAAAAAAGCAGATCACGCGAAAGCAGTGGCAATGGGTCAGACACCGTCGTCATTACTCGAAAAGGCGGTCCAGTGTGACATTATAAAGGATCAGCTAATACTATGCTCCGAGAAAGAGTCCAAAGGAGTGTCCAGCAAAGTACAGTGTGCCTGTCCTTCGGAACAGACGGATCCTCGAGCGAAAGCAGATGCAGCAGGTGCACCGATTCCTGACGCAACGCCCGTGGCAGATGCAGCAGGTGCACCGATTCCTGACGCAACGCCCGTGGCAGATGCAGCTCCTGCACCGATTCCTGACGCAACGCCCGTGGCAGATGCAGCTCCTGCACCGATTCCTGACGCAACGCCCGTGGCAGATGCAGCTCCTGCACCGATTCCTGACGCAACGCCCGCGGCAGATGCAGCTCCTGCACCGATTCCTGACGCAACGCCCGCGGCAGATGCAGCTCCTGCACCGATTCCTGACGCAACGCCCGCGGCAGATGCAGCTGCTGCACCGATTCCTGACGCAACGCCCGTGGCAGATGCCGCGCCTGTAATTGAGACCATCACCTTAGACGGCACAATTCCAGAACCATCTCCAAAAACTACAGAAGAAGGAGTAGCACCTACAGCCGCAGAAGAAGTCATAGTGGAAAAGGTGGCATTGGATGCTCCACCCGTGGCACAAACCGCAGAGAAAGATGCTGCAAAAGCGAGTGTTGCTCCAGTCATCCAACCAGAAGCTCCTGCGCCCGGAATTGCCAAAGATGCCGGCCCCATAAGAGCTGAACCTGAAAGAAAGGAAACCGGGGGAACGCAAGCATCCGCGTTGACGCCTGTGGCCCAGAAAAGAACAGAACTGGGCATGGCGGACCAAGCGCAAGGACCCGTCGAATTCTCCCGAAAGTTCGAGGGTGGGCGAAACTACGTGAGCGTGGATATGCAAACGTCGAGCACGATCCTAACCAAGATCTTGTCCGAGTTCCAAGTTGGCAACAAAAAGAGGCAGATACTGATGAGCATAAAGTTGCAAACGACTTTGGACGGAGGTAACGGGACGGACAAAAATCAGGCAGGATCGAGAGATAAAGAAGTATAAACGACCAGCTTAAGTCCTGCTTCCGTTGTAACCAATCAGCGGGCGAGTTACACTGAATATTCATCCGAACGTGGTTACAACGGAGGCTGGAAAGAAAATTAATGATCAGATAGGATGGAACGATGAAATTGAATATTCTATGCAGGTTTCGAATATGGCGAAACAGATACCGAGACAAACGCCACAACAGACTACGAGGCCGATTCCGAGACAAGCTCCCACGACATCACAGACGCGTGACGCTACGCCGAACGGTGTTTATAGACGGAAGAAGAAACCGGTTGCCTGCAGACCGATGGCTCCTATAACAGAGAGGTCGAAAGAATTGGCGAACGGAATGTACGCCCCTAATTCCATCTCGCCTATTCATCCCGTCAGAGGCATGCCTCGTCAGAGAGCAGAAAGAGATTTCACGGATGACACTACAGACTCACCCCGTAGAGGTACGATATGTGGAGATACATTGCCAGGCATAAGTATTAGACTACTTGCTACATTTATACAAGATGCGATATTTATTAAATAAAGTTACACTGCCTTGATACTTGGCACTTGCCATTTTCTGTGAATGTTTTCTCTCCCATGTAAATTGTTCACATTCATACAATTAGAATATGTAAAATCTATATTCCCAATAGAATTTGTTAAAAAATGCAATGTAATATTCATAATTTATATGGTGTAGAAGAATGTTTGTTTGCCGTTTGGTTAACTAAACGGTACATGATAGGACAAAAATGTAGGAAGACTTTTAACATCAATTTTTCAAGTTCATATGAAGGTCATCTTATGTTTTTCGAATAGAATGCTGTATTTTTGTTTGAATATTCTGAAAATACATAAAAAAACAAATTCAGCATGTCTTTGAAATGACCTTGACGCAATCCAAGGACATAAAGACAAGAAGTTTTAAAACTGACAAGAATCAGTGTCCTTATTACTTTACCCTGTGTCTTTTACATTTGATGTTCAAAATATCCACCTTTCAGCTATTAAGCATTGCCGTAGTCGGTAGCCTGTTGCAAAATAAACGGTTGATTGCGAGAGCAATTGTTTCTTTGGGTATAGTGGTACATACAATAATTATTCTTATTTTCATGTTTTCTTGTGTCGTTAACTGCATTTTTTAAACCATTTTTTTTATGCATCCCTATAAAAGTAATCTAATGCTGTTAAATCTGGTGATCAGGCCGACCAATTTATTGGTCCACCACGTCCAATCCACGGATTGGTAAACACATCATTTAGATGTTTTCTTACTGTCAATGCCAAATACAGTGGAGCACCGTCCTGTTGGAACCATCCATTCTAAAGTTGATCTAAACTACTTTTTTCTAATAAAAGCTGTAGCTCGTTTTGAAGAAACGCCTTGTACATACCTGAATTTAGAATATCATCGAAAAAATATGGACCCATAATTTGGTTGTTTAAAATCGCGCACCAGACATTAAGACTCAAAACTCTTTGGTAATCAACTGTTCTCTTCCAATGCGAGTTATTAGGAGACTAGTAATGCATGTTATGATGACTTTCATTGTTTACAAACTAGGACTTATCTTGCAATCAATCGTTCCTGTCGTAACGGGCTACAGTAATGATTAAAAGTAATAAAGACTGATTCGCGACAGTTTAAAAATTTTTTGTCTTTACGACCCTGGAATGCATCAAGGTCATTCAAAGACACATGTTGAACTTGTTTTTTCTGCATTTTCAGAATATCCAAACAAAAATACAGCATTCTATTTGAAAAACATAAAATGATCTTTATATTACCTTGAAAAATTTAAGGTAAAATTTTTTTTTGGTAAATATTTAGAATAGGCAAGCCACCTCCGATTTGAATGATTTTTGAATATATTGTCAAGGGTATCATTCTGAACAATTTTTCTCTATACACATACCAGGGGGTCTCTTTTAATTTTCGAGATATTCGCAAAGAAAGTTTTCAATATTGAAAAGAGTGATCGAAATAGGTCTGGGTTAGATTCTTTAGCTGCTAGGCCATCTGAAGGGTGCTGCCGCCCCTCGTCCAAAACAATAGACGAGTTTCTACTTGTTTATTCTTTTATATTTTATATCTTCAGTTATTTGATGTGTCTACTATTACTTGAAAAAAAGCAATCAGTCGATTGTCAAAATCGAATGTTTTTTTAAATACAAATTCTGCCAAATAGTGGTTGGAATGATATTCTCTATGACCATGCGTAGAAATAGTATAGAAAGTATATTTAAAAGCTAAAAATGATAATTAATTGTGATTACCATATGAGATTACTTAACGTTAATAACTAAAAAAAGTACTTAAAACGTAAAAAAAACAAATAAGCACATACAATGTTTACAACTGCAAATATATACAACTACTAAGACATTACAGAAACATATAAAAAATACCTTCAGAACAATACTTATAAATAAAAGTAAAAACTGTTTAAAAAGATGATTTTTTAAAACACTGCAAATGGTTCAATTCGTTTTTATGAAACATACATTTAAAAGGAAAAGGATTTCTATTCTGCTCTTAATAATTCTCTAGATATTCTTTAAAATATATTTTCATAATATTTCATTTCATTTTATTGCATTTTTGTTTTTTTTTCTTGTATTTGGCAACAACACATTTTGATAGAAATGGCAAGCTTCTAGTTCAGTACTGCAAACATTATTCGTACTTACATTTTTTTTTGCATTCTATATTATGGCTTAATGGCCCCTCTTTCTGGCACTAAGCATTCGGGCCAGGTATTGGACACACCACTGCAGCTCCCCCCACCCTATACACGCCAGAGAGCTGTCCAGAGCTCTCCCGCTCTCAAATCGCCACTTGGGCATGCCTGGTCTACACCACAAAAAATCCATTGTCCTGTAATAAGTCGTCCACGATTATATTTTCGACGTCCAAATTTGGCTTCATCGATTTCCACAATAACTCCATTTCTACCAACTTGAGTTTCATTATTTACTAACCATTCATACACGAGATAAACAATTATTAATTATTAATAGAATATGCCTTGCAAACAAAACTAGTTAAATTATCTAAATTAATTACCTCCCGACAAAAATTGATCCAGTCAACTGCTGTACATGATGAAATGTTGAATTCTTTTTCAAGAAATATCTGGTGAGGGGCATTAATCATTAAAACATAACAAATTATTCAGCAAGCTACATCAATATTTAGACATGCTTTCGAAAACCTAGTTCCGTGGAGTGCACCAATTTTAAAATTACATTTTAAACGTCTCCGGTTGTGGTTTCCTGATCGTTTATAATAATGGTTAAAGCGATGAAAAATTAATTTCTCTGTATTCAATTGTAAAATATTTCCACATCGCGAACACTTTACTGTTTTACGAACATTTTTCACGCAGAAATATTGCAATGGGTCATCGTATCGTATCGTTAAAGTATCGAATCATCTTTCTTCGAGTTCCTTCGTAATCATAAAAAATATCAACAATAGGTTTCTGCGAGGAGGGTGAACAGAAGCATTTTTCAGATACAGCACTTCAAGTAAAAGCTCAAGCCCCCTCACCGCTAGGAATTCTATCCCAGACCTATTCCGATCACTCTTTTCAATATTGAAAACTTTCTTTGCGAATATCTCGAAAACTAAAAGAGGTACCCTGATATACAGGGTGTTCCAAACAAACTTAGGAGCCGGAAAGGGGTGATACCTGAGCTGATTCTAAACAACTTTTTCCTTAGCAAAAATGTTCGTTATGGCTTTGTTAACGAGCTTTTAACAAAAAACACCGAGCAATCAGAAAGCGCGTATAGCGGACGAAAGGCCGTTCAGTGGCTGGCCCAAGCTACACGTAGTGTTCACGGCGGATCTTTCGCTATGCGTGCGCTGTGATTGGTCGGTGTTTTTCGTAAATAACTCGTTAACAAAGCCATAACGAACATTTTTGCTAAGGAAAAAGTTGTTTAGAATTACCTCAGGAATCACCCCTTTCCGGCTCCTACACTTTGTTTGGGACACCCTGTATGTATAAGGTAAAGTTGTTCTCGATTTTAATGATGTTGAAATATGTTGTAGAAATCAACATTTTGGACTACTTTTTCCTATACGTGCAACCGCAGGTCTCTCTTAGTCTTCGAGATATTTCCAAAAAACTGCCGCTACTATTACATTGTAAATAAACTTGTAGAAAAGCTACTTCTTCACTGATTTTGATGGAACTTTTTTTAATCACTTTGTTGTCATTCTGAACAACTTTTTCTTATACATGTAACTGGTGGTCGGCCTTAGTTTTTGAATTATACCCAAAAAAAGTTTTGGTAATTATTCGGAATAGGGGCAACCTTACCGATTTTTATGACTTTGAAATATGTTGTCAAGGTCATCATTCTGAACAACTTTTCCCTATATATGTTACCGTCGCTCGGCTGAGATGTTTCTAAAATATTTGCAAAAAAAATTTTAATGTTCTAAGAAGTGATCGGAATAGGCCTGGTTTAGATTTCTTAGCGGGGAGGGGGTTTGGGGGAGGAGCTGCCGCCCTAATACGGTAGACGAGTTTCTACTTATAGTATTACTGAGTACTGTGTCGGTAACGTAGACAGTGATATTGTAGTAGTAAAACGTTTTTCGCAAAATTTCAACGTTTATATTGGGGAAGGGGCTACCACCCCTCCACCAAACCCTGTCCCTGCTAAAGAATCTAACCCTTCCAATCACTCCTTTCAATATTAAAAATAGAACACGTCCATAACATAAATATAAACCGAATTCGAAAATATAGAACCTATTTTTATAAATATCTCGATAACGAAAGCCGAGCGACGGTAACATATATGTATAAGACAAAGTTGTTCAGAATTTCGAGTTTTATAACACATTTGAGTTTCATCAAAATCGAAGGGGTGTGCCCTAATGTACACATTTGCCAAAAACTTTTAAGTTTTTAGCAAATATTTCGAAAAGTAACAGAGTCCGGCGGTTGCATGTATAGGACAAAGTTGTTCAAAATGTTGATTTCTAAAACGTATTTCAAAATCTTAAAAATCGAGAATGCGTCTGCTTTCTAAATAATTACCAAAATGGTATTAAAAATTTCCATACATTTTTTACCTATCATGTACCGTTCAATTGTTGGGCTGCATCCAGACGAAGCGAATCGAATGCGAACGTGCAACCGAAAGGCGCGTGTAAATACGTGCAATATCGGTGCGCAGACTCGCAAGGACGCGTTTAGCGAATATCCCGTGTAGAAACGAGCAATCTCTACCTGCAGGCACTCAAAGAGGGTCTGTTTTTACGACCAGACGCAACATCACAGCCGCGAAAATGTTCGGGCTCGGGCCGAACCCGACATTCTTGAATGCTTATTTTCGCGGCTGTCATGTTGCGTCTAGTCGTAAAAACAGACCCTTTTTGAGTGCTTGCTGGTAGAGATTGCTCGTTTCTACACGGGACATTCGCTGTGCGCGCCCTTGCGCGTCCGCGCACCGATGTTGCAAGTATTTACACGCACCTGAACGCAAATGCCTATGCCACACAGCAAGCGCTCGTGGCGTGCCTCATGTCCACGCGCGCAAATTCTGCTCGCTTGCGTGTTACGTTCGTCTGGACACACCCTTATACCAAACGGCACTTATCGTGGGATTCACTGTCGAGAGTCATCGGGAGTGTATTTCATTTATTTCAAGCATGTTTTATAACATAAAAAATTGTATTAGGGATGTATTGGACCTATCTTCAAAATAGTACAAGATCGATGAAAGTTTGTGGGGTTCTTCTGGTCTTTCTGATGAAGTGCGCAAAACTTGAAATGAATTTACTGGACGAGTGATAATGATTTTAATTTTCACTGATTTTACACGTACAGACTGTCAGGACATGTTTTGTCTTAAATATCATAAACGAATTCTACACCTTTGGATTGGTGAAGATCTGTGAAAAGAATCAGCCGCAAAATTTACCTTGACCTTTGAATTCAAGGTAAAATTTTTTTTGTTACATCGTACAATACTCATCGCGAGGATAAAAAGTGTCAAAGGAACCATAGGTCCAGCAGCAACCGTTTCGTTAGAAATTAAAGTTAAAGTTTTATCGTCTATTACAGGCTTGCAAATTAACTGAACTCCTCGACCAATTCTCGAAGGCGACACCTCCTTTCTCTCGCCGCGCGTCTCACTCCCCGCGGCGGCAGTAGAGCTCAACGGGTCTCAGGCGCGTATGCCATGCCGTCTGGGCTTGGATTGTCGGTTTATTATTTGAAGGAGACCCACGAATATATGTATATAAGACAAGGATGCCGAAATGCGAGTCCCTGCGTGTAGCGCGCGGTGTGTCGACCCTCGCTTGCACAGGGCAGCCAACCCAAGCCCAGGTGACATGGCGTATATCGCACACCGAACCAACACGACGGCGACCTGGCAGGCCGCCTGCGTCAACTTCCCGTGCCTTGCCGAGTGCCGTTGCGTTTCCATTTTTTAGGTGTATCACGACCATACCACAGGCCATGGTATTGCCCCTTTAGTGACGCATTAGGAAGAGAAACAAAACACTGGCGGAATCGACGTATGAGCTCTTTGAGACGCGCACTATAACGAAGCGCGGTGAATCAAAGAGAAAATTTGATAAACAAATAGATCTTATGGAGCCGCGCGAACCAGGCTGTAGTACAGCAACCAATGCGAATCAGTTTCTTCAAGTCGCTTCGCCATTGTGCGCGCCGGCCATTAGACAGCGTCGCCTTCGAGAATCGGCCGAGGAGTTCAGTTAATTTGCAAGCCTGGTCTATAAGATGTATTTTGTTCACAAAAGTGGGAGATTTTAAACTTGAATGTGATATACAACGTAAACACAATCGTGGCGAACATGTAAACAAACCGCTGTAGCATTGCTCCAAGCATTGAACCGTAGGCATGCTCAATTGGGCGGTCAGCGAGCACAGGTACCCATTTCGACCCGCAATCGGAGGCGCGAGTCAGCCTGTGAGCGGCCCTATCTGTGATATATATTGGGTGGGGAGCAGGGTTGCCATCTGAGTAGTAGTACCATATCCCTTACTCTTCCACCCCTCGTCTAGCTGTGCTGCGGAGCCCGCCTTCGGTTCCCCTACTCTTCCCACTGAAGCTAACGCATACCGCGTGGGGCAGGCCAGCGGGTGTTCCAAAAGAACCGTATGCTTATGCAAGCCAAGCCAAGTCGTCCATGGCGTCGTCGCGTAATACAAAAGAACGCCCGTTAGTTTCCCTATCAGTCCCACAGGTGAAAGAGTGGGGGAAGCGATAGCGGGCTCTGCAGCACAGCTAGGCGAGGGGCGGAAGGGTAATGGATAAGTCTGAGATCCCATGGAGCGTGCTATCGCGAGCCGCGCCGCGCCGCGCCTCATCAATGGCGAGAAAAAAGCATCTCGACGAGAGCCATGCCATGATCCGCGCTACACGACGTGAATAGCACGTTCCAATTGTGGCGCGTAGTGCGTGGTGGGGACGTGGAGCGAGATGCGGCGCAAGAGCCGTTCCATCCGAGGTCCGTGGAGCAAGGAGCGTGTCGTGCAGCACGGATCATGCCGTGGTTTTCGCCGAAATGCTTTTTCGTCGCCATTGCTGTGGCGCGGCGCGGTTCGTGATAGCACGCTCCGTGGGAGCTCAGCCTAATGGGTATGGCACGACACTCAGATGGCAACCCTGGTGGGGAGAGCGACATTAGGCTGAGGTCCCACGGAGCGTGTTAACACGAGCCCCGCCGCGCCGCGCCACAGCGATGGCGGCGAAAAAGTAGCTCGGCACGAGTCACGGCATGATCCGTGCTACACAAGCGCGAGAACCGTTCCAACCGCGGTCCGTGGAGCGGGAAGCGCGTTGTGTAGCACGGATCATACCGTGACTCGCGCCGAGCTGCTTTTTCGCCACCATCGCTGTGGCGCGGCGCGGCGCGGCTCGTGTTAGCACGCTCCGTGGGACCTCAGCCTTCAGGCGCTTGTAAACATTTGCAACATCGGTGCGCGGACGCGCAAAGATGCGCCTAGCAAATATCCTTTGTGGAAACGAGCAATCTCCACCGGCAGGCACTCAAAAAGGGTCTGTTTTTACGACCAAAAGCAACATCACAGCCACGCAAATGTTCGAGAATGTCGGGTTCGGTCCCGGTCCGAACATTTTCGTGGCTGTGATGTTACGTCTAGTAGTAAAAACAGACCCTTTTCGAGTACCTGCTGGTAGAGATTGCTCGTTTCTAAACAGTATATTCGCTGGGAGCGTCCGCGCACCGATGTTGCGAATGTTTACAAGCGCCTTTAGTGTGTATGCGCGGACTCGTGCCGTAGCTATGTTGAGGGGGAATCCAACGGCGCGTCACTTGGCTCGTGTGGATCGTGATACGCCCGAAAAATGGCCGAATAGGGACATACGCTAGAGTCGCGAAGAGGCTTGGCGAGCGCGTTCGTTTGGTTAGCGCTAGGACGACGCGACGCGTCAAGCGCGTAACGTGTGTTGTGCCGGAGTCTCCCCTCCACACACAAACCAACCGCGGTCCAATGGTTCTGACGCTAGCCAAACCAATGCGCGCTCCAACGCGCTCGCCAAGCAGCCTCTTCGCTACTCTCGCGTGTGTCGCTATCCGGCCATTTTTCAGGCATGTCACGATTCACACGAGTCAAGCCACGCGTCGTTGGATTCCCCCTGTGAAAGAAGCGGTGGCCCCATACTCCACTAAGCGTTCACCCCCCCTCTATTCCGTCCCGAGCAGCCCCCTCCACGAAGCGGTTCACTCCCCTTTCCTCCCGAGCAGGTTTTCCCCCCGCGAGCAGCAAACCTACCCGAGTCTACCCGCGAGTAACCCATTCGGCCACGAGTTGAGCATGCCTGGTGTAAACACTCAGAGCAAGAAATAGAAGATGACCGTCTTTCTTGATTTAGACGATAATATTGACTATGACTGATTACGTTTGATTTTTGTAGTATGTTTTATTATTTATTTTTATTAATATTTGTCTTTATTTATATTTTGTAATTGGTCAATATACGTCAATAAACAGGTAAACAATACCACTAACTATTTGCTTTATTAGAACTGCAAAACTTCTTTCAATAACATTACATAGTTTTAATTAGAATGAAACCTTGGTACTATTTTATATGACAATGGTGGAGAATAGACCTACGGATACTTCGACGCTTTTTATACTCGCAACAAGTAGAGTACGATGCAACAAAACAAAATTTGACCTTAAATTCAAAAGTCAAGATCAATTTTGCGGCTGTTTTTTTTACAGATCTTCACGTATCCGTAAAAATCATCAGGGTATATCACGATCCAAAAGCGTAGAATTCGTTTATTTATTTATTTATTTACGGGAAGGAATTCCCATAAATATTATGATAGTTTATGATAATTAAGACTAAACATTTCTTTACCCCCTGTACTCTAATGAAAGGAACTATCCTGGCGGGTAAAACAGCTAGAAAAATGTTGAAGACATGGTATCAATGTTTTCAGTTTTTTTGTGTGGCTAAAATACGGATGTATGAAAATGTCTATCAAATTTAAATTTCCCTTACTACGCTGTTTTAGAGAAATTTATTACAGTTTGAGCAAATTATATTGTAGTATCTTGATGATTTGTCAAAGGGTGGCAAGTTATTCACCGATAACTTGTCATGTCTAACATTTCTAACAGAATCTAAGCTTATACTCGCGTCAAGCCCCGCACTCTTTTCTTATTTGTTATGTAGGTATTGCACAGGGCCGCCAACCTATGGGCAGTATTCATAGCCGATTCTTCTTCTTCTTCTTCTTCTTCTTCTTCTTCTGAAGTATTTATTTTAAGTCACCCCCTAGCAATATAAATTACATACAGTATTGTGCGAATTAATGTAAATACATGTTATTTTACTTGAAATATACTTCATTATTCATAAAAGCAGTTTTACATTGAAACTATAATTCGCATATGAGCTCTTTAATAGGAAATGTATCCTCCTTTGGTCAACTGTAATACTTTGATACCCACGCTGTGTTTACATTAATTCGCACAGTACTGTACATTGTAGGGGAAGACTTAAGCTCATGCTTAAGAATAAGAAGCAACTACGAATAGCGCTCTATAAGTCTTGGATCAAGTCATAGACTGTTGTCGCGTTCAATTCCTCTTTGGGAGAATCGGAAAACAACATTTAAATCTATAAAAAAATATTAAAAATTATTGTTTGCATGAAACATACTTATATTTTAATGCTATGGAAATCATATTCCTTTCTATAGTTAAATTCAGGGCATTTTCACTGTCAACCTATGATTATGTTCATAGATTTAAAAACCGCAAATAATATTTTGAAAAACATTTCTAATGTAAAAGATAGCGTTCTCATAATAGGAATAGGCCTCCAACTATTATTCGAGTTCCTTATATCTAAATTTACTACAATAAAGCATAGATATTCAAGTATTGCAGATTTTGTGCATTTTTATCTCAAGTTCTACCTCTGATACATCCTTAAGTACAATTATTTAGGGGTCACTAACAAACTGTGACGTATTTTGCAATTGGTATACTAATACTTATGGTCGGCAGTGTATATGTATACATTACTGCGTTTCTCTTAGAAATGTGTAGGTACCTGAGGTTTGGGTCGGATCGAGATAGCCAGATTAGGTCGGGTTAGAACAGAATCTCAAAAGTTTATAATAATCTAGTACTTACGATTTCTTGCAACCAAAACTGAAGTTGATTTACTTCTTTGTACAGAATTACGAGCTGGATCGATTAACGTAACAAAAAATATATGGTTCCATTTAAGCAAACATACTTGAGCTTCATATCCTACGCAGAAAAAACTTATCGCATCAAATGATGTCCCCTTCGAAATTATTTAACTTCCGTCTAAAACATTTTTAACTAAAATTATTATTTACATCGTAATCGAAGTGGTTTCAGTTACATGCTCCATCCTGTACATGTATAACATGCTAACTACTAAAATATGTTCCCTACCACCAAGGATCCAA
The DNA here is from genome assembly GCA_030770465.2 of Perdita meconis. NCBI lineage: Eukaryota > Metazoa > Arthropoda > Insecta > Hymenoptera > Andrenidae > Perdita > Perdita meconis. The sequence continues at coordinate 1,607,793 of JASKOS020000015.1, read as the reverse complement.
TTTCTGATCAGAATCCAATTTCTGATCAGCTTTCAAGGAAGGTATCACAAGTGTCCCTCTCCGATTTTGTTCATTTTTAAATATATTAATGTAGATTACAAAGTAAGAGACACGTGTTTTTTTATCGGCGGAAAAACACTTTGAGGAGATGAAATTACCATTGGAAGGTAAACGTGTCACATGTTGATTTGATCATTTAATATATACATCAACGCAGTCTTTTCGGATCAAATCATCAGAGAAAGTTGTGAAAAATACAATTCACTCAATTTTATTGAACAACTTTATGAGGGTAAACTACCTTAACTTTGTAATAGATATATGTATAAAAATGTGTATATCAAATCGAAATTCATGCTGAAAAATTTAAAGAAAATATATGTTCTATGATACAAAAGAACACAATTGACGTGCTTTTGGATTTTTTTCGAAAAATAACATTTAAAGGTGTAACTACCCTTATATGTATTTCACGCTATTCTTACAAGAAATGAAACTTACGGGTAATGGAAATTATTTAATATACAGGGTGTCTCAAACAAAGTGTAGGAGCCGAAAAGAGGTGATTCCTGAGGTAATTCTAAACAACTTTTTTCTTAGCGAAAATATTCGTTGCGACTTTGTTAACGAGTTATTAACGAAAAACACCGACCAATCGAAGAGCAAGTACAGCGGATTAATGATGGCGCGAACTATGACGAGCCAATACTACTCGTCGCTGGAGCCCGCGCTTAAATTCATCCACTGTATTCGTGCGTCTATTGGTCGGTGTTTTTCGTTAATAACTCGTTAACAAAGCTGCAACGAACATTTTCGCTAAGGAAAAAGTTGTTTAGTATCACCCCGGCAATCTCCCCTTTTCGGCTCTGACACTTTGTTTGAGACACCCTGTATTGTTTTATAGACTGATGAAACACTGAAAAATAAAGTCCGTTTAAAGTTTTTATTCTTCAAATGCTGAACAAAAACGGTAATTGTAAAAAAAAATGTAAAACATGGTTTCTCGATCAATGGAGTGGTTATTGCCCAATAATAAAGAGGGAAGCAATGCCCACAAATAAATATAAAAATTTGAAAATTATGCCAAGAGACATAACAAAAATAATAACAGAAATAATCCAGTCTCTAGTTGTACTTGGATTCAGAATTTGAAAATATGTTCTTCCATATTTTTTAGATAGTGTCGTTTTAATGAATTATGAGATCAATTTACATTTGTGAAATAATATCATCAAGCTTGAATCATTAGTTCACAACCAACTATCCTCCCCGGATGTAGCAACTTCTTTAAGTACTCATGGTATAAAAGCGAATAAAATCGAAAAATACATTGCTTTTCGCTTCGGAAATTTTTATAAAATACATTGTAAAATAGAAGGCTGTACAAGCGTTGCTGTGATTCGATGTTCGTGGTGTAAAAAATCTTTGTGTTCTATACATTTTTTTGACAACTGTCATTTGTGTACAACTTTAAACAACAGACTTTATTTTTTAGTATTTCAGCTGTCTATAAAACAATAGATATACTAAATAAGAAGAAAAGCGTAAAATACATACAGGGTGCCCCAAATGTATGGAAACGGTCAAATATTTCGAAAACGGAACATTTTTGAGAAAAATGTTTTAGAGCAGTGTTTTAGGGTTTCGAAAATTCTATTGAACGGTTGTATCCGTTTGACCTTCAGAGGGGCGGTCAAGGTCGCGTCGAGGTCAACATGATTTTTTTAAATGGTACACCCCATTTTTGATCATGCAGTGTTAAAGCTGACGATGAGACCTTTTCAACTCACTGATGACCTACTTCTGTTGAGAATTAAGAAATAAACTCTCGCTTGTTCTCTTCTTGCTTGACTCTCGCACAATTCGAACATTTAAGGAATTAAAACAAATTCAAAGCGTATTTATGCTAAAATCGCCCATCCTAAACCCATACGTGGGGAGTCCAATGCGAAGTCCAATCAAGCAACCTTCACACGGTGCACACGGTGTTTTGAAAAGGTCTCACCGTCAGCTTTAACACTGCATGATAAAAAAATGGGGTATTCCATTAAAAAAAAATTATGTTAACCTTGACGTGACCTTGACCGTTCCTCTGAAGGTCAAACGTATACGACTGTTCAATAGAATTTGTAAACCCCTAAAACACTGTTCTAAAACATTTATCTCAAAAATGTTCCGTTTCCGAAATATTTGACCGTTTCCATACTTCTGACGCACCTTGTACATATAAGGGTATACTACGTTCACCGAGACGAGTCACAGCTGCCACCAACTTCATGAAAAAGCAGTATGAATCGACCCTGTCTTGTTTAAATGCCATGAAGTTGGTCACAGTTGTGACTCCTCTCAATGAACTGACTACAGTTACCTCTTTAAATGTTACTTTTCGAAGAAATCCAAAAATACATCAATTGAGTTCTTTCTATAATAGAGAATTATATAATAGAGATCTTTCTAATACATATATTTTTTCTACATTTTTCAACTTTAATTTCGATTTGTATATCCACTACAAAGTTAAGGGGTAGTTTACCCTCACAAACTTACTTATTAATAGAATCGAGTAAATTGTATTTTTTATTCCTCATTGTGATCCAAAAAGATTGCGTTTAAGTACGTGAAACGATTAAATCGACGACTAAGGGCCGATTCACACATATCCGGGCGATCCGATCCGGACCGGGCCGGGCTGTGTGAGTAAAGAAGAGGTCAGACCTTCCTTCTTCTTTACTCACACAGCCCGGCCCGGTCCGGATCGGATCGCCCGGATATGTGTGAATCGGCCCTAACACGTTACCTTCGAAGGGTTATTTTACCCCCTCAAAGTATTTTTCGCCAATAAAAAAATTAGGTGTCTATTGTTTTTTAATCTACAATAACATATTTAAAAATGAATAAAATCGGAGGACACATCATGCCAAAAATTGATCCAAAACGCTAACTAAATAGTTATTAACTATTTTGAATTTTAAAAGTAAATTTGATTGTTAATATTAAACATAATTTGGATGATCAGAAATTGCTCCCTTTGCTTTTTTGACTTTAGGATTTACATTATAATTTAATTATTGTTCTCTTTACACTATTTAGATGTCAAATTAAAGGCAAAACATGGAGTTATTCAAATATCACATAAATTTTGAAATTAGATTAATTTTCGTATTTACACGTTAGAAAAACCATGATAGCTACTCTTAAGTGATCAGGAATTGAGTCCTTGACGGTATATTGAAAAGATACGTCGTAATGAAAAGAATTATTTTATTAATAATTTTGTAACAAATAGTGTCCGGCGGTTAAAACCTGCTGAAGGTGACTCAGGAGGATGACCTTGATATCATATGTCAAGGTCAAGCTTATCGGAGCTGATTCCTCCAAACAGCAATTTCACCGAAAAGAGATTATACAGGGTGTTTCGCAACAGGTGGGAGAAAATGTAAGGTGCGATTCTAGACGTCAAAATAAGAGGAAAATCAAGAGTAACGAAATCGCGGTAGCAGGTTTGTTTTTTAATTATTAGCATTTTAAAAAGTGGATGAGAAGCGCCTGAAACATGGCAATCCGTATGGCATCTCTAAAGCCCGCCATACACGACCGAACCGTTCGACGAGCCGCTCGGTCGAGCCATCACACAGGCGCATCTACACATCGGAAATGAAAATATGTAGACGCGAGTATGTGACGGCTCGACCGAGCGGCTCGTCGAGCGGTTCGGTCGTGTATGGCGGGCTTTAGAGATGCCATACGGATTGCCATGTTTCAGGCGCTTCTCATCCACTTTTTAAAATGCTAATTATTAAAAAACAAAGCTGCTACCGCCATTTCATTACTCTTGATTTTCCTCTTATTTTGACGTCTAGAATCACACCTTACATTTTCTCCCACCTGATGCAGAACACCCTGTATTTATGTGCCTGGAAGCTTCCAGAATCATAATCCAAACTACATAAACACAACCGAAATTCCAAGTATTCAGACATTATAAACTTGCGAGATCCCAACTCATTCTTGAAAAAGGATCCGGTCGTAATCTAATCCCAGAATCTGAGGTACTCGCTCACATTTCTGGCATTCGTGCTATTTAATTTGAAGTCGATATGGAACGAAATCTTCTTTTAGGTCCGAAGTATGAACCGTGCATTGGACCTTGCGGTAAAAAGAAGCCTCGGTATAACGATTAATGGTAAGATAGGTTAGTATAATTATAAAATCTTAGTTCATTTAGTTAGTACGATGATCCAAAGCCCTTAATTTTTTTACCGATCCAAAACTGATTTAATATTTGCTGATAGGCGAAACCGGGGTGGTTGTTACATTCTCTTACTTTAATTTTTCTAACAGATTATTGATGCAGGAGTATTTTTCAGATATACTTTAAACTAAAGTATCGACGTATGACTTCATAAAACAAATTACTGTATTTGCTCTCTAATTGGTCGGTGTTTTTTGTTAATAACTCATTAACAAGCCCCCACTAACAATTTCGCTAAGGAAAAACTTGTTTGAAATCAACTCAGGAATCACCCGTTTCAAGAACCTGCAACATTTTTGTTGCACCCTGTATATTATTAACCTGTTCCAAGTGGAACAACAGCACAAATACTAAACATTTTTGCAGAAAAAGACCGAGAATTAAAACTTATATAAATTTTACGTATAGAAATCTCAACTTATTTTTTCTATCGCTCCTTGTTTTTAAAAATGTTGTTTATGCTTTTTTATTCTTCATCTTATGTTAGTGAAATGTATTATGTAAATAGTTAAGTTAGTTTATATAACAATCTTTTGCAGCCCTACTTATTATGTTAATCTCCTTTTTTACTTCTTTTGCAGCATGTAGCATTAATTCCGGAGAAACCTCGCCTCTGAATTTTTTCTTTTTATAATTTTGCTGATTTATTATTAAAATTTGTTTCAAATATAAAAAAATAAGATGACATTAAAGCAGCAAGTTACTGATAGATTGGTTTTATATGTGACAAATAATCCCAAATCTTCTGTGATAACTTACCCCGGACCGTTAAATAATGTAAATCATTTCCTCATTTATTAAAAAGTTTATAAAATGCAATAAAATCATTCAGATAAGATAGAAAAGACTCTAAACTACGAGATTAAGTTAAAATATTATTGTCGATGCTATGAAATAAATATTCTTACTTGACAGAAAATACTTCACAAAAATTTACTTCGAATGCACGGAAAATAAAATGATAATATAACATAATGTCGTTCCACAGCGAACCGAATGATTGTGGTGTATGAGGTAATGTGTCTATGCGTCACCGTGAGTTAATAAATATTTTCTATCGTTTGTAGTTTTTTTGTTATAACGTTTGTGACAATCTACCCGCGTGACAACCATCCCTGGTCTCCCTTATGTCTTATTAATTCATAAAAAAGTTTTAGTCCACCTAAATTTTTCATGACTTTAGATTAAAATTACAAAATAGATTTACAGTCTATAGTTTCCCACTGAATCCAAAGCAAAACTATTGATCCATTAAGGGATAATTTATAAATATTTAATAATTAATTTAAGTTTAAATTATGAACAGTTCCGCACAACTAATACTTTGCTATAATTGAATAGTACATACAAGCAACTTTGAGTTCATGCATTACACACTCGTAATCATAATGTAAGGATATAAGGTGTGCTCATGCAAAGCCTACCAAATTACTCAATAACGTACACCCTTGTGTGTGCCGCTATCCCGCCATTTTTGAGGCGGGATATCACGTCCCCGGCGCGCCAAGTCACGCGCTGTGGGATTCCCCCTTAAGTATCTAATGCAGCATGTAATTCAACCAGAAATGTTACAGTAATATTTATTTACAAAATGCTTTCATAATAAGTATTTATAACATCATAAATCACTTTCAAAGAAGAATTCATAATCGCTTCTTATTATTGAGCATTTGCTTAAATTCCCTCCTACAATATAATTTATATTGTGAGATTCATGTTCCACCCATAGACATGCATATAAGGTAAATGTCTCAATTTCTGCTCATGTCCCGATTTCTAATCACTTCGTATTTCCTTATTATTATAAATGTTACGTTTGTACTATAATTGTAAAAAAATAATTATAAGTTTTTTGATCATTCATGCGAGTGATGCACAGGTTTGTTAGAAAGAAAGTACTACGTAAGCAACGAAAAAAATTTTAGAACAAGGAACTTACTCGTTCTGATCGTATTCTTACTGCTTAGACTAAAGAACAGCAATTTCATTGTGATTCGATAATCGGACCGAGTGTACTGTTTGCAGAAATAAATCGTATTTAATACTAAAAACGTTTACTGTATTTTACTCTGGATTTTTACTGGATTTTTTGTGAGTTATTTGTCGTGAGCAGAAATACGGACATTTAGAATACTACATTGAATTAGCCATTATTAATAAATAAACGTCATATAACATATTTTTAAAATATTTTTGAATTAATTGATTCATTATCGAGGTGTTAATTACTTTGAAAATTTTTACTGCAAACAAATTTTTTATATCCTTTTCATAACGAGTGAACGCTTAAATGAGCAGAAATTGGAACATTCACCTTACGTATAGATTGCGCATCATGGGGAAAGTGGACGGTCCAACTTTAAAAGAGTTAGGATGCTTTGGGAAGACTTGCTATCTTTTTTAAATCGAAATGGAGGGGTTTGAGGAATTCAGTATGGAGAGAATCAACAGAGGGGAACATATATGAAACATGTCCCCCATTTCAACTAGATTAGAGAGAGGTAACAACATGGACATAGGAAAATAGGGACAGAGCGCAACGTTGCGGGCGGCACTTTCACTTGCGGGAAGGGGACGAGGTAAACGATGCCCCCTTATTATTGGCTGCTGTTGTGCGCAAGCGCATATTATTATTATATGTATTCAGTCGGCTTGTATGCAGTGTGAAGTGTGATATGCAATCGTAGCAACGAGATCCGTTGCACCTTTCAAGACAGTTAAAAGAGTCTCCCCCCTTAACACTATTTCATAATTCGCGGGGTAGCGCATGCGTAGAAATGCAACCAATCAAATTGTGGCATAGTTTCCCCTTGTAACAGGTATGATACCCCTCGCCTAAAGTTGGACTTTGCACTCCGTCCCTATTTTCCTATGTCCATGGGTAGCAACCATTGCTCATAATGGCGGCTGGATGGTTTGGACAAAGAGTACGTATAATAAGAGGCGACACTTCAAGTGTCCCTTTAAATTGGCTGTCATTTCGTCTCGTTCTAAGAATGAAATTACCGATCAAAACACCCTACGGACATTTAAATTGGCTGTATCATTTTGTCTTTCTCTAAAAGTGGTTTTCTTTTCGAGTGTCGCCTCTTTTTATATCTACTCTTTCGTTTGGGCAACCAATACCATCTGACCCAAAACTTGTCCCGCGCATTTCAAACGTAACAAATAATTTAATTTCGACTCTTCAGAAGGAGTATGATTTGATTCATGTTATCAAGTTTAAACAGATCGCATAAGCGCGTTTACCGTGATTCTTGCAAGTTCCAAATCAATTTATTAGCTAAAACTTCCAATTAATAGTCGTATTGTCTTGAAAAAACCTCATAACTTGAAAAGTCACGTGATGCCACTACCCCCATAAATCTTTCGGAAGTATCATTACGCACGCGTGTACAAAAGCAGCCACATTGGATTTCCAGATTTTTGGTCAGAGCTAATTGGTTGACGGTTCTCTCACTACTTTTGAACCACTGCACATCTCGGGAATGGTTCACCTTGTCTTATTCCACCATGAGCAAATCCTCCCAAAGCATCTAGCTTTTTCTAAAATTTGTATAATATTATGTTTATGGTTCCACCCATAGAGATATAAGAATAGAGTGCGTGAGCCGTATACTAGCCCATAGGTGGCAGCGATGAACGATTAGAAAGAGAACGCTGAATAGAGACCCCTGTGTCTTTGTTTATTAACGCATGCGCAAAACCAGTATACTATATCTTGGGAGCAGGATCGTTCATGAGTTCCATAATTTTTTCTATTTTTCTTTCAATTAAGAACAATTAAATTAAATATAATAAAACTGTATCAAAAATTACACAAAATTAAAAATTCATATAAGAATAATATCCGATGACTATGTTTGAAAAATCTTTTATCTACAGACATCTATAAATAATAAAATTCAAATTCAAAAATTATAATTTCATTTTATTTTATTACGGACAATGTAAGACAAACAATAGATAATTTTGAAAACATGTACATTTTGGAATAGGTAATTGGATTAGCTTCCTTTTTGCATACCATACACTTTTTGGGCATTTTGTGTTATTTTAATTTGCTTCAATATATCTGTAATAACCTATATATTTGAAACGTCAAAGAAGCTAAAAGAAACATAAACGTAACTATGATAACTATCTGAGCTGATGCACCTGCGCGATTAGACAAAGACACAGGGGTCTCTATGTAAAGTTCTCTTTCTAAGCAGTCATCGTTTTTTCAGCCCTCTCGCGCACTCTATTCTTATATCTCTATGGTTCCACCGCATGCGTACCGCATGCAACATTTTACGTGTGTAAACGCACCTTTAGCAATCAAGATCTGTAAGTACTTACATACACACATACATATGTTTATGTTCGATATATCAATTAAATAGTAAGTTAATACAATTTCATTCTGAACAAATTTTCGTAACCTCCAAACGTGAAATTCAGAGTACTTCAATGTACCAGTAAAATTTCTGTTGTAATAAAAATTATCGTGAAAAATAGAATAAACGAAGAATGGAGTTAACAGACATCAATCCTAACACCATAAAAAATGGTTACCTAACATCGATAGCGCAAACGAAGAAAATGTTGCGCGAAATTTTAAAATTCTCGAAAAATCTGTAACGCGTTTAACTTTGCACATGTAGTGAAACGGTTTCTGAAGAAGTTCCCTGTATTAACGAATTCATAAGTCACAATGGCTAATAACGCATTTTCCAAAATCCCTGAAGAGAACGTAAATAACAACTTGAGAGAAAGAATAAAAGAACCGCCAGTGATAAGATCTGAATCGGAGTACAGTCAAGAAGCGAAACAGACAAATGCTCCCAAGACAAAAAAGACGGGAATCCAGGCACGCACTGAAACCGACAACGTATACGTAAGCGCGGACATATTTTCTTCAACAGATCTGCCTTCGTCTTACGAAAGGGAAGGGCAATCGGCTCCAAAACCGGGGAAAATAGTTGCACAAAACATCGACAACCAATACGTGGTCCTTCGCACATCAAGAAGCAAAGCCATAAACGCAACGGAAGGCACCAGCAGCGAGTCATGTTCCCTATTGAAATGTATTTTTCCTCCCATAAAAACACAAAAACAGGCAGACTCCAGTAACCCGCCGGTGCACAATGAAAAAAAAGGCGATGAAGCTAGAAACGCCGAGACGTTCCGTCCGCTGAAAAGGTCTCGACAAATTGCGGACACAGTCATCGTTCCGAACAGCTATGGGCTGAAATGCAAAGATTCGTGCCCAAATTTTATTACAAATCAAACATCGCAGACCTGCGGCGGAGCACTATTCTACACCGTGAAACCGGAAGTGCACGGCGACAACAAACAGGTAGCCATGTCGAGCACGGCATGGATGAAAGAAACGGGCGGACAAACATCGAAGGACATACAGTCTGAGACCATACATGAGAAACCAAACGTGCCAAAATCGGAACCGTTGCAGGATATACAAACAGAAACGGATTTTACAGTCTGCGTGAATTCCGCGAGGGCATATGAAAAGGTGTTAATGGAACTCTCAAGTCAGGCCCCCAAGACGTCAACAGACTTCACGCAAACAGAACCCGCAGTAGTTTCGAAAGTGGATAGTCCGGAAGTGGAGCAAAATAAGACTCGGGATGCTGCAGTTACTGCATCGAGCGAGGAAGAATACAAGGAAAAGAAGAGTGTCAAGAGTCCGAGGAAGGCGTCAATGTACAGATTCGAGTCAGGAACAATAATAACGAGTCAATCGATCACTTGGATAGATTCGGCGCAGAGACGCAGAAAACAAGAGGTTTCCGCTAGAAAGAGTGAGTGCTTCTGCCGACGATCAGGGACGCGCGAGAGCCTCGAATACACGAACTTGATCCATCCGGTGAAAAGCAACCGCGTGATTCAGTGCGAGGCAATTAAGAGCAGGCCCTGGATTTGCAACAGGCCCTTGGAACGTTACAACTCCTACAGTCGTTGCTTCAACAGCGATTCTCGTTCTTGCGACGAGAGATCGACCAGACAGAGGGAACGCGACGATGTTTGTTCGTCGACCTGTTCGTTCAGAAACAACCAAACCATCGGCAGGCTTCAAGAGGCCCATCAGCTCTACAGGACAAATAATAACCCGGGATACTCGATGCCTACAGCATCGTTCGATAATTGTACGACGAATCGTTTGAGTCGTAACAATGTGTACAATCAATATTACTTAAACTGCTGGTGCAACGGCGGGTACAGTGTTCGAAACACAAACGTGATGCATTGCCCTTCAAGTATTCAAATGGCGTACCAGGTTCCATATTTTCATAATTATAGCTGCAGAGTATGGCACTGAAAAAAAATGTGCCTTTGCTGCGACTAGGTGTGTTGTCCCGAAATTATTAAGAATTGACAATTTTCTTCGAACATTTATTCCTTCATTCATACAGGGTGAGTCACCAAAAGCGAGCCACTTAAATTACTTTTTTAATTTTTGAGATACAGAGAAATATTAGAAATAAAAGTTGCTAAATTTAGGGAGTTCTATTAAATGATGAAAACATTTTTTTACAGGTAGACGTGTTTACGAGTTTTGAAGGTCTACATTTTTTGAAATGAAACCATGTTTCTGAATACCTCAGATTGTAACCCTTTCCAAGACGAATTCAAATATCAGAGTCACTTAAAGTCGATCAAGGTCACAAGCGTAATAATAGGTGAAAAATAAAAATTTGATGTGAAACTTCTGAAAAAGTGAATTCTCGGTTTCACTGACAAAAGAGCTTTTTCGAGACATCGAGATCTTTTAAAATTCTCACAGTATAATAAGTACTATGATTAGTAAACACATATTACAATGAATTCTGAAAATACTGATGAGCCACGAAAATACCGTATTTGAAACAATGAGTGTTACGTACTCGAATTTTTCATGCGTTATTACATCACAGGCTGTTTCTATGCGCTCTCAAGACGCGAATGTTTTCTTCACGTCTACTGAATTTGTCGTTATACGGACTACTCCTATTATTGTTTATATTACATAACGCCATTTTTTTTTATTTTATTTGTAAGAGCTTTTTTTCCATAAAACCAATATTCACAAAGTGAATACAGTTCTTCCTAGATATTCACAAGGAATTTTTATTTTTAACCTATTATTATGCTCGAGACTTTAAGTGACTATGATATTTGAATTCGTCCTGAGAAGGGCTACAATCCTAGATATTAAAAACTACATGATTCCATTTTAAAAACTGAAGGTGACCTTCAAACCTCGTAAACACGTCCACCTGGAAAATTTTTTTCCATCATTTAATAGAACCCTCTGAATCAAACCACTTTTATTTTATACATTTTATACATTTATACATTTATTTATACAAATTTATATGACATCTTAAGGAGGTCAAGTAGGTAAAAAAGGTTCATATAAACTTATGCCCGAAAATGCCGTACCGAGGAGTTACAAGCGCTCAAAGATTTTTATTAGATGTTTTGGTAGTTATATGAAATGTTTATAATTTCTTCCTTCTGCAAGAATATAGACTTGTATTCTACGAAGCAATGACTGTCGAACTCTTTGGAATATTCCTACTGTTATAGAAATAATAGTAAATACATGCTCAATGCATTCCCAAAGCTGGTTCTGTTTTTATCACATTTTTATAAACCAACTGTTTCAGGTGATTCCATAAATAAAAATCCTGGGATGGTAAATCTGTTGATCTAGAAGGCTCTCTGATTCGTCCACTGTAATCGATTCAACGTTATGGGAATTTTTCGTTCAGAAAATCATAATTTTAGGTATGGTTTTTCAGGAAATACAGAAGTCCACGGATAAAGTGGTTTACGTCAGTCCTAAATAGAAGAACCACCTTATCCTTGGATTAACATGTTAAGTTGTACCATAAGTTTGTATTATGATACAAAATATTTTAATGAGAAAACAAGGAAATTTTATATTGATAATATAATGTCTACAGAAAATATAAGAAAAAACTCTGAAAGGAGATCATTTTCTCTCCTCTCCTTTTTCTACACTGCTCTCTTTTTAACTAATCCTACAACCTTAAACTAATTCTTTTATCTCATTTCACGAACTATTTATGACAATCTGTTATTTATTTCTATACTTACAACTCTTCTATAATTTTAATTTTAATTTTGCTCGTGACGTTAGGTTACGAAATAGTAATTTATAGACTACGGATTTTTATAGATTTATGACAATTCTAAATTTGCAAAAAAAACCACGAGCCTGTTAATGGATGCCAAAGTATAGATATAAAATATAAAAAACAATGCAAGTTATAATATTTATAAAATATAACGCATTGTTATTCAATTTTCAATTCTTTTTTGTGTATATGTATGTATACAAATTTTATTTTGCAGATAAGTTCCCAGTCTAATAATTTGCCTAAACCTTGTTTTCGTACCTGAAAATCACTTTCTTTTAAATATTTGTCTTTCTTTGTGACTTTTTTTTTCTTATTTCTGCATTTCTCCAATTTCTTTCTTTTTAGTTAATGTACAATAAAAATGTTGTAATAATAACAAAAATCATAATTACGTTTTGTCGTAGCATTTTCAGGTATTTCTTAAAAACTAATAATATAAACTAATATCGAACTCGCTAACACTAACTTTGATCAGGCTTTTCAAATTTGTAAAGTAGCCAAAAATATTCCATACATATCTTTTTTTATTGATAATCGTTCATATTGAAGCATAAACAACAATCCCCTAAACCTGATAATCTAAAACATATTCCCCTGAATATCTCAAGAACTACTTGTAGTATAAAAATCCTTTCGTGAAGAAACATTTTTTATTAAAACAATATGTTAAAAATTAGCTTTCTTGTCAATATTTCTTGTAAAATTTTTTAAATCAGAATTTAAATCAGAAAATATGAGTGTTACCGTAATATAAAATACAAATGTAAATAAAATGCAAATATAATTGCTAACATTTTTTATTTTATACGGTCATTGTAAGACACAAAATAAAAAAAAGCTAAATATTCGCATCGTTTATCTTACAAGTCTGCAGATTATATACTTAAATTTGTAAAATAAATCAGTAACATTTGACAAGAAAAATTAAAGTGAAGTGAAAAATATAGAACCACGATTATTAGAATTTCGAAATAAAGGTAATATGTGTATCATAAACTTCCTGAAAGAGTTTGAAATTAGCGACTAATGTTAAATTTGATGTTGCCTTATACCATATAGGTATGTATATGTAGTATGATCTATATATGGTCTGTACAGGATGTAACAAAAATGTTGCAGTTCCTTCAAAGAGGTGATTCCTGAGGCGATTTTAAACAACTTTTTCCTTAACGAAAATGTTAGATGAGGCTTTGTTAACGAGTTATTAACGAAAAACACCGACTAATAAAAGCACGAATACAGTGGATGAATTTCAGCGCGGGCTCGAGTTGTAAGTAGTATTGTTTTATAGTATTTATAGTATTGTTTCTATAGTAGTATAGTTTTTCGTTTTATAGTATTTATAGTATTGTTTCTATAGTAGTATAGTTTTTCGTTTTATAGTATTTATAGTATTGTTTCTATAGTAGTATAGTTTTTCGTTAATTCGTTAACATTTTCGTTAAGGAAAAAGTTGTTTAAAATCACCTCAGGAATTACCCCTTTCAAGGAACTGCAACATTTTTGTTACACCCTGTATATGGTATCTACATGGTGTCCCAAACTCGACGCGGGAGCCGAAAATGGGAGATTCCTGGGGTGATTCTAAACAACTTTTTCCTTTGTTAACGAGTTATTAACGAAAAATATCGGCCAATCAAAGAGCGAATACAGCAGATTAATGATGGCGCGGACGATGGCGGACCAATACTACTCAAAGTTGAGGCGCGCGCTGAAATTCATCAACTGTATTCGTGCTTCGTGGTCGGTGTTTTTTGTTAATAACTCATTAACAAAGCTCCGGAGGACATTTTTGCAAAGGAAAAAGTTGTTTAGAATCACCCCAGGAATCTCTCATTTCCGGCTCCCGCGTCGAGTTTTGTACAACTTGTATATAGTCTAAGGATATTGCTATGAACAAATGGATTTCACAGAAACGAAGCAAGTGTATGTTAATATCTGGTGCATTAATTTGAAAAAAGTTATTGAATAAAACACAAAATAAGGTGGCAATAAAATTTTGAATGTTTCTACCGATTGACTGATACGTTTCAAATCTAGACATGGAATACGTGGACTGAAGATAACAGGAAAAATAATATAATGTATACTAAATAATGTGATGTAATATAATTGTTTTATTTTCAGTCATTTTCATCTTGATTATCCAAGTCCAATTATCCGAAAAATCAGTTATCCAAACGAGCTTGTCTCCCTATTATTTTGGATAATCGACGTTCTACTGAATTTTGTTTATTTTGATACCTGTAAACAACATTTCAGAAAAATCCGCAATAATAATTACAATCGATGCGTACGTATTCAGTATGTCCGTTTATAAATATGTATACAATAATAATGAGGAATGTGAAACGACTTAATAGTAATAGTAATTAATGCGAGCTTGAAATACGGGAAATTCAGTAATTGCGTGCTGCTAATAAGATTAGACCCATAGTGTAGGATCATTTTTAACATCACGATGCGAAAATAAATTTTAATTCTACGCCAGACGGGTTTCAAAGTTGGGCTAAACAAATTTCTTCCCCCAGGGGATGTCTCAGCGTCATAAGTGGTCCTGCTGGTGGTCAGCAACTATGACGGAGGAAAGAACGTAGAAGTTTGTTGCAAAGTTCGTCGGCCACCAACGTACCAGAAACTCGGGTCGAGCGTCCGCTTAAAGGTAGGACTTGCGTACGACGTGTAATTACTGTCTGGAGGCCTGTTGTCATGTCGCCGAGTGAAACAGAAGTTCTAGGGAAAATATAATTATCGTGCTGCATTACCAGCCTTAACAAGCCATTTTAAAACTGTACCCCGTACGTATGCATAAAACGTTGAATATTTCAAGGAAGGCGAAAGGAGAAACCAGAAAGATCCTTTATTTAAGACGGTTTTAATCAAAATACGAATTCCTTGCCTTCATTATATACTGAAACATTTATAATACTTATTTTGAGACATTGAATTATGGCTAAAATTCAGTTAAATGAAATATTTTTAAAGACTAATATATTTTTGGTTGCGAGCCTAGTAAGTCACGTTTTCAGTTTTTAAATAATCAGTTTTGAAATAATGAAATAATTCAAACTCTCAAAGATTCAACTTTAGTGAAAGTGTGACTTGCAGGTGGAAATATATAAAAGGGATTGCGTAAAAAGACTTATTCTATGCTTTCAGAAACATTCAATACTAAATCCTCAACTGATCCGATTTACTGCCGCCACTATTGAAAGATGAGAAGTTCGATAAAATCATGTGGGAACCCAGTGAGCGGCAAATTCGAGCAATAGAGCACGCTTCGCGAAATATAAAACACTCGGATATTTCGTGACAACAGGTCTTAAGAGAGCATTCCGGTGTCGTAAATGGCTTTCGCGGTCAGCCATCCTCGAGATGAAAACTTCTACGAAGTTCACCGCGAAGTTCGTCGGTTTCCAGCCACCGGAAACCCGACCCCGACCGTCTCCGCCGGACGAAAAGTGTACACGCCGCGCCGTTGAAATACGTGCTGTTTCCTCCCGGAATACTATAATTTTTCCACAAACCGTACCTCTCGTTCCCCAAACAAAAAGGAGAAAGGGGAAAGCGAGGACCCGCGGTACAGATCGAACGACAAAGCTCTTCGAGTGACATTCTGAAGCACGTAGATAGAAGTACGACAAGAGAGATAAAAGGGAAACGTTACGAAGCTGACAAAACGATGGGCTTTCGAGAAAAGTTGAAAACCCTTCACTGGCCTCGTGGCTGAAACCTCGACGATTCGAGAATATTTCGTGGCCGAGGGAACATCCCTTGACGAGCGAGCTTAAGGGAAGATCCTGGTACCTTAAGTGGCTTTAATGGTCAGTGTCCATTGAGACGAAAATTTCGCGGAAGTTTCAGCCGAAGTTCCACGGAAGCCGACGTACAAGACACGCAACCTCGCAGCGTCCTGAGTGGCAAGTATCGCTCAGGACACGTGAGTAATCTCGAAGAACATGTGGTTCCTGTGCGGCGTCAACGGAGTGCTTCGGCGCCAAGTTCAAGCTACGTTCGATGTTACGGACCCGCAGAGACGCGATACGATTTGCAAATTTCAAACTCCGAACGACAAAGTGAATAAACGTTTGGGAGAAGGAGACAAGCGCGCGACGCTCCAGGATCTCTCGCAGTCCATTAAGGAGAAGTTTACTAAATTAGAAATTCCACGGACCGTCGGGTAGATTACTCCATATACACTCTGATGAATCTATGAACGCGCCAGGATTGAGTCTAGAAAACGGCGGAATCATTTTAAAAAAAAATTGTAACTATTTGGAAAGGAAAACAATTGAATTGTCAATTTGCTAGGAAACTCTCTAAAGATTCCAAAATCCAACAGTATAAGTTTCCGCATTCGTTGGTAACATCGCACATTTTTGTGAATTGCGACCGAATGATCTAAACGAAATGCGCTTCTTTCTCTATTTCCAGAACTAGCAGATCAAATAAAAAAAAAAAATAGCAATAAAACTATGTTAAACTGATTTAGTTTCAAAACTGTATTTACTGCCGTGTTTACAATGTTATCGGTTAACCATCTCTCAATTTTTGTAAATTAATAAGCGTTTCATTTTCAGAAATACACCAAGCATCTAATTTCTGTAAAGACGAATTTATAATAGTGAAAGAGTAAATGTAGTTAATTACGTAACAAAGCAATCATAAGTGATTAATGTATTCGTATTGACACTCCATAACCAAACTAATTATTACTAATTACTAATTTGCTGCGACAAATACAAACATAGCTTTTATTTAAATATCACTGGGTACACTGAATATTTACTGTAAAAGCAATAGCAACCGAACAATCTCTCGATTCAATATTTAATATCATAATGAGATCGGACTAATTTTGTCGTTTAATCAATACCGATCCCAAACGGCTGCGCTACATATATAACAGACAAATGTTTCTATATTTTATTAACTGTGATAATAATCTAACCAATGCCGATAACATAAATTGGAACGGTGCGCTGTTCTAATCATGAAGCTTTTGGGTTGTTTAAACAATACGCCTTACTGGCCGAAAAAAGTGCTGTGTGTTTCGAAACTGTCCTCGTTGGAGTTTCTCCAGCACCGATATCTAGATCTAAACGAGAAAGAACTGTTGACGAGAATGAGGAACCAAGGGAAAGATGTGGAAAATATTCTCAAGGACCATGAAATGCAGATTGCGTGCGAGCAAAAGCTGGCGTCGGTTCTCAAGAAACTTAATATCAGTTTTCGTATTACGAAAAGGTAGAATAACAAAGAATTTCTTCCTGCACGAATGTTACTGTTATTGTTAACCTGACACTAACCAGAAATATGTGAAATTTTAATGCGATGTTTACTCGAATGACGTGTCAAATGACATTTTTTCAATGATTCAATGAACGTGACCATGTTCATGACTAATATATAAAATTGTATGTGTTGAAGAATCGTATGCAGATCTAAATCGATTATCTTTTTTTTTTCCTAAACATCCAAAATGTGGATGATTTCAGACTTTAAGAAGTTTTTTAATCCTTACACATTCTTCGTCCTCTTTTGACTCAACGATATATTTTATTTTCTAAACAACTTTTTATTCCGTTTTTGTTGTCGACATACATAACAATAATTAAAATTGTTATAAAGAACATTTATTGGAGGAATGTATAGCTGAATTAACAATATATCTGAAAATTTAATTCGCTTTTAAGGAGAAATTTTGATTTGGAATTTTTCATTTGAATTTTACATTTTTTATTAAAAGTTGAATCTAAGTCTTTGAGAAACATTAGAAAATTAATATTTTTTCTAGTATAATAAAATAAACAAAAAATAAAGCACTCACTTTTCCAATGTTTTCCAAGTTCAGCATTTTGACAATTTAATAAACTTCGTCATATTAAATTACAGACTCAAAATTATTAATGAATTGAAAGCAAGAAACTTAATTTTAGTATCTTTTTTTTCTTTATTTTGAAAAGTCTAAAAAGATACCCATTTCTTTGTTTTTTAATTAGAATCTCCTGAAGCATTTAATGCAAAAAATATTCCGTATTCTGTTGCTAGCAAAAAGTGGAGAAATTTTTAATCCCAATATTCCTCCCTTGTTACTCAGAATAGCGGATGCATTGAACTGCGTGCGCTGGTCGGACCTGGTGATTCCAATCGGCGGCGACGGTACTTTTCTTCTGGCATCAAAATTAATTACGGACAACAGAAAGCCGGTGTTCGGCATCAATCCCACTATCCCGACTAGAAGTAACATTTTTACGCTTCCACCGAAGTACAGCACTAATATCGAGAGCATATTTGAAAAACTCTATTCAGGAGAATATACGTTATTGATGCGGAGTCGCATACGTATAGTAATGAATGGGGAGGGACTTTACAAACGGCCTTTTCACATACACGAGAAGAGCCGTACACGAGGAGAGAGGAGAGCCGAGTGGGTGCATTACAGAAAAGTTATCCTCTCTGATCTATGCTTGTTCTTCCCTGTCGGAAACCAATATGTGTATTTTTATTCGTAGTCCCCGCGACGCGATGCCCGCAGGAAAATACAATCGGGACTCCCATTTTCTTCTTTCCCCTTCTTAACATTTACTGCGACCCCGAGAATACATATTTCAATCTCTATCGTTCTTCTCGCGGAGCTATGTACATCTCGGGAACCAAAACTGCTCCGTTTTCATTCAAATTCGAAGAGGGTTTACAGAGAATTTAGAAACGGTTAGACTTAGACACTGACTTCTTTTTTATTTTAACGAACTTGGATATGGGAATTTAAAACACTCCCTCAGGGTTCGCCGGCCGGAATAATCTTCCTGCAATGAATCTCAACCCACTCTTCCAATTGAAAAGTGATTTAAATGAAAAGAACTCGCCTTTAAATGTTGAATCACGTTCTAACAGAAAAACTTTGGCAAATGCTTCTCTTCCTTTTTTGAAAACGAGAAAAGTTAAAGGAAGGTCGCAACGTTTTTAATTAGAATCAATTATCAAAGTATGATTGCAGAATTGTATTATTGCTCCGACTGCAGTGCAAAGCGTATCTGTTTTTTCTTTCCTTCTGCAATCGTATTTTCGTCCGGACAAGTTCTTTAATATTAAAATCCACATCCTCTCGGTGATTGTACCAGAAATTACTTCAGCGACGAAGTATCTTGCCAAGAACGACTCATTTAGCGGAGTTCTTTCGCAAGGCAATCTATTCTCTTAAGTTTTTAAGTAAGCTACGCGTATCGCTGATTCCGCGTTTTCATAAAGACCCTAATGCGTCTTCATTTCGTGGCCGGCCCTCTCCGCGAAGGCAGTTTCAAGTAACGCGGCCGTGGCACGTTACAACTTCGGCAGTTATAACTTGCAAATTACAATATCCCCGCCGTTACGCAAAGAACTTGCGCGAAAAGGTCAGAACTTCTGAGCTACGTACGAAATCGTATTGCTATCTTGTAAAAGTGAAACGTAAAAGGGGGAGAGGGGGTGGCATTAAATGAAATTAGTTGAAATTCGCAGGGTCCTCGTACGATCGACACAGAGAAAGATAGCGGACTCTATTCA
The DNA here is from genome assembly GCA_030770465.2 of Perdita meconis. Taxonomy (NCBI): domain Eukaryota; kingdom Metazoa; phylum Arthropoda; class Insecta; order Hymenoptera; family Andrenidae; genus Perdita; species Perdita meconis. The sequence goes on along the minus strand of JASKOS020000015.1, from coordinate 1,587,846 downwards.
ACCTCGTCAAAGACTTTTGCCCTGGCTGGCGCTAAACGAAGTTAACTTTCTCTCATCATTCGGCAACTTTTAAAGCTGGGTCTAGATTTGTTGCCATACTGCACTCTGCTACCGCGCTGTGTATGCAACGGATTGTGCTAGCAAGTGTAGGCGGTACCATGTTGCTGCATACCGTTACTTGTTACCTGGTTCGGTTGTTCCGATAAATTGTCGGCAAAGTGATTCACTCTAAAGAAAGTAAAGCTGCGTTTACACTACACAATAAAGTTATAAAAGTTGTTTGAGAACGAAAAAGACAAATGTTATATAACATTATGTTATGTAACACTCTTAATGTTAGACAACACTTATACGTATGTTAGAAATTCTATAATTTCGAAACTTTGCCCTCGACGGTTCTGAGGTAAATGCCGTGGGGTTCATTATAGTCCTCTTACCAAAAAGTAAAGCCTTCCCCACTCTTTGGCCACATCCTCTATGAACAAAATCCTTATTTTTTAGCAATGCGATGTCGGGCCGTTTGCTGCATCCAACCTCTCTTTCCTCACAGAAACAATCAATCCATCGGCATGCAATAGCTAGGAGACCCAATCTGGTCATCATTCATCGCCTCCCGCTAGGACTGTTTATAATAGTCTCGTGCACCCTCATTCAAGGCCTCACGTAGCCTAAATCCCAGTCATAAGATCCTTGACTGTGGGTCGACCACTGAACTCTCTGCTACATGAAACGCTCACGTCAATGGGTAGAGAAAGCAAAATCCGAGCCGAGGAAGACAGCAGTTATAGGGTACCTTTTTCCTTTTCAATGCATACTATCTTATACTATATGCTATATTATATGCTGTTATACTATAATGCTTTCCTGCGTCCATAAGACCGTGTGTGTACAAAGGAAACAGAAGTTCCCTATGAATGACATCTCTTTCCAACAGGCGGGCCCGGACCCTTAAAGGGGCAATCCAATGGCGAAAATTTCGGGTACCCGGGTATCATAAACATTCGGGTCCTGACCCGACCCGAGTCATCAAAACCCGAACCCGAGGCTCGGGTTCCCGAAATTTTCGGGTACCCGCCCACCCCTAGACAGTAGAGTCAAAGGGTCATAGAAAGCAGAGAAAGGCCATTCATTTACTATCAAAACCGTAAGTATTATCGCCTTTCTCTATTTTCTATGACCTTCAATGACCTTATGTAATAGGTCGTTGAACTCGTTTTAAGATCCTCTATCATGATACGGAAACAAAAACATACCGATCCATTTAAAAAAATGGAGGTGACCTTCAAATGTCCGAAGTACCTGCACCTGCAAAAAAACTATTATCGCCACCGGATGGTCCCCTTCGTACTGTGCAATTTTATTTCAGCAAATATTTCTGTGAAACTTATAGTTTCCGAGATATCTGAGGTGCTAATAGTTATTGCCCCACCCTGTATACAGGGTGTTCAAGTAACGCGATGAAGTAACAAATGTGGACCCAGCTTAAAGGATAGCCATAGACGTTGCAAACTAATGCACTGCTTTCGCACGACATTCAGGTATTCATGGGCGAATTTTTGGCAGCGAGGCCCATATCGCTGATTATCCAAGTCGAAGGCCAGCACGAGCACAATTTTCGATCTTCGGGTGTTTGTATTTGCACAGGATCCGGTTCTCAATCCTGGTATAAATCTATCAATCTCCAATCCACTGATACTGTTCAGAGAATTGTTGAAATGGCCACAGGCAAGAAATTGACCCTAGAAGAAACCAACGAGTTATTGAGCAAATACTATGAGAAGTTCGCGTTCCATCCAGGTATTTCGATCGAACAACACTTTTATTAACAGAGACCAAGAAAGACACAAAGAAAAATCAATTTTTTCGTTTTATTACTTTTTATTGAGACGTTATAGAGCATGATTCTCTCGCTAGTGGATACAAAGTAATTGTCGCCATCTAAACATCGCAGCAAGAACCTTGTCATTGAAAAGGACCAAACACTTGATCGTCGACTTCTTAATGACCCACCAATAGTTTGGGCTTTTTTAGTCGTGGGGTTATCGCTGTGATCCTTTAAAGAACGGAATTTTCTTTGTGTCTACTAACGAAAGAATGAACTGTAATGAAACGTCATAGGCGAAGTAAATTTTTTAGAGCAGCCTCTCTCAATCTATGATTCTCATTGCATTTTTAACAGGCTACGAAGTGATTACGAACGTAAGTACATGTTTTCAACATTTGCGCAAATCTACTCTCTGTTATCAAAAGTCAGGAAAAATGGGCCTTTCGCAGGTAGAAATGCTGGCATTACTAGGCTTTGCTTAGCTCGGGGCTCTAATGGAAACGGCCCCTAAGAGATTTCGATAGCTAGATTTAAGCAGAATTGAAGGAGAAAAATTGGTAGAACAATCTTCATAAATTTTTTACTAACCGAATGACAAATACAACCGTCTAAAACCTTTTGTTATACAGGGTGGTCTACGCAACTTGTGTACCTCTATAACTTCCAAAATATGTGTTGCACGAAAAAATTTTGTATACAAAAGTTGCATGGTTTAAAGGGGTACATCATGTAGTGCATTTATTTTTTTATAGGTGAAGGCGTTTCGGAGATTTGAAGGTCAACTTTGTTTTTTTAAGATTGTTGTGATAAGGTTGAATCTCCAACTTGATATTACGTGAAGAAAATTTTCAAGAAATAAAATGAAATTACTCGTTAGCTATTAGGTTTAGGACTAATAAAGGTCAATACTTTTTTACTCAGAATTCTATATTCTTCCATATTTTGATATAAAAAATGTAGTATTCTGTTTAAAAAAACAAAGTTGACCTTCAAATCTCCGAAACTATATGCACTACATAATGTACCCCTTCAAACCATGCAACTTTTGTATACAAAATTTTTTCGTGCAACGCATATTTTGGAAGTTATAGAGGTGCACAAGTTGCGTGGACCACCCTGTATTTGTTTAATTTAAAATTGTGCAAAACAAACTTTTTATTGAGTTTTTAGTTGATTTTATTATTCAAAAGTTGTGATCCAATATGACACTTCAAACAATGATGCCGGGGGCAAATTTTGACTTCTGGATTTGTCGGTAACAAAAATTCTAAAAAGATTTTCAATTTGTACGAGTGCTATCACAAGTACCATAATTAAAGAACCAACATTTTTTTATTACAATACTTTATGTTGTTAAAAAAAGTCGAAACCTTTATTGAAAAAATTTGATTTTGCTTCCTGCGATAACCAATTAATTAGTGTTATATACAGTAACATTATTATTAGAGTACTTACCTTATTCTTTTTTGTATTTTACAGGGGAATTAAAAATGATATATGCAATACGAGACATATATTATCATTCGGATTCTGCAATATGTGACTTGTGTCCGGCGAGGCAGCTGTGCAAAAAAATCACTATAAAATCTTATGGTTTCGACGCTGGTTTGATCATAGACGGAAGCATCTCCTTACCTTTCAACGACGGTACATACGCTTCCTTTGAAGTCAACCCTGAGTACTCTCTCAGGAACATAATTTTAAAATAATACTATCTTACTCAGTATAATGCAAACAGTTCAATCCCCTGCGAGGAGAATATTTTTATTTTTAACAATTCATTTTTAAATGGTAGTTAAAGCTATATTTAAAGTCTTACTATGCTCTTATTATTACTCCAAAGAATAATCAATACCTAAGATATAATGCAATTCAGAATTTGCTGATAAGAATCCTGTATTTATGATATAATAAATTAATCTTTTGGAAATTAAAATATATTTGTGGTGAGAGGATTTAAATTAATTAACTCTACTACGGTCTTTGGATTTTTTGTCACATTAGAGTATTTTATTTTCTTTAACGATTGTTTCATGTTTGGGAAAAATGTGAAAAATTTAAAGTTAATAATTCGCTTTCTTATTCCTTAACATTATTTTAAAAATTCATTACCTACATTCTTAACAAGATCATAAGCATAAAATTGATTCAATTCCGGATTTTTAAGAGGATCATATTATCTGATATTTGAAGTTAAATACGAGAGATAAAAATTTTCAACTCATTGTCAGTTAAAACAATTTAATTAATTGTACCACACATTTGAGAAGCTTCTATGCATATTTCATCACGGAAAAGCAGGAACGCGTTTACCGTAAAGCGCATCAGCCCAAGCTGAGGCTTCATTTTCCATAACTTATTGGACCATATATTTTAAAGCTTTGTTCAACATAAACAAAATAAGTTAAAATACATATTACTAAGTAGTAAATTCATAATATAAATATTAGAAGGAGTTAAAGATTGCTGCTCCATTTCAAAAAGTATTTCTAATTTGATTCTTCATCTTCAACTTTTAAAACCTCCAATTTTAAACTCTCAAATCTTCAATTTTAACTTTAAACAACTAAAAATCAGTACCTTAAAAGTTTTTAATCTACAGCTTCAAATTTTCCATTTTATTTATAAATCATAAAATTCTCAATTTTAACATTTCAAATTTCTTCTTCAAAATTTGAATTTTTAACTTCAACTCTGAAAATCTTCAATTTCCTATTTTCCCGTCACTAACCTCAATTTTCTCAAATTTGCAACTTGAAACCCTTAAATTCTCCAAACTTAATTCTAAATTCCAACTTGAAAGATCCAAATCTCCAATTTCAAATCTAAAAATCTGTAAATCTGCAATTTTAAATCTTAAAATTTCCAACATGAAATCTTTAATTGTCCAAATTGAAATCTTTATATCTTCAATTTTATATCTTGGAATCTACAACATTAATTTTTTAAATCTCCAACAACAAATCCTCGAATTTCTAATTTCAAACCCTCAAGTCTCCAACTTTAAAAATATATATTATCTGTACCTTGAAATCTTAAAATTTATAAAGTGAAATACTAAAAAAACTGCGAATCTCTAATTTAAGCTCTTCAAATCTTTAGATTTCTAATTTTAAGTCTTCAAATTGGTAACTTCAACTCTTTAAATCTCTAAAAAGAAATCTTTAAATCTCTATGACGAAATTTTTCCATTTTTAGTTCTTCAAATGTTCAACTTTGTTTCGTTTCTCCCATTTCAACGATAAACATTGTATTGTGTACCAATTTAAGTAATTCTTATCAAATTATTTTTATTAAAAACACATAACAATCAAATTGTATTCAATTTTCCCATAAGCAGCAACTACAATCAAAATATTACATTAAATTTTTTTTCTTAGTTTTTGGCGTAGAATCCACCCTGTATTTGCTAAAACGGAAACTAGAAAATAATCTTAGTTATTAATTTTTTTTATTAAAATTTTAAAAGATTTATTTTTTAAATTATTTGTACAGTTACTGTAGCAATGTCGACTTTTACTTTTAATAATCATATAAAAACGTGTTTAAGTTTCATGAACTAAATTGTACTTTTTCCTTTAAAATCCCAAAACCTAAAATTCACTGCGGATGACGCGAATTATCGAAATATTAGCGTTACAACAAAGGCGTTTAATTTTCGATGCGCAGCGAATGGAATAATGGTGCGCCTAGGTCCAGAAATATAAATACGACCCTACGGAAAACAGTGTAAAAAAACTAACTGCAGATTAACAAACTTTAAATTACATTTTCTAATCATTGCTTATTCCACTACCATAATTTCCATTTCTCACGCGATCTTTTCTCCGCTAAAGATGAAAGGAACAGAGAAGATTTCCTTTCCGCAATTTCTGAATTCTGGCTTCGTCGATAGGGTCCGATTTCTTATTTATCTCTAATGAAGGAGGCGTAGGGCGTTGGAAGAAATAATTGCACGGCATTTGTTCCGAAAATGAAGATCGAGCCCGGGGCCGAGTGATACACGAAGGGCCGCTTATTCGGTGGCAAAGAGCAGCCTGTTCTCTTCTTTTTTTCCACAATAACGGCGAGGGTGAAATACCTTTCCAGCTCCGTTTCCAGTTTTCTTGCAAGGAGAACAGCCACAGTGTTCAGGCTTCCATTAACCCTGTAATTTCGGTTTCGGTTGGACCACAGACACAACACGTTCTTCGAGATCAGGTGTTTATACAAGGTGGTTGTGTACGAATGAACATGCAAAGGTACTCACCGTTCTAGAATATATACAGGGTGGTACGCCCGTAGCAGTAATCGACTGAATGTTTCAGAATGCAGAGTTTATGGGCAGAAATAATGGAACGGCATTGCAATAAATGTACCTCTATATACTAATAAATTTTGGATTTAAATATCGACGGTAATAAATTGTTCTCGTAAGAATACATATAAGATACATGCTCCGATATGGAGGATGAAAATAGAAAGAACATTTTCAGAGGCGAAGTAAAATATTCAGCCATATAATATAGACCAAACAGCAAAAATGTTTCCAAAGATGATCAAGAAGTTTTGGATAATTTTTATATACATACATAGTAGAAACCAGGACGTGCTATTATTTTTTTAATGGTCTTAAATTTTCTCGCCCCGTTACAGTTACATACTGTCGTGATGTGCATTGTTTCATCAATAAAATATGATCACGTTATAATCATGCTTACAAAAATTATATCGTCTTGTGTGTTTCTGAAGATTCTAATCTAATTTTCGATAATTAAAAAACTTCAACACTAATCATGTATTAATTTATTTGAACAAACAAATAATTTTTTTTTAATTATTTCATTAGTTGAATTGAAGATATAATAATATTTCATTTCAGTTTTTATATTTTATTAAGTTCAAATGATTGCTCAAATGCCCTCTGATTCTATCATGTGAACATCGACAATTGCGTTAGAAATATGAATTTCCGCATACATATTATTTGGATACATATTATATGGATGTCTTTCTAACAAACTGTTTAAAAACAGTTTCGAAGGCAAATACAGTTGAGCTATAAAAATTTCCATACACAACTAAGTTCAAGAATTAACTTAGTTCGATAACCTCTCATACCAAATTATTTGTTACTTTATTTCACTGAAGCAATTAAAATAATAAATTATTCAAATCAAACATTATATGAGAATAATTTATTTGAACTAAACACAAAATAAAATTGATTTTCTTACGTTATTTCTAAACTGAAAATAATAAAATATTTGAAATAACTCATTATTTCAAATGATTATTCGTTATCTTATTTCAAATAAAATACCTCAATATTTTCCTTGATATCAACCAAAAAGAACTATTTTATTAGGTTGTCCCAAAAGTTTCTTTTATTTTATTAGTAAGTAAAACGTGCACAACACTTTATGGTATATTACTGAGTTATATACCATCTATTCTACTCTATTACCTTCTTCCATTTCTCCGCAAGCCGCAAAATACCGTCTTTCAAAAAACTAATCATCTTTTTTACGTGCAGTTTACAAAAGAAACTTTTGGGACAACCTAATAATTTTCATTGATTTTGATTTATTAATTATTGAAGGAAATCTGAAATGTGTTAACTAAAGGGACACCCTATACGTGCATACTACTGTGCAAGTCCTCCTTCAGCTAAGTGCACTGTTTTCGTACTCCTCGCAGCGCAAATTGTTGGTGCTTGAGACACAGGATACTAAGCAAAGCACTCACTACCGACATTTTCGGGGAGGCACGTAAACCAGCCGCTGTAAAAGAGTTGGAAAGGTGTAAAAGTAAGGGGTTTATACGTACGGACAAAATGTGCCGAACGCTTTAGTGTTATTGAAATTGAGAGCCAGGTAATCGGTATTTTGAAAATTTTCATTTTTTACAAAGATAAAAACCGTACAAACTTCGTCTGATGAGTAATAGAATTCTAAGTTTTAAAAATATTTTAAACTAGAATACTGGTCCCTATTAGCGAGCCTGAACCAATTAGTGTGCTTTTACATTTAAATAAGTTACAAAAAAAGGAATATATATCTCTAGAAATTAAGAAAAACATTTTTTTCATCAAGTTTAATAGTAACTTAATTTAAAAAAATATATTTTTCTTTTATTTTTTAGAGGTGTTCTTCTTTACAATTTATTTAAATGTGAACGCACTCTAATAGGTATAGACTCATTAATAGGAATCATTACCATAGCCCTAGCTGAACCCGTGCACCTCGCTGCACGTACAAATAATAATATCAAATAATATCAATTTTTTTCGTTTTTCTCGGGTCAATGCAACGGTGTGTGGTCGAGCATTGTCATGAAGCAAAATCCCACTTCGAATAAGCATGTCCCGCTTCTTTTGCCGATGAGCTAGTTTCGTTTCAAAAGAATTTATTGGAAAACACTGGAACACCTGCCCTAAAGCCTACACTTTCTCTGTGTGACTACCACATGTTTGGACGACACAAGTAAGAATTGGGAGGACGTTTTGACGACGATGAAGGTGTAGAATTGTCCGCGCACAATTGGTTAGAGACACGGCCAAGTTCATTCTTCAGTGAGAGGGTTAAAAAATATCCAATTCGATTGAAAAAATGTATACATAAAAGTGGAGATTGTGTAGAAAAATAACATGTGTCCAAAACTTTGTTTACTTAAAAAGAAAAAGGTCCCACTTATATTTGATCCACCCTCGTACAAATTATATTACAGTCTAAGTCTAAGTAATCAGAACCTCGAAAATGAAAATATGTGACATGCGGCCTTATAACCGTAGATATATACAGGGTGTCTTAGACCACCCGTCCACCCCTATTAAAAGAGAGGGGAGTGATTTTTATTAAAAACTAAAAAAATTTTAATAACTAATTCGAGTACGCTCTATCGAATTGTGGTAGTTGCAATTTCCGGTACTAACCGGAAATAGGATTTTCAGACCGGAAGTTGTTTTTTTTTAAATGGGACCTGATATTTTTTATTATATACTCAGATTGTACGCAAAAAAATACAAAAGTTTTGTCTCAGACGTTTTTCTGGAAAATGCGTGTATCAATCACGAAACGATTATTAAGGTGCCGATTACACCAAATTCTACCATATCGCTTTCGCAGCTAGAAGTTACGTACTAAACTAAGTATTCCCTATGGTGGAATAAGGCAAGGTGAACCATTCCCGAAATGCGCAGTGGTTCAAAAGTAGTGGGGAAACTGTCAACCAATTAGGCTCTGACCCAAAACCTGGAAATCCAGTATGGCTGCTTTTGCACGCATGCGTAATGATGTTTTTTTCTATCCAGTGGATGCATTTTCAAGAAAAACGTCTGAGACAAAACTTTTATATTTTTTTGCGTACAATCTGAATATGTAATAAAAAATACCAGGTCCCATTTAAAAAAAAACAACTTCCGGTCTGAAAATCCTATTTCCGGTTAGTATCGGAAATTGCAACTACCACCATTCGATAGAGCGTACTCAAATTAGTTACTAAAATTTTTTTAGTTTTCAATAAAAATCACTCCCCTCCATTTTAATAGGGGTGAACGGGTGGTCTAGGACACCCTGTATATACATAGATATGTTGAACTGTATACTCAATACTTAGAAAAAATTAAAAACACCCGGAAAACTATAGAAAACAGGAAACGTAGGAGAACTAATTAGAGTAACTTCTTAAGATTTAAAGGGAGAATCGTTAATTTACTAAGATCGGTGCCCCAATCAGACGACCGAGAGACGAAGAACCAGTCTCATTAATCCTCACGAAAGATCCAATCTGTAAGAACAATGGAGATCCGCCCCAGACGGTCTCATCGAGGACAAACAAACGTACGGCCGACCAAGAACAACGGACGACATCGGCCAACCCTTTGTACTTCGTAATTGAACGCGGCTGTCTTCTCGGCTAAAGTTTTGAACGCTTCCAACCCCCTCAAGATTCAACTGGCAATGAGGAAAAACGAACCTGAAAATTTTATAATAAACTAGATTTCACGGGTCCGAGATGGTTGGACATTTCTACACCAACGCGTCGCATGATCGAATCAGGAGGAGGTTAAAAAATATTCATTCCTGAACGTACAATTGTCCAAATGATTGTTGACGGTTACTAGGAAATCACCACGAGGAAAAGTGCCCACTCCCACTAATTATACAGGGTATAACAAAAATGTTGCAGTTCCTTGAAAGAGATGATTCCTGAGGTGATTTTAAACAACTTTTTCCTTAACGAAAATGTTAAGTGAGGCTCCGTTATGGGGGGAGCCTGCGGTTTAAGACGTTAAAAGTAAGCCAATACTCGAGAATTTTTTTTTTTACGAAACTGCCGAGTGGATTTTTCCAAAACTTTGAAATCATTTTCTTTCATATTCTAACAATAAAAGTTAATTTTTTCGTTAGAACATAATTTCTAGAAATAGTTTTATATAAACAAGTTCGTAGGGCTTCACCGCTGAAGTGTCAAATTTTAGGGGAATTCTGGAGCCTTTAATTTTTTATTAAAACAGAAAAGAACAGGTATTTTCTATTTCTCATATAAGTACATAGTCGATGAACCTAAAAAACTAAAAAGAAAGTACAAAACTGGTAAATTGGTAGGACTTTAAAAGAAAAGTTATAATTTTGACTAAAAATTTTCGTACTGTTTATGCACAAGAAATTGTCTAATTTCATTTTTTTTTTTTTTTTTTTTTTTTTTTTTTTAAATAAAAGTTGGAAGTTCATCGACATTGTAATCATATGAAGAATAAGAAAATCCTTGGTTTTTTTGTTTTAGAGAAGAATTAAAGGCTCCAGAATTCCCGCAAATTTGATAGGTCGGCGATATGGACTTATTTATGTACATTCGTTCCTACGAACAATTTTTTAGTAAAAAAATCAGCTTTTAGTGTTTAAACATGGAATAACACACCTTGCATTACCTAACCCTGACCTTGCACATTTTGAAATGATTCGCTTCATAGTTTCGTAAAATGAAAATCCCAAAAAATCAGTTTATTTTGCGAAGTCCTAAACCAGGCTTCCCCTTTAACGAGTCAGTAACGAAAAACACCGACCAACCAGAGAGCGATTACAGCGAACTGATGCCGGCACGGACAATGGCAAGCCAATACTACTTACAGTTGAAACCCACGCTGAGATTCATCCACTGTACTCGTACTCTAATTGGTCGGGATTTTTTGTCAATATCTCGCTAACAAAGTCCCATCTAACATTTTGCTTAGGAAAAAAATGTTTAAAATTAATTTAGGAATCACCTCTTTCAAGGACCTGCAACATTTTTGTTACACCCCGTATAGATTTTTCTTTTAATTGTCATTACACAAAAGTTTATCTCAAAAAATTTAGATTTTTTTTCTATTTTCAAATTTTTAAATCTTTTATCTTGCTTTAATGTTAAATTAACAAAATAAGCAATTAAGCGTTTTTTACGTTTTCAGTTTTGGTTCGCAATACCACTACATTTTCTGAAACTATGTTTCTGACAAAATTTTGTAAAAATGGTAAGGCATCAAAATGGATGAATTTTTAAAAATTATCTTGAATTCATGACCTAGCACATCCATTCTTTGTTCATATCATTCTAAAACGGCCCATAGACTTATAGATTTATAGTACGACAAGTAGTAGGACAAGTTTGACAAACGGTTGCAACGGTTGATCGTATGTATTTACTTTTGCCCACAAACGATTGTACGACCAATCGTACAAACGATCTTACGAACGCTGATAAAATTAGTCCAAATGATTCGTGACGGTTACTAGAAACTCACCAGGCAGAAAAATGCCATTTCCCACTATTATATATAAAAAATATATAAAAAGTATATACAGGGTGTTTGGGATAGTATAGGCAAGCTTTGGAGGGGTGATAGATTACGTAAAAACAAACAAAAAATGTCTATATGACTTGGGTCCAAAACTCAACCATTTTTGAAAAAACTGTCATAAACATTTAAGCTATAAACCGCTATAATTCAAAATAGGAACGTTTTTCGTAAGCAATTTTTTCGCTAAAATAAAGATTACGATCTTGTTAATCCAATAAGTACAGTAACTGTGATATTGTTACCTTATACCGCGAAAAAATAATATTTTTCTAACCCCTTAAATTATCGCGATTTTAAAGGGTAATTTAGGGGGTTAGAAAAATACTATTTTTTTGCGATACGATGTAACAATATCACAGTTACTGTACTTATTGGATTAACAAGATCGTAATCTTTATTTTAGCGAAAAAATTGCTTACGAAAAACGTTCCTATTTTGAATTATAGCGGTTTATAGCTTAAATGTTTATAACAGTTTTTTTAAAAAATGGTTGAGTTTTGGACCCAAGTCATATAGAAGTTTTTTGTTTGTTTTTACGTGATCTATCACCCCTCCAAAGCTTGCCTATACTATCCCAAACACCCTGTATGTACATATACTACATACATATCTACCTATGTACATATATGTTTTTTATATATTTTTTTATATATAATAGTGGGAAATGGCATTTGGAATCATTTGGACTGAGCGTATAACAAAACAACCGCGTCATACGACCGATCGTACTGTACATACAACCGCACCACAAACGATACAACAGTCTTTCAAAACACGGTCGATGGGACTCATGTCGTACGACCAATCGTACGATAAATTGTATCGTCTGTGAGTCTGTGAGCCCTTTTAGCTGTATCTTTAGTACACGTTTCCTTTGAAACAAAAAAGTGGTATTACCACCTTCTAGGTACATGTGTACAGAAAAGATTTTCAAAGTAATTCTTCTTAAAAATGTAGCCTAGTGTACAAAATTATTCTGCACTTTTAATTTATTCGTTTCATGAACAATTTAATATTTTATTATTCCACAAACACTGAAGCACCATGTAGAATGTTCAGATTATTTCAATGATTATTTTATCCACAAGTTTAAATTCATTTTGAACATCCCCATTGTTTTTCAGAAAAACATTGTTTTTATTTCTTGTAAGATACATGAAAATCGCCTCATCGAATGCGCAAAAGCAACAGAAAAAATAATATCCTGCACTGTGCAGCAGACACTGTTTTAACGTGAAGTGAAGAAACTGCGGAAACAACTAAGAAAGCGAGGAAACTCGAAACACGATTTTCCTACGGGTTGAATGCATATTTAATTGAAATACTGTGTAATATAATATCCAAAGTTTGATCAAGAGAGAATGGGAAAATGGTTTTAAAGCGCGCTCGTTGATCGCCCCCCTCCCTCCTATTGCATTCCTGCACCACATTAATGAGGCGGTATCGTAGCTCGAGCATTTCCAGAACTTTCTGGAAACTCTAATAACTGAAACGGAATTTAATAAAGCACAGTGCGAACGGCGTAATTGACATTTCGCATTCTATTTGCGTACGTCGCACGAACATTCGGCTTGAATGAACCGTGCCCTCGGCTACGGGAAATTCAGTACCTCCGAGCGTCTCGTCGTTTCCTCTCGGCCAGATTCGGCGACGCGGATAAAAAATTCCCCAACGGTTTGCAATTTTCACGTTTCGAAATGTTCGCGTTTCGACGCGAAACAGCTTTAGGGGTGTTTGTTGAATTTGCAACGGGCGTCGATTGAAAAGCATTGTTGGGGCGCGCAATATTTGTATCGCCGAGTCTCCGGCTGTGAAAAATCCGCTCCTTGGTTAACTTTTCCTCGACGATGGGGGACGTTCGAGGTGGTTAATGGGTGTTCGAAACCACATAAATTCCTCAATGATAACCGTCGTGCCGGTTTCCTCTTATCCGAAGATTTACTTCCTTCCCTAGCGGGCCTGGTAATAGTGGTTCGCGAAATTTATTTGCGGATCCGTGGTGAAACGTTAATTCGAAAAGGTCGGAGGGGAGCTGGAGGATCGTTGAACGAGAGACGGGCGAAATAAAACGAGGACGGAGGGAAGCGTGCAAGAAGAGAAGGGAGAATGGCGAACGAGGTACAGGGAGGTTGTTCGATGGAAACAAAGAATCGCGATGAGAGGGGAACGGGAGAAACGGAAAGGAGCGAAGAGGATTTCGCTAATGTCATTTTTTCAGGGCAATGGAAATTCTTTCCTCTTTAACGTTTTAAGCCGCCCGCGTCTCTCTGTAATCGGATTCACTCTTGTTCCGTTTCTTCCTGCGAAGGCTGCTTCAGTTTGCACCGAAAATTTGATGGATACTGTGACTTCGAAGGGTAAAGCGAAATTGGAGTCGGCGATGTTGACAAGAAACAATGCCTTAGTGAATCTCGACACTGTTGCTACACGCAACCTTCTTCTCTTACAATCAACCAATAAGGAGACGGACGGGTTAATTGTTTGATCGGAATTAGATATTGGACTGGAGTGTGCGGCAACATTTTTAGCGCCATTATATAAATATATTCTCGTTGTATCTCAAATAGGGATATCGTCTCAGAAATCGCGAGCCAGTTTTCCAAATTACGAAAGGTATGCATCGTCCATATTGCATGCTAGCACGTCTTTCATAGCCTTATTCGAGGTGCATGCAAAATTCAGGAAACCGCATAAAAATTCCTCAGAGATTTTCTTGCACCCCATACTTCCAGCGATAATCCACCAAGCACGCCTTCAAAATAGAAACAAACGTCGAAGAAAACTGTAATTTAAGCCGGTTTCTGAAAGCACTTTCTAGTTTGACCTTTAATACTCTGTGAGATTTATTTGGTGATTCATATTTTCATAAAAGATAACTTTATCAGCTATTTATCGATTCTATAAATTACATTCAGGAAGTAAGCGGCCAAAGTGTGTGAGTGCAAAAAATTGTTTTGATAATACAAGTTCAACTCAAAGTATTATTTAAAGATGTACAAAGCACGGTTTATTCCATTTTTATAATGTATTTGTAACGTATAATATGATGAGTTTGAGATATTGCGCGAAATAAAAACTACGATTCATGCTTTTTTTTCGTAAAACCATTTTCTCTCGTATAAATGTTCTTTACATTTAATTTAACAGGCATTAATATTTTTTATAATCATATTTTAATATCAGAACATTCACACCTGTGTTGCATAAAAGCATTTTGTCGTATGCGAACTCTGTTTATTTATTTAAAAAACATTTTAACAGATATTAATATGTTTGAAAATAATATTTTCATGTCAAAATATATAACTATTGTAGAAGAAATGAAACAATGAAATATTACGATAAAAATGTCAAATCTACTAAGCTTTTTATTTCTGTAGAAATTTTTCATTCCCTTAAGCTTCAGAAATGTATAAATAATGAACTTATAAACATATCGATAATTATCTAAGATAATGTATTTCGGTTCATTATTGGTGAAAATAGTTTATATTATATTTCGTCTTATTTTTATGAACAAAATCGTGATAATACATTATTATTATTCTCATAAAGATTTTATGAAATTCAAAATTTTTCTGTTTTCATATTTTTTCACTTTCCTTGTTTATTATAAATAATTATATAATTTATTCATTTTAACAGGAAAATCTCTTTTTTAGAAATTAGTAACACATACAGTGGCAAGATATGTCTAGAGGTAGTACAAGTGCATTAGATCAGTGTAATAAATTTGAATAATTACGATGTACATATAGAAGATATGAGAAGATATGATGAGGTTATTGCCGAACAAAGTTAATATACATAGCTACATAACTCATTGCATAAGGGAGGATTCTCGTAAAGCAACTTTAAAAGTATGTAATTGTTCTCTTAAAAAATGACAAATATTGAATTAAACTTTTTTGAAACATAAAAACACATCTTTAAATTACAAAAAAAAAATTATTGAATGTCGATTTTTGCTTTATAAGTATTATTTAATATAAACTGCCTCTTCGACAATGCAACTTCTATTGACGTACAATGCAACATCTGTCATAATCATTTGATAGCAAAAATGGAAAAATTTTCTTAAAGTTAAATAGTTGATGCTGAAACTGAACCAAGGATTAAGAAAAGAACAATCACAAATTAAAATATTTTAACGTTTGAACAGAAAAATACTTTATATCCTTAAATAAATTAGCTTCAAAGCGAAGAAAAAAAATATTATATAGAAAAACTAAAATTAAAATTTTTTATTCAGTGCCTAAAGGAAGATATAACGAATAAAATTAGGATTGTTTGAAATTAATTGGTCAATTAATTTTTCAGTTATCGTACACGTCAATTTGACTAACGTGTCTTATAAAATAGGCTATAACATCGTTATTTTTACGAATTCAAACTTTAAATTTTGAGAGTAAAATATTGAATTGTTGTACTTTTGATTTACGAAGAAAAATTCCGAAAATTCCTTCTTAAATTACATATTCTGGTGATGGTGTTTATGTGGTCAAATCCGAAAGAGAAGGTCTATGGGTAAAATAGAGATAGTACATGGAGATTGGTGAGATTAAGGAGTTCAAGGCAAATTATAATCATAGAGATATAAGAATAGAGTGCGCGAGAGGGCTGAAAAAGCGATGACTGCTTAGAAAGAGAACTTTACATAGAGACCCCTGTGTCTTTGTCTAATCGCGCAGGTGCATCAGCTCAGATAGTTATCATAGTTACGTTTATGTTTCTTTTAGCTTCTTTGACGTTTCAAATATATAGGTTATTACAGATATATTGAAGCAAATTAAAATAACACAAAATGCCCAAAAAGTGTATGGTATGCAAAAAGGAAGCTAATCCAATTACCTATTCCAAAATGTACATGGTTTCAAAATTATCTATTGTTTGTCTTACATTGTCCGTAATAAAATAAAATGAAATTATAATTTTTGAATTTGAATTTTATTATTTATAGATGTCTGTAGATAAAAGATTTTTTAAACATAGTGATCGGGTATTATTCTTATATGAATTTTTAATTTTGTGTAATTTTTTATACAGTTTTATTATATTTAATTTAATTGTTCTTAATTGAAAGAAAAATAGAAAAAATTATGGAACTCATGAACGATCCCGCTCCCAAGATATAGTATACTGGTTTTGCGCATGCGTTAATAAACAAAGACACAGGGGTCTCTATTCAGCGTTCTCTTTCTAATCGTTCATCGCTGCCACTTATGGGCTAGTATACGGCTCACGCACTCTATTCTTATATCTCTATGATTATAATACCACTGATGCTCTTAAACAAAAAAACAAAGTGGCATCGGCCACTTATGAACCAAATTATGTTAACAATCAAATAAAAAACGTCAGGATGAATCATCCAAATTTAACCCAACGGACTTTAATCAACATTAGCTGAGCACTTTTCAGCTGTATTATGGACTTCAGCTTAATTATATTCCTCGTTTCAAAGACAAATATGCTTTTAATACACTATCTGCTTAATAAAAACAAGTATAAATTATTTCTCCCAATCAAGGCATGAATTAAAATTCTTTGAAAACATGACGTACAACGTTTTGCCTTCTAACCACAGATATAATTCTGCGGCTGAAGAAGTCATAAAGCTGACGTCCACAGAAGGTGCACGGGACAATTCACCACCGTCTCGCACCCACCCCCATCAATTGGCGACGATGGAAGACGGCGCAAAAGACAAGATAATGGAAAATGGGAAAGAACGTCGACGGATTGTTACCGGCCGGAGACAGGTGGAAATGTAAAATGGCAATACTTCAAATTCATTTGTGTGACAATCTCCGGTTCCTTCCGCTCGATGAAGTGTCTCCGTCGCGATAAAATCGCAAGTTCGTCCCGCCTGAAACGAGAGAAGCGAAACTAATACGGACAGCCACGAACGAGGAGAAATCGAACGCGAAAGGTAGACACAAGGTGCGCGACCATCGAAGAGGGAAAAGAAGAGGGGAGATGAAAGGAGGGTGGGAATCGAGCGAGAATCTCCCTTGGTCCCTCCCGGTCGCTCCGTGGGGTTCGTTCGACTCCGACGATTTGCTCTCAAAATTCATTGGGTGCGGCAAAAGGGAAATGAGCCTCGGCTCTCTTTCGTTTGCCCCGAGCCGTGCGTCTTTTTGCTTCCTCTCGTAACAGCTATCTTCTGGAACATTCACGTTTAACCTTTAGGCGAAGAACCGCGCGACCCCCGACCGATAAGTTATCGCGTAATTATGAAGGTTGAAGGCGCGCACCGTGTCGTGTTTTAGGTAACTGCGAAACGCTCGTTACGACGCACAGTGGTCCGGATTGAAGAATAGTGTGTCATTTTTACATAACTTTTAAACCATCGGAGGTATTGGTATGAAACTTGGAACAGACAATTTTGTGATGTTAAGTTACTAAAATATTAAAGAAAAAATTATGTCAATACATTTATTCCTAATATTATTATTATTCTTGTTATTGTTATTCATATTATTATTATTACCATTATCCTTCTGTATTTCAGATTATTCACTTATTAATTCTAGAGCTCCTGGATCTAATTTTTTTATTTTTTTATTTGATAACTTCATTCTTATATTAAACATGTATGGGTCCGATGTTAAAAGAAGTCGATATAATATGTCTTCATTTGTTGCTGTTCTCGAACATTTTCGGGTATTTCTACTTCTAATGCGTTTGAAATCTTTATGTCATGTTTCCTGAGCCTCTTCAAAAAGTTGTCCTATTGGAAGTAATGCATACTGTATTATTTCTGCTCCATGCATTAATAGCTTGTGCACAGAAGATGGCATGTAGCACCACCCATAATTTTCAACATAATATTTTGCAATGTCTTGTGTATATTGCCGGAATTTTTGAACATTTATTTTGTACGGGGAAGAAATCAGCTGTAATAAAATGTAGATTTCATAAGTTAATATAACACTAAATTCTACTTTTCTAAATCTATTTAGTTCAGAGAACAAGTACTTATATGAAGAAGACATCGTACAATATTAACCATAATACAATATTTTAGTTGACCTAATGCATAAAAATGCATAAAGCTAATATCAAGACGTACTTCATACTATACCATTTAATATTGTCTCATGACATTTTTTCTATCTCTAAACGTTCTAAAGATATAGTTTGTTTCTGTTACGTGGACGTGTGTTTGAACGCTGTGCCTAGTCGCAGCGTCAGACGCATACACGACGTCCCATCTTACGCTGCGCTGGTGACTTTAAACAGTAATAACTTCAACACGGGGACCAATGGGGACACGATTCTTGTATAATTATGTTAAAAAAAGTATGCCAAACGTACTCCAATTTGTCAAAATGCGCCAACTTAAAAGATATCCCTTGTCAATTGAAGAGAATTTTAAGACTTTTTCATATTTTATTCAATATTACTTTTTTTCTATATACTGTACAGTAATTGTTAATATAAGGTATGATTTCTTATCGCAAAAGTACGCTCTTTATTTACAAAGAAAAATTAAGTGAAAATATTAAACGAGATTCTCAGGATACCTCCGAAAAAGAAAGCAGTTTCATAAATTGAAAAACACAATTCTTAAAACGTCCGACTTTAAGTGTTGGTTTTTACTACAATTTCTATTAAATTTGATTAATATTTTCATTTTCGAAACCAATGGACATTTAGGAAGTAATATATATTCAGTAAATATCGATGTGAAACAGTTCATTTTTTTGCAAAATGGCACAGCATTCTTAAATCCGGACCACTGTGCGACGGTATCTCGTTCGTAAAGATCGGCCACAAATCCGGCCGCTGAATTTCGTCGTCCGAGTAACATTAGTCTCCTTATTTTTCCGCGAGGAAGAACGTAATTCGGATTCTCTGCGTCCTTCCCGTCCGAGAAATTCGAGAATTTATACTCGGATAGACGAAACGTAAGACGAATAATAGTTGGCGAATCTTCTTTTAGTGCCGACACCTTTCGCTTCGCATTGATCCCTTCGTTTCCCGATCAAACCGCCATCGTCTTGTCTTTAAACGCTCTCTGTTCTCCCTCCCCCAGCCATTCGCTCTTCCCGATTCTATGCGTATCTCCCTCGCGCCGTCATTTGTTTCCCCGTTTTCCTCCCTTTCGCCCAATTTCCTGTCCCTTTTTTTTCCCTTTCGCGTGCCCACCCCTTTATCCGTTTCTCCTTCATTCGCCCAGCACTCCTTTTGTTTTTGTTTCCGGCCGCGCTGCTCGTTTCTTCCTCGAACCATCTTCTCAGTCGCTCTGCCATTCACGGATACCTCTGCACCCCCGGTGCACCCTCGTGTCGCACTCTCGTCGGCCGCGATCGATTCACCCGCCCCCGCTTTCGCGAGTTCACTTCATCGAAGGATATGTTTAGTATACCTACTCCTGCCCTGTGTTTTCGCGTGGCCCTCGTGGACGGGAAATTGAGGCACGCTCATTTAACTTAAGAACCACTAATTCGACAAGTAACTTTTCACCGACAGTTCGACCAGTGTCGCTTCAAACATGACTTTTTTAACCTTATGCGTCATTCGACTCATTCTGTACCTGGGAGCCAGACTAAACCTAGTTCATTTTTTTTTTTTTTTTAATTGAGTTATACAGGGTGTTTGGGATAGTATAGGCAAGCTTTGGAGGGGTGATAGATCACGTGAAAACAGACAAAAAACTTCTATGACTTGGGTCCAAAACCCAACCATTTTTTTAAAAAACTGTCAAACATTTAAGCTATAAACCGCTATAATTCAAAATAGGAACGTTTTTCGTAAGCAATTTCTTCGCTAAAATAAAGATTACGATCTTGTTAATCCAATAAGTGCAGTAACTGTGATATTGTTACCTCGCATCGCAAAAAAATAGTATTTTTCTAACCCCCTAAATTACCCTTTAAAATCGCAATAATTTAAGGGGTTAGAAAAATATTATTTTTTCGCGGTATAAGGTAACAATATCACAGTTACTGTACTTATTGGATTAACAAGATCGTAATCTTTATTGTAGCGAAGAAATTGCTTACGAAAAACGTTCCTATTTTGAATTATAGCGGTTTATAGCTTAAATGTTTATGACAGTTTTTTTCAAAAATGATTGAGTTTTGGACCCAAGTCATATAGAAGTTTTTTGTTTGTTTTTACGTGATCTATCACCCCTCCAAAGCTTGCCTATACTATCCCAAACACCATGTATACATCATTTTATTGCTCTTTCTTGCACTTGTAGCAACATAATGATAGATATAAAGACATCTAACTGCATGAATTACTCCAAGTCCACCGTTACCATAGAGCCAAACAGACCCAACTCCATTACCTACATCCCAACCATAAGAAGGAAATAAGCAGTTCCAAATTTCAAATATCATTTAGTTACAAATTCAGAAAGATAATTCAGGGAAATTGCTTTTTCAAAATTCATTTGCTAAAAAGAATTTTAAGTGGTTGATTGAAATTGTAATAGAAATAAACAAAAAATTTACGAGACTTTACGAGAATTTTATTTTAAAATTGTAGATCCACAGTTTAGTTATTGCAATTAAAAATACAGAAAAAACTTAACTTGTAGCAAATACAAAAATTTACTAAAATTTTTATAATAGATATCAGAAGATTATAAAGATTACTATACAAATCAATAACACGAAAAGGATGAAAAAAGATTTTTTAGATGAAAATTAAAAATTTAATGAAATTATAAAAATTAATATGAATTTTTGATAATTATTTAGAAGTTTGTCCTCCTCACTGGTTTTGATGACCTTGAAGTATGTTATAAAGGACATCATTCTGAACAACTTTTTCCTATACATGTTACTGAAACATTAGGTCAGTAAGAATTAAAAACTCAAATGAAAGAGTCTAAAAAATCACATTGAACTTCCTTTCTCGGAAACATTACACATGTGTTTCTTATTATTTCAAATGACAGAGTGAATGTTATTTTTTCCCATTAAAAACATTCAACACGTCTTTTTTTATTTTTTGATCGGAAGTGCAATTCTTGAGATAATCGCAAAATCTTATTTTTCGCGATTACAATGCCGTCTGCCACGAATCAAAAGAAATGCTTCGGATAAAACTTACGTATTTTGTGACATAGAATCTGAATCTGTAATAAAAACATAGGAATTTCCATTTAAAATTTCAAAGTTGTCCCCTGCTCCTCTGTATTTGTATGCACCAAGATAAATTAATTTATTAAATGATACAAACATGAAACTACGAGCAGGTGACTCGTAATCAGTCAACAGTGCGTTAAGAATATGTTTGATTGATGATTGACATAACGCATGAGGCACAATCATTCATCCCTGCACCGCACGCACATGACGCACCATCTGCCAAGCCAATTTGCAAATTCAACGGCAAACGTCATTGGCGGAGACGACAAATCGAACGGAATAGGAAATCGCAACAGGATCGACAAAAGTGGCGCGATTCTTCGTTGGTGAACGTGGATTGAGAGACACCGACAGACCACTTTGTTTTGCTGTCTTATGGAAGCGAGAGGGAATTCAGTTTACAACGCGAGCCATCGAGCAAGAGAAATCGTTCGCGTGTAACGATTGTTTTTTTTTGGAATTGAAGAATCGGTGAGCGAATTTGACAAAGAGAGTCGAGAAAAACGGGAGAACTGTTCTCCTACTCTATAAGCATTGTAAATGATACGTTAATGAAATTGCAAGTTGGGGAGAAGTGCTATGAAAGGGATAATTTTCTCTAGCGTCCATTTCTGATAATGACTCATTATCGATTAACGAAATAAACTTATAAGTGTATAATTATAATTCTAAACCTTAATACTACAAATATTAGAATCTATAACCAAATTAACTCTTTGTATTACAAATCATAAATATTCTTCACGATTTTTATAAAGTGTAGCTTATTGTTAATGCATTAGCGGTTTATTGATTACAAAGTAAAAATATTTATACAACTTATGTCAGGAATAGGAATATCACTGTTATACCTAATCATGAAACGTATCTCCCATTCAAGACTTATTAGGTGTTGTCCCATTCAGGACCATGTGTGAGTATAATATAAAATAATCCTAAAACGTAGAAAATAATCAATCAAGCACACCTGTTAAATATTTTCATTACAGTTCAATATAGGCTGTTGATATAAAATGATATAGAAACTTGAAAGAAATTTTATCTTTACATTGCAAAAATTGCAACCGGCGATTACTATTCCATTAAGAGGGAAACTGCAATGAAGTTTGCGTCAAATGACAAGACGTTAGCGTTACTTGTACACTGGAAAATAACTTGCATGTGCAAATTGTTTAGAGTTTGGGCAATATCATATGTCCCATTCAAAACCTGTTCCTTTCATAGCACCTCTCCCTTACTGAAAAGTGGAGTTTGTGCTTTGATTCTAACTTAACTGTTACTTCGATCTAGGGTTGGGCACATTTTATTTGAAATAAGATAATAAATAATCATTTGATATAATGAGTTATTTCAAATATTTTATTATTTCCATTGTAGAAATAACATAAGAAAGTCAATCTTATTTTGTGTTCAATTCAAATCAATTATTTTCAAATAATTTCAAATAATTTATAATAATTTGTTATTTCAGGTGCTTCAATGAAATAAAGTAATAAATAATTTGGCCTAAGTGGTTATTGAACTAAATTAATTATTGAACTTATCGTTAGAATATGGGAATTTTTATAGTTCAAAAGCATTTACTTTCAAAATTGTTCTTGGTTTAAACAGTTTGTTAAAAAAACATTCATATTCTGATAAATCTATTATCGTAGCAACGGAAAACTGTCTTTACACAGTTTTTGTAGATTTACCTTTCAATAATATGTGTCTCGAATGTGTATATGTGAAACACTATATAATATACGGAAATTCGTATTTCTAACGCAGTTGTCGATCTTGACATGATGGAATCACAGAGTATTTGACCAAATAAAAAATAAAATAAAATATAGTTTTATCTTAAATCCAAATAACGAAACAATTCCAAGAAGAATCACTTATCTGTTCAAATGAACCAACACATGATTGTTTCAAACAACATGTAGTCAAATAAAATAATATACAGGGTGTCGCACAATAAGTGCCGTTTAGTATAACAACTGAATGGTACATGATAGGGCAAAAATGTAGGGAGACTTTTTTTACCTTCAACTTTTCAAGGTCATACAAAAGTCATCTTATGTTTTTCAACATATGTATTCAGGTACACAGGAAACTCGAAGTATCAGACGTTAATATTCGTTCTTATCCCCGAATTTTCAAACTAATTATCACAGGCAAACAGCTCGAGGAGTACTTTAACTTAGAAATAACGTAAGCAAGAGTAATGTTCTAGTGATACCAAGAAATCAATTTATAAGCGACTAGCATTGCTGAGGCTTTGCCCTCGCCTTGAAATAACTCGATTCGTTTCATGCCGCGATATCGAAAGTTCTGCCAGTTCCACAGGGTGTAATAATATTATCAGTGAGTTAAGTCACCTTCCAAGGCGAAGAATTCCCATTAAAAGGTTTCAAAGGATAAGGATATAAAAGAGCCGCTTCCTGAAAAGAGTGAAGCACGAAGAGGTGGTTAAGTTATCGCAAAAGATATCGGCTTTTCGCTAGGATTATTCTTCTTAGAAATGCTATGGTTTGTTCCTTGAGCTACATATTCTCTCTGTCTCTGTCACCATTCAGAATCAAGCACATGTCTAATTCGCCTTAGCGCTATTCACGAATGGAACTTGGCTGTGTTTCTTTCACAAACTACAGCTACGAAACAGACAAATCCAGAGAAATTACTTTTTCTATGATCGGTTAGCATTATGAATGGTTAACAATAAGTTACGAAACCTTTAAAAAGCATGAAATAACCACAGACTTCTATACAGGGTGTAACAAAAATGTTGCAGTTCCTTGAAAGGGGTGATTCCTGAAGTGATTTTAAACAACTTTTTCCTTAGCGAAAATGTTAGATGGGGCTTTGTTAACGAGTTATTAACGAGAAACACTGACCAATCAGGGAGTGAGTACAGTGGATTAATAATGGCGCGGACGATGGCGGACCAATACTACTCATAGCTGGAGCCCGCGCTGAAATTCATCCGCTGTACGCGTTCCCTGATTCGTCGGTGTTTTTCGTTAATAACTCGTTAACAAAGCCGCGGAGAAAATTTACGCTAAGGGTAAAAATACTTAGAATCACCCCAGGAATCACCCCTTTCCGGGGCTTACACTTATTCTGGGACACCCTGTATGTAAATACCAGCATACATATGTACCACTACCACCAGTACTATGTGACTCGTGACAATGTGGTAGTATGCGCTTCAAAGCGCATGCGCAGAAAGAGATCTTTATATACCACTTATACAGGGTGTAACAAAAATGTTGCAGTACCTTGAAAGGGGTGATTCCTGAAGTGATTTTAAACTTTTTCCTTAGCGAAAATGTTAGGTGGGGCTTCGTTAACGAGTTATTAACGAGAAACACTGACCAATCAGGGAGTGAGTACAGCGGATTAATGATGACGCGGACGATGGCGGGCCAATACTACTCACAGCTGGAGCCCGCGCTGATACTCATCCACTGTACTCGCTCCCTGATTGGTCGGTATTTTTCGTTAATAACTCGTTAACAAAGCCCCACCTGACATTTTCGCTAAGGAAAAAATTGTTTAAAATCACCTTAGGAATCACCCCTTTCAAGGACCTGCAACATTTGTGTTACATCTTGTATAAGCTCAGAAAGCTGAATATAATATGTTAAGACTATACTACCTATAACAGAGAAATGAATAATATGATATAATGAGTTACTTCATATTTTTTACGGGGTTCGTAACTTAACGTAAACCGTTCGTTTTGCGTCGGGTATTGTTAACACTTTTTATTTAATTTATAGAAACAAATGATCGACCGTAGAATCGGCACTGATGGGTCAGTCCATCCTGCAGGAGTGAGGTTGATGGAAAAGTATCTTAGACGTATGAGGGGTGCGTGGCAATACGCACCTGGCTTCGGAAATGTCCCGGAAGCAGGTGACCCCTCTTTGTCAGTTGTTCGGAACCAGGTCCATGCTCTGCATATGCTCCTGGGAGGACGCAGGAGGTGAGTTCTATTCCCGTGTGGTGCCGATTACTTTCCCCTTTACTGTACTCTCTGAGGTAGTAAGATATTTGCCATCGAAGTAGAGTCAAAACTTGGCTAAATTTTTTATCGATAGTTTAAGGTTTCGAACGAAGGTGAGAAGTTAAGATTTTTGTGAAGATTTATCTACAGGAAAGTCGATCGAACTTTGATTCCATCTAACTCCAATCTCCCTGCTCTCCTCTCGGAGCACCCTTCACG
Source organism: Perdita meconis (assembly GCA_030770465.2). NCBI lineage: Eukaryota > Metazoa > Arthropoda > Insecta > Hymenoptera > Andrenidae > Perdita > Perdita meconis. The sequence continues at coordinate 1,561,876 of JASKOS020000015.1, read as the reverse complement.
TAATAAGGCCTGAGCAATCGATAATATAATTGACTACGAATTTACTCATTAAAAATAAAATGGTAATGTGTACCACAAATTATCCTAAGAATTTTAAGAGAATATCTATGGCAGTCTCCTAAAATTTTGCTGACCAAATACGCTCTTTAAATTTATACCATTGAAATCTGTCGATGGCTAAATTAACGATTAACCTCGAATTCCCATATTAATTATAATTTGTCGTAACCAAACAACATGGTACAAATTAATTAAAACGTTTCTCCCTGTTATGTTATAACATTCCTTAAACACATTAATTTCTCTATTAACTGCTCTATTAACAGAACCGGTACAAACAATTGGTTCATAAAGGGAGTGTGGTTGTCCGGTGGATGGAAGGGGTAGAAGTGGTAGGATATTTGAAATATCCTTCTTTAGTCTTTTAATTAGCCCGATCATTAATTAAACAGCTCACCTTGTTTGTACTCCCTGGCTGGGCGCTCGTCGACACCGTCGGCTTCTACCCCTTTTTCCGGCTCCCCATTCACCTTTTCTGGCCAGCTTTGCTACACTTCAGGAATTTTACCTACCGCCCTCAACGTGTAAACACGCCGGCGCCAATTTATTTCACCGCAGGGAACGCTTTAAAAGAGGGGCCCATCGTGGTTTCCCTTACCCCTCCCTCGTTCCAGTTTCTCCCTCTCCTTCGTTCCTGTCTCCCCTCACCCCCTAAACCCTTCCGCCCCCTACATCGTTCGTCCTTCTCTTTCTCCCCCAACGAACCACACCGCTGTCTTCTCCGTTAACTTACTTCCGGTTCCTTCTCTCCCCTTTTCTTTCTGTTTTTGAAAGAGCTCCAGGTACTTCACTCCCCTCTCTCCACTTTTCCGCTCTGTCTTCCTCGCTCCTCCCACACTTGGCTTCCCGTTTATTTGTTCCTCGCTGTCTATCTTTCACCGCCGCCGTACACCCAGCTTTTTATCCCCCTTTCTCGTTCGGCTTCCGTCTTGCGATTTACGAGGTTGCGGAACAGCCGCAGGCTTCGAAACGGAGAAAGCCTGGCCCGGCCAACCTCGCCGGGCTACCTTCCCTCTCCCCTGCCCGGATAAGTGGTCGTTTTGTGTCTACGCCGGCCAGAGGGTGGTATTTCTTGTTCGGTGATTAATGCTGAGTTTTATAGCGCGCGGTATTATCGGCGAATATAATATTTATGTAGGTGCCGGAATGGATGTTGGTCGAGCGGCGCTAGTTGCTATAAATTGGATCGTTGTAGCATCGTCGCGTAACAAGCTACCTCGAGGTAGGTCGGGCATCGATACCGAAAAAAAAGTGCACTTCTACTATTTGTTCTTCTAATTTGCTTCTCACTTGGGTATCTGTATATTCATATCTATTTACAACATTTATATTCATTTGTTTTTCATCAATTTCATCATTCTACTGTTACCAGTCGAGGGCAGGGCGAAATGACCGAGGATTCAAATAAAAAGTCGCGGATGAACCGGTATATGGCTAACGCAGCACAGTGTTCAAAAACGACTGTCTGACCGGGAAAAATTATGTTTTGAAATGAAAGTGTATAAATCATCGAAAATAAGTTAGATTATTGATAATTTCGACTTTTTAACCTTATGTTCTGTCTAAATTCGAAATATTTGAAACAAAAACTAAATTATTTTTAAAAAATTTTAAAGTTAATTTCTTTACGATTGGAAAAAATATTTTACTTTTATTTATTCCAATACAGAATACGGTAAAAACAATATACATATATAAAAATATAATAGTTAATTTAACAACTTAACTATTGTTCCATATTTTTTAGTAGTTCTAATACTTCCAATGGAAGATGTCCAGTACTTTTCTTAGTTTTAACCCTTAAACTACTTAGTGGATCTGAAGGCATCAGGAGCATATGGAATAAATCCTCCATACAGTCTTTTCTTGATTGATTAATTAATGTTTCTGCTGAGCACTGCTGTGTGTAAACCGTCTGTGAAGGATTCGCGAAATTCAAAATCAAATTATGCAAAAAGTTGCAAAAAGTAGCACTTGATTTTTACAGCAATTATAGTGCTGACCCTGTACTATAAGATAGAATTGAAATTTTGACCAATCCTTACCAATCAAAAAGGTTGTACTTAAAAAATCAAAGCACATGCGTAGCAAAATTAGCTATTATTGAGTGCGTTTGTTCGGATGTCCCATCAAACTTTTTTTTAATCTTCCTGTTACAAAATATAAGTATACACCTTCGTCTACAAAATCTGTGTTGCGTAAAATAATTTATTGCACGTTTCGTCTTTTACGAGAAGGAAAAATCTCGAGTGCTAAATGACATTTCTAATCACAGTACAGGTTTGAAAATTCTATGTACATATTATGTTATTTAAACAATCTTTAGAAACAAATAATTGTACAATCAAAGCTCCCTAGGATTTTAGGAATCTAAAACAATTGAGAAATAAGTAAAACAAAATTATCGAAATTATGACTTTTTCCCAGTCAGACAGTCGTTTTTAAACACTGTGCGCCGGGAGCCGCTAAGGATGTTGACGAACCAATACCTAGCGCCTTTACCTATCACTGGGAGTCCCCTGGATTCAAGGGATGGAAAGGATTTCGTAGAGGAACCAGTATATGGGTAATACTGGAAGCCACTGAAGAAAGTAGACGAACCAATTGCCTAGCTCCTTTGGCTATCATCGGGAGCCACTACAGATTATGAGGACACAGGGTTGGTGCTAGGATTCTTGACGCCCTTATGCAACAATTTGTACATACATATAGCGCCCTAGAATTTAACTAGACTTATTATAACATCATGGAAAAAAGAGAAAAAGAAACTTACAAACAAAACACGTCTTCTCAAAATAGCACTCAGTATAAGTTAAAAAACATTTTATCGCAACTAAAGTGTTCCTGTCTTTGGCGATTGGCGCCCCTGGCATTAAGCGTCCTCATGCCTTGCATTACCTGCATAATGCGTTCCGCCGGCCCTGTGAGGCTATAATAATAATACAGGGTGATTCTGTCGCCAGTGGATTCAAAAGCGATGCTGCCGCCTAAACATAAACACGAAAACCCTGGTTTCAAGAGATCGATATCGATCTTGAGGCCTCGGCGAGGATGACTACTTAGCAGAGACGGCTGTATGCGTACGTGTGTGTACTGAAAACGAGAGTCTCATAATTGGAACGCCTAAGAAAACACAATAAATCGCCTCTTAATCGACAGACGAGTGTATACAAACCGGGTTTTTTGTCGCTATGTTTAGACGGCGGCACTGCCTTTGAGTCCACTGGCGACAGAATCACCCTGTATGTATGCTATCCCAGACTCGAAGTTTGATCTTCGAAGGGGACCCATGAATGTATATGTATGTAGCCTAAAATACTATGTCAAGAAAATCGTTTTCAAGGATTTCATTGCAGTATTACTTAACGAAAAGTAATGCAATTAGATTTAGAAAGAATAATTGAATGTAATTACAGTGTGTTTCGTTCAATAATATCATAATGGAAACTCTGAAATCGATTCTAGTGAAGTGGTATTTTTGTCTGTTTGCCCTTTTTCTATCCAACGCCTCTATTATGCTTAATCTGCATCCCATGAATAAAACTTTACAAAAACCTGAAAGTATGTAGCTGTATGTAGCTGAAAGTATGTTAAAGTACATAAAGAATTAATAATATAGAAAAAAAAAATGAATGTAAACCTTCAGTGTTATCTGTTATCCATATAATTCAGCTTCCCCTTTAGTTTCACGATTGTAGGTCTGTTTACTGGTGGACAAACGAACCATAAACGTGCGAATATTACGCAAAGCAAACACGGATTCCCACAAGCATATTACATGATACGCGCACCATTCGATATGAGCAGTCCAATGATGTTCAACATCCGCTATCGCAGACATATTAATTAAATAATTATTTGTTGCGATACTAGGTACACCTCCGTAATTGGACAACTCGCAGCACGATCTCTGCGTGCGTTTCCTGCGTTAAAATCATATTCCCATAGTCACCCTGTTTTTTAACAAATATATTAAGAAAGGTAAACTGAAAAAAATTATGAAGATAAATTATAAACTGAAATACTCTCAGCAATATTTTATATAATTATTCTAACTTGATAAAAAAAAATACGAGTTATATCTTTTGTGTGTTTTTAAAATGAATTCATGTGTCTTGTTAATATTATTATTAATCATTTCAGTTAAAGATTAGAATAGAGTAGTAAATAATTATTGAAAATATAGGTAACAATAACGTATTATATTACAGAAAATGAATTCAGAAAAATATTCTGAAAACCAAACCGAATGATGAATAAAGATCTCTGATGAATAATAAATAAACTCAAGCTCACAGTAAACATTTCAAGGTAGATTGATTAAAAAAGGAACGAACGGTAAATGCATTCTGCAGTTGAATTTATCAAAGAGAATTCAACAAAGTCGTAGATAATTCCTACTAGAAATTCCGTTGCATTCCAGTTTCAAACAAAAAGTTTTCGTTTCAGTCGTTCGTGTTGTAAATAATGCAACCTCAATATAAATATCGAAGGGATCTAATTCAAGTCTGCACTCGGATAAAATCAATATCAAAAGTATTTGTTACATAACGGATCGAAACATTTTCAACATTTTTATACATGGCCCAGTGATTACTCACTGTGACACAATCGGATTTTCATTTCTTATATTTATCAACTTCCCTGTCTAAAAATTAGCAAATGAATATCACGTCTTTTTACATGTTTAAGCCGATTAAAATAAATTTTCACGGACCAAAAACTTTTAGTCAATAAAAATTCAAAAATTTATAAAAAGAAAAAAAATTTAATTACACTTTGTTAGGAATATAAAATAATCTCGGCAAATATCAGTCAGTTCTGTGCATCGACAACGTCTGATAAATAGTCTACATGAAATATAGTTTATTGTAGAAAAACGTGCTACTTGTAATTCGAAGAGATAACATTCATGGAAGATTAACTGTAATCAACGCATCCTCTTCGATTCAGTCGCACACGTTTGCAATTTTTTTTGATCGTTGATCGACGCTGTGAAAATTCGCAAAGGGAGCTATGTGTTTGTTTACGTGGTGACGTAAGTCTCGCGAATCCAATCTCGGAAGTAACCAGTGGATGTAAACACGGTATACGCGTTATGATCGCATGTGTTGTCCTTGACTGGACTGGCACTCACAATTCCTCGGAGATACCATCGCCCGTCCATTTCGAAGCATAGGCCGCCGCCGCTGTCTCCATCGCAGAGATTAGAACCTGAAAACGAATCTGCTTGTTAAAAAAAAAAAAAAAAATCGGACCCACAATCCGATTGAAAACAGCTTTCAAATTACAAAGTTTCATCTTGGAATTGGAATCGAAATCAAGTCGACAGGATATCAATTACGATGATAAATGTGTTGCAAAATAACTAAGACAAGTAAAAATAAGGAAAAAGGACGAACTCCGTCGGATAACCCTATGACCCACTGATGTAGAAAAATTAATGCGGATTCTATAAACTTAGCGATAACACATATATTCCGCGAAAATGTCGAAAAATGAAAGAAGTGAAATTGCATCGTGTGTAACGCAATAATTGTACAAAAACTGACCGACGTAATAGTGATGATAAAAACGTTCTACGAGAGTAATCAATATCAAACATCACGACGAATGGATGTTCCTCGTTAATAGCAATTTTTGTATAAACCGCGATGCCTGTTTCTGCTGTTATGCAAAACCTATTTATCATTCCCCTATCAATCGCTTCGACGTTTCATCTGCATCAGCTCACCGTTCAATCTGCCGGCGCAGAATTTGTCAGACGTAATGTAGCCTCGAAAATTGTCGGGCACTGCGGACAGGCATTGACCATAGGGTATAAAGGGCATGCTGATCTCCTGCAAAGTCGCGCTGGGTTCGCCTGTGATCGTCTTGCCCCATCCCACCGCCTGTAATTAAAAATGCTACAAGAATGACACGCTTCGGATGAAAAAACGCGGAAACGTGAGTTAATCAAATTCGTTTAAGGAAATCAAGCATTGGGTGGGGTGACCGGTACGAATTAATTACGGAAATATAATCCGACGTGACTTAATTAGTCGGCCGAGGCCGCCGGCCAAAGGGCGGAGGGAACTAAAGAGCTCGGAAGTCCTGGCGCGGCGTCGGGATTGTTGCAGCAACGTTACCGCGCAGGACAAAATTAATCAAAACACAGTCAACGTTTCCTACCACGCTGCATCTTTAATTAATACGCCTCCGTGGTCTCACCTTCCCGCTTTGACCCAGTTGCAGCTGCTTCCTCTCGTAGACGTTGTCCCAGTCTATGCAGATCGGTCGCACCGTCGAGGACAACTCGAACGGAGAGGCCAATTTGATCAGGGCTATGTCCTCCGCGAAATTCCCCCTAAAACCTATGTACCTCACGGGCAACAACAGCTCGGCCACCGACGTCTTCTGAACGTAATTTTCGTCGGCGTACCAATCGCGATAGTGCTTCCCGGCTGCCACATAGTACTGCGATTTATCGGAGACTTTATTGTACACCTCGTCGTAGAAACAGTGGGCGGCTGTTGGAAAGACCTCTTGTTAATTTTGCGCGGGTGATTATCAACAGTAGAGAAATCTTTAATCATATTAAATCAGCGGTGGCGAACCTTTTATTTGTGCGCGTGCCAAAAATTTACAAATAATATTTATCAAGTTTCTAACGTGACAGACAGTTTTTACTACGAGAAAAAGCTGGTATCAAATTAATTATTGCAGAATTAAATTAAGAAGAAATTTAAAATTATATAACATTTCATAAAACTAAATTAATTAATGATATACATATTGTTGCATATAAATCAGTACCACTAATTTATTAATGGAATTTTTGTTGTTGCATATTGGATGCCAAATGTTTTATGTCAGGTTCGTATTTGGTCACTTTTAGTAGTACACATGAAAAACTAGATTCGAAAGTCATTCTATTTCTTGAACTATTTTTTATAAAATTCATTTCTGAAAATAGTGATTCATAAGCACATCTAGAGGAGAATATTGATAATGTAGACATTATTAAGTTTTTAAACAACTAAACTAAAAGATTCAGAAATGGTATTTCATGGTTTAATTATTTCCTCTTCTGTATTTTTTTAATTACACCTGCTCCCAGACATTCCATGTTTATAAGAATATACAGGGTATCCCAAGCAAAGTGTAAGAGCCGAAAACGGGTGATTCCCGGAGTGGTTCTAAACAACTTTTTCCTTAGCAAAAATGTTCGTTATGGTTTTGTTAACGAGTTATTAACGAAAAACACCGACCAACCACAGCGCACGCATAGCGAAAGAACAGCCGTGAACGCTACGTGTAGCTTGGGCCAGTCACTGAACCGTTCGTCCGCTGTACACGCTCTCTGATTGGTCGATGTTTTTCGTTAATAACTCGTTAACAAAGCCATAACGAACATTTTTGCTAAGGAAAAAGTTGTTTAGAATTACCTCAGGAATCACCCTTTTCCGGCTCCTACGCTTTGTTTGAGATACCTTGTATAATGCCTTTAAATCGTTGACGTGTCAGCAATATTTTCGTACGTGCCAGTCCAGGCATAAGTGCCATAAGTTCACCACCGTTGTATTAGGTCATCCGAAAAATTGATTGTCATTATATTTCGACCCTGAGGTAGAGATACTTTTAAAATATTAATAATCATAGATCAAATACTTGAATACTATTAAGTTATGTACTTTAAATATATTTTGGAAAAAGTCCAATATATTATCATTGAACCTTAGAAAAATTTTTCGAAAACTAAAACGACTGAGGTCATTTTATAGTCATTTTTTACTGATAAAAAAATTTTTTAGTGATAAAAAATCGTTGGAAATGAGTAAAATGATAAAAAATTCTCATCGTCGATGATGAATATTTATAATTGAAAATAATTTCTGTTATTTAACCTCATAGGGACCACCATGTGGACCAGTGACAATTTTTTCAATGGCATTTTTATAATCCGTGGAACGTCTCACTTCTATAATTTTGAATTTAGAAATTCACACACAATTTTTACGAGGTATTGAAACCTCTTTTTGTAATTAATATTTTTAACCAAAATTGTTTAGAAAAAAAATCGTTTTTAAATATTCACTGTTTCATAAAAAATCCATATTTTTGTTTTTTATTCTAGTTACAACGATGTGGACGTAAAAAATTCCACCGCAGAATTACTTCACTGGAAACTGCGTACAGATCGAGCGGCTATTGTGCTGTCATTTTTACTCAAAAATTCTTTAAAAGCACCTTCCAAGTTATCTTATTATTTTTGGCCTATCATCATGGCGTTACCACTTTAATCCTTCTAGTTTTCACTGAAATGCTTTCTAAATAAATTAAACCGATCTGCCCAGGAATTATCCTATAATCACTACGTAGCCAGTTATTTTACATTTATTTCCCTGTACGTGCCTCCAAAGTAAAATCCAGAATAACACAGTACAACAAATTTTAACTTTTTTTGTGTTACGACATATCCATTATATAATAATTCATTATTAATTATATAATTAACTTTTATAGAATTTCGTGCGCTGATTACGAATCTGAAATTCGTTTCTTTCTATCACCCTCAGTTTTTAAGAAATTTGATTTTTTTAAAAATTCACATTTTTCAAATTTGAACTAATTTTGTGACGTAATTATAAAAGATGTTTGAGTTTTGTTTGTTTATAATGATTCTGTAGACTTTCCTATACTTACACACTGCTATAAATTTTTAATGATTGTGAATGATTATGTATATCTAAACAGTCACTAAAGGTAAAGTGACATCGATTTGGCACCAATTTTTTGGGGTTCTTTTGAATATATCTTCAAAAATTAAAGATCTAGCGTAAAATTCAACCACACCACACGATAGAGCAGACTTTTTTCTTAGGGAAACCTTCTGGAAAAGTGCAAACACAACTATTTTTTTCAAAGTAGGGAGTAAAATAAGTACATAAGTGCTGAGTTGCCGACAGTGCTACTCAACAATAGAGAGCGCACGATACAACACGTGCAACGTGCCTCAAAAACTGAGGGTGATAGAATGAAGCGGATTTCAGATTCGTAATCAGCGCACGAAACGTTATAAGAAATATACATATAATGATTATCGGAACACAAATTTGCTATTGTACAGTGTAATCAATGAAAAATGTTCATACAAATATTTATCCCATCTAATTATTAAATATTCATTTTTTTAAATTGTAAATATCATATGACTAATAAAAATTAATGAAACAAAAATTTCTAATAGGATATGAATTATTTCAGTACGAATTACCTGACACAACCAGACTGTTGCTTATAAGCGAGCCTCCGCAAATTTGCTCGTATACGTTTGCTCCTTTTTTGGAGTAAATTCCCACGTGCCATGGGAATAACCCAACCTTCGCCTCGAATCCGTTCACAACCAGCGTAGTACCATGAGAAACAGGTATTCCGCAAACTAGAAAAGAATCATGAATTAAATTAAAAGCGAACATGCATGAATGAATCGTATTCAACGTTTGCAAAAGCCACGTTTCCCAGTACAGATTACCTGGGAGACAACGGAAGACCCGTCGATCCCATAAACCGTCTTCAAGACAAGTAATTTTGCGATATCCTGGGTCATTCGTCACAGGTAAATTGTAGTGCGATTTGCATGACAAAGTCGCTTCTGTTCCTGGTTTAATCTGTTCGGTACAAGACACTTCGCTTCCCTGATAGGTGCACACAATATTCACCGTGGTACTGGTCAGTGGAGGACACGGTCCTGGTAGAACAAGATTCCAAAATCAAAAAGCAGAGAAAAAATAGATAAGGAGGCAGATACTTCGGTTCCGACGCAAACCTTTCGAATTAATTCTTTTTAATTTTATAATTTGCTAACTTTAATATGTACTTAGAATACAAATTGATAGCTGAAGCTTTATTACAATACTTGAGCGATAATAATTGCCATAATTTCAACGACGTAACTAGAAATAAACTGTCACAATGTTTTAACAATTATCTACATACAGTAACGGACCGAAAAATTACCACGTTTTCGATTGGTTTAAATTCTATTATTTTTTTAAATCATCGAAATGTTTGCCATGTGTTGAATTTTTATTTTCTGGTAGGAAATTAAAGACTTGTATATTTGTGGTTCCAAAAATTTGATTTTGCATAAAAGTCTGCAATCTAATTAATTAGTGCAATTAATTAATACATATTAATAATTAAGTAGTATGACTGCTGAATACTATTTTACAACTTCAAAATATCGTGGTCGCTACTATACTCATATATTTAAACTATCTGCTTTAAAATAGTATATAAATAAATATTCAAAATAATACACTTATGCCAACGTTTCTTTCAATCCTGAAAACATGTCTGAAATACAGGGTGTTCCAAAGAAAGTGTACGATCTGACAAGGGATGATTCCTGGGGTGATTCTAAACAACTTTTTCCTTAGCAAAAATGTTCGTTATGGCTTTGTTAACGAGTTATTAACGAAAAACACCCAGCAATCAGAGAGCGTGTGCGTGTATAGCGAACGAACTGGCCCAAGCTACACGTAGCGTTCACGGCTGATCTTTCAATATGCGTGCACTGTGATTGATCGGCGTTTTTCGTTAATAACTCGTTAACAAAACCATAACGAACATTTTTGCTAACGAAAAAGTTGTTTAGAATTACCTCAGAAATCACCCCTTTCCGGCTCCTACATTTTGTTTGGGACACCCTGTATATTGTAGTTAAGATTGAATTCATTTGGGTAATATATGAAAATTTCATTTAACTTTTAAATTTCATTAAAAAGGAACAACACATTTTAAATATCGACGAAAAAGTTGTCATATTTGAAAAGTAATATAAAACTTATATATTATGGGGATACTTTTTGCTTTTAGCTTTGTATCTTTCTCGCATTGAGTAAATGATTTTGACTTTAATGAAAACCACAGAAAGATCCCCGCTTCCTAGATAGTTGGAAACAAATTATCGGGTTTTTTAAACTTCCGGTCATTGAATTCACGCTTCTTCTCACCGCACAAATACGAAACAAGAGATGAATTCACCGCTACAATCGTCAAACTTAAATTCCACTAAATATTTGCAGGGTGAGATTAAACATGGAATTCCTGAGAAACTTAGAATGACTTCCTTATTATCCTTCCTGAAAAATGAATTTACTCAATGCCAAAAAAATTTAAAGCTATCCTAAAAGCAAGAGACTCTCCCAAAAAAATACTCGATTTTCAATTACTTTACAAAAGTGGTAACTTCTTGTCGGTCGTAAGCATCTATTATCCTTATTTAATATTCGATAAGAACTGAATGTTTCAGTTAAATAATTAAAATTTTAACTGGGTTTTACAGAGCTTAATTTTCTATCAGAATAATCTATGTGGAATACCGAATCTTAAGATAATGTTAAAAAATAATAAAAATGAAATGAATCGAAAAAGTAGGCAACTTTTTTGACAGCTACTGTAGATAGTTCCTAAGATAAAGTATCTTGATTAACTCATGAAAATATTTCATTGCATCGACTTACGGTGACAGGATGGCTGGTTGTGCCATATTTCGTCGACGCAAACGGAAACAAGGCTTCCGTTCAAAATGTAATTGTCCCGGCAGGTGTAAGTCAGAATGCTGCTTGTAGGAACTTTATCTCCAGGTCGCTTGGAACAAGGTTCACCGCAACCGCCTAGTGCATAACTTCCACCTTCAGGTTGTTCAGGAAGGACGCAGCCAACTCCTGGGTTCCTGTTCCTGTGATACCCGGCGCGAATAATTAACGGTTCCGTAATTAAACGCGAGAATATAAGAGAACAATTCAATTAATTACGACACGGTCCGCTTTTTTCTCCGTCCATTCAAGACTGCGATACCCGGGGACGTTGATAATTCGCACGCGCAACGTACTCGACAAGTATTTTGGAAAGTAGCAATTTCGCTATCGCGTGTTCCCCCACATTTATTGTGCACTTTCTCCCCGCGTTTTATTTTTTAGTTTTGTTTATGAAAAATTAACTTACGTGACGCAGCCGCGTTCGTCGCTTGAATCACGACAATCGAATTTGTTGTCACACCTGACGGACTCCGGCAAACATTCGCCGCTTCCACAACGTAACTCGTTTTTCCTGTTTTTAAAATGACAACAACCGTTGATTACGTGTTTGGAGACGCTGTGTGCAAGGTGCTTCCTGATTGCCGCATTTCATCCGCGCCAGCCCACCGGGGCGGAAGCGAAACGATTTCGTCCGGGAATTTGTTTTAAATGAACCTTTGATTTTCTAACTCATTCCTGCCGTTTCTCGAAAAGATTCAACACCGTCGTTGACTGATCTTTGTTTGTAATCTGTGTACTCGCAGAACTACATTCGCTATTTCAAAATTCATAGCGTGTTCTTGTTAATTGTCTGCAGTTTAAACTAAATGAAAATTTTATTCTAATTACCTTATTAACATGTTGCTTTCCCCTTAATTGCAGTTTTAATAAACTCCTTTTAATAAATTTATTACAATAGTGAAATTCTCCTCGAATCTGACAAAACATACTGTTTTCATGTAACATTAAAAGTGTGATTAGTGCTTCGAAGACAAATAATAAGCGAACATCAGTGATCATTGTCGCTTTCGAAAATAAATTGGGCTCTTTATTTAGATCGTGTTTCCGTGAACATTAGCAAGATCATTATAAACGAGTTTTTCAAAAGGCAGTATCGCATCCCGTTTAATCGTTTATTGCAGAGCTGCATTTACCATAAGGCGCATTAAGTGGAAACTGGGGCCTCATTTTCAAGCTTTGAAAAATAAGTTAAAATATACCGTAAACCCGGGTGAATATAAATAAAAACTTTAAACTTTAGATCAAGAAAAATAATTAATTAATTAATATTATTTGATAAATATTATAAACATCATTAAATCATGGATCTTATGCTTGATATTGATGATGTTTATCTAACAATAATGTATAAGGACTTAATTATTTTTGTCTAATGTTTTATTTCTATCACATCAGCAAGTATTAAAGTCATGCTATTCACATTAGAAGTCATTGAAAATTGTTTCTTCTTTTGAAATACCATTTTCGATTCGATTCTTTATCTTCAACTTTTCAAATTCCAAATTTCAAACTTTCAAATTTTAGTTATAACAATCTCTGAATCTGCAACTTGAAAATTTTCTAGTCTACAACCTGAAATCTTCAAATCTTCAATTTTAACTTTAATTTCCTCTTCAACCTTTTGAATCTTTAACTCCAACTCTCAAAAACTCCATCTTCAAGTCTCTAAATTTTCAATTTCATATTTTCAAATCCCCACCTTCAATTTTTTCAAGTCTCCAACTCGAAACTTTCAACTCTCCAAAATTGAATTCTGGAAATCTTGAAATCTACAAATTGATATACATATATTAAAATCTCCAATCTGAAATTTTTGCGAAATCTCGAATCATTTATCTGGATGTGCATTTAATACTTTAAGTTGATGAGAAAAGAGCCCCAAAAAGATTTGAGCCGTTTGTTTTCGAGGAATTAATAAAAAAAAAGTGTTATAAAAATAAGGGATTACTGTGTCATTTCTTCTTTTGTTAATTATAGAATACTGTCTACGTCTCTTCTTTGCAGTCCCACAGAAATATGTAAGTAGTAAGAATAGTCCATTGTTTACCCATGGGAAAAAACATTCTATTGAATTGTAATTATTGTTACATGTACGAACGCTTGACACTTGTTTATTAATTTCTCGAAAGCAAAAAACCATGCATGCAAATCTTTTTGGGATTCCCATCTCATCAACTTAAAGTATTGAATGCAGATGCAGCCAAGTCATTCGAAAGTCATTTCGCAGTTCTTGCCAATTTTGCCATCTCCTTGTTAGTATTTTAAAAAAATGACCTCCGTAAGTCTTCGACGAAAAATATGTACGTACCTCTCTAAACCATTTAACATCCATCTAAATATTTTTCACTACGACTAATAACAACGACAAAAATTAAAGTGGTAATTTGAGGTGGACCACCTTTATGTGTATATATTGTATACTTAATGCTTTACCTCTACGATAAGTACTATATAAATTTAATTACTTATCAAATTACTCAAATTCAAAGATATTCACTTCAATTATCTCTTTCAGTACTTTCACGAAAAAATATTCAAGATCGAAGTGTCATGTACAATTTCATTTTTACTCAATCAAAGGTTCATAAAACAGTAAAAAAGTTTTTCTTACTCCAGTGGCGTAGCTAGAGGGGCGAATGGGGAGGTCCGCCCCTGAGAGCATTTTTTAGGGGCGGCTCTTCTCAGGTAAAACACAATTAAATGTTTTAATAAAATACAACAAAACACGATGAGAATATAAAATTAAAATATAACTAAAGATAGACTAAAACAACGTAACAACTGTGAGTCTCAGCAACGGCAGCGCATAGTGAGTACACATTAACAACCATGATTCTAGTTATTCCTTTAATAATTGTTACAGTGTCTGATTTATTATCAGTAAACTGCGGATTTATATGCATTTATGACAATTTTAAGTACGAAAAAATCTAGAAAACTATTAACAAATGCCAAAATATAAAAAATATGAAAAATATAGTACAAATTACAATATTTAAGAAATAAGATGCTGCTATTCAAATTCCAAGTCTCGATTTTTGTTTTTCTCAAAATTTGATTTTGCATAAAAATCCGCAGTATAATTATTAGCTTTTGTAATTAACTACACAGTTACATTCATTGGATAGCTAACGCACCTCAAAAATGTTTTATTTTGACTGTTTGTTGTATTTTTAGTATGTATCCGTATTGAAAGGAGAAGCAAAATTAGGGGCTATACAGTACTGTCCCGATATAAGGACAATCTTACAGTGTTAACTCAAAGAACGACGGCTGAGTTTGATTCGAAAAAGGAATTTCCATTTCTATCCTGACCACTTCGCCGGTGCGAGTCTCCTCGTTCCGTCGTAACCGAGATCGAGCCCGACTCGAAAAAGGGTGGCGGTCGGTTCTGAAACCCAGTCATTCTTCGAGTCAACACTGTACTACTCTCTATTACTCTCTATCAGAAACATCACCTGCATATCCTTGGTTGTTCTTCTATCGGAGCACGACTTGAGCTCTCGTTGTCTGTATCGGCGCCATCTACCCTAGAATTGACGTATGGACTGTTTACATTTACATTTACATTTACATTTGCACCATCATCCGGCATGACAATAGAAGGCTCGCCTTCGCCACTGTTGTAATTTGGCTTCCCTGGACCTTTCCCTGGTTTATTCTTTCCTGGAGGACCTCCGCCATGTCCTGGAGAACCTCCGCTCAATCCTGGAGGTCCACCGCCCGCCAATCCTGGTGGAAATCCGCCCGGAGGACCTCTATTTTGCTCAAATTTGTTTTTCGCACGTCCGGAGAATGCGTAATTGTTCGATGAAAGAGACCATGGTGGGGCTGCACTTCTCTTCACGCGAACGTCAGCTTCGCTAGGCACTAACGAGGCAAGGATTATTGCAATAGGACAATGAATTCTTAGATAGTATCGCGAGAATGTTATTGTGCCGTTTCGCAGTGCAATTGGTACCGTCACGCGAATCCTCGCGGAAGGAATATGAATTACGGGGAAATACGGGGCAATTACAACGCAGTTAACCGACGACTAATGAATTTCATTCCGAATGCAACAAATTACCGTTTCTAGGAAAAAAATGTTTAACAGCTTTTACAACTGAGATTATAATTAGTATGTTATTTCCATTTTGTTTCTCACTATTATCTGCAATCACACATTTTGTAAGTCTGTTATTACTAAATTGCAGATGTTTATGCAAATGCATATTTTTTATAAAATGCAGAGAGAGAAATGATACCTAGATAGAAATTTGTTATGTAATTAAAATATTATAAAAATGTGTTGTATATTTTGCACACTTCGTACATTGCATATGTTATTGTTTTTTATATATATTTTTTAAATTCCATGTTAAATCATTTTTTTAATGAAAATTTGAGGGTTTGAAGTAGGTAATTTAAAAATGTTGGGTTGTAGATTTGAAAATTTCAAGTTTTAAACATTTTCACAGTTAAAATTTACAATTTGGGTTTAAAGTTGAAAATTTGAAATGTTGATAATGGTGAGTTGAAAAGTTGAAGATGGAAATTTGTGAAATTTAAATATGAGAAATTTGATAAGAATTACTATATAATTGTATAAAAAGTATACATGCTATTGTAAGGAAAAACAGAAGGCCATAATTTTGTGTTTCCCGAAGTAAAGTTTAACCCCATGCAATGTTTACTGAAATATAAATATATATTGTACAGTATAATACATATTCTTTAAAATCGATTTTCTCCAAAACGACATCTTAAATATAAAAAAGTTTTCCGGATTCATTCTTGATGCGATTGTATTACGATTTCCGCTCCTCTCTTTATAACAAGAATGTTAAAGCTTCCACAAATCGCTTAAAATTTGTTATAAAGTACACACAGTAATTTGAATTAATCGCGTTAGCTTTTAATATTTTTTCTACAGTCTGTTTAACAGTTTAACATTTGCTTTTTTTTCTTAAGTATATAAATGTTTTTAATTTTGAAACAAACATACAGTAGAACCTCGATTAATCGACTTAATATCAATTATATATTACAACTCAAGAATTGTTTTGATACAAAAATTTGATATCTTTAGTGTATCATCATTAAATCAATGTGCAAATTTTACTCGGAAATCTACTGTACTCTTATCGCTAGTGCACTTAATAAGTGAATCCTAAGATAATAAAAATATGGAATAATTAAAGACCGGTTATTCGTGGTTCTACCATATAAATATTAAGTCACATTGTTTGCAGGGACTTATACGGGTATTTTTCGGTTGTTTTGGATATATCTCCCAAATATCTCCAAAATAACCGAAAAATACCGATATTACACCGGTTGTTCCGGTTTCGGTATAAATCCCTGGTTATATAAGTGAAACGGTTTTCATCAACATTATTATTAAATAAATTATTATGTCGCCACTTCAAAGTATAGTCAATGTGTCTATGTGAATTTATTAAGAAAAGAACATACATTTTATCATTATTGAAGATATAGTAACACGCAAAACATGAAATGAGTATCGTTAAGAACAAGTTTTTGATCAGTTCGTGAAATAAATCGTTCTTTTAAGTTTATGTCAGCAAGTAATTATTTTAAATAATTGCTGAAGTAAAGATTGACTACTCAAAAATATAAGTATGACGTGTCAAAACAGGTAGTGTTGTGCGTTTTCGTGAAAATAAATGTGACAGGTAGCAGACTTGCAGAAAGTTCTTATTGAACGCCATGCATGTTTTACTGATCGGCGTAAGAGAGTACCGAGCATGGTATCGAGATTACCGTCAATAATACAGTCGATCTGGTTATGCTGTTGCAACTATTGAAGACTATTTTCACACACTTTGCTTATTAAATAATTCATTTACAATGTAGAACAAGAATTTATATATATAATTTTTATTTAAAAATTAATGATCAATTATCTAGTTCTAATGTTTTCTCGTGTAACTAATTTCTTGATCACGTAATAATAAATAGATTAGGACACAAAATTACAAAACGAGTATTAAATTTAGATTATTATATTAAAAATACGTTTAGTTTTTATTTGTTTAGTCTTGTTTCTTTTTAATTGGTATTTGCATTTTGCTTCCTGCGTATTTTAGACGATTAAAAACTAGTTCCCAATCACCTTATTCTTCTATAGTTTGTAAATAATTAAATTATACTTATTTTCAAGTTTTTAGATCTTTTATTGAAAACGAAACATAGATTTATCTTTAAGTAATAAAAAAAAAACTCTATGGTTTAGAATTTTATCAGATTAAAAAAAATATATTACGTCGGGAAGGTTCCTAAAATGATCAAAAACTAATTCCTTAACGATCATTCTCATTTGTTCATAATAATCTAATCACCCCCTGTAATAACTAATTTCTCCAAACCCTATTACGCCGGACTCATCTTTCGCAAAGATTACAAACTTGTCTTTCTAAAAAAAAAAAGAGGCGGGGGGATGAAAAACAGTATCACTGAGAAAAGGTATTTTGAGAAGGCAGCAAAATTCACAGCCGATTCTCGAACGTTCAAACTTCCAACTAGATCTCGTTAACGAGGGAAACTTCGTTCGGACACCGAACACGTCGCGAACTCGGAAGTCGCATCCCAGCACCTCGTAACTTCGTGCACGCGTTCCATTTCTTTTTTCGCTCGATGAGGGGTCGACCATGAAAATTGGTGCCATTATGAAGGCTACTCACGCGACGCCACTAAAACCGCCAACGAGAACACCGCCGAAAGTGCAACGCGTGCATTCATAACTGCGCTATTGCCGTGACACCATAGCGATCACCCACCGTTGATAGTCAACGAATAACTGACCGCGACGAGGCGATAGCCGGACCTCCGACTCGTCCTCGAGTTCGTGGAACGTTCGTCGATAACCCGGGACTACCGGTTGACGAAAACGGCTGGTCGACCGTGACGGGCAACGATAAACCGGTTAGATCGGATCTCGATCGACACCTACGAAACGATCCAGTCGAACCGTGCCGATGCTCGAAAATTTTTTACGTTGCTGAATTGTACATGACCGTGAAATCATGCTAATACAATGCCACCAGAATAATATCGAATCGAGGAAAAGGTCAAGGTTACAAAGAAACAAACTTGATGAAGGAACATGCTTGACCTCGAGATATCCGTACGGTCGGAATACGAAGAAACGTTATCATTAATGTGATACGGATTTGAAAGTAATGAGAAGTAATTAGGTTAATGACTATCGACCCAATTTCTAATAATTTGAAATTGAACTGTTTCGGAGATTTGATTACTTAATACTAGAAATGAGCGTTTGATAACATTGTTTGATAACATTGTAATGCAATATAATTATTATATGGCAAATTCTATCACGAATGAAGAAGAAAGAAGACTATATTCCATCGCAAAAATCTACATGTATATGTATTCTGTAAATCATAGTATTCAGATAATGCATAATTTTTTAGTAACAGTAGAAGTTGCTGAATTGTTAATCAACTATCATAAAAATGACATGTAATTATCACTAGACTGCGGATGTATATGTAAATTCACATTTTCAAGAGCATAGAAAAAGAAAATCAACTGATATAAAAATGTTTGTTACCTTCTAAGTATCATAAAATGTATTTTATTTGCGATGTTTCATGTATTTTTGAATCTATGCACATCATGGTGCATTTTGGCACGCTGAAAATCGCTATAAATGCATAATTATCACAGACGTAAAATGATGCACAGGAGTCCATATAAGCTTAACAAATTTGCAATACTGAAATACTTTGCAATACTGACTTACAAATAATGAAAGTCTCGAAAATAATGAAGATGTTAAATTCTTTACCAATTAAAACAAGAAGTAATTACCAAAAATGGCAGGACTATATTACATTTATTTATAATGACACACCAGTATTTTCTAAAACGTTACAAATTCATACGGTTCGAGCAGACTTTTGCGACTGACTGTATTTGCTTGCGCAGATTAATAAATTGTAATTGCAGCAATGGAAAGTTAATTAATATGTCTGTTCGTAATTCTCGTGTCTAAATATTTAAATATTTTCTCGTCACATTTAATATTTTAATAACATTTTTATTCAATTTCGAGAATAATAATTTTATAAATTTGTTTTCTGGTAATTTATACCATTCAACTTGTCTTATTATCCTAATAATATTCTTCTCAGCATTGTCAAACAATTAGTATGACCTTAAACAGATTTCCGGGAACCGTAAAACTGCAAATGATGTTGTCTGCAACCATTTATTAAATATCTGTACAAGACAACGTCAAGCTGAACGTCACGCTTCGGCTTCCACAGAAATTATTAATTTTGAATGAAACTGTTTGAAGATGATACGGAATTTGTTGCGCAAGCCAGTTTCTGACTAGATGCAACGCAATTACGTGAATTCGTATCGTCGGTGTATTATGTAAATCCTGTGCTTATAGTCTCTGCTGATTCTGACGAACTCGTTGGCAATACAAATAAAAGCCGCTTGAAAATATATTAAAACAAAACCTAAATAGCTCTAAGATTTATCGTATCTTGATCATATCACGAAATATCGGGCGAACGTGTTGCGATGGGTTTTGCCGAATTTAGTCACGATAGTCAATCCTATTATCGAACAACAGCCAAATCTGCAGAGTTTTTTTTCATAAAAATTCTAAAAGAAAACAAAGTAAACTCGACACCCGCAGTTTCAACGTTCCCTAAAAACGTAACATTTTTGCCAGTTGTCCTGATGGACGCAGAACGGTTGTTGAGTTGTTGTCAGGTTAAAATTACCATTTCGCCAAGCATTTGAAAAGCAAATTGAACGTCGCTGCGACACGAGTTAAAAAACAAACGAGAATTACATTCCGTATGGACGACCGAAAACTACGCAAAGCGTTTAAAGCGTCTCGTATATTACCGATTTTTTTCAGGACAGGATTTCATTTCGTTTCTGTCGCACGTCGTTTCGGAATGTCCAAAAATGGACGTTACACTTCAGACACACGAAGCCAAACACATATACAAAGTACCGGAGGGGTTGCGGGAACTTTGCACTGACATTTCACGAGAGGTAAACACGCGTAATTAGTGCTGTTCGCGGTTATTATGTTTTAAGAATGACTTCTTGTCACGGAAGATTAATTCAGACTGCATCAAGTAACATTTCATGTGATCATAACATGTCATCTGATTTTACGATTGACAAAGATTGCAAACAGTTTTGTTAATATTCACATGAAACTTAACTGACTTAACTTTTAAAAGTACCTTTATGATAACTTTTTAAAACGGTGTGATTATTAATTACTACTTAATCATATTATAGTATGCATATACATATAATAAATTCATATAACAAATATCTAATGTCTATGGCAGTGAATTGGTCACTTATCTTCAATATTAATTTTAATTTGTATGTGCATTTATGCTTCATTTTTAAGGGTTTTGCATATATCGCAATCTTACTACTCAAAAAGAAAAAACGTAAAATGCCAGACTAAAGTTACATTGATAATTTATTAAATATACAAATTGATAAAAATTTGCGTCACAAAATACTTGTAACGCATACGAACCTATTTAAAAGTAAGCATCAAATTATTCGTTGACACTTCGGAAAACTCGGTCATTTTGCCTTCAAAGCTTTTCTATGCTTAAAAATAAAAAATATATTGACGAAGTATGATTTATGCGATAGACGCAAATTCAGCAACTTTCCTCTACTTCTAAGAACTATTACATCATCGTTAATAATTAATTACATCATTCACAAAATAGGTTCTGCGTTCGCAGCCTACAAATTTGTACGCTTTCATCGCCGAATACGTGGACACGTTGTTGATCACACGCGAGAACACAAAAAGTATGTTTCCCATGGGATTTCAGACGGCTAATGCAAATCCCTCGCGGATTTAATCATTTCTTTTATTCCCAACCAACCACTGAAGGAAACGCGTGCTATCGTTTCAGTCGCGATCAAAGTCGTAAACAACATTTTACTCGAAAGCCAAGCGATTCTATCCATACTTTATCGAGCGGGCTTTACTTTAGAGCAGATCGCCGTCGCGGCCCCGCGGATCCAAGTAAATTTTATTATCGCGTGCTAGATACTTATCGACGCTTACATGGTACGTTTCGCCCTGCCTTTCCCTCTTGCAGAAAGCGTTTCGCGACTACCTGGACGCAGTTGACATACAACCTGAGCTGATATGCGGAGGTAAAAGAATGCAACAACGAATCGTAAAAAATTATTCTTCGGCTAACGTTCTTCCTCTAACAAGGAATGGATTTTAAATGTCCACCACTCGATTGTTTTGATGTTTGGATATGTTATAGAGGACCGAAAAATAAAAAATACGTGATTTTTTATTTTAGCCAATTTTCATATTTAGGGAGTGAAATCACCTTCTCAAAGTTCGTTAATAGAGCTATAGAAATTTCTATTATTTCAACAATAACAATATTCCAACACGTAGCAGGATTAAAAGCAATTCGTATACAGAATTTTCGACATTTTTTAAAATATATTCAGACACTTTGATAAACACTAAAAATACTTTGATGTACATATAAACAGTTCTAGATATTACTGTGGAAATCGTACTATTCTCTCTGAATTTGTGTAAACTAGCACATCTAATGCTCAGCAAACAATGCAAGGCTTTCGAAATGTTTTGTACATATGATGTATAATATTCTTAGGCATAAATATGCAAAGCATTATGCAAAAAATGCAAAATAGAAACCGTATTTTCAGTTCCTCCTATTCACAAAAAAAATGTAAGTTTCGGTCCCATTGCTTTATCTGCTTCCTATAAAAATATGCATTTGCATAAACATCCGGAGTCTACTAATAATGAATTATGCCAAGTCATAAGATTTGTAAAGAATCGTGTGAATTTTTTGTTATACCATTCTTCATATAGTGACAACTTTTATATCTCTTTTTGGTAAACTTGTCTATGAATATGAATTGTCTTCTCGTGGATCTGAATGACTTTGAAATATGTTGTCAAAATAAGGACATCAAGACCGATCGCCGGTTAAATGTACAAGAAAAAGTTGTTTAGAATGATGACCTTGACAACATATTTCAAGATCATTTAAATCCACCATAATCTTTAAAAAGTAATTTTCTAAAACGTATCTGAAAACCAAAGTATTCGTAGGCGGACAGTTAAAAAATCGTTGTCGGAAAATCTGTTACAAATCCAATCTCCGTAAATCTTGTACACGATAAAAAGAACACGTTGCATAATAGATACAACTGCACACGACGAAGAGTCCATAATATCGATCCGATGCATCCTGGAGGCAACTGGAGCAACGCGGCAGGATGCTGAACGCGCTGCCACAGTGATTCAAGTTAGTGTTCGGAACGAGACGGGGATGTTCGGTTTCAATTTATGTTGAAATAACACCAGGCTGCGTTTCGTGGTCATTATGAGAGGATGGCAATAAGCGAATCCCAGGGAAAAGTTCAATGGCAGAGAGCATTGACGAATACCTTGGACATCCTGAGGAAGGCGGGTGCAACGCAAACGGAGATCACTTCAGCCTCGAAACATATAAAAGTATACTTCGCGCGTCGAACAGCGATGCTATCGATAAAGAATTGAACCAATTATCGTTGACTACAGTTTGCGTATCAAGGCTATTACACTAGAAGAAACAGGAAGATAGATGTTCGTAAGATCATAATTACTTGAGTCTAGAAAATATACAAATTGTGCGGGTCTCAGGGGATTCAGTAATCTCGATTTCCTCAGGAGAGCCGGAAGAAGAGCATGAGAAGGATGAACGCATATTGGAGCCGGCGGAAGCCATTCAAGCGGTCGCTTGGATGGAAATGATGTACGAGGACTCTGGATTGTTGGTGGAGAGAGCCAACGAGGCTGCCACAGTTATTCAAGTAGCGCTATATTTATGAAATTTGATATCTTTAAGCATTTGTGTGTTAAGCAATTGTCTATTTAGAATTTGAATATCTGGAAACTTATTTGCGCAGTTGGTACCATAATCTCTCAGAGAGTAAAAAGAGTCAAAAAGTAGTAAAAAGAAATACTTGTTTCAATTTTAGTTTTTCGAATGTATTGGTGACAGACATTTATATCAATTATTTATTCAGATGGCAAAAAATACTCAATTAATTCTGTCAAACTCTTTTATAAAATATTAACGTATTTAAATTTCTGAATTATTCCGGATACCTTTCTTAATTATCTTTTGTGATTTATTTCTATTATTTTAATAATAAAAGGTAATTAATCCAACTTGGCAGTAAATGAGTTTGCATCTATAACTCCACCTTTCATTTTAAATAAAATTAGAGAAGATAATGTCAAAATTGGACAATCGATTACGTATAACTAAATATAATTAATCTTATATTAATTTTACTTTGGATTTGGTTGAAAGCGAGCCTTCAGAAAATATCGCGCAGTTAGTGCCATCTACGATGTGCAACGATTAGAGTCAACGAAGTCGATGGTCGTAGAGGCTATCATCGAGAATTTGCGGCAGAGGGTATTTGATTCAGTAACGTCGCGCAAAGATATCCCCGAAGAGTACGGCACTCGAGAGGAACTGATAGCCAGCAGTATGAAGCTTCAGCTATCTTTCAAGGAACACTTGAGAGTGACACGTATGTCGCAGGAAGGTATAACGGAATATAATTCAAGGATCCTCGCTGTCGGTAGATTAAGATTTTGTTTGAATCACAGAAAACATAGTTTTTAAAAATTTAACCAATCAAACTTTAAACTAAATAGTTTGTAAATCCGAATATCATTTAGAAAACAATTAAACCTTTCACCGTTTTCATTTTAAATATGGTAAGCAAAGTAGGTACGCAGAGTAGGTTGTTCATTTCTGCGTAAAACATTACAGTTTACTGCTTCATATTCCTTTCTTTAAGTTTTGAACAAAAATATTTGAATGTTTCTCCCCTTTTTCAGGGTCGCATTTACCATAAGGCACATTACAGAGCTATATGTTAAATAAATATGCCTTACTCTACATAAACAAAATAGATTAAAATACATATTACTAAATATTAAATTCATAACATAAACATTGGAAGCCGGTTAAAATTGCTTCTCCATTTGAAAATAGTATTTTCAATTCGATTCTTTATCTTCAATTTTTCAAATGTCCAGCTTCAAATTTTGATATTTTTAAGTTTAACTCCAAAAATCTCTAAATCTGAAACTTAAGTTTTTCTAATCTATAACCCGAAGTTTTCAAATTTTTCATTTTAACATTTTAAATACTTTATTTGAATCTTTAACTTCAATTCTTAAAATCTCCAATTTGTAGTTTTTAAATCTTTAATATCATATCTTTAAATTTGTAACTCCAATTTTTTCAGATCTCCAACTCAAAATCGTCAAATTTCTAAAATTTAGCGATGAAAATCTTTAGGTCTTTAAATTGAAACATTAAAAAGTTTAACCTGAAATTTTCAGATCTTCAATCTTAATTTCAAAAATGGTTAAATGTGCAATTTGATATATTCAAATTCCTAGCATAAAATCTATAAATCTACAACTTAAAATCATTAAGTTTCGGTTTTGTATCTTCGAATCTCCAACTTTAATTTAAGTCTCCAATATCGAACCTTTTAATCTTTAGCATTAACTCTATAAATTTCAGTATTTGGAACTGGAAATCTTAAAATTCCTAAAGTGAAATTGTAAATACAGTTCTGATCCACAAAGTGTTCGCTCAACGGGACCGGGCGCGAGCCTCTTCTGAGACGGGTAGTCGTTTTCGTAGTCTTTGATGCCTACCGCGCCCTCGAGGCGGCTCGGGCCGATCAAGGGGATTAGCGTTGTAGTACAAGCCATAAATTTCGTTCGGCCTGGTACGGCTTTCTTTGTTGATAAAAGAAAAGGACAGAATACGACAAGCGCTCTCGTTCTGACTTCTGTCATTTAATCCGTGCGTACTATGATGCGAAGATGTGAACTCCCATTCATTCATTCTACGCTTTTAAACCTATACATACTGATATCTTGTCATATAAAAATATAAACATGTAATAATTATTTTAAACTTTAAACCAATATAAGAATATTAATTATTAGGTACTACTATTACAAATATTGTACAAGACGTTCAATTAACAGTGTTAGTTCAAGTTGCGCTTGATAAATTATCGATATTGTAAAAAAATGATACAGGACAAATTTGCACTGCTTTAAACGTGACTTGTAATGGCGTAAAAATTTAATTTTTATTTTTATATTTTTAGTTTTTTCTGAGATAACTTGATTGTTTTTTAATGAAACCGTACCCTTTTATGTGAATATGTATGTACACATGATGCACATACATATGTATATATCGCTGCTACCAAACATAGATCCGGAAATGTTCGTTTCGCGCTGACTAAATACTTTAATTATGTTCCGTTACTTATTGCCGCTCAAAAATAGAATGTTATTACTTTTGGGAAGGCTTTACTTGTGAAATGTTTCCGCGGGACGATAAGCAAACTGGCGGAAATAGAGTTTATTACAGGGACATATGTATTATTTCTTGCTGTTCGGACCCACCGTAGTTTTCCGTGCGACCGATCAAACCGATCGCGATCGGTACTTCGAGAGTTAATTATACACATTTTTCATGACTATTTTGGGAGAGGGAGAACTAAATAGTATAATTTTAGACAAATTAGGTCAATCCCGAAAAAATATTAATATTTCCGTTTTATACTTTTTTTGTATCATTTTGTAATAACTTTTATAGTTTAGTGGGTGCAATTTGAAACAACACGGCCACCTAAACGTCTTGTACATTTTTCATAAATTATTATTTATCACATTCGTAATTAATATTATGCGTAAGTGTAAAATAATTACTGTACATATAGGTATAAATAAGGTAAAAACAATATTTATACAAAGTTAAAATGTCAATGAACTAAAGTATTAAAGAATTGGAGTCTCTTCGTATCGTAGTAAATCCGCGCGGACTGAACGTGTAGCTGTCAGAATAAGAGGACCAATCATATTCCGTCTTTCGTCAAAGGAAGCCGCAACGCGCCGAGCGAAATTTATGGCTTGTTCGACAGCGCGAGTCCCCTCGCCGCTACCACAGCCGTATCGAGTTACGGCGGCGAAGATCAGTCAAACTGGTGGGGATATTCGATGGGACACTTTCTGAGTCAAGCCAGTGGAACACTTTCTGATCAGTACTGTATCTGCGAATTTTAAACAAAGATACCAAAGGTCCCTTTTCAACGATAAACATTATATTGTATAGTGATTTTAATAATTCTTCAATAATTCTTTTGATTATTTATATTACCCTTATTAGTGTGTGTATTGAGTTCCATTGAATCGTTCCATTTGCTGATTATTTATCTAAAGTTTCAAATGAGAATTTTTCCAATTAAAATCACTCTCCTTTTGGTTAGTTCGATTATAAGAAAAGAAATTATTTGTTGTAATATGAACCAAGCATTATTTCTCTGATAAGTACTACGATATATTATTAATTAAAATAAACACAAATATTAGTGTCCCATAACATCAGCAGATAGAATTGGTGCGATTGACACGTTTATTTTAGGCAAAAAATAAAAGTATCTGTTTCTGGCCACCAAAAAGTTTTTCATGGTACAATTAACTAATTTTTTTCACGTGCCAATTAATAAGTATATGTTAATTATATAAACATAATTAGTCATAAGATCAAACTTCAGAATTATTTATTTAGTAACATAAAAATGTCTTTCTCAAGTTGAGATTTTTAAATTATTATGAAACGAGGCGCAATGTGGTTTGAATTGAATATATGTATAAAATATTCAACATTCCTTATGCATTGAATACATAATACATCCAATCATTATTACTATAATGATATTTTTTTCGTATGTGATTATGATCAACATTACTTTTTAATTTTCATTCATCTTTATTGAAGTTTGTTTCTATTTAAAAAGCTTTTCATTTTGTGACTTTACTTTAATATATTACAATAAAATAACAAAATTCGTAAAAAATCAAATATTTCATACACGTTTTTTACCTTTTCAATAATAATTCGTAAAAATGATTACAGCTTCACAATGATTATATTTTCATGCTAAACGATTACAAATACATTACCTCAGACCCTTAAGCTACCATTTTCATCTTGTATTCTTTCATTTTTTTTACATTTTTAATGCATATTTTGCTCGAAACAAAGAAAACTGTCCATATTCCCACCTTCTTCTCTACTAATTAAACCTTTAACCAAACCATTCGCTGTAAGCTCTAATACAAATTTTTAAAAAATGAAGCCTTCTACCATCATCGATTTGAGAATTTCGCGGTATAAATAATCAATTTTTATCAGGTTTCCTAGAAGCTGGCGAAGATATCCACGGAGAATACCCTGGGGAGGAAAGCGAAGAAGGCGAAGGTGAATGAGTCTTACTTAATGTTTGCATGAAAACATCGATTTAAGCCACTTCCAATGAAAAATACGTTGAAACAAGAACGTTGAATTAAAATTGATTACAGAAACGGTGAGAGCCCCAAGCACAGAACCCAGCCCTACGTCTGAATACCATCCGCAGGAATCGGAAGCGAAGTCTGAAATAGAATACACGGAGGAACAGTTGACGGAAGCGGAAACGGATGAGCAACGTGCATCAGAAGCCGAAATTACGACGGAGCAGTTGACTCCGAGCCCCGAAGTACAATCAGAACCCGAGACCGAGTACCCAGTGGAATTAGAAGCCGAGGAAGACGTTGAAAGTACGGGAAGAGAAGGGGGGGACGGGAAGTGGGAAAAGGAAAGAATTAATAATAACCAAGGGGTGGGGGAGATTTATTTCACGCGCACTGCGCAAATCAATTAATAACGAGACCATTGCAGAGCAAGAGGCGAAAGAAGATGAAGAGCAAGAGGAGGAGGAGAAGGAGGAGGAGAAGGAGGAGAAGGAGGAGGAGGAGAAGAAGGAGGAGGAGGAGAAAGAGGAGAAGGAGGAGGAGGAGGAAGAGGAACCAAATGTTGCCCAAGAGACCGATACCGCGGGCGACACGGCTGAATGATATAAATGCCCTCGTTTATTAACTTTATTAAAGCAATATACTTCCAAAATAAGTGTATTAACTTTATTAGCGTAATATACTTTAAAAAATAAGCTTTCTGAAAAGCGGCGCCGCATGAAACTCCGCAACAGAGCGAAGGCATGCTTTATACGGCCTCCTACATTTTGCGGGAAGCGAACGAGGACAAGAAACTTGGAATAAAAATCCGCTCGTCGAGGATTTCACAGTTTTAATGAAATTTTCACGAATATAAAACAACTCTTTTATGTACATGAAACACGAACTGCTTTAAAATTCATATTTTCTTCGTCTCTGCGATTCGTTTTTCAGTGATTTTTTTTCAAACCAGCTTTTCTGTCTTCTAATACGATTTAATTTCTTTACAAAATGTCGTTCAGAAGGAGTATAAATTTGTCCGAATCAATATCGTTATAAAAGAAAAACGGAGAATATACAACAAGCGCACGCGTAAAAAAACAATACAAGTACAAAAACGTAACAATAAGTAAAAATTTCGGTTCTAAAACGTGTGTCTCCAAGGCGTGCCTTTTGCTGAACAGCATGTACCGGTTTTCACTAAACGAGATTTCAGATTCTTGAACTGATTGCCATTTCCATCCTTGAACATCTGTACGCAACCATGTCTACACGATTTGCTTAGCGACGCGCGAGTATCTTGACCTTGATCATCATTATCCGGATACTTGTCTTGTTGCCTCGTGCTGTCTTCCATGTGGCAACTCATTTCCGAAGTGCAGAATTTGCCACACTCGTCTTTGGACCGTTCTTCTGTGAAATCAGCGTCAACGGAATTTTTTTTATGTTTGCACTTCTTACTTGCTTTGTACTTCTCCACTAAAATGCACAAAGAGTCCTTGTGATTGATCATGCCTACGGAATCGTCGTACTCCTCGTCGTTCTGCTCCTGAACGGCAGATATCTTTTCCGAATCCTTCAGACAATAGTTGTGATTGCAGAACGAATCGCTGGAGATGTAGCCCTTTTTACAGGAACACTTCCGAACCATGGAGTTTGGAGAACAGAGACAAGTATCCGAAGAGAGACCCGACTTCTCTTTCGATGTGCAACTGATGAAACAGAGTTTGATTAAAAAATTTTTTCCTGTGGAAAAAGTAGTCGAGTGAATGAATCCTCCGTTCTTAATTATTTTATGATGATAATTAATACGTCGAAAGCTAATGATACATTGAGGTTGACATTAAAGTCTTACAATAAAGTTAATTAGCATGACTTTTAGTAACTCCAAGTTCAATCTGCTCGCATTTGAAATAACATGAAATAACTTTGAAACAAGGTTTACTCTTCGTGTGTGTCAGTGCAAGATTCAATTTTCTCTCAGTTTACTTTTCTGAGGATATTCGCTTGAAACAGAATGAAAAGTAGATTATTCTTTGAAAGTTTTATTTTCTGAGAAACTATTTGGATATATTGATTTACAATTTTATTAATTATAATTTGAATAAATATATGTATACAGGGTGTAACAAAAATGTTGCAGTTCCTTAAAGAGGGTGATTCCTGAGGTGATTTTAAACAACTTTTTTCTTGGCGAAAATGTTAGGTGGGGCTTTGTTAACGAGTTATTAACGAAAAATACCAACCAATCGGGTAGCGAGTACAGTGGATGAATATCAGCGCGAGCTCCAGCTGTGAGTAGTATTGGTCCGCCATCGTCCGCGTCATCATTAATCCGCTGTACACGTTCCCCGATTGGTCGGTGTTGTTCGTTAATAACTCTTTAACAAAGCCTCATCTAACATTTTGGCTAAGGAAAAAGTCGTTCAAAATCACTTCAGGAATCACCACTTTCAAGGAACTGCAATATTTTTGTTACACCCTGTATATCATTTAAATACATTACGTTACTAGCAATATTATATGCCCGAAGTTTGTGTCGTATCTTTCTGTCAAATGCTGTCCGCATTTATACTTTCGGAAACTCTAGACTACAGCTATAGATATTCTATTTGAATAATTCGAGTAACCTTGAATGCAAAAAATGTTTCACGTTTAGTCTCGTAATCGGTATAATAAAACGAAACTCGGTAATTGCAAATATTCGAATATTTCTAATTATTTGGATAATTATTCAATTATAATTGAATAATCAAATATTCGAAGACTCCTAATTACTCGAATATCAAATTTGATTGTGGAATATTCATAACAGCCCTACTCTAGATACATCACTATGAGACTTCAAAGGAGAAAATCTATTTCAATTACTGAAAATTAAACATATTTGTTTATGCTTATTGAAAATAATATTTGATAGATATTTAATACTATTTCACTAGCTTTCGGTTTAATAAATAGAGAATAGAGGCGGAAATTGGGCAATTATTCGTGAAAAAAATGTAGTATAACGTTTTATTTGAAACGTTATTTATGGAAAAATTGATTTCAAATAATGGATAATTTCGCCAGCGATTGAATAGAATTTGGTTATGTGTATTCATAATACAAATAATTTTATAAGAATTAGGAAAGAATTACTAAAATTAGAATACAGTATTATACAGTATATGCAATAATATATTATACAATTTTAATTATTGAAGTTGTAGATATTCAAAGAAATTTTAAAGTTGAATACGTGAAAATTTTTAATTGGAGATTCACAGGTTTTTAGGATTTTACTTTAGAAATTTCAAGATTTCAAGTTAAAAATACAGGAATTTTTGGAATTATTAAAACTTTCAAGGCTCAATTGTACATACAATTTATGATTTGAAAAGTTAAAGTTGAAGATTCAAAGATACAAAACTAAATTTAAAGAATTAATTTAAAGAATTCTAGTTACAGATTTAGACTTCCGAAGTTAAAATTGAAAATTCGGAGATTTCAGGTTGAAGGTATGAAAATTTTACATTGGAAATTTCAATATTTTAATTTGCAGATTTAAAAATTGCCAAAATTAAATTTTGGAGATTTTAAGGTTTCGAGTTGCAGCAAAAAATGAAGTTGGCGATTTAAAAATATGAGACTGAAGACTTTTTTGTATTTATTGTTAAGGCTTTAAATCAATTTTGATCCATAAGCCAAAGGAGGCCAGAAAACTGAAATGTTTGAAATTGGAAATTCTAAGAGTTGAGCTAAAGATTTAAAGAAGTTTGAAAGTTTGAAAAAGAAATTTGAAATATTCAAATTGAAAATTTGAAGACTTCAGATTATAGATTAGAAAATTTCAAGTTGCAGATTTAAGGATTATTAGAGATAAAGTTGAAGATTTGAGAAGTTGAAGATAAAAAATCGAATGGAAAATACTATTACAAACGGAGAAGTAATTTTCAATAGCTTCTAATGTTTATATTATGAATATAATGCTCACAAGCAAAGGTTTTCAACTCGGAAATCTAGTAAATTATGAAACTCTAGGGATATGTAGTGCAATAAATATGTATTATGCAATCTTTTGCTGTTAAAGATCACTCTAAGCAATTGAAATCAATCCCCAAAAATTTGACTACTTTTAATTTTTATTCTATAGCTCAAAAACTGTGAAAGATAGGGCAAAAGTTTTACGACAAATATTATGATTATTATTAATATTAAAACCAAGCTTTAATATGTATATTAAAATCGCAAAATAAATGCGGACTTACTTCCTGTTTAGGTAAAACTGTATCACTCAATCTAGAATTTTAAAAATACCCACTATACTTTCTTTATCCTAATATTCATAATAAATTAAATATCTTACGAAATTGATTACTTGATTCTATTATTCTATTCACTTTTTGATGCATAAACAATTGTACGAGTAATAAATACAATTCTCCTGTAAAAAGTAATTTTTAATTTTCTTAGTACCAAGCAAACGTGATATACATTTGAGACGTATAACTTTCTTCAATTCCATGTAAAAATTGATAAATCCTCCATAAAGATGATTAAACGTAGCAGTAAAAGCTACATACCATTGTACTTGATTTATTTATTTATTTATTTAATGATTTGATAATTTCATTAAGGAAAAGAATCACAATAAGAATCTACTCTTGATTCTGTTCCAAGAGAATATCCCCTTAAAACTCAAACGTCCCCAATAAATGTACTTCCCGCTAGTAACCCCGTTCGAACCTGTGGTATTCTTCACGGCAGCAATGATGACAGCAGTTATGAGGGTGATAGTGGCCATGACGACTTTGGGAACGACAATAATCACGATGGGGCCGCAATAAGTCAAAGGTAGAGCGCTCGGCGCAATGAGAATCGCAATCGTGGAGAATGCTCGGCGACGAATTGTCCTTCTGCGATCCGAGGAAGTTCAGTTTCGATCTGGAGCGTCGATGCTCGGACTTGCAGTCCTTTCCCACATCGTCGCAGCTGTGCTCCTCCGCGTTGCAGTCTAAACGATGCGATATCATGACGATAATTCATTCGCGTCTGTGTCGCGGCCGAAGAACGCGAAGAATCCCAACTTACCTCGTTTCTTGGACGAACCTCTGCCTTTAACATCATCCGCTTGATCGTGGGCTCTGTCGTACAGAAGATTAACGGAATCCAATTTGGCCGAAGTTTCCTCCGGACTTCGTCTTCGTGAATGGGAGTATGAAGTACGGCAACGGCCAGAATGCCTCGACTCCGTTATGAAACTTTTCACCGTTTTTCCGTCACAACTGGAACTGAAAGAGGCGGGAAGTTTCGATGAGACTGTCGGGTGGCAACATTTTGTGTCGTAGATGGGAAACCATGTCCATAAAATCTCTCGAACGCGTCAGTTCCCGTAAGTATAGGATGATAGGATAACGAAGAAGGTCGCGAAAAATTTTAAGTTACCGTGATCTTATATTAAATTTCTTCGAAAATTCTTTCGCTTTCCGTATGACTTCTTCATTTACATGTCTTGCAATCTGGGAGATAGTGATACATTTGAAATTTCAACGTAGTACAGTACAAGTGATATGGAATAGGACCGCAACAGTTAGAACAAAATTAAAGAATGCAAATAATTGTGAAGCCCAAAAAACTCAAACGCAGACAACTCAGAATAGGAATTTCCTGAAACACTCAGTATACTACAATCTTTGTTGCTCGACAGTTTTAAAGGCTAAGCGCACACTTGCGACTCGTCAGTCGCAATTTCAGTTTAAAAATGGATTTTCGAGTAACATACCCGGAGCGGGACTTTTCGCGCAAAATGTTTCAGACAAAAGTTGTAGGAGAAATGAAAAACGATCTCTCGAGGTAAAATGATCCCTTGTTGTCCTGTAGCTATTAGTGACGTTATATTTTCATATCGATCTGTAACAGTTCTCTTCGCATGCCATTAGGTGTTGTTTGAAATGTTGTACTAGTATCAGCACTGAGTGCGTATAAAAAAAAAACAAGTTAAAAACTGCGACGATACATCTAAGGTAAGGTTTTTTTAACTTGCAAAAACTACTTTATTTTTATTTGAATAATGTGCATTTGTATTTTTTACATGAATTAAACCTTAGAAGGATCATTTTAGACACACTTTCCCTACTATTTTTATAGCTCGATCAAATGGGTGTACTTAATTTACCTTTAACATAGGTGTCAAGGTCATATCAAGTTTAACTGATTTTTTTTTTAATTGAACACCAAATATTTTATGAAGTCTCTTTCCACTTTCCACTTTCCACCTCTTTCCACTTCCATCATTTCACTTAATGATGAGAATAGTCTGATTCGCGAGCTTTTCAGTTATTATTAGTACCGCCATCAGCATCAGTTTACGCTTGGATTATTTTCTGCGGGGCCATTTAAAAAGCAACGTGTACGTTATAAAACCTCTAAATCTGCAAGATCTTCAAACCCGTATTTTGAATGGAGTAG
Source organism: Perdita meconis (assembly GCA_030770465.2). Lineage (NCBI taxonomy): Eukaryota > Metazoa > Arthropoda > Insecta > Hymenoptera > Andrenidae > Perdita > Perdita meconis. The sequence continues at coordinate 1,527,373 of JASKOS020000015.1, read as the reverse complement.
CCCTCATCACATGTGATCAAATTAAAAATGTGTATCTTTGCACCTAAACTTGAAGAAAATTGATTCTGCTGCCATCTTATTATATCTAATCCAAACCGGGAAATATATACGTCAAAAATTAAATTAATAATCCTAAATACAGTCTTAATTTGATTGGCATTTTTAAAACAGAAATGTCGGAGTATTTAACCTTTCTATATGATAGTCCATGAAAGAGTAGATAAATTATGTGTACTGAAAAATTGTGTATTTTGTACCTATAAAAAATAGATTTCACTGGGTACATAAGTCACGATTTCAGTGTCATTAATGCATTTAATTACTAGTACTAATAATTAGTTTTCCTTTAAATTATCAGATTCATATGTAATAAGTTTAAACGTTTATAGGCAGTTTATTTATACTAAAATTGAGATGGTGCAAAGTATCCTAACTACTGGATTAATTTTGCACGAAAATAGAATAATATATCAATATACATTAGATAAGTAATTTCATGCCGATTATGGTTTACATAGCGTCATTCAAGACAAATAAGCAGAATCTGAATGATTCCAGCTTGTTTTTAACTATTTGAATACGAATTTGTATTATACAATGTACCGAAATCTGAAAAATTGGTGCAAAGTAAGCCCGGTTTAGTGTATATCCCCTTATTATACATGTGTTATTATTATTATTGTTATTATTATTATACGTGTGTCAGCCATTTTAAGGGGAGATTCTACAGACCAAAATAAAACAAAAATTTACATTGAAAAAATTGCGGTTGAGGCTTCGTTAGCAAGTTATTAATTATTATAAATTCGTGCAAATACGAAGCTTAGTCAGCTACGTTAGCTATACGTTAGCTTGACCAGACACGTTGCTGTATAGCAATTCAAAGGAACCCACTTACCTCGTAGTCGAATTTATGACGCCCTGCGAAACTACCAACTTTTGGTAGTTGAAAATTTAGCTAATCAAAAATACATCATTTTATTTAAAACACTGACGGTGACTTCAAAACTTCAAAATACGTCCACCTGGATAAATTTTTTTCCATCGTTTAATAGAACCCTCTGAATCAAACCACTTTTATTTCACACATTTCCCTGCATCTCAAAAATCGAAAAAGTTATTTAGGTGGCTCGCTTTTAGTAAATCACCCTGTACATACATAAAGTTGAGCAAAATGTAATCTGATTACAAATCACAAACTGTGATTAAAGTGTAATTATTCATTCAATTACGAGTTATTTTCTGCAACCGTTAGTTGTTACTGACCACAATTTCACTGTTTAGTCAGTACAGATTAACGATTACAGAAAATATGTAATTAAATTAGTAATTACACTTGGTTATCTGTAATTAGATTACATTTTGTCCAACTCTGATGTGTATATAGTCATTCGGGGTAAAAGTACGAAGTGACGTTTAATCTGAGGGGAGTGAGAGGAAGGGGATGCTGGCTCGTCGGGATCGGGTGCGCGTGGGCCGCCATTTTGTTTCAACACCTGTTGAGCGGTGCGAGGGGCGCTTTGTGAATTACAAGTAAAAACTTCAAATTGTCATGTAATTTCGATTTTTTTCGTACCAGGGAAAAGTTTGTGGAAGTATTATTTATGTATTCTTAGAGGTAAGTTGTTTTTGTTGATTTTATGTAGTTATTGAACGATTTTTTCCTAAATAACATTTTAACCTAACTTTATTGGAATTCGAACTAGTACGAATTGTTTTGGTTACCGGTCAAATGGGGTAAAAGGACGGAGGTAATAGTACGCACTAATATTTAGGTTACTGCGTCTACTTGTTTTTGAACTCTTAATAATATTTGTATTAAAAACATATCTACTGTGATAAAGGCTTGAGTATAATTTCATTTTGTTGAATCTATGAAAAATTATAATTTTATGAGAGTTTCCTAAATTTGAAGTTCCTAATTTCTATTGTTTTTGTCATCTTTAGCTTCATTTATTAAAGATAATATAAAAATATGTTCCATCTGTGTATTATTTTTTCATTTTCTTTTCTGAATGCATACTTTTAATCTACATGCGAACTTTTACCCACACGACTGCGTATTTTTACCCACATGTCGGGGTAAAGGTACGCAGTCTGACCAAGTCACTCTTTTGCTTAATTTAAAAAAAAAACCGTTTGGCCTGTCATCAAATACTCGTTGCATTTTATGAGTCTATTAAATATGCTACCGATAGCGCAAAAAAGTGTTCCTAATATCATGGTAGTTTCGGCTCAGTGAAGCAAAAACAGCAAAAGTGCGTCCTTTTACCCCGAATAACTCTACTGTATGTATCAAACGGCTATCATCGATGGCAACTGACCGATAAAAAACCGGAACGTATAAAAGCTTCCATGTTGTTCCATACTCCATTGACAATGAGTATTAATGAGTAACAGACAATCACTGTTACTATTTAGTAGCACGTGCGCACATACCTAATGGAAATTATGTTCTATTTGCGCGGCTAAATAATCGCGCGACAGCAAACCACAAGTGCGCACTTAGCCACAGTGATTAATATCATTTCAAATATAATATTTCTCCTACGACTACTTTCCGTTTGACGTAAATAAGTTAAATTTTCCATGTAAAATGCACACTCCGGCAAAGCCTTTATCGAGAAAATTTAAATTTGCCATTGAGAAGCATCAATGAAACTGACTATTCACGTACAGAATCCAGAATGATATCGTACTTTTCAGGATTCTCCGTCTTGATATGGTCGCCTTTGCTCACAATCTCATTGTATTCTTTACTTGGAACGGTATCAAGCGTATCCCCTGCGCTGCACTGATCCCTCGCCTTGAAAATGCTTATCGGTTCATTAGCTTTTGCAGCCTCGTTGCGTTTACGGCAGCAACTGCAGATTATTGGTTTCTGAAGTAAGTTTTCCTTGATCGAGCCACTTTCCCCGCACTCGTCGCTCCAAGCCGCCTTGCCCTCGACACGATTCGATCTTGCGTTCGAACATTTTTGCGAGGAAAACACAACGTCGTCTTGGTCGTTCGATTCTCCAGATGCCGAGACACTTCCCGTCTGATTCAAGAATGTGTTACGAGATTTTTGACGACAAGTTGTAAAACGGATCCGAGGAATTGTACAAACTGAGCTAGCAACCATAATATAATTAGAAGTTCCATTTTAGAAGGAAATATCTCTACAAATAGGTTGATGAAGACAAGGAGATTAAAGTGTAATAGGATCATTTATTTATTGATTTATCTATTTAAACGCTGAAAACATTTTTTAATGTAATGGAAAAATAATTACCTTATCTAATCTCGACATGTCTTCGCGACCATGGCAAAGACCATAATTCTTCGGAAACTTACGTCTAGCGCGTCGAAACGCGATCGCCGCTGCTACCAGCTGATGCGACGAGGATGGACAAACCTGAGACATCACTATAAAACCATTCGACAGATCCAATCATTCCCGTGATTTTAACGGGTTCGATTCATCATTCCTGATAGTTGGTTAAAATTTTAATAACGAGAAAGTGATTGAACGATGAAGTGAGCCACATTTCGCGGTGACTGATTCGCGAACTGATAGCTCACAATCACCATATCGCAATGTTAAGGCTGGTTCAGACGCGCTTAGTAATTTAGTCGAGTGACAAGTAGTTACATTGTTTTACTAAATTACTCGACTAAATTTTAGCGTTACTAAAATACTTGCCACTCGACTAAATTACTAAACGTGTCTGAATCAATCTTCACACGCAAAACATGCTGATTTTCTTCTCTGATTGAGGAACAATAGATTGATGTCAATATTCTTCAAGAAATGTTATCGTATCAAATAATATTAGCGTTTCAGTGGCGGATTCAGGAATCGTCCCCCTCCCCCCCCCTCCCCCTACCCGCAGAGTAATAAAATATAACACATTCTGTAAAACTTGTTACGTATTTAGATGAACTATGGCAGAAAATAGACTCACCGGGAATGCGTTGTTAAATATACATCACAATATACAGAATGTCCCAAACAAAGTGTAAGAGCCGAAAAGAGGTGATTCCTTGGGTGATTCTAAACAACTTTTTCCTTAACGAAAATGTTCGTTGCGGCTTGGTTAACGAGTTATTAACGAAAAACACCGACCAATGGACGCACGAATACAGTGGATGAATTTCAGCGCGGGCTCCAGCGGTGAGTAGTATTGGCCCGTCATCGTCCGTGCCGTCACTGTACTCGCTCCCTGATTGGTCATCCTGATTGGTTAATAACTCGTTAACAAAGTCGCAACGAACATTTTATCTAAGGAAAAAGTTGTTTAGAATTGCCCCAGCACTCCCCCCTTTTCGGCTCTTTCACTTTGTTTGGGACACCCTATAGAAGTAAATGAAGACAGTGTTATATAGGGTCATCCACGTATCTCGAAACCCGAGCCCATTTATAATCATGTGTACGAGTTCCGAGATACGTGGATGACCTTGTAGATCGATTCGCAAAAATCCGCAAACGTAGAGCAGAATTTGTATTATGAAATAAAATTGTTGTAGTACCGTAATCTCATTAATTATACCTGTTTTCCTTATAAAATAAAGTCTTTAATCACAATTATATAACACGTAATTATTCTAATTGCTTATCAAGGTTGAAAAGACGGTTAAAGAATGTACTTTTTTACTTTTATACATTTCGTGCCCCCCAAAAAAAGCTCCTAGATCCGCCACTGCAGCGTTTTACTTTAATTAAATAACTCCTTTAAATATATTATTTTGTGGTGTCCCATCTGTTTATCTCATATCGTATAATGAAATTATTCCGTATAATTGAAAGCAGTTCCGGGATTGTAAAGCTTTGTCAGATTTCCATTACACGGAATTTCGTCTGGCATGAAAATCTAAGGCAATATTTGATCCATACAAGTAGTTACCGGTTACCGTGTCGGAGTGTTCGACGACTTAATTAGGACAATAGCCGATTGGTAGTAAAAACAGGGTCGTTTTAACGTCCGCCAACTGAAATCGATACACAGAGCAAACGCACGTTTGACAGAAGAACAATAATCATCATTAAAAGGGATACGCTATGAAATTACTCTTCGAGCTTAATAAATAATTATATACACTGTACAAGAATAGTTTTCCTAATAGATCATTATCAAAGCGTATTGTTTCTTCTTAGAATTTTCATCCTTTAAAGTAGCCCTGTAGAATTTACCGTCAATATTTGCTGTCAGACATTGTTAGACTGGCTGCAAATTCGATGCAGGATTCGTTATATGCAAGTCTGTTAATAGGCTGGCGACAGAAATCGAGCAGCTTCTGCTGACATAACCTGTTGACCGACCTGACGGCAGATTCTGCTGACATGACACCAATCTACTTCCCGATCTGCTAATACAGCCTCTTTTTGCAAAACGGCAGCCAAATGCGCAAACAAATGACTATGAATCTGCAGACAGGCTCAAAACTCGATTACTCACTCTTGATACAGAAATACATACTAAACATAATATTATGCTAAATAATTGAAAATTATTGAAATAATATTATACTAATGAAGGAAACTATCCAAGTGTTACGTTCATTTATTCATGAAGCTTCACCATGTTATAGAATTCGTGCAGCCGAACTCCTACACCCTAGCAGGGGCGGATTAAAGGGGGGGGGAGGTAGATGGGGCTGCAGCCCCAGACCCCACTTTCCAAAGGGGCCCCGTTCTCAGCAAGCCTCCATTTATGAAAAAGCATTGACTGAAATTTTGTTTAGCGTCTGATAAATTTCGAGTCGAAGCTTTTTATTTAATAATCACTAAATTCATAACAGAATTAAAAAAGCGAAGTGAAGCTTACTGTCATATCGTCCAATCATTTGGATTTCTGTGCAACTTATTGAGAATCATTAGAGATGAAATGCAAATGAAAACACTAAATTTAGTTGAAACATATGCGAAGGATTTGAAACCTAATTTAGTTTATGAATTAATTTCATTAATAAAATTGCAACCTGAGGGTTCCTTTTCTAATCACACAGGAATTGTAAATGAAACAGACAAATCACTGTCTCCTTTGAAACTACTAAACTGGATAGTCGATCAAAAAATAATCGATGTTTTCCCACATGTTTGTAACCACTAACCACTCCCATTGCGAATTGTGAGGCAGAAAAATCATTTTCTGTTTTAAACAGAATAAAGAATATGTACAGATTAACGATGTTAGACGATCGGTTATCGTCTTTAGAACGTTTAATAATTGAATTCGAATTATTAGTCTATCGATTTTGAAGATGTAGTGCAAGATTTTGCACAATTAAAATTAAGAAAAAAAACATTTCGACTTAGTTTAGAATAAATTCTAATATTCAAAGATTTTTGTATTTTATTATATGTGTTGTTATAAAACATCCCCCCCCCACCGCCTTTCAATCACATGGGCCCCCGAAGGTTTCGATAGCTCCGGGCCTCAAAAAATCTTACTCCAACCCTGCACCCCAATTTGGGGGCAAAGGGCTAATTGCTTACGAGATATTAATAATTAAAGTTACTAACTCTTCACACTCTAAAGCAAAAAGGAAAAACTACTACTCTAAAGCAAAAACTATCTAAAAAATTAAAATGAGGAATTGGAATTCGAACCAAGAAACTGCATTTAACCATGGAGCTAAGCCTGCGTATTGATTCTGTCTAATGCGTTATACTTTGAAGTATGAACAGTAAGAACAATTTTAATTATTAATAACTGATAAACAATTAGGTGCCTGTCCCCAAAAACGGATATAGGAATGGTCAGCTGGCCGAACTCTGTAAGATAGCGAAGCTTTATTAATAAATGAGCGTAACATTTGGCTAGTTCTCTTCGTAAGATCTACAGGGTGTAACAAAAATGTTGCAGTTCCTTAAAGGGGGTGATTCCTGAGGTGATTTTAAACAACTTTTTCCTTAGCGAAAATGTTAGGTGGGGCTTTGTTAACGAGTTATTAACGAAAAACACCGACCAATCAGGGAGCGAGTATAGTGGATGAAATTCAGCGCGGGCTCCAGCTGTGAGTAGTATTGGTCCGCCATCGTCCGCGTCATCATTAATCCGCTGTACACGCTCCCCGATTGGTCGGTGTTTTTCGTTAATAACTCGTTAACAAAACCCCACCTAACATTTTCGCTAAGGAAAAAGTTGTTCAAAATCGCCTCAGGAATCACCCCTTTCAAGGAACTGCAACATTTTTGTTACACCCTGTATAACAACAGGTTGTAATCCTCTTACAACGTAAATGACAGGCAAGGATACCGAAGCGCGTTTGTTAAGTTTAAATTAATTTATTCATAAAATTATGTTCCATCGTAAAATATATTTCTATAACTAAATCATAAAAACGATCGCTTAACCAAAGGTAAAAGATTTCGTACATCAGTCGAAATTCAATGGATTTGACCTTTAACGCTCGTTCCTATTAACGCTAAAAATATGCTGCATCAACGATTTACAAAGACATACGTGAAGGCGATGAAGATGTTGCGCTGGCCCTGTTCACTTAATCGCAAAAATCTGAACATTGTACTGTAACAGTAACTAATAAACTCGCTTCGCTCACTCGATCGCTCACAGAGCGATCCGCCAACGGACCGTGATAAAAGTTTCACGCACAAGCAGAGACTTATACCGGTACCGATAATACCGATATTTTTCGGTTATTTTGAAGATATCTTCACAATATCTCCAAAATAATTGAAAAATATCGGTCTTTACCGGTATAAATCCCTGCGCACAAGGAACCCCGAAATTCGGATGACGCTTCGTAGAATCGTTCAATAACGATTTATGTCGATTTAAAAAATCGCTTACACCGCGTGTACATTGTCTACGTAATATCATACGACACGGTATGATCGTGAATAACGTGAGCAAACGTCATACCAGATGAACTTCAAGAGAAAAGCTAGTTACGTACGGTACTACAGATACAAAAGAATTGATACTCCTAGTTCCTCATGTGTATGTTCTTGTACGCGTGTGTGTGTATGTGTGTGTAGGTGTATGCATGTGCGTAAATACTAAAAGCACTCCTTGGAACTAATTCGAACAACTTCTTCCTCGTTGCATATGCACCCGCATCGCACCGTTAGTCTTCGTTTTTTTTCCCGAATCGCGACCACTGTCACGATCCGACACGATCACGTGAATCAGATTTGCCATCGAGTATCGCGTCATTCGGTAAACGCAACAACGTTACCGTCTGATAACGTGGCATTCGTTTAATTCATTGACTATCGTTCGCTAGCTAAGCCTTAAACGTGGCTCTCTATAAATAATCTTCAACATATACACACTTTTTACAGAACAGCATCTTGTTGCGACGCACGTTCGCAACGAATAATTAAATTATAATCAACTATGTTTCGTAAGGAACAATGCGATTGTAGACAACGTAATGCAATACCATCCGTTTACGTTTGATCGTGTTGCTTGCTTGATGCTGGGCAGCGTCCACCGGGAACGAAGTAACGGACTTGTTTGAACGGCGTGAAATCGGACGGACTGCATCAGCCATCTTTTAAGGTACTAGCGTGAGAGCTTCATTGCCTGCGCTTAATTCATCCACGGTGGACAGGAGGTCGGTGGCTGATATGTCTGCGAGATTGGCACCTGATAATGCTGCACTGTCTGAGGATGCTGTGGTCGCTGCTGATGATGCGGCGGCGGTGGTGGCGGCGGATTGCAAATAGATTGCATCAACGGATGTGAATTGTAAGGGGGAGGTTTTGTCGTATACAGCGGCATTTGATTATACTCGACATTCAACGGGTGCTCCATAATCGCATTTTGAACGGGCGAACGATTACCTTCGACATGGCCTAAATAATCACGGAAACATTCGATCATTACAACACGGCCAATTTTGAGCGAAATCATGAATGTAAGTACGAACGGTGTTGCGTATTCATTTAAAAATTATACAGGGTGTCTTTTGATGGGTGGTACAAGCAGGACGGTGATTCTATTGTAGAGAAGTGAATCGAAAGTACAGGGTGCGACTGAGATGGTGGTGCAAGCGGGCAGGAGATGATCTCTTACGCAAAAATAAGTCAGAAGGTTCAAATAAAATTTATTTACACCAGATTGCATTTCCGAGAAACGGCACCATAATTTAAATCCGATTTCCTCGAACAAGTAACGTGTAACGAACAAAACTCCATTCTATATTTTCCGACGTATTTAATGCAAAATCGCCACTCTGCCGCTTGCCCTGCGCGTAATAAAACAGCCTGTATAGAAAGACTAGAAACTATTCAAGGCAACTAGATTAGAATCGTATGCACGAATTTTCGGATGTATAATTTTGGACAATTCTTTGGACATTAATTACACGAAGAAATACAGACATGTTATATTACAAACAATTAAATTTCAAATATTTACGTCATAACCATTTAAATTACATTTACAAATGTACACATCGAAACAGTTGCAAACACTGTCAGCGATCATTGTGAATACCTCTGGGTCTAATTTGAGGTGGCGGCATGTTAGTTGGAGGCAACGTGGGACACACTCCTTGATGCTCTCCATCTCTTGGCATCGGCGGTGGCCTGCCCCATGGGACTCTAACATGATGGGCCTGCCATGGCGCCTGTGGCGGTAGCGGAGGAGGCAAAGGCGGACCGCCTCCGGGATGAACGTTCACCGAATCACCTATCGGATTCTGCTCATTTCCTGGTACAGAAACATACACAGATGACAGAAGATGCATTGGGGTTTGCATAAACTAAAGAGAAGTATACCATAACAAATGTTAAGTATACCTGAACTTATGCCTGCGGCTTTTTGATCCATACTTCGTTTTTCACCTAAATAATGGAAAGTCATAAAATGAAAAGGAGTGCATAGAAAGATAGGAAAGCTATATTTAAAATGTATTGTAGGTTTAAACGTGGCAAATAACGTGATGAAATACTGTAACTTATTCAATTTCATTGAAAATTGTCCGTGTTGCAATTGCGGAGTTTAAATAATTTTTTAATGTTCCACGAAATCCAATTGAAATGCTACTTAATCAAGATTTTTAACTTGTATTTTAAATTATTTCACTTCTGGCAAGCAACTGAGAGTAACAATATTTCACGTAATTAACCGTTTCTAACTAAAAAAAATGATTGTAAATACTATTTGAGCTGAAAACAGATGATACGTAATATTTATAGTATTAATTTCGGTGTCACCATTAATCTTCCATATGAAACTCGTTTACTCGTCGCCTTTGAATAGATTTACAATCTGTAAAAGAAAATTCATTATTACAGATTATCGTCTACGAAACTCGTATTACGGTCGACACCTCCATGAGAACATTCGCTAATTCGCTGTAAGAAAATACATAAAGAATAAAACCAATTGTGCGTGGCTGTGTGGCAAAACCCAAGATTCTATAAATTTTATATGCAGAGGAAAAGCTACACCGTGTAGTTGATGAGCTAAGAATTATTAATATTAATATGATAATATGCTCTGCTACTCCATGAATTCGCATGCTCTGCTTCAAACGTCTCTTCTGAAGACAATAAAACCTTGACATTTGAGCTTGTTAAACTTAAAATACTGATATTAAAACATATAACGCACTTGAACATAACATGAACGATAATAATTATAGTTAATAATGGTTAAAAGTAATCACTGAAATATAAAAATCACTTTGCCGTACAGAGATCTGAAAACACATACATCTTAATGGAAAACCAATATTACGAAGAAGCATTAAAAGTAAGACGCTCAAGTTAACTATCATAACGGTATAATAGAATGTAGCAAACGCTTCGGTTAATTCTAAATAATAATAAATAAAGTTAAATGGAAAGCAATCTACACAGTCGTATCATAAACCTTGTAGATATTCTTGATGCCCATCTGCAAAGTATATGAATGAGTACACGGAAAAAAAGCAGATTGCTAGGTTGTATCGATTATATGTAAGAAAATTCGTAGTGTTTACCAACGATATATATATATTTACAATAAATAATATACTACAAAGCTAAGAGTATTAAGAAACAATGCTAGATACCCATCTGAAATAGATATACATAAATACGTCAGTGAAATACAAACGTAAAAGAAAATTCATCAATAGGTTACTAGGTGTTTGAATACGAGAGAAGTGCACAGTGAATTTTCAAAAGGTATCCAGCACTCTTTCATATTAAATACTCTTAGTTACAGACCTGGATGTGGAGGTGGCATTAGCAGCTTGTTTCGATCTCCATGAGGTAGACCCGCAGCTGTTGGTGACGGACCATGTAACACTTGCTGCTGCCGGTCACCTTCTCTGCTTGAACAATTCAGTTTCCGATTATTAGCACAAAGTTGGTTACCAATAGATAATCGTTTCAAAACTTAAGCAAATATCACCTGATGCCCTGCCATGGATACTTCTGAAATATTGAAAGTACCTGGTATCTCCAGGTTACAGTTAATAATACTATACTTTACACCAAAAATAATTACTCCTATAATGATTTAACGCCACAGAATATTATAGTATACAAATTTGCTTTACAATCATCGCGTCGTACAATGAATTTCATCGAAAATTTCATTTAGCCAAAATTATCTAGCCAGCGATAAAAATATCAATTGTGTGTAACTTGTAGTCAAGTTATTTAATGATCAAATAAAATTAGAGGTATGTTTCTTTCTGCTGCATACGCAACAGAAAAAATTTTCGTGTCAAGAAAAATATAAAAAAGCTTTTTCCAAAAATAATATTCTGTGAAGGAAACTAATGATATTCGCAATCAATTACTTGAAACATTTTGGTAAGGATGAATCCAAATCAAGCGCTTAGTGCTGCACCGTGTGTGTTGGAGCTATGAGCTCTAATTTGTACGATAACACGTGGTAACTCGCGCAGAATCGCACACTTCAGATTAATAGTGAAAACCTTTGCAGACTGTACAATAACTATGGAGAGAAATGTGGTTCTTCCACGTTCCTGCGCAGGTCGCATAGTTTGCGCAGTATTATACAATTTTGCGCGGTTTGCAGCGCGATTGGTCTGAATCCAGTTTAAATTATTACATCTTTATAGTTTTTGCAATTTAATACTGAAAAGATTGTTGTTTGAAGATAATTTGATTGCAAATATATAAAATTCTCATTACCAAGCAGTAGCTTAGTAACAGTAAATCACTGTTCCTTACTCTATAGCATTAAATGATTGGAATGTTTGTGATCGTAGCTCTATGAGTAAGAAACAATTTTAATTTACTAAAACTTTAAACATTTGAATCCATTCCCTTCCTATACATTGACTTTGGTACGTCTTGATCAAAGCAGGTTTCTGAAAGAAATTTATAGTATTGCAGTGCATGTGTTTAAGCACATAACATAGAATAAATTTATTGCGTTCAGCTTAAAATTTTAATATCTGTTTATTTCTAAAGCAATCTCTAATTACTTATAAAGCTGTCTTTAACAGTTACAGGAAACTGTAATAATATTAGTACTAGTAGATCAAATATTTGAAGCAATAAAGAAATTAAAATTGTATAAGTATTCATCGGAGTTTTAATATAATACATTTTTCGGCTTTGAATTTAATGAGCGCAATATTAATATAAATTTACCATTAAAGATAAGCGCGCTTTATTCCATATTTTAAATAAATCTGGAATTATTAAGCAATTGAAATCCTTCAAACCTGCTTTATTCACGCAATTAATTGTAATTTTTCTATTTATTCTAAAAAAAATCACTCTTTACATATGTAATTATGAACTATAATAGATACAGAGTGAAACAAAAACGTTCGAACTATCTTACTTACCCTGTTCCATGACGTTGAGCAGGTAGTGGACCGCATTGGTACGGTGATGCTTCCTGTAATTCAAACGAACACATGCATTTCGATATTTCGGAATTCTTGACACTTTTTTTGGAACATATTAAACAAAAGAACTTACTGGATTCGTTTCAACATCTGAAAATCTTCTTTTTATACCATGAGACTTTTGTTCTGGTGAATCTGGCTTTTGCTCATATTGCTGAGGCGGTGATTGAACCGTATAGTGTACTTGCGGCGGCATATGACCATTCTGATACTGCATATGCTGAGCATGATACTGTATCTGAGCTTGTACTTGCGGTGGAGGTACATTGTGTAGAGGTATATTCGCTGGTGGCATCTGAACCTATATAAAATAAACATATTTTTCTTTTCATTCATTTAGGGGTCATTCCATGCGAAAACGGACACTTTTCGGAGTAACATGTTGGATTTTGTTCAAATTTGGATATGTTGTAGTCTTTAGGGGCATATAGACGTATCTCGAAGGATTTTTCAAAATGTCAAAAAATGTCGATTTTATAGCTCTTTAAAGTTTGATTTTTCTTCAAAAAATTGCATGTGATCTTTCTTCGAAAAATTATAACAGTTGAACTAATAAACCGATTAAAATGAGCTTTGTGGTGCTTATAGTAGAGACTTTGGAGTATCTATTAAAAATTATTTTAGTTGAGACAATAATTTTTTTAACCATTTATTTTGCAATTGTTTTAAACAATTGCCATTTGTAACCGCAGGGGAATATTTAAAAATTTGAAAAAAATGAGGGTATAGCCTTATTCGTCCCCTTCATGGTCAACTTTTTAAAAATATGGTCATTTTAATATTAGCCACAGGAAAATTATTTGCATATGACGCGGCGCGTCGAAACATACCGCTCGACTGACCAAGTCAATACGGCACAACGGCGCACTGAGGGGCGCTTCACATAAGAATCGCGGAAAAAACCTCATAACTTTGATGTTTTTCAATATTTTTCAAAAATTTTTTGAACAGTATTTACCGTTGTTAATGCAATATTACGTAATTATTAATACATAATTGTAAGATATGGTCCTTATGTAGCGAATATATCCAAAGTTTATTACAATTATATTAGTAGTAAATGCATTAATTTTATTAATATTTATGTCCATATAACAGTTGAATAGTAAGATGTAATATAAAAAAATTTTTTGAAAAATATTTAAAAACATCAAAGTTATGAGGTTTTTCCGCGATTCTTATGTGAAGCGCCTCGCAGTGCGCCGTACTGCCGTATGGCTTGGCCAGTCGAGCGGTATGTTTCGACGCGTGGCATTACACTCAAATAATTTTCCTGTGGCTAATATTAAAATAACCATATTTTTAAATAGTTGACCATGAAAGGGACGAATCAGGCTATACCCTCATTTTTTTCAAATTTTTAAATATTCCCCTGCGATTACAAATGGCAATTGTTTAAAACAATTGCAAAATAAATGGTTAAAAAAATTATTGTCTCAACTGAAATAATTTTTAATAGATATTCCAAAGTCTCTACTATAAGCACCACAAAGCTCATTTTAATCGGTTTATTAGTTCAACTGTTATAATTTGTCGAAAAAAGATATCACATGCAATTTTTTTAAGAAAAATCAAACTTTAAAGAGCTATAAAATCGACATTTTTTGACATTTTGAAAAATCCTTCGAGATACGTCTATATGCCCCTAAAGACTACAACATATCCAAATTTGAACAAAATCCAACATGTTACTCCGAAAAGTGTCCGTTTTCGCATGGAATGACCCTTAGATGAGAAACAAACGTAAATGAATGCCATTAAAAACAATCCAGGCCAAGCTTGTAACACTGCGCAACACGGTGTATTTCCTCGCGTTTAATTTTGATGACAATAGAAAATACTATGTCTTTCATTGATTGTAAACATTTTTGTGCGTTCTAATGTAAATCACGTACTTTTGCGGCATATGACGCAGCAAAGCATGCCCGACCTCGATCGGCCTTTACGTTACCTGCAATTGACCCTGAGACTGCAACATCTGTTGCGGTTGTTGCGCTTGATACAACCACGGAGCATTCTGCGGCGGAGGTGCCTGCGTCGGCGGAGGGATACTTGTCAGTACGTTCATAGAATTCGGCATTTGAGCAGCGGATGGTGGCGGTACGATTTGTGGTGGTGGAACCGGTTGAGGCTGAGGTCCTTGATCCAACGCTGGCCCTTCTTGTTGATGCTGAACTTCACCTCCAGGGGGAAGAGGATGTTGTTGAGGATGTTGAGGCGACTGAGCATTAGGGACTAAAAACGTTTGCGTAGATGGAGGAGGTACTTGTAAGTGAAACTGAGGAGTATGACCTTCGAACTGTGGAGGCAACATATGCTGAGCCACAGGTTGTGACTGTTCATGATTTTGCAACTGCGGCGGAACGATATGCTCCCCGGGTTGTAACACGAACTGTGTTTGTGATTGTGAAGCCGGCGCTTGCACTTGTTGATACTGTATTTGATAAGTCTGGGGTACTGGCGGCGGCGGTTGATTCGGAGGGAAATTCGGGGGTGGAAAATGAAGGTGTAACAAGGGCGGAGGTGGTTGTTGCGTTATATTAATTGGAGCTGCTGGAGGTGGTTGTTGTAAGTTTACATTGACGGCTTCGATTATTCCTTGCGACGGTGTAGAAGGCCTTTGCATATTCGGTTGCGTGTAAACGTAAGAAACTGCACCGCTGACTGGCGCACTACTACTCGTTATAAAGTTCTGTTGAGCTGTATTCTGTGGCGGTGGTTGACTCATCACGTACATTTGAGCCACAGGTTGTGGGGACGATTGTGAGCCAGGTTGAATCCCTTGAATTTGTAAGGGTTGCCCTGGATGTATTTGATATTGCACTTGGCTTACTGTTGATGGTGGACCAATTAATTGCACTTGCCCAACTGGTGGAGGTGGCATAAATGTTTGTATTTCCTGTAAAAACAATTAATAAATTATAGCCCAGAAGCATTAGACTAAAAAGTGGGCAATCTGTAAAAAAAGTAAAAATAGGTCGATCTTTTCACGAATCGCTTATTTTTGTGATGGGTATGAACTTCTGAAAAGTCACCGTCGATCGGCTGTCGGCTTTTCCCCCATTTTTGGGTCAAATATTTAAAAAAGTAGTTTTTCGCAAATAACTCAAAAATGGTTAGTCTAATTGAAAAATGTTTTAGATAAAAGTTTGAGAGCGTGGAATTCTGCGTAAAAAAGGTTCTATAATACTTTTTGAGAAACGCAACCGTTTTTGCAATAATGCGTCCTTAATGTTTTCGTTTATAATGTACAACATTATAATAGGAGCAGGTTTATTGAACGTTATCGCAACAAGGATTGAATTTATGAAAAAATATTATACAACCTTTTCTACGCAGAATTCCACGCTCTTAAATTTTTATCTAAAACATTTTTCAATTAGACTAACCATTTTTTAGTTATTTGCGAAAAACTACTTTTTTAACATTTGATCGAAAAAAAGGGGGGGGAAGCCGGCAGCCAATCGACGGTGATTTTTCAGAAGTTCATACCAACAAAAATAAGCGATTCGTGAAAAGTTTCGATCTATTTTTAATTTTTTTGCAGAAATTTCTAAAAACACTGGACTATTATAACAATAATCATTGTATGTTTTAATTTCTTGTACAGTATAGTCGAGATATGATACAAAAGGAGATATATAATACCTAGCGATTATTATAAAATATGCAGCGTATTATCTTATACGCAAACATTACCTGAGCTTGAGGCGGTGGTACTAAAGGTCCAGAATGGGGAGGAATGTGTACTCCAGGCGGAGGAACTGTTATACCAGATCCTGGTGCACCAGCCACTGTAGCAGTGAGAATTGTCGCTGGTAATGTTACTACGCTACTTTGTGAATGTTGTATGATATCTGTTAAGTAAAAACGATTTTCGACAATTATAGATAAACTTTGAAACAGCCAAGATCTATTAACGCATGTGCACTACCTTGATGTTGTATAGTAACAACATTAGGTTGCCCCAGAGTACCAATGTTCATGGTTTGAAATTGTGCTACAAAAATAAAAACGGCAATGGAAAAACGTGTAATCGCATAAAATGTACATGAAGTATAGTCGTAGCGCATACTTTGCTGTAATTGCGACTGTTCTATAACTTGCTGCGATTGTACTGGTGGTGGTTGTTGCTGTATGTATGATTGCAATTCAGATTGCATTGTCTGAATTAAATTAATCGCTAATTGTTTCGCGTTTTGTAACGCTTCTGGTTTCGGATGCCTATGCGAACACATACAATGTGTTTTTGTCATTACAAAATTAAAAGTATTACGAAAAAACAGAATATACAAACGATCATACTCTATATACAAATGCAGTGGCTCCGGCGATTCGGTTCCTAAACCTGGATCAATGAATTGGGATCCTCTGCCTCTTAAAGTTACATTCGCACCGGTTTCACCTCTGATATATAACAAATTCGCTCCAGCTGCACCTATGATTCTACCTCGCAAGTCAAATCCTTCTGGAGCATTTTCTATTCCAACGCATATCTTTTCCTGGAAAAAAACCAAAATGTGCTTTTAAATAAACGTGCGCGTTGTAAGTACAAACATCAAGTATATCTTACGTAAAAATATTGCATACCACTGATGTAACTCCAGAATGTAAACTCATAAGAGGCGGCGGTGCATTAGTAAACCTACTTGGCCTGTTCAAAGAACTTTGATGTTCTGTTTTAATAATTTCATTAATCTTTTGTATAGCCACTAAAACAAATGAAATCAATTAAACAATCTTAATATATCGTTTTTGAAAAATATGCATTACAGAATCAACGTAACGTACAATCTACATTATGTTTTGTATGTCCTTGTATATAAAGGTATAGAGGACGTTCATTAGGACAACGTAGTTTTTCTTGTTCTGTCATGAAACGCCCTCGTGTCGATACGGTAGCACCTAAAAAGTACATTTTACAAACAACTGTATATGAAAACCAGAACCTAATCAAGCGCAATCAAATATTGTTGAAGTTTACCTGAATAACAATTGATTTCATCTTGTATGTAACCTTTCGTAAGTAACGTACGGGCACTAGGTGGTATTTCATTAATTTCAAACTCCGATGTATATGATTCTCCATTTTTAAATGTATTGGAAGCAGTTAACTGTTTATTATAAAAATTGCATTAGCTCAAATTCCATTCATAATAATATTGTGTATTATAAGGCATGCTATAAATTGTAGTACTACAGCAGTGGTTTTCTTAACTGTAGCATCTTAAAACCATATTATTGCAAGTATTGTCAAAAATGTATTCTAAACATTTTTTCACGCGTCCCGTTTGGTTCTCATTGAGTTAAAGAATTTGAGAAAGAAGTATTGAGTATCAGTAAGGAGCTTAGAAGCTTGTTTAGAATACTATCCAACTGATAACAAGTCTAAATTGGAGTTATTTACTTTGATAACATATTGTAGAAGCTCTAAGCAAATAACCAAAATGAAAAACCAATTCCAGAAACTTGTTGAGGATACAAAACATTGTTCGTTTTCAACTAATCCTCTTGTAAAAAATGACCATCTGCACTAATACTACAGCTTATAAGCCACCTTGTACATGGATATACCTTATTGGAGTCTGAACCCCTCAATTTTCCTTTAGCCATGGGGATAAAATATGTACAACCTTACAAAATGCCTTTTCTCTCATAACGACAACACACGCATAATTTGCACCATTCCAATGCTCTCTCCCTGTTACGAAAGAAATAAGCAAGCAACTATAACGTTTCTGTTATAGTACTTTACTTCCTGATCATTCGTAAATCACGTATATATTGGAAGTTTTAGGTTATGATTGGTGGCAATAAATCTCCAATTAAGCGCCAATGACATTAAATTGTACTGTCATACGTACCCAATCGTTTAATAAAGATTGAATAGAAACCATTGATTCATGTTGGAGAAAAGTTGGAACGATTACTACCAAAATTGAAAGTAATCTCGTAAAAATATTAACCGATACCACCGATACTACAAATCACTCGCTACCGTGCGTTTAGTATGTATGCACTATAGCCACAGTATAAGTTATACTGTTCTATACCTGTATGAGACACGCTATGACAGTGACAGACTTGCGCGCATCGAAATAAAGGCTAACGTAGCCAATACCAGCAATTTTATATGTATTTTTTGTATTTGTATAGCAATATAATATTTCACTGCGTAATATTGATGATCATTTTATTTATTTTATTTTTAAGATTTTTCGATTACATTGAAATTTGTAATAATGTGATAAATTATTAATCGCTGCTAGCTTATCAATTGAATTATTTCAAAAGAACGGAACGGAAAGAGACAAATGAGAATGCATAAGGCAACAATTCATTGAACAAATAATTTCTTTCATTATATTATTTATATATATATATATATACATATGCACTTACACACTGTTTTGTTACATAATTCATATATTCTATAAATAATTGCACGCGTCGATAAAGAATATCGCGTTAATACATGCATTTCTTTTATTGTAAGTTTGGCGATAGTTGTGCCAAGAGAATGAGAGAGGTAGGAGGAAAAGGAAGGGAGAACCGTTTCGTCCCGGACTTCCGGGATCCGCTGGGGACTCATCAGTAAGGCTGACCTCCACTGAACTATAAATTCTACCTGGAATGAGCAGTACGTGTATAAGCAGCCGTGCCGACAGAGAGGGCTGCTATACGGGGTATCTCTGTCTCTTTCTTATAACGTCGCGCGGTTATTTAATTACGCGCAGTTAGTCATTTGTTATATTTGCAACAGTGTATTAGAAAACGACAAAGATACCCCGTATAGCCCTCTCTGTCGACACGGTTTCTCCTATCCCGATCCACTGAACTGCTCGTTCCAGGTAGGTAGTTATTTATAGTTCTCAGTAGGCTGATCAGCGGACCCCTGCCTTAGGCCGCGAATATAGTGAGGCGGCGAGCAGCGAGGATAGCGGCGCGGACAAAAGAAAACAAAGGACACAGCAAAGACATGGATTGGTGGGGTGTCCCTTTACTATCTTGTTATACCTCGCCGCTATACTCGCTGCTCGCCGCCTCACTATATTCGGCCACTTAGCGCGGGGATAATCGAAAGATAGGGAACGAAACTATATATATGAACGAAAGCCCGAACTGACCACTTGCGAGAAGGGAAGGAGCTCGGATCCCTCTGGCGGCAAGTGATGGTGGTGGTTATGACCCCGACCGCCCCATAAGTAAACAGGGTATATACGTTTGAATATTGTCAGTGACACTATTACATATATAGTGTCCGATCTGCTTTCGTTTTGCAGTAATACCTTTATTACCCTACACGCTAAACTAATAAGACTAATAAGAGTCAGAAAGATTCTAAACTTTATAAACACTTCGATAAGCAACAATAGAACAAAAGAGTCAATGCATTTTGTGTATCTCTTTAACTGTTATAAAGCTTTAAAAATAGGGCATATTTATAGGAGTGAGCATCTGCTACCTGCTACGCACATAGAGGAAGGGAAGCCTAAGGTCGAATTCCCATTGAACGTGATATTCCAAGTCCGAGCCCGAGCCGCGCTTGGAAAATGGCGGCGGAGAGTAGCTCGTCTCGGGCTCTGGCTTAGAATATCACGCTCAATGGGAATCCGGCCTAAAAGGCTACTTGTTTCGGGTCCCATGAAAATCACCGACACAAATTTCCCCGACAACATTTCGCCGACTCGAAATTTGGCCGACAATAACTTTCGCCGACAACGCCTTTAACTGAAAACGACTTTGGTCGACACGATTTTGACCTACAACGAATTTGACCGACAATGACTAAACACAGTGATCAGAATAGGTCTGGGTCAGATTTGAAGTTGCGGCCGCCGATAAGGCGGCTGCGGTAACTACTTACAACGACTTAAGTTAGTTGGGACTCCCTAGCGGGGTGCGGGGACACAGCCCCCACGCACACCGGTGGCCGAGGGCAGAGCCCCCGGGGGGGGTAGTGGGGAGAAGCCCCCCCCACTACACAGAAAGCAAAGTCTAACTTGGAAAATACTGTCTTTTACCTTCGGTAGTCTGCCACAGAAAAGGGGGGATGTTATACTTTTTCGCGCGCGAAGCGCGCCACGGTGAAACGGGTGACAAAGTAAATCTGGGTTGTCAGCTAGTTGAGATCAACTTACTGGCTTTTGTCGTCACTTGTTTCTATATGGCGCGCTTCGCGCGCTTAAAAATATAACATCCCCCTTTTCTGTGGCAGACCACCGAAGGTAGACAGTATTTTCCAAGTTGAACCCTTGCTTTCTGTCTAGTGGGGGGGCAAGGCCCCACAACCCCCCAGCGGGGGCTCTACTCCGGCCCCAGGTATGCGTGGGGGTTGCGCCCCCACACCCCACTTAGGGGGATTTCTATTGCACGCGTGCGCATCCCGTGATCGCGCATAAGATGCGCATCCGTATAGCTGCCATCTTGCCAATACGCATGACCAGGCCCTGCAAGCTGCACTCTTGTGATTTGTAAGTCAGAATTGCGCATGACTGATACAGCGGTACCCGTCACCATAATTGTCGTTCATATAAATAATTTTATCTCGAAAACGAAAAGAGAGCGACAATTATTTCATTTAGATTAATTGATCTACGTATCAAAATACATAATATAAAAAAGTTTCAAAGAAATCGGTGAGGAGGAAGTAATTGTCAAGAATTATCTTTTTTTCTTGATATAGTGAATGGGAGGACAGATTTACGAAGAAACAAAATTAATCCAAACTGAACAAAATACATTTGTATATTATTGATAAGTACATAAAGTATTACATACAATATATTATTCTTCTCCAAATAGTGAAAAGGAAATCCATTTATCTAATAATGAATATAATAAAAATGTCGGCTAACGTTGTTGTCACACAATGTCACTATCAGTCAAAACCGTTGTCGGTCAAAATCGTTGTCGATCCAAGCCGTTTTCGGTTAAAGGCGTTGTCGGCGAAATGTTGTCGGTGAAAACCGTGTCGAGGAAATTTGTGTCGGTGATTTTCATGGGACCCGCTTGCTTCCATGTGTTTGTCTCGTCGATGTGCCGAAGTTAGTATCTATCTCAAAACCATACCGCTAGCTTTAAGGTATTATTGCTGCAAAATGGAGACAGATCGGACACTGCATTATGGGACATTTTTTGTTTCATTTGAGCTCTCCTATCACCATTTAAAATATTTAACCCTAAAACGACACCCTGGGGTTACCGGCGACCCTACAAAATTTTAATCGTGTCTACAGACGTAAAAATAATCATTAAACTATTGAACTTCTTCTTACCCTCCTAACTTATTATATCACAGTTTACGGTTTACGAAATAATAGAGAAAAGAAATTGTTTTACCCATTTTCATAAAAATTTTGATCCTTGGGGTCACCGGCGACCCCCCGGTATTGTTCACATACTAAAATTATATGTTATCTCCTAAATCATTCGAACTAAATGATGGTTTTTTCAGAAACTTATTAATAGTTTATTGAAAAATGTGTTAATATTAACCTTTTAAAATATAAAAACACTGTCTTTTAATAAATTAGAATAATGGAGTAATAGTTATTAGGTACTATTATAAGAATATTTTCTATTACGTATATTTCAAATTCCATCAGCTGCAATCAATGTTAGAAAAAGATAGGGAAAGACAAGCAATATATGTACTATGTTCGAAAAGTCTTTGTGCCGAGCACCGGATGGCAATCTGTTCTATGACTGCAAAGAATTTCAATAGACAATGGCGATTTACTGCAAAAATGTTTTCTGAGCTACTTAGGTAAGTCTATCAATTATTAGTTTTTCCCCCATTATAAAGTATGTATAGTGATTAGTCGACTGCGGATTTTATGCATTTATGACGATATGAAGATATAATGAACATCAAAAATACAACCGAAGTTAAAATGTTTAGAAAATTAAACGTACTGTTATTCAAATTACAATTCATCATTTGTGGTTGTGAATATTTATTTTGCATAAAAATCTGCAGTGTAGTGATTAGGATAACCACAAAAGCATTATAAAGAATGCATGTAGAGCGAAGACCTATTTACCACGCATTTCTTTTATCACACCGTCGTATTATCATTTCTCAAGAAGTCTGAAGAAGAACAGAAAACGAATTTTTCAAAAATATTTAACCATATTTAAAAAATTGATTAAGGTTTTACTTTGGGTCGCTCGCGACTGCATGGTGTTACTGACGCCGAAAAATGGAAGGGTGACGTTCTAGCGTTAAACGTATATTGTTTACACCCTGTATATAAACATAGATTTTTGTGAATAAGTTGGGTATAAATCAGAAGAGCCGAATTATAATCTAAATTCTAATTATATCTCATCATACATTTTATATATTCTTCTGTTTTATTAGTCGTTTCCAATTTTGAGATCTATCAGTGTTCTTACATACATGCATGTATACTTACTTTGTGCCTCCTTGGTCCTTTACTTCTTAAAATTAACAATAAAAATATAACTGGGAATGCCGTCAAACTATACATACAAGAACTTTTTTCACGGAAATTCAATTTTAGTCATTTTGAGAAACAGTTAACGTCTTACAGTAGTCAAACATAAAAAATACATTCACCACATTAACAAAGTACGAAAACAAATTGAACAAGTAATAAATTAGTAAAACTAAACGAGAATAAAGTTATTTAGTATAGGAACCCTGCTGTTAAATGAAAGATGTATATCTTAAAATAACAATTTTGGAAGTATAAAATGTAAAAATTTTCCCCCGAGAAATATTTCAACCTGTTAATCTAAGATTAAAAATAAATTATGCAACGGCTCTACTAAAAATCAACATAAACCAAAATAAGGTATATCGTAAGCGGTGGCTCGAATATCATTTTTTTATTAACGTTTTGTCAGTTACAATTTTGATTACATACATATAATGTGGATTCTTCTTTAAACACATGTCGCTATGATACAAATGACGAGGATAAAAATTTGGAGTGCGTAAAAATGTAATTAGATGACAATTCTTTTTTTTTTCATTTGTTTGTTTCTCTTTTTGTTTACTTGTTCTTGTCTTCCTCCTCTTTTATTATTACTTCCATTGGTCATGGCGATGGGCCAACTTCGAACGTATATTAATATAATATACCCTGCTGGCCCACGTCCACTCAGGGTAAACTGTAATTTACTCCTTGATCGCGTTCCCTTTTTTTTTTTAAATCGTTCCTAATTCGCTAATATTTTGTTTCGTTTTACTCCCTCCTTCCTTTATACACTATACTCGGTGCACATTCGTCGCTCGAGACTGGTCCAGTGTTAGCGATAGCGATTGACCGACGCGCTGATCGAGAATCTCAAGTATATCTTTCACACCGACTACACAGGCACGGATTAGTGCCAAATTCAGAGGACAGGATATTTACAGGCGAAGGGATACCGACTTTCTCAGTTTCCACATTCTTTCTAGGTTTCTATCCCCTTGTGTCTCATAATGTACTGGATTTTTGGCAAATTGCTGCCGGCCTGACAACAGATTGGTAGCAGAATTCGAGCAGATACTGCTGACATACCTGACGGCAGGTTCTGCTGGCATGATCTACTCGGTTTCTGACGCCAATCTGCTTCCCGATCTGCTAATACAGGCTCTGTTTGCAAAACAGCAGCCTAATGCGGAAACATGGCTATGCATTTGTAAACAGATTTGCTGCCAATCGGCGCGCAGATGGTTTATAGGAGTACTATTACCCAACGCAATTAGGTTGTTAGAAAAATGTGATACAGAAAAATGTTATCTTATTTTTCTTCAATTCACAAGAATATTTATATCAAGTAACAGAAACAATTATTTAACGTAAGTCTGACAGTTCTGGATGCTGCTTCAACTCTTCTTTGGAGCGCGAGAACTAAGAAGAATAGGCTTCTAAGTACCCCTCTAGACAAAAAACTTCCTCCAACTTTCATTTCAACAAAATTTAGTTCAATATCATGAAACGATATTCTTAATTTGTCTTCTCCAAGAGTTAAGCAATCATCCAGAACTTTCTGATCGTCATTTTGTTTTACAGTGGTAGATCCTCCTGGCGATTTCAACTGAAATCTAAGTAAACTCTTTCCTCTCTTGATAGTCTGAAACGAATGTATCAAACTCCTTGGAAATTCCAGTTTTGAAAACGCTTCAGAACCAGTCCGAATTCGAAATTAAGGCAGGACTGCGAGACGCAAGGGGTTAAAACGTGTTCGACCTGACATCCGCTGTGAGAGACGAAGTGTATACACAATGCTTTTGTTGAGGGGAGAAAAAAACAGCGATTCAGACGAACGTGTTGCACTCCACGCGCAAAGGAACAAGGGACAGATAAGCTCGACTCCGTTACGAAGAGCTTCGGGGTACGAAGGTGAGAGGATTCGGTCCTCTGAATTTGGAACGGGAATGAGCCGCCTTCAATTGCCCATCTTGTCGACGAGTGACACGTTTCTTACCCTCTGCTTCAGCATTCTACGCAGGACTGACCGTTCATAAACAATTGCTCGGAGTACCATTGTCTGCAGACCGATAATCGACTTCAGGGATGGAACACTAATCAGCCAGGAATCGCTGTCTCGTCGATCCTCTTTGTCTCCCTGTCGCTGAACCTCCTCGGCTTGAGCAGCCAGGGCAAGGGCACCAGGACGAAAGACTTTCTTCTCTTTGCTATTCGGCTACTCAGTCCAAAGGCCGCAAATAACACTTTTGAATGCGTCAACTCCTGCTTATCCCTGAGCCAAACTCTATTTGGGACCTTTTTGACTCAGGACCGAAGTTTCTCGAATGAAATCGTAATTTCGTGAACATTGTGGACGGAAGGAAACGATCCGTTTCTTCTTTCGAGAAGAGAAATTAGCGAAAAGAAATAGGAAAGACAAACACCGTTCACGCGTTGTGCATTTCGTCGTTTGGAAGTTCATAGGCTTTTTTATTTTTCCCAGTAGGATGCACAAAATCAGCGAATCGAGATCGTAAAATCAACGAGGAACGTGGATCCCTTGCCGATTAGTGGCTCTACCCTGTGAAACCGTATCACGAGAAGCTGATCGAATCGGCCTGCACTCACAGCTTTAACCTAAGTATCTTTGTCCGGCTCCGTGTGTGTTCTCTCTCGCTAACAATTAAAAATTTTTCTCCCTATTTTTACTTTATCGTTCCTTTCGTTTCGTGTATTTCCACTTTAACCATTTTGCCGTTTCAAATTCAATTCACATTAATTAATAATTAATTAATTAATTATAATAGTGTCATTATAATTCGTAATAATATACAACATTTGTCAATAGATCATTTATCCTAAAACCCACCGCATGCTCGTGTCGAAATAATCATTTAGTCCTGCTATCCCTCTCTCACTCTCACTCTTTCTCTCTTTTTCTCTAATTTTCGCATTCTTTCTCTCACTCTCTCTCTGTCTCTCATAAAACTCGCACATGGTTGCGCACACAGATTTCGTCTTCCTTACCATTTCCTTGCATCGCGCCACAGGCATACTAAGTTATTACGAAACACCTCACCCCCCATCTAATTCTCGCCATTTTTCTTCGCACACTCTCACGCCGTGGGACTGTACTGGCTTCACGCGTAGGCTTATCTATCTAGCTCAATGATTTGTAGTTGCAACTGTAGATGTGTACGTATGTGAATGATCATTGCGAACGTGGGTTCATGTGTGTGCGTGTGTCATGCATGTGCCTCGTTCTCTCGCTTTTTCAATCGCGAAATCGTGTGTATACTCTCCCGTTGGTTTTCTCAGCGTCCTCCTCCTTTCCTCGCCGACTAAACTCGATGGTCGACGAAGTACAATCGTTTTCAAGATGGCCAAAGCGACGACGCCTCGCCACTCCAACAACGCAAAAAGGCCTCGCACAATGGTGACGCGTCGTTCTTCGTTTTCTTCTACGCGTATATGCTGTGTGTATGTGTGTGTACGTGGATGACAGTGTTGGCGCGTGTATACGGATGACTCTTTGTACATATTCAACAAGTTTTCTATCCTTCACCGAGACGCGCGTCCAAAGTGGTACCCGAAAGCGCGGAGTTCATGGACGTGATGAAACGCCGACGTTCGTGACCCTTCTGACCCCCACCCCAAATGTCTCCTCGGACAGGAGGATCATTCTCCGACTGTACTTTCTCTTTCTCCTGGAGCATTCGCCGATGAGCGGTCTCGCGGATGTCGACAGGGCCATACGTGCCACGGTGAAGTACTTATACGCATCTGGTTTCAGACGCTCGTCACAGAGGATGTCACTGTGGCATGCTTAGAAGGTATTTGCAACGATCTTCTTGGGTAACTTGTCTTCTACGGGTCGCTTTAGAAAGTAGAATAACGGTGAACGTGTTCACGATATTTGTAGTGGCGTGAGATCCCTGAAGTTTACTCTAAAGAATACTTTGATATACTCTTGCCGGGTGTGATTTTGCGTTCGCGCCGCACGGTAGCGGACGTCGGGGTTGAACCGAAGCTCGAGTCAATTGTACCCACCGAGTGTATTCATTCGATCCACGGACGATCGAGTTGTTCAACTTTCGCGGAGACTTCTGAAAGCTGAACACCCGATCCGCTTGACTTCGGGATCGTCGGTCGCGCTTCGTTCGACA
Source organism: Perdita meconis (assembly GCA_030770465.2). Classification (NCBI taxonomy): domain Eukaryota; kingdom Metazoa; phylum Arthropoda; class Insecta; order Hymenoptera; family Andrenidae; genus Perdita; species Perdita meconis. Next base: position 1,499,943 of record JASKOS020000015.1, on the reverse strand, counting down.
CTCGAAACAGGGGTGGTTCGTGGAGAGACGATAATAAGGGACGTAAAGTGCATTTCAGGCGGTTTCAGATATACAATGATTTTTTTTTTTTTCGAATCGAATTACAAAATCGAAGCAGAGCTCGTACCAACGTCGTGTCGTCGTGGTGACATCAGCCGAGGGAAACAAATAAATAGGTGTATGTGCGGTTAGGTGTGATGCATACGTGTCACGATATACAACTACAGCGATGTTCCTTTCTTACAGTTAACGAGTTTTGCCGTGCTAACGATGAATTGCGCGTGGACACCTTCGAACCCGTGGTTCTCCGTCCGGTACAACGATCGAAAAGGAGAGCCGAGACGGGGCGAAACGCGAGGATTCGAAGAACGCCCGACGCGCGAAGAGGATCCGAGTGGTAAACGCTTTCAAACTGGTCGATAACATAATACATATAATGCCCCGTTCTGCCTTGGCTCCAAGAGCGTTCAACAACGAAGGAAGAGAACACAACGAATCACGAGGATTAATACAAAAAATAGGAACAATAAGCATACACAAGGAGGAACATGTACACATACATCGTCATGTACAAACGTAACGCGTAAGGAACTTTATACTAGAATAATTCATAATGTACGTAATCGTGCTGTGTTGATGTTTTCCTCTCTCCTCCCTCTTTCTCACTCAATTTCTCTCTCCTCTCGCGCACTTCCTCTTTCTCTTTTTCACAATCTCTCTCTCTCTCCCTCTCACTTTCTCTCTCTTTCTCTCTCTCTCTCTGTATTCTTTCGATACGTACGCGCGCGTGAGCGAGTCAGTTCATCGCGAGCGCGAACGATTAAGTAACAACTGTCTCTGGTGATCAGCGTCGCGACGAAGTGAGTCCATGCACACCGACGATGGAAAATGCTACTATAAAGGAAGGTCACACAATGATCGGACGTGGGTACGCGCTGTGCTGTGTGATAAAGAGCGACAATATTCTTATCAAGTGCTATGAGGGGTGGAGACGAACTGCTGTTATGCTTACAAAGAATTGCTGCACTGTGGTGTCGTCGACGGGTCGATTTGAAAATGTTTTAACTTATATCTGATTTTCAGTAGACCAATACTTTCACTTCTCCCTTTGTTTTTCTTCATGGTTTCGCTTTCACGCAGGGAAATAGTTTCTTTAGTAACAATAATAAAGGGCTAAAGCGCCTACAAAGATCTCACGTTTCGGGGCAATCAGGGCCTGTGCGTTGGCGTTTGATCGTTGGCTCCGCGCTTGAAAGTCTTCGAGTCTATGAGATGATTATCCCGTTTCTCTTTTATACACCCACATTCTCTTTCATCCCCCCAACCCCTATACTCGACACACCACACTCTCCTAAACCTCGCATACGCTTGCACAATACGTCGTACTTACCATATACCTCTTACAATATTTTTTCTCAATTTATATTCATTTATTATTCTATTTTAATTATATCAATACTGTTGACGGATAGAGATTCATTCACAGCTCGCTACAGAGCGAATGATCGTCTCTGCCGCAGCGCGTGGCATACCGTTTTACGTTCAACCTCGAATTCGATTCGACTTTTATCCCCCGAGAAGCGTTTCACCGCCAGTCTATCTTCCTTCTTCTATGTTATTATTATACGTTTTTGTCCTTTTGTTTGACATTAATGTTTTATCACACGCTAAAACGTTCAGCCTCCCGCTCCGAGAAATCGTTGCGACGCTCGCGTCACGGTGTCCCGGAGGGTCGTTTGTCAATCCGCGCGAAGCGAAACGTCTTTAGGTCCTCGGTTCCCTCGGTTCGATGGATTTGGAAACACTGCGCGACCACCTTCTCCCTTCGAGAGTCCGAACAGACGGTTGAAAACTTTGACCGAGGAACCACACGCGTCCATCCTCGGCCTCGACGACGTCCACGGTCGGTGTCACGACGCGCCGGATACTCGCGCGGCACATCGTCCTCCTCCTGGATCAAACTGTTCGGACACACACACCAGACGCGCACAAATTTCTGCACAGGGTCGCGTCCATCCACACACGTTCCTACCATAAACCGACCACGGACGATCACTTGTGACCGCGCTGAGCGAGAAAATACTCGATCTGCTGCAGGCAGATCAGCTGCTGCATTAAGCTCTGCAGCGGGTCCTGGCCCTGAGATTGAGGAGCTTGTTGCCCTTGCTGGAGCGGCTGCGTCAAGCCCCCACCAGCAGGCTGAGCAGCCGGCGGCAGCATCGTGCCCGCTGGACCCGACTGCTCGGCTAATAATTGCCGCTGAAGCTGTTGTGCCTGGTAGTGAGCCACAGCCATCAGTTCCGAGGATTCCATCCCCATGGAGGCCGCTGCTGCGGCGGCCACAGCCGCGGCGTGGCCCAGTTGCACGTGCTGCTGTTCCGTGTGATGGCTCGACAGGTCAGCTTGATGACAGGCCAGTGGATGCAGGCCGAGTTGCGACAGTCTGCTGGCCTGGGAGATAGGCGAGGCCAAGTAGGCGCCGGGGAGGCTAGGATTCTCGCCCCGCTAGGGAGCCACGTTCTTGGGCCTGCGCCCCCGCCGCCCCCTGGTGGGGGGGCGCGGGGACTCCTGGCCTCACTGGCTCACCGCGGGGCTCTTCTTATCCTGTTGCTGCTGACTGGCATCCTGCGTTCCCTGTACACCTGCTGACGCTCCTCCCTGACCGCCTTGCACTCCCTGAAACGTCACATACTCACTGTCACCCCACATCTCCTTTCGTTAAGAGGACTTTGACACTGATACTAGCTAACAGAGCAGAAATACGTAGAGTTTACTTGAAGAATGTTCAGCCTTTTTGTTTCTATAAACACGTGTCTCTACTCCAATTACTTATTCGAGGTATGCAGCGCTTAAAGAGCACTGAACAATAAGAATTTAAACCATGTCTCTAGGAAATTTCTTTAAATAGATAGAGCGTTAACATAGGACAAATTGATTACTAAAGAAGGATGGAACACTTACAGCGTTACATTCCTTTCTCAAGGAATTTTGATAGGGGTACAGAATTTAGAATTCAAATAACAATAACGTAGTTTAGGAGTCTAATAGTTAGACTGCGGATCTGTATGCATTCATGGCGATTTCAAATGTGTCAAATTGAAAATTTAATAGATTTTATAATTTTTAGGATGTAAAATTTTAATGAAGTTGCTTTTTATTCTATGCCCTTGAAAATATGAATTTGCATGAACATCCGCAGTCTACTAATAGTCAATATGTCTCAAAATATGAAGCATTGAAGTTTTCGACGTTTGTCTCAAGTTGCGAGTATCCTTCAAATAAACTCTCTATTTGCTCTGGATGTAAATTAAACTGTGAATCAAAGGAATAGTTACCTGACTACCAGGTCCTCCCTGTGGCGGTCCAGGACCGCGATCTGGCGGCCAAGAATTCCCTGGTGTGGGTTCCGCATGGAACTGGTGAGGATGCGGAGGTGGTCCACCCGCCGTATCGTGACTGTGCGGATCCAAACTATTCGCGGCGTCATACTGCGTATTCTCCAGCCTTGTAATTAACCGTTCGTCCTCATCACCAAAATCGCCTCCCATAAGCGACGGTTCACCCACAACCATTACATCCTGGATTAACAAGAAAATCAAAGAATCGTTATGACTATGTGTTCCGTTGTAACCGCAGTTTAAGTCACAGCTATACACAGTAGCTTAAGAGTCACTGAATCATGAAAATGTCACCAACGCTCCTTCTTTCAGCAAACCGAGGATGGATCTCAGACAAAGAACGGAATTCTCACCTGTGACGCCAGAGAAAAATTAGGCCCTGGCGATCTCTTTTTACTCGGTGCGGGTGGCGCATTGTTCCCCGGTCCCGACGCGCTAGCCTTTCGCTTTCTTCTTTTGCTAGCTGGCCTCTGGGATTCTGCAAGAACAGATTCGCAATGAGCCACGGGTGTTTACACGCGTACGACTACGACGCTAGCCATGTAGCAGCGCGCTAAGAAACTTCAGACCGCTACCCAGCATTGGACCTTTCTCCACATCAAAGGTCTCTGACACACACAAGCATGCATGCATCGGTGGACAGACAGAATAGTTACGTCTCTATGCATTGTCTCTTTCTTCACCAAAGGCTACTTAAGAGTAGTTTGCACTCACGTAGAATCTTTACAGAGAAACACGCTTTGTATCAAAATTATCGCGAATGCTCTTAGAAAAGCTCGGTTCCATCATTTCACCGACCATGAATGATACATGCAAGGGAGGAGGAAGGTACAGGAAGCACAGTGCGCACAATAACTCAAGACCGTTGGAGCTGTACGATTTCGCAGTAGTGCATACTTTATCTGAAAGCACTAATAATCATTGGGTGCGTTCAGCGAACTCAACAGTTGCGGAATTGTTGACTGATTTTACTAAATTTACTATATGATTTTACCTTATACGGTAAAAATTTAGTAAATTCACTCAACGGTTCCACAACTATTAAGTCCGCTTAAAGCAACCATTGACATTCAGACAATTGGTGCGAAATGTGAATTAACTTTGCTATAGGTATTTTGAATTTTCGCAATACTACTAAAACAAAACAAACGAAGCTAATAATGATCCCTTTCTGGTTCTGTTTCTTAACAATAAATTCTTAATAAACAAATTACATGGGTTGTATTAAACAAATGATTAATACGACTATTTTTCTTGTTGTTGTAAAGAATTAAGAGAAAGAGGATAAATCGAGAGATTAGATAGCGAGGAATGCGGAAGAATTGGCCGTAGAAAGATTGGAACCGAAGCTGATGGCGCGACAAAGAGTCGACGGCGAGTGGCCGTCGTTTCCCGATCAAAAACCAAATCCTGCGGTAGACTGGTCGGCCGTTTGGCTCCACTGGCTGGTGCTTCTCATGTAAAGCAACTGTTCGTCTACCTCTCTTACCCGGCGGGGCAACCATCCTCTGCCATTTCTGGAACAAGGTCGTCTTCAAGCAATCCCGCGGTGACAGCGCGTACGCCTTGTGCCTCGACATTAGCTCCTGCATCGGCTCCAAGATCACGCATAACTGCAACAAAACGGGATCGCTTATCATCAATTTGTCCTAGCTCGAATTTCACCTGCACACGCTTTGCGGTTCGAGTAACCGTCTCGACCGAAGGTGTGTCGATCTGTGTCTCGGATCGATCACTCGATGATCCTTCAAGCAAATTCGAAATAAACGCGAGGGTCATTTAATCCGACTTCGACATGGAACTTGCGCGCGCTATTAATATGAAAATTGTCGTATACAACATGTACCCGGTTGAAAATAAACTTCCTAAAATATATTCGGCCGGTGCGCGTTCCATTCGCGTGGCAAATTAAATTCGGTTTACGTACGCCGTAATAAAACTGAAATTCATTTTACATTATTATTATTATTATCGTCATGGCGAGCGCGTAATTTCCTGTCGGCCTTCACATTATAATGATGACAATTAAAATAATCGATGGAGCGTGATTGGATGGAAGGAGGCGTCGGGGCGGGTCGAAATTTTACCAATTTCGGCTCGATTTTAATCAACGGTCGATATCGCCGGCGCAATCAGCAATGCAATTTATTAAGAAAGAAATCATCGGACAGACTCGCGCGCTCGAAATTCGAAATTTCCTTCCGTGACAATCGGTCCCGGGCGTGTTTTCCCCAGCCTTCGATTAACGACACAACAATCGTTTCAGCGGCGCAGAGAGCAACGATACGCGCGAGTGAAAGCGCTTCCGAGCGTGCAAAGAAGGTGGATCGTAACCCGGATAACTCGGCTGTACTTTCGCGAGCCGATCTCCTCGCGATTCATGGCCCATTTAGTTCTTTTGCGTCCGATAGATTTCTATCGACTAAGCCTAGCCAAGACGCTACGCCACTCATGATCGCTCGATGTGAAATTTATTATTCGGCCTTGCGTTCGAGCTCCGGCGTCTCGTTACAATCGACCTGACAAGACAGCTCTAATGAAACGCGGATACGGCGCCGTGCCGGTCGGTAATCGAGGAGGTTCGGGTGAACTCGTAAAGCCGCCAGAGGTTGGCATTTTGAATTGCAGGGGGTTAACGCGTACGTACCCTAAGGTAGTTCAGGGTGGAATTGGTGATGCCCTGCCTGGTGATGTTCTTGCTGAGCTGCTCGAGCATCGTCGGGTCTTGCTGCATACCGACCATCGACCTAGGTACCAGCTCCTTGTGCGTCCTCACCGCCATGTGCCACGACTTTATCCTCATGAGGTCGTCGAACGTGAATTCCAATATTAATCTACCCTCCGTGCATACCTGCAAAACGAACAAGATGATAAACTTGAACGAGAACCTCTGACGAATCCCGAATGAGATGCCTGTCTTTGCGCGAAACGTTTACTTATTACGAGCTCGCTACTAGTTATAATAGGACTCCATTTACGAACATTCAATTTTAATTTATGACTAGACTGCGGATGTTTATGCATTTATGGCAATTTTTAAATTACAGAAACTTATGAGGGTATCTGGAAACAGAAAAGTACAATAAAATATCAAAAAAAAATATAATAAATTTTATAATATTTAGAAAATAAATAACACATTTAGATAAAATTCACTTACCGTTCTAACTCGATAAAAATATGGATTTGCATAAACTTCCGCAGTCTATTTATGACTAATGTACTGATCTGTTGAGTATCTATTCTCTGAACTATTAAATAATAGCTTTTATCAACACTTTGTTCCCATAACTATAAAGCCCTGTGTCCAAGTTCTCGGACACAGTTTTGGTAATTATCTGTTCATCATCCTGTTACAACTGGTTGATTGTACAAATTAGCAACTGTTATGAGAAAATGGGATGCGCAACATTTTTCGTAACATTTTCTTCTGAGATTTTCATCTGAATTGTCCGTTTTCACGATCCAATTTCTAGTTAGTTTTTGTCGGAACTAGAACTTGGATACAATTCTCGGACCGTGGACACAGGGCTTAACGTTGTAACTTATTAAACTTACTTTGTAACTACAATATGAAATAATCTTAAAACAAAGAAAATAACCAATCGAGCTTACATGTTAAATATTTTCGTCAGAGTTGAATATAGGCTCTTTTAAGGATATAACACTTTGATATTTAGTATACGTATCACTTTGTCTCATAAAACGACATAGAAAACCAAAGAAAATTTTACTTTTACATCCGGAAAATTTGAACTGTGGATTTCTATGTGAGAAATGGCAGAAATGCAAGTGAGATGGCAGTTAAGTTTCTGTTAAATGACAAAGCACTAGTGTTACTATACACAGGAAAATAACTTGCACGTGTAATGTCTTTACAATTTAGAAAATATGATCTGTCCCATTCAAAACTTGACCCTTTCATAGCACCTCTCCCCTAATATAAACTTCTTCAATTGCGAGTGATAGTAATGAGAATATCTAATGGAGATTATTTGAAGAAAAAATGTGGGATTATTACGAAGGAAAGAAACCAGTTAAAGACAGTTTCGAATCAAATTTGTTTAGATGTGTTGAAGATATTTACGAAACAACCCTGAACAATTTTAAGGGAACACCTTTACCCCATTTTAAAGAAATGAACGATTAAAAATGTGAAACTGCTAGAAAATATCAGCTGAAACTACCACATTTGTTAAGATTTCTTTCTCGAAAACGATAAATGCTCTTTGTGACTCGAATTATTGTACATATCCTCCTGAAAATTAAACTAATTATGTATATGTCCTGAACAAATGTTAGTGAATAATTACATGACAGTCAAAGTGATAATGGTTTGGGACGCAAGCAGAGTGAAATATAACTGATTTTCAACGTTTAAAAAGCTTGAAGGGATTCATATCCAAAAAGCCTTTAATTAGACTAAATTAATTTGTGTATAATATGAAGTATGAGACATTTAAATAAATATTTTAATGATAGAGAAATTGTATACAGATTGCACATTTTATGGAAAAAGTAGAAAAACATTGTGAAAAGTCAGGATGGAAGTTCTTTCAATAACATTTCACGCTACATTTTAATCTGAATATCAGTACAATAATTGGCATGAATTTATGGGACGATTTTCTCCTTTCTCTTACGTTTCCTCTTCGCAAAGCACATATTGATTTATCACCGTTAAGACTGATTTCAGAAAGATTGCGAAGGCTTCCAACGTGGATCGGGGTTTACGACGCGGACGTGACTTTTAGCAATTTTTAGGCAATTGGCTACAATATCTTTTTCGAGTCCTTATTGCAGTCATACTCATTTATGAATAGAAAAATCTCCGAATTCTAACTGTATCTTGGACGGCTTGAACGTTCCTCCCTGCTATTCGGAAGTAATTGCCGTATCGTAAACCCCAGGAAATGGGACCCTTCGCACACCATTCAACTCTGGGGTCGCTTTCCGAAATCCCGACACGTGTGCAACATCACTGCGCTGCAAGCCTGCGTGGCTTCTGCAGCAGACTACGAAATCGCAGAGGTTGCAAAATTAAGGAAACCCTCAAATACTTGCGTATAACCTTTGATAGATTAAGAACCTTGAATCCTTTATAAAGGGAAAGTTCGGAGATGCAAGCCACATATTTTTAATGATTTATACTGATAAAAATCACTTTGAAGTATGGAGCTTGAAGTGTTGAAGCTAATGACATTTGATTGCTTTAATAGATCACAAGATATTTCTGTCATTAGAAGACAAAACGAAGCAACTTACAGATTTTATTTTGAAACATCTGCATATAACGTATTGCATTCTATCGGCACTTTTACATAGATAATATTTCCCTGAGAATATAATTATGTATTTGTTATAAGTATAAGCAAATTCATATTTTCAAAAGCATAGAAAAGGAAGAACAACTTAAATACAAATGTCTTTTAGCTTCCACATATTATAAAATGTATTTTATTTTTGATATTTCATGTAGTTTTATATGTACGCATATTTTTATACATTTTGGCACATTTTAAATCACCATAATTGCATAAACATCCGCAGTCTACTTATAAGAATCCTTTTAATCCCAAAACGTCGAGTTTCGTATCTCAGATGGGCTCAAAATTTTGTAACATCAATCATATAACAATTATTTTTGGAATCATTATTACTTTATAGTATTTTATATTTACAAAACAGCAAGTATACATATTTTAAGTAAATTTTTAATAAAATACAACCGGGAAACTTAAAGTAATGGCTTGAATTAATTGCTGTAGCAATTGAATTAAAAAGTTCCCGTTGTCAGGGAGTTAATAGTACTTAAAAGATGTCATTCTGCCAAGCAGAATTCTACATCGTGTAAAAAAACCCAGAAAGAAAGTCTGTATCTTCATCATGTCTGCATCGATATCTGAATCATTAGTGACGTGAATTGTTGAATGGAGTTATTTAGATGAAGTCACAGAGAAGTTTGTTGCTCTGGATGTATTTTAAGACGGTTTTCACGTTTTCTAAATTGCGGAAGGATTCCTGTAATTTTTTGGGGTGTTGAATCAGGTTTCGAGCCGTTTCAATTTCTTTGCAGAACGTTATTATCTGTTCGAGGGTTAAGGGACATTGGCAGATATCACAGTGAGGTGGAGTTGTTCTTTTTGGGAGGAATTGAGGACCTTGCAGCAAGAGGGAAGCAACTCCATTTTTTTAAATTTCTTAGTTGTGATGTATAATAAACGTAAAGCAAATTTGACACACTAAAGCATCACCAATGCTATTTAGTGGTCTTGTTTCAATGTTGAGGCAAAAGAATAATTTACAAACACTTTTTTCTAATTTACTTCGAAGTAGATAAAAATGGAGTTGCATCCCTCTTGTTGCAATATTTTCTATTGTATTCTGTACCTTGTATGGGCAATTAAAATGAAATCTAAATGCATGTTTCGACAATAATGGCATTGCAATTTCATCGCGAATCCTCAAGCAAAAGTCTTCCTTACATTCCGCAAACGGATAGCTTCCATGAAATCGTTTAAAATAAGTGACTCTGTAGCTTGACGTCAATAGACCGAATAGGAATAAGAATGACAGCGAAGGGGAAGCTTTCCCTAAGCAACTGACAGATGTAAAAGGCAGTTATGCAAAAGGTTGTGGAAGTGCAATGCTGTTGCAAGGAAAAGGAAGTCGGGGATATGGTCTAAGAAGCGAAGAGTGAATCAGGTGTTCGGTGTGATTCGAAGCATGATTCCGTGTCCCTTGGACGGAGAAATTTGAATTGATAGCGCGATAATGAACGCCGGTTTGCTGGAGGAGCAAGTAGTTGGAGGGTTCTTGCGGTGGTTACAGGAGAGGCTCTCAACAGTTTCATCAGGCGGGTTCCGATAACGCGAAACACATATGTATCTTCTTACCTTCGTGAACATCGGTTTTCCGTGATGCGTGACCATAACGCAGTGATCACAGTCGAGGGTTATGCTGGTATTGTGAAATGACTCCTTCGGGTGCTTCAAATTGTAGTAAAGTTCCGTCACTCCGCCCTCAAATATTGAACGGAAGTACCTAGGTATTAATGTCCTGCCTATCGCTGAAAGAACACGAACAAAGGTGCCATTAGAGATTTGAAAAATAATCAGGAGCAATTTTAACCTGTTAACTGAGCCATTTGCCGACGGAAAGCCGCTCAAGCATTTCTTGAAATTGTCTATTTAAAAATGAACGAAGGCCGATCCGCCTCTGCAAAATATTTTCGCGATAAACCAATACGTTTCATTCGATGGATAGGAATTTTCACGCGAGTTTTCTTATCCGCTTTAACTAACAAGTTAAAAATTTAAAAACTTCACCCAGGTATTTCTAACTTTTCAAATTTCCGAAGTTTTCTAGACAATTTCTATTTCGTTCACAAGTTACTCGAATTTTCAAATATTAGGCAAAGCTTATTTTTAATAGGATTTTTACTTTATTCGTTCAACTCAATTATTTCAAAAGTAAGAAGCCAAAAATAGTAAATAAATTCGAAATTACATCGGTCAATTAATAAATAACACATAATACTTATTAATAAATAACACGGAACGCAGTTTCATAGCTTTTTCACACTACCATGTTATTATATTTAATCACCGTTTGCTGTACATTACACGACAATCGAGGAATTCATTAAGGGCGTCGCGGCGCCCCTCGCGATCGCCGATGTATGTACTGTAACGTCGTTGGTTGTTTACCGGAAACACCGTGAAAAGAGGTCGATAACAACGCGATATAGCGGGTAGAAGACGGGGAAAAAATATGGTACACAGAGGCGCGGATATAATGACGAGGGAGGACGTGTCCCCAGGAAAAAAAAAATCGGAAAATTCTGTTTCAAGGACGTAGGAGGTGGCTGGCGCATCTTATTGCATCGGTAATGCTTATCGCGAAGCTGTCGTTTGTACTCGGGCCGATGACGCGATGTGACATGTAATCACGTTGTTACCGTGCATTCAGAACCGAGGGGAAAGAGGAAGACATTAAAATCCACCGGCTGCAAAATTGTTCCGTAGTGGCGGATCATTATTTAGAACACGCGCGACGAGACGCGCGTGCCGTCTCTCGGAAAGGAATCAAAATGTTTGAAATTTCCGTAGAATCTTTCACCGCGGACGGGACATAAAAGTAGATCAGGCTTGTCATACTGTAAATTTATGACCTTAGTAGATTGACACAGATCTGGGCATTTGAAGTTTACTTTAGTTTTTCTAAGAAAACGTATGTGCAAAAAGATTGCAGTTCGCAGTAAAAAAATTTGAGAGACTGATAAAATTAACGCATTGTGTGGGTGTGTTTTGTCGATTGCAGAAAACTAAAGCCAGATTCACACTAGCGGTTACGGGTCCGGTCAGATCACGTCAAACCAGACGCCGGTCAACTGACTTCACATATAAGAGTTTTTACATACGAGCGACAACTCGCGGGGTGATCAAAATTCGATTTGGTGATCTGCAATCGATTCGGCGACCAACATAATCAACTGGACTGATCGTAGAAGGATGACCGCGGTCATCCTTGACTTGATCATCAAATGGGTTCCTTAATTGACAAGTGAAGTACGTTTCTTTTCTTAGTATTAAAAAAATTGGACTTTTAATACTTTATAAAAATTAAGAACAGAATGTAGCTTTACTGTGAGAAAATTAAATAAAAGAATAAAAACTGTTGCAACATGATTCAAAATAAAAACTACATTTTTTCAATAGTAAATGAATTCGCATTATTAATAATAAACTAGAGTTATTATTTCATTTCGTTCTGTAACGATTTTATTTATGATGCAAATCTGACTCTTATTTTTTTACTAAAATAAAAAAAAATATATACAAATTTAATTAATAGATGATTTAAGTATTCTTAATATTATTTATTTTGTAGCACTCATTTTTTTTTTTTTTTTTTTTTTTTTTTTTTTTTTTAAATTTCAGATTTTCACCATTTGTCAATTAAGGGGCTCCAATGTGAACTATCGACAGTCAAGAAGAAGCATGGACGACGAACAGTTAATAGATTTTGTGCATAAATATACCGAACTTTACAATTATAGTCATAAAAAATATTAATATAGGATAGTGAATGCTTATATTCATTTTCAGATATTCTAAAATATTTATAAAATTTGTAATTATCCAAATGGCTATGTACAGTAAAAAATTCTCCTTCATCCTGACGATTCCGCAGAATCTGATGTATCCAGAGTCGTCGTATTTTTGCTCGTACAGTAGAATTTCGATTATCCGACTAAATTATTTTCGATTTTGATGGTCTAAAATTACAATTATTTAAAAACAAATTACATGTAAGAGTAAGAAAGTAGGTCTTCTACTAAAACTTAAACTATGATTTAATAATGGTCTACTAATTATTGGAATTTTATATTGCAAGTGTCAAGTCGGTTAATCAAAGTTCCATTATACTACTGTATCCTCCTCATGTAAAATTAACACAATATTTTGAGAACGCCATTGTTTCATTTCCCAATGAACGGACAAAGCAGAAGGAGGCTGCGATAGGATTTGATTATTTCTGATCGTCTAGAGTCTAAATAGTACGAATGTCTTGGCAAAATCCTGCATTTTGACTGATCGTGATTTGATCACACCGTGACCACTAATGTGAATCTAGCTTAAGTCTTGGTTTTATCTCTGAAAATATAATATAAGTCTATAATATATAAGTATAATATAAGTCTAAAACAATTTGGAAGATGAGTAATCAGTACGATTTACGTTTCCTGCCATAATAAGTAAAAATAGAAGTAAAGATAGTGGCGATCACCTTGAGAGACAAGAAAACGAGTACTTTTTCAGACATCACCGTACTTGAAGTACTAAATCTTATCTTTAGTCTCAAAAAATTAGACCACGAAGATTTATAATAAATACATCTACTTGTATGCTCCTGTATTCCGATTTTTGATGAATTTAACCCTGTTGCGTCCTTTGGATCCTTTTTGACCCAATCACGCCTTTCATTTCTTTAAATAACTATCCTAATTTTAAGAAAAATATAAAGAAATTGATGTTAATGTTATTTCGTGACATTCTATACAAATTTAATTGTTCACGTTTATAATGATGTGCTAATAATTGAAATTCTAATAAATCATATTTTTTAAGAGGAACGTAGCAAGATTAAATACAACTTCTCATGATGATTCGTCCGGGGTGAAAAGGATCGTAAGATACTCTAAAAGATTTTCAAATGTACTTACTGTATCTCTTGGGACCATCTTCCAAGCAAAACGCGAGGGTTAAGGTCGCATCGTCCTCGAAGAATTCAGTCGCGAATGCGTCCCACCAGAGGTTGTCACTTTCCTGAAACAGAACAAAATGCAGGTTCGTGATTAGCGATGTTCACTGACGAATTATGATTTCGCATAGGCGATCGTGTTCCAACGATCGTATTTTAACGCGAATCGAACGTCCAGCGGCCGTTTATAATTCCAAAACATCATTGTCCCGATCGGCAAACAGAGTATCTGTAACGCGAGCACGCTGCTCTCAGCTTGCAACTTCCGTCGCGAGTGTGTCGACGATCGTTTGCAAACTCTCGTCGTGGCTGGGAGGATCGTGTGAAGCCCACTAGGACGAGATTTGTTACAGTCTTTGGAAGAAATCGAAAGTACTCTTTAAGTTACCCTTAGTAAAAAGTTTTCTACCAAATAATTCGGAACTAGCTCTAATGAGGATCTTCAAGTGTGGAATGTTATTACACAAATATAAAACATGGGGAAACTAGTCTGCTATAGAATATATTTAAAAAGTAGTCAAACTTTTCGTTTCTTGCTAGAAAAAAATAGTAAAGAAACAAAGGTTATGTGAAAAAAAAGTATTTGTTTGTCTGAAGATCTGAAACAAAGTTTTCCATCAGATAAAATATAATAGATGAAACAGTATTTTATTTAATATTTTTATTACCCTAATATGATACGCTTTTTCTTCAATTCGCTATGGTATTGTTTCTAGTTGATCAAACACTTTTTTCCTTGTAACATTTTACTCTCTCGCTATGTTCTTTTTTTATCACAAAGGTGAATTTCTATTACTTTTTTTATTTATGTCACGCTAAACTACATTAACTTTTCCACGTGTTTGACAGCACTTTGCACTTCAAAAACATTACTATCTATAATCAGTTTCGTACTATATATTGCGTTTTTAATAGAGGTTCTTTTTAAATATACTTTTGTTTCCAATACGGGGACATATAGTTATTTATAATAGTTTAAAAATTAATAGAATGCGTATTGACGATATTTACTCATTTTAAGGGCAAATAAATATCTTTAATACTTGTTGAAATTACTATCATTTTTTGTTCCATCTCTTCTCATAATTAATTTCAATGTGAGTCATTAACAAATTAAGTTATTGTACTTAAAAAATTGTAACGTAACGTGTAAAGATTATATGTAGATGTAGATTGGAAGTAAATATATTTTTTAGTAGAAATAAATTTACTTTGGTAACCAGCAGTATCTCTTTTTAAAGATGTACATTCTTACCAGCTACATTTTCAATTTAAAGTTTAAACTCTAAACAGTTCTTGTGTAGCATTGAATATAAACACGTTATTTTTACAAACGAAAAACTGTATCCAAGCAGTAGAAACATAATAATTTTTAACATTTTTTAGTGTCAATATTATTATAAAAAGAGTTCATTATAATTTGAGTTAATGTTATTAATCGGAAAAATCTTCATTACTTGAACTACAGTTAAGAGACAAATAACGTTATTTAGTAAGTTCAAAATGAATAGAAATTTTTAATAATTCAACCCTGTGACATATCTTAAAGAGTAACGATCAGGTAGAAACATTTACATACATATATTTTTCTCCGTGATACCGATTATATTGTTAGCAACACGTGAATAGCGAATGAAATTTTCGTTATTGATAATAATTATTAGCGACCAAAAAAGAATTACAATCATTTGTAACGGCTAATAGCGATCACTGAGGCCCAAAATGAAAGAGAAAAAAAAAATTGTTATTCTACGACCGATTTGAGTAAAGTTTATAACAGTTTCGAACTTTGACTTTATCGCGAACGTTCTTCGTTGTACTGCCCTATCTATTATTACCTATGTGTCTATAACAAACACGTATTATCGTAATTTGACGTGATTATTGCATCGCGGAACGAAGTAAGCACAATTCGTCCTTGAAAGCATTCCGTTTCCGGAGTGCACCCTTTCAGTTTCTGCAGCGCTCGGTGCAACACTGCACCCACGCATCGAAGGCTGTTTCTAATCTTGAAAACGCGCGTTCAAGGATACAAGACCAGGTTCTATTGCACAGAGCCGCAACCTGTCGAATTTCACGCAGCGTTTCTTATCACTGTCGAGCGTAATAATTCAGCAGCACGTTTATCAGTTGGTGTGTTACGTTCCATAGTTCAGCACCTTTTTGCGCGAGGTGACGAACCAAAGTTACGACGTAAAAATTTTAAGCGTTCCCGTATCGACGCTATAAATATTCATGTCGCAACAAACGGGAACATACAGGGTGTCAGCGTTGTACATATAGTGGCAGCGTGAAAGAGGGTGACTATACATATGACAAATATGAAATAATGTTTGCTGATTGAAGCTATATTTTTCAAATACGTCGCACTGAATTGAACAATACTGTACAGGTTCTTTTAAAAGTCTAGTGTATGACTAGTTTTATCACTCGCAGACTAGAAATAATGAAATTTAACATAATATCGAATATAATAAGCATCAGCTTGTTTATAATTTTCGCAAAACAGGACATTTTTTTTAATGAAAGTCGAAAGAGTAATAGTGTCCTGATGAAAGAGTTACAAACAATTATAAATATTATTCAGAAAGGTTGCATGTAACGAATATCTTTTGCACTTAGATTTTATTCATATAAATAATTTTTATTATCTTTTTATTGTGTATAAACGTCGGTTTGGTTTGGTTTGTTTGGTTATTCATAATTTACAAGAATTTATCAGGGAGAACTGTAGAAAATGATTCTTTAAAATGTTTTTGAATAGGTTCAAAACTTTAAAATGATTTATTCTAACTATGATATTATAACCTAGTCGCACTTTAATAATTAGACTGCAGATGTTTATGCAAAATGAAATTTGTACAACCACAGCTAAATAATTGGAGCTTGAATAACTGTATTATTTTATATTTTCGATATTATAACTTGTATTACATTTTTGATATTTTGTGTATTTTGATCTCTGTTATGTATTAATTTTACAGATTTTTGCATTCTTAAAATTCTCATAAATGCATAAAAATCCGCAGTCTCTTAATAACTGACTAGATCTGGTCTTGTATGTCTTGCAAAGTAGTATTATTTTATCAATATTCTCACAAATATTTAATATTTTTACGTAATTAATATCATTATTAGCATGTTTCTCACATTTAAATTTAATCCTAGATAGGTTACACATCGTATTACAATTTTCAACCTCTGAGTAATATTCTAAAATTAATAAACGTTTAAACACGTGTGTATATTTGTTTTCTCCATCACTATGATGAAATGCAAGTTATCCTACGTAATGCTAGATATGTATATCTAATGACAACATTTATATCCTCGAAAGGGTTATTTTTTACAGCAGAAAATATTATAAACATATAAAAATACAATAAAACAAATATTTTAAATTGAGTATTATATTAAAACAGTTGCAAGAGTAAATAACATTTGTAAGGACTCCCTTTGTAGTTTGTACTCATGAAATTACAATTCTACATAATTTTCTTAAAATAGTTTTACGAATTCAATCAAATGGTAACAGCTTCCTGACTCTCATGATTCGATTAGCAGGTATTTGTAAAAGAATCGATTTACTCTTATATCGAACTAGTAAAATAAACAGTTTCAACTAGCCCCTCCCGCTACATCAGAAAAAAGTAAATAGATTTTCAAAATATGTAGATATTTATTCTGAGCACGGATTATTTGAATTTTACTTTTAATCTTGCTATCACTATTACCAACGCTTGATCAGAAATTGATAAAATGCAATTGCAAGTATGGTACAGTTGCAGATGAGTTAAACCTTTCTAGGAAACTAAATAGAAGCTATGAAATATTATTTTTTACAGTTCCCTTACAAAAAATCAAATTCCATCAATTTTATTAGTCATACATCCCATAAGTAGGGTCGTTTCTTGTTTTAATTCTGATTATAAAGCGAAGACAATTTTTAAATAAGGATCTCAAAAATCATCTGAAGAATAGAAGTTGATTATAGAAAACTTAATTAATAGACTGCGGATTTTTATGTATTTATAACAAATTTCAATATGAAATCCACAGACTCTAAAACATTCCAAGTATTAAAAATAAAGTATATGTTACATTATATGTATATGTATAAAAAATAAGACGCATTGTTATTAGATTCAGCTCTTTCTTTATATCTACAAAAATATTAATTTCTATAAAAATTTTTAGTCCAGTGGTTATATGTATACAAAAATAGAATAAAATATTTTGCATTACTTATGGGAAGACCTAATTATTTTCTCGTTATTGCATGTTTTTATAAAATGTGAATAAAGAAATGAATAACTGGATGTAGAAACTATTGCAGCAGCTGTAGCAAAGATATAGGCCATTGATAGTTTCAATTTATATGATTTTATCGTTTTCAAAAAAAGAATAGTATCTGCATTATTCATAAGATGACCTAATACTTATTTTCGCACAAGGATTTATTTTATCTGCAGATCATATTTACCGTCGCATTCTATTATACAATTATACGTACAGTGGAATCTCGATGCTTACAGCCGAACCTCGTCTGCAGCATTCCGACAAGAAGTGATAGACGTGATTACTCAATAATAAGAATAAAAAAAGTAAACAAACGATAGCAACAAAGGTTCAAAAATCTTTTAATATCTGTCATAGTCTGCAATGTATGCTTAGAAACATGTATTTACAATAAATTCTTAATAATAAAAAGGTAAATCTAATCTTTTTTTCTATTAGGTTGTAACATATATTCGTCACATTTTTATCGGTTGGTAGCGTACATTGTTTATTCGACTTTAGACAATCAAGTGTTATAGATGATTTTAAAGTTTAGATTTCAGCGATTATTTCAGTGAAAGCAGTTTACAGTAGGTGGCCTTTAAAGCTTTTTATAAATGTTTCTAAAGATACATTTTCACGTGACACCAAAAGCCATGATTTTTTATGTCATGACACCGTGACACTAAAAATTCGTGGTATTGAAGTTAATGTCATTTCAACGCGAATTCTAGTTTTCACGATCACGAAAGTCATGAGATTTAGTGTCATGGCACTAAAAGTCGCGAATTACTATCACATAAAACGTACCTTAAGGGGGGAATTTCTTTTTTCTTGGTCGAATATATTGATTTTTTGGCATTTTATTAAGTAACACAACTTTTTTTATTGAATTCACTCGAAAATACAGTTGAAATCAACCACGGACTCAACGTATCGCGAAATTGCGGTTGACATAATATTTTCTTTAGTTCATGTAAAATTAAAAATTCCAATGTGGTTTTATTTTATACACTTATAGTTATTGTTCGAGCTACAACGACACCAAAATAATTATTTTTCAAAAAATGGTAACTGTTCACATCCAAATGTTCGATTTTACTTCCGAAATTGCTCAAACTTTTGCTAATTAAAAAAAAAATATATACAACTTATCGCTTTACGTGTACATCGAACGATAACTACATATAAGTGTATAAAATAAAACCACGTTGGCGTTTTTAATGTTATATGAACTAAAGGGCAAATATCATGTCAACCGTAATTTCACGATGCGTTTAGTTCATAGTTGATTAGAATTCTATTTTTTACCGAAAAAAACTATGTAACTTACAGTTTTGTTCATTACAAGAATACCAAAAAATTCATGTTTTCCACCAAGAAAAAAGAAATTCTGCCTTAAATGCCAGAAATTAAGGAACATTTTCGGCACAATTCATGTGGCATCCAAGTATCCAGCTTCTTGATGTCGATGAACCGTAATGTTGCGTGACGAACGTAATCGTTACGTGACGATTACCAACGATTAGAGCTTTAATTTTGTCAGAATCTCTGGTAACAGAACACCCAGTACAGGATACATTTTGAGATCCAAATTTCCATCTCCAAATGTCCAAAATAACTTTCTGCATATTCAATCGTCTATGGCCTATGGTCTATGGTATCATCTCCATTTATTGAACGTATCTTTTAACATGTTTATAGTGCATTTTTAGCTTACGGGTAATAAAAGAAGAAATATTCTTAAGAAGGTAAGAAATATTCTTTAGATCCTGACACTTAAAAAAATTTATAGAAAACTTTAGAGTTCCCATATCGTAAAATTCTTTCACTAGAATAATCGTTAAAATTTAATCCTTAAAATCATCTGTAATACCTGATGGTCTAAAGTTGTTGTCGATTCGAATAAACAATGTATGCCACCAACCGATAAAAACGGAACAAATGTTAACAATCTAATCTTAACTAAATGTATTTTAAATACTGAATCAGGAATGATCATATTGCTGACTGTATTCAAGATTAAAGTATATAAATCCTTTCACAGTTCCAAATATATTCATTCGGTCTATTAATAACTATCTACTAAATAATTGGTCAATTAAGGTCGCTTTTAAATTCGCTCAAATTACCTTCGGTCACAGAGTTCAATTATAAAATCGTAAAGCAAAACCGCAAAGCAAGTGGTTAAAGCACCTGACAGGTTGCCTCGACAATCGCAGACATTCCCAGCCCCCGCGTACTACAAGGATCGAGGTTCCACCCTGATTCCGCTGCACCTGCGTTATCGAGAGTCGTCAAACACGCCGACTTTGGTCGCAGCTCAGCCCCCGTGGCTACATTATACATTGGCCCCCGTATACATTGACCTTTATTCAGCGCCAATCGAAGCGAACCTGTTTTGTTATAGGTTCAAGGTCCGCTTTTCCACGAGCCAACTAATTGGCCGCCCCGATCTTCAGTCGGTTTACACGATAACAACGCGGTTCCTCGATCGAACGCGCCCGATACGCTGGAAAAAGACGATCGCACCGTCGAGATTAACGATCGACCTTGCCAGCCTCGCGGCGACGAGCGACCGTCGAATGAGAGAAGGCGACGGGTGCCGAAGCCACGCGCGGGAAAATAATAATAAGAGCAGGGGGGTGCAGGAGCGAGGGTGAAGCTGGATGCATAATTGAATGAAAGCGCAGCGAACGAGCGCGGCCAGCGCCAAGGGGTAGTTCCTGCGACTGAGAGGGGGATGAAATGCTATAATTTCAAGCCAGACAGTCATGCGTTATTCAGAGGCCGGCACGGGCCCTTCTCTGTCTTCGCTTCGTCCTTTGCTCGACACCCTTTTCTGGTCCACGCCATTCTCCTTCCCGTTTTGACCCATGGAATTCGAAAAGTCTACTGGCCCGGAGGACTGGGCCAAAAATTTCCCGTATTTTGGGAGATTCAATTCTTTTTGATGCGATTACGTTGTTCATTCTTTGACTTCAACACTTCAACCCTATTGCGGTTTTTGGGTCTTTTTCACACAATCGTGGATTTTGCATTACTTTTTTTTACAACTGTTTCAGTTTCCAGAAAAATCTGAGGAAGTTGGTATCATTCTTTGCGCTTCTTGTTTTTGAATCTCAACTAGAAATTGTGCACGAACTTTTGCACTCGCCTAATACATTAAAATAATTTTATTTTGCGCGATTCAATAATGACATATTAATAATTAGACTATGGATTTTTATGCAATTTCATATATCCCTAGAATTAAAACTACAATTGTAATTTAAATCGATGTGTGTTTATATTCTAAATATTATAAAATGTATTTTATTTTTTACTTTTCAAATATTTTTATATCTACGAATTTTACATGTAAGTTTTTGCAAATATTTAAAATTGCTATAAATACACAACAAGCCATAGTCTACAAATAATAAAATTCAATTTGTATTGGATTTTTTGAGAGTTAAGTGATTACATTCAAATAGAAGCATAAGAAAGATACAGAGTTAGGATTTGCAGAAGAATATTCAAGTAAAAATCTAATTAAATGTTATGAAACCAATTATGGTCTCCGTCCATTTTTATACGCCAATTTTATATCCCTATGTTTTTCCTTACTGTTTCCCACAGTCGTTAAATTGTTGACTCCACTACCGGAACATACCGGGTCAAGTGATTTTATTCAAACTTTAGATGTAATTTTCTCATAAATTACTAAGTATCTGCGGCTATAATTACGGTTACATTTATTATAGATATAGACTTAACACCCTGCCAAATTTCATTGAAATCGGTGAGGACCACATGTGAAGCTTCCCTTGTTAGACCGGCTAGCTCGTGCGAACTCGCGGAGAGGTGGGCGTGGGTTATGAGCGAGGAACAAGGATCCGCAGAATTTAGCTCCCACGGCGCAAGGCGAATAATTCGAGACACGTTAGTTAGTAACAAAACGAATCTATTGAGGCCTCAAAGTAACATGAACGAGTAAGAGAAACGACAACAGTGTACACCTTGGCACCGGTCGCCACGCGGCGGGATCGTCTCGCCGGATTCTTTACAATTCGCGAATTTCGCCGCCTCGATACTCGATACCCACTCGTATTCGAGAGTCGAATACGAGCGATTCCCCTCGGAACGCGACTATCGAAAGACTTCAACGATGCAGCTACTCGATACCAAAACCAGGAAGGCAGAAGGAGGTCCTTACCCTTCGATACTCCTGAAGGAACAGGACGAGCCGTTACGTGGGCTCGCGCGAGATCCCGATCGCGTCCCCCCACCCCTTGGGCCCACCCGTATTGGTTACACGCGCGCGACATCGATTATCGCCCAATTAGAGCGATCCGCGGAAGACGGTGTCGGACGCTGGCTCTCTCTGGCTTCTCTTTGCGCAATCAGTCCGCGGTTTCGGCCGTTCCGAAGTGCCCCAGGCTTTTGCATCGCCGGGAGAGGAACGTCGGGACTAGTGTAGCCAACTCCCCTCGACGCAGACGACGCAGATCCGAGATCCGTGGCCCTGCCGGTCCCCTGCGACGCCCTCTAAAGTCGGGGTCCCATTAGAGAAAAGCGCGGCGCGCACGGCCCTGACAATCACCTGAAAAAGTCGATTTTTACGAGCAGACTCATCCTGAAGTACCAAGCGCGCCTTGACAGAGTACTTTAAGTACTTCAGGACGAATCTGCTCGTGAAAATCAACTTTTTCAGCTGGTTTTCAGGACCGTGCGCGCCGCGCTTTTCTCTAGTGGGACCCCGGCTTAAGACCTCACTCCTCGGAAGTCCCCAAAGGGCAGTGGGACATCCATTTGAGGCAGGTTCGTCCCGGTTGCCAGTCCCCGAAAGGCAACGTCCTTTCCTAGCCGTGCTGATTGCCGAAGAAGCCCTGGCCAGCAGCAGTACGCACGCACGCACGCGCGCGAACAATTTGTTCAAAATAGGCTAAAATAACCCCAATGACTTTGAAATATGAAGATCTGCCAAAAAATCGATTTTAGATTTTCGGGGTTATTACAATAACTTCCCTATAAATCGGGAAGTTAAATAGCGGTTTACAGTTTATCAATTTATCATGCATTAGATTATTTTCTGAAATTATGCAATTAAGAGTTGGTTGAATTTTATTTTTGGTTCTTAATGTGCTTCCAGTACATTCAACTTCAAAACTTCTTACTCTGACATCAAAAATGCTTTGACTGCGATATTCGAACAGATTTCGCAATCTCAGCGTATACTTTCTAAAAATTGTAGTAGGTATCTATTAGCACTTGATTTGCAACTTGGATCCAGTAACAAGCTTACAAGTTGCAAAAAGCAAACGTCTGGCTAATTAATTCGTTATAAACTCTGAAGATTAGATGAAATTAAGAAATAATTTCAAGGAAATCTCGAATTAGCATCAGTAAGAAACATTTTTTAATTCATTTTGCATGAAACTTATATAGAGTCATCAATTTCTTGATACAGAAGTTTAAACATCGCATCAAGCTCATATAGTGAAGATTTTTTCGAATCGTTCAAACGGATAACGCGAACCTAAAGTTTCCCATACACCAACGCGAATTTTCCGCAGCGGAATATTCACAGCGATAAGCGGTATGTATGTTTATACCATACGTATGTATGTATGTATTTTAACATCCGCTGTCACTGCGGAAAATCCGCGTTGGTGTGTGGAGAACTTAACTCTGAAAGAAGTCCGCGAAATTGCCAGAAGAATTGACGAATATCCGTTGGTCAAAAGATCAAAATCGTGGAACACGAACCCGAATCTTCAGAATCGTGGAACACAAAGTGCAGAGGGCGAAAGGGTCGCGTTGCTCCCGTCAAGTCCAAGCAGTAAGCAGACAATCGGTTTTTAGGCAATAGCAGCGCGGCCGACGAAGATTTATTTCGGCACGGTAAGCTTCGCGCCGTGCCAAATCAAGCAAACTGTTGCCACTCTCGCGCGAATTGATATTTCTGGCAAGCGTGCGGCTCCATAGCAAGCTAAAATCGTCGAAGAAAGGCCGAGACGATCGAAATAGACGGGGAATCGAACGAGCGGGAGAGGGAAAAGGGTTCTGCTGAGACCGGAACACGGATGCCAAACGTTAAGTAATATCTCGAGCGGAATCAAGAAGAATCTCCTTTTGAGAGGAACAAGAAACGAGGCAAATTAGCAAATCAGTGCCTGTAACATCTCTCGCGAATTTGCGAATCCGATGGAAGCAATCGGATTTGACCAAAGACAACTGTAGGGTATCTCGCAATCAATAGCATGGGTGATGATTCTGTATGAAAGAATACATCAAAGCACAGACCAAAGTACGGAAATATATTTTTGGGATTAGTTTACGTGTTGACAATTGAATTCTGTTATAATGAAAGACAATGCGAAAATAAAAAGAATTATAGCTCACGTAGGAATTCCCTTTGTTTTAGAGATAGTTATCTTTGAATTACTATTAATTAATGTAATGAATAGACTTCAGATTTTTATGTAAATTTATATTTTTATAGGCACGGGTAAAAAGTTGAAACTTGAACAAAAATGGGGTTTGTCTGTTAAGTGTTATGTGCATTCTATTTTTAATACTTTGCAGAGTTTTATATACTAGATGATTATAAATGTACCAATATCTGCAGTCTAGTAATGAAGTACAATTTTTTATGTTGGAG
Organism: Perdita meconis; assembly: GCA_030770465.2. Taxonomy (NCBI): domain Eukaryota; kingdom Metazoa; phylum Arthropoda; class Insecta; order Hymenoptera; family Andrenidae; genus Perdita; species Perdita meconis. The sequence goes on along the minus strand of JASKOS020000015.1, from coordinate 1,475,355 downwards.
TGGCAAGATTAAATTATAGATACATTCGTGGTTAAATTATGGTTTACTCTGCATTCATCTTCTGAAACTCCTCGAGTATCAAATATTCAATGCGTTTGAAAATGAAATATCCAAGGAAGACACTTTTATTTTATATTTTTCGGTCACTTGTTAGACTTTTTATCAATTGAGAAATTTACATTTTCTTCTAAAAATTAATTTTTCTCTGTTTAGGCATTGGTATTATGGAAGTATGGTATAGACATTAAATAGAATCTTCAATGAATTCCGTTTGGAGACCTTTTTTTAAGACCTTTTTTTATCATCATATAGTGTAGTTTTAAGAACAGGAAACTGTTTAATTGTTTTAGTGAAACTCATTTTCTTGCATTTTACAACCTTCATAGCTTCCATTTGAAAAAGTCTTTTTCGCGGAATAATTGAGAAAAATACAAAAATTGTTTCTTAAACGAAGGTAACATAATATTCATTATCTTGTTCATACTTCAAAGAAATTGAACCAATTCAAGAAATTCAGTGCAATATATAATGTGCCTGAGAACTGCCTGAAATACAATACAAGAATCATCTAATAAGAAACTGAAAACATCTTATGCCAAAGAAATGATAGAAAACTTTTGAATATGACGGTAATATTTTCAATAGTGTAGTTATAATTAGATTTTCAATAAAGATTTTAGATAAAAAAAATATTATTTAACTACAGGGTTCCATATCACTGCTTCTTAATAACTTAAGTGTTCATAAAAGTTTCGAATCTATTTGATTAGGTTTTATCCATTGCAATTCTCAAGGCCGCATTTACCAAAGCTGCAACCTCATCCTTTTATGGGTGCACATTTTATAGTTTTGCTCCATATAAATAAAATAAATTAAAATACATATTACTAAACATTAAATTCATAATATAAATACTAGGAGCTGTTGAAAATTGTTTCTCTGATTGAAAATAGTATTTTCGATTCGATTATCCATTTTCAAATTTCCAATACTCCAACTTTAAACTCTCAAATATTCAATTTTAACATTAAAAATTTCTAAATTTTCCAATTTTTAACTTATATTTTCTAAATTGTCAACTTCAAACCCTCAAATTTCCAGCTTTAATTCGAAAAATCTTTAAATTGAGAGTCTAAATTGAAATCTTAAAAATTCTTCAAATTTCTTTTTTGACTCTTCAAATATTTAATTTCAACGTTTCGAATCTCCAATTTGAACGATAAACATTTTATTGCAGAGTAATTTTAGTGATTCTTCAGTCATTTGTATCAAATTATTCGTATTACATACTTCAAGAAACATAAAATAAATGTGTTTAAGTTTTATTAATTGAAATAAACTTTTTTTTAAGTCTTATAACAATAAATCAAAAGGTCTCCAAAAGTTGAAGTGCAGTCCTGCCAATTCTAATTCAACTTCAAACCTTGAGAGAAATTCGGTGTCTTTTCATCCTTCTATAACAATCTAAATAAGCCATTGCATTATTTTTTCCAGTCAAGATATGTAAACTGAACTATTTTTGAAACTTCACAAACGATCCCCGAGAACTTGACTTCGCCCACAATGCGAAACACGCATCAAACTCTAAACGTTTCTAGGTACCCTGTAAAACCAAGAATCGAGGAACAGGACGTTTTAGTTAAGTGGGACACTGCATTTGTAAAGAATTCGAGGAACTATCAGGTCAGACTGGAACCTGCTCGCAACACAATCGATTCCACCTCCGCTCGAATCGCGAGAACGGACGCCGCGTTTACGGAGCAAAAACTCTTGGTGATGGCCAACGGAAAAGCGCGACAACGCGTAAGAAATTCAATCTTGATCCTCTCTATCGCGGTGCCACGAGAAAAAAAAAAGCGAGGAGGGAAATCCGTCGGGGACGCACAAATCATCGCTGATTTCCAGGATGTGCCCAGGACAAAGCGACGAAATACTCGCTGTTTCGGCCGCCGTATTAGCCGTAGTTTAATTCAATTTGTCCAGGCCGTAGTAGTACGAGGCGAGAGGGGAAGTGGAAAAAATGCAAAAATCCAGAGCCGACGTTGCATCGTAATAACCGGGGCCGTCCGGTGAAAGAGGGTGAGGGCAGACGTATCGTCGTCGTGCGGAGGTTCTGGTCCGGCCGAAAATTCGGGAAAAGCAAAGGCAGAGTTTGATTTTCGCTTTGAGGATCCGTCCTGCGAACTCCGTCCATCGTGTTCCTCTGTGTAATGTCACTCGGATCATTACCTGTTTATCGATGTTTGTTCACTGTGCCGGTATATTTTTATTGGGGGACATTAAGATCGATATTGTTTACGCAGAAGATAATAACCCTTTGCACTCCTGTAAATAAATATCCATTTCATTTGTGCGACTACTCACCGTTGCTCTTCATTGCGGACCAAAAAGATGCATTTTTTGGGGTATTTTGTGGGATGACACGTCTGTCGATAATGATTGTAAAGCAATGTGAACTCGAGTTAGATAAGAGTAATTTAGTTTCGGGCAACGTTCGGTGGCGATTTGTGTTTCTTTCTGATATATTCTGTATTCCCGAAAGTGCTCGAGAATTTACTGCGAGGTGATCCATATGAGTTTGAATTATTATGAGTGCAGAAAGTTGCTGCGGTTTTCAGGTTGCGTTTAATCTAATTGAATTTTGATCGAGTTAAACAATTTTTCTAATTTTTAATAAAATTGGAGGCAGTTAATAAATTTACATTTATCATTGGAGAATGGAAACATTTGAAAATTAGAGTGCTGCAGTGAAGGAGTAATAGCTGTGAGTATAAATCAGTAACTTTTGATGATTTTTATACAAATTCTTGATAATGAATTCTTAATAATGCATAATGTTTTTTAAGTTTGAAATACCTCATGTTGAAGGGTTTCAATTTTTTACTATTAAAGAACATTTTCTCATTACTTTACATTATAACAATAATACTTACAGATCTGTTAATGTATAGTAACAATGTTTGGAAAACCGTAATAGTGTTTAAAGTATTTATAACTATTGCGAATTCTTTTGGTTTCAAAGACTTTGAAAATTTATTGTGACTGGATTTATAGTAGGATATTATGTGAAAACCGTCGAACTTTTCAGAGGTCAATATTCCAAAATCAACAGATATGTATGTACTGATGTGATTATTTTCAGAGAAATGCTTACTTTCTTAAATATAAATTTCTCTGATGGAAAATATGTTACTGCCAACTGTATAAAGATAGATTTGAAAGATATTTGTATGATGTTGTATTACAAATAGTTTCATAAAATTTTGTGCTCATAAATGTATTTTAGAACTGTCGTTAAAGAAATACACATAATGAAAAGTATATTTACTTTTTACATTCTTTTACAAGTTTTACAGCACTCTGAGTGCACAGGTTTCATATGAAATTGTATTAACTAAATCGAAGTTATGAAAAATATTTCTATTGCAATATCATTCCAGCCTCATTTCGCTTACGCTCACTAATATTAAAGTATTTATTGTAACTTATTAACTTTTACTTTTTGTTTTAAAAGCAAATAATATTTTAAGTAAAAAGAGACCATATTATTTAAAATAATTAAATCGCCTTCTATGACTGCTTAACTATTTCATTTATGTATTGAAACGATAATAATTTTTAATCGAAAAACTTAATTGTTCTTCAATCAACCTAATAATATACCTCGAGTATCTCGAAGAACGATGTGAGTTAATAAAAAAATCAAATTGACAAAATACGAGTCACTTCCTTTTGATATCGTATGTTCTAAACGTAATGAAAATTGTCGAAAAATGTTAGAACAAGGAATTCTTGAAGGTGTTATGCAGTGGGTTATACAAGCGACTGATCGAATTGTTGCAATCTATGTGAAAGCTAATCGATATTATGTGTAATCTTTAACGCGAGACACTCACGTCAGCTAGTCTTGCAAAAATAACTTACAATCGGCACTTGTATTCTTGTTAACGCTAAATTATGAAAATAATCGACATGAATTTTATAAGATTTTTTATCCCAAGAAAATAAATATATTAAAATAGGGTGTTTTAAATGTAAAAACATTATGCATTATTAAATACGATTTCCTTTTCGTATTAAATACGAGTTCCTTTTCGTACATAATTTTTATTTTCAAGTGTTTTTATTTCTCAAATATTCATTACACAATTACTTTTGCGATTTTATTACCGTTTTTTCTATTTTTTTCAAACACATCTAATAAATCTATCGTTCCTTTCACTTCTTATTAAACGTTAATTCTAATATGTTTCTTTAAATTATCAAAGAATAGAGAAGATACGAGTATGAATAGGGTGGTAATATGAGACACTAAGGTTCTGATATGTACGTAATTCTAACATCTATGATACTGATTGGATACCAAGTATAGAGTCATCGATTATTGTCGTTTTCTTTATCTAATACACGTTTACTGCTGCGGTTGTAATAGAAAGTTTATGCATGTGCACATTGAAATAAAATTTACTTTGGTTTATTTTGTGATTTTATAAGAAACAAAACAGGTAAATTATTCTATAATAATCGTAGTGTAAAGATATTAATGAAGATTTGTAGAGTACTGTGTTATTCTTTGTGATGTAATGGCAGAAAGTACAATAAGTAACAGATAGCAATACGAGACAGATTAAAAGTATATTACTAAATAATAAATTGGATTTCGATTACTTGTTCACATGCCAAAAACGAAAGTAAATAAAGGTGAACTGTGGATCCAATACTTGCTGTGTCAATTATGATTGTACAGGTTCAGAGAGCCAAATTTAGTTATACGTCTATTGTAAAATTAAATAGATTAAGATCATATTGTTACATTTACACTTGTAAATCAATAAGACTTTTTATTAACGCTTTAACATAGTCTCATACTTTTTCTTAAATTAATATTGTCTCATATTACTACTGGATTTATACTTAACCGATCTTGCTTTAATTCAGAAAGAGTAAAAAGAATAGAAGTTCTATACAGTTCACAATGTTAATGTTTATGCACTATATTTCACATGACCCCTAAAGTTATTAATTTGATTTTCTTATTTGTAGTTATTCTGAGACTTCCTAGGTCAAAAAATAAAATTCGTACCCTCTCCTCTATAATAACCATAATTTTGTATAATCATATTCCACATATCTAGTAATTTATGAGTGACTTTTGTACAGAAGCTTTAAAAACAGAAAAACATGACACGAAGGGCGGACAAAATTTTGCCAGGAACCTAATGCACAGAATACTTAAAATATGATTAAAAATAAAAATGGAAGTACACTAATTCCTCGTGGTTCCAGTGTTAATTAAGGAAAACATTTTATCGAACTTCAAGTGCAATGCATTAAATAGCAGCCATTTGTCCGAACTTCAAAAGAAAATTCGCTGAAATATTCCAGGAATATCACCCAGCAGGGAACAAACAGCCTATGCAGAATTTTGCAGCAAAATTTGATGAGAGTAAAGCGAGGAGGGATTCTTTTTATAATCCTTCATATTTTACAGGGAATCGTTAAACTTCCGTTTCACCAATCCCGCACTCGAGAACGGAAACCAAGCCACCGATAACAAATCCCCCGATATTCGTATCGAATCTCTCGGCAAATCATCCAACTTTGGAAGGAATCAGAATTTTCGAGCGCGTCTCTCGCGCGAGAGGAAGACCGAGCCTAGAAAGGAAACTAAATATAAAAGAGAGAAAAAAGAAACATCGAGGCGGTGGGATCATCAGCGACTCTCCACGAATCCTCCCTGATTCCGGTTCGATTCCAGCGAAGAAAGAGACAGAAAACGGCATAATTCTGGCTAGCAGGTACCGAACTATTTCAGAACCGTCACTCGCAGGACGAACAAATATTTGATTGTTAAACGAAACTATATAAATTGTAGACTTACATTTTTTCGATACACTGCAGTCTGAAGTTTGGAGTAGCAATTGTGAATCATGGATTTATACTTTAGTGTATTTCTATTTTTTAAAGGAAACATTGTCTTCAGCTTCAGAATGAAGAATTTATTTAACCCTTTAAAACAAGATTTTTTTTATTCAAATAAAATTGTGCAGTTGACAAATATTGCTTACTAATTACATTAGTCTAAAAAATTTATAAAGCCTTTTTCTACATAAAGTACAGTTTCATAAAATTATGAATTATTTGCGTTTTGTTTATAGAAATTTAAGAAGGGTAAGAAATATTATATCAGTCTATGCAAATCGTTAATTTATATAGCGTCACACAGGGTCAATAAATAAATAGTAACAATTTCTCCTTTAAATGTTCAAATTGTCGTCTTAAAATGACAAGTCTCAATTACATGAAACGATTTTAGAATTCCATATTGAAGAATATCCTGATAAATGCAGTGTTTTGAATATTTTAGAAGAGGACACTATCTAAATAAAATATCTTAAAAACGATAATTTATAGATAGAGCATTTACTGCCAATTATTTTAAATGAATTGTATCTCAATTTATTTGTACAGGGGAATAATTTACTTCCTTATTATATCACTATTCGATTATCGAGTGAAAGAGTCTTTTATTTTATTGGTCATTTGAGCAAATGTGTCCTGAAATCATTTTTCACACAATTCCGAATACTAATATGTCGATTGCGTCGCAAATACAAATTTTCTCGGATTCGCTCACGGACACAGGCACACGTCATATGTATCATCTGTTATTTTATTTGAACGACTGAATAAAAATAATAATAAAAAAAGAATGATTTGAAAATAATTCATTTGATCATGAAACACATCTCCCTATCGTGAGTTATTTTCACGATAATATAATCAATAAAATACACCGAATGATTATTTTAAAACGTTGCTTTTCGTTTATTTCACATAAATATCATTGAAGTCTGAAATCTTCATTTTAAGAGAACATTCGATGGGAAATTATCGAAAAGAATTCATTTTTTTGTTGAAAATCTTCTAGCTCTAAAACAATACTTTAATTATTAGGTGCTCATTCATGTATGTATGATTAGCATTACATCACTAGAATTAATTAAGAACAAAATCCCGTAAAATTAATAATAAAAACGCCTGCAAACTCCTTGCAGGAACGTTACACAAATAAAATGTAGAATACGCAACAAGACGCGATCCCGAACTTTTTCAAAATATCACTTACACGATTTCCCCTTGCAACCACAAATATTTCCTCCGGCACTGAATTCCGTCGATGCCTTTCTCCCTAATTTCTCCACCCCCGTTACCCCGCGCGAGTTCTCAAAAAAGGAAAGAAAGAAAAAAAAAGGAAAAGGAGAATATTGAAAAAAAAATTACCCAACTTCGTATTATGCGAATCGTTCCCAGTCCTCGTCCCAGAAACGATTCACCGCCAATAATTTCTCCCTCTCTCCAACCCTCTACCCTCTGTCTCTCCGTCTCTCTCGCGGAGGCTGCCGCATTTTTTCCCTTCCATTTTTCGCCCGCCAGGGCGTCGCTCTTTGTGCAGCCTGTACCAGACCGAGGTTGCCGTCGGCTTTTCACCCGGACTGTACCACCCTACTGTTGTTAGGGGGGTGTGGGGAGACTAGGGGTGGTATATGATCGTGTATATACGCCGGCGGGAAAGTATTGTCGACGCGCTCCACCTCTGCATTTTCTTCCGAAAATCGTTTCGGTGGCGAAGACGTCGACGCACCCGGCCGAGACGTATATCGAAAATTCGGGAAAATTCTGCCCGACATCGCCACCATTTTTGAGAAATTTCGGTGGACCGGCCGGCCCCGAGATAGACGTCGGAAGATTTCTCTCTGGACGGTCGGCCGGGGACAAAACTCTTCCGACCGATCGGAGTATATACGGCCAGGGGCGGCGGCGAGAGGGGCGAGCCAGGGAGGGAGAACCAGGGGATGGGGGGTACAATATGGGTTATCGAGGGGGCCCCACCCCCGGGGGAGAGCAGGGGCCCTCATTTTATTACCCAAGCTCCCATGGAGGTTCTCAACCTACCCTACGGTTACGTTTCTGTGTCTGCTCTTCTTCTCGCGCTTTTCCGTCTTCCCTTTTAAGAGCCGGTTCCCGAATGCTTGCTCCAAGTGATCTCTAATTTTTCTCCTTCACCCCTTTTTTTTGTATCTTCCCCTCCCTCCCGATTCGTAGACGAACGAATCGAGTATCCGTGGGAGCGAAAGCGCGAATTCGATCGGATCGTTCGACGAATTGTCGGCGGAACTGATGGGAACGAATGCACGGATAATTCTGTTTCGCGATTGAAAATGTTGAATTTTTGGGGACAATATTGGCAGCGATTGTTCGACGACTAGGAAAAGCTGGATTCGGGAATTTTTTGATGAAGCTATTGGAAGGATCGTCGTCAGTTTCCTGCGAAACGGTCGTTCGAGGTGGCGGCGCGGCGTTTAGATTCCGATGTTCGGGGTGGACCTTAAAAATGGGTAATTCAAGTGATAAGCTCCAAGTATTTTTTCAACCACCGAGCAAATTAATTTCCACCCCGCGTGACCTTCAATTTTCACGGAGGTGCCGAGATTAGGGGAAAGTCCTTTGAGGTCAGGGAGGATCTTACCCCCTTTTTTTCTACCGTAGAATGCACGAAATAAAGATTCTGGGTTTTTCGAACGACGTCGCGGGACAATTTTTGGAATAACTTCGACTGGGAGAAATTCGCCAGGCATTCAGCGGTTCCACCCCCTTCCTACGCGGCCTCCTTCCGCGTTCGCCCATCGTTCTTCCGCGTTGCTTGCGTTTTTCCGACCGCCCTAGCCCCCGTTTCGCGGCATACTGAGGAAAAGTTTTACGTAAACATCGGGACCGCCCTTTACTTACGTGTACCTGACGATCTCAAGAGAAGGAAAAACAACGTCGTTCGAAAGATACGCTCCGGGGGTGGGAACAAACCCCCGGGATAATGTTTGTCTCGGTTCCCTATTTCCGTGCTCCTTTTCGGACGCGAGGACACGCAATTGAATCCACGATTAGCTGAATAAACCGGGACTTTCTTTTCTGTCGGTGACGTTACACGTCGCGGCGAATCTCAATGAACCCGATAACGAATGGTTCATATTTTATCGTTTCTTCGTTATGAAAATAACCGAGGATATGATTATAGGAGTCTTCTGTATCGGAATCGGGTATCGTCTCAACTGTTTCGAATAAATGTTTATTTCAGATAATTAGCCGAATGAATTTTTGTTGGTCGAATATTTCAACCGGATAATGATGATTCGTGCTTCGGGACAAGTTACCCTATCAATTTATTTCAATAATTTATTTCTGTTTGTTTGAATGACTACTGGAAAATTATTTATACAGTTGCATGAATAACCGGAGTTGCATGTTTTTCAAACTGCTATACGATTATTATTATAATAAATTGGTGTTGAGCTAGTAGCTCATCCAAGCAAATTATTGTAACACATTTTTGCACTGTATGCACTGTTTAAATAAAATTCAGTGATATAAACAACATTTATATAATGTAATGTGCACATGATTGATCATAAAGGGTTTGCGTACGGGTTGGAAATTAATGCAAATATGTCTACTGCAGCATGGTACTTTATATTCTATCGAACAATTTAATATCTTCATTGTAATAAAAATTATTGAATTTTCAGATGCCTTATAAATTTATAAAGTGTTTCCTAAATTTGATAATTAACTATTTATTTACAAAAACAAATTATATAAAGTTTAAACCATTTGCGATGTCTTTTTATCTTCACACTTATCACAATAATAATGTTGATTCATTATAAATTATGTGGAGCTATTATGAAAAATATAAACATTTTTATTTTAATTTTAAATACTTTCAATAATCAGTAATGTTTTAGTTATACAGTATATTACCCTACATATTCAAGTTGTTCTCAGAAAAACTTACACTTTTGTAAATATTAAATTGTAAAACCGCAAAGAATATTATGATAAAATTATTCACCAAGGGAAAAGGAAATTCTATCATACTAAATAAGTATAAGTGGAAAAGAAAAATTAAGTTTGTCTCAACTTTAATAAATGCATCTCTGAAAAAGTTAATAAAAAGTTCGGTTGAAGGTAATGACTCAATAATAGTGTGCATCAATTTGATCAACTTCTTTAAAAATACTATTACAACTTACTCTTTTCAATTTTTTCTTTCAAAAATGGCTCAAAATTAAGATACGCTTTTGTAAGTGCTTCCATTTTTTGTATTAATAATTTCCCTGTAATTGAAAAATAAAAGGATATTGAATATGCGTTTATAGATATATTTTTTATTACATTTACCTGGAAAATTAAAAAAAAAAGTTTTACGTTCAAGTTCAAACAATTTTCTGATAGAAGCGCACTATAAATACACTCCGTTTTTTAATTTCGAGAAACGTAAAAACATATTGGCGCAAGTCATGTGCGAAATATGACGTAAGCATAATTAAATAGTCATTATTTGCTAACGTAACTGCAACTACTTGAATGCCTTATACGACAAATTATTGAATAATGTATATATCCTATCTAGATACACGTGCAAAATACATAAAGTGTATGAAAAATATTATTATAAAGCATAGTCACCTTTATCACTCCCTATTCCTTAAATATTAGTATAAAAACATATTTCTTTATAGTTTTATTTGAAAGAAGAATAAATAATCTTCTTGTAATTGAATAACTTTTAATTAAAATAATTACAGAATCGCGTGTTTGAATAGTTAATCAAATAGCAGATTGTGATGAACGAATTGAACGTTGGAAATAAAAATAAAATAAAATACGTGTATTTAATATTGTTGAATGTCTGTTAGATATTTATTCGCTACAAAAAGTTTTCCAAATATTGATTATTGAATTCGAGTACGAGATACGCTGTAACCATTATCAAGATCGTGTTTTTATTAACTTTTATACCGAACGTTCCTTTTTCACCTTGAAGAGCATTGTTTTTGTTAGTTTTTATATTTTTCTTGTTGTAATTCTCTTGTTCCTAATGTCAAACAAATTATTAAGTAATGCTAAAAACATTAACAATAGTTATAACAGAACTCTTCATTTCTAGAGAGACCAGAAAATAGAATTATGAGATGCAGAAAAGTTATCGAAAAATCGCTTTCATAATTAGGAACGATGAAATTTAGGATTTGTACAATCAATATTAATATTAATGTTAACATTTTATTGGAATTCGTACGACCGTGTGTCAGTTCAACTCCCTTTCTCGATTGTTATCAATAACAAATTAATTACTGCATCGGTCCCGAATCGATCTTGCAAACCAAAAGTCAATAAAAAATAATCTGTGATCTCAAAAAGTTGTTTCAGATCATTCCGCCCTTTGAAACATTCTGATTAATCGCCAATTAATTGTCACGAGAGTGAATAACGAACATTTCACGCGCAATTGGATACTTTTTCTGGGAATTTGATTAACGCCAGTTACATTTTATTTCGTAGTACATTTGTTAGAAATAATTAATTTTAAATATCAACTTTCGAAATAGAGCGATTCAAAATTAATATTTTCTGTTTAAACTTTAACTTCGTCAGAAATTTTTTATTGACTAGAAAACAATATTGTTTTATGCACATAAATTAATTTGAACATTCTATTAGATCAGTTAATTTTCTAATTCTCTGTGGAAATACACTTCCTTCTTGATAACATACTTCTTCTTGTTACTAATTTTTAAACTTCCTTTAAATTAGTATTATATATATATATTTCTAGTTTCTTTTTCAAAATCTGATTTAAATATTATGATGAAAAATTCACTGTGAATAAAAATTCTTCGAAGCGATTTACGCAGATATTATTTAAAAATTTGTCACAGAAATGACATTAAAACGATCAATGTACTTTATGAAAAATTTCATGGGGATTATTAAGATTTTTAGTAAGTATTACTATGCATTGCATCGATTGGGTGCAGAAATCCTCTTCAATCTTCGGTTATCGAGAACTTTTGAAGATTTGTAATTTTGAAAATCAGCTCGAAAGTAACGCGGAAAAACGCGACGCGCTGCAAAGGTAAAAAAATTGCAGGGCTGTGCAATATAGATTTTCACGATGAATACTGGCTGGTCGTGATATTCAGTCGTCATGGCGAGTGCTTCGCCAGCGAGCGAGCTTGTTTTCAAATTAGAAGTTTCGAAGGGCACGACTTGGACGTTATTAAAAATTTCGCCGACGCTTTTCTCAATATTACAACACGCGCTTTTACACCCAGGAAAAGTCGCAGAATGAAGAAGACGCATAGCGGAAGAAGCTGAGAAGTATTTTCGGCGAAAAGCTTTCTGCATTTTCAATTCCACTTCTGAACTAAAAATTCTCACAACTTCGCGAGGAAAAAACGAAAATGTACTCAAAATCTCTTATTGATTAAATTATGGAAATTGTGAATTCTTTCTGCGTGGACAGGTTTCAAATAAAAGTCTTCCTCGTTATGAGATCCTGGTATGCCATTCACAATGAGCATACAACGAAGGAATAAACTTTTCTTGGAATAACGGTAAAAGTACGAGAGAGGAAGAATGGAAGCATAAAATTCGCGGTACATTTTTCTTGTAAATAATTTGGAGAATTGCGACGAGCTTACAGCGAGAAAATATTGTACTTCAACGGGGAAGACTAGTGTTCGTGGGAAGACCAAAACGTGGGAAGTGGAACGACTTCCGTGTATGAAACACGCGCAGCTAAATGAGATGTCATCTGTCACGATGAAAAAGCGTCGTTGTCCTATGTCAGATAGTGTGTTTCGCATTCGTCAAAGTGCACCAATGGAAATGAATGGTTCCCGACTGGACGATAAGTCACTGAACCATTGTAAAAGTCAGCTTGAAATTGGAGGATTCTCTTTTTCAACGAATTCCAGTTCAGTTACCACAATTTCTCTAACATTATAAAAACTTTATTCCACTTTCATTTATGAATTAATGTCTCATTATTAGCATTATAAAGAATTGATTACACAGCAAAAAGATAGTTGAATCGAGAACTTTTACTATGAAGTTGTACTATTTCATATAACAATAAAACTTTGCTAGGACGTCACTAGGTAACAATTCCAAAAGTTTCACGCTTTCACTTTGGTTTCAAGGTCCGTCCATAAAAAATCTGCGATTAAAATCGAAACGATCGTTTATTAGCGGGCACGAGAGCTGGTTTCGATGGCAGGAACGACTGAATAATAAATTTTGTCTGCAAACAATTAGACAATCAATCGATGGGAAACGACTCGCGTATGGATTTTCCAAAACAAAAAAAAATACACACAGGAAACGAAAGGAAGAAAAAAATGTATATAGCGACGCGCAGAGCAATGGCGATTCTATTTAATCACAGTTTCAATTTGCAACTCGTTCAAACTGTGTGCCCGACGTTTATTGAATTTAGTTGTATTTTCTTCGAACCGGCGCTAGAATTGAAAACAAAAAAAAAAACGGGGGACTGAAGGTTATCCATTGTACTCGTTCGTTCGAGTACAATTTTTCATTAAAAAAGAATAGAACTGTTGGTGGTCCAGCTGTTTCATTCACTTCGTTAAAAAAAATAACACGTCAGGAAAGAAAATTGTGTTGAGAGAAGAATAAAGAATTTTAATAATCGAGGGACATTATAAGTGAAATCAAATGCAGTCAGAGACTTCTGCTTCAAGAATCTCGTAAGCGATGCAAAAAAAATGATATGCGGAAAAGGAAATGTAAAATGACGTGGTTATATAGTTGATTTTGATCTAAGTATAGCAGTATTATGAATCAGCGGAAACGACAGGAAGACATACATACATAGGTGAGTTAGAAAATGATATTTTTTAAGATATGCTACCTCTGTGTATTTTAGTTTTAAAAGTTCTAAAAAACTAAGCAAAATTTTAAACGATTATAACTTTTTTAAACTACGTGTTTTATTAAAATCACGCCTTTATGATGTTTCAGTAGTAATTGACACTTTCGCTGAAACAGAAATGTGAATATCATTTTTGAGAAGCTGAGCTTTTACTTGATTAAAAATGGATCCCTCTGGGGTAATCACATATGTTTTAAATCACCTCCTCGTTTCAAAATTTAGTAGGACACAATTCACAGGTGTAACAACACCATGATATTGCAAATTTGATAAAAGATAGAAATGTAACAATTATGTGAGCAATAGCGAACATGTATAAACAAGTTTTCGGTACATAAAATATACGTTAATCGTTACTTTTAATGCTATCATGAATAAAATATTTTTTCAATGTTCAGTTACCTATAGCAACAGACAAAAGAAAATTTAAAAAACATGACACTTGTACATGAACAATAGTATCTTTCATACTACGCATTTTATATCATACAGTAAAATCTAAACTGTCGGATCGGTGAAAAGTCTTTTTCTTTATTTTCAAAGAAATTTATCTTCAATTTTATGTATACAAGAAAAATTGTTCATTTTCTTCTTACTTTTTTGTACTCATACTGTCTTTCATTTTCTGCTTTCAAGCAAAAATTTCATTATTTCCTCTTCTCAAAAATTGTCTTCCTATTAAATATGTTATATTAAAAAAAAAAAGAAAAAAAAAAGAAAAAAGACAAACCGTTTTTACGAACTCTAGAACTTTCTGCTCTATACGATATAGACGTTCTTTTGTTTGCACAAGTATATTTACACGGTTTTGTCCCAGTCGTTTACCTTTTAAACTTTCCTTCGCCCGGTACTTATTTCTACAATAGTTTCATCCGCTCATGTCTAGCTTCATCCACGCAATGAAAGATTATTCTCTAAATCATTTTATTTCCGAAGAAAGCAATCTCATGAATTAAATTTTTAACTGCATCAGAATCGATGGCAGACAGATGCACTGCACGCATACAGGGAGAAATCTCCGAGAAATGAGAGCCAAGCATCGATGTCCGGCTGACGAAGGGAAAAAGTTTCGGTCGCATTTTATTCCGCGGAACGTGACGAAGCTCAACCGAAAGAAACCGGCGCGCAGTTTCAGCTCGTTGAAGCGGAACAGCCGTGCAATATTTCTTTATATGTTGCGATTAGAGCTCTCCGCGAATGCTCTCGTGCGACACACTTCCAAAAAAGCCATTGCATGGAGCTTAAACCTCGCAGAACTTCCGTCGTTTTCGCAATTTTAAGGACAAGTTTATCTGCGAGGATGGACGTAAAATTTAGCGAAAATTCGAATTCTGCTGCAACTCTTGGAGCTTAAGACAAAGAAGTGAAGATTCGGGAATAAAAAATAGAATCTCATTATAAGCTTGTTGCTCCATTAATTTTTCTTTTGGAACAATTTTTAGTCTAAATGGATCTTGTTCTTATGTATGCACTCATATTTGCATCCTAGGTGAAACAAAAGCAAACTGTCAGTATATGAGTTAACTTTAGAGCGTTTTGACTATGTAAGCTCGTCGCCGATGAACTTACAGCGACGAATCAAGTCCGCATTTAGCATAAGGCGCATTAGGTGCAAGCTGGTGCCACATTTTTTATGGAGCCATGTATTAAAGCTTTACTTTACATAAACAAAGCAAATTACAATACATGCTACTAAGTATTAAATTCATAATTTAAACATTAGAAGCCGTTAAACATTGTTTCTCCATTTGAAATAGTATTTTTTAGTCGATTTTATATTTTCTATTTTTCAAATCTCTAACTTCAAACCCTCAAATTTCCAATTTTAAGTCTTGAATTCTATAGACCCACAAATTTCGAATTTTAGTTCTAAACATCTCCGAATCTACTTTTCAAGTCTCGAATGTAAAAACTTCTAATTTCTAATTTCAAACTCTCAAAATTCTAATTTTAAGCGTAAAAACAACTAAATTCGCTTTTTAAAATTTTTAAATCTCTAACTTGTAATCTTTAAATCTCCAAACTGAAGTCTCAAAAATTCTTCAAATTTCCATTTTTAACTGTTTAAATGTTAAAATTTAAAGGTTCGAATCTTCAATTACAATTTTAGTAATTTTTATTAAATTATTTGTATTACAAACACAGAACAACCAAAGCGCGTATTCAAGCGCTTGTAAAATTAATTATGTTTGTAATTGATTAATTCTTTTCTTATTCTTTCCACGTAGAATCATATTCTGGCCAGTTGTATGTAACACAATTTTCGCCCCGTTTTACATTTGTTAAAACAAAAGCTATGAAACAGTCTTAGTTATTACTTTTTCTTATTACAATTTAAAAAGATTTAAGAAGTTTTAATTTAACAAGTTTTAGGAGTTACTTTTACTTACTTTAGAAATTTCAACTTTTATTTTCAATGTATATAAAAAAATGTGTTTGGATTTCATTAACTGAAATACACTTCTTCCTTTAAAGTAAGTTTCACAATAGTGCGCCTAGGGCCTCCAAAAGTACGAATACAACCTTACGAGGAATGATATGAATACAAATTTGTAACGATATGAAATATATCTACTGAAGTTTCAAATTCACAATTAACTGTGTTTGTTTTATAGATATGTACAATATTCATCAAAGACGCGGTTCACGCTCTATTTTACTGTTTAGAATGATTGATAGAATCATGCATAGAGTATGATTGATAAAGGAAGTAAATAAAGTACAATAAAAATGATTAAGATGCACGAATATCTGTAATTTAAACAAAACGATCACACACATATCTATAAAATTGTTTATTTTTTGTGCGTTAAATGCACTTCGAAAATTATTAGCATACTTTTTATAAAAAATTTCTTTGAAATGAAGGAAAGAGCAAAATAAAATAATAGTGTTAATCGAGTAAATAGTAAAAATATTAGACGAAACTATTCAACTTATATAATTGATAATTTTCATTGTGTAGCAGTACTGTATGCAATTTACCCTGATCCCGAATATGGTAACGATTAGGAGTCTAATAGATAGAATGGTGAGAAGTTTATGCAAAACAACCAAAGTACTTAGAACGGGTAGTATGCATGCAAAGTAAATAAAATTCGATTACTTTTTTATGTTATTACGTTTCCTTATAAAATTTTATTTTTGAAGTATATGCTTCTAAAAAGTTTTACTTAAATTCATACAGATAATTGAATCATAGATATTGTAACCATTTATTACTTCTCATCTGCTTTTGCGACTCAATATTTTAAATAAATATTTTTCAAAACCATATTAAATAAAATCACATAAAATAATATCAACGTAAATCTAAGGGAAGAAAGATGTAAAATAGGAGAAAATAGAGGAACGAATCCTTTATCAAGAGAATGATAGTTAATATCAGTTAAATTGTAGTTAACTATAATCGAAAATTTAGAAAAATTTCAAGCACAGTGGCTCGAGCGGAGGCAAATTAAAGCAAAAACGGACAAAATAACCGAGTCAGCGTAGCCACTCTGATTTTAATTCGCGTCGCGTCCGTCCCTTGCCCCCTACCACCGTCTCGCTCCTCTCGGTTCAGCCCTTCTTGCACCGTGCAAACCAACCCCCAGGCATCCTCTCGCCGCGAATGTAACCCCCGAACGTAGGCAGAACTACGGCAAACTTCGCAGTAACGCACACTTGGCTGCTCGAGCGTCTTTCTTGCGACCCTGGCGTGCAAGGATCCGCCAATACTCGCTGTTCCCTCGATCCTTAATGACCCTTTCATCCCATCCTTGCGATATTTGATCCCCTCTGTCAATATGAATCACAGAATTTTTCTTTCAATCGAATCATTAGAAATTGGCTAATTGTATTGATAACGCCCCATGCTTTGCGAAAGTCCAAAATGAGTCCAAAAAGGATAGATACCAATGCTTGTGGATTTCTTAATACGTGCTATTGAGTTCCAACGTTTGGAACAGAGTTCATTTTTCGATGATAGTTAAACAATATAATACTAACGAAAAAAAAATGCTACCGAATTCATTCATTTCTGTACTGGTTCTTTTCATTTACGTATTCATTTCGAACAGTGTCACCGTCACGTTGCTTTTAGTAAGCAATTTTATCGGCATAAATTAACTTTCCTTTCCTACCAGTTTCCTTCAGAAAATTGCATCTTTACAAACCGTTGAATCTCTTTCAATCAACAATCCTGCTTCTCTGGTCAACGTTGATAATAATTCATATGCTGGAGAAAGAAGAGGACCAAAATTATTCGTCCATTCCGAGATTCAAATAAAATGGACTCTTTAAAAAGTAATACAAGGTGTCCCAATGAAAAGTTTATATTTTGGAAAGTAGCAGTTAATATTCTGTTTTTTATTTGACTTATTTATTAGTGAAAATAATATGGCAAAGCATGGGAAATTCGCATTCTAAAAATTAAATCGTGGATATTTCATTCGTTGCGGATCCAACACTGTTCAAAGCGATCCTTGAAATCTATGCAGACTCGTCGTATCACTGGAGATCTAGTAAATTTCTTGTAACATCTCGATGACATAATTTTTAAGACATAAATTTCCCACATCTTACCGTACTATTTTTACTAATAAATAAGTCAAACATAAAACAGAATTTTAGTAGTGACTTCCTGAGATATAAACTTCTAGTTGGGACACCCTGTACTGTTTGTTTATGAGATGTTGGCCGGCTTCCAACAAGCTAAAATTGCAGCGGGGAAAGAGGAATCTTGCACCACGTGATCGGCTCAGCCAATAATAATATTCTGTCTGATTAGGGGGCGTCACTACTCAAAATCGAGTAATATGAGTGGATTCCTCTTTCTCCGCTGTAGTTTTAGCTTGTAGGAAGCCGAACATCTCATGAACGAACAGTACATTCTAAGAGTATCTGACGAGAGAAACACCCCAAGTGTAACACTGACTTATGAATGAAGTTCTTCTGAATTGTAGAATTCGTCAAGCGGAGTACGGTAATGCCCATTTTTGGGGGCATATGGCCAATAGTTTACAAGATACAGTATTCCCTCGATATATCCTCGTTGAAACCACGCACTACAGACTCCCTGTTTATCCCCACTGTTTAGTCCCTCTTTCTCTTTCGCGCGCTGTCTCTTTCTACGTTCGGAATGCTACAAAGCATTGCGAAGAAGTGCGACCCAAACGATATACTCTCCCCTCCGGTCCCGAGGCGCGAGGATATATCGAGAGAATACTGTATTAATAATTAAAGTTGTACAGTAAACTTATATTTTGAAGTGTAGAAGGCCCCTACCGTACCAGTTTTGGCGCATGTAATTTGTAAAGTGTTGCAATTTGTAAAAAGAATTTATAGATCCAGTAAAAAGATCGAAACTCTCATTCTGATCATTCGCCATATTACATGTACGATTGATCGGGTCCGAAAAACCAAGCATAGTTTTATACAATGGTGGGTTGAAAGTCTTCACCGGCCTAAAAGACCGTAGTGGAGCAATAAAATTGATTGCTTCTAAGAGTTGAGGACTACTAGTCAAGACATTAATTAATTTAAAGAGAAAAATAGTCGAATATTATCCTTCTACTTCCAAGAGACTTCAAACCCAGCGATTCCACGATAGGTGAATCATTATGATCATTAAATTTCATGCTACGTCCCGATTTGTACGCAGCAAATCTTAAAAGTCTATGTTGCACCTTCTCTAATAGCTGTACATATTTGGTTTGGTGCGGCGACCATATTACTGATGCGTATTCCAATGAAGGACGGACAAGAGAACAATACAGCAACTTAAGGGTGTACGGATTTCTGAAATTTGCTGCGCATTTCTTCACGAGTCCAAGTGTTTTGGTAGCTTCTCTAGTAATGTTAGTATAGTGCAGGGAGAAATGTAGAGACAATATGAAAAGAACTCCCAAATCAAGACAGTATTGCTTAACTTATACTCAAAATCAATCGGGTGCCTATTCCGTGAAGATCTCATTAAATAGCATTTTGATAAGTTTAAGGATGAAGAATTCGTTTAAAATAGAAAGTACTACATTTTTTTTGCCTCGGACAGCGTTGACACCTCCAAGGGGCCGTTTCCATTAAGCTGGGGTCTCATTAGAGAAAAGCGCGGCGCGCGCGGCCCTGGAAATCACCTGAAAAAGTCGATTTTTAAAAGCAGACTCATCCTGAAGTACGAAGCACGCCTTGACAGAGTACTTTAGGTACTTCAGGACGAGTCCGCTCGTGAAAATCGACTTTTTCAGCTGGTTTTCAGGACCGTGCGCGCCGCGCTTTTCTCTAGTGGGACCCCGGCTTTAGAGTCCCGGCCCCGAGCCGAGCAAAGCCTAGTACTGCCAGCATTTTTACCTGCGAAAGGCCCATGTTTCCTGACTTCTGCTAGCAGAGCAGATACACGCAGTGTAGAAAACAGGCGTGCTTGAGTCGGCGCTCTAATGGAAACGGCTGCCAAGAGTTCGGAAAAAGGTTACCAACTGGTTGTTGAGGAGAAGGATTCGACGCATAACGTAGAAATTTGAGTCGACACTTATCGAATCACTACTGTAGCAAAGGGCACATTTGAAGGCCTGTACCTAAAGACATAGCACATCACTGGAGTAGGTCTCGTTTGAATCGCTATTTCTCGGGAAGATGCTATGCCATCAAACGAAGGAAAATTGCAAAAGCAGCAGCATGTGTTAGCACTAGCTTGGCAGAGGTTCCAGAAGGAACAGCGGCGAACTGCGCACACGCACGCTGACAACGCTCGCGATCCGACGATAGTGCGAGAAAAGATGATTTATGAGCCGGGAACACGCCAAAGCGTTGTTCGAGTTGGCCAACGAGTGGCCGACAGAACGGAGAGGTCAAAGGACACGATAGGTGGCGACTGTGACTCTTCCAATCACCACAAGTCCTTCCTGCTTGATGAGCTATCTTAAAACTGAGAAGGATCGAACTGAAATACGGGAAGGATGGCAACTTTCGAGGCAGACTTTTTCAACGAGTCGGAGCCACTCTTTGCATACGAACGAATGACTGTCAGAAGTAGCCGAAGATTGGTATTACCAGAGTCCACAGCAATCGTTTGCGAATTATTCGAGCGAACGGCGTCTGACAATGGTCCGACGACGAAGAAAGGATCCCGGGGGAATTAGAAAGAAAAAAAGGCGATCGGGACGAAGGGAAATAATAAGAGGCTGAGAGCTTAGGACAAAGGAGGATGGAAATGAAGGCGAAAGGAACTGCCGTAGGTTCGATGGATCCCCGGTGGTGAAATTTGAACGTGGTTGTACCTGATTTCACGTCGATGCGTTCCAACGTATGAGGTATCCTTATAAATACGGGTCAGTGCATCATGACACGGTCACAAATATTTACTCCATTCGAGGAGAAAAAAATTCATTCTGCTCTTTTTTTGTTTTGTACTTTTTTGAAGCACAAGATTGAAAATACGTGCAAGTAGGGTAAGTACGGGAGAGACGCCGGACATTGATCTGGAGCGGAGATTTAGCAGCTCAAATGACCAAAAAAAATGTTTGTTAATGATAGAAAAAGTGATATTAACTAGTACTTGTGTCCTTAAGGCATCGTTATTGAGTATTTTTGAAGAGATAAACAGTCGTATATTCGTAAAATATAACCTTAAAGCTAAGCGTTTAAAAGACTATGTTTCTGGGGTTCCATAACATGTATTTAATATCTATACTGAATAATATATTTTTTTGTATTTTTACGCACAGTGCATTAAAGTATGGAATTCTCTGTTTCAGAATGTCAGTTTTATTATTCTTTTAATATACAAAATATTTTAGTATAAGCGGTTTAAAAAAACGTATTAAAAAGGAGACAAAAATAAACAAAAATTATATGATGCCCGCGAAGGCCCATAAAGATTTTATGCTCTATCTATAGCTTGATTAAAGCTTTTTAATTCCCATTCATTTCCAGTTGCACACCAATGAATTATTAGGTCTTAATTTCCTGAAGCTTGAAGTGAACAACTTAAAATATGTGCAAATAGGTGAAACAGTTAAACTTTTTAGATACGTATATAATTATATGTAATAATTAAAAAAGAAAATCAAAATACGAAGTAAATTGAGCTATAATTAACGAAATTACGGGAAAAATTAATTAACACATGAAATTCCTAGCTTCGCCAAAAATAGACAGATTTAAATTAAATTTGGTGTCATTTTAATCAGGAGAATGTCAGAAATTCAACGATGTTACTTTTTCTAACGCTACGACTAGTAATAAGGTCGACGGGAAAGTGAAATGTTAAATGACTCGCGCGACCGCACAGTGGTCCCGATCGAAGAATTAGCTGTTCATTTGACAGAAAATCAACGTCCTCGTATCGATGTTTATCGAATGCACATACATATATTGCTTTCTAAATGTCCATCACATTCGAAAACAATGAAATTAATGAAATTTATTGAAAATTGTGATTACAAGAAGCCTTACAAAATCAACATTTTATGAATTCCATTTTTATCGAAAAGATTACTTCTCTTCTTATTAATGCCCAAGCTAATCTATTTAATAGTATGTGTCCATTTTTGTTGGAAATTAATAGTATTTATCTACATTAAAAGCACAACTTGAGTACTAAGGCTTAATATTTATACTTTATTCAAACAATAATGTTCAATGGACTGAAGAGAATCGTCAAACTTTTCCATAATTAGTAAAGAATATCTTTAAAGTTCCAAAGAGTTCCGCATTCTACCAAAGTTTTCAGCACACTTTTCTCTATAAAATCGTGAAACAATCAAATCCTACTTCGTCTCACTTCTCAAACTGTTATTATCTAAAGTGAAGTGCTTATGGTTAATTTATTTTAAGTTAAAAGCTTTCCTACAGGCAGATAATAACACTTTTTTGTTATCTGATGAATTCGAATACATCAAAACTTATTAGTTCATAAATTGTGGCTAAGTTTACTTATTTCAAAGTATAAACAGCTAAATTAGAATTCTTGACCTAGACCATATGGTATTTCCAATGATTTAGCAGAAAAGTGTTTCAAACGAAATAAATCAACATTCAGCATTCTACAAGTTACAATATAAAAGAATAAAAATAAAAACTTTTTGGTCATAAAAAATCCAGATCACCTTGGTTCTTTAATTGTTATATATTTTTGATTGCATAATATAATAATTGTCATTTAGCCGAATTCAACGATAGGTAAATATACTATGATCTTAAGTCTCGAAATATAACAGCTAATTTGAACAGGTAATTCTTCGGTCGGGACCAGTGTGCGCCGAGCCGGGAGAGCTGCTGCTACTGTCCGAATTTAAAGTATAACGTTAATAGAAAACCAGAAAATCGTTTTTTAGTTCTTTAACATTGTATGTTTAGTTATTTTAGTAGAATCAAAACGAGTTTCTTGCGATATTTTCTAAGATTTTGCGGTTTTTCGAGGTAAGTCTATCTCATCTTGTCTTCATTACAAGGTAAATGTCCCGATTTCTAATCACTTCGTATTTTTCTTATTATTATAAATATTACGTTTGTACTATAATTGTAAACAAATAATTATAAATTCTTTGATCATTCATTCGAGTGATGCACAGGTTTGTTGACGTTATAATTAAACGTCATATAACATCTTTTTAAAATATTTTTGAATTAATTGATTCATTATCGAGGTACTAATCAATTACTTTGCAAATTTTTACTGCAAACAAATTTTTTATATCCTTTTCATAACGACTGAACGCTTAAATGAGTAGAAATTGGGACATGCACCTTATCTCGTTTTTATATTTACTAATGCCACGTCTACACTGACTACAACTGTTCGCAAACTGCTCGCAAGCTGTTCGCGAGCTGCTTAGTAGCAGAAATAACATCGTGTCCATACTGAAGATCGCGTACAGCTCGATAGCAGATCAAAGGCAAGTGTACGCTTCAAAACAGCGAATAGATCCTTTGATGTACTGCCTCTCGGCCGAACTCTGTTCGCTGTACACAAAAGTGTCCACACTACCGGCGAACATAGTTGGCGAGCTGTTCACGAACAGCAGTGTGGACAACGTAGGTATAACATAGTAATGCAACTTTTATAGTTTATCGTATTATGATTTTTGTAATGCATTAAGGCGAGTCTGTAGAATACGTCTTTAACGCAAAAGGTTATATTTGACATAGTACACGGAAATAGGAAACCGTGGCACCTCTCCCGGACATTTGGGATAGATGCCGCATTATATCAAAAGAATTTAAGTCAATCAAAATGATGTCTTCAATGTTTATAAAATTTAAAAGTGACTGCGTTGGGTGTAGGAAAAATTGAAGGCTGATTGGATTCTTGATTTCGAATGCTAAAACTTGCTTCATGAAAGATATATGATGCTATTTGTTATGATAGTGAAGAAAAGAACGATAGATAAATTTAGAAAAGCAGTAATAAATTATATTTCATACTGTACTGTATCTCAGCCTACTTCTTCTTTTAATATTTTAGTGTATTTCGTAATTTCAAGAAATGAAAATATTTCACATTACTTTATCTTAACTTATTTTTTAAATAAAAAGTTAAGTATAACAAGTTTAGATTGAAAATTAAACATTTTTCTAAGTGCAGCATCTCACCCAGAAATGAAGCATCTCCTCCAAAGAAAGAGTTTTTAGTTTCAATTTTTTAAAGATGATATGTATTTTTATTTTCACTTACATTAATGAAAATAGGTGCACAACATGATTTACTAACAATCCTTATTCTCGGAACTATGTTTCATTATTTAATTTAGGCACAGTGTCAATTTCTACAAACATGCGGCATCTCTCCAGCACTTACTCTATCGAAGTTCGTTGAATTATCAGAATATGGTATACAAAAGAAAACAGAATGCCAAAAGGGTCCCACTGATGAACAGCATTGCTTAAATTATTTGGATCTTTCCAACGATCGAAAGTCTCAAGTCGAAACGCATTATTCCAAACCTGTGGAGATCGCACAGTGGTCCATCTGTTAGTAAATCAAATTCATTAGCGGCATGAGACTGATCGATCATCGGGTCGCTGTATCGATCACCGACCGCCGCCCCGGACCTCCCAAAAAGAAACGAAAAAGAGGAGGTCGATAACTAGCGAGGGGTTAATTGCAGTCAACTTTTTTACGTTGACCGCTGCCACGTGACAAATGTAAACCGCGAGCGGCCGATAATATCGAGATTTCGAATGTGAAGACCGGTTGTCCATCTGGTCCACGAAGATTAATGAACGCGGTGCTTAGGTATCAGAGGCTCATTAAGACACATTAACCCCAGCCTCTTTTCCTTCTCGCCATCTCCCCCTCCCTCTTTTTTATTCGGTCTGCCTTGTCCTAATGGCACATTGATCACTGTTGCTCGGAGAAAAACGGGCTTCTCGCAATTCCGCGCGGGCAAAAAGAAAGTGCTCGCGCGGTTCTTAGCGCGACAAACGCGCCACGATTGATTCTATGAGCCAAGCTAATCGATTCGGCGAAAGGACAATGTTGGAAAATGAGGAATTGTGAGATGTGTCCGGAACGAAAAATTGTTTTGCTGTATGAATCTTCGCTTTTAAAGGAGAGGTCAAATTTCATACAGTTAGTCATAGAAGTTTTACAAATTATAAAAAAAAAGTAGAGGACAGTTGTCGAAATTGCACCACTTAAAGGTGTGTTATCGTTATAACTGCCTCTCGTCGCGACTGACCGCGGCGGTCCAACACATATGACACACAAATATGAAAAAATTTGTTTTTCAGTATTGTATTCTCTATGTATGCAACCTTATTAAGGTATTTTGTACACTAATGGGAATTCCTTTCCCGTGAATTAAATAAATAAATAAATAAATAAATAAATAAAAAGAACAA
Source organism: Perdita meconis (assembly GCA_030770465.2). Taxonomy (NCBI): domain Eukaryota; kingdom Metazoa; phylum Arthropoda; class Insecta; order Hymenoptera; family Andrenidae; genus Perdita; species Perdita meconis. Next base: position 1,449,740 of record JASKOS020000015.1, on the reverse strand, counting down.
ACGCAGTAGATCACATGTGTATTGAAAAATGCTATTTGTATTGGACGCTACGTCCAGTTATGACGACTGGCAGTCGTAGCGAAAACCCACCTTAAGGCAGGCATACTCAACGTCTTCTTTTCGGGCTATATGCACATGTTTGTTAAGTTAAGCTGCATCTGCATATAGCGAATGCGCGCGAACGAACGCAAATATACAGAGACGAACGCGAACCCATGCGAAGGAACAAGGAAGAAAGGTCGTGCTCCTCCGTTCGTTATTATTCCGTCCCCCATGTCAGTTGATCCGTAGTCGCCGTTCGGACGAAGCAAGTACCGTAAAATAATAAACAGACAGCAAAAACGTATTGTTGCGGCAAGTGCATGCGTAGTACTAATACATTTATTATAAAAATGGTATGACAAGGCGTTAATTAAAATGAAATGACACTAAAGAAACATAGACTTTCAAATTCTTCAAATGAACTCGAAATACATAAGTTGGCATGACTTGTTGTTGGCATGACGTGTAATATTTGTTAAAAGCAATCAAATCATTTTATATCATTTTCAAACACTTGTATAAAATAATAGTATTTTACAGTTATAATCATTTGCCAAATATTTTCAATAAATTTTTTACAAATCCTGTCATGTTTACAACTTTAGCTTGAAACAAATTAAATCTTTTATGAGCATTTAATTAATTGTTTTAATGTTTAAGCAGCCGAGGCATTCTTGTGTTATCCGATCGAGCTTAAATTTGATGTAGACAATTCTTTTACTAATTGTAACTACTCTATTAAAAAAAAAAAATTCAAAACTTGAAAAGAAAAGCCACCTTAATGTGTAAGAAGTATGTGGATTGTACAAAATGAATTGCATACGCTTAATAATCAATTTTAACATTACTTCAATATCATATTAACAACAATTTATCTCTATCTTTCGTTTGAATTAATTAATATGGTTACATATATTATCATTAACATTATTTCATGTGCGTTATAAAGTAAATTCATATCCGAGATTAAATACACATTAGTTTAGATCGAATTTTTTTTATTTCAAAAGCCATTTTTTAATATTAAAAAAATGAAAATGTTTTTACTAAATACTTGTTTCAAAGTGCAAACTTTGCAGTAGCTGAATTATAAAACTTTGACGAAATATCCTCCACAAATATTCAAGTGTCCGCAGGACACTCGAATCTTTAATGGACGTTCTAATCGTGTATAAACGCGTTTAATTGATGATTAACAATCTTTCCGACCATAAAAGCAAGGACAACGATTCGACTTCGATATGTGCGCGATGGTCGCGTGTAATCGAGAGTTCGAGTCACCGGGAGGAATCTATTAAATCCCCGAGTCGTCTGAAATCGACGGAAAACTCGATAGTCTGGTAGAACGAGACGACATGTGCGCGAACGATAATCCGTTCCCGAGGATTATATCTTATCGGCGTTATCAGGAATCTGTGAAAGGACAGCGAGTTTATCTGGCCGCGCGGCTATATAAGCCAGATAATTTTATAGTGCGTGGAATTGACTAGTATCGCCCTTTAATCACTTCCGTTCTTCGAGATCAGCATCGATATGACAACGTTCGTCTTTCGAAAACAATACAATTTCTTTAACCTCTTATCTTGTTATTAAAGTCACCGTGTACCTCTGAAGGTAAAGGGTACAATGTCTACATAGTTCGAAACACATTTTGGACCGTGGATAACTGACTTGGAGGATCCCGATTCCGGATCTTTTAACCGGGGCACACAGTATAATCTGATCAAAAAATATCATGCGCTTCGATACAGATGCTAAGATGTATTGATTTACGGAAAATTTGGTCAAACGTACTATTTCTACCTTTTTTTTCCTCCCTTCTTTATGTGTAGAATTTGCATCAACATGAACGTTGATTGGTCGAATTATCAGACATTTATGTTATAGTGCAATGTATTTCTTGGTCGTTTATGTAATTAGCTCACTTAATTTTAGTTGCACACCTACGAGTATATGAGAATTTATAATTAATAATTATAGAATTTTAATTAAAGGTATGTAAATATATTTTCCCCCATAATGGCACGTTCGTAGTTACTTGACTCTGTCTTCTTCTCAAAGACATGAATTGTAATATACAAACTTACTTAGCATTACATTAATTTCTCAAAGGAACTTGTAACGAAGACCGATCCTGCTCTACCAAATTTTGGACTAACCAAGAGTGAATTTGAATGAGCAAACAGCGATCAATCCTCAACATCGTTGGCTCAACTAGTGTCGAACTTCCTCTACGCTCTTGCAAGGAAGTTTACTACTTTCGTTCTATTCTCTTGAGAGCTTCTTCTTACAGGCTTTCTTATTCATACAAAGATTCTTAATTCGACAAATGAAAAGTAGATTACTAATTTAATGTAACACCAGTCTCTCAAGGAATCTAGCAAGGAAAATTTCTGTACGAAATTAGAATTTTAATTACTAACCAAGAGTCAGAGTGTTTAACTACTTGAAAGACTCATTGTATTTCGAACTTTGTTTCCAATGTTACAGGTCTGGGTTAGGTCTGGGTTAAGTACTATAATTATTTTTTTTTTAAATATTAATAAATATACTTTTCCTACATTCTTTAATCTTAACTCTAAGAACTCTTGAGTTAAATGTAAATAAAGTAAGAAGAATTTCAACGAATGCACATAAAAAGCATTACTTGAATATCTGGATAGTAAGAGTTGTACAGTGAGTATTTCCATACTCGAATTGAGTGAGTATCTAAGGACGTAAATAATATTCAAATACTCAGATTTACTGTCCCTGGAAAGAATACTAAAAAGTAGGGTAACTGACCTAATTAAAAAATCATAACAAACTATTAAATCATTAAAAATGAATGAAATATCGAAGAAAGTAAAGAAAAGAGTTATTGCACCCATTACGGAGTCTTCAAAACAGAAATGCTTATGTCACGGAATACTATAATTTACTTTACTTTCTATTTAAATACAGTTACTTTATTCCAAAAAAGTACACTACTTATTTTTACTTACACGTACGAATGCGAATTTTTAGCACTTTTACTTCAGAGGGAACATCCCGAACCCGGAAGTTCAAAAACTTATGTTACTTGGGGTATATGTAGAGCATGTGGAAGTATGTATTACGCTATTTTTTGTTTGTCCAAATTCACTCTAAGGTGTTGAAATTACCCTTCGAAAATTTGGCTACTTTTCGATTTTATTTTATAACTCGCGAACTATGAGAGATAGGAAAAAGCTTTTGAGACAAAAGTTACTTCTTTCAATTATATCTACCAAATGGTAAAAGATTGATCGATTGTCTAAACAATTAGAAACAAATTATAAACAAAAATATTAATAACTTTTAATCAATCTTTTACCATTTGGTAGGTATAATTGAAAGAAGTAACTTTTGTCTCAAAAGCTTTTTCCTATCTCTCATAGTTCGCGAGTTATAAAATAAAATCGAAAAGTAGCCAAATTTTCGAATGGTAATTTCAACACCTTAGAGTGAATTTGGACAAAAAAAAAATTGCATAATACATACCTACATATGCTCTACATATACCCGAAGTTGCATAATTTTTGTAATTTCCGAGTTCGGGATGTTCCCTTCTGAGATTGTTCGAAAAATCGTGTCTAAAATGTCAGGTTCAAAATTAAAGTATGAAATTAAATAAATAAGAAAAGTCTAAAGTAGGATAAATGCGTCAATAGATGAACACGAACTTACCAGTGATTAAACATTATACACAAAAACGAATAAAGTAAGTTGTTAAAATTAATATATGACTTACGTTAATATTAAATTTTTTTCAGTCCTTTATTTTATATTTAAGTCACTTTCGCGCCATATGCTGTTTAATGCTAACTTTGTTTGTTTTTGTGTATAATGAATTCACTGGTAACATGTTCATTTATTGGTGCATTTGCCCTAGAAAAGTTTTAATTCCTCTGAATAAAATAAGAATTGAAGTATATTATAAGAAAAAGTATTTCAGGTATTGTGCAAATACCTGTGTCTTTAATACAGGAATATGTAGTTAACCCTCCACTATAAGGACATCATCCATGATTGGGACAACTACCGTAAAAAAAACTTGATTGTTAATCTTTATAGTTTCCGAAAATTCGTATTAAAGGCATAACTTTACGGCAAATATTCAAAATTTAGAATATATTAAAAAATATATATATTTCCAAAGTTTTCATTTGCATAAAATCTTAGAAAAAGTATCCAAAGGGAAAATTTTACAAATATTACTTAGGTTAATTACAGTTCGTTATTTTTACAATAGGAAAAGAATTATTGTCTTCAAAGACAGTCGCCGAAAGGAAAGCAGTATACGGATCTGAAGCTCTTAATACTAATGAGTAAATAACGGATTTTATGCATTTATAGCAATGCTAAGTATGCGAAAAATCTATGAGACTGTTAATATACAAAACATATATACCAAATGTTAATATACAATATGCAATATACAAAATGTCAATAGTATTATTCAAATTAGAATGCTTAGAACATTAAACATACTGTTTCTGAAATTCCAATTCTTTATTTGTGTTTGTGAAACTTTTACTTTGCATAAAGATCCGCTGTCTACTAATGAGGTTCGCCTAGTAGATCATCACACTTCAACTACCTTCTATCCCTCCGAGGAACAATAAATTAAGCGAAGCGTTCTTCCGAGAACCAAAAAATTCAGTACAAGCATTAGTTCAAGTTCGAGTTCAAACAGGCCCGAATTAATAATCGTGTAATAGTCCGCCCACGACCGAGCTTCCCTTACACTTGGCTTACAAAGAAGTCCGATCCTTTGAACGGGAAAAGTGAGCGGAGCGTTCGCCCCGTTCACTCGAAGCCTTCTCGGCCTTTTCGCTCCGGCGGAACGGTCGGTTCTTAATTCGACGAGTGAGAAGCAAAGACAAGAAGCGTTAAAAGGAAGACTTGAAGAGCGTACTCACCTCGGTGCGCTGCTGTAACCTCTTGTTCAGCTCGTAGAGCCTGTAGTCCGGCTGGCCAAAGTACGGAGTATGCCTCCTGGGGACAGGCAACGATCTGTCAGATCAGACCGATCGGTCATGTTAGGTGTGCTGTGTACAGTGTGTTTTCTGGTGTGGGGGACCGCGTGTCGCATGCGTGGCAAAGCGGACTCTCGGTGGATTCGGGCATGCACCACCGGCAGGACTTTTGTAAGCCGCCCCCGGGGGCGATTCGATTCACGGTGGGATCACGCCTCGAACGCGATACCTGCCACTTTCACCGCGAAACAACAACCGTCGATTCTCTGTTTTACCGGGTACGTTCGCGCGAAAAAGGGGCAATCGAGGCTGATCGAAAGTTCGCGATGTCTGCACCCCCCGCCGCGAACGAAGCTTCGTCCATTGATCCCGGTCGCTCATTCACGGTCATTAATTGACTATCGCCGCCAGTTAAAAGTTGGTTCACGGTAGGGCAAATGTCCCAATTACTGTCACATTAAGGTTATAGCGTGACTTCGTTTCATTATTTTACGTTTTGTATAACCTAAAGATCGTCACACTATGAAACATAATATGGTTTAACATCTTATTCATTAAAAAAAAAAAAAAAGTTCTATATACTAAATATGAAGAATTAATTAATAAGTAATTAAAATCTGCGAACAATCCTGATGTCCCTATAACTGTCACCTTCGAAATTATCCCGTATTTTTTACTGCAACCCAATAGCTATCAATCCTAATAACTATGCCAGTCTTAACAACTGTTAGTCCTATTTATTGAAACTTTTGGAATCACTTTCTATTTACGTAATCATTTTTTTGACGTTCAAATGGCTACTGTGATTCTTCAACATCAATTTTTAAATACTAGGTGCACATAAGTACGTTTATATCTTTGTTTATATGTAAATCAGAGTCTCAATTTAATAATACAATTTTTTTGTACACCATTTTTATACGTTATGTTTCTATTAAATAAAATAACAAAGTGGCAGTAATTGGGACACTGACAAAGGTCGAGTTGTGGTTCAATTACAGTATCAATGACTTTTTGATGAAGATCTTCATACTTTCGCTCCGTATTGCGTAGATAATCGTCTTTATTAATTTGATAAAAACCCAGGACAGAAAGATGCATCATACAAACGGAATGAAAACAATACTTTTTCACGAAAGATGCTTACAAATGCTGCAGTTTTGTGTTTTATTCCACTAAGAAATGTAAATTGTTTAAGATAGCAGGCATAAACGAGTTTCCGCTCGAAACACATAGAAGCAAAAGAATCGATGGGAGTTGGAGTAGAGTCCCTATTAATGAACTTGCACCTAATTAGTGTGCATTTACATTTCAATCAGTTATAAATACAAGTATATATCTGAGAAATAGAAGAAAAACATGTTTTTGATCAAGTCAGACTATTAAACTTAATGAAAAAAAATGTTTTTCTTTTATTTCTAGAGGTATACCTGCTTTACAACTTATTTATACATATGTAAAAGCATGCAAATAGGTTCAGGTTCATTAACAGGGACCAGTACCCTATGGGGTAGAAATAGTGGAACAGTTTTGGTAAACATAATTCAGGAAGTAATTGAGGTATTGATTAACTGTTCTGTTGCATAGTTTGCTCGATACACACTTATTACAGTCATCTGATGAAGAACATGTGTAACAGTTTTGCAAAAAGGATGATGAATATAACTTTATATAATTCATTGGCATTAAGTAACATCAATTACACATTGAACTTATGTAAAAGTACATATGTATATACTTAAGAAATTAAATATCTTATTTATTTTTTCTACTTAGTCTTGTATTTTTTATTTAAATAATATAGAAGAAATGTACAACTGAATAAGTAATGAAATTATATTTAAATAAGTAAAGAGAAACAAATGTTTTTACAAGTTCATCCCTTTTATGGAAACGGAGCACATAATAAATTTTTTAAAACTTATAAAGAAAAACAAAATATCATATTTAAATCATAACTTCTATTTGCATAACGTTTTAAGGGCATTATTAATACATCCTTAAACAGAATTTAATGTAACTGCATTACTTTTTATTAAGTGATACTGTAGTCAAAACTTTGAAATCGATTATCTTGAAATGGCATTTTGGCCTTTTTCTTTAAATTTCCAGTTATTGCAATCCAATTTGAGTCAGAAATTTGACGCTTAAGTATTCAAATATTTGTGACAATGAATCTTCAGGCTTAATTTGTCCACAGTCCTATAACTGTGTATAATGATTATTTCTAATGAAATTTCCATCACAGTTTCTTTTGTAATTTTTAGAAAAAGCAATACAGATCTTCGCAATGATATACAATTTTCATTCTATTTCATTTAACATTTTTAATAATTATACGAACCAGGTATTGAATTATGAACGTTAAAAACTATGTACGATATAATATACTATTCTAGCTTTGCTAATTATTGAATGCTTGTTTCTCGTACGTTGCTTCCTTTCAATTAAAAAAAAAAAAAAACGCCTGACAGCATTAATTTGGTTCACTGAAAATCACTTAAATTATTCACATTTGTGCATATCTAAAAAAATCCTTGATAAATCAAATTAATTCCTTCAGGTCTGTTTTATTGAAAACATAAATTATTGACCTGTAAAATAATTGATATTTTAATTTGTAAATTAATTTAAAAATAAAATTCGAGAGTTCGAAAATAAATTGGCGAAATAAAATTTCAACTGTAATCAAAAAGTTGTAACATTGTTACGTATCTCGTAAACACAACCTCCGTCCCAGTTAACAGTGTGCACGTAACACGCAGTTGCAAATATTTGAAAACCGAAGTGATAAAACCTCAATTCTAGAATTCACGTTTTCAAAATTCGATAGGTACGTGCGATCAAAGTAACCCTCGAAGCCTTTCATAGGTAAAAATGCATCGGCTCTCCTTCCTTTGTCAGAGGACTCCGTTAGTTTGGTTTTGGACGTGTTCTGCTGACTTAGAAAGTTCTGCCTCGGTTCAACTTAGTCACGGACACTTCGCGCGGATTGTCGAAGTTCAATAAAGCTTTGGTTCTTGATCCGAAGCCTGCAAGACTTTGTCTCTAACGCTCGGAGTTTCGTTATCGTTCCGGTCACGATACAGTCTCGATTAGCCCCGCGAAACCCCTCGAGATTTCATTTTAATAAACAAGGAAACAACCACGCCGAACCGAGATTACCATCGATTGCGATCTTAGCCGTGACTCGATCGCCGTTTAAAATGTTACCAGCCGTTCTGAAACGTGAACTTTGTTATTCAATAAGAATCCGCGACGGTGTACGCGATATCGTGACCACGTTACCGACGTAAATCAAGTTTAATAAGTTCGTGCATGTCGTTCAGCTGTTTGCATTTGCACGCGTGTTGAACACCTGTTAGGGTCGCGATCGGTTCATTGAAAATCTCGAAACGCGGATCAGCCTGTCTCACGAACATCGTTTTTCGAGAGAAGACCAATTAGGTAGACAGAAGGAGACGGTAATAAGAGAGTATGTATGTAATGAGAAGAGTGATTGACACTTGTTACGCGTTTATTTGGAACGAAGCTTCGTTTGTGCGGACTTATATAAATCAATCTTTTGCGTTATTATTTTTTATACTCTACATTGGTTAAATAAAAGAACGTTATTACGCATTAGCGTTAAACAAAAGAAAAAAAGATAAGCTCATATATCTGTGGTTATAAGGCAAAATAATGCATGTCACACGTTTCCATTTCTGAGATATTCGCGTTTAAAGTTCTGATTGCTAATACTATACTATGATGTTGGTTTTTATTAAATTCTCGTTTCTAAAGGGAAAAAAATCGTTTCATACACTTTTTCATTGACAATAATATAAATTCTATTTTCTAGACCAGAATTAAGACATAAACTGAAATTTATTGAAGATGTGACTTGCGTAGTTTTGCCTTACAGCCGCACATATATGTAGAAAAATTATTGTTATTAGATAATTTAATACATTCTTAAGATTTGTTATGAATGGTTATCTGGCTAAAAGTTTTAAGAAAGATACGAATTAAATATTAACTAAATACAAGAAAACTTTCTGATCAACCTTAACTTCAATTTTTAAAAAAAAATTTTTTTTAATTATTTTAAATAGATGTAACCATAACAAATCTCAACAATGTAACAAAATCAGCTCCAAAATTTAGATTCCAGTGTTTTTCATTAATTCAGCATGTGTAAAGCAAAAGGTTAAAATTCTAACACACGGTGTTCTCCATGCACTCGTTAAATAATGAGTCAGTCTTTTATTGAAAATACGTGTTACCCATAAATCGATTAATCTAATGTGCACGGCGTATCGATCGCAAAGTTCTAATTTAATATGGGAGTTGATTGTACAAAGGACCATTGCACTGCAGCAGCTATAACAGCATGTTCCGGGGGTCACAAATCGACTAGCAGCACTGATATCGATCACCCTCTGTGGTGCGTCTTACTGTTCATGAAACTTCTGAACTTCAACGCTTTAAGGCATCCCTCGTATGATTATTAGACCCACAATTGTAAAGGAATCCTGTGTTTATATGTTTTCGAACCTAACTATTTAAAAAATCATCATTTAGCTGAATCTCCAAATTCAAATAAGATTCTACTAGATATTTTTCGCCACCATGGCTAAAAAAATTACTCAAAATCAAACTATTCGTGTTAAATTTGATTAAAATGAGTTTGAAATAAAACACCGTAATTAGTAACACTAATCTATAGTATTTTAGTTAATGTATGATTCCAATTGTTACGAACAAACCATCGACACGTGGTTAAAAGCATGTAAAACTACATAAATGTATAGAAACGAGCTAATTTTGGTAGCAAATTGGAAATCACATATGTACTTCAGTATTATCGACGTATTTCAAGCAGGGCTTGAAACTGTTATGATATCAATTTTGGTTCTTGAAACAGTTATGAAGAACCTGAATTTCAGACGAATATTGGTTTAAGTTACGGTTCCTATATGTCCTATGTATCAATTCTCAAATAAGTTCTATAACTTTCATTTTTTAGGTTCTATATAAGTTCCAAAACGGTTATATGCAGAACCGATTCTCGTAACGATTATACAGAAGTTTACAGTGAATGTGTTTTTGAAATCACAAATTATTACAATTATAGAGTACTATTTATGAACAAAATTTTTTGAAAATTAATATGAATAACTAAGTACATGTACCTATATACAAGGTGTATCCTCTAACTTTGACCACGATTTTCAGGCATTTCCGATAATCTGACAAAAAAATAATTTGTATAAAAAGTAATCAGTTTTTTGTGCACTGCACGTCTGGACATCAAAAATATGAATTGTAATAAATTGTGATTTCATTTACTATAAAGTTCTGTATAATCGTTACGAGAATCGATTCTATAACCGATTTGGAACTTACATAGAACCTAAAAAATAAAAGTTATAGAACTTATTTGGGAACTAATACATAGGATTATATAGGAACCGTAACCTAAACTGATATTTGTCTGAAATTTAGGTTCTTCATAGCAGTTATTTAGAGTAAAAGTTATTCATAAATGTTTCAATTAAAACCTTTATGTCACAGTTTGAAACAGTTTCAAGCCTTGATTTCAAGGAATCCAGCAAAACAGTCGTTTCTGGAGTCAATAATTCTCAAAAATCAGTTCGAGTTTAAATCATTCTTACTATATCCGCCCACTAATGCAACAGATTCACGGCAGCTTCTAGTATGTTCGATGTAACACCAAACTATCAACCTAAACAACCCACAGAAGCTTCGCAAACTTTCCAATAAATGCCTAATCTAGCCGCTGACACCTCTCGGTTGAGAAGTTGAGTCTCCCTACAAGAGAAGGGGATAAGTTTGTTTCGGAACGTGCGACTGATGAAATGTTGAAACTGATGACTGCGCTCAACATATTGATTACTAGGTAGAGTTCTGGGAATAGGAACTTGAAATGTGGCGAATAAATATTTCTATTTCATCATCTGATTGAAGCATATTATAAGTAAAATTAATTGGAACATAGTGATTATCCCAATAAATAGTATTTCAGATATGTATTTTAATTTTGACTGAAGGAAATGTTCTTCAATTTTTAAAAAATAACTTATTTTTAATACTTTTGTTAACCCTTAAGTGGTATACATACTATCAGTATTAATTACTTAATAGCATTATAACAGGATTACCATGAGGTCTTTATAAAAATGGATTAATATTAATATATAATTAGATTGCGGATGTTTATGCATTTATGGCGATTTTAAATGTGCTAAAATGTATAAGGATGTGCACAATTGCAGAAATACATGAAATAACAAAACTAAAATACATTTTATAATATTTAGAAGGCAGAAAACACCTTTATTAAAGTTGATTTCCTTTTTCTATGTCTTTGAAAATATAAATTTGCATAAACATCCAGAGTCTATTCATAATACTCTCCCTTAGTAACTTTTACAAGGTTTTCCAAAAATATTATATCAAAGATAAAAAATTAATTTAATATAGCATCGTGACCCCAGCATACCACTTAAGAGTTAATAAGTTGCTTCAACTGAAAGTATTAAACGATTTTTCCTTCTTTTTAAATTTCAGAGAAATATTTCTATTTGGAAACTTCTTTACAGGAATTTCTCAGTCCATTTGGAAGTTCTTTTACTAAATCTTATTATTAATTCTTCATTAAATGAAAATCCTGTTATTTCTTTAATTAGTTCATACTGAACAAATAATAACGTAATACTTCATGTACGAGTGACATCTTTACTTGTTATCGAATATTTTGAATTCGAAATTATATCTTGAAAATATTATATTTGAAAAAAGTGCTGTCATTTTCATATAACTGACAAGATGCTAATCAATAAAACACTGTCACTCATGAGTGGTACAGTTACAAAAGTATAAATCGTGAATATAAAACAAATATTGAGACATCGAAACATAGTGAATATAATCTTCTTTCATATTCTCACAGTCGCAATAAAGAAATAAGAAAATCAAATGAATAATCAGTATTTTCTTATTGAAGCCTTAGCCGACAGGAACAAATTAATACGTATAGGAATTTTTATACGATTCGTTGAATGTTAAAGAACACGTGGTGTCTGAAACCTGAAACGAAGCACGTATTCAAAAGACAAACGACTTTTCACGAACGACGGACGATTTACATTCGAATCGAACGATAACGGAGATCAGCGAGATTTCACAGTCGCGATACACGATAGGCGAGAACGGTGAATGTCATTGGAAGGATCGATCGTGTAAGAAAGAACTTGGCCTTTCCAGTCTCCGGAGAATCGCCGCCGTGGGACCTGACGACACGTCACTACCCCTCGCGAACGTGTGCATGTGTACACACAGCGGGGTGAATTTACCAGGGAAGGGTCGAGGCTCAAGGGTTGCAAGGGTAACCTACTGTCGCGCACGGTTCACCAGGGACGCGTTCGACAAATTTCTCCCGCGCTCCTCCACGGCTCTGATTCATCTGAATCGCGAACGATCGCGGAAATCCGTTGCACTTTTTCTTCCCTGATGCCTCGATACGTGAGAGAGAAGATAACTATGTGTGGTGAATAGATTGAGGTCACATTTTCTTTAACATTGAAGTCAATAATACCATTCGGATTGAAGGTTTAATCGTTAGACTTGAGCACATAACTAGTTTTATCACTGGCAGGTCATATGAATAGAGATAACGAATTTTTAACATAACATCGAGAACAATGAATATAGATAACAGTTTCTTCATAGGTTTTACGAAATTAGAGAATTTTTTTCACGGAAATAAAGATTAAGTCAAGAGTCCTAAGCGTTAATAGTAAAACTACTAGTGATGGAGTCAAACATATCCGTAGATTCTACTTTGGAAAATAAAAAAAGGACTCATAAGTAAATTCGAACACTGCTCAAACAGATTCGAAACTTTATCAATACTTTATTACAATTTATATTCGTATCTAATTTAATTATATATTAATATTTGACCACACCTGTAATATTGTATAAATTCAATAACCACTATCATAAAATATACATTATACTGCATGATACCAGGTATGCATAATAACGTTTGTACCCTCAAAAACAGTATTTTCTAAAACAAATATTGTCCAAGTATTTTAAAATCAAAATTACAGTCTGATTATACATTATATTAAAACATATAAAAGGATCGATTCATTTTAATAATGAAATACTTCTAAGCAGATTTTCGAAACTTATTAGTACTTATTTCAAGATTTGAAATCAGTTCGTGAAGATCCAATAAGTACTTGAATGAACCATTATATTTTACGAGTAGTCCTCGAACTCTGTGCACCTTGGATTATGGATTTCGTTCGGATTTATAAGTACATATTGAACTTGATTCTATCACTATAGAATACTCGATACCGTTCGCGGAGTCGGAGAATAAAACAGAATAAAAAATATCTAACAATTACTCTAGCCGGAGATACTCTCCGCTGGAGAAATTGCATCGATTCAAGAGAGGATTTCTTTAATGAATATCTTGTAATAACAAGAAAAGCAGGGCTGCATTCCAGGAAGAAGAATAATAGTGTAAGACAAAAGATAAATTAGTACACAAAACAAACGACAGTGGACACTTCCAAGTCTGTGTTATGAACTACGCTATAGAGTATAGAGGAAGTTACCAAAATGAAATGAGAATAAGACAATGCAAATAAGAGAACAAATCTGCGCGAACAACAGAAAAGGTAGATGAGAGAAAGTCGAGTGGCTTATAGAGATTCGGTTTTGTATAGCAAAAACCCTTTTTGTAAGTGCAGCTATATGTATTTTATATAGATCCTACATATTTTGTTCTAAACAAGAAAAATAAAACAAGTATAAAAAATATAGAGGCGAATAATAAAAGAGAATTGAAATAAAAAAATGTTAAAAGACAGAAACACTTAACAGCGAAATAATTAAAAGAAATTCATATGCAATCTTTATTTTCCTCGTTAAGTGATGCAAAGTGTATTTCTGTCACCAACGCCCTATCTTTTATTGTCATCTAAAAGTGTCGTGTTTATTTTAGCGAGAAACATGCGAATGAAGATCGATCGACAGTGCTTAAAAAAAAAGTTACAAAACACGGGAGCGTTTAAAAATAACCGAGAAATTAATAATGAACGCAGCACCCTCAGTTCCAAACGGGGACTCGGCGATAGCGTCAGAAAAGGAGTTCAAGAATGGTGATTTCAACAAATCAAAATTTTGTGCTCGCGAGGTACACCGCAGATTACGTTTTATTATCCGATCTATAGATCCACAGTTAGTTACATCGTGCCGCTTCCTAACGATCTACCGAAAAGGCAATCGGCATCTACGGAGGGACACACAATGTCGATAGATCGGCGTAAAACGGAATCGAAACGCGCCAATTCCAGGCGAGAAGGTAATTTCACGTAAGGCACGTACGACAGAGCGCGCGCAATAATCCAAAACCGGCTCGAGCTCTCATTCAAGACGCGTCCGTCACGATCGAACTAATTAATTCGTCGCACGACGCGCGCGCGCGCCGCTGCTCCCTGGAATTTTTTCCCTCTCCGGTCGCTCTCGTTCCCGCCAACGATCGTGACAGATCGTGCTCCCCGATACGGTGTTAATCCGTTGAATGAAAAACTTTTGCCCGAGCGCGAGCCCGGCCTCGCGACCACGCCGATCCATTCCCGGGAGAAAAAAAAGAGATTTCTGCGCCTCCAGGAACGCGGGTTCCTCCCTGGGTTGATTGGCTATTCTTGTATCAGTCGTTACTAGGCTTTCCCAGTCTGTTAGGTCCTGACCTGGGCTAAGAAGCTTACAGGCACGATCAATTTACTCAAATATGACATCACCCCTCCTAGACATCTCAGGGCCTTAGGCGGTTGGGTTTGGAACAAGCGTCTTCCTCCAGGGAAACAGACTACTGGAACGTCTTGATCTACGTCGTGTTAAATGAATCTCGGGTTCTCAATCATCAATCTCAGTTTAGTTGATCTTGCTGGCAGTTTGAAAACACACTCTGGACTATCATCACTTAATGAGGTCTCAAACTTTGCTCTCGTTCCATTTAATTCATCAAGTTCTCAATAGAGCACCGGAAACTGTACAATACTCAACAGCTCGTGGATCAAAATGTCCAAACTGCGCTTCTCAGAAGTAGCCTCTCGAGATCGGGCACGCAGACCTCCAAAATATCGAGAACCGTCTCGCATCAAAGGAGCGTTGGCTTCTTAGTTATCGATTTCACTTCAATTGGACTCAACGACCTGAGAACCAAACCATATTTTTCACTATCATGACTCAAGAACGTTCTAAACTTTATCGAGAGTAACTTATTGGAATTTTCATGCAGCAGATAAAACGCTGCTGCATTCAGTATCTGTTGGACCAAAACGTCTAAAGCTCGCTTGTGGAAGGAAAGCTGGTCTTTTGGGTTCAGATTCACCTAATCCAGATCTGTTTAATATCAGAATCCCGAAAGGAAGAAGATTCATCTAGCGTAGACTTCGCAAATGACAAAATTAAACCTCGGCTAACATATTCTCGCCAAATAACTCTTAATTGTCAGTTTGATCAAATTTAAATGAGACTTAAATGATGCAGGTTGTTCGAGAACCACTCGTAATAAAATCTCGAAATGAATCCCGATTACTTTTACCTAATTAGAACCCTGAAGAACACTAAAACCCTTTAATAAGACACTTTGTGGACCGAAACACCCCAACTCTTCTATTTCAAAGGAAGCTTCTCATGCCCAAACACGCAAACCCCCAAAATGTGAACGATTTCTACCTGCTGGGCCATCAATCTCGCTTCAACTGATCTTCCCAGTGACCCGAGAACAGCTCCCGATGATCGTTCCTTAATAAAGTCTGAAACTTCATCTCAGTTGTTTTTAATTCATCAGAAGTCCGATGGACGCTAAGAAACGTTCAATATTCAACACCTGGTGGACCAAACTTTCGAAACTACTCTTCCCAAAGAAAGCTTCCCGAGTTCAGGTACGAGTGACCCTTGAACATCCCGAGCGTTTCTCGTCGCACGAGTCCCGGCATTCTGCTCAGCATCTCGAAGCCTCGAAAAACGGGGTTGATCCATCGACGCGCATCTAGAATTCGCAAGGTGTCAACGGGAATGTTGTCGCGGAATTTTCGAAGGGGCTGCGAGTGGGCCGCTGTCGTTATCACGCCACGGGGGTTAATGGGTTTAGTTGGCGCGGCTAATGGGCGTCCCGACACGCCGGCAGGAATCAGCTGACTGGCCAGCTGGCCAAAGAACCCCGTCCAGGAACCGCTGGTTGAGAGCCGTCGCCTGCAGGGATCTCAGATTGGGTTAGCAAAGGGCCGTAGTTCAGACTGGGAGGGTGGCGGCCCGAGGGTGAGTCTGCCACGGTGGAGGGAGGCAGAGGGTGTTATTAGGGGTTTGCTCATGGGGTGGCAGTGCGATCAATGCTTGGGGAGTCATGCTAGCCCCCCTTTCGAAGTCTATATATAGAAGAATGGCGCACACACGCACGCCGGTTGGAGTAGCGCCGACCGAACATCCCTGACTCGCTAGTTTCCGACCGATTTCGTCGTGGAAGCGTTCGAATCGCTTCAAATATTATTCGGAGTGACGCGCCGGTCCAATCTCTGGGCTACTGAGTTATCGCGACTACTCGACAAGTCACCGCGAACCGTAGACACCTTCTCCTTCGGGGAAAAACTATTCTAGTTCCTCTCGAATGAAGAATTTTCATATTTCGGAGGACTCGCGACGCGAACCGACGTAGAGACTCTGGTATGTGTTCAAGGAGGTTTGAAGCGCGTCGAGGCCATCGCTAGGGGTGGAAGTGTCGGCTGAAGTACGCGTGCACCGAGGGGGTGAGTGCTGCGCCGGTCTTATGGGAGAAGAACGAGGGAAAGGGTGCACGGAATGTAACGTGCACGCGTAAGCTTCAGAGTCTGGATCGGGACTTTTAGGATCCCTGTTCACCCTAAACGATTCGTACAACTGTCGCCGAGCATCAAAGTGCTCCAATTGTTGACCACCGATACGATTCCGCGAACCTTCGCGCGACGTAAACGAGACTCAACAATGCGCCGCTGCGTCCTCTCATTAACGAAGGGTTACGGGAAAACCCCCTGCGTAGTATTATGCCTTTTCGCAGCCAAAAGCGTGGAGTCATTAACAAGAAACTCTTTGGCCATGCAAACCATGTTGCACGCCTTTTGTTTAAGGAACAACGTGGCGCATATATTCTGTACACCGACAATTAGGTCGCCGGGTTTTTGACTACAAAGGGATTGTTTGCACAGGATTTCGTCTTTGAGTGCTACTGAGCAACGTGACGAGCTTTTTTGAGAATATTCGAAGGACTTTCCAGCTAGCGAGTTTGCCTACAATTATGCCAGACGATTCCGTTTGCTCTTATCACGCTAACCTAATACAAATGAACAGTTTTAACCAGGATATTATCATTTTCTGTATTAGGAAAGTAATATTCTCGTAATACTGTAATCACAGTCAGGTTTGAGAAACTGCATAATGAGCAAATGAAAGGCTGTGTAATCCAGGATCCTGTCCCACTGGTTAGATTAGTTAGATTTCTTCAAATTATTATTATTAGACAGATATTTCTTAACTGAATCATTTCTAGTAGATTTAGCGCGTTAAGTACTGCGTGAATAATCACTGGTTCACTATATTTTGCAGATAAAATGTAACCAAATAGATAAATAGACTTTCAACATTCAGTTACAGAACTGGATTTTTTCCCTGAAATTTCAGAAGTTTTAACAGGAAAAACGTTTTTATATTAACGATCCTTGTTATCAAGGATCAATACTTTGCAATTGGAAGTTGAGGTAAAATAGAACGAAACAAAGTTGAAGCTATAAAGAATTAACAATAAATAATTCTTTTCTATCACGGAATATTATAACTACATTTGTTAAAAAACTTAATAATGAATGTTAAAGCATGATTTAACATATTTTCTCGCTGAGTGCTGTTGTCACTAATTTTCATGCCTAATGAATCCGTTTTGAGCAGCGCAGAGAATTCACCACGTGCGTAGTTGACTCCCTGGTTAACAGGTTAGTCGAGTTTTACGTTCGATCGAGAATTTCAAGGGTAGGGAAGTTACGGTTCCTCAATGGGCCGGAACCCTTCAGAAGCCATAATTTGTTTGTACTGCGCCGGGGCATGAAACTTCTGAGTATACGATCATGCGTTAAAGTACGACTTTTACGGGTCTTTTGTTTTGAGGAAAGGCGGCCCGTCTGAGGCGACGCGACATGAGGCGAGGAACGCCTCTATAAAAACGGAGGAAAGATCGTTACTTCAGGATTTATTGGCTCGTTCCTTTTATTGAAGACGCGGAAAAACGAGCGCGGAAGGGAAAAGCGTTTTAAGCTTGCGAAACATTGAGTCCCTCGCGCGAAACGCTCGCAAATTGAACAGCAATTTGCCCAAGCGGTCGTAATATCTACGCACACCGTCGATTTTGAAACAATAATTCCATAGAAGTCGTGGAAGAATCGAGAAATGAAGAATATCGGACTGTAAACGTGAACGAGTAATTTCGTTTCTCGTCGCGTCGCGTCGTAAAGTTCATTTAGTAACAGATAAATAATTTACACGATCGATACCATTACACATCGACTGTCGATCTGAATTCATAGAATTTTCTTCGACAAGTGCAGGGATTTCTAATTTGAAATAAAGCTTTTTCATTTCGTAATACTTATTTTAATAATATTTGTTACACATTTCTGTTAATACCATTCGTGATCGTATAAATTAATAATCAAGCGCGCAACGCCTACACAAGTGGGCAATTTCGTTTCTCTATATGAACAATAATTTTCAATGGAAAGCTTCTCTCAGCTCTTTCACTGCAGATTTTATTTTCTATAATACAACAGAAAATGGAAGCAAATTCAAATCAGTTTATAATAATAGTTTAAAATAAAAAAATTACTCCACTGTTTGATATTAAGGTAATTTCTCGATGGAAATACAAATAATGTTTTCAGAATCCAAATTATTTGTGAAGCTATTTTACACCTGTTTCTCCCACAGTTGGAGACGAAATCGTTGTAATTGTAACCGGCTTTATTTACACGCGTTTTTCGAAAGTTACGACAAAAGGGAACACGCAGGCTGATCTTATCAGAGAAGCAGATCGTTTACGTAACGTCTAAGCCTGATAAGCGCGTAGATAGAGGCGTATATCGATCCCTGATGCGGGTCGAGTAATCGCGCCGGTAATTGAAACTACGATTTCATTGAACGGGCCAAACAAAAGGAAAGGTGTGCCGATACTTTCGTCGATAATTGACTTTCCCAATCTTCCATCGATCAGATGCTTATCTCGTTTGTTTCTGACTCCGGGCGGCGATCAGCCTTTGAGTTCGGAAACTCGAGCGGAAACGACGCTTGAAAGATATGAGACGTTATTGGAGCAACTTTGAAGGAAGTGTAGAAATTGAAGATATAAACGAACAACTAATATTTAATTAGTAATTATTTAATTTGGTTGTATTCCGTTTATATGTAAGCTCTCTTTACAAATGATACGTGTGATTTTAATTCTATAATTATCCAGATTCAATTTTTCGATCATAGACTTTACTCACGTCGTACAGAAACTATCCAAAGTATCAAAGATGAATATAAATAAAATAAATAGAAAACAAAGTACTATGAGAAAGGGAAACAACTAATTACAAAATGAGTAAAACAAAGTAATCACTGATCAAATTTCACACTTCGCTTCCTGCATGAAAGCAGATAAATTTCTATCATTTTTACGCATACCAAGACAATTCTTTACAATATTCTAACCTTTGAAGTTACTTTCATTAACAAAAAATTTAGATTTGGAAACTAACACTATAGAATTTGTTTAAACAACAAATAATGAGTAACGTATCAAAGCAGTGATACGTAGGTGTTGAAACATTACAAAATACTATTAGGTAATATAAATCTTAAGGAAAATACTATTTTATCTCTTCGCAAATTTATCTTATCAACTACTTTTTCCAGGTACTGAGTTGTTCAAACGCTTTTTTCACTTAACATATGTTTCTACACTATTTCTTTTTTTATAATAAACCACAATTTGCACCACCTTCCTTATTCATTTCATGCCAGACTAATTTAATTTTCCCAGTGCGTTTGATCAAAAACTGTAGTGTGTCTTTTTTTTTATAGGCTTCAACATCTGATCAGCTCATAACGTGTAACACGTTACTCCACACCATTTTAGTTGTATTGTACAGACGTCAAACTTGAATTGCATAATTTTATAAAATAGTGAAACTTTTACAGCGAGAAACTGTCTAATTCATCAATTCCTATACTAGACTATTTTCATAAAAAAAGAGAAAGAAAAAAAAACGTTCCTCGAATCGCAACGTCCCTTTGGGACAGCAGACTCGACTCGATTACACGCAGAAACTAGCTCCAGAATGAAGTAACAGCCGAGTCAGCAACTGCCACGGGTCCCTTTTATACTTTCGTTGCTGGCGCAGCAGTAATCGCGCTGTCGCTTCGGCGATTTATCGCTGCCCGCGATACTTTATCGCCGATACCTCTTCTACACCGATCGTCGGGCTCTGCACGATTCTCCTCTGACACGCGTCTCCTCTCGAAACCGATCGGATCGGAGGGAATCAAAGATCGGGACACGTCAGAAGCTTCGGTCCACCGATCTCCGATCGACTTTCTTGCACGTCGCGAATCCCGAACTTGTGCCGTTTCGCGGGGTTGTTTCAGTTAGGAACGACTCGGCAAAGTTCGGTCGTGGGAACGGAAAGTGATCCAGCTTACTAAGCGAACCGGAGAAAACAGCGTTGGCCGGCCGATGTGTGCCAGCCATAAAAGAGCAATAACCAGCGCGCGCCACGCCAGTTCATTGCGATCGCGGCCACTGGCCATTGCTGGAAAAGTGAACGGTGCGCCTCACTGTGATGAAATCGCGAGCACCGTTCGGGAAAACAGTCCTGTTGCTCCCCTGTTTGGTCGCTACGCGGAAAATCCGCTTTTGCGTCGATCCACAGGGTGTCAAATCAATGGCAATTCATAGATTAACGCATAAGATCTGGGAATTTCCCTACCGAATACTTTCGCAAACTATTGTAATAAAGCATTATTTGTAATGTTAGTTATCATTTTCATTAGATATTTTTACCATTTGTTTCTACCATAGTTATCATTGTTATTTTTCAATTACGTGTTATTAACAGATTATTACTATTTATTACTATTGAGATATAATTACTTTTTCTAAGATATAATTAAATTGTTCCTATTATTTCGGGAATAATCTTCCTGCAAATTACGGTATTTGACAGTAAATTAATATTTATTTTCTAATTTACTAATATTTTATACATATACCCACTAATCTTTCTTAATTTTAAGTCTATTTTACAAAATATTTATAGTTTTCATGACAATCTAACTAGTTTCATTTATAGGATCACTTAATAACTTTCATGATTATTAAAATAAACTATTAATGCCATGAAAATACAGTAATTTTCTGTTATAAACGCGGTATTATCTTCCTTTATGTTTTAGAATTATTTTTCTATTTTCTATCCTTTTCGGTTTTCATTACATACAATGTTTAAATTAACTAATAAATTGCCTTTAGAAAGATGCTTTGTAGTCTCTATAATTAAACACAATAGTTATGAGCTTATAGCGAATAATATTGCAGTTGATATGAGAGAATACATGTGGAATTATTGATAATGATATTGTTGAACAGGCTTCGGGATAGTAAAGGAGGAATTTAAGCTATAATACAATTCGAAACAAAGAAATTTCATTTTGTAAGAGTTAAATACAACATTTGAGATACTTATTGTATTATTTCGATATATTACGCATTATCGCTTAGGCCAGCAGTCATTGCCATTATAAAGATGATAGTTTGAAATTATTGCAAAACTGAATTTTGTTTTCGGTCAAATTAAATTCGATACAAATATCTTCATTACTAATCACTTGGACTATAAAAATTGTGCATGCCACTTGATTTTTGCAGCTGATGCAATAAGTATTTCCGGTTAAATATTTCCGACGCATCACGAACATTCTGCATTATCTATTCGACGCAAATGATGACACATCACGTGCGCATTGCAAAGAAATTGGTAGTATCAGTTGGTATTCAAAAATCTATCTCAGAAATAAGATCCTATGGAAATACATCATTCGAAAAAGGTACATAAAAATAACTGTTAAGTCAATAAATTCTGAGTTGCATAATATTAATAATTAATATTGATTCGAACTTAAAGAAAAAGTAGAAAGCTAAAAACTAACATTACAATATAGGAAAAAATATTACTATCTGTACTTTTCTCATTCAAAATACTCAAAAAAGTGGTTTAATTGTTTGCTTAAATAATACTTATTTTGATGAATCGCATGCTTCTTCACGATATATTAATCCATTTGGAGCCACTATTGTTAATGATTGCTTAATTAAGATTATATAATCTATACGTGGATGAAAATGATTTGAATGATCATTCCTACTGAGATTTCCATCTCATGTTTCTGAAATGCTATGCAGGATAGTTCAATAAAAAGAAGCATTTAAATATCTCTATTATTATTGAAGATATAAAACAACTTTATTTACAAAAACTGTCTAATATAGAAAGATTTATAATGTGGCCACAATGTATTTTTGGAGCTATGGAAGTTTCGGAGATTTCAAGATTACCTATACTTTTTTAAATGGATTATTTATTGTTTCATACACTAGTTGATGCAGCACGATATTAAATTCAAGTATTGACCTATGTATGCTGAAAAATTATTAGTTTAGAGTTTAGAGGATATATTTTAATTTTAATTTTATAGGAGCTCTCAAGTTTTTTCCTAATGGGGACACTGAAGGACAAGGTGTACCAAGAGCCATCAACAACACCAGAGGACACGAGGCAAAGAATTATTGCAGCATGTGTCTCAATAAATTCTGAAATGATTCAACGTGCAATTGATTCAGTGGCGTTACGTGTACAGCATTGCATTGATGCCGGTGGTCGATATTTTGAAGATACATCTATAAAAGTAGTTTTGTTTTAGTTTTGAAATTAAAATATCTCCCAAACTAATAATTCTTCGGTATACATAGGTCAATACTTTTTTTATAGAGAATAAGCTGCATCAAGTAATGTATAAAACAAAAGGGATAATTCAGTTTAAAGAACTGAAGGTCACCTTGAAATCTCCAAAACTTCTCTAGCTCTAAAAAAAAAGTATTGTTGCCATATTACAGACTCTTCTACGCTGGATAACTTTTGCGAATACTAGGTAGTCAGTAGTAAATAGTCGTTTTCTTCGAAAATGATGCATTCCTTTCCGATTTCATTAGAAAGATATAAGTTAAAATAGAGACCTGTCCTTTTATACAATGTTTATTTACATTATAAGCTTTAAAAACATACATATGCTTGTTTATAAATGTATGCATTACAGATGGCGCTACAGATTAGAGATGATGCTACAAATGGATCATTGAAGATGATTTTCTAAAAGACTTCCTTTCGTTTTGCCGTGATTTTGAATAAAAGAAACAATCTAGAGTCATTCCATGCGAAAACGGACACTTTTCGGAGTAACATGTTGGATCTTGTTCACATTTGCATATGTGATTGGTCTTTAAGGGCATATAGACGTATCTCGAAGGATTTTTTAAAATGTCAGAAAAATGTCGGTTTTGCAGCTCTTTAAAATTTGATATTTCTTCAAAAAATTGTATCTGTGATCTTTCTTCGAAAAATTATAATAGTTGAACTAATAAACCGATTAAAATGAGCTTTTTGGTGCTTATAGTAGAGACTTTGGAGTATCTATTAAAAATTATTTCAGTTGAGACAATAATTTGTTTAACCATTTATTTTGCAATTGTTTTAAACAAACGCTATTTGTAACCGCAGAGAAATATTTAAAAATTTGAAAAAAAGGAGGGTATAGCCTTGTTTGTCCCCTTCATGGTCAACTTTTTAAAAACATGGTCATTTTAATATTAGCCACGGGAAAATGATTTGAATGTAACGCTGCGCGTCGGAACATACCCCTCGACTGGACGAGCCGTACGGCACTACGGCGAGGCGCAGCGGTCAAGCGGATATACCTGCTACTTTTATATGGGGTATGCGACCGCTGCAAGGTTTCTTACCGTTAACTGTATTTAGAAAACTTACTTTTTGTCAATGGCACTCATTGTTAGAAACATTTAAGATGTAACTGTTCAATGGAAACCACGAGAAGATGGTAACTATTCTTTTCCCGTGGCTAATATTAAAATAACCATGTTTTTGAAAAGTTGAACAAGGAGGTGGACAAATAAAGCCATACCCACCTTTTTTCAAATTTTTAAATATTCTTCTGCGGTTACAAATGGCAACATATGACAACATATTTCAAAGTCATCAAAATCGGTGAGGCCGCTTCTATTCCAAATAATTAACAAAACTGTTTTTGTGTATAACTCGAAAACTAAAGCCGACCGCCTAGTATATGCATAGGAAAAAGTTGTTCAGAATCTTGTACTTTATAACATATTTGAAGGTCATCAAAATCGGTGAGGGCGTAGCACATCGACAGGTTAACCAATGTAAATAAACGTTGTGTTAAAGAACAAGTCTCTATTGTAACTTTGTACTTGTTATATCGTTGTAATTAAATCGGAAAGGAGTGCATCATTTTCGAAGTAAACAACTGCCTAGTATCCTTAAGTACTAATTTTTATCGGACCACCCTGCATAGGACCGAAAGAGGCACCCATCGTAATGAAATATTGATGTTGAATAAAATTGGTTGCAAAAAGTAAAAATCGCCTTTGTTAACAATAATAAATGCTAGGTAATTTACAGAAAACTAAACGAAGCTAAAACTCTTATGCACTTATTGCATTTTGATGTCTACTTTGACTATCCACATGAAGCAATAAAAAAAACTTACATAAAGATGATTTTCCAATTAACCTATTTATTTTACTTGATGTAAACAAAACAGCAAAGTCTAAATATTTTATAAGAAGTTCATAGAAAAAAATGCTATATTTTGTTTGCTTGATAGTATTTAATACCTTGTCAACAATGCACACCCCTGGCTAAATGTATCAGAAATCGCTTCTTACTAATCAGTTAACCGGGGTCCCACCGCATCGCAGTTTCTCGACTCCCCGAGGCTATCTTAAAGACTCGATCGATTCCAGGGGGCCACAAGGTGCCCAAGCCTTTCCGTTTCCATTCATTTGTTCGCTCGAAACACCGTCGACCGTTCTGACGAGGCTGGCATGCGGCGGCGTTTCACCGTTCTCTCGGTCTCTCTCTCTCGGTCTCTCTCTCTCTCTCTCTCTCTCTCTCTCTCATCTCTCTCTCTCTTTCAATCCGTATGACGAAATCACCAGGCCAGGCGAAACGCCTCGTCGGGAATAGAAAAGAAAAGATTCTCATTTCGCCATCGATACGGAACGAACAGTGTTCGCGTTCCGTTTTGTATTAGGAACGTTGCTTTCACCGTGATACACACACGCGACGGCTTTGGAAATCGGACAGAACGGAATAAAGGGCGCTTGTCCGTCAACTCTCTTCACCCCCTTCCTCTTCTCTCTCCCCTTTCTTCGTCCCTCCCACTACTACAATTTATTATTAGTCGTTTCGCCAGGGTGACGCAAGGACGACGCGACGTATCGTGGCAAGAAGCGAGAGATGCTGAAGCTGTTTATCGCCGGCTACGCGATTCGGTCGTCTTGATGCGCGCGGCTTTCGCGGAATTCCAACAGCGAGACTTCTCTAAGTGAACATAGGGCTCGGCATTTCAAGAATTGTCATTTCAAGGTCATTGGAGAAAAGAAAGTGGTTTAAGAACCTCGCTCCGAAAATTTATGATGATCTCAAATTCTGATGAGGAACTCCTCCCATTTGTTCTCGGCTGAAAGTGTTCGGCGTTCTCCGTGAGGCTTTTAGAAAATTTCGAGACTACGATTACTTTCACAGCCCAAAGACGTCAAGAATTGCATCATTGTTTACACGGTGCCGAAAAAGAGCGCGAAAAACACGAGATTTGCCCAACTTCGCAGTTCCTCCGTCGGTTTCTTCCGTTTGACCCCTGAACCCCGAACGATTACGGATATCAATTAACGATGCACGCATTCTGGTAAGGCGGGTCCAAAAGGCGCGTCGAGAGTCTGATACTTAATGCGAGATAATAGGGACGAGATTAACGTGGACGAAAGTTCGGGACAAAAACGCGAAACTTAGTCGATGTCTACAGATCTTTACAAATATTGGTCACGATTCGCTGATCGTCCCAAACTTCTATCCAATCTCGCTTCATTTTACCCACCCGAATTATTTTACCTTTTCACTGACAAGAACTGGGATCCTGTGTCGAGTGGAAGTACCATCTATATTCCATAAAGTACCATGAATTTTATTCAGATATTTGCAGTTCATTATTCAAACAAAAAACTAGAATAGCTGAAGGTTTGGTAACATCGAGTCTTTAATTGTAGTGTCACTGATTTATCCCTAAGGACCAGCAATAATTTGAATAGATAATAGCAAATGACATACTTTCCCGCCTCTCATTCAAAGAGAGCAAGTAAGAGCAAATGGATTTTACCTTCCTGCAGTTTCATTCACATCATCGCACGCACCGTCAAGACAACCGCTAATGTCCACGGTATGAATTTACTTCGAAAACGTGTCCCACGCTATTAGGTTTTCAATGAGCCATAAGTTTATACTAAGAGGATACTTGTAACTTGAAAATCCATGTTATCTTCCTTTCATCTTGAATATTTTGGCTCCAATCAGATGCTTCCAAGGAGAAAACACGAACCTTCGAGGGTCGAAAGTTTTACCCAAATGCAGCGATGCTTTGTAATTACAGTTGACCCTTGTGTAACGCAGGCAATACACAGATTTTTGTGTTGAGAAAGTTCAGTCAGCCACGATTTCGAATCAACCTATTCGCAAAGATCTCACAATTTCCCAATTTTAAAAAGAAATTCTATAGATAAATTAATGTCGAACAATTTGCTCTGGAAAAGGTTAATAACATTCTTTCTTTCTTAACTTATTTCATTGTTAGAATTCAGAAATAGCATAGAGAACATTCAAAAGAAGACTTTCAGTCAACAGTAGATCTTCATAGTTTTGGGAGAGTTAAAAATTAGTACGAAGAATTTTCGATTACACAGGGTGTCGCTTAGGTTCTAACTTCTTCAAGGATCCAATGTATATTAACCAAAGCAGCGACACAAAGTATTTTTCATCGGACGATACACGCGACGATTCACCGTCGTAACAACAGAACATCAGAAGACGATGACACATCTGTCTCAGCCAAATTGCCGTGGGATTACCGGCCTCAAGGATGTTACACGAACTCGGGGAACCGGTTTGCTCGTCTACCAAAGACGAAAAAAAAAAAAGTCGCGAGTCCAGCGTCGATCATTTACCCCCTTTCGTGTCGTCTACTCCTGGTTTCGCTGCTCTTTACCGTTCCTCTTCGGCGCACACTGGGGCATTCGCGCCGATAAAAAGTTGATTTCAACAATTCTTCGTAATCTATGAAGTTTTTGGTACCAGAGGTAGTTAAATATGTGAAAAACGATGCATCAGTATTTTTTATCGACCTTTTGATCACAGATTTCTTAATCCTTCTTTCAATTGCTCATTAACGATTTTGCAATGCATTAAATAAATTATGTAAGTTTTTACTCTATGGAAGATTTCCTGTTAATTATTAACACGTAGTTATTAAGTTTTTGTCTTGTATATTAATGTAGTTATTAATATTTCAAAATTGAGATAATTAAATTTTTTTACGACTATAGAATTTCATTAACGATTTTGTTATAGTTCAAGGTGAGTCAATATTTTTTCTGGTATCATAATTTGTAAAGGGTCTCGATCATGATGCAAAAAATTGGTTCCGGCTTCATCTGAATTAAAATTTTGTAGTCAATTTTCGTAGATAATTTAAAAATTGTATGTACGCCTGGTACGTATGTATGCTTGTATAGTCGCATTTTCTGATAAAAATTAGTTGCATCATACAGTGGCGTATAAATGAAAGTTAAGAAGATAAGTCGTACTAAAGAACGACGTAAATTCATTCACATGAACAAAACAATATCTATATCGTACAGAGTGACAAGATACTGTAAAATAAATGAATATTGTCAATATGATATAAAATGTTCATTATAAAAGTTACTGAAGTCATGTATATGTATAAATACCTACTTTAAACTTTCTTATGGATTCACTTAGTCATGCGATGAACTTGTGTATATGATTTTTAACTAATAATGACAACGAAAGAATGACCAACTAATTCGATTCGTCGATAAACTAAACTGTCTCCAAGTATAAACACTACGGCTGAACACGAAGATTTACTATCTTGTTCTGTTCTCAATTAAACGATCCATATTGTCAGAGAGGTGCTATTTATTTCCAAAATTGTTTTCAGACCAGCTTTCTCGGAAAAGTAACCGTAACAAATGTCATTTATCGTTATTTATTCCGCTTTTAAACGAGGAAAAGGGGCAGCGTTCGCCGGTCGATGCACCGGATTGCAAAGTGGAGAGCTATACCGTCGGCGAGAGATGAATTATCTCGTCACTCGGCCCATCTTTTGTAACTGGAATGACGCCAAACGTTAATAGTTACACTCGTTCGGAAAGCGTTACGCGAGCTGCCATTTGTTCTTGCCCCGCGAAAAACTTGTACCTGCTGGTAACTACCAGTGTCCGATGAAAAAGCATCAAGATGAAAAAGCGCGGTCCCCTCCCTGCGCAGGAAGTTTCGTACACACCTGGACTGGACTTTGGTAGCAATTAAGATTTTGACGATCGAGGCGAAAGTAACTAATTTGTTTCTTAATTGGAAACGTTATAGAGTTGTGCTGCGATAATGCTGAAGTATGTGATACCTGTTTTAACCACTAAGAGGATTACATCAGACTGGAGATTTACGGTTTGATAGTCTTCTGCTAAACTTTATGGTTGAACCACGTTTTTGAGTAATTTTCTCTTGTATTGTTTTAACATGTATGTATTTTTAGTTCCTCCTTATACGGAAGAATGTCTTTTGCATTTGGCATAATACAGGTAAGTTTTATCTTCTACAGATTGAAAATCAAAATCGAAAAAAAATTGGAATAAATTGAAATCAGGTTCAATTTATTGTGGGTATAAACGATATTTTCTCACAAACAATTAAAACATCACCTTATACGAGTAGATTGTTCAGAACATCCAGAAAGATAAAAAATCAGCATTGGATTTGTTTCCTCGAAACTGACATCTTTTTTCTGAAATGAAGTTAGCCCATTACCTAATAAATTTTCGCATATGCATAGAAAACGATATGGATTCCCGAAATTAAACAGTATGATAACCTTTTCCAAATAAACGTTAAATTACATGACCAAGATATCAAATGAAGTTGCAAATCTAATGTATCTCAACTGTATAGACATCAGTAATATTTGAATTTAAATAAATAATGAAACTTAGGTACACGTAAGTGTCAGAATCCTTGCATGTTAAGTACAGTTGTCAATCGTCCACGCTTTTTCACAATTTTCACAATATAAACATACAGATATACTGCGGTATAGAAGTACCATCGAAAGTTTGAAGCAGCATTTTGAAACGGCCTATACGTCAATGACACTCGAACTCTGCTATCTGAAGCCGCGCACGGGCACCAAAGAATTGAAAGATTCGTGACCCCTGAATTCAGACAAGAGGCCCGTTAACGTCGCGTCGTGTTGGGGCTGTTTACACGGAAATGACGGCACGATAAATCCGTAGTGTCACGGTCCATCGTTGTCCACGGGGCTGGAACGCTTATACCGGTTTACGAGCCGCGTCTGAAAGCCCGGCTCCCACCTACTCCGATGGCTTTATTCAGCTTCCCTCCGTGATTTAGGGAGATCCAATCGATCGACTCGCGGAAATTATGCTCAACGCTGTTCCTGATTGCGCTTTTTCGTCGGTTCTCGTCTATTGCGACGGGCCGTTTCACGCATTCCGAGAGACTGAAGACTGTCAGGAAAGTGTAGGTACCATCAAGGACCCAATTTCTGATCACTTAAGAGTAACTATCATGGATTTTCTAACATGTAAATGTAAAAATTAACCTAATCTCAAAATTTGTGTAATATTTGAGTAAATTCATGTTTCATCTCTAATTTGACGCCTTAAAAAGGGAAAAATAATAATAATCAACCATAATCGGAGTTCTGAATTCTAAAATCAAAAAACGCAAAAGGAGAAATTTCTGATGACCTAAATTACGTCTAATATAACTAGCAAATTTTACTTTTAATATACAAAACAATTCATATTAGTATTTTAGTATCATAGTATTTAGTTAATGTTTGGGTTCCATCTTTAGCATGATCATTTATTGAATTTTATTGTATGATAGTTATATACACTGAGAGAAAAAATGAAAGAAATTTTACTACATTTTCTACTAAAACGACAGGATTGGTGAAAGCAGTTAGGTTTTTACTACACCAGTGTAGTAATATTTTGTTCTGAAGACTTGGTAAAAACTACAACCTCGTGTGCTGATTTTTACTACACGAATGTAGCAAAATTGGAACTTTCGCTCAAACTAAACAGAGTTTTTCTTTATGGAAATACTGAGGGTTATGCTTGGCGACGGGGAAGGCGAAGGGTATAGGATAGATAAAGAGATTATTGGTTATACAAAGTGTTGACACGACTGGAGGAGGAAAACTTTGGGATGAAAGAAGAGAAGGGGGCCAACGGCGATTTTCGTTTTGGACCATCAGATCAACGAAGAATTGCTTCATTATCTCAGTAGACCTATGCTGACGGATCCGCGCTTGAGCTGGGAAAGATTATTTCGGAACTCGTCTTACATATGAAAATATGAACAGGGCTAGGATCAAGCACTAGCGAGAAAGACTATGCTCAGTAACTGTTAACGGCCCGTAACAAATACCTATGTCAGAAAATAAGTTTTTCCAATATTAACTATACCATTTTTTGCACGTTTATGCGATATTCATTGAAAGGCATTGAAAAGACAATGCTAACATCCAAGCAAATTGAGGTTGTATCACGAGATGCCACTTCTTTCCGAAGTGTAGATGTCGCTGTGTATCACAGTCTTCCGTAAATTTTACTACACTGGATTATTAAATTTTGAAACACATGTACTAATTTTTCCTTTTAATGTGGTAGAAACGAACGTATTTTAGCAAATCCTGTTTCTTTACTACGCAATGTAGTAATTTTTCCTCCATTATTTTTCTCAGTGTACTAAGCCGATCAGAAATTGGGTCCTTCAGGGTACATATGGTGCAGCAACAAGAAGATTCTGAGATCCAATTTAACAAATGCTCATAGATTTTACCTAACGCAATCGTAAACGTAGCATACACGTATTGTCAGACTGACAGTAAAATTCTCTAGCAGGGATGAAACGTATAACAAATAGCTTCAAAGATAACTTTATAACATCGATATTCTTTATAGTACGAAAACAATATTATTTAATAGTCATGAACTCGCATAAGGTAAATCTGATTTTCTAGAATACTTTCAAGAACGAAAGTAAGATTTGCAATTATGTAATTCAAGAGACAGTCCCTTATTTACCATCGCAAAACTAGAGGGAAGTCGCAGTTTACACTTAATATCAATGGTAAGTATTTTCTGGAGTTTCAAAGTTTTGAGTACTAATCTTAAGAGGTTTGCTTCTTCCAAACGTCAAAGCATCTATAAATACATCCTCAAACTTCACAACTAGAGGAAAACGGGGTAAAATGGCGAGCTGTATTAGATGATGAATGTCATGTTTTGTTTTTGCTTGTT
Source organism: Perdita meconis (assembly GCA_030770465.2). NCBI lineage: Eukaryota > Metazoa > Arthropoda > Insecta > Hymenoptera > Andrenidae > Perdita > Perdita meconis. The sequence continues at coordinate 1,417,850 of JASKOS020000015.1, read as the reverse complement.
ATTCCAACAAAATTTGTTATTATTATTATTATTATTTGGGATAGTAAAATAGAGAGTGTCATTTACAATTTGTCATTTAAGGAACAACTTATAGATTTAAAAATATCGCATTATGTATTTAGATGCTACTTGCTGGTAAAGTATAGAAAATCTTATATACGAAATATACTCAATTAAATAACTAATATTGATTGATCAATTTTAATGAGTACGATTACATATTTAATGAATCTAAAACATTCCACAATAATTCTACTTGTAAAAAAATGTAAACTCATAGATTAAAAATTATTGCATCTGTAATTATGTCTAGGTAATTTAACTATTTTTTCTAAATTTCTTTAGCTTACGTAAAATATGCGTTTATTATATGCTGACAGTTGATTGTCAGAGAATATTCTACATATGTGTGTTGTTAGATGCTACATCAGAGTACTCAATCACATCTCTATTCTTCAGAACACTCTGCACAAAGATAATCACGATCTAGACTAAGAAATATGAGTGCACTCTAAGTAAGGTTCATTTTGTTACTACTCGTGAAATGACTGATGGGGGAGAAGAAACTGTACACGGAAGCGTAACTTGACTGATTAACTTCCTATACGTCACATGTTTTCATTCTGTTGTTTGTTGTCTAACAGTCATTTATAAAGACTGTTGAGATTAATAATTCTGTCCGCTGTTTTCTAGGATCAAAAAGGGTTATTATTTATTAATATTCTTTAATGCAGAATCACAATTAATACTATGGAAGCCTTAAAAACTGCAATGCACCATGTTCGGAACAAAAAAAAACCTAGAAACTGTCAACTGTCAGATTATCCACTCCACAGTTCTAATCTCACGCTGAATACTTTCCTTTTTTCCACTCAAAACAGTGACTCTAACTTTATCAGATTCAAAATAATTACAATAATTTCATGAAAAACATGGCATTGTTCCAACAATACACTAAACACGCCAAAATGAATTGCGATTGCATAAATAAATCTGTGGCTGTAAGGCAAAACAATGCATGTCGCATTTTCTTTATTTCATAACTAAGATCGAGAAAGTAAAATACATATTTTTATCAGAGAAAAAAATACGTTAAAAGAAGTTCGAGTACATAAGATAGTATTAATGTTTGAAACTTTAAACGCGAATATATCAAAAATACCTATAGCCAGTATTTGCAGCTTCCACCGCTTCTTTTCAAGTACCGACCAAACCTTATTTCATATATACGCCTCATACATTCCTTATCTCTGTAAACCAGTAAAAGATAATGCGAAGTCACTAATTTTCCACAAAACTGCCACACCTTGGCCCACCCATTGTTAGTCTCCCATCAATCATCCACCGATCACCGACGCACCTCCCGTCGAGTCCAGCAGGTCCGCAGAGATCCGTCGATCGAGGACGAGGAGAAAGCCTCCGGAACGCGATGCAACGACAATAAAAGGTGCGTCGACCGCGGGACGAGCGCAACGTCTCCATGACTTTTCCATGAAGCCCGAGACGGTCTGCGAACACGCGGTTAACGCGAACCGTGTCGTTCGCGAGCCCCGCGTGTGGGAGGCCGCTAATTTATTGCGCATTAACGTCACTTGTCTCTGACCACGCGCAAGACAGCTCGCGGCTGTCCGGTGCGTGTCGTTGCGTCGTGTCACCGATGAACCTTCCATCTGAGCGGCTGGGAAAAACACGCAGACGCCGAGCGTCGGATGATTTGTATCCCTTGGTTCGACGCTCGAGGTGTTAGACTCGAATAGAAGACTTATCGGAATGTCCAAGGGAGGCGGAGCCTTTCCGCCGAAGTACGGTTGGGAAAGATGAGTTTTCCTAGGAGGTGCTATAAACTCGGAGCTATGCTCCTTGGTTTCAATTGAAGAAGGTTTCTTAACAGTCTGCGAAGTGTATTCCTCAAATATTGTTAAACGTCTTTGCTAATACTACTTTATATTTAGTTGCGAAGGTTTTTCATTCCATTGTGCTTTTAATTACTTCAATCATTTTTCTAGTCAGAAATTTGATTCATGACGATTTCAAGAATACATAACTCATTCTCTAAAATCTCAACAGTGAGAAAACTATTATTATTCTTGCATCCAAACGGATAAAGAGAAGACAATAATTTTGGGTTGAGTCGAAACTTCATGCCATTTGTACAATTGTTGAAACTGAAACTTGAGAAGTTCTACAGAGATAGAATAATAATGTTACAAAGCTACATTGAAGTAAAAAAAATGTCTTAATTTAACCGAAGAAATGGCAGGACCTTTTTGCTCGACCTAATAGTAGTCAAGCCACTTGTAACATGGTTTATTTGTTCAGTATCCAAATCGTATTAAACGAGTCTGTGTTATTCCTAGTCGTAGCATATGGAAATCGTATAATATGAGTATATGAGCTATAAAAGAATTAAATATCCCAGTGTATATCTTATTCTAGGGTTAACAAATAATACACCAGCTAATAGACAACGTACCAATTCAACTAGTCCCAAAAATAGCCATCAATAAAGACCATTATTTTCAGAAAAGAGTCCCTATTAGTCCCCGCTTTATCATCGCTGATCAAAGCGTATCATTAACCACCTCATCAATTCCAGCTGAAAGAGTCGAAGGATCCATAGCGTTTCCAATGACGTGAGTCCCTTCGCGACAGGAGTTCGTGACCGTCCATGCAGACTCGGGGAAACGGGATTCGCGAATCGCTGGAAAGACGCGATACACGCGACGGTGGAATCCTCGGCTTCCTCGCTCGTTCGTCCTTAATTGGGTTCATGCCAGCGCGTTAATAAATGCGGCCAGGCGAGTGCATTCTGCGCATTGCGAAGTCCGGCCACGCGTACCCAGGCCCTTATAAAGGCTCAATCAGCCTGATCCCGATTGAGTCATTAATTGCCTTAAAGAGGGCAAGGCCTCGTGTCTGCGCCGCTGAAAATGCAAAGCTGCGCCGCGGCGCTCGTCGCCACACGCGCCGATTTCATTCAGGAGGACCTCGACGATTTTCAATGGAAGATCGGTGTGTGCCGGTGCCTCGGGGAAAGTTGTCGAGGAACCGTTCGGTCCGGATCCGCGCTTCGCTTATCCTGAATCTGCGATTAATTGAACTGGTTAATGACTCGAAGCTTACCGCGGTCGTACATGACAGGCGGGGGCAGATGACTTTGAACCTGGAGGGTATCGTTCGAGCGAGGTGGAAGTTTCTTGGCGGTAGTAGCGGAAGACTTTTATACAACACGTCGATGTCGCTCATTGGTATGCATAATGTTTTCTGGTTGCGAGCTTGCAACTTGGCGCAAGTGAGAAGCTTATGCAGAATGAGAGACATTTTACTGATAAGGAAACATTTTAAATAAGGGGTTTTCATATTTAGTCGGTTTTGGTATTGTTGGGAACCAAGGACGATGACATAATGATATGTAAAGAATTTACTAGCAATTAATCACGCAAATAACGCGAAGCGAACGACTAAAAAATGTGTTTTACTCGAACCTTTATTAAAGAATTTTTTATTTTCTTCGTTGGTGGTAGACTTTACCATTTTTTTTTAAATTATCTAACGATAAGATCTACTTCATTTTTGAACCACACTTATTACATATAGTGAGTAATTTTAATAATTAAGATGTGGTATTATACATATTATTATACTAAATTGAGAATTTTACTCTTAAACGACGAAATGCTATGTGAGAAAAAATTTTTCTCTCAACATCTTTTTCTAAAAAAAACAAAAACAAAAGAAATTGAAAAAAAGATTCTAAAAAATGGAGGAGATAGTACATAGTAAGCTTATCACAAAAGAATATTCTATCACGTCAATAATCGATAAATCAATAAATCAACTACACTCTAATATACCTAGATCTTCGTCCGAATAAACCAAATCCGGCGAAGCATCAGTAAATATTTCAATAAAATATTTCAATTTCACCACAAGTATTTCTTCAATATCTTCACAAGGGCATCGTGTACCTAAGCCAAGTATTTTCCTCAGGGACCAGCAATAACAGGAAGACGTTTGAAAGACGAAGGAGCGTCGTTTGCAAGAGAAACGCCACAGACACGCAGTGGATGCAAAACGCTGATGGCGCTAGTCCTGGTTCATGCATTATGAGGAAGGATGCATTTCCTTCCACTTTCGCCATTTCTTTCCCTTTTTACATGTGCCCCGAGATAATTCGACCATCTTCTCTTCGCTTAATGCGGCCATTTGCCCTTTAATAACCCCCTCTTAAAATGTTTCAGGAGAACCGTCGAAACCTCCCCTGAAACACCCTAACTGCTGTCGCTGGAGAGTCGAGAAGGTTTATTAAACTTCTACTCCAACAAAAAAATAACAATTTTGTGCTGAGAATTACAATGGTATTAGCACAGTATTCTGGAACTTTTGGAGCAGAATTGTTTACCATTAAAATTATGTGCCCTAAAATTTTTTTTATTATTTACTCTCAGATAATGTGATATCACTACTACATTAAAAGTAGCGTAGCAAGGTCACTGTAATCTTATTATAATTAACGATGTCATATCAGTTTATAAATTTATCGAAATTATTTTTAATCTAGTGTTAAATACGAATAATCATAATAAACATAACGGGATGTGTCACTGCTAACGTTTAACTTTATTTCACTTAACACATTAAAAAGACATTAATTAAACAATTGTTTTGGTTTATCTGCTTCAGATAAATTTTACCACTGCAATAACTTTTGTATTCTATTAAAAAATGAAAATACTCCAAAAAGTTTCAATACGTCAGTAATTATTAATATGAAAGCTAATAGAATTTTTAAAATTTACTTTAAATATGCACAAACTTCGAACAAGCGAAAAATAACTCTACCGAGTAGTATGGTTCTAATTAAAATTGTTAAATGTTTTCAAAGTTTCAGTCGACACTGTCGCTTCATAAAGTTTAAGTACAGTAAGTCGAGTTAGAAGTCCCATATTAACAATTCCCTTACATGAGATTACAAATATCTTTTGATTTAAACCCAACCACCCTGTTAGCACTTCCAAAAATTAAAATCATATTTAATGTTCTAGAAAATACTCCATTTAACATTCTCTAAGATGTCAGAAAGGGGCAAAACTCTGTTAAGTCCTAAACATTCAAAAATTTTTTTTTAATAACATCCGTATAAAAATATATGGAATCCCCCGAAGACTATTTAAAAAATTATATGCTGTATCGTATAAAACTATGAAGAATTTATTTTTATATAAAAGATTGCAAACTAATATATGTATGATTACTCTCAAAACTATTTTTACTTACTGCATATTTTTAAAAATAAACTGTATAAACAAAAATTGTCATTTAAATATGTTTCAATTTAGTGTGTGTTAACAAAACTAACTAAAATTTGTTTCCAACGGCGACATGTACAGAAAATTAAAAATTTGTTGTGCAAATGAGAGGACCGAATATTTTGGTTATCAAATGCAGTGACAATCAATAATTTCGACCGAAGTGAAATTATTACTATTAACGCCAAACCCCGAACACAGCACTGTTTTGCATCGGCGGCGATGATTTCAGGACGAAGGATGCCGTTACACGAGAACACCGACAATGCAACGCTCAAGGCACCAGGGCTTCGTTTCATGCATTATGAGAAAGGAAGCACTTCCCTCTACTAGCATCCCCTATTCTCAGGGCAGCACGGCCCTAGGCGCTTCCATAACTTCGTTCTTGCCTCGTTCCCTTTCCCCCAACCTTCTTCTAACCCTGTATATTTCCTTGTTTCCCTCTTTTCCTGTCTTCTCGCTGTTCTCGTTGTTTTTCCTCGCCCTCGGCCCCTCGATATCAACGCCGCTGATCAAAACTTCGGGCACACATACAGCCACGGCTTGTGTTTTCGCAGGCTGAGATAATCGTCCGACTATGTATTTATTAATCATGGCTTCTATAGAGGAAGTGCAAGAGTTACAAAAAACTTCAAAATTCATGGTTCAAACGTCTTGAACTTTATAAAACAACAAAATGAAACATTATAAATTATTTCAATGAAAATAGAAATTGAAATTGAACATCTAATGTTCTGACATTCTAAATTATTTTCATTAAAATAATAAATTATTTTCATATAATTTAATTTTCATATAATAAATTATTTCAAATAATAAATTATTTTCATATAATTTAATTTTCATATAATAATTTATAATATTAGAACATTAGATGTTCAATTTCAATTTCTGATTATGAATGTGAAATTTTTCAAATACTAATTTTGAGATCAGAGAAGCCAGAAGCATTTTGACGTGAACACGTCTATAAATTTGTTCTTGTACTGGGGGCATAACAGAAAAACCGATGATAACAAAATCAGGGGATAAAGTTTCGTGTTGCAAAAAACTATTGTTTATATCGAAAATCAAAATATACCATGTAATAGTTAAAAGATCAAAGAATTTATTTCACCTAATGAAGATTGTGATGTCACGCGAGGGACGGAGTAAGGCGCGCTGCCATCTTTTTTTTCTTTTTTGTTTACTTCCTACCTTCGTTCAATACCAATGACAATAAAACGATTTCTTGGCGAACATTGTAAACGTATTCACGTCATCTGTCCGTACCCACGTACAGACACACCGATTTTTTTTTTATTAGAGAGTATGCTAGAACATTTCAGACCCTAATCGGGGTTCCAGCGTTTCTTCCTGTTGCTTTCACCCCTTGTAACCAGCCTGCCTCTCCCTTTCGTCCCCTTTTTGGCACCGTGTGCCCATTTTTATGGGCTGCCTCGGAAGTTTGGCCTCACCGCGTTCAATGAAGCTCGTGGCTCAGTTTTTAGGGGGTCGAGGCTCCTGGAGTTCGATTTCAAGCAACGTTTCATGTTTCGCCCCAGTCAAATGAAAATACCATCGTACGTTTTTCAATGAGCATTCCCCTATGTCCGGAAATGTAGATAAAATTTGACCTCCGTAGATCGTCGAGGACATTCAAAACTGCACTGTTCTAATATATTTTTCGGGAGCAACTTCGCTCGACGACTCGAGTCTGTTGAGTACATTTCAAATAACTTCTTAGAATGTATTCAAAACTCCCAAGAAATGAAAAACAACAATGATATAATCATAAAACGTGGGTATAATCCTGGCCTTTAACGGATTAATGTCGTAACAGATTCCTGCCACTCTGAAATACCTTTCGGAAGACTGCAGCGTGGCCAGGCTCTAAATAAACCCAGAACGCTATAAAGTACAACGTCCAAGCCGACATACAACCAACGAGTGAACATTCATTCGGCTCGTGCCAAGTCTCCCCTTGCCAGAAAGAAACAATACCAAAGTTGAGACTTCGGTCTCCAACTTTCCTAAACGTGCACGAGCGACCAGCAACCGGGAGTTGTGATAACCCCACAAGCTGCAATCGTTTTTCCTTCTACCCATTTACTTTCCTTCATAATCCTAAAAACAATAGCTAATAGGGAGAAACCTTATGCTGTTCTAATCTACCCCAATCCTCTATCTATAAATTACAGTACGTGAAAAATGTGTTTTGATACAGTTTGGATTATTGGGAAGGAGAAATTCGTGTGTTTTTCAGAATATTAGACAGCATTTTTATAGAAATGCTTAATCGTCAATTACAGCGCACCTCTGCAGCCAAACGTATATTTCTCTGTCACGCGAAGTAGTCCTAACGCTAACCACAATAATCTCGAAACAAATTTCTACACAGACATTATTAGGGATATCCATTAGTCACACACCAAAAGATGACGAGGTTGAGCCAGACGAAATCGAAAGCTTTTCATCCCCTAAAGTTCCTTCAGAAGCTGGAACACCCACTTGGCTGAAATAGAATTAGTCTGGGTCCCGCGGTTTAGGGATCTCCGAGATATCTTTGACAATGTCCTCAGGTACCCAGAGCCTCCTCGTCGTGGACTATCAGGGGCCCAGACCCGCGGAAGAATCCGAAATTGCGACATCGACCTGCTCCGAGAGAGTCCCGGTCCGCGTTCAAGGCGCGTGAATTTTTGGATCGCACACGCGCGGCGCGGCGGTGCGTTGCGTAAGCACGAGGAGAACACCGCCGCTGGCGTTTGCACGCACGTGCGACGACGGAATTAGCCAAGACCTCGTTGTCCCCCGAAAGAAGACGCCTCGGTCCGTTGTCCCCCTGACCGAGGCTTCCTCGCCGATCTCCGGATCCGTTCGTCCTTTGCTGTCTCCTGCCGCGACCTGAACACGCTCTCCCTCCTTCTCTCTGTCTACATCGTAAACATGGCGACCGGGCCAATTTTAGAAAGCCCCTCCAACGTCCCGGCGTCCCTATCAATCGGCTGCCTGGAAATTTTGGGGGTGGAAGAAGAAAGAGCTGGCGACCGAACAAAGCCCGAGGGAAAATGGAATGTCCGTTCTTCCCCTTCGAGGAAAACACTTTTATGATGATACGTTAACTGACCGATTTGGAGACGAAGGCGATAACAACTCAGACAATAGTGTGGAGGCTTCCTTGTTAAGCTTTTATTCATACGTTACTAGGAGTGACACTTTAAAATAAGATTGTTGCAATGATTTTGAAAGATGTAAATTAGATAACTATCACAGTGAATTTCATGAACAGGGGTAATGAACTCTGTTAATAAACCTGTACCTATCTGTGTGCCTTTACATTTAAATAAGTTGTAAAAAAGAATACTTCTGAGAAATGAAAGAAAAACATTTTTTTTATTAAGTTTAATAGTTTAACTCAATCAAAAAACATGTTTTTCTCCTATTTCTAGAGGTATTCCTTTTCTATAATTTATTTTAATCTAAAGGCGCACTGATAGATTCAGACTCACTAATAAAAATCACTACCTCATCTTGATTAGTATTATTTGGAATGGGAACCGTTAACATTAATAATGCGTTTTTGGTATACGATAATGTACTCTGGGTAACAAAGCTACATCCCTACAATAGTGGAGCTTTGCGCCCAGCTCCGCAGTAAGCTACAGTAAGCCTACATCTAAAGGGTTGAAGGAGGATTCTTTAGGGTTGATCTGATAATAAAGCCTAGCTGATTATGTTAATTAATAATACGAAAATTTGTAATCTTTTGAGAGAGCAGTAAAAGAGAGAAAGCGATAGCATGAGATTTTATAGCTACCTACAGATATCTACTAAAATCGATTAATATACGCATATTTTTTCGTCATGTCAAGGTCATTTGTATTTTTTATCTCGAAAATGGATATTTTTTCAATTGCATCTTGTAACGGATGAAAAAATACATTCGAGCATGTTTGAATCATGATTTTCAGATTACCTTAAAAACCAATAATGCGATAAAACTGACCTGTTACTCCTAAAGAGATGTTGAACCGCATAATTAGTGCTTGTGCTACTATCCCACTGGAAACAATAAAAAAAGCAACACAATCTGTACTTACTCGTGACACGAAGTGTATCTCTGCTAACGGACATCACTCTGAACACAGAACATTTAACAATCACAGTAATTTTATCACATTGTTGGTTTTCAAGGTCATCTGAAGGTCATGATTCAGACATACTCAAATGTGTTTTTTCATCTGCTACAAGATGCAATTGAAAAAAAAACACACAGAAAAAATGACATACCAAAATTAATATGTGTTTCAGGGCATTCCCTCATTGAATCCAGTCAAATTATGCTACGAACATTTTTAATATAATGAGAAACGAACGAGGTATATAACCACTTTAAATGGACTCGTTTCTCACAAATACTAGCTACTTAACTAAAACTAAATAGCACATGTCTCACTCTAGGTCCGACCTTTTCACTATGATTTTTGACACCTATGTTTCATATAGGTATCGGTTACATTTTAATTGTAAGTTCGGTAACCAGCCTAATTTAACCCAAGTTCAAATGCTTATATATTTAAAGAAATTACTGGAATTAATTTTTCGGCATGAGTTTCATGTTAGGATGACTTGCTAGGTCACGAGTACTATCATTATTAGATTGAGGATGTTTATGTATTTATGGCGAGTTTAAATGTGCCAAAATGCATGAGGATGTACTGTATAACGGCCACTTGATGGCACTCGACCACCAAGCTAAAACTGCAACAGGGAAAGGGGAATCGGCCAGTCACAGCGCCCGATTCTGTGCAGTGACGTCACAATGTGAATCGGGCGCTGTGATTGGCCAATTGAGAAAGGGGAATCGACCAATCACAGCGCCCGATTCACATTGTGACGTCACTGCACAGAATCGGGCGCTGTGACTGGCCGATTCCCCTTTCCCCGCTGCAGTTTTAGCTTGGTGGCCGAGTGCCATCAAGTGGCCGTTATACAGTAAATAGCTGCAAAATATATGAAATATCCGAGACAAAATACATTTTATAATATTTATAAAATACAGCATACTTTTCTTTTTGCATGCCCTTGAAATTATGAATTTGCATAAACATCTGCAGTCTAGTCAATATTTGTTTTTAACTTTTTTGAGTTCTACTATTTAAAGTGCTATGATAATGTGTTGTCTTTTCTGTATTTTGCCAAATGCTTTATTACTTCCTTCAACTATTAAAAAAGTAAGACGAAGAGGATATACAAATCTTAATCCTAAGAGAAACCTAACCCTGACCAAGTTCTTTTCTAAACCCTCGTTGACTCCATCCAGGATCCGGTGTCCCATTCTCATCCCGATCAACCCCTTTCGATAAGATACTGTAGCGGTCGAGAGGATCGTTAGGAGGATGCCAAGGTGTCGACGCGCACCTGCTACACGTGTTCGTGAAAGGCACGTGCCTCTCACAGCGTCGTTGTCGCGTTCCTCATCCGCATCTCATGTTCCACGCCGGTGTTCGCTTCGGCGCGGCGCGTCTTATCGTTACCAGATCACGCTCGAATTAATTGCAAAACATATCTTAATTAATCCGGGCGTGAGTGAAATGATCCCTCGCGTCATAACAAACCGCGTCTCATTCAAACGGTCGAAAATCGATCGACCGAGTCCGGAATACCAAACATCCGCTAAAAAATATATCGAAACGCTGCTGGAGCTTCGAAGTCCTCGGAGACATTCAAGGAATCCAGATCCCCACCCCGTTGTACCGTTCCCGCCGATCGAATCGATTCCATCGTAATGCAGGGGAATCCAGCCGAGTCTGAAGCGCGGGATCATCCGAGAGGCCTGCTTTACATTATCCACGAGCAAGCGTGCCGTAGCGGGGCATGACAAGCGTGAAGAACCATGATCCGTTATGGTGAGACGAGGTGTCGTCTCGCCCGGGGAAGCCGAGACGGACTTCTCGTCACGATATCGCGTGCCACGTGGATCGCCGAGCTCGGTCACGTGCTCCGATGTCGCCCCACTGATATGCTTGCCGTGCTGAATTTCGACGGGATTCAGGGTAAAACTGAGAAGTGACAGGTTGTCTGACCTGGAAATGCACATCCGACAAGCGTCCGCTTCGAGGGTGAAGCTTCAAGAACGGATGTACACTTTGAAAGTGAGAGTAGCTGGTGCCATGAATTCGCTACTAGTTTTCATTCGCTACTGCAGTATAACGGGGAAACCAACCGGCATAAAGTGGATGTATGTACCTGTTCGTTTATACATCCTTGAACAATCAATCGTTCGGGACAGATCGATTCGAATTTGAAAGTAATGCGGGTACATGAGTATGCAGCGCGTTCTCTCGATAGATCGTCAATTATGAATCAGAAGGCAGGTTTCCGCTTCGTGGAAGTGATGTCATCTGGGTATGAACAATTGGATTTCCAATAGTGCAATTATCTGGACTTGGAACTGGTTGAGTAAGGATTTATACTTTTTTTTTTTATTGCAAATTGTTACTATTTTTACCACTTCGCAATTATTTTTCGTAAGACTATAAATACCTAAGAGTTCTCAATACTTGAGCTGAACATAAAGATTTTGTAAGCTTGTTTATAAGTAACAATTCACAGAATTATTAGGTAGAACAGAAAGTTCGTACCGTTCCTTCGATTAAATTAAAAGACTTTCTTTTTATATCAATATGTTTGTTCACTGAATTATTTCTTTATTTTTTCTATGACTTTTAACCATTTTTCGTGTAACGAAATTATTCTATACCTGTAGAACTTCTCAAGCTTCAGGGCCAAAAATTATACAAACGGCACTAAGTTTTCACTCAATCCAATACAATAATAAAATCTTACACTCTACTTCTAAGGTACTTCCTCCAAACCAACTCAATTGGACAATCTGTACTCTAATATCTCTTTAATTGGACGTAGATGATGTCCAAGACGTTAGAAAGACAGTTCTAACATTAAAATCTCGCATACGTTACAGCAACTAGACCCACAAAACAGGGATTTCCGGCTATATTCAAAGAAGGTAAGCTCTCCAACGAGAGATCTGGGCAATTCCAGAAACCCATCCTCGACTAATTCTGCCGCGGCAAAGGGCAGTGGCCTTCGATTAATTTATATCCGGCTGGCGAAGGCGGTCCAAGGAGGGAAAGTTATGATTTAGCGAGGAATAATCGCTCGGCCGGTCGGGCAGACCTAAAAATACACCGTACGCGGTTTGATCTACTCGGGCTGGCTCGAGCGCGATGCCAAGATAGGCTCGTCCCATGGTTCGCGCCGGCTTTGTACGCCTGCTCCGGCTGACTGTGACGAATGTCCAGAAATCTCGCGACCCGTTGGATCGCCAGCACACGGTAGCGTCGAATCGCAAACGACCGCGACAGGGGGCTCTGTTCTCGACGGAGGCCGCGATTCGGGTCGCACGCGAAGCATAAACGCGGACATCTCCGCGAAGGAACGAACGCTCTCGCGACGTCAGTCGATCGTTTTGCACAATCGTCGCGGACAGAAATCGCGCGCCACGTCACGATTACGCGTGCAATTGCGCACCTGTGTGCGGCTGACAGCTCATTTCACAAAGTCGCCGCGCGAGAGAACGACTGCTCCCGCGAGCGGGAATCGCGCTCCCTTGTCGGACGTGTCGGCGGAGATTTCACGGAGCGGCGATATTTCAACACGAGGGCGATATGTCGCGGGGCCCGGCGATAGCGCGCGCGGAAAGATTGAATATCTCGAGGAGAAACGATGTGGGAAGGCTCATTGAGTTGCTGATTCGAACGCGGCGACGCGACGAGGCGCGGTAAGTTATGGCTCTGCTTGCGTGCCGATTGCGACGCGTGGCTAACGCGTGCTCCATTATCGCTTCGATCGAAATTAGCGTCTCTTTTCTCTTGCCTTGGTCGCGCATGCAGGATTGCGCCGACACAGCTGAACGTGGAAGGTGGCAGTCACGTAGGATCTCTAAAAATAGGTCGACCAGCAGGAAGCGAGTCCAGGAAATAGAGACTCCAAATGTGGTTGCCGGACCCACAGCTTTTTCCATCGACAGCGATCGGTGGCGCGGCTCTTTCCTGCTCCGCGCAGGGAGGATGCCATTTACACGAGGCTGCGACGCGTTGCATGCTCGACTATCGCTCAGCGATCTACGACGATCCAGAGATTGCTGGAGCCCGCATACCGATACGCTGTAGCCAATTTATGCGTCGATCGAGGGTGCATCTAGGCGACTCCGTGCACACTGAATTCGGGAACGTACGAGACGCATAAATTGACCGTCCCTCTAATTCGCTCATGAATATTCCTTCGTTATATCAATTAAAATCGCCGGGACGCCTGAATATTTATCGCGACCACATAAATTTATTAGAGGCCGCATAATCAAGGCTTGATAGAACAATCGTGGGAGATGACGACTTCATTTTTCCACTAATTTTTGATTATGCAGGACGACAAACAAAGAGAATAAATGAATCGATTTTTCTTATTTGAAGCTTCTCCTTTTGAGGAAGTGGGTTTAACTTTGCTATTGATGTAGTAAATACTTATGTGGAAATACAGGGTAAAGTGTAATATCTTCTCTAAAATCTTCAATAAAAAATCTGTTTATTTTATGGACAGTCGATAATTTTGGATAACTGCTCTTTACTATTATTTGAAAACTTAACTTTGTCTCTATTGTTACGGAAAGTGATCGACAGTTTTGGACAAAACAGTTTTGTAGTATTTTCTGTTAAAATACTACCTGTCAAATGAGAAATTTTATACGTAGAATCATATTTCGTGAACCTGATTTCTAAGAAGTCAATTCTTCAAAATCTTATCGTGTGGCTGTCAATCTTTTATACATATTCATACTTTTGTCATTTTTGTGAGAATTAGACATCAGTTTCACTACAACGTATGGTGTTTTTAAAAAATATCTATATTTTTTCAAATGTTTTTTTAACCTTTTGTTTACATGAAATTTTCTATTCTACATTTTTCGGTTTTTGTATATCTACTGTTATTTGGCTTTGGCTGACATAACAAAAACGACATCAAGGATATATCGAAATTTTATCCTGTTTCCAACACGGTTGCAGCAAAAAATGAACGATAAACAGAAGGTAAATGCGTAATTCTAATTCTTGTTAGAACTATTGGCATAGAAACTAATGTATTAAAATGATTTCAACTTAATACTCCTATACCAAGTGGAAAATAAAATTGCGAAAAAAGTGTCTAAAAGTTTAAAAATGAAATTTTAATTATACACTACAGAAAATAATTATTACAAAAAACTGTAATAATCTGTAATATTTTCAATGTTCAACTGCTTTCAAAATTTGTCAAAAAATCAAATTTCGAAAAGTGTCACATTATAATGATTTCTTAATAATATCCAAGTGAAAAAGAAGAATCCATCATAAAAAGAAGCGTTCGTAAGAACTGGCTGAGATTCTATCCTCGTTTTACACCCCCCAACAATCTACAAGGATTGTTCAGATAATCTGCAGATAACTGAAGCACTGTACAACAGTCTAACACCTCGAAAAATCTTGATCCCTGCGTGGGAACGCCATAAATCAAGCAAAGAAAGGGCTCGGCCAGACATCGCAAGAAATCGCGTTCCAGACTTCGAGAACAGGCCATTATTTATCCCTTCGTTTGATCGACATGTAACTGCATTCGAAAATTGGCGTCGAAGAGAGAACGACTGAAAACAGCGACTAACCTCGCGGAAACGTAGAGGAATAGAGCCATGCGCGCCTATACAAGAAACACAACTCGTTAGATGCCTCCCCCACCACCGAGATACACCTAACTCAACCTCGACTAATTACGCAACCGTTCACCTGCACTACCTGTCACGACCAATTCTCTTTTTTCCTTCTTCAACGCTCGCGTCGACTGAATCCGTCAGATCCGTCCCGAAGGTGAGATGCAACGACTCTCTTATCTGCGGCGAAAGATCAGTGTGATATTTAATAACAGAACTTCTGATTGACAGCGATAGCCTGCAACAGTCTAGGAACCTCCGTTGAGCAACAGTATTGCACAGGCGCACCTGGAATCGTCGTTATTAGCTATTCTTAATTTGAACCAAATGGAGCTAAGCTAATTTGAAGTGCGACCTTAAAATCAGTCACGAGTAGTTTTCTCCCATTTTTATCGTTACCGATCTAGAGAAGTCAGTGGATTTCAAAGCAAGTCTCTGACCGATTTAGCACGGATTCCGCGGGCCAGAATCACCGAGAGCGCGATTACGGTTGATCAGCGACTGATGGAAAAGCGTCGCGTCATCATTATCGCGCTGTTATTGTCGCGAGACTCTTTGTCATCGTTATCATTGCGCAACGGAGACCACCGAGGACGCAGCGTGCGCCTAATCGCAAACCAGCGAAGAACGTTCAGGAGGAAACGGGTCTCCTTCGGTGCCCGTTTCTCGAAACGTGTCGAGATGTCGGGATTGACAACCGTAATCGCCGCGAGGAACGAAAAAAAAAGGGAAGCTGACTGTTGGCGTCGACGAGGGCTCGCCTGTTGACATGGACGTCTGACAGCGATTTTGACAGCATCGTTTTGTCGGTGGTCCTAAACTGATTTGACGAACTCTTTATCGCGTTTCACGGTTCGTACAGTCAACTCGTTTGACTATGCATTATCAATCGAATCGATCTAATGTATAGACAAAAAAGGCAATGTAGAGCCGCGCCTTAGATATTATCGGTGACTCGTATTTGTAGAAATTTGGGTCGGATCAAGGGAACTGGCTACACCTTCCTTAACGAGCTCCCCCACGATGGAGACTCGATTTGAACTTGAGTCATCGGTAAATTAAGCACTCGATATTCCAGCGTTACGTCAGAGCGGACGTAACTGATAACACTGCCTGGAAACGAGGATAAAGGCTGTCGTTGTTTCTCAACTCGAAGTCGCAAAAGGGCTGTCCCATATCGCTGTGTTATGGGATTACCAAGACGTGACAATAAAAAATGGATAATGATCGATACCGATCGAAGAAGTTAATGCGTGATTTTCGATAAGATCCCACTCGATCGCCATTACTAGACAATAATGGCATAATTGCAATCTATAATAATTCACTGTGACGATAACAAGAAACTGCCACAACGCTGCGGGTACGTTACTGCGAGGTATGGATGTTCGAGTTCCTCTGAACTGTAACCATCTGACGCTTTCCGAGCCAAAATGACTCGGTCTTTTTAAACCCTGTTCATACGAATTCGTGAGGAGAACAGGTAATTAAAAAGAGTTTAACAACAAACTGCTAATAAGGGTTGAGGAACAGACACGCAAATTTCAATTAAGCGTACACTGAAGAACAATGTATCCCCCTGGGATTTTAATGACATTGTAGAGGAATATGTTGCTAAATATTTTGCGCACTTTTCATGTACAGTTCTAAAGGCCTAAAGTTCTGAAAATGAATGAAGATTGATAACGGTATCCGAATTCATCAATTGAAGATTGATGTCCGGTATCAGTAATTGCGTAATTTGTGTACAAGCATTATAAAATATATAATAATATATTACAATACTTTTTTATGCTATTGCGCAATATACAGGGTGTCACATATGGGTGGTACAACCACATTGTTGGATAATTGCTCATGAAAAAATAAGTCGAAAGTTCAAAATAAAATATATAGGTACTCATAAGATCCTGTACACTGTACACCAAATTTTTTAAAAATCAATGAAATTTTCCCAGCTAAAAGGGGAATATAACTGTCGAAGTTATTTAATTTTTTTTTTTTTCTGAGTCGCATCCATAAGGTTACATAAGATTACATTTTGCATTTTACATATTCATACTTGTATTACATTTATTTTGCATTTTGATGTAGTGTGTTGTTACGTGTTTATAGTATATCTTCGTGTCTTTAGTTGTCGTCTACTGCTATTTTCGTGTTAGATTAATCGGGTTAGATTAATTTGATTAAGTTTATGTTCCCAAGAAAACTGAGAATGGATTGGACAGTTTGTTTTTTGTTTAGTGCTACCTTGAGGTCGTTTGGGATGTATCTTTGTTTTCTTTCGTTTTAGTACTTTGGACAGTTGATCAGGATGTGTTTGAGTTATCCTTTCATTGCAAGTATCGCATTTCTTTGGTTCTTCTTTTCTGATTAGGTGTATGTGGATGTAATTTGTGTGGCCTATTCTTAATCTTGTTAGTATTGTTTGGTGTTTTCTGCTTAGTAGGTTTGTGGCGTGTATTTTTGCTGTTGTGTGTGTTTTCCATATTGAATTCCACGTTGACTTGATTTTACTTTTCATAACTTTTTTCCCTTATTACTTAAACTAGAAACAAAATTACACCACCAAAGTTTGGATTGTCCAGAGTTTCTATCATTAGCACATGACTCCAGCGACTGATCCATAGCGTTGTCAAAGGAAGCTCTCAACAACATCACTCTATTGCCATCGCCCTTCTAAAGCGTCCAAGTTCTTGGACACAATTTTAGTAGCTAGTTGTTTATATTTTCGTACGAGATTTTCACCTGAATTATCCATTTTCACGATTCAAACTCTAGTTACTTTTTGTCGGAATCAGAACTTGGACACAGTTCTTGGACCGTGGACGCAGGGCTTAAGAAACGAATTATGATCTATGTACCCTTCGACCTGAAAAAGAAGCTACGTGAAAATCCAAGTGAACAGCGTTACGAGATTCTGTCAACGCAAACAGACTCGTCATCCCTCCGGTTGCCCGACACGTATCATCGAGTCGCGGATTCGCGACGACGTCGGCCAGGCTAACGGAGGACTCGTACGTTCGGTACAAGTTTAAATCGGGAGTGGCGGGCCAGGAGGCCGTCATGCGGGAGGCGCGATGGTATTTTTATCGGGCTAAATATAGGTAAACCTCCTATATGGAACGCCATAGGAGCGTGGAGGAGCCGCAGAGGATCGACCGGTAACTGCTCGTTACCCGCGTACCCCGGGGTGTTCCGCGACCGCAAAAGAGCTTCCGTGAAAAAGAGGAAGAAAGAGAACCGACTGACCTCGGGGACTTGATTAATTTTTAATCGAGGGACACACGCTGCAGCCAAGATGCCGTGAATACCGGCCCAGCGCTCTTTCACACCGCCTAGGCGTTGAGTGGATTTCCCTGGACCCCTGGTTTGCTTATTTTGCAACCGCAATGCTGGGGATGTTTAGCGATCACGAGGTGTGTAGCTTGTTTGTTAACAGCTCCGTCTCCCCCCCCCCCTTTTTTTACGGATGAATTACGGTGATAGCCGCGGGGTAACTTTATACTTTGACAGTTTTAAGTTTACCCATTTGCAATTAGGTACTTGGATACTCTTGATGCTCAGACATGCTGCTATTTCGCGGATAGCGTTCAATTAACTGACGCTAAGGACTTTCATCTTCTCATATTTATTACCCTTTTGCTACAATGCGTTTGGAAATGAAACTTGCGTTGTGTATATACTTGTTTGTGGTTGCATATTGGTTGCCATAGTAGAAACTTCAGAGTAACAAATCTATGTAATATATTAACCTCCACGACGACATTCAATTATCCGCTTCGATCTATTAAAACCCATAACGAATGATAATTTACAATCTTGTTATACTGCTAAGAATTCTATAATACTTAAGCTGTCTAGACGGTGCTCGACAACATGTGTCAGGAATTTTAAAGGGTGGTTCCTGGTGTGATTCTAAACAACTTGTTCCTTAGCGAAAATGCTCGTTGCGGCTTTGTTAACGAGTTATTAACGAAAAACACCGAGTAATCACCAAGCACGTATAGCGGACGCCCGGCCATCCAATGGCAGACACGGGCTACGCGTAGCTACTCATAGGCTAGTCACAGCCTGTATACGCGCTCTCTGATTGGTTGGTTTCTTTCGTTAATAACTCGTTAACAAAGCCGCAACGAACATTTTCGCTAAGGAAAAAGTTGTTTAGAATCACCCCAGAAACCATCCCTAAAATGCCTGACACACGTTGTCGAACACCCTGTAAATATCTTTGACAGTAAGTACGGTAAAAAAAACTTTTTGTCACATAGTATGTATTTTTACTCCAAAATAAAATAGGTATCTTCGTAATTATAATAAGAGATAACAGACTTCAGATGTTCATGCAAATTCATATCTCTAAAAACACGGAGTAAAGAGTTAAAGTTTGAATAATAATTGCTCTTATCTTCTAAATATTTTAACAGTATATACTGTAGTTTAGATTTTTTATATGTTTTTGTACTCGGGCACATCCTTGAACATTTTTGCATATTTTTATTTACCATATATACATAAACATCTTTAGTCTAAATATCAACAGCAAATCATCATGAACATTGTCACTATTTGGTGAAAAATGTAATACTTATATTTTTAATTTATTTAAAGCTAATACATATCAAAGCGTTGCACATCTGTATATTTCTGTAGGAAAATTTTAAATCAAACTTAATGTTACTGAGTTATTTATTAGAATAAACAATATTCCGTATTTAAGTAATGTTCAATACAATAAATGTTGTTCAACATTTATCAACTATCGAGCAACATTAATAAAAAAAAATAGTAATCTAGTAAGTCTCTCGTAAGTTCACACCATACCATATAAATAAATACATATAAGCCCGAAAATGTGATAATACTTTATTTCAATGTAACATAAGAGTATAAAGCGAAAAACTGTATGATATGTATACAACCTGTATTTGCTGTATACACCACATCTGGTTTAAGGCAATTAAATAAATAAATTAATACATAAATAATAATTGATTTAAATTTGAGCAACAAACGTAGGTACATATATTAATTTAGTCTGTACTTGGTAAAATTAGCCTAATAACAGGTTAATACGAACTTAGAAAATTATTACAAATAGTACAATAATTAACAAGACTTGAATAAATAATATTTTATATAAGGTATTCTACAAATATGACACTGACCTTCATATAAAAACTCTGTCAAGCGTGAAATATTTTCCCGGTAATTAAAAAATTTTAAAATACGATTTTTTTTTTTTTCCCCCATTCAAATAATAGTTTTTAGTATTGAAAATAAGGCTCCATCAGTCGCAAGGAAATGCAGTTGCAATCACAGACTAAAGGTAATCTTCTAGTTTTTCAATTCTATGCATGAAATAATGCAGCTTAAACTTTTAGACGCGTTTTAGAACATTTCTAAAATTGACGTGCGATATAACTCTTACAATTTTGATTCGATTCTCTTGAAACTTGGATATATTATATTGAAGATTAATGATTAACTAGATAGATAGAGAAGATAAAGATATTATATTAAAGTTATATTAAAGATTAATCTTGTTACAAACATCTTTGTACTTAATTTTTATGCCAAAAATGACAGTTTTTTCTTTAGTCACCATTTTTTACAAAAATCTTAACGTATTTCTTTAATAAATGTGAAGAAAATGAACATGTTTCGTTTTATATTCTAGATTCAATACCCCAGTTCTCTTGCACGCCGATTTGGCGCTTCCAAAAAGAAGCTTACGTGAATCGGCGGTTCCAGTGATGAAATTTTTTTTGAAAAAATAAACAAAAAATTTGTTGCATACTTCAATAATTGCACAATAACTTCTTTCTGAGAGATTTTTAATTCTCTAGATTATTGTCTTACAAAAAAATTCTCAAAGATAGCAATCTTTATAAAGTTCTAAAGTGGTGTAACCGTTTAAATGGGTATCTACTGCATTTCTCATAAATTGTACACAATGTCTATATTAATAGTTTGTTACTTCGCTTCTATCTGAACCCACCATTTAAAAACGGAAGCCTTAAAACGCCCATTAAATGACCACCTGTATCTACCAACGACTAATAAAAAGAAACGCCACCGGGGAAACACAGGACGAGCATGTTATTCACGGCGCATTATCGACCCCCCATTCGCAGGTCATTCTTGTTCTTGTCCGCGCTTCGGGGACCGCGGTCGTGATTTTTGGAAACGATACAGAGATAGCTGTAAACGAGAGCGCGGGTGTGTGATCGCATAGGGTGGTGTCCCGCGACCGCAGAAGAGCCTCCATAAAGGGTGGACGTGTAATTCGAGCGGCCGCGTGACCACGTGCCGCCATGCAACCACTGAAACTGCAATTTTTCTCCTTCCTACGTCTGGCTTTTTTCACCCCGTTCGGTTTCTCGTTTATTCACGAGTATTTTATTTTTCACCGGTTCGCGGCGATACTGACACAAGCGGTGACGATAAAAAGTGGTCGATGCCGCCGTTTACTTCAGTCGATGATTGACAGCAAGGTTTTCCCCTTTTGAATTTTTTTAATCGTCGCCAATCCGCCGGCTTAGAAAATATATTTCAATTCTTGATTTCGCGAAATTAGGAACGGAGTTAAAACGTACAATTGCAATTTGATTAACTGTTGTCGACAGAGTTAAAGCTGCAACGTGAAGTTCAAGAAGCGCAATGCTTTCTCCCTCGTTATAGGTTCATAGTGCGACGACCTCAAGTGCATAGCACTAACACTGGTTCAGAAGCTTTATCAGTAGAGCTATCAATGATTAATATCGGACGGACTGTCTACACTCTATACGATAGATATTTTAAAAAATACAGGATTTGAGAAAACAATATTTATTTCTCTATTTTCCTAATCTTACGCAACACTAAACTATTCAAAATACAGAAAACCCGAAATTTATTTAAAAACGAGCTTAAAATGAAAGCATACTTAACACAACAATTCTAGATCACTAGTCATAAACATTTTTAGAAGACATATTATCCAGATATTCAGATTTCTATATCTTCCAACTTCAGATTCCGATAACAGAAAATAAAATTTGCACCTGCTATCATTCAGAGATCAACGATTTAACCTTGTTACGATCTTTGCGTCTTTTATTAACCAATTAGAGTATTTTATTTCCTTCAGCGACTGTTTTATTTTGGGGAAATATTTAAGATGTTAACGTTAATATTTAGATCTATTGTCCCTTGAAATCACATTAAATATTCATTATCTATATTCTCAATAACATGACAATAAAAAAAGTTGTTCAATTCAAGTTTTTAAGAAGTAACGTTTCAGTTGTTAAGAGTCAACAGAAACTGCCTCAACAATCGTCAGGAAAAGGTCTTTCTTTCTATTCGAGGTCGGCCAGTCAGGTGTTTTTCGCGAAGTGACAGCGTTGTGCCGCAGTGAGTACAGTTAATCGGTTGACAAAAGGTTATGTCACCGCATGTTGTTTGCACGCACGCACGCATGCACGCACATGCTTGACTTCCCGGTTACGTGTCCGCTTTCACGTCTCAGCGCTGCGACGGACGCAATCGAATCGAACGCCGACTGAGAGTTAGGAATTTCGAGGGTTGCATTGTTGGAACATTTCTCAAATTTCGATCTTGGGCAAAACTCCGCGAGCTCAGGCCACCTTCTAGCCTCTACGGTTCGGCCAAGTGCAGGGCGAAGAATAATGGCGAAAGTGGGCAGAAACAAGGCATAGTAATCAGAAATCGTTCGAGCAGTTAGGCAACAATGATTCCGGCGAATTCCACGGTCGGGGCTGAAACTGCGCCTCGATATCGACGGAAAGTTCGGGCGCAGACTAAAACTGCGCGAACTCCTTTCGCGGTCTAATCCACCGGTCGGTGCAACTTGCCGCGAAACTACGCGCAACTTTTCAGGAACTTCTCTCTGGCTCCAGCATGGCGGCCTCGGTCTCGAATTAAGGGTGTAGACGACGCGGCGGAGAACTTTCACCGAGCGACGCTCTCGATATCTCCAGGTGAATCGGTCGAGCTTTTCCTCCGTGGAAAAAGTGCAACAGGTCAAGAATCTCTCCCTGCAGCCGGTTCGCGCGACGATTTTCGAACGAGGACTGCCTGCACTCGTGAAAATCTGCTGCATTGTTAGAAAAGAAAGCGTGTATCTTGACTTTCAATCGTGTTGAACAACAGGCGAGACACTTTCGAAAGTAAGAGCCGCCTGGATAAAACATGGATTTCTTTAAAAGAAAGAAATGCCTAATTGTAAATTCTTTACACTCAAATACAACTTTTCAGCTTCAGAAAAATTGTTTATATAAGCAAATCATTTATAATCAATTATTCTACCGTCTAAAGTAAAAGATAGATATGTAAATAAACAAAGAAAAAATATATTCCAAGATATACATAAACTGCAAAGTGCAAGATAATATTGCCTATTTTTAGTACATATATCAGAACCCATTTGACAAATACAGAGTCATTCACGTATGTTGGAACCCGTGCGCATGAACACAAATGAATTCGGGTTCCTAGATCCCGGGTTACTAGATTCATGTTCCCACAAATTTGGGAAATTTTTACATTTTGAACCACTTTTATTTAATATATATCTATAGTTTTCAAGGCACATGAAATTCAAAATTTCAATTAGTTTCATAATTAATTTAAGAAAGGCAAATCGAATATTCGCAAAGATTAAACTTTTAATTTTTCTTAATTAAAGCAATTAAATGCAAAATGCCTCTGTGACTCAAAAATACGAGTACAAAATTATATGAATTTTGATTTATTAATCTGTTCATGCAATTACAATAGTTAGGCAAATTCTTGTCAAGTGTGTAGTCTGCAAACATCAATACGTGATGAAAATAAAACATAATAACAATTTAATGTAGCCAAGCCTTCATTTAATGATTAATTGTTTGAATTTAAAATTTAAATTAATTTATGCAAATGACTCTAATGTCTTGATCACTCAATATACTTTTTGTTTTAATATTGTATAGCATACGTAATATTCACGGTTCTCTATGACTGAATGTCATCTGTTAGGCAGTTCATATTTTGTAACAAAAGGCAGTAAAAAATAATTACCCCTCCACCTTAATCTTTTTGTTACTATAATAGTCAACGACTTGTTCCCAGTCTCAGGAATTGGAATATGTTCTTAAACTATATATTTAAACTATATATTTTAATGGCTAGTTATTGATATTCTTCCGCATCTATTTATATAGGTATACTTCACTCTAATTACTGTATTGGATAACAAATTTTCTACTTAGAGAAACAAAACTGAATCGTCAGAATGCTTATCGTCAAAGACTCTAAAAAATTGAGAAAATAACCAAATACATATGATGTGTCTACAGAAGTAGAAAACTTAATGCGGCTCTATCAGAATGTCACTAGCCTTTTTAGTTAGGAAATGCGCAGAAAATCGTAACCTACTCGCGAAACCAAATACGGAACTGGGTTAGTCGAGTGTCTCGCCATTCTCGTTTCCCTGGAGTCCCGTTCCTCTCTCTCCGATTACTCGCATTATCCATTTCCGTGGGTCGAACACGAAACACAATAAAATCTGATACAGGGGTCCGTGTGGGCGTCGATAGTACGAGAGGCGCGGCGATTCGCTCCAGTTTTCTCCGTTCGATTCTCGAGCATCCTTACAGATGGCCGCGATACCGGGAGAAATCACTGAGCCTCGCGGACCGATACGACCGGAGCCTGGAACCAACACGAACCGCGCCTAATGAACGAATACGTCGGCCGTGCGACTGCGAACCCGGTGTGTCTACTCGTTGCCAAATATCGTGCGTCGAATGAATGGCCGACGCGAATTTCAACAAAATTACACACAGCTTTCTCTCGCGTTGTCCCATTTACCGAGCGCCAGTTGTTTCTACGGGAACAGCAATTCTCCGGCGCAAGTAGCAAACAACTCGTTCCCGTCGCGGAGACGTTTGTTTCTCCACATTCAGCCTGTCGAGCTTTTCAAAACCACGCCACCGAATAAGCTCCAGGGAGTCCCGATTTAACGCCCTTTGTGAGAGTCCCCGCGGCTCTCGTTCCCAGCGACGCGGCCCGCCGCGCGACTGCGTCCCTCGAGCGTCGAGAGCGTCGTGAAAGCATCCTAGCACGAGCCAGCGTTCCTTCTCTTTCTCGAAGGAGCGGCATAAAAACGCGGCCTTGCCCGGCACGCAGTACACGCGAACTCGCCCATCCGAGCCAGCTGATTCATTCCAAGGCGCTAGAACAGCTCGGGCGCAAGAACGGCGGCGGAAGGGAGACCGAAACGGAGGCGAGGCAAGCGAGAGCGAGACGGACGCGGCAAAAAACGCAGGCGACCGACAAGGTGGGACGGGGGAGAAATGCCTGAGTCAAACACGGCCGGGCAAAAACCGCGTCGCAGGCGGGGCAAAAAACGGCTGCGGGGAGATTAGAAAAAAGAAAAGACCGCGGTGGAAGGAGCGGGCGACACGTTGACGCGTGGAATAGAAGGAATCACAGAAACGTGGCGGAAGCGACGGAGGCGCAGAGGACAGAGAGGAACACAGAAGGTGAACGAGGAAAAAGCGATGGTTATCGCTGTTCGGAGCTCCCAGACCTCTGGGGTCGAACCACGGTATCCCACGTGGCGCTCGGGGAACAACGAGCGGGAAGGAAGACTCGTTGCTGCTTGCTAATGCTATTGCTACTACTGCAGGACGACGAACTCACTCGCACTGCCCGATGGAGGTAGCGACGTCGCTATATATCGCCGCGTCCTTCGTCGTCGAGTCGCGACTGCGCCGTTATAACTGCGGCTTGCGGTCGGAAACACGTGGGAACCTGCGGGAGAGGAGGCTCTTCCCATCCACTGTATTGGCGTGTTCGTGGGCTTTCTAGCGTGAGACCCAGGAACAGCGCCAACTAGGAGCGTGCGAGAGCTCCTGACTGATGCTTTTCGAGTGACAAGTTGGGCTTTTTCGGCGACTTCGTGCTGAGGAACAGAATCTTCAGCCAACCTTGGGATTTATTGCTGGACCACTCGGAGACAGGTAACGGATCCTTCCCTTTCCGCTTTGCTGTCTATCTCTTCTATTCCTATCGCCGGTTCTTTAGACTCCAGTAGAAGAAAACAGGAACACCTGCCACGGAGTGTGTTAGGACTCAAACAGTTGCGGTGGTAGATATGGCAAAGGAAATTTTTACTCATTCCCTGAATAAGATAGAATAAAAAAAAAGTAATTCTGAGAATACAGATGAATAAGGAGCTGCGTTCTGAATTTACCGAAGCATTCTTTAGATGAGAGCATTTAAAAAAAAATTCTGCCAAACAAACGCGGAAACTGCTGGAAATTTTCGGTACAAACACCTGCCGTGAGACGTGCGCGCAACGTCCCGTGGGAATCCATACTCAGCCGCATCACGAGCGACGCAAAGACGATCCTCCCACCTGCACAGGACTGACCTACGCATCCCTTCCACGGTTTTCTATCCAGACTACGCTCTTCCTGGTTTCACTAGAAACCAAAGAAATCTTGGCCCGCTGTTTGACATATAGCAACCTCAAAACTATTGCGCTCCCTTTTCTAGACCTTTCGATTGAAGCCGCCGAAGGGAAAAGCAAATCGTGTTCCTTTTGCAACATCGCGTCGGCGACATTTAACCCTGTTGCACTCAGTTTAAGGTCTATTTGACCCTATTTTCATCTTATTAAAATAACTGCTTCAATTTTAAAAGAAATGTATGCTTGCATTCTGTAATTTCCTCATTCTTCATACAATGCGCAACAAAAAAAAATAGATCTACTTGCACAATAGGAATTCGGTTGAAATTTGTTTCTTGTATGAAAAGAAGCTTAAGAGGTTTTTTCCACCCTTCTTCTTCTTCTTCTTCTTCTTCTAAAGAAGTTTTCATGAAAAGAAATTTGAGAACTTTTTTCTTAAAGAAGTTTTTTTCATTTTACTAAACGAATTTCATGTGCGGTGCCAATTGCAATATTTCGATATTTGGAAAGACAACTTCAGCGTTCTTCAATACTTGTATGGATTCACGGTCTTATCAAAAAGTACTCGAGACACATCTTCTATCGCACATGCATCGTATTTTTATTAGCTGAATTAAAATTTATGTGTGATAATGCGACAGTCCACGTTTATACAAACACTAAACAGTGGCTGCAAGAAAGAACAATCGACACTCTCAGCCAGTCAACTTATACGTGACGTACATGATAATAGTCGATCATTTAATATCATTGTCAAATTGGAATAAAAAGTGGTTGAAAATATATAAATGACTAAAAACATTTATTTCTTGAAATCATAATGTTTGAGTTTCTTAAAGTTTTTATTTCTCTGCAAGTAAATCTATTATTTTGTTACCGTAGAAGAATGAAGCACTATATAAAAATGAAATCTTTTATATAAATACTTGGTAGTGTTTAAGTTAAATGCTGAAATAAATTTTAACCGAATTGATTTATTAGCTTCAGAACTGTGAACAAAAATCTAAGATGATTTATCTTTCTGCTACGCACTGTATTTATAATGATGTGTTAATAATTCAAGTTGTGATAAATCAGATTTCTAAGAGAAAAACAGCAGGGTTAAGAGAAAAGATGGCCCTTTATACTGGAGTCGCTTTCCCAAATAAGAAGACAAAAGCAACGAAATCAGACAAATAGGTATAATAATTAGTTACAGTCCAATAAAACGTGGGACTGATTCAGATCAATAAGATTTGTTGACCGGAGGTCCCATTAGGATCGAAAGCAAGATCATTTAGGAATAAAGATGTGAAGCTGTCTATGCTACTCCGTGACCTCGAGCACGTTAACAGGATTAATCCCAGGTAAGTGATCACAGCAAGGCGCAACAAAGCGATCTGACCCGCATGGACTACTAGAAACTTGTTCCTAACATGATTCAGAAATGTTCCACACGCGAAGCCCCGTACAATCTGATACAAAACACCTCGCAGAAGCGCGAGATCACTGGTGAGAGCGTCATCCCCTACTCTCGGCGTCGTACCACATGATTGGGTTATCGGTAGCGTGTCTGCGTTGCTCGTGATCATTCCGAGGATTAAAGAAGGCTGAATAACGTGAGGATCACCAGGAATCATTTTTGGAGGACCGAGCACATGGGACAAGTTGTTCTATTCACTTCGCTTTCGTTTCTCTCTTTTCTTTCTATCAATTCTATGGCAATAATCGCAGAAAACTTTGGAAGTTGGCCGTGATCCGTCTAAAGAGAAGTCACGTTGCGGAACGGATGCTCGGGATGTTCTAGAATGTGAAAAAAGCGTCATGTTCTTGAATCATAGCAGTAACTTGTTCAGACGCCATTGTGTTTGCAAAAAATTGAACGCTGTCGATGTCGACTTTCCGATGACGCAACATCGGATGTTTACCTTACGTAAATCGAAATAAAAATTCACGTGTCACGGCAGACTGATATTCCTCTGCTCGAAATGCGCATATGTCGTATCATGTCGCTCCAATCCCCACAGGAGTTTTCTGTTTTCTCTTCCTTTCGATAAAATCGCGTACTCTTGACTTCAAAGAAATTTGTACAGTCTCATGGTCGACGTTTTCAGTGTAAAATTTTTAACAGTTCGTCAGCAGATAGTTACTTCTTAGCGAAAAATTCGAAAAACGTGGACACAACTTTCCGAAGTTTCCTGCGGCTCCGAAGGGTTCATTCGAGAACTGCTCGACGACGAGCCACGCGACGTATCTTTCAAGGTGAGCAGGATTCGTCTTTCGGAAAAAAAAGCGTCGGGGAATAAAGTGGAGGTGCTCTTTCTCCTTCCCACCTTCTCACTCTTCCATCCGCGTGTTCCGAGAGCAGTAGACATGCTCCAACGTCTGAACGCGGGAAAGTCTTATCGAAACACAAGAAGAACTCAATCGCCCAACAATCATCCCCAAAAAAGAAAAGACGTTTACCAATTTCAATCCTCCTGATCGAGCAGTAAATCGAAACGATAGTAAAAATTCATGCCTAGTCAAAAGTTCCTCGGAACCCGCGATCAGTTTCCGAAAACAATTCAGGCGTCCAGGTAACGATCATAATCTTCCCCATCCTCGGCGGAGACGTTTCGATGGTTGGCGCGGACCAGCAGTCTGATATTCCTTCAGCAAAAAAGGGATCGTCTATGCTCGAAATTCGCGACAAGGGAGCAGTACTCGAGCGGGCTACTAGGCGCTAGGGGAACTGGTCGAGCGACATTTCCCGCGTCTCGCGAGGTGCTACGATTCCAGCAGGATGCCTGGTCGCGGCGCTGCTTCGCTGAACTTCGATCGACTTCCACGCTTGAAAGTTCGACGCGTATCCGCGCGCGCCAAGTTCCCTCGCGGAGAGCCAGGGACGAGGACGCGCGCGCCAGCGGCCTAGAGGGACGGAGAAAGGGTGGGCGAGGGGGGCGCGCAGGGGAGTCCAACGAGAGGAAGGAGTCAGGCTGAGGTGAGACGCTTGGGTGGAAGGTGGAGAGTCCGAGAGGGACACGGCCAAGTTGTAGGCGGTGGGGGAGGAAGAGTGGAAGGAGAGGACGGGGGCGGGAGAGCGAGGGAGGGAGGGGGGATTCGAGGAGGCGGCCTTGAGAACACGGAGAGAGCAGAGCGCGAGGCAAAGAAGAAGACTATGAGAGCGCGCGCGCGCGCGCGTGAGAGAGAGAGAGAGAGAGAGAGAGAGAGAGAGAGAGCAAGAGAGAGAGCAAGAGAGAGAGAGAAGGGAGAGGAGAGACCAGCCGAGCCAACTCCAACGCCAACGAACTGCTTCACTGGCAAATCACTCGTGGTTCTCATCCCCGGCTTCGATTCTTCATTCGTGAATTAATGAACCGAGGACACGTAGGAGCGCCGCTCTCGGGAGGCGCGGCTTTCTAGGTCTTTACGGAGACGTACGCCACGCCGAGGATTGAAACGGCCGACCGATCCCTCGGCTTCGTCGATCACGCCACGACCTAAACAGCCGATCTTGTTCACGCGCGAAATACCTAAGAGATCTGTCTTCTTCGATCGAGAGGTCTAGATTGGACGGCGATCCGACGCGTGTATGGCGCAGCACGCGCCGAAGACACGAATGATTATGCAACTAAGGTGATGTAAGAATCGCGACGTAAAACCGGGGATACGGAGGTAGGTGCAACTTCGTCTGTAAAGTGCATTTTTCGATCCGCAGAATAGGCTAGGTGCAATCGAGTCCTGGGAACGTCACAGTAATTCACGGAAATGGATCGTCGTTAGCGACAAAGAGGTGGAATGACTGTTCGTAAGATCGAGGAATGCTTCCTAGAACAAATCTTATTCATTTAGCCGAGACTTAATGAACCATTGTTTACAGAAGCATTATCCGTAATTTCTGATGGGTTATCAGGGAATCGATACTCAAGAAACCGAGTTCAAATCCTGTTCAAATGATGTGTTTACATCCGAGTCTTTGAAAACGTAAGCTGCGCAAATATTTCCATAAGTCCGTTCCTAATTACTTTCAATCCTACGATCCACTGAATGCTAACAAAAGTTGTAAACTAAATATAGAGAAGCCAATTTTTTTATGAAGTTCTGCGTTGCTGCTACTGTTGCTGTTACTTCTAATCTACACGACTAGTTTTAGAAAGATCAAACACTAGAATGCGCTGTTCCCGGCATTATTTATGACTTCTTTCGCGACATTCCATTCAAGAATGCTGCAAAGTTGCTAGACAATGTCGACTGAGAACCACTGAACCCGTGAGAGAGTGTGCGACTCGGCAGGTAGGTCGGTTGAACCCACGGCTCTCTACGGAATATACAGACACTTGGCGAGATTCGCGAGGTCACGTGCTGCATTTGGACAGGCAGCGCTAATTTCATTATTTATAGCTGAAGGCGTTCGATTCGTCGATCGGCCATTATACCCGTGCAACGACATCAAGTAGAGCCCGGTGAGCCTGGATGGGAACCCGTAAGGAAAGATCGTTCCCGAGCTCAACGAAGGGGTCGGAGGCGCATCGGTTGGAACAGAATCGGCCACGGTAAAAATAAAGCGGTCGAATCTACGAAGAAGCGGCGTGGCTAGCGTTGAAACGACGATAAACTTTCGATTTCGTTGGATCGGCTATGGCCAGTCGCGGAAATCGAAAATTTATTGCACTATAATCTGAAGACGAAGCGTTTAACTGGCGGACCTTGAGAACGACACCCCTAAAGTAGCAAACCGTTCAAGTAACGATGAATTTTGTATTAGAGGTTTAGAACACTAGAATAAGAGCACGATATAAGTATCTTGACCAGGTTTAACGCGAAAATAAGGAATACTCCACATACGAGTTTCGCCGTACACTTCCCCTTGTTTCATTGTTTTCGAAAAGTATCAGAAACTTCAAGGGTGAAGGTTTGCACTAAATTTCGGTAGTTTTCACTGTCAGACCCCTTAGAATAGCAATTGTAGCATCAACATGACTGACTGTTTGGAATTCTCCCGAGTCCAATACCCTCGAGTATCAAACACAAAGTCGGTTTATTGGTTTCATGGGAGATCCTTATCGTAGAAACCAGTCGTTAACACCTTGAACACACCGCAGTGTCTGTCTGCAACTTTTCGAGTGGCCGCCACGCAGAGAATCCGCCTTTCAATTAAGAACGACGCCAGCCGATCGGTAATCCAGCAGACTACCACTTGGACGAACCAACAAACGGGCAGAACAGAGAGAATCGGACCAATTATCTTTGAATCTGTGTTTGGTTCACAAGCGGGCGCGATAACGCTAGCCACTTATCAGACTATGAAATCGTTATCGCTCAGATTTCTGCCGTTGATAATCGATTTTAGCCTGTCATCAAGCTTCTTAGCTCGGCATCACGTGAACAGTCAGATTTTACCCAACACATCGTCTTTTAATAGATGGATATTAAAAAAATGCTTAAATTTTTCGAACGAATTCCACAAACGTGACCAAAATACCGGGTTGACACTGACTAACAATAGAAACAGAGGTTTACCAAATTGCACCTGTCCAGTCGGACACCTGTGCATCGATATTCTTAAGGTAAACCGTGACTCAGGGAGGTCGTTCTTGTTCTTGTCCTCATTGTCACTTTGTCAGTTCCTTACACCCCTGTCTCACCCTACCGCTACCTCTGCTACACGCTTCCATTCTCTTTGATAGTCGTCAGTAGCGACTGAGCGTGCTCGTCCACGTATACCTGAACCGGGATTAGGTTTATCTCCTCGCTGGGCGGCTCCTCCGGTTCGAAAGTAATTGGAAGAGACGAAAGACGCTGCTGCGTGAATGGTTGAGCGCGTCAGGGTTAATGGAGTGCGTAGAAAAACCTCAACGCATTGCTAGCTGAACCGATAGGATGATGAGGCAATCAGAACTGTAATTAGATTAAATCCCAAAGCTCGAAGTCCCACTCGGGGGCAAACTTTACGATTCAATAACTGCGGGACAAACTCTTTGCCATGTTTGTTTTAGTACCCGACCGAGTATCATGGGAAAAAATTACTTTCCAGCAAAAAGTTACCAGTGACCGACTTCAAAGTCTTCCAAGTCTGGTAAAAAATTCACTCCACGCTCAAGCACGCCTTCTTTAATTCATAAACAGCCGCTTCTGATAGGAGTTCAATCAGATGTTCAAAGCCGCTTATTCAGCTTCTTTAGTGCAAAGGAGGCAGCAAAAATGCTAAGTATTATTCGCATTGCGATATCTCTGCTAAATCAAATAACACGTACCAACATTTTTGTCCGTACGCAAAATTTTACCAAAAGACTCTAACATCAAAGATCCTCCCGCATTAGAAACTACTTTATCTTAACCCTACGCATGTCACAAATTCTAGGAGAAACCCAGACGAACAACTTTTCTCGTTGAGGAAAGCCAATTTGCGCGTATGGCTCTTGAATTCTGTCCCGCCAGAAGGATGTACAGTGTCAAAATTCAGGCCGTTCAAACTTCGGAGGGTATTCCATATGCACACACGTGCATTCCACTTTTCAGGCTCGCCTTGAACCTGCCCGGTTACGCGAACGGTTTCACGTGAAACTGGAACCGACCAACGATACGGCCTGATACGCTGCCTGCACACGGCTTTATGCGCTCGGCGCGGTATCTCCTCGCGTGCCTCGCCGGCGAAACGAGCCTTTCCACGCTCTCTTCCCCTTCGTCATCCACCGATTTACATGAACCGCGACGCTGCCCGCGAACCATCACCGATCCTCGATACTGCCTTGACTGATCGTCTACAGACTGTTTCAGAACCCCGCGGATAAGCATCGACATTCGAAGTCATTAAAACACACGAAAACGTTTGAACTCTTACCATTTGCATGCAGAAACCAAATCTCCATACCGTAAATTATTATTTTGCCTTCAATAAATTTTTAACTCAACTTTTGTTTGCCTTTAAAAAAAAATGAATGGTAATTCAGAAATTTTCGAAGCAACGGAAATTGTATGAATAAATTCTAAATACTTTGGTATTAGTTTATAGCTAAATGTACTTGCTTCGTCGTACAGTGATAAACTATAATAAAGTATTTTGAAATCAAGAAATTTCGACAAATTTTTATTCAGAACGGCGTTGTAGAAGAGCCATGCAGAAATTCGCAGCGAAAAAGAGGCCCTCGTAGCGAACCAAGGTGCCGATTCAGTTTGTCGCGAGGCGATCAAGGTCCTCCTTATCCTACCGAGAAGCCGCGATAAGATAAGCCAACCAACGGCGTTCAACTTCCGATCGTGCTCGAAGCTCTCCGTTCGTCGTTGTCGTTGTCGTTCTGTTTCGATTATTTATCCTTCTTTTAGGATTTATTTTCGATACGACCTATCCTCGAAAAAAAAAAAACAATGAATTTGTACCTACATTCGACGCTTAAAATCTTTACCTTGACGTCAATTTAACAACATCTGCTTTCTGGTGTCAAACTGAAATCACAGTTTTTCAGCTTTACTTAGTAACTTCCTAGCCTACCAGACCTAATCTTCAATCTTCGTCATTAATCTTGCGTTTGGTACAACGTGATTGAACCAGGACTTTGTGTAGATGACAGGACATGAAACGATGGAAATGGTTGTACAACGAAATGGCTGAGCGATTCGCGTGAATGTAGCAGCCTGGAACGCTTATGTTAATGAGTCCTCGCGATTAGCAGACAGGGCCAGCGAGCAAGGAGATGATGTCGAGCCGATAGAGACGTCCAGACCGGATACAAGGAAGGTCGAAGGAGAAGAACCGGATAATCGTCACCGCGGCAACCCCGCGCAGGGTCTGGACTTTTGGCCTCTGTGCTGCCCTCAAGTCCAGTCTGGCATTCTTCAAACGAGGAAGGAAGTCGCGTTTCGCGCGTACACCTGCGCGAAGGGGCGCCTCCCACCTGCAGGCCACCTGAACTTGCGGATAGAGCTGCGACCAAGGGACACCACGAGCACCTGACTCGAGAACATGCTCACTTGTCTACGGTAATTGGCCGACATGCGATCGATTGCTCCGGATTTGGACTACTTTCGCATTCTTCGCGAATCTGATGATCGTTCTGCCGGAAGTTTGCGTAACAGTAGCTCCGGGTGATTCGAGCGTGTGACGGAAGTTCCTGGCTAACTCGAATGTTGTTCGCGAAACTTAGAAACTATGAAGAATCTTAAAGGAGTTTATCGATGCTCAAGTAGTCGTGGACGGTAGCAATGAGTACTCCGGGAGAGGTCTACGAAATATGGAATCAGGAAACTTTAATCTTCGAAACGTTTCCAATACCCCCTCAAAAGCTCGGGAACATTAAGTGATCTTGACGAATGCGATAGAGACCGTTTGTTGCTATCTCCTGAAACAGTGGTGCCAGCATCTATTTTCGAAGCTGAGCCAGATAAAGTAACTGGCAAACGGTTATTGTTACGATTGGATTAACAGGTATTTCGGTGTCCCCTCGCGAGAGCACATTCACTCGAGGCCACATTTCGAGACACGTTCAACCGCGTTACGGTCACGAGGAAGTTCCTAGCCGAGCTATGATAACGGATTCTCTGAGTATACTGTTACTACGCTCGAGAGAGCGTGCTAGTGAGAGACTACCGAACGACTGGCAGGGAACGAAGTATGAAGCCATAACAGATGATGACGAGATGAATATTGAAACAATTTAGAATTAACTATGTTAGTCGTTAATAGCCGAGGCAGTCAACGTCGATATTCGAGTTTTAATGAAAGCAGTCGGAGGATCTAGAACGATCTTGTACAGGAAAAAAGCCACATCAATGCTGACTATTCTTCTAGTTCAAGTACAAGTTGAAAAGAGGAGAAACAAGTTCCTCAATGTTTTTTATAATTCTGTGCGAGAGGAAACGTGCTAAACGAGTCTTGCACTTTTCAAACCCGCGGATCACCGAAGCGAAAACGTCGCGTTCCACACGGAATTTCCTTCAACCATGCGATACACCTTTTTCAGGAAGCTCGCGTGACCCTTCCCTGAAAGAAAACGCCGGCGCTCCGCGGAAATCTCTTCGATGTGCCGTTTCGCGTGACGAAAAATTGTTACAGCCGGCGTGCAACGGAAGATTATTTATTTATATCGTGTCGGCGGTCCCCTAAAAGTGGCAAGATTGATTCCCTTTTAGGGGGCTGTTCGATAATGTCTTCAAACCCTCTTGTTTCAACAAGGCCATCGAGGTCAATCCTGATTTGAATTTATTGTCGAGCGCATATTTTCAGTCTCACGCAACTATAGAAAAAAAAAGAAAAAGAGTTCGAAGAAAATCTGTCAAAAACAAATCGGCGAATTACAACGCGGAACTCATAACAGAGAAAGAAGAGGGAACTTTGCGCGAGCTACGAAAATAAGAGAACAAGCGCGCGCTTGGTATCCTCAGGAGATTTGCATAAACAGGCAATCAAAGTTCAAATCGGTGCACGGGCGGGAGATAAGCTCCGACCGATGTCAAGACGAGATACCACTCTTTGTTCCATGTGCAACCGAACATGCAAATTTCTCAGGCTTTTATACTGGACTAGATCCATTACGACGAATCACTTCTCATTAGTCAAGAAAGTTCGCGCGTCGAAGGATTTGCGTGAAATTTGGCGATCGTAGATCTAGAGGCACATTAAGATGACCGATACGCAGTGCAACACGGAACCTGAGTTTGCAAGACTTAATTTTTCGGATCCTATGGGTCCCACTCACGCGAGGCGGACAGACCGCTACGATCTCTAGTTCTCCCAGCAAAAGAACATTTTCCATATTCATTAAACATGAGAGCAAATCCAACTCAACGGTCAAACTAACAAATTCACAGTTGTGTACTCCATTTATCACCCTGCCTAGAACTTTGCGACGATACGGGCCGATTCGTTAGTCAGTGCTTTAACGACAGTCTATCATATTCCATCATTTACCTGAAGTAGTGAGATCCGAACGGCGAGCAGTAGAAGGGATCGTTGTGCATATGCGGCTGACCGGGTACTGCAGGTCCCTGAGGGTGAGTATGGGGTCCCATCGGACCGGTGGGTCCTGGACCGCACATCCCGGGCGCCCCTTGAGGTTGCATACCGGCGGGGCCCATCATACCGGCGGCAGGACCCATCGGATGGGGTCCAGGATGGTGTGGTGAGCCGACCATGTGGGGGCCGGGATGGTGAGGGTGCGGCGATGGTCCTCCGCCGCCCATGTGCGGGTGCGGCGCGTGAGGAGAACCGCTCATCATCCCGTGGGGCATAGGATGAGGGCTCGGGGAAGCACCGTTCAGATGGGGTCCACCAGTGACACCGCCGTGGGGCGTCGGTGGACCCCCATGGGTCGGCGTGGTGGCTGGTTGAGGTGGCGGTAGACTAGGCGGTCCGGTTGGTCCTGTGGCCGCGAGCGGCGGCAGCGGGCCGTTCGCCATATTGTTGAGCTGCGTAAGCGAGGCCGCCGCCGACGCCATCGCCTGCAAGGGATTCGTGGCGCCGCTCGTAGTGCTGACGCCTAGGCCGCCAGTACCGCCGATGACCTGGCTCGAGTTGATGTTGTTATTGTGGCCTACTAAGTTATTGCCGTGGTTCAGGCCGCTGGTCCCAGAGTTTCCGTTGCTGACAACGCCAGGGGTGTTGCTGGCGTTGCTCACGCCGCCGCCGAGGGATTGCAAGGACGGTGGCAGCGGTGGCGAACCGGCGGGGGGCGCTGCCGGGCCCCCGAGGCACCGGCCCGACGGACCGGGGGCGGTTACGCTGCTGGGCGCTACCGGCACGCCGGCGTGGAGTGGTATTCCACCTGGGGGGCGCTGTGCCACCCTCACCGGCATCACTCCCCCTCCACGACGCCCTTCACCCTCTCCTCGAACTCCCGCCGGTCTGATGACTTGTGTGCGAGCGCGGGAATCTACCTCTTCCTGATACCGAACACCTTTTTGCCCGGTACTTCTGACCACCGAGACGCGTTATCACAGAATCTTCGCGGAACACCGATCCGTTGCGCAGGTAGTCTTCGATGAAAGCGATGGAGTACCCTGCTTGATTCGAACTGGATGATCGCGTGGGTCGAATTCGGAGCCTACTCAAGAGCTCATCATTCATCACGGTGCACGGTCATCACGAGAAAGTACACCGATACACCTTACGGTATACTTGATTGGCGTGAACTCGAGTAACCACGTGCCCTCGGACGGAAGGGACGGCACCTCGTACATCAAGCGGTTCAGGTTTCTCGTCACCCTTGCTAGTAGCACGTTTCGCGCGGGACGCCGTATCAACATTCCGAGACGAATCCACCGCTAAACGACTAGCGTTCTTCCCTTGCTTCAATCGCTGTCTAGGGGAACCGTTAATCCAGTCGGTCCTCAAGCTTACCACCTGTTCGCGTCTGTCGAATCACCAAAGTCACTGCCGTAATATTTTCCAGCTTTCGAACTCTGTAAATTATCCTTCGAGAATCGGGAACACAGATATCTTCGAAGTCACGGACACACTTTATCAAGGATCACCGATACACTACTCCATCTACGAAATCACTCACTCGGCTTGTTTATACCACAGGACTGGCGAAAAATCTAACTATACGGTCACTGTTTCGCTCGACTAGCTAACTACAGACGAGGAAGTAGCAGTTAATGCCAGCGGGCAACGAGGCATCCGCGAAGGCACGTGGCCGTCACGTCGTCGGCGTCGCGGTGCGCACCTACGTCGCGGACCAGCGGTCCTCGTCTCCCGCCCATCCTGCCACCCTTTTTCTCCTTCTTGTGGCAACGCTCGCTGCCGACTCCCGCGGGATCTCTCGCATCCCGTTGGCGGTCTCAGTCGCCACTGGGCGACCCAAACACCAGATCCACGCGAGCACGTTGCCCTCCGACTGGCTGGCCGCGTTTCAACATAGTCCACGCTTCCACCTTGCAACGTCGAACGCACACCCCATACTAATGCGGAATCTAACTCCGATCGGTCTGTCGATCTCTAACTCCGAAACTCGTCCGAGACGTGAACCCTTGAGGTCCGGGGTCGGGACAAGGGTACCGGCGGGAAGGGAAGAACACCTCCGTTGCTTTCACCAAACTTGTCGCGAGAGATACGATCACCAAAAAACCACTTCAGCACTCTGAACCACGAAACCGCGGGCACGACGCACGCTGCGTGTCAAGGAAGCGACGGACGGCGCAGTCCACCGGCACCTCTACACTCGACGAGAGCAATCGCGTTACTGTGGAGCGGCAGGCGTGGCGGCGCTGCGGTCGCACTCGGGTTTTCGAGGACAGCCGGCTCCTGAAGAGGGGGAGAGCCACGCGAGGACACGAAGAAGGGGAAACCGAAGCGAAAGGCGCGGAGAGGAGGAAGCAGGCTCACGCACGGCGGAAAAGGTGGGGAGCCACGTGAGCGCCCGATACCCGGTGTCCACGCAACCGACGTGGGACCTTGCGTGCCACCCCTTCTGCCTACCTCGAACCCTTTGCCCTTTGATTTCTTTCTGATTTTTCTCCACTCCTCTGATTTTCCGGGTGGGAAGCTCGCCGAGTCGCGATATTTCCTTTTTACAACTCTGCACTTCGGCTCATTTTTGCGCGGTCAGAATCTTATGACATACTGCAAGTAACTTATTGGTTTTCCACTAACAAGGAATAATTTTCAGGTGTCCGCCTCCGACTATTTCAATTTTTGGATATATTATAGAGGACTAAAAAGTAAGAAACACCTGTTTTTTTTTATTTTGGCCCGTTTTCATATTTAGAATAAAATCTTTCAAAGTTCGTTAGTAGAGCTATAGAAATTTCTATTACTTTAACAATATTATAATGTTACGTTGAATACATTGAATATATCTTTAGTATCAATAAATATAATATAAATTAGTATATTAAGATGATGCA
Organism: Perdita meconis; assembly: GCA_030770465.2. Classification (NCBI taxonomy): domain Eukaryota; kingdom Metazoa; phylum Arthropoda; class Insecta; order Hymenoptera; family Andrenidae; genus Perdita; species Perdita meconis. The sequence continues at coordinate 1,378,537 of JASKOS020000015.1, read as the reverse complement.
CAGTAGTAATAAACTGGATAAATACTGTATTCATATTTTCAAAATATAGAATACAAACAATCCCGTTACAGTTTATCTATACTTATTAGAAATATTTGCGATGGTGAATTTACTATTTACTGCAATTGCAGTAAAAATGTACAGATCTATCTTTATAAAGTAGCGTTTATATGATTTTTTTTATATTCGTTTAAGTTATGCGCGTCTTTTAAATTTCCTATTATAAGCTAGATGCAACCAATTAATTAGGGGTGAATCACCTCTATACTGAGGAAAAATCACAAAATCACTAATTCGTTATCGTAAAATAACTTTTTCTAAGGTTTTGTAAGAATTTCTTGACTAATAGTTTAAAGAATTTCTTGATAGAGCAATTTATAACCCTGAAAATTATGCAGATTTTTAATACTTCAAATTTGTATTCAATTTATGAGATTACAATTTTTTTTAGTTGAAGTAATTTATAATAATTCGCATCTAACCAAACTATTTTCCAGTTAGGATTATGGTAATAATTTTATTTGTAAAAAAATTTTTTCCGTATTTGAAGAAATTCAATCCACAAAGAATTAATATATAACGGTAAGAAATTTTTCAAATTTGTCGAAACCGAAAAATCACCAGTTTATGGACTAAAGGTAAAGTCAATTAATTGAATTCATTCTTTTTGTAATGTAAAAATATCAGTTTATAGAAAATAATAAAAGCAAGGAATGAAGAAGCAAAAATTATATAATACCTTCTGTTCTGTTAGTTTATCAGTTCACGATATGTTTTCTTTAAAAAATAAAAATTGCGATAACAATGAACATTTAAACGTACAAAATGAATTATAGAGACAAGATAAATTATGTTTTTCACTTGGTTAAGGATTAAAAATTTTATAAACAAAAATGTAATGATATAAGAAGTTCGATCTTGTGGCTTTATTTTATTCATACGAATATAATCGTACAGAATGCAATCTCATTATTGTTTTACTATAACAGTATATTTTTCCAGATGCTTGACGAATACATAGAAACAGAAAGAAAGTCAAGATAACGTTAAGTAAAATACGAAGAAAGAGGCACAAAATTCAAATTTATTAAACAGCAGAATAGAGAAATTGCTACGACGAGTGTCAAACAATTTATTTAACAGGTTTTCCGATTTTTGTGTAATATAAAATATCCACATATTCGAAAAAATATCCCTACAGTACAAATGTAGAATGAATGTCTGTTAAATATTCGGTCACCGAAATTGCTCGAATGAATGTGCTATATGATTACATTTACATGTGCTGAAGACAAATCTGAAGGACATTACAACACTTGTTGCATACATGTGCTTGTGCGAGCAATCGGTTAAACAGTAACAGTACAGCACCATTATTCCAATCGAATCGCAAGATACTCAACGAGGACATAAAGAAGATTTTTCACCGTTAAAGATTTATTACTATATCCTGAAATTCAGAATGTTCATTTAAAAACTTCTAACTAGCAGGTATAGTTTTAAGACTGAAACGTTTAAAAAGTCAAAGAGTCTACTTCCATTTGAAAAATCAAATAGAACGCCATATCTCTAAGCCGTATCTCAAAGTCCATTGAAAGACAGATTCACTTTTCGTCGAAATCGCAATCGCCGTGGTGGTCCTGAGAAATAAGGGCAGGATTGATTCCACTGAGATCACAAGAAGCCCAGAAATCCGATTTATCGTGTCTGGGGTCAAGTTGAGCGCGTTTGTACGGCGTGATGAAGAAGAATGGTCTTCGAGCTTGACGCGGGGCGCGTGCGAAAACGATCAACGCTCCAACAGCGTTGCACGAAAGCGGTTTTCATTCCTATGCTTCATACTTTCAGCGATCCTCCACCGCAGTTTCACAAGGAAAAAATTTCCCGTTAAGCCCCAGCTGTTCAAGAACCCTTTGATCGTAAATTTGAGAACTCTCCACGAGTGGATTTCGCAGGTTTTTCACGCGCGACCATTTTCTCGTAAATATAGTTTCGAAAAAGCCGCGGCGAACTTAATATCCAGATTACCGCAGAAGTAATTTAGGATTAAAAAGTAATCGACTCGGTGCCGTTTCTCTGGTAAGGAAATATCCTCCGATCTACCGTGTAGCATCTACCAGATTACCTGGATGAAGAAAAGTGAGAACGACGGAAAAATCGGGCGATCCGCGGAAATTCGAGTATCCCGTGGATAAAAAAATCAACTACGGTGCTCTGGACACGGTTCTACCAATGTCGTCCTCTTCTAAGCTTTGATCAAAATAAATGAATATCGATTACTATATCTTCTAAAACAAAAAAGACAAAAAATAGGTTCCATGTATTACTCACACAGAACAAAAAATGGATTTGAAAAATTACTAAACCAGGTTACAGAAGATTCTCAAAACAAAAAAAATTTGTTCAGAAAGTAGCGAGAGAACCATGATTTTCACTTGTGGGAAGATCACACCTATTCTTTGACGATCATGGTTGAAACGCATCGAGAATTCTTTTCTCCAGTTTAGAGTAGCTACTCCAGATTGTCGAGGGCGCGTGAAACAGGTTCGAAACGGTACAAAGCTAATAACGAGGACCTAACCACGACTTAAGGAACAGGACGGCGAGTCAGGTAACACGGTGCCGCCACGCAGGTAGAGTTTGAGACAAGAGGTATCATTGTCCGAGTGCTAGAAGGACGCAAGGAAATCGTTTACAAAGCACTGGAAATTCCAGGTAAGTAACCTTCGCCATTTAACGGAAAATAATAAAATTTTCCCTTCGTCGCCTCCTCTTTAATACGAGAATCGCGCGCCTTACGTCACATTTTTCTACTTGCTACACCTTTGACATTCTTCCATTCTTCCCTCGGTAGCGTCGATAAGAAAAAGTTCGATCCGCATTCGAGCGAAAGTAACTTCTGTTAGAAGGTCTTCTTTAAACTGAAGATATTAATACATTGCTACTCGGCGTTATTTTAATTCGCTAATCGTTACAATCAGCTATGTTCCTGGACGATTATAAGAGATCAATGCGCATTATTTTTTAAACTGAATTTACCTTTTGAAGGATTAAATAAATAAAGTTTACAGTTTTAAATTCTGTACTTAAACTATGCGATTCATTGAGTGCTCACTGAAATTCCGTCATTCTTAAGTATTTGTTTTCATCAAGCCCACAGCTAAAACAGTCGTGTCGAACATTAAGGTGTCCTTCAAAGACTTCCAATGAAATTTTCAACACGTGGGTGGTGCATCTCTGTGGCCAACGAGTCGCGTCACAGCCTTGTAGCATTGGTCAGAAATGCAAGGAGGAGAGAAGCAGCCAGGTCCCCAGGATAGACTACCAAGAATTCCCTGGGACCATTAATCTGCCCTCTGCGACACCCAAGTCCTGCTTTCCCTCCCCTTTTTTTTCCGTCAGCCACCCCTCCTTTCGGCCAGGTAAAGCGTCCGAACCGATATCCAAGGCATTGTCCGAGCCAGGTTGTTGGCACCCAAAACCGCCGTCCTAACCGGAAGCGGCCGCGATCTCGGCAGCGAGGGCGGCTAATTGCTCCCCCAAGGAGAAGGGATGCACTAACTGTCGCCAGAGAGACGGACACAGGGTTATTGAAGGAAAAGACTGGAGGTCGATAGAGAGTGAATATTTTTGGCTCGAGGGTAGCTAAAAGGGTTTCAACCGAGGTAACTGTCTGCGATATAAGTAAGGGGATAATTTTGCTAACTGGTAGCGGTTTCGCGATCGGTTTTGTTTGTTCCGTCGTCGACAGAGAACTTAGGAATTATTATACTTGCTTTCGAATCGAACCGTTTTGAAGAATACGCTATCCACATCGTCGCAGAAGGTGAGACAACCATAGATAGAACTGCGACTGTCAGCGAACACGTTCTGAATACGTTCGATCGCAAAAGTGGTGCGGAAGATTCGAGAGAAATCGCTCGTCTAGTCACCCACTAGCCTAGAAAAATGTCTCATTCACGGCGACCCACGTGAGGAACGCGAGTTTCCATGCGGCAGGTACACGCCGTCGGTGGCGGTCCGCTCAGGAATCCTCTCTCAGGTGACTCTGAAGGTTCGTCAGCGCGGCCGGAGGGTCTGCAGCCGGGCAAGACGCAGGCAGTCAGGCAAGCTAGCAGGCAGGCAGGCGAGCAGACCGACGGGCGTCGCGCAAGAAGGAACAATTAGAAGCCAAATAAAGACGAAGAAGCGAGTCACAGTCGAGCGGGTTCGCAACGAGCGTGTGTGTGATTTCGGTCACGCCGCGCGGGCGCCTGTACGTTGACCCCCGGGAACGAAGGGGAGGAGAGGAGAGAACGGAAAAAACGAAGAAACACCGGGGGCAGGCGGCTGAAAAAGGGAGGGAAAAAGACCGACGAGAAGATCGGTCGAGGCGAGGGGGAAGGAGGTGGGGGACCGAGGAGGAGGACAGGGGGGGTAGGTAGGAACGAGGAGAACATTTGCTCACCGTTCGTTCTTTCTTCCTCCAGGTCGGAGAGGGTTCCTCGACTTGCCTCTCGGTTCGAACTCGCTCGTTGCCACCACGGAGAGTGAGTCCAGAACCGCTGAGGGAGGGGGGGAAGGGATACGCGGTGCCCTGTGCGACAGAAAGAAATGGAAAGACGAAGAAGCGGCGGGAGAGAGGCAGCCAGAGAAACATTCAGGAGGCTGAGAACTCACTTCAAGAGTCCAAGCAACCGACGACATACACGCAGGTTCACCGCGAGTCAATCGTGCTCACCGTTCGATGATCCTCGCTGGGGACCACTGGAACACGGCACCTACTTGTTACGAATGCCATGGATGTTTGGGGGCACTGGTTGGGGGACGGACCTCAGGGTGAAGGTTACTGTAAAGCATGGAGTTTTAGCGGTCCAGACACTCGCCGTTGATTAAAGGGATTTCTTGAAATCTAGGATCGAAATCAATTAGCGGGGTAGCTTCGCGGTATCCTAGAATTACCTATCTTAGATACTTCGAGAGATTTAATGCAACGATCGACCCCGTTAATCGAGCGGCTCGAGCCTCTGAACGTATTCAATACACGACGGTGGGGACGAGGCAGCAGTGGCTTCTTTAAAGTAGAGTATCCTGTCGCAGCCGATAAGTAATCTTGTACCGGAACACTGGAGGCGTGGATAGGAGCCCTTTAAGAGCCGTTCGCTTGTATTCGACATACGTATTACGCGTGCTCCTCGGGATTTGTCGCGCGTCTCTTAAAGCTGCTCTCACAATAATACGTCGCTCCTTCGGCGGGAACCTTAACCTTGATCTGAGCCCGGGTGAACTTCCGACGAGAGCTCTATCATCGGATCTCGAGGGACCTGCATGTTCTCGAACGAATTTATCCCTTGATTCGATCCGTCGAGAGGTTCTAGCAACCCAAAAACTTAATTAATCCACTGGGAGGCGGCGAGCAACGGAACCAGTCACCTGTAGATCCGTAAACGCCTCGGTGGACCAGCGTCATTGAGCAAACAAGCATCATGCTCTAGTACGAAAGCTGCTAAAGTACTCTAAGCTCGATATACTTAGCGGTTACCCAATCAGCCCCAATCTAACCAGCAACTATCCACTAACTCCTTGGCGACATGCACGCCAGACCAGGTCGAATTCGGGCGAACTTCCGATTCGCGGCTTTCGTCGAACGACGGATTTCATTAAGAACTCGAAATCGTGTCCCTAAGTGTCTTACTGGATCTTGGCAATCGATGCCTAGCGACTCTGTGCGCCATAGTGACGCCCAGAATAAGGTTTGAAAGCCTGGTGAAAATGACGACTGTCTACAACTGGCGAGAATCTTCAAAACAATATCAGCTCTGTGTGATCATTATCCACTGTTACGCATATGGATACCTACCCATTGCATTGCAGATCTTTATGCAAAATAAGATTTTTTAAGCACAAATAAAGAATTGGAACTTGAAACACAGTACGTTTAATGTTTTAAACATTCTAACTTGAATTATATTTTCGACATTTTGTATGTGTTAGAATATGTTAATAATCACGTAGGTACTTTGCATACTTAGCATTGACAATGCATAAAATCCGCAGTCTACTAATCATTGTTTGTTGGTTGAAATACGCCTGTATGCGATTGATTAGGCTAGTCATACACTTGTATAACTGTGCCCCACAAAGGAAGATGATCCATGATTTGCCTGATATGTCTGTTTCTCACATTCAATTATAGTCCAAGTCGAGACGCGTTCCTCTCTCGCTTATACTCGCATTCAGACCTAAACCCGTTCGTTCCTGACCACGTGATGCGTCTAATAGGCGGTGTTGGAAAGGACAAAAAGCAGAAAGAAGGAGAGAATGTGGAACATTGTTCGCTCGGAGATATCGGGGGTGAAACGGCGCGTGGAGGCGGATTAAGGGGCAATCTTTAGGGGTCATCTAATTATGCGGTAAAACAGCGTTAATTCGCGGTTAATTTCTTAACGAGATATCTCCACGACGCGGCGAAGGGTGGCGCGGTGGCATTAGAGCCTCTAATGGCTCCGCGTGGCTACGTCCGGCTAAATAAAAACGACGACCAAGAGAGGGAGGGAGGGAGAGAGGGAGAGAAACAGAAAGAGGAGGGTAAAGAAAGAAACTGCAGGAGCGGTGTGTTAATTAATTGGCGCGTAATTAAAAGCCGCAGCGATACACCAGCAGTTGGGGTAGTTCACGGACTCGATACACTTCAAAGAATCCGGTGACGCTGAAGGATATCGGTTTAGCAGGCGCTATCCCGCGACAAGTAGGCCTCTCCTTGCAGAGCCGGGCGCGTGAAAAATCGGAGTAATTAAAGAAGATACTAAGGATTGAGTTGATGCGGATCAAAGGGTACGCGAGCGACCGAAGGATTTCAGATCCGACGACGAGAGACACTCGACACTTTTCGATGAGTGTCCCTCTTTCGTGGACAGCGTCGCTTCTGTTGCCTCGTTCGTTGCGTAACACAGCGACTCGAGTAGTGGTTCTCGCCAGGGTTTCCAGGTTGAAATTAGGAGTCAGCTCCGCCCCGGAGCGTGTATTTTCAATACGCTGTAACGTTCGACGATACGCGAGTAAGTAATCTTCATTGACGATATTACACACTGACTGAATTTTCAGAAAAGGAAATCGTATTACGCTGCGGTTACAGTGGATGCATTTTCTAACGAACTGCGTTCTGACGTTCCGAACTATTTTTCGCTAAACAATGAAACAGTTGAAACCTATTCGTCAGATTGCAATTCGTCAGAAAATACATTTACTGTACCCGTAGCCTAAAGGTCCGTCTCCACCAGCATTCGTAAACTGTTCACGAACAGTATAACAGTTGAATTTGGTAGAAATCATATATTGGCGTACCTGTTCCCTTACGGCATTTCAATAGTTCCTGTAATATGTGTGAGGGGACTGCGTAGTGTTTATAGAAAAATTTACGAACTGCTTCCAAACATTTTGTGCGAACAGTGCTCGCGAACTGTTACCTGGTGTATACGCAGCTTAAGATGAACATTTTTAATCATACAAATATATAAAATGTCGCGAGTGGCAATGTGTTTCCGTGTGTCTGCAAAGACTGAGCGTTTGCTCGTCAATTGCTTTGCGATATTTCATAATTAGAAGTGCAATCGAGGGTTTGATGAACTCAATTAATTAATATCCGCGCACTCAACGTTTTCCATTTCGCTCGCGCACGTGTGCAACTTACGAATAATTGTAATTTTGGGTGTTCTGCTAAACCTTCGCGAGACAAGAATGAACCTTTTCTAGTGCAGTAACTTAGATGATCGACGATCTGAGGATCAAATTAATGATACAGAAAAATCGTAGGAACTTTTAATCAAACACGTTTCGCCACCCGTGCCTTCCACCTCGACACCCATCGAAATAATCGATATGACCCGCACGCACATCGCTTGAAAACCGCGCGACAAAGCGCGGGATCGCGTCGAACTTGAAAATTGAAATAATTAAACGCCACTATGATGTTACCATCGTCTGGCAGGTCCTTGAGACGATACACTCTGAAGCGTACGCTCTTTGGGAGATCATTAAAAGAACGATCTCGACGAAGACCACTCAACGAGGGCGGGGAAGAAATTATTTTTTTTTTCTATCGTAAATATACCGGAAATTGGTTTCGCTTAGGAAAAGCTTAATCCTTTAATTACCAAGAAGAAACTAGCTTATACAGAATGAATGACGTAACCTTTTCTCTAAGAACTACTAGATATCGAGGCAGCGGAATGATACAAAACAAAATGATACAAAAATACATGTTCATCGCCAGGATTTTTCAAAACAACGAAAACAGAAAATATGAAGAGTTTCATTATATGCAGTCGGTATGTACAAAAATCTTTAATTGTCTGTATTAATTCTTTAATTGTCTAATAAGTTTTTAAATTTACTTATAAAATATTTACTTAAATTTCATAAAACTAGTGTTGCAACGTACAACTTCAAAAACATTTTCTCTAAACAGTGTTCTTCCAATTATTTGGCAGCATTTTGTAAAAAATCAATAAACAGATGGACTAAAAATTTGATGGGCACATAAAGAATATATGTCTCGTCTCTGTGAACTAACATCTTGCCAATATCTTAGCAGTAAGATATTTTATTTAAGCATTGGAGATAAAAATTTCAGTCCAAGGTGTCCATTGGGATTAATTATACATATTAGCATCTTTTATTGTAGACTACTGCAAAAACCAAATCATATAAAGGAGATCGATTCTTTTTAAACCTCATGCATAATGAATTATGGCCTTGCAGTACAATTATTATTGTATTTATATATTTTAAATTGTCGTTAAAATATTCACTGTGCCTGACGTACTTCTGTTTTTATTTTTTAAGAAATTTCCAATAACATGGTATTGTTATAGTCATAAGTTGAGGCTTACTGAATTTCGCAATTAAGAGACAACTCAAAATAAACACAATTATCCAAGAAAAATACAATTTTGAATAAAGCAAAATATAGCTTCTACAAAAATAATATTCGCACTTCTACATCAGCGCAAGTCTGAAATAGATGCATCTAAATTTCTTTTTCTTTTTCTTTATTTGATGTATTTCCAAAAATGAAAATTCATTTCTCTTCATAAGCATTCTACTCACATATGAGTTATTTTCAGCATTGTTACTTATAAATGAAACCATTTTACTGCTTTATTTTCACATATGACAGTACAATGACAAAGTGACAAAAATGAAATTTTTTATTTCAGTTTTACCGTCTAGGCTTTTTTTAAATTATTCATAAATGTTTTAAAAATTGTTTCCATGTAGAGGTGAATGATTTATTGCATAAAACGTACAAAAGTACAGTTTATTATCTGTTTTAAAAAATACATATAAAAAAGCGAAAGAGAAAAATAACAATATAGCAAAAGTGAATATAATAAAATAAAAAACAAAAAATTAACTACAAACTATTTTTCTAAATATATTAAATATTTTTAATCATTATAGAATTTTACCTCTGCTAGATTCACACTTAAGCAAAGTCATTCGAAAGAAAAGTTGCTGTATTATTGACAAGAATAGTTAATATATTATAGATTATACTTATAAATAGTGAAATTCTCGTAACATCACAACATAATTATGCACAAACGAACGTATTTTGCTTTAAATCATTAACATTAATACTTCTTACTTCATAAAATGGTGAAAATACCTTTCAATTTGCGAATCTAAATAAAATAAGATTCTGGAACAAAAACGTAGCATGAATTAATTGACAGATGAATCAATTAATTGGCAAACTATCAGAAATCTCCCGTGTAATTCGAAACTCCCATCACTCATATTTTAGGAATAAGAAAAGCGAACTCACGATCAATTAGTCGGCAATCGTTTTACGATAAGAGACTTTACAAAAATGCCTTACAAAATGCGAGATTCGACATTAATCGCGTTTCTTTCGTATCGCGATTATTCAGTTTTTTCTCTCGGCTCTCTCTTTCTAGTCTTGAACCAATGTTATCCCCAACGTTCCTTAGCGTTAGCTCGAAGAAAATGAAAAATAAATTTCGTAGATGATATCTTGAATTATTCCGCGGCACGAGAGGAACTGTCGTTTACATTGTTGCTCGGCTTTCGTGCATAAATCGCGGGCGATACTACTAGAACACGCTCTTTCCTTCGTCACGATTTTCTTTTGCTGGATCACGAACGAAATTTGCAATCTTTCGCCAGTCACTGTTTCCAACTTCCCCGTTGATGTTCTCACCAGTAAAATGAAGGCGTTAATTGCTACACGAGTAAAATATAAAAAAAAAGAGTAACATAAAATGATTATCTTTGTTGCGGTGTTCGCGGCTCGTGTCTTTATTTCGTCGCCAGTCGATCAACGAGCAGCTCGCCGAACGTAATTAGAAGCGGAATAATTACAAAACATCGTGGTTGTGCTATCAAAGGAGAGATGAGCCGTCGAGTGGATGTCGCGGTGGCTCGTAAAAACTTCTAGCCACTTTCGAACTCGGCCGGGAATGATTTCCGGGGCCAAAAGTGGAGCGAAAAGCAAAGGAGAAACTTCCCGCGGAGCAATCTTCGATCTCCGTGTGTTTTCTGTCGCTTTTTTCCATTACCCTTCCAGCCGTTCTACGAAATCGTAGAAATAGAAGATTCGAATCGTATTATGAATCTTATTTATGTCGCGTGGACCAACAAAGTCTGCGCTGTAATTCATTCCTTCGAGCGAACGCTTCCGGCATTTTTTTCTTCCTGGATGATTTCGGTAAGAAAACCTCAATTATCCGATTTTTATCTTAAATTTCAAATTTCAAGTATTTAATATACTAGATGCAAGAGTAATAGAGTAAAACCTCCAGTAACATTTGAACTATGATTTAATGATGGTCTAGTAATTATTAACATTTTATATTGCAAATATTATGTCGGATAATCGAAGTTCCACTGTACGTCATAGTAAGCTTTGAAAGTAAGTTGAGGATAAATATTAAGCCATACGTGAAAACGATATTTCTGAAGGATATTCTGAAATTGGGACTACTGACCCTGTGTGCGGAGTATTAGCAGATGATATATGTTCGCTACAATGAACGCCGATGCAGGTTGTCCGCATAGCAAACGAGTATGGATTAAACATTAATAAACTACTGCACTGTTTAAAAGGAGGATATTTATAGTTACACTTTTTGTATTTATAGTTTGCAAGTTATTCATAGGATAATTAAAGTGTACACTTACGAATTTATTTATATTCCTATACAGAAGTCAAGGATATGTCGAATTGCTTGTAATTGTTATCACATTGGTAAAGTGAAATTCATCCGAAATGTCACGAGCTAAAATTATCTGAAGATTGAAATTTTGTGTCTTCAGCAGGCGAGGTTTGAAGCTCCCGTCTAGTTCGAAGCACACATTCTAGGTGTCTCTTTTTCCGAGGCACGTCTATGGTACTGACGAATCTCGCAATAATTAATTATTCCGCCTGGGTATAGTATTATTCAGGATGCTAAGGCAACCTAACGTTACCTAAAACGGTACAAGCCGTGGATTACCGAAACACGCAGACATCAATCAAGCTACACCGTCTCAATCGGTAAAGAGAACCCCTTCCCGCTTCGAATTCAACCGCTGAGAACCACTGGCTACGCTCGGTCGAGTTTAGCGAGGGAGTGAGGAAGGACGGAAGGTGTGGGCAGGGGAGGGTAGACCAAGAGAGCAAGAGAAAGGGGGAGAGACGAGGGAGACAGAGAGCGAGAAATAGAGAGAAGGGTGCCGTGGGGGTTGGATGGAGCGAGAGGGGGGTAGAAGTTGGTGCCAGGGTAGGTTTTGATCAATATCTCGCCCCCACCCCACACCACCACCCTTCGTGACGGTACACCATGCCCCCACCAGAACCCCATCACCCGACCACCATGAATAACCAAGACCATATAGCGGCCTGCAGATTAAATACATCGTGGTACCATACGATCAAACCACCCTCAACCGAACCCACCCCCACGCGCCCACCGCCTTCACCGCTCAGCACCGCTACGACGACCGCCGCCACCTCCTGCTCCGACTCCCACTCCACCACCCTCATCCTCACCCCCTCCCTCCACCCTCTCGACGGCGCTGCGACCCTCCTCTTTAACAGCTACCACCGCATTCAACGTCGTCGACCATCGTGTTCCCCGTAAGAACGACTGATTTGCCGCACCACCGAGCCGAAAGGGGTGGCCGTGGAGCAACGCGGAGAGCCAGGGTGTGGTGGGTGTGCGTACATGTGTACGAAAACCCCCTTTTCCTCCGCATTCCGATCTCTTCGCGTTTTCCCACGGGATGGAGTTCGTCCGGTGCAAAGCACTGCGCGCTGCAACGGCGACGCTTCTCCGGGGACCATTTTGCGACAACCCCACGCGATCGCGGATACTCCGCAGAGGCCAGAGCAAAAGCGATCAACAAGCGTGTTGAACGTGTCTTCGCCAATCCCTTCGGTTCTTAGAGCCGGCGGAGTGCGAGCCGAGGTTGAAATCAAGGACAAGCGATCAGAGTTATATCAATGAATTCGCCTCATGCCGAACTCGTTACATCAATTATGGACACGACATTCAGCTTCAGGAAAGTAGACTTTGCGACCGGGCGAGAGGGTCAAAAATAATTGTCCCCGTTTGAGAATAATCGAAGCTGGTGCGCGCAGGGGCCAACCTCGGGGGTTTCCTATTAGGCGCTAATTTAGTTGTGAACTATGGGGCCGTCAGGAATGAAAGGGATCCTCGGGGATGATGTTCGTTCTGATGGAATAACGCTGCTCCATCGGCTTCTTTAAGGAACGTATTAAGAGGGAATGAAGGAGGGTGAGCGGCTGGAAGAAATTCCTCGAAATTTGATTTCCCGATGTCGCCGGCCCTCTGGGAAGACAATCTTTTATTTCCAAGTTAACATCGCGAAGTTCGGGAACTTCGAAAACCTGTGGCTTCTTGGTGACGTAACGCACGACGCATCAGTGGATCGCGCACGTGCTGCACAGTGGCCGCGTATAAATCAAGTATAAACAATGCGCGTTAAGTATTAGCATTTCAATGAGCGCAGCACGAGCTGCAACGGCATTAATTACCGGACGACGATATGCTTTTTACTATAACGCTACCCGGCGTTACGCTGTCGAGTCACGTGGTCTCGTTCGTGCGCGACATCGGTGTCGCCGGTTCACGATACCGCGGGCCTCTTCGTTATCCGCGCACCGCCGTTCGTTAAATGATAAGGCTGTTTATTATCATCTTCGTAACTAATGTCACGCCATTAACCGACTAATCTGCACATCGACTATCGCGCGCCCTATTAGAGGACGTTCCGCGATGCCCGCGCCATCTGTCACGTGTCTTTTCGACGCTGCATCCTTATCAGTAATCGTACGAACAGGTGATAACGACGAAACAACGCGGTCGTTGTAAATAGAAATAACAGTGTTGCATGAGAATTCGGTTTCATCGACGTTTGCCTAGGGATTTTCGCCCGGTACGTGTGCTGGCGACGCGACGCGGCAGGGATCACTTCACGCGTGGAATTCTGATCGGTGCCGAAGTTGCCGCTAATTTCTGATGGAAACTCGACGTGTCAAAACTTAAACAATTACCGGTTAATCGGATTAGTGGGCTATATTGTCTATGAAAATTCTACTTGGTGCGGTGATCGAATCATTTTCAGTAAAACATCTAGGAATTTTGATGCGAGAATAATTCAAACTTAAGTGCGACTTAACTGAGTAAACGTAATAGTTTTATCCAGAAACGTTCTGATAAAAAGTTGAAAAACTAGAACTATCAGTTCTATCTGTTTGTATAGTTCGAAAAACTCTTCAATCGAGATTCTTATGAACGCGAGTTGCTTACAGTACATTGAAATGCAGAGACAGTACACGATCGTAGCAACTATGGTCTTAAGTTCACACATACTTTATCTTCTTTCACGTAATGACACGATGACTGGCATCGCCTGTATGAGCTCAGTTACCTTAGTAGCGTTTCGGTAGCCAGCAATCGAAAATTACTCTGTAAACTCCTTGGATGTTACACCTCGGTCCCACTGACTCCTTCAGCTAAAGCATTTACTCATTATAGCGATACTATAATAGTATACTTGCAGATAATGTTCCTGGTGAATTTTCGAAACGTTTAACCATCGACCATAAGTAGTGTGCGAGGCATTTGGATCTAATGGACGTTTCCCATGTTCCTGAACACTATTTAGCGTTCTCCGCAGAGTCCACAAGTATGTAACGATCATTCGAACAAACTCATTTTAACATTTCTAATCTCTCCTGTCATTTCAAAGGAGAGAAGAGACAAAAATTTTTCTAAAAGCAACACGCAGACTGCCAACCAGTTATACCGCGCGTTACGGCTGAAGCACATCGGTTTCCATCGTCGGTCGCTTGGATTTCTAAGCGTCTCCCGCAGGCCAGTTTCTACACTATTATTGAAATACTTGGCTACGTACTTACTCATGCAAGTATTCTCAATCTAAGGGGACTACCCGGACGAATAACACGCGACTGGATAAATGTTTAGCCTGTGTGTAGATAGCTCGTCGGAACTATCGAAAAATCGATTCGATCGCTAGAGGGCCCGGGGTTGATTACGGAACTCAAGAACCAGTGAAACTTCAAAAGTAGCGGTTCGTTGTTAGTTACAGATTAGCAAACAGGTTTCTCCTCGCCGGGCCGGGCCATCATCCTCTGACTCAGGGATCCCTGTGTACACCGAGTATATTGGCGTGCAAGAAAGGAATTATTCGATTCAATCGAACTCGTTGTGTTTCGATCGATTAGCCCAAGACACGCCGTACAGAATATCTTTCTTTAGACTGTCTCCCCCTCCCCTCGACTTTCTCCCTCCCTCTTTCTTTTCATCTCCAACACAATCACGAAGATTCTCGGGGATCGCTTCGACTGCCGCGTCCAGGAAGCAGTCATCTGCACAAACAGCAACGTCATCGCGCTGCTGGGTTCGACCAGTGTCGAAATTATGAAAATACCACTGCATGAACCACTCTTTGTTATTCCGAATCAAACCTTATCGTCCCAATGAACTCTCCAACAAGATATACTTTTCCATTACCATAGACGCACGAGAAAAAGTCCCTAGGCGATCGAATCTTCGCGTAGTATTTAGATACAGTAATTGAAGTGTCTTCTGCTATTGAACGATCGTGAAGATTTATCATGCTTACATTGCAAAAAGTCTACAGACACCGAAGAGCGCCAGAATTAATTCCACGCGAGGCACGATTAGAGGTGGCGACACCCGAAGAAAAAAAAAAGGTGAAGGAACCATTTGATCTGTTCTCCGAAGAGATTCCTCCGAGCGACGCGTTCTCCGGGTAGCGTTTGGTACCGGGCGAGCCGACTCGTTGGTGACCAGAAGCGATCCATCGCTTTAAGGTTGAGCCCAGGTTCGTTGGTTCGCGGCTACGCCGTTGCTACTCAGGATTCCAGTTCTCCCCCTCCTCCTCTCCCCACCCGGCCGTGGCTCTCGTGCGTTCCAGCTCGGATCCCCGCACCCTCCGGCAACTCAACCCATCGCGTCAGGAACCTGTTCCGCCCTTCCTCTCTCTTGTTCGTCGTGTCTTGCTCTGTCCCGTTTCTCTTTCTCCCTTCTTTCCTCCTCTGCATTCATCTGCTCCTCTCTTTCCCTCGTTCTACCGAGTCGGGCTGCTGCGCGTCTACAACCATGGATATTACTGTTGCGCGCGGGACGAAGAGGAGACGTTGGATAGAAAGAAAGAGTGACAGGGAGGGAGAGAGTAAGAGAGAGCCGTAGAGAGGCAGCTAGACAAAAGAGAAAGAGAGGCAGGGAGTCGGAGAAAGAGGGATAGAGAGAAGGACAGATCCGTGCACGTGCGTGAGTAAGAGAGAAAGAAGAGACCCGGGAACAGGGAGGAAGAAAGAGGGCAGAGAGGCTAGAGCCGAGCGGAGGAGAAAGAAACTCCGTGCACGCGCTGCCATTGTTTGCAGCGTGTGTCTCTCTAGCAGGCTCTCTCTCCCTCCCGTCGCTTCCTCTCGCTCTCTCTCTCCTCTCCGCACCTCTTCTGCGTCTCTCAGCTCTCCTTCTATCCTCCTTTTCTTCCCTTACTCCTGTTCCCCTCCGTCCCTCCCATCCTCCACCATTCCGCCCCCCCGTTCGACCTTTTTTTTCACCCGTTCGCTCTTGTTCCCTTCTCCAGTCAGCTCTCTCGCGGCTCCGCTGCAGGTCCTTTTTTTCAGGTTGCTACGATTTTTGCTTACCGCAGGCTCTCGCGGCGAGAGCAGTGTAAATCGCGACGAAAGGGACACGGGGGGAAAGGGACACAGAATACCGACGCTAGGCGAGGCGGTGGAAAAGTCGCGGGCAGAGGATGCAAGGTTACTCTCGCAGAAGGACGTAACTGGGCCGATGATCCTGCCGGAACGACAACCTCCAATCGACCTTTCTTTTCAGCGTTGCGCGCTTTTCTACCGGACCAACGCGTCGCTACTTCCCGTCGGCGTGCAAACCCCCTACTTCATCCCTCGGTACTCCCAGAAGCCGCGGGAGTCCCGAGAAAAGCCCGCTTCGCGGGAACAGCAGATCTTCGCAGGGAATCGTACTCCCGCGCGAAGAACGACACTCTTGGCGGGAGATTCAAAACTCGCGGAGTCGCAACGGTGACAGCAGCCTTCGAGTTTCGAGCGCCGGTTGACTTGATCCTAGGTACACCTAACACACTCATCCCTGTTTCGGATCTTCCTCTCACTTCAAGATTGTCGCGGAGATAGAACTCCGAACTTTATATATCGGATACGATCATCGGAAGCGGTATTACAAGTTGCACGAAGCATAACCTAAGGGTCCGAGGCCTGATACGTTTCGACTGCATGAAAGCGGTAGTCAGTGTCCGACGAAAAACGAGCAGAGTGAGATGCTCCTGTACGTTTCTCTTTCTCTTCTTCTTCGTTGCTCGCGCAAGTTTATCTTCGCGCCTCGACGAATCCACTGACTTCGCGTGAACCCACTTCAGCGTCTTCGTGCGTGGATTGTTACGAAGGAAGCCGGACCGTTTAACGAGAAGAGCACAATACCGAGCACACAAGACGAATCCTCGCTTCCTCGTTCGTGTGACGATGGAGGGGAAGGATGATTTCTCAAGCGTACGACTTCTAAACCAGTTTCCACGCGTCTTGCTTCTCCCCCTTCGCCGCCGTAGAAACGCCTCTTCTTTTCTAAGACAAGACCTTTTTGCGCGGCCCAAAGACGACGGCGGGGAAGGAAGAAGACAACGACGGAGGAGAGGAAGACGTGGATGAACCTCGGGAGACACACTCGGACACTCGTTTTTTCTCTCGCCTTTCAAACAGGTTTTACATTCGACCAATATTGTCGTAGTAAAGTGTTCTTGTTTACCGTGTCGATAAGCTTGTCGCGTATCTTTTAAGCGGGTGCGCTTGTCGGCCGCCAATGGCGGCGGAGAAACGCAGCGCTGAAGGGGAGGGAGGGTGTCGAAGCGCTTGAGGGGGTGGGGCAGGGTGGAGGGAGAGAACGCGGCGGAGGGCCGCAGGGTGAATCTCTTGGCTCCGGACGCGAGCTGAGAGAACAGATAAAGAAGAAGTGGAAGAAAAACAAAGAGCGGAGAACGGGCGGAGGAGGTGGAGGAGAGAGGAGGCGTAGAAGAGGAAGACACGAGCGCGCAGGAAGAAAGGAAAGAAAAGTGGAAGGCCTACATTTCAGTCGCTGCAGTTCTCTCTCGTTATTTTTTACTCCACTTCTTCTCCTTCAGATCCGCATTTTTTGGATCCGGCCTCCTCCTTTTTTCCCCGTTACCGTCCGACATTTTTCTTTCTTAAAGAATACTCGTCGTCTTTGCATCGCCTCCCCCGTGTCTTTGTCTCATCCCCGTTGCGACTGGCGGAACGTTGCGTCACTCGTCGAGCGCCACTCATTGACAAAACGAGCCGATGCTTGTTAGTGTAACAACACAATTAATATGCAAACTCATGTCGGCGAAATTGGTTGTCCATAGAGGCTAGAAGCGTGGTGGGAATAAAAATGGCGGATTATATTCACCATAAAAAAAAAGGAGGAACTCCCTTGACTGACGGAAACGTTGAATCGAACGGGTCCAAAAGGTACCCGTGGAAGAAATTCGACGGAAATAATGCTCAACAGTTTGTTTGCGCGATAACAGTGGAACTGCTTCTTGCAGGACCCATTAATTTCCGTCGTTCGGAAACTGTGTCCGAATCCACATGCCCCGAGCGTCTTGCGAACGCAAATAGATCGATGGATCGATGGTAACGCAAACGTAAACACAGGTATAGAGCAGAGGCAAACAGAAATCACTTTCTGTGCTGAATTTCCTACAATGCCTAGCTGTGGATATCCAGAATTGGAAACTCGTTGATGGCGTTTCGGGCTGGATTACTTTCGTCGAAAATGGCGAAAAGTGGGAAAGAGGGTACAAAAACTGTAATGGACGCGATATTAGGAAACGCTTGGGACCAGTTGAGTTTGACTCGCAGTCAGGAATTGTATTTGACAGGCAAATATTGTTTATTGATTGATCTGTTATCGAATATCAGAAACCAAAATTATTAGTACCGTAATAAATAGAAACTCTACAAAGTTGAAATTATGAAGTCCTCATTTAATAGTTATAATTGTAGGACATAATCCATGTAATCCCAACTGAGAGCTGATTAGATATTAAATACAGAATGTGTTCTATGCTTTCGATTAATTTTACAAAGAATTTTATCTCTTCTCTCTTTTACCTTTTACATACCAGGGTGTTAGGACACCCTATATGCATGTATCAGTACATTTGAACAAGCGTTAGAATTCTATTTTGCTTGCTACATAATTTCAGAAAGAAGGCTTTTAGCATGCAATGCATAGTAGCAAATTATTATGCAGGCCCAGCGTGCTTCGACGCCACGAAGGTGTTATCAAAGTAACCTTGGCGAAAATGCAAGGAGAAAAAAGGCCATGCGTGGGCGGAGGCAGGAGGGTACTCATGAATGCATACTTATTTATCGGTGATAAGATAACTGAAGCTGTCGATGCGTTCCGTTAACGACTGCGAAAATCGTGTGGATCAACCAAGCCTTTAATTCGAGCCAAGAATTTCTTCAGAGTAAATATATAATTGAAAGTAACGAAATTCAACAGTTTCGCGGGACAATGAGTTCTTGAGAAAACGCAGACAATCAGGATGTAGCAGTTTTTCAGTTCCTTTAAGCCCGGTTCTGCTAATTAATTCCTTTTTCAGGAAATTTCAAGAAGAAGCGGAGAGGGTGGGAGGGTGTTTTCAAGACGGCGAATGAAGGGAGGAGGGAGGACCGTCGAAACAACGACGGAACGATGTCAGCGGGGCAAGCACGTGAATTAAGCGACCCTGGAAATTAACCCCCTTAAGCCACCCTCTGGATTTACCCCAGGTGCTCGTCAGTGTCCGACCCTGAAACCATGAGCGTCGTAAACTCGCACGCTCGTTCGTTTTACTATCCTAAGAGAGGGACTGGCCTTTGGGATCCGTGGGTGCAAGCATCCGAACAGCAAGAATCGCGATTAAACATTAACAACTGGTCTTCTTAAGATTCTTCGCTCGGACGTCTTCGCTGTCTCCGATTCCTCACGTTCCGTGAGGATCGTTAGAGTCTAACAGTGTTCCTCGGCGGACGTTTTTCGGTCCGAGCGCGGCTAATTCAAGGCGACGCGTTGATATCTTCCACGAATCACTCGTTGCTTCCTTCACGCTCGTCAATTAGGTGGTGCCTGTCAATGAAGGGTATTCCAGGAATTCGAAGACGAGAGGAACACGTAGGCGACCGTCTTCAACAGTTTTTGTCTCGCGAAGTCGCTCAGGTGTCCCCTCGGCGCAAAGCAGATTTGTGTAGAACAAGCTGAAGCGACACAGCCATCGCCTCCGTAATTAAACCACTTAAAATCCAATTACGAACGTTCTCCCCGCGAACGTCTACAAAATCTGAGTCCCTTTCCATCTCGACTCGGAGTAAAAATCCTCGCGAGCTGCCGTGAAACGAGCAGGAAATCTATGTCGCAGGAGATGGGATCAGCAGAAAGTATCCAAACTAGCCAAAAATCCGCGACTCATCAAATCGCGAGGGTAAACAGGCGATGTTTTCGGTTCGGAGCTCTTTGCTGGTTTAAAATTAGCCGCGAAAATCTTAGAGAGAAGGATGATTGAGTAACGGAAGTCTCGTCAATCGGCAACTATTGTCGTCTGAGCGGGTTGACAAGTTCCGCGACGTTAGGGATCTACACATATAGCTGGATTGTCCGTGATCTCCGATCCGACCGATCGCCGGTCTCTCGAATCGGGGAATGCCATTAGACGACGCACCGGGGGTCGGTTTTTCTGGCTGACATCACGAGACACGTGCGAGTGGACACAAGGAAGGCGAGCCGCGGCAGGACGAGGGCGAAAAAGAAGCAGAAGGTGAAGGCGAAGCGGCTCTCGTGAAAATTACCGGGCCGACTATACAGGCCTGAAGAGCGCGACATCCCCTTTAACCGGGGGATTGAATTTTTCCCCGACGTGGAGCTCCTGGCACAGGGTGCGCACGACTCCGCTGGCCTGAACCCACCCCAACTCGCCCACTCATCCTCTGTTCCCTGACGGAGAGAAAGAGAAAAAGGGGTGGCAGAGGGGGGTAGGAGAAGCGAGAGAGAAGGCGAAAGGGGAAGGCCCATCCCCTTCTCGCGGACAATAATTCTCCAGTGGTCGCAGAGGGTTGCCCGTGGCAACTCTTCAGCGCGGTGGAGACGAACTGACGAGACGGGCGCGATGAAATTGTCTCCTGCTCTCTCGCGCCCTCGCTCTCTCTCTCTCTCTCTCTCTCCTGCCGATCCTCTTCTCTCCTTCTCTCTCCGCTGATTCTACGTGGTTGCAGGAGGCAAAAAATGCAAGAGCAAGAGGGAGGTGGCGCAGGGACAGGCGGGAGAAAAAATAGAGACGGCGAAGGAGGAGGCGGGGGCGGGGGACAGCACGGGGCGCAAAGTAACGTAGGGATGGGGTAGGTTCGTTGGGAATTTCGCGTATCTTCGACGCCGGGGGTGGCCACGTTTAATCCTCCCGACTGTATGCGAGAAGAAAGGGTCCTGCGGGGATTGCGATTAAGAATCGGCCCTACTTTGGCCAATGTTTTTTTAGTGCCGTCTTCAAAGCCGGAATATTTGGGGTGGCTACGGTGACGACGAATGACGGCAAAAGGGTGACTTGCTCACCTTTGAATGCCTGGAGAGTTTAGGAGAATGAGCTGTAGACGATTAGTAACAATCGAACAGTTGATTTCGTAATTTAACTTTCAGTTAATTGTGAAAAATGTGGTGCCTGACTATAGAACAACAACTATAATAAATTAAGAAATATTTAAAAACTAATAATTCAACGGTAAAAATCTATGTAATTATAAGACCTGAACTTCTGTTTTGCATAGTAATTGTAATCAATATTTAATTGGTACTTACGAACAGCAATGCTATTATTAGTAACAGTATCAGTAAAAATGCTGTTACATACATATTATCAGCTGATAAACTGACTGAAAACTTGTCTGTTTAGAAATTACTTGACTAGTCGGTCGGCCTTCGTTTAAAGTTTCATTATTTATATTAATAATAGTATGTATATTTATTAGGCTCACAATGTTGGCTGAAAGTTTAGAATTAATCTAGTGATTATGACAATTTTTTTACTAAAATTGTGTTACTGCGTACCTTTTCATGGTTCCGTGTTGATTATAGTAAGAGAAATACAAAATGACAAACATAAAGCGTTACTGGTAAGTATACAATAATACTGTATGTAATATTGTTGATAATTGTATTCAATTTGCACAACTTTTGCATGTGTTTCCTTCAAATAAATGAGAATTTTCCCAGAATGTGTGGTAGTGTGTACTTATTCTACATGTTAAGGAAATTAGAACTCCATACTTTAAAGAAATAAATACGAGGAATTTGCATATATTATAGGTACTTTCTCATTAAACATTCATTTTATGGAAGTACTTTTCTAGTTTCTTGCGTTAATGCTTTGACCTCATAAACAATGTAGGTATAGTCAATAAATAAATTGACATTCAAAAATATCTCATTACCTGCGCTGAATGAATCGCAATTAATATGTAATTTTTAAGGATTGGTATGAATTTTCTTAAATGTATTTGAATGAAGAACTATCATTATTATCGTAGAAATTGTTAACCTTAAGAGGGTCTTTTCTTTGTTAAAATCCAAAAGATCGATCTCTTCATAGTGAATTCTTTAAAAGTAGGGAATTCATTTACAGAGTCTTATGTATGAAGCTGATATAGCAAACTAAAAGTGTAAGTATAAACATATTAGTACAAAAATGTTTTCAATACTTTAACAACATTTTCCTGACATTCGTAGTTTTTTTAAAGTATCTATGCTAAATATGTCAAAAAATCATGTACCTAGTACTGCAATTTTCTTCTTAAATTTAGAGAAACATAATATTTTCTTAGAATTTTCAACCTAAAAAAGTTAAAAAGTATGTTAATTTGTTGTTATTGAATCTCCATAAAGTTAGGAAGTTTGAACGTTATAAACAAGTTTTCATTTAAACTGGAATATTTCCCTTTTATTCAATATTGTTTTTCAATGAACTATAAATATTATATGTAAGAAGATGAAGTTATATAGGTAAGAAAATTATGCACTTAGAAACAACCTATGCATCGAAGTTCAACTTTGAAGAAAAATTTATTGTATAAGATGAAATTTATTGTCCGAAAGTTACCGACTTTTCCCGACTACGATGATAAAAAGCAAAAATCACTAAGCAATGACATGTACCTACCTATTCTTCAAGTTTGAGCGACGAATCTTTTTTAGAACACATGAAGATTAGGGTTCCTGCAGAAACGTTTTCACTAAAATTTCGCTAATGGTGTTCGAAATTCGAGTCCCGAAATATGCAGATGTGAAAGAGGAACGGCCCAGAGATGAAACAAAACCGTAGAAAAAGGGGGCAGGATGAAAGGGTAGATGTTGAAAAGGTGGCCGACGTGTTCGCTTTGACGGATCCCCGTGTCGCCTGAACGACCAAGCGGATTAGCGGCGGATCGTGTGCGTCCGGCCGTAACGAAGCGCTTCGCGAAGCGCCACGGTAGCCAGAAAGAAGCCATGGAGATTGAAAACAGGAGCCGAGGAAGAACCAGATTCGTGTATCCAGCGTATATAATTCGATCGACGATGGGCCGCCTAATCCAATGGAATATTTTGACACACCGCCTGAGCGCGCGAAACGCAGGAAGATGAAAGGAAGCCACCGAATCGCTGCCTTCTTCCAATCCGCTCGCGATAGGTGTTAGCTGCCAGAGGAAGAAACTGATCGATTGCCTCGGATTAGCTTCATGAACCTTTCACTTTCGCGTCAACGCGAATTTGTTGTACAGAAAACTTTGGATTATCCGACGTCGTGATAGATACTTTCGCTACGTTATGCAAACCACATTTGAAGCGTAATTTATACATAAGCGAGTAGTATCCGATCCATAAACGTATAATAACTAGACCACACATTTGGTTGAAGAACAGTCAAATATTAGAAAAACACACCATTCTGTCTTTGTCTGACATGAGTCATTAGAAAAAGACGGCTGATGAACTATGGATGAAACGTGTGTACAGCAGCTATTTCTTTCTAATTTTTGACGCGGTCTGACTATGGGAGACATCAAGACCGTGTGGTTTAGTTATTATACGTCTAAAGTTCGATCCGGATCGCAATGATGTTCTTTTCGCCATTTGCTTCGGTCATGTGTAAACCACTACATATAAAAACTTGACAACTAATTTCGATTTTTGATCTAGATCTGACATGTTCTGTTTATACAGGGTATATCTAGTAACTGGAACAGACTATAACCTTGTTCCAAATACAGTTAAAGAAAAATCGTAGAGGAAAATTTTGCACGGTTAACACGTTCCATCATACTATCGGACTACTTCTTTCGTGGATATATGGGTACAGTTGCAAAGTGCAATTGCATTTTTTTTTATGGAACTCTGTATTTTTTTTGCATAAATCGATTTCCCATGTCATTTTACGTATAAAAGAAATAAGGGGCAATCATCAAAAAATGAATATTTTTCGAGATATTTTACTGTCTTTAAAATTGTAATGTTACGTGAAATACTATGTTAAATTGGAATCACTATAGTGCTATCATGTTTACTAACATCGTGCTTATAGTTTATCGCACCTCTCCTTCTTACACAGTACGTTAGTGAACTGTTATGCGAACATCTGATCGATTACAACGCAAACGTATTTTTCAAAAGTAAAGTAAAATATCTCGAAAAGTATTGAGTTTCTGATAACTGTCCCTTATATCTCTTATACATAAAATGACATGGGAAATCAATTTATGCAAAAAAATACAGAGTTCCATTTAAAAAAAAAAAGTGCAATTGCACTTTGCATCTACACCGATGCATCCTCGAAAAAAGTAATCCGATAGTATGATAGAACGTGTTAAACCGTGCAAAATTTTCCTCTACGATTTTTCTCTAACTGCACTTGGAACAGAGTCTGTTACATCCTGATACATCCTGTATGCAGGGTCTAACAGAACATGTGGGACTCACTTCTGGAATTGACCGTACATTTAAAAATAATGAAAAAAGTTCGTATAACATATGCTCTACCTGTCTCTGTTTATGAGATATAACGAATTTTCTGTTTTGATTTTGTGTTAACTAATTACCTTTATAGAAGATGCTCAAAATGATCTGTAGACGCTCGTCATAGATCCGATCACGCTCAGAATGGTTCTTGGTGTTTCTGAAATTTATTAAAAAGGTTGTTCTATTCTGAACCCTAGTACTTCAATATATGCAATAGATGTTGCATAGAGTTTGCTCTATTTACAAATTTTGTTATACCTCATAAACGAAGCCAGTTAGAACATGGATTTGTATGAACTGTTTCCATTATTTTTAGGTGTACAATCAGCTACATGTTCTGTTAGACGCTATATAAATTGGCTCTTAGGTGTGAGAAACCCACAAAATTTCTTTACGGTTTCACGTTGAACGACGAGAATTTCTCGCGTTATCAGATGCATTTTCTGATAAAGCAAGGGATTTAGAACAGGGACAATATTCTCTTAAACGATTGACAGCTATACATCCTCAAATACAATCGAATTTCCGAAACAACTTTAGACCATCCAGTGCCATAGAACATTTTCGAAGCAAGAGCAACACGGTTCTATCCCCGATAAACATGCGGGGTCCGCAAGGAAGCTCCACAATTTATCCGCAAACGATTATATAGAGGCGAGTCATCGCTGCGGGCTTCTTCCGTATTCCGTTTTGCGTAAAGAGCTCGACGGACGGATTACGAGAGAAATTATCGAGCCGTGATAAAGGGGATGCGTCGTCGATTTGATACAGAACGCCCAGAAAATCAGCGTCAACCAGAGAGAGCACGTGAGCGTTCCACTTGATCTAGAGTACTGCGTGACACATAGAGCTTCCGCTGCCAGGTAAATATAACTGCACAGTTACATTCTGAATTGGATTGCACGCGCGTAGGCACGAATGTACAGCTAACTCGAAGAATTTGTCTATGCAAAGTCAAAAAGAAACGTTTCCCTCGGTTTACGTGCACCTCCGATGGATACTGGTCACGTGTTGCGCGAGACGGATGCGTGGAAGACGGAATGCTGTAGATCCTAACCTCAATCATCTAATGCACAAGTTTTAATGAGTAACTAACTATTCTCTAAATGAGTTTCGAACTTTGAGAAAAAATGAAAGGAATTACGAAAATATGTAAAATTATTTCTCTAAGAATTTCTGCAAAATAACTTATCAGAGATTTCTATCAGAAACCAGAAGGGGTTTCTATCAGAGAAACCATAAGTGGGGAATTAGAACGTCGCACAGTGCGGCATACAATAGACAAAAATCAAAATAATCATTGTTTGTTTTTGATCTACTTGCTGCATGATACTATCAGTCTAGAAGTAAGCAATACCAATGCAAATATTAAATTATAAAAAAAATCAATACGGACTTTATAATAGTTGCATATATATCAGAACGTAATTAATAAAAAATCAGTTTCCTCGTTTATTGTTTGTTTTTATTTGTTATCATTTGATAAACAGTGTTTGTTACACTTTAAAAATACAGAATTGTAACAAAGATTTGCAAGTGATTGTAAAAACGGTGGAAGGAGAACGCCTACAAAAATAACAGTATGTTTATGTCGGTACTGTGTGACGTCATTGCAATGCTAGGCCAATCGAATTGGCACTATGTCAACGTAACATCAATTCTTCCCTACGCATAGGGAATTTCCTGGCAACTCTGCTCCTTATCCCTTTGTTTTTGAGGGGTCATGGATGTGGGGTTCTAAAGACGCCAGGTAAGGTAAGGTCTATCCGCAGAAGACATTACAGTAGTGATTCGATAAGAGTCGAATAGTCGGAAATGAAATCTGACGTTTAGCGTAGGTGGTACTATATTTTTTCGTCCTTTGTTTAAGGCTTACACTACCAAGAGTTCGGAAGGAGGCCACCCGTTGGTTGATGGAGACAGTATTCGACGTATAACGTAGAAATTTGAGTAGGCACTTATCGAATCACTACTATATTTACTTATATTTCTATATTACTTGTGTTGCTCTGCGCATAGATCCGTATCTTATCTGCGGTTTCTAGGACCACAAAATCCATGACCCTTTGAGAACAAAAGTATGGGGACTCTTGTAATATCTGCAATAACTGATATAACGGACCCACAATCACATGTCAGACTTCTATCAGAAGTTGTAGTAACTTTTCAACGGCAATCCTAGTTCTTCCAGTTCTCCAAACCTATTGAGAAATATTCCACCGCATGTATAAACTGCATTCCTGGAATAGTTTACGGATGAATCCCGAGCCACGAAGCGCGCCTCAACGAATTCTCGGCCTCCAACACTCCGGAATCAGATCAGAAGACGAAAAATTCATGTACCCTTGTTAGCAACCGACTCGTCTAGCTTCCTTTCGAACACATCACCCAGTAGACGATCTTACATGCACGCTATGTGCGCGGAAGATGTCTATATATTTCTGCACACACGCGATCGCTGCATGAACCTCATCCAGCGGTGTGCGCGAGTATGTACTGTACATATCTATGTACGCAGAGAACGAGAGAGAGAAAAGCGGAGAACGAGAAGGTGCGGAATAGCGAGAGGAATACTTGGACAAAACGAGAAGGAGAGAGATAGGGGGAGAGAAAAGGGGGAGGGAGAAACAGAGAAGCAGAGAGAGAGAGAGAGCCAGGGTCGAATGATCAGCCATAAACTGAGTCAGCGGGGATAGTATTGTCCTCCGCCTCCCTGGAGCAGCGCCCTCCCTCCATCCACGAGGTCTGAACCACCCCATGATTCTACCTCGTCCGCAGACGCGACTCGGGGGTGCAGCGGGCCAGGGGGAGAGACGAAAAGGAAGAGGCGACGCCGTGAAACTATCGCGTACAGTTGTTAACGAAACTGGAACATTCGGTAGCGTGTACTCGTTCTACAGACTCGTCGAATTTAGAATTTAGAGGCCAGATACACGGAGGCGGAGGGACAGAGGCTAGAGACAGAGGTACATGCACTTTTTGTCTGACGGTTAATTGAGATTGGCAGACCGCTCGGGTTCTGATTTTCGCGACGACGCGAGTGCACCGACGGGATTTTCGGATGACGGATCACCATTTGCATATTTCATAGAGATACTCGCGATACCGGGTTGCACAGTGGCTACTTCGCTCGCCGGCGAGTCGCGAAGAAACAAGGAAAAGTGCAGCCGGTTGTTCTCGATTCGGCCGATCCTGAGGTGGCAGGACTTAGGGACGAATACGTTTTTCCACGTTTAAATGGCACGCCCATAACTTATGGTCGTTGGTAAATATCGTAGCAATTTCAGCTTTTAAGGTCGCCCGAAGGTGGACAGAAAACCGTGACGGCAGGCAGACGCTCATAAATTATGGCCCGTGGCTTCGCGTGTACGTTCTGTCTAAATTTAACGATAACAAGACGGACTCGTGCGGGCGAAAACTGATGCTGTTACGTCAAAAGTCTCGTTTAGTGTTTCTCCACGATTGCTAACAACTAGTACCTTAATGTTCCTCAAGGTAAGAAACATTTGACTCCTTCAATCAGGCGAACGCTATTTTACAATCTTAATAGACTGTTAAGTCCACTCCTTGAGTTAGACCTTGAAAAATAAAAAGGTAAAGTCACACTTTGGAACTGTCAATACCACGAAATTACTAAAAAAAATCCCTGTGCCACTTAAAGCTAGTGAATTAGTTTGCCTCAAATAGAACTATAATTGTTTCCGAGCATCGCGGAATAACACAAACAAGCTTCGGAGACGTGCTCGCATCGCAATGTTCAAGCCATTCGCTTAGATAGATGGATATTTATTTTTACTCATGAGGTACATTGTAATTTCAACCCAGAAACGGCGTTTCAAAAGACAGGACGACTTTTATTTCTATCAACGAACAAGTATTTCCCTCAAGCCATTCGCTTCCTTGTGAGCATTGTGAATATAGCCTAAAGGGAACGATGCAATATGACAAAGCCCGCGTTGCGAACTGTCGAAGACAACGCGGCGGCAACTCCGTGGCGCGAGGATAACGTGTGAACGCGACTTAAATCGATCAGCGTGAGTCAGGAGCGGCCTAAGAAACACGCCCGGTGCATAGCCTGAGGGACGGTAAGCAGTGGCATGCAACAGGCCACTAGCTCTTCGTAGAAAGAGAAGCCCCGTGTAGAAAGACTGTTCGGATCAAAGCACTCACGGTCACATGTATTTGTGCTCGCCTCCTTAAACAGTCCTTTCGTTCAGGATAAAAACTCTCCCATTCATCGGGCGAGCATCGCGGAAGCCAATTATCGTGCCTCGTTTCTTAATTAAAACCGGTCTACTGGCACAAAGTGTAACGACAAGTGCGAAACCTTTTAGCTCGAGCCGTCACACTCTTTTCGGATGGTTTTCCTACGGAAATTATATCGATGTTTAATCGTTATTTATAGTTGACAAGTGTATCCATCCCGTTGTGTCTTCAGTGTTGAATTTTTTTAAATAGGTTATTTTATATGCTCCATTTCATATTTATAACCCGTCAGCGAATTAGTATTTGTTTCCATTAATAATGAAGATATTTTTACAAACTTAATTTAACAAACTTAATTCCGTTGCATTAATTTTGCAAAATTCTGCATGTAATTTTTTAATGAAGTATTCAATATTATTAATTTTTACTACATTTCTTGCAAATTAAGGATTTTGGTCTGTTTCAGTTTTGTCCACCAGTCACCCAACCAAGTATTCAGCCCATGCTCCAAACTTTAACCCAATTGAAAACATTTGGGGAATACTAGATGAGATACTTCTTGAAGAGAAAAAAACTCGAATTGATGCAGAAAGTTTAAGTTAACAAAAACCAAAGGGAATCACATTACTTATTAATTTTATGTAATCAAGTTTAACTAATATTAAATTTTTGTTTTAATTGTTTTCCATTACGTGTCATAAATATGAAACGTTTTGAAATGATTCATATTTGCTCCATTTGCCTTGTTTCCACAAATACCTGAAGACTTGCATTTCAGTTATTTCCATTATAAAATGATTTCTCTTAAATTTCAAAATTGTTAAAAAATGTAATACGTATGTACAATACATCAAGAAATAATAAACAGAGAGTACAAAGCAACTTTTTACTGCATAATTAAATGTCAGTAGAATGCAACAGCACATACAGTGCAACATTAGACGAAACGAGTTCTCTCATAAAAATAATCTAAATTGACGAATAACTATTTCTCGAGCGAAGCTTTGTTTTCGAGAAGAGACGCGCAAAAGCAGGAGTGCAAAGAGTTAATTGTATCCCCGCTGTAAAGGCTAGCAAAGCGTTAGTCAGGGAAAATGGTAACGAATCTCGGAAAGATCAGACAAAGCCAGGAGGGGTTGTGCGTTCACTATCCCTCGATTACGCTCATAATTAAATCATCGACAGATTTAATTTCCTCGTCGGCACGCAACAGAAAGACGAAAGAGCCTGTGCAAGTTTATTCTAATTGCCGGTTATGATTTTCTTGGTACTTTGTAAAGACGAACTTAACCCAATAACGTCAGATGCATTCTGCACAGAGGAAAGATGCCTCACTGTCGACGACGGGGTGTCCTTTTCGCCCGCATTACACCTAATTGCGACGACTAACGAAGTTAGCTGTTCGCGGTTACGATAATGTGAACGTCACAACCTCTAATTAAGGGCCGATCGCTCCTACCTGTGCCCTATCGCGTTTTTCGTAATCCTTTGGAAAGAAATTGCCCACCTTACGTTTTCGGTGGCGTCAGAATTTATGGGAATCAAATAGCAGGGTTTATTGGAGTCGATTGGTTCGTCGAACCAAGTTAAGTATTCGAATTTTCGGAACTACTTGAAACAGATAAACTGTTCGCAAAAATGCGAACTACTTGAATGATCCAAACATCTCAAATATTTGTGCTTTCGTAAGACTTCGATATACTTTAAGATATTTTTTTTCCCTCCTTAAATGTTTACATACAGCATAAGTCTTGCAATACGATCATTTCGAATAACTGGTAACTTATTTGCTGTATAAAAAAAAATGCATTAAACAAAAGTTGCCTGGTTTCCTGGGGAACATACTGTGTTGTAATTGCTTATTTGTTACTTTGCTTTATATTTGAAACATTTTTTTATGCAGCAAATAACTTACTAATTATTCGAAGTGATCATGTTGTAAGACTTACCTGTATATTCAAGAAATTCGAAAATCTTCTGACTGAAAATATTTGTTGACGTACCTCGAAATCTTATGAAGCCTTAAATATTCGAGTCGTTTCGATTTTTCACATTGCTCGTATTTCCTTTGAATAATTTGTCGATTTGTGGCTCCAGAAATTCCAACGTTGGACTCGACTCGAATAATTGAACCGAGTGTGGCTCAACTCGTAAATTTCGAGTACTCACATAATATCAAATACAACTCACACGAACAATTCAGATTGCAGTGGATCATTCTATAGGTCGGTCCTTCTTGCAGTTGCAGCAGCAGTTCTTCCATATTCACCAAATTCAATCAAAATATTTACTACTTGAGGGCCACTAATGTATTAAGACACAAGAGTATCACAATAGATATCCGACAAATCCTAAACAAATCTCGATCAGAAGATCTTATAGTGTGGTAGCAGGCACGAATAACTCGCAAAATATAAACATAATTTGTCAAATATTTTAATGAAAGCTTCTCGTTACTGAATAATAGCAATTCTTATTTTTATCTTTGCACGACCTTGAATGATCTTGTACCATAGGTCACTGAACTTGTCTTAACAATCTCTATTAAACTAAAGAGAAACAATATAACAGTTCGTTTAAAAAAACTGTATTAACCTTGGATTTTTTTTGGCGCCTCCACCTAGAAATCGGTCAGGCAAATCATAAGATGTTCTCCCTTCTCTCCCAAACAGAACATTTTTTATCCATAAAAAAATTCTTAAGATAATTCCATCAGTTACCTCATACGAATCACTCTGTGTATAACTACCGTAACTAAAAGCTTGAAATCACTTTATGAATAAAGAAAGCAAAGACTTTTTAGTTTAAACAAACAACCCTCAACAATTATGAATAATTATATTTATCTTTGAATTATATTGAAATGAAAAAAATTGTAATTGAAAAGAAAAAGTTATATAACATATACAGTTCTAATGAAAATTTCCAAGGAATTCCAAATTTTCAGCCAATATTACATCATATTATTTTTTAACTAATAAAATTATGTATCTGTTATTTATATATTGTATAAAAGAAAACAAAAAAAATCGTTTACCAAATGACACAAAATGAAATTGTAAACTTCCTGTTTTGAAAAAGTTAAATGTTTATTTCCTGTATTGTATTAAAAAGTTCATTGCGTTTGTGTAATATTTGACAAACTTTTTATTGTATCTTGTAACGTATGATTTATAAAAATGTCTTGAACACACAGTAGTTTACACGTTAAAAAAAATTTTTTTCGTTTTAGCTTTGTTTGCAACATATTTAAATAAAAACTCTGAAACAAATATTTGAGGAAAATAAAGTCTAAACTTCTACTACTGTTTTCACGTAAAAAGTAAACGCTGCCTTCCAAAAATGACATGCATAAATTGCACAAAAATTCGTATACTTTTTTCAAAATCAACAAGGATTACTAACAGCATAGACAAATTATGTGGTTAATATAATCCTTTAAGAAAATTTGTAAGGGGGTCAAATATGGTATTTGTTACAAGTTTAACTTGTTTTTAAAGAAATATTAAAAATCCATCCTGTTAGTTTTGCCAAGTTTGTCTATATCTACACTTCCCAAAAGCGATGCACAGATTTTTGTATAATTTATACATTTTACTTTCACATAACAATGTCATTTTGTAAACTTATTTACTTTCCACTCAAAAACAGTAAATTAAAAGTTTAAACTTTACTTCTCGTGAATAATCGAGTGTTAGTCTTTTCACCTCTCGGTCGTTGATAGAACAAACGAAATTTATTTATTTATGTATTCAGTTTATACGGGCAAAGTCCATTAGTAAACAATAGTACAAAGTAAACATAAGCTAGCATAGTCGTTAGCATAGTCGTAGAGGTGATTTAGATGATAATTAGCGTATTTAAAAAACTAAATTTAAATCTTTCAAACTTTGCTTTTATTAAAAAAAAATTTTAAACATTTAAATTAACTAATCATTGTATACTGTAGCAGAGACTTTGATAAGTATCCCAAAATAGTTTCGAATTTCTCGAAACACTAAAACAGTAAAAACTCGAGCTTTGATTAAGTTTGTTTATCAACTCTAAAAAAATATGCTTGCATGTGAAGGATTCATGTATCATTGACTGTAATAAAATCAGGTTACACGTTTATCCTCCAATCACCCACATCGACCACATTTTAATACCCAATAACTTATACAACCCCTTAACAACTTGAAACAACTAATCTTCCCGCAACTCGCCTCTAAAGTTTCACTCAAGGCGTTGATCTTCGGATCAAAGTAGACCAAATCCATACTCAAAGTTGTAAACATTTCAGTCACAGTAATTCTTAGAAGATTCTCACATATCACGACGGGCTAGACAATACTAAGCCATTTTCAGCGGTCTATTTCGGCCAAAGAAGAGGCAGAAGGTGATCGCGTTCGAGGAACGGAGGACCGAAGCTCCCATGAGCAAGGCCCGAAAGACAATCCGACCAGCCCTCGGGCCTCGCAGGATCGCGCGATAATTCATCGAATCCGTCACAGCCGCGGCATAATTTACAGGAAAATTATGCGAAGCGCGTGGGCGTGGCGTTCGATCGTCGACGAGCGGGAAAAAGAAAGAGGGAGAGAGGCGAGCGTTCGGCTCGTCGACGTGTCCTGGGAAACGCGGAGCACCATGAACTCCCTGGCGTCCTGGCGTTTATGCAGTTTCGGAGGTTGTCGGGATACACCCACTCCTTAGTCGATAGATTTTCCGCTGAATGGGCCCGTGTGTACCGGGAGTCGAGTGTCCCCGGGGACACAACGAAAGGAGGGAGTTGACGGTGGAAAGATGAAACGGAGACGCGTGTATTATTTCGAGGAGGAGCGCTCTCATCGAGATTGTTCGGGTCTGAATGAGAAGGAATTCTTCGCGGGCGCGACTCGGGACGCTATTCGTATCCGTTGAGACAGAGAATATTTTCGGAGAATATAAATACCATTTATTTCCTCACCCATCGCCTCCCCTTTCTCTCGTCTCTGTCGATCTCTCTATCGCGCGCCGGCCCTCCTCGCTCTTTTATCTCTATCGCGAATTTTTGCTCCCTCCACGGGTTCTCTCGGTCTTCCGCAACCCCCGTAGTCGGCCCTCTTCCTCCAGCCTCCCCGGCTCTCTCCCTCCCACCCCTTTTCGCTCCGTTTTTCCTCTCCCAGCTTCCTCCTGCCTCCCCCCGAATCCTCTCCGCCTTCCTGTTTCGCTTGCTCCCTTCCCAACACCACACCCAACCCCCTCGCGACCGTGAGCCACGGGTCCGGCTCATTCAACGCGCTCGTCAAGACAGACGATAAACTAAGTCACCCAGATATTTTATGCGGCGTGATATTGACCCGCGCGGCGAATACGCTCCGGCGCTGTCAAAGCGCACGGATCCCCGAAGGGGCGAAATATTTTTTCGGGCTCGCTGCCAATTGCTGACGTGACCGTCCACTGTGTCAGCAGTGCACGTCAGCGGCTACGGCGCGGCACGAACGGAAAAGGAGGGACGGGGGTGGGAGGAACGTTCGTTCGGTGACGAGAGAACGCCAGTCTTCCCTCCGTTCTCCGATTTTCCTTTACACGTCCGCCCTCTGCGACCGCCGCTGTTCAAAATATGACCATCGACAGCTTTACAGCTCGCGCGTGATTAATACTTCGATGCTTTCGGACGCGCGGACGATTTCTCTTCTTCCCACTGGGCACTTTTTCGCACTAGGTATTACCTTCGCCTTCGTCTTTGAACGAAATATCGAAAATGTGTTGGTGGTATGAACGGGGATACTAAGCAGGGCTGTGGAGTCGGCACTTACCAGATTGGGCGATTTATCGCACTTTGAGCGACTATAGCAATAAAATTGCGATGATTATTTTAGAGAAAGTTGCAAGTCACAAATTAGGCCATATCAAGTTTTATGGGTTGCGATTTGACTGAATGTGATCAATTGTAATTTTTACAATTAAATTATTTTGATTTTCCTCAAAATTGCTTTCTGTGTTCATACATTAGTATTTTTTATGTTGGTAGCACAATTTACAGGTACTACTACAAAAATTAATATATTATCCTTATATCTTTAAAAAGTATTGAACTTCTATTTCCAAATGTAGTGTACTAAAGAAAGTTGAAATTCCCTGAGTTAGAAACCGATATTATTTTTATTAATAACCCGGTTGCGACTTTGGGCAACTTTTAAACTATATTGGCGAGAATCTTATTAAAAAACAGGCAACACTTGTCGGCAGTCAAAATTTCCGGCTTCAACTCTGACTCTGACTCTGTTTTGTTTAATCTCCAACTCCGATTTCGACTAGGATTTTGGAATTGGAGTTTCAATAAATTTCATAAAATTTCAAAGGTATCTACTCAAAATAATTGAAAATTGTAATAAAACTGAATGAATAATAAAAATATTGTATTAAAGTATAATAATATGAAATATAGGTAACTCTCATATAACGCGACAATTACGTTCATAATTTCAGGAAATAGTTAGGAAATGTATATGTCAATTTGAGAAAATACTTTCTTCAAGCTTTGTAAGTGTAGCTATAACAATTACGATGATAAATTATATATTTTATGATGTACAGACGGAATATGAATATGATACGCAGGTCATAAATGAACCTTCTTGATAAGCATATTGGAAGGGATGACACTGTTGATAGAATAGAATAATTAAAATGACTCCGACTTCGATTCCAAGAGTGGATATGTTTTTTCTGACTCCGACTCCGACTCCGGTGATCACAGAATACTTCCAAACTCCAACTCCGACTCCACAGTCCTGATACTAAGTAAGCGGTCTACAATGTCTGCCTGCAAGATGATGATCTATAGGGAATTTCAAGTGTGGAATGTGTTGCATACACATCAATATTGCGAACCCTACAGAACTTCCATCTTATATTACTATTTTATTTTTGCTATTTCCGCAGTAGTATTGCATAATGTGAGTTTAAGAAGAAATTATTTATGAAACTACGTTAAGTACTAATGAAAAGTCTTATTGATTTACAAATGTAAATATAACAATATAGTCTTAATTTTGCAATTCGTTAACTATTTTCTATATGAATAAGTGATCGTGATCAGTCAAATTTCTGTAGTTTAAAGCCCGCCATACACGACCGAACCGCTCGGCGAGCCGCTCGGTCGAGCCGTCACATACACGCGTCTACACATTTTCATTTCCGATGTGTAGATGCGCCTGTGCGATGGCTCGACCGAGCGGTTCGCCGAGCGGTTCGGTCGTGTATGGCGGGCTTAAAGGTAACAGCTTTGGTTGACGTATATACAAATGCAACATAGTTGTGATCCAGTTCCGATATGGATATGGACTACACCTACATCGTCAATTGTAATGCATCTAAGAAATTTATGTTGTACGGTATTTTTTGATATTTGTGATGGATGGATGACTAAATAATGGAAACAGATTCCAGGTGAGATGTAGCTGAAGCTTGATGCAGTACTGTGATAAAGAATGTTTTCAAAATCTGTCGAAAAATGTTTGATAAATCATAAAAACTACTAACAATCTTAACAATACTACGATAGTGACCACTACAGTTCTGATACCTTCTGATGAGATATTAATCGCAACAAATTTTTAAGTTGAAATGACATTTGGTTTCTAAGATATGGAGGGTCAAAGAAGTCACAATTCGTTAACGCGTTAGATCATGCACTTCTATGTATGAACTTTTATGCCAGTCCAATAACTTAAAAAGTTGGTCCGTATGATTTCCAAATGACAGTACCATATAATTTTTCTGAAACATTTTTTTGTATCGTTAATATTTTTCGAGATATTTGTCCGTTTCAAGTTCAACCGGAATCATTGAATGTAGTTTTAAATAAAAACTTCGTTGTTAAAGAATCCTTTTGGATTTTTCAGCAAAACAATTCCAAAAATCACATGTTTTTTTCACGTTTCTAGCGTCAATGGCAAATTCTATCCTTATCTTCATAATCCTCGTTCTTGAGTTTTGAAACTCACAAAAGCCAGTCAAACAAGAAATCAGAATTGTGAAAATCACCTACTATCACTTATAAGTCAAAAGTATCAGTAAAATCAGCGCATACAATGACGTTGAAAACTTGCCCACTATAAAATCATAGTAGACGAAGCTTCAAGAAGCTATGTTTTATGTCAAATTTTTGTGAACACTTAGGAAACACCTCAACTTTTCCCGCGTGTGCCCCCGAAAGCACAGGAAGATCGTCGATGATCCAACGTTTGCACCTGGGAACGCGTAACGAGGCCCGCGTGCCACGAGGCGCTAATGACATCAGCAAAACTGTCAAGCGGCGAGATAGAGGTTGTAACAGGCCCGCTCGTTGCCTTGTGTAAATATTTAGTCGCGTTCCTGCGCCGCGTAAAATTGAAAATCTTCATAATGCGGGGCCACCGCGGCGCATACTAAGTCTCTTATTAGCATACATCGCTTAAATCCTGATTCGTGTTTACGCCGGGCCTCGTAACAGAAAGAAGGGATGATGGGAAGAAACGAACAAGTAACGCCTAGGGATTTCGCGTAATGAAACTTCCACGAGTTAACATGCAACGCTGTCAGGACTATTTTCTAATAGTAACAAGAAGTCTTCGGAATTAAACCTGTGAAAGCTAATGGCTATTAAAAAGAAAACGGTAATACAAAATACTGACAAATTATGTTCGATTAAAAATGAAGACAAATATAATGGATTATGCTAATTAGTCGATTATATGCTTACTTAACCTCAGATTATTTGAAATTGAAAGAATCATTACGGATATATATCTGATTTACAAACTGATTAATGATTTTATTAGCGATCGCCATTTCCTCGAATTAATTAATATTTATTCGTTTTTCAGGTCACTCAGGTCTGTAAGAATTATAGAATCTCACGATCATGTTCCCAGGTAGGCTTCCTTTGACCTAATCAATCGAACTCGTATAATAGTTAAAACGCGTAACTCTGATTTAGATTTCATTTCTAATTGTTTTTGTCTTGAAACTATTATAATTTTCTTTCCGCTCTTACTTAGAAATCTATCTGCATGCCGTATACTCTACTGTTTATATTCTAATGAGATTAGTATCAATTAAGTACAGTACATCGATTATGATAAAACTTGGTAGATCTTTAAAACAGACGAAAATATTTGACTTATATTTTTTTAGGTACAATTGTTCATATTTATAAAACGAAAGAAATTCTTAAATAAGAAGTCAATTAGTATTTTATGTCACATAAAAAATACGAAGTTGTGC
Source organism: Perdita meconis (assembly GCA_030770465.2). NCBI lineage: Eukaryota > Metazoa > Arthropoda > Insecta > Hymenoptera > Andrenidae > Perdita > Perdita meconis. Next base: position 1,340,480 of record JASKOS020000015.1, on the reverse strand, counting down.
AATCAAAATTTTAATTCAAATGAAACAGTTTTGAAGATAAAAGACGAAGTATATTTCTTCGACTCCAAATTTGAAAATCGTTTACGTTCTTTAGACATCCACTAGTTGTCGATAACAAAAAATACGTATTTTAATTTTCAACGAATAGACATGAAATACAATCATACCAAGTTTCAGTGATTTTTGTTTGAAAACCTTCAAATGTGGAGAAAACTCACGAAACCTAGAAACTTTCGTATCGTTTTGCTATATTTCAAGAGAATGTATTAACAACTTGTCACTGTAAATATTTGCAACTCCATATATTGTATAATTTTTAAATTTCCTGTTTTGATCTAATTAAAGGGAATATAAAAAATGTCCTCCATAAAACACAGTATACATATATTCGCTTTCTACAACCTAACAAATCCTGGAATTTGGATTTCGCGTCGATGTTATTTTTTAAACAAACGTCTTCGTGAAAGAGATAATTAATATTAGATAATCACATAAGTTCTGTCGTTTCCTGACTGAATAATGCTAACTATAACGATTGGTTATACGTCTATAATGAGATGCATTGATAGTTTTACTGTTTTTATAAAGAACTGTAAGCTTTATAAACATTTGTGGATACATATTATGGAATATAGAAGAATGACAGAACTTGGTTAGTTATTCAACATATAGATTGCATATCCAATATATAGATTCCAACACATAGATTAAAAATATTCAAGGATATGTAAAAATGCATAAGATATAAAAAAATAAAATGCACATAGCAATAATTAAGTAGTAAGACACTTTTAATCAAGTTTAAATTCCTTATCTGTTTGTAACAAAAATGAATCAGCCTGAATATTCCCAGTCCATTTATATGCATACCTCTCATGCAACGTTTCTCTTACTAAATTACTGAAATATCCTTTTACTCTTGCTTCATTTGGGTATCACATAAGCACAGTCTGATCGAGAGTAGAATCGAAAAGCAGAGACGAGTACGAAATTGATCGAGCAGCTAGCTCCGATAGACGAAAGTACAGGTCGGCGTTGAGAACCGCTGTCGGTCGCGCTGCACGACAAGTGCATCGCCGCGCGTGTATGAGTGGCACGTTCGCACACGCATGCAATCTCGACGATGTTCCATGTCGGTGCACGGACGGGCGCGCGCGCGACTGTGCATCGCGTCGATGTGAAACGTAGAGTCACCGACACTCCTGCTCGTCCTTCCACTCGATACAGGGTGTTCCAAAAGTAAATGACCCAGTTTCGACGGTCGTTTCTACTCGACCCCCGCGAACAAACTCGAACTTCCACGGCAGGTGTGAACCGGCTACTCTTCGCCCCTTGTTACAACCATTTTTCAACGTCGTTCAATCGGGTTCTGCGTCCGCGGGCCGAAAGTTTTCTCATAATGACTGCGTTGATTGCACCGGGTAGAACACTTTCGTCTACGCCGTGGCCTGATTTCAGTCCTCCGGATCCCCTCGACAAGGGAAACACGAAGATCCTCGTGTAGAGTGGCTTTCGAGGACCCTCGAGGTGCTAACTTCGGTCCCCCGACCGGGGAACACTCTGTACACCCACCTAGCGCCGTGTATGACGGTATCTCGCGCACAATGTATATGTATAAACATATTACATGGAAAGTAGACGGGAGGGACGGAAACGGGGTGTTCTAAAAAGAAAGAAAGACCGAAGGAAAAAGATTCGTCGTTCTTCCTCGCTCCCTCTCTTCATCCCTCCCTCGCCCATCGGTTCCTGGCGTTCACGAAGCAACGCCTACGCGCCGGTGGAGAGTTACCTTCGAAAGAGAAAATATAATTGCGCGGATCGATAAATTCTCCGAAGGTGCATCAACAACTCCGTTTAGCGCAAATAACGTGTATTTGCGCTAATGAAGTATGCCTACGTCGCGCTGGCCACCCTTCTTCCCTTCTGGAACATTAATGCATCCTGCGGTGCGAGGGTGCAAAAATACCAAGACAGCATAAATATGCAATTTTTCGAAACGGTACGCAAGGAAACGTCTCACGGGGTGGATTGCGAGATATCACAACGCTAATTATAATTTACAGACGCTGAGATATTGATTCCAAAGGAATACAAGAGTCAAGAAATATCCTCCAACGAAAGTATCATTTCTCGCTAAGGAAGCTCTCGAATTTCCAAGTACTCTTTTCGAATTTCTCTGAACTACAAAAAAAAAAGGTACACGGACGATCGCAAACACGGAGAGATTGACAGTTTACAAAATATTTCAGGTTCAGCAGTTAGATGACTCACCCTGTACATGTGCCAGGAATAACGTATGTATACATAGGCCATAGATACGTGGACCAACACGCAGCCGTACATAATGTGATATAACACACAGACGGAGGTGTTCGCGCGCTTCCCGCACACGTGCAAGTGCGTGCGTGTAGGTGAGGCAAGAGAAAGGGCAGCGAGGGGGGAGCAAGGGTGAGGTGGGAAACGAAGAAGGTGGAGGCCGACGCGAGGGGCGGGGGGCTTTTGGGGGGCAGAGGAGGTGGTGCACGGCGAAAAGCCACGGCGAAACTATTGTCCGACGATGTATTAACGAGTAGCGATGCTATTGACGTGGAATCGGTCCGAGCGTCGGGAAAAATGGAGCAAAAAAAGCACGCTGGCTCCTCGGCTGCGATGAAAAAAAAACGCGCACGCGAGTCTGCGTACCACGGTGTTCGGCGAGCACTCGGCCGGAATTAGGAAGAGATAAGCGGGATTTTCTGGTCTTTCGATGACTTCGCCTAGCATCTGGAATCATGCGAAGGAAGCATCTTCGACAGACGATTCCGGTAAAACCATTAAGGGGGAAATTCAGTAGATATAACGGGTAAACATTTTTTTGCTTCGTGAATAGTAATGCGCTTAAAGCACGTAATCCTAAAATTTTAAGCCGGAATTCAAAGTATTTGTAGAGATACAGTTAATGGAGTAGTTGACTGCGCACGGTATTATAAAATACCAAAAATTATGGCAAATGCAGTAATTATATCGGAGATAGAGATTTGAATTTTTTGAGCAAGCTGAAGGGTTACTTTATTCACCAGGAACAGCAGATTAACATTGAACAACTGTAAGTTTCACAAGACTATAGTTTTTCGCCACTGAAACTTTAGATAAATTTTCTCGAAACTAATTTCTTCCAATTGGCGGGAACGATTAAACAAAAACTACTCAACCAATCTATCTATCCCGGTATATAGAACTACATTATAACAAACTATAGTTAATGAACCTACACGTTTAATGAAAAAATTAATTTAAATAACTTTATTTTACATAAAGGCGTCCGAAAATTACTCTCAAAAATACACTTTTGGTTTACATGTCCTATGATCTTTTAAAATTTATACTTTTTATTAGTTCATCTTTATTTTTAGTTCATCGACGATATAATTTAATAAATAATAACGAGCATCTTGAATTTTTTCATTTTGGGAGAAATTGATAGAAATAGAGAGCCCGCCAATTTATACCTCCAGCGGCAAAGCTACAACTTTCTTTAATAACGACACCTGCAGCATAAATTTATATTGGAAACAAATTTTTTGTAACTTTATACAGTATTTTTTTTTTAATTCGCAAAAATCGGCTTATTTTTAACAGTCTATATGGTATACCCCACTTAAATACTTTGGCTGCTGAAGAGGACTTCGAAGCTGGCTGAACAATGATGTGAAGCGACTAATTGTCTTTAACTGTTGCCCGATAGAATGAATAACGCTTTTATTCGCGATATAGAGACATTTAAATAATTAGATCGCTATTTAAAGGGGTATTCAGGTATTAAACTGCTGTGGTGAACGGCTTATTTTGAGTGCTATTAGAAAACCTATTAATAACTCAAAGTATTTTCACAATTTATGATTCTTGAATACGGATATGATGCACAATTTAAAACAAAGAAACATTTGAAGTAATGAAAATTAAATAAACCACGGAATGTCAAAGTGGATATTGTTTTTCAAGACGGTGAATATGATAACTCAGCTTAGAATGAATAGTTTTAGCTGAAACTTTAACTGAACCCATCAAACACCTTTCTTCACAAGGTGGAATTCACTCATTGATATTATAGAAAAATTTACAAAATTGTTACTTGTTAATATGTCTTCGGGAATTTTTGTCAAAATTTGTTAACAATGTTCCACCTTGTAGGTTTTGAGTCTGAAAATACTCATTTACAACGGTTTCGCTTCCAGAAGAGTGACACAATCAGAATGTCCACCACTTGGACGGGCGCTTTGCGCAGCACTGACTTTGCTGCATCATATTTTATTCAATCTTTAAGATTTTAGAGAAGTTGTAATTTTAAAAGGCGTGTTAAATAAATTATAAACGTATGTGACACATACAAACGGTTTGAGTTATTAATCACTCTTTAATTCAACCCAAAAGAAACCACTTATTTTAGCCGTCTAATACATAGATACCCCTTTAATTTGTCACCGTGATGGGAACTTGTATTTTATTCTTCAATATGAATATAAAATGTAAAAACATTGAATAAACATTTTTGCTTTGGTTATTTATGAATTTTTGTCCATTAAGTACTGTATCACATTTTTTCATAAATATTTTGTAGGAATGCGTTACATCCACTGTAATTTACGGTACGTCACTTCATCCCACGGTGTGTCTGCATTTTTTATTTCTTTCTGTTTTGATATTTATAAAGTCCATTACAATAAATATGTATGAACAAAGACATTTACAATTTTTGTTAATGCCCTACTCGAAATTTTAATCTCTCAACGTATCCCTCATGTATTTGTTCTCGGAAAGACGTTCCAGGCTTTTACCGAAGAAATGTACTTGCTATACGTTGGAGCAAACATCCAATGTTCGACGCATCCATGGCAAACATTCTGCCGATTCAAATAGAGGACAGCCAGGTTTATCCACGTTTAATCGTTCCAGTGTGTTAAGGAAACAAAGAACGAGGAATCGAAAGACGCAGCGAGTGCCGACCGCGTAAATGTTAATAAACACTGTCAGGTGGTTTTGTATTTTTGTCGACGTCGGGCCTGGAGACGCAATCTAGCATCGCCTTTACCCTTTGGAGAGGGTAAAATATTGCGACGAGCGACGCGCGAACGACAGAAAAACAGGAAAGGACAATAGTTGTCCCGGAGGTAGGATGGTGTTCCGGGGATCCCGTGTTTCTTCTAACGATTTTCCATATTTTTCTCGGCGACACCGAACGGATGGAACTGTCGCGGATTCTGTACTTCCTTCATCTAGTGAAGGATTGATCATTCACGGCCGGAAAAACGGTAAGAACTTGAGCTTTCGTAACCGTACGGTCGCACATTAATCACGGTTTTCTGTAAATCGATGAGACTTAATGGAACAGGGTGCAAATTAAAATCGCCGGTTATCTGTCCTGCGATCGCACAGATAATTGTTGACCTGTCGGGACTATCGTAATTATGCCCCGACATCTTCACCCGGTTGCCCTGATGGACGCTGTTATCTCGCGGCGTCTGAGTTTCGGTTCTTCCTTTCGCAAATCACCAAACTCTTCGCTGCGAAGAACGTGAACTATCTTGAAGGAAACTTTGGAAAAGCGTCTGCTTAATCCTTCGCCAAAGATCCAAGATCGTCCAAGATCATCCAGCGCAAACATATCTTCGATACTTGCCCGGCGGGACTGTTTACGAAGCTGAAGTTTCATGTCTGCACAAGTAACCAGCGAAATCGACGTTAGACTTCGATATCGAGTATCGAACGCCTGCCTAAAAATACAACGAATTCACGCAACCCGTGAGCGTCGGCAGGCGGGTATCCGCGCCGACTTTGCTAGTCACGTTCTAAAAATTCGCCAGTATGCCGTGCCTTTCGTAACCGCGATGCCAACTTCGCACGGAATATTCCCCACTGACATTAGAATGGCAAAGCAGCCGTTCGAAATCAAGTAATCCGTTATCAACGATCGCCACTGTCAAACATGATCCACGGAAACGTCCAGAAACATTTATCTTCGTCAGCCACTAACCGAATTTAAGTACTACCTTTGCTGAATTTCTGAATTTTTTGCATCACTATTCTTACCGCCGCTATGCGTGCCCTAGATACGCAGGATCTTTGACGAAGTCGTGCAACATCCAGACCCCGAAACTTCACGAAGCACGGCGGAGGACTAAATACATGAAATGACAGCGACGCTGTATTAGAACAAAAGACAGGCAAGGAGCGAAGGTCAGCTCAAGGGATTCAGAGATTCGAAGAAACCAGCGAAGGTCGTCCCAAACTTTTGGCAAATATCGTCGATAATCAGCAGAGGCCCGCGTATCTGACGGTCGCGCGAATCAATCGGAATAACGTAACGACGTTACGTCTTTGCTGAAGGTCGGAATTCGTTAAAGCGAGTAGAAACAAACAAGCGCGAGCAGACACCGCGCGAGGATGTCAGGAACGCCGCGCCGAGGCGGGGAGGGGGAGTGTTCGAGGTGGAGGTTGGTACAGCAGCAGAAGCAACGAACAGCAGCAGAGGGAAAAGAAGGACGCAGGGAGGAGGAACGGCGCAACAAAGGGCAATAGTTGTCCTGCCGGTTGTGACGCGAACTTTTGCGCCACGGGACAATGCTATTGCCGCCAGTGAGCCGGGACAAAACTTTGCCGGGTTCCTGCAACATCAGGATCGGGGCTCGTCCTCCGCGATCCCCCTCTCTCTCGCTCGCTCTCTTTCTCTTTCCCGTTCTCCGTCCTTCTCTCCTTTCCTCCCCGCTGCCCCGCACCACTCGCCCACCCTCGTTCACCTGGCTGCACAGGCAAGGCCCAACCCGCTTCCGAGAACGCATCTACATCTCGAGAAACCGGCCGAATTTTTATACTTCTAGACGGCGCGGGCCCGAAAACAAAACGACCTCTTTTCTGCCAATTACTCGGGGAACTTGAGGGGACAGGCGCGGGGGACGGCAGACCGAGACTGGACGACAGGCTACGGAGCAACATTTTCCCGCGGGAATCGGATTCATCTCGCCTCGAGGAGAGGGCAACCCGAAAAGTTCCGGGTCGCGACACATCGTTTGTTTCCACGAGTGTTTCGTGTGATGAGCGAAAGGTTTTGGATATTGGTAAAGCGCGGCGCACAGTAGGCTAAACAGAGAATCTAGCTACCATATATTCCTATAGACACGGCCTGAGATGTCTAGTGTGATGCAAAGATAAAATCATCCACATAACGTTTATGTGGGCATATATTTTCATACTATGAACAATATATATATATATATATATATGTATGTATATTTTTTATACTATATACGATGAAAAGAAAAGCATCGACTTTTTAAATTGTATAAAGTTATGTGCTTAAGTATTGTCACAAAAAAATACAAAATTACATTTTACTCCAAAAATGTTGATTTTAGAACCCATGTTGATGAAGCATTTTTCATTCCTCTTGATAAATACTATAAACCACAAAAATTTTCAACCCTGTTTATAAGTGAGCGTAAATTGTTGACGAACTTTAAAATTCAATTAAACAAAAGTTTGTAAACAAATGCAGCTGACGTTTATAAGTATAAAAGAACAGAGCCTAATTTTTATAATAAAATAAAAGATCTGGATACTTCTACTAAAAAAACTGAAATGCTTAAAATAAAAAATTGGTTGTATGAGTATGTCAATTTCGAAATATGTTTTAGCTCATTAAATTCTATTATTACGACATGAAATTACGTGCTTGTCTCTACAAAATCCATGAGAGAAATCCATGAGAGAATGCACGTGTAGTAAAAATCGCAACCGAGTATAGTAAAGGCAATTAGAATTTCAACCTTTCCTAAAAATACTTATTACACTGGGTTCACATTTTTACTACACTGTGTTGGGATTTTCACCACACGTGCTGCTATCCTGCTATTTTAGTACAAAATGTTGTAAAATTTAGTGCTTTATTTTTCTCAATGTAGAGGCGACGGCGACTAGAGACTTTATCTTACAAATTACCCTATATGAACAATTTTCATGAGTAAATTATATTTCATTCAAAGATCTATAGGTATTTAGAAATTTAAAGAAACTGAAAATAAAGTAATAAGAAATTATGGAAATTATAATTTTTTTATTAGCTAAAATCGCTGTTTGACCTACTGTGTGGTGAAAGTCGTAAGATGTCCATAAATTAAATTAACTGGACCACCTGCAGTCACGTAAACTAAGTTGATCGCTATTGACTAAGTCGATCACATTCATTGCATCGCTCGATAAATTTGTAGATGTGATCGACTTAGCCGATAATGACAACTCATGTGACTGGAGGTCGTTCAGATAATTTGATTCATCGGTAACTTACGATCTCTGTAGAGTACTGTAGTCAGTTTGCTAACTTATGCGTGCGTTATGTTCGGTTGACTCACAGGGATCTAACACAAAGATTCTGATTTCCGTTAAAATCTGCAGATTTGAAAAGAATTTAGGGAATGTACTTACGAAAAGTAGGCAGATGAGCTTTTACTAGTTTTTAATTTTTCGGAGTGGAAATAGCTATCACAGTATCATACTGCATTTTCTATCTGTCGTGAAATGTATAATGAGTAACAAACAAAAAATGTAATAGTTCAATGTCCTACAGATCTGTATACGGAAATTTTTCGTATAAATATTTGTTATTTAAACTAAAAATTTTAAGTCATATTATTAGATAGATCTATTAAATATAAAGAAGCTTTAAATTTATATTATTACAATGTTTTCGTAACTACTATGGTTTTCACATCACATTAGAAAATAGAAAGTCTTGCATCAGAAAATTATTTAACACTTTTATCGAACCATTCCATAAAATTGAACAAAAATTGGAATTTTTGGTTCACAAAAATGTCATCGTAATGGTACTTGTCAAGTTCCTGGACGAAACAATGAAATTAAAAAGAAAAACACTATAAAGTAGCTAACATGTACATGACAGATGAATAAAATTAGTGAAACCAACTAGTCAGTGAAAAAAAAGGTTGATATAAACTGTATAAAAATGTTAGTAGAAAGTTTCTTGTTAAAGCATGTGAATCTATGGTAATTTTTTTTCATGAAAACGTCGCAATCAAAAGAAAGATTCAGTTGATGAACATATTTTAAATAAAATTAATGAAATCTTATTTTTAAATAAAATAAATAAACCATACTAGATAGTAGATAGTGGTTTATTGAAAGACTTATTAATCAATTATTATCGATTTCTAATCAGATTTCTATGTATGGCTGAAAGTAAAAATTAACTCGTTTTATTTGCGAATAACTATAAAACATTTAAAAATATGTATTTTCTTCTTTTTTTTTACAAGAATTGCTGGTTTCTCTTGAATAGATTTATTGTGTATAATACAAAGTAATTTTTACGTATTGAATTAACTTATATAGTTTTATGCATTCAGATAAAATAGAACCTCGATAATCCGGTTCATTCTCAAAGTTCCAACTGAATGTTATTATTATGAAGGACCTTTTTATTTTTAACAGATCATTGTTGAATTAAACTTGACGGTTTACTCAAAATTATACCGTAGATGCCCTGATTACTATAATAACAAAAAATTGAAATCCCAGATAATATCTGGTTGTCCAAAAAGTTCATAACACTTCTAAGGTGATACGTTTTAAATTCCAAGTTTTCTGGAGAACAATCATGAAAGTAACTGATGGGTAGCAAAACGTTATTTAAACAAATGATGATCAGTCAATTTCATGGAACTTTTCTAAAGCGACGATAAAAATAAAGTGTGCAATAATCGATATTGGAGGTAGGATTGACGTCGACATTGAAGAGTGGAAAGAAAGAAAGACATTAGAAAGATTAGATAAAAAGGCACTGAAGTGGATTGACAATAATATTCTTAAATTGGGATTGATCAATATTACTGACCGTGTGCAGGACCCTTAGAATCCTTTAATTTTTGAAAATAAATCGTGGCAAACTTCCCGTTGATCCAATAAAAGTGAAGAATAGTAGAGCCAATTAACGAAAATATGGTTGTACATATATTCGCTACTCCCTACTTTCACAATTTTGTTACATTTATTATTACAAAGCAAAATTAATAAAATCAATAATATGCTATATGTATACACGTATTCGTTGATTATAATACAAATTCAATTTCCTTAACCCCAGTGAAGACATGGACTCCCATTTTTTTAAAAAATGACTTACATAGTTTTGCATTGCAATCACAAATACTGCGACTCATAGGTTCGTTCTTGTATTCCAATGATGTTAATTGACTGTGAAATATACAGAATTCATATCACTCCAGTCACTATATTTATGTCACTACATTTCACCGTTTTTCAGTTTCCATAACTTTAGTTGTGCAAAGGAAAATACCTTTTCTAGAATTTAAACCAATTTAACATACTCGTTTAAACAAATTTGTGAGTTACTGTATTTTATTCATCGCACCCGTTCTACCATATGTATCTTATCAAAATTTATGCGAATATTATGATCATTTTTGTTTTTATAAGTCTAACCCATCTTTTTATTGTATGTATTAATTAACCGTATCTAACAAAAAAATTTATAAAACATTTTACAATGTTCTCTGACAAACGACCGCGCAAATGGTTAAAGCGTACAATTTCAATCTTCAATGCTCGATCGTCGCACGCGAAGATCTTCCGCCTAGCGAACGCGATCGTGGGGTAAGCGAGTGGGTCAGCGGCGAGTCGAAAACTTGAAAAATCACGATCAGGAGTAGATTTGCAAGCGGACGGAGGGCACGCGCGCAAGGACAGGGGATTATTCCGTGGCGCTATGCGCCGTGAGAGAGCCGACGGGCTCCCAAGGACGTCGAACATCCCGTCTTTTGTCGAACCGGGCGAAAGAAAAAAAAAAAAACCGACGGAGGCAAAAGCTGGAAGGAAAGAAAAGAGGAGGAACATATTGGAAGGAGACGAGATGCAAATGTATTCGCTTCACGATGAGGCTGAACGGGCGAAAGTGTGCAGAAGGTCAGTCTCCATCGGCGACAGGTGATTACATATACGCACGAGACACGCCGGAATTCAAGGTGGAGGTGAATTACCTGGCTCGGGATTTGACGTTAGGTCGCCACCTTCTCGGACGACCCTGACTCGAGGTCCCCGCGTATCCTTCTTCTTCGCTCGGTATCCTTGATCGATGACGCGCGTGTTGGGGACGCGTGCGCTGCCCTCGCGAATTTCGCGTGACCGAGAAAACGCCTCGCCTAGCTCCTCAGACACGACGAATCAACCGAACTTTGTCGGGGTTGACGAAGGTACCTCTCGGAGAAGTAGTCGGCCAAGACTCACTCGAGTGCCATGTGATATCTTTGAAGGTACAAACTGCCGAATATGGGCTCTGCTATGTGTTTTAAAACTGTACTTGGTCACTTTTGCTTTCTTCGTTTCGATGCCTTAAGGGCACTTGATTCTCTAGTGTAACTGGCCATTTTTCAATGCTATATTTGAGAATTTATAACCAAAAAATTATGAGTTTATACCGAATGGCGTTTTGCTAGCGCGTTAAGGCATTTTTGAAATAATACTAGGAATTTTTCGCTTAATCATTTGATCAACCACCCAAACACTACATCTGCGTTTACATTAGGTAACCTTTGATCGATTATTAATGAAATCAATCGAACACAGTTCAATGTTGCTTTTACAAACCAGCATTTCAATCAAGTGAAAATGATTTCTAATCGATTCACTGAAAGTAGTGCGTGTGTCTACCTTTGGTCTATCAATTGAATTCCTTATGAGTTTGGATACATCTGAATGTGACGTTGAACGCATGAATTGTGGCGACAGAAGAAAGACAAATGCAGTATACAACATTGAACAACACTTTGAAGATCTTTTAATTGAACGACTTGAGATTAATGACTTTGGTTAGCTACTCTAACTACTAAAAGTCACCTAAGTTAAAAATGCAGTTTAAGAGATATAAAATATCCCGACTTCTGATATTTTTACGATGTCGCTACACATCGGGGAGACACTATAAATTAACAGTTTTTGATCAAAGCTTCTACGCTTGGGTCGTTGAGATTTAAATAGCGCGGCATGAAAATTTCGGCGCCGAGAACTTAATCGAAAAAACCAAACATTGGATTGCAAACTGGTGACGAATCTTATTAACTTTTATATACATGAAGGATATTCAAATTTTGATTTGTAAGTAAAAATTATAAAGTACGCAGAATGTTATAAAAAAAGGCATTATATGAAGTATAGATCCTAAACACAAAAGTAATGAAAAAACTCTTGAACTTCTTTCTATTTCGTTAAATAAATGTCTAATCTATTTTTTATTTTGTAAAATAAAACTCCAAAACTAATCCAATTATGAATTATTCAATCATAAGTAAGCTAAATTCTTCATCACTTTAGCTTGAAATTACAAGATGCACAGTATTATTATACTACTAGCGTCTTCATTAAGCAAACAGCAAATACAAAAGGAAAAAAAAAGTACAGAAAGTAATAGCAAATAATTGGAGCAAAGACGAAATTCAATCGAATGACTGCTCTGTAATCCTTATGTTTATATAATTATAAAACCATTTCCTTATAAAGTCATATTTAAGGGTTTATATATGCCTAGACGAATAAGATTCTAATGATATATCTCAAAAAAACTTGATATCTTATGTATTAACTGCTATATTTTATGTATTAAATCATATCTTAAGTATTAACAAAGTTACACAGCTTTGAACGATACAAGATCGTGTGCTCTTGATAGTATTACACCTAAAACTTTAAACGTGTTTCTTGAAACGCGATTTTCAAAGGCGATGGGTTCATCTTAAATTTGCGAAAACTACTTAGAAACGTTACAACGTGCTTAACAATATTAATTCTACTTTTAGTTTTTCAATAACTGAAAAAAGACAATTTTTCCATCCCATTCCGTACATCAACTTCAAACAGGCGCCATTTTGTAATAAAACGAAATATTGAATTTCAGGGATTGTCAGGTACTCTAAAATTGTATTTAATTTTGAAAATCCACTCGATGTCCTGTTTTGAAATGCATCGTTTTAGCCAGGTTCATCAACCAATACATAGGAAAAATTTACAATCGGTTTATAAGTTGCAAACTATATTTTTTTTTATTTAAAAATATTATGCATCAGTTCTACCCTGCACTTTTTTAACAAAAATTTCTAAATCTGTATATTTTTGCTAAACTCCTAAGTGGATGTAACTCCTTATATGTAGAGTAAAGAGAATAATCCCACAAGAATTATATAATTTGGAGGTTTAAAGATGATTTCTGCAGCATGTTGAAATGTTGAATATCAATCTTCATGATTATTAAACACATGACGACTGATTCAAAGAAATCTGAAAGTTTGTTTTAAACTGAAAGTTTAAAAAAAAAGAACTAGTAACAAAGTAACTGTAGATTTTAAAAACATCAAAAGATGTTTGATCGTTTCATAAGAAACTTCCCACGTGTATAACTTACTTATTACTTTCCTAACTTAGCACCATCTGAATATTATTCATTTAGATGATTTCAACATCGTTTGACAGACACAGATTGCAACAAATTAGTATCTTTCGAATGAATACTACGTTTATTCGTAAACAAGTAGTAAATTTAAAAAGGTCTCAAATTAATTTCTCTCAACAGTAACCTATGTTGCACAAAATTTAGTATTCGAAACACATTATTCTTACGTCCATGGTTTCAAAGGTATTTAAAGAGCGTTACTTCTTATTGGACCACCTTATACAGACACATGAACTTATTTGGAATCTATCCCCCAAAAGTGTTTCACTTTTTATCAACACCCTGTATATGCCACATTGTATAAGGAGCCACAATGTGTCGAAGAATATCAATAGGGGTTTTGCAAAGAATGCAGAAAGTCGCCGGGAGGACTATTGTACTCGCCTTCGACCTCTGCATATCAATCAGCAACAAAGTCGGACAAATAATCGAAGTCTACTGTACAACGGCGGCGCAAGGCGAGCGTTGCTGGCAGCCCGAAGGTGGATGATCTAAGAGTCGGTTTTGGGGGAGAGGGTCCGCGGACGGTTGCATAATCGGAACTCGTTTTGGCGTATAAAAGAATAACGTGAAAACATGTATCCATCTATCATCGCAGAGCGTGGACGAGAAGTGTTTCAATCCTCCTTGAACGATCGCTTGAACCGCGCGTTGTTTGCGCGTGGCGAATCTCCGTGGAGAGCCACGTGCTCGCGAAGTTAACTTAATTACGGCCAATTAAGCGTCAATTAACCGAGTGGCACACGCGGCTGGTACGTAGAAACGGTGGACATCCACCGGTGCCGCGTTGTCCTCTGTCAAATTAACGACACACGAACGCGTCCCCGGTCTCTGGAGGGGAACGCGACCGAAGCTTTTTCGTTTGTCGAAATTAATTAAAAAACATTGCGATTCGTGGCGATTTCATTTTAATGAAACCTTGATGAACGCGTGAGGCACCCCTTTCCCGTCGAATATTTTTAATATTTCATGGCTACGGAGACGTAAGAAATTAAGCGTTTCCATGCGACCGCAAATTTCGAATGATCTGTTATTAAACGATTAGAATATTTGTCTTCAACATTATTGTTTGCTTCAATTATGTTGCAGAATCATTTGCAATTTTATTGTGTTTTGCATATTAATTCTTTAACTCTCAATGTTGCACTGGCGCAAAATTCATTTTACATGCACTATTTCTCTCTAATAATTAAAGCTTACTGTTGCACATAGGTATGCAACGTTAAAACGACAAATAACTTGTAAGATCAACTCAATGCGACATTATTGACTTTAAAATAACGAAATACAATATACATATGTATTAATTACACACTTTCGAGATTACGATTTAAAGGTCTGAGCGTTAAAAGGTTAAACAATATTTATAATTACTATTGTGCAATCTAAATAAAAATTGTTTATGCAGATCACGTTACATAAATAGAAATTCATTTCCCTAAATATTTCGTTATGAATTAATAATAATTGTACTTAACAAATTCAATGTTTTTATTTGCGTTGATTGTTCTAATGGTTTTCCCTTAATTTTAAAGGTGCGTTTTCACGCAACAGTAAATATCGTGACTTTTGATGTCATGACGATGTGACATCGAATATTTATAATACGAAATTTAGTGTCATAACAACGCAATTCGTAGTTTTCGCGATGACGAAAGTTATGACAATAAAAAAATTGCGATTTACTGCCACGTGAAAACATACTTTAAATGCGTTACAAAACCAAAATTAGATATTACAATAGAATATATTTGATCGTCTTCGAAATTTGCAGAAGGCTTTTTAAATTAAATTCTACATAAAATGCACAACTTGTAGCTACGATTTATTTGCATCCTGAATAGAGAATTAGTTGCAAACGTACAACGCGTAATACCTAGTAATACACGTAATAACTAAAAAGATTTGCCACCCCAAATACCATTTTATTAACGAATGCTAATAATAAAATTTTACTCTAACAGTAATTCAAGAAGTTAAAACAAAAATTTCCTTTATCTAACGAGCGCCTCTGTTCACGTTTTTTCAGCACAGATTATACCAAAATCTCAAACACTGTTAATGGATGGTAGACACATTCGAAATAGTAGTAATAATCATGAAAACGAAATAAAGAAAACACTACAATCACTGTTTGATTTTCGCAACATGCACACGTCAGCTGTGCCAGAAAATAAAGCCGTCCAGCAGGAGTCCGCGTTCCCGCGATCGCTTTTCTTTCTGCATCAGCCTGCTGAGATCGCCGACACTCCCGTGGATGAGACCTCGGGACAATAATTAATCATTCGTGCCCGAATCGGTGGTAAAAACCGACAGTCGCGACGTGAACGGAGTACGAACACCAACGCAACAGTATCTTAACGAAAACATTGACACGCGGCAAGGCGAAGAGATCCTAAAGGTGGGTAACCACTTTTTGCGTAGCCTCGTTGCATAATCCAGTGATGCGATACAATGTCACAATGAATATATCTTCGTTTGTGACTATCACAATGAGAATTGTTCAACGCTTTAGAAGCAGTTTGATACACTGTCAAGAACGCAATTCCTCATCACTAGACACCGGATTGTATGCATTTGTGGCAATGCTAAGCATGTAAAAAATCTACGAGACTGTTATCATATGCAAAACTATACGAAATACATATTTTTCAAGTTCTAATTCTTTATTTGTGCTTGCAAAAATTTTATGTTGCATAAAGATCCGCTGTCTACTGATCACTTACGAGTAACTATCATAGTTTTTCTAACATGTAAATGTGAAAATTAACCTAATTTCAATATTTATATGAAAGTAAATCAAGTCCATGTTTCACCTTTAATTTGACAACTAAAAAAGTGCAAAAATAACAATAATGAAATTATAATCTAAGTTCGGAAGTCAAACAAAGCAAAGGGAGCAATTTCTAATCACCTAAATTATGTCTAATATTAGCTATAAAATTTTAATTTTATAGCTATTTAGTGTTTGAGATCCATTTTAACATGATAATTAATTGTATGATAGTTATATATTAAGCTGATCAGGAACTGAGTTCTGATCAAAAATTGGGTCCTTCACAATACTTTAATGAAAAGGTTTTCAACCCACAGCTATTATCAAATTCCGAAGAATTAATAGTATGGTCTACCATAAATTATGAAAATAACAGTAACAGATTTCTAACATTAACCCTGCTACGTTCCTCTTCAAAATCCGGAATGGAACAATTTTCATTCTTATTGTATTATTATACATATAAATATTGAATTATTAATATAACTTCAAGGAATAAATACCTAAATTTTAACATTGAGTTTCTCATACTTTTCCTAGACAGAAAGCAAGTGCTAAGAGCAATAAAATACCTTAACGAATCAAAAAAGATTCAAAAATCATAGTAAGGTTAAATGTCCGTTAATGTAAATGAAACAACTTGGGTTATTAACTGCATAAACGAAATGTAAGAAATCCTTGAAATGTTGCTTTTATCGAACAAATTTTGAAACACTTGTCGAACATTACGAAGTAAAATTCGCTACCTTCCTCGGATAAGTTAATCACTTCAGACTCGACAAAAATCACCTTATCCGTGAAATTCTGTATGCATAGAATCTGTTCCGCTATAATCAATTCACTCAACGTATATACGCATTCGAGTCTGAATCCAACTTTAACATAATGTAGAAACCAGTCACTTTTCCATTTCCAATTCCATTCTAAAAAGTTTTCTTTGTTTCTAACTACTACAGTGACCATTTCAACCTTTTAAAAGTTAAGAATAGATAATACATGCGTGGTATTAAAAGGAAAAAAAAAAAAAAAAAGAATAGAATCCTGTGTACTAAAATTAAGTGCATAAAGAAGGGATCCGAAGTTTAAAGTTGAGTACACTTTCTGCAGAAATAATCGATGGAATCGGGGACAAAGAAAAAGTGCGGAATAACTAGTCTTTTCCACCGCGCGACTTTTTTTGCGACGATCGAAATGGTACAAGAAAAGGAAGGTACATGCGAGGTATATCGACTCTTTTTGTCCTGTCTCGCGTTAACGGAACGCGTTGTACATCCGTAAAGGGATTTGTACCGAGAACGAGGATACACGACGGTGAACTCTACGCGCGGGATCCAATCGTTCGAATTGTCGTCTGAGATCTCCACTGAGAACGCGAACACTTGGTCGGATGTTCGACACAGTTCGACCAAAGACACCGGTTCGGCCAGTGTAAGCACACCCTGACGGTTACGTTGCAGGACCTCTCTTTGTTCCACTGACAAGGAGAATGCACAACTCTGTAAACGACAATTGATATTATTTATTTGCAATGCAGTTCTTAGGTTTTTTAAAGGTAGTCATCTTAGTCCTGCATTTGGTATTTTCATTTCACACGTCGTTTATTTCGTTAAATTTTAGTAGAAAAAATATTATAGTATGTACTTGTACGTTATTATAACGTTTTTAGTATGATGATTTTAAATGTGATAATTAAAAATATCAATACTAATAAAATAACAGTGCTTTAATGTAACATAGATATTCCATGATTATGAATATGTATGATTATTTGTCTGAAAGCAAAGTTATTTTTATATTTAAGAAAATTTCGATTATTGTCTTTACTAAACTCATATGACGATATATATGATAACGACATATATGACGATGCGATAAACAAAGCAATTTAATCGTTTACAAAGTTTTATACATTTTTAATTTTGATAACAATAAAATTTTCTTATGTTTAACCGGAATTTTTTAGTCAAAACATAAAAATACTCTTTTAAAACCACAATATATGTTACTACGTTATTTTAATACATGTACAGTTTATTACGTTTAGTTAGAGAAATAAAATAGGAACAGCAAATTTTCGGTTAATCGGTTTTCAATTTTTATTACCCTAGGTTTCAAATGTTTCAAAGATTTGAGGCACTAATATAATACAGTAAAACTTTAATTATGGTTTAAAAATGGTTTGCCAAAAACTACAAAATTATATATCAAAATTTTCTACAGAACTGGAATTGATACTTTGCCAGACAGTTGAAAAAAATTCTCAAGAATGATGGCAAATTAATACTTTGAAGTATATCTAGAAATGTTAATACGTAAACAATTTTCTAAATGACACAATAATTTCTCTAACCTAATTGACATTTTAACAACTCTATTTTCCTGTTTTTAATTTTTTTACAAAGGGTTTTGAGCTATTAATGTTAAAAGTAGATATGATTATTACTGCTGGAATCATTGAACATACGCAGTGATTTAAAAAAACTAATATAAAAAAGTGAACATAGATGCATTACTAATTCGGTCAAATCGCAAATCTGCAAAGACAAGTAGAATCAAATTCACATTGCTTAAAAAAAACACGTTACACCCAGAATGTAGGTTATTTTTCCACTCATTGTACACTAAATACATCTACCACGCCTACCACAAGAATAAGTATCATAAAAAAAGACAACACCTGTTGTATATTCTGCTCTACAAACTCGCAGAATTTCATCATTGCCAATGATTGACGGTTCGGGGCGGTTTACGACGAGTTATGCTCGAATTGCCTCCCCCGATCCACCACGCCCACGCCATTTCTTCGCGTCATCTTATGGGACACCATGGAAAGGGTTAACAACGCGTCGGTAGGAAACAAGCCTGGGACAGGACTTCCCACGAAAATCAATTGAACCGTGGCCAGGATACAACTCCCGCCACTCTCTCTCGCTCGCTCTATCGACGTGCTGTTTTCCTGACCGATCCGATCCGGCTTCCCGATTCTATTTCCACCACGTGCTGGTTAATGAAGCGAGGCCGCGAAAGGAACCGGAAAGAATTCAGGTATGGGGGGGGGGCTCGGAGGTGGAGGACGGCGTGGCAGTCGGAGGACGGGGAGAAAATGCTGGCGCTGCTTGGAGGAGAGCTCGGAGGCAATGGGGCGACAAAAGTCGGCGGCGCTAAAAGCGCGACGGAACGCCGGTAGGCGCATGAATAATAATCTGTGATTAATAGAGCGCTAAGCTGCCGGTGACTCGCGCGGCATGAATGGACGTAGTACTATTAAGCGGTGCGTATATCATACCTATCGCGATACCGTGTAGTTCGGCTGTTGTTACGTCACTGGAGACGACTCCGCGCGCGTGTCATGCCGACTCCCGGGGTAGGAGATGATTCCCAACCACGGGGAGCAATTGTTCATGGTTAACGGGAACCTTTGAAACGTTTTGTTCGGAGTCGACGATTCACGATGTGCACAGCCGATCTTCATACATTTCTGCGGCGCACAGTGTCGCAAAAAGTCTCTTAATTTCGATGCTTCTCAATATCTTTTAATAATTCTTTTGTTATACTTTCATGCAATAGTAAAGTTTTATATCGATAGGAGTGTTTACAAAATTAGAATATCTGTTATAACTAAAATAGAAATAAATAACACAAATATTTGAACATGTATCATAAATGAATTGATGAACTTTAAACATTATAAAATATAATAACGTAAGAAATTCAACTGATAAAAACATATTAAAGCACTAGAAGCACACAATACAATAATATTAGGAATATTCAGTACTTCACTATGATAAGCAGAAGAGACTGATGTATACGAATATTTCATAATTATAACTGACTAATTATTATAACAGAATATAAAATACTATATATAACATAATATTATTGTAATAATAAGTATGAACTAAATACGAAAAAGAAAATTAATTCAAAGGTTTGCTTACTATCAAAGAAAAAACAGGTAAAAAAGAAAAATATTATCTAGAGAAAAATATATTTCGTATTACTATTTTATTAAAAAAGTATACAGTATAACGAACATTATAATATTTTTTAAAGAATTTCCGTTGATCGAATTCTTCTTTTTAACTACCATTCTGTTCTTATTAATATTTTTTTGTCTCTACAATAAACAAAAGTTCGAATTGTATGTTGTATTTATTTCATATTTAACATTCTTATACTCTTTTGTATTTATATTACTGCATTTTATATCTAAAAAAAATCTGTAGGTAGTATTTTAACTAATTAAAACTAATTTAGTGTTTTGCATTTGGTCAAGCACTTTATATCAGGTAGTATGTTATTTACACAGATATTATACATATTTATACTATTTATTCATTAAATGAAAGTGGAAATTTTGGAAAAAGAAATAAGGAATGAAAATTCTGTTATCTTCGACTGAATCCGCGTTGTTAGGATCAATCAAAAAGATCAACTGTACTCTGATCCTAATGAAATTTAAGGAATACAATTATTTAAATGGCTAATCCAAAAAGTTTGCTGCATTTAACTGATCCCTCCTTTTATTGAAGTCGTTATAGAGGATGTTACACCATCGGTGTAAGTACACCGGTGGAAGTACACACAACAATTTTTTGTACGTAAGGTTTAGTTTTAAACAAAATGATACTGAAAGTCTATCAAATGCACGTGTAGGAACTACTTATAATATTTATAATACTTGTATTTACAAACTTGGACTACGTTATCATTTGCTTTTTGAACGATTGTATCACCAAACATAAAATTATGTTTAATAAAAGTATTTCATTTAATATTAAAAATTTGAGGTAGCACATTCGTCTACATGTAACCTGTTCCATTGTGTAAATTAACTAAACAACGTTCGGATAGTTTTTTTTATTACAAAACATACGCCACGTCCGCGCAAGTAATGAATAGTTTGTCCTCAATCATTTCCCCCGTCCGTCCTAAATGCGATCGAAGTGAACTGTTTAAGTTTAAATCATTACTAAACACAGTGAATAAACCTAAACGTCGCTACAGTGACAATCACAATCGCTAGCGAACGGAGGGCGCATTAAGTTATAATTATATCTAAATGCCGCAGCAAATTGCCCCGTTTTATTGGACAATTTGCCACGCGCGACAAATGTTTGTCAAAATAATGCGGGATGGTGTAATTTGCAGCCTACAATAGCTATGTGCTCCAAACGGACAATTTGAAGATAAATGCTCCTCCTGAATTAGTTTGCCAAAGGTAAAGCGAAAAGTCTCGCTTGTCACGTCAAACGGTACAATTATAAAAGAGTGTACCGGAGTTGTAATGTTGTTTCTCGCTCGGGACAAAGGGAACGCATTAACCTTTGCGGTTAATCGCGTCATCAGTCACTCGACGTCATCGCTGAGGCGTCACCTACTTTGCAGTCCAACTTTCCTCCAGCAGCGATTCGTAATAATTCATTTTCTTGTTCGCGCGGTTGCTACTGCGTTTCACACGTGGGAGACCTATTACGCCTAAGGAGATTCGGAGTCAATAAATTACCATCGAACGAGCTGGTAATTGCTGACTATACGCTGTCTTGTTACAGACTATGCGAGCGGTGATTGATTTTTTCAGTTGAGCTTGCAATGCTTGCATGCGCTTGAAACACTGATGCCTATTGATTCATGCTGCTGATCGTAGATGGTATATAACTAATAGTTAACGCGGGTAAAAAGATTACGGTTAACAGTTTATAGTTAAAGGGGATTTCTGTGCCAAGCGATAACTTTCAATATTTTTTATTACATTGTAAGATATATACTTCGTTTCATATTTATAATCCATTAGTAGATTAGCATTTGTTTCCAATAACAATAAGGATATTTATACCAGCTTAATTTAATAGCCTGGAAGGGAGAATAAAGTGTTATTATTATTATTACAAGCTTAATTTAACAACCTTAACTCATAATGAGAACATTAACATGATAATAACATTAACAAAACCCTGATCACTGGGCTTTGCATGGTTTAACGCACTTAATAATTTGGAATTATTGCGATCTAATAAGAAAATATCCTGTCAAGTACAATTGCAGTAAATTGTGGACATTGTACTGTATGCAATTTTTTTTTTTAGTAAATTACTACTTAATACTGCTAACTTTTTGCATTTTCTGCAAATTAGTGATTTTTATCCGCTTCAATTTTGGTCTACCAATCACTGAACCATGAATTGATTTAAATCTAATTCCATTCTACATATTTAGTTATAATATAGTCAGCTTGTTCTCCAAACCTTTACCAAATTGTAAATATGTAGAGAACACTATAAGTAGTGTTTAACAAATTTATGGAGAAAATTGACAATATGACAGTATCAAAGAGTTTAGAATGGCGATTATTTAGGAATGAAAAAAGCTCGACAATAAATTACTGAATACATTAATAAAATCAAAGGAAAAAGATTGTTTGAGTTGATAAAAGTCAGCGGAAATCGCATGACTTACTATTTTTTTTATTAATAAAATTTAATTAATATTATGTTTGTGGTTTTATTGTCTTACGCCGCGCGTGTTATAAATAAAAACGATTTAAAATGATTGGCTTCTTGAATTTGTTAATAAAATAGCTAAAAATATCAGTGTATTAATAAAATTCTTTTTCTGTATAAGTTTTCATCCTGAATTAAGTTTGTTAAATTAAGCTAGTACTAATACCTTTATTGTTATTGGAAGTAAATGTTAATTGGCGGATGGGTTAAAAATATGAAGTGGAGTGTACATACAATGATTGTCTCAAGAAAAGTAGAAATATAATACAATCCTTTTCTTATATAGGAAAATATGAACAATAGACGAGTTTCTACCTGAAGTTGTGTAAGTAGGTGAGGTTGATTCCACTTGAAAAAAGTAGAATTTCCCTTTCCAATTAGAGTGAGTCTCACATATAACAGTTCAGACAGAAACTGACCTATTGCTCTGAGATAGACACATACCAATGACATTTTTACGTGTAACTTGAAAACTTAAGCCGATCGTCTACTGTATGTACAGGAAAATATTCAGAATGTTGTTCTTTATAACATATTTCAAGGTCATCAAAATCGATGATTGCGTCACACATCGACAAGTTCACCAAATACATATTTTTCTGGGGAGTTAGTTAGTTAATCTCTACAATATTTAAAGAAAAAAGAAACAGGAAACTAGAAAAAAACAACTACATGTTTTCCAACATTCCATAGACATAGTAACTTATATGTCTATGCAACATTCTAAATCGCTACTGTAGGAAAACAATTCACCAATAAAATTCTGTCACCAAAACACAAATTTTTGCGGTACCTAATTTTCTTCATTCCTCAAAGCTAACCTTTTGCATTGTCTCTACGTTCCAGAATCAAAAAGAGATTGAAAATGAAAAGATCTGATGGCGTTGTCAGCGTGATAGAAAAACTTAGCAATTCCTCATCGAAAGACTTTAAACGATATTTTCAGAAGTGGTAACAATACAGGACCACGTGTATATTATCAGAAAAGGACTAGTTTAACATCTCAACGTGGGATGACGTGTAGTATTCGTTATGAGGAAACTGTCTTATCCACGACATGAAGAGCAGCGCTCGTTTGGACCTCGAAACAGAGGCATCCAATGTATTTTGGGACATTTGAAACAGTGCGGTGAGCACTTCTCATAGATTCTCCGCTGCAACAGCAACTGACGAGAGAACAAAACGGCTACATCTTGACAATACATTTTCCACACCTATATACACAGCAACTATTTAAAAAAGACGACACACAGTATCGATCAATTGAATTTCTCCCACTTTTGTTGAAAACTTTAGGACAAAACATGGAGGGACTATAGTATTTAGTAGAGATCCCCATTTCATGTGGATTAAAATACACGCGTATCCGTGTAGTTAACCGCAGTGGACTTCAATCCCTGTGATTTCTAATACACGGGTATCCGTCACTGACTTCCATTTATTACACCTGTATACAGTGAATTCTCATTATACGCGACCCAAGCTGAATCGATTGTTTTAAAAAAGTCACTCATAGAAAGGAAAAGGTCGTTTATACAGAGAAATGGGACTCAATTGTTGGATAATTTGATCGGTTACATCCTGAAATTTGATTGGTTACATCTCATAGCAGTACATGATTCGTCAACCAGATAACTAAT
The DNA here is from genome assembly GCA_030770465.2 of Perdita meconis. Classification (NCBI taxonomy): domain Eukaryota; kingdom Metazoa; phylum Arthropoda; class Insecta; order Hymenoptera; family Andrenidae; genus Perdita; species Perdita meconis. Next base: position 1,316,054 of record JASKOS020000015.1, on the reverse strand, counting down.
CATACCGATCATACCAGGAACGACCACAATATTTAAAATACAAAAACATACGATTTTTCTCTAACTGCACTTGGAACGGAGTTAAGTCTGTTCCAGATACTAGATACACCCAGTATTTTTGAAATGAAACGTTTGCGCCAGTTAAAACCATACATTTCAAATAATCATATTTACTATACTCCGGATCAACTCAACAGGCCGTTCAAAGTCACATTTTCCTCTCGTAGTTTCTTGGTAGCGGAACCGCCATGACAGTGTCTTTTGTCAACACGAAAGCTTCTAAAGACTTATTATTTCACACAGGTACAGGAATCTTTGTAACGTCATCGATTTCCAAAAAGTTAAAAGAAAATGATGGCCTTGAACGACTATATAGTTGAGTTGATCCGTTGTATAGTGTTTTAACAGTGTGCCATACTTCCTAGTACACTGAGAAAAATCGCGTCTTAATTTTTAGTATGTAGTCTAGGAAATTTTACTACATTCTCGACTAAAATAGCAGCATTGGTAAAAGTGGTTATGTTCTTACTACACCCGACGAATTGATAAAAGCAACAACCTCGTGTGCTGATTTTTACTACACAAATGTAGCAAAGTTGGGATTCGCTCAAACTCAAAAGAGTTTTCTTTGTGAAAGTACAGAGGTGTGCTCGGCAATGAGGAAGGGAGGGGAGTGCACGGTAGATAAGAGAATTGGTTATACAAAGTGTTGACGACTAGAGGGAACTCAGGGTGAAAGAAGGGAAGGCCACGGCCATTTTCGTTTTGGACCGTCGATCAAGCAGACTCGCTTCATCTTTGGTAGAGTAGACCTATGCTGACGGACCTGCGCTACACGCAGTACAGTTAGTTGTGGAAGATATTATTTCGGAACTCGTATTACATATATAGAAACAGGGCTACGATCAGGCACTAGCCAGAAAGATGATTGTTACGAGAACACTCTAGCAGACGCCCTATGAAACGTTGACTAGGCCTGTGCCTAGTATCTGCTAACGGTTAAGGCCGTAACAAATACGTATGTCTGGAAATGTATTTTTCCAATATTATACCATTTTTTGGACATCTATGCGATATCCATTGAAAGGCACTAAAAAGATAACTTTTCTCAATTGTCGTACATGTATCTTTTTTCAGATATCTTTCAGACATCTGCAGATACCTTTGGTTAACTGGGTTTGAATATTTGAAAGTTTTTATTTTGATGGACAGGTAACGACGCGACAACGCTAAAAGATTGCAAATTGAGGCTATGTCACCAGACGCCATTTCTTTCCGAAGCATGGGATATACGCTATTATATGTATAGATGTCACTGTGTTTCACAGCCTTCCGTAAATTTTACTACATTGGTCTACTAAATTTTAAAACACATGTGCTATTTTTTCCTTTTAGTATAGTAGAAAAAAAACGCATTTCACTCTAAACTGCTTCTTTACTACGCAATGCAGTAATTTTTCCTCCACGATTTTTCTCAGTATAAATGTTGGCCTAAATACTATAGGTGCAGCCCAAAATGCACCGAGCGGCATGTGTATATACATATATACCTGTTATTAACAATAACAGTAACATATTAACGTACACATCTATGGATCCAGCTTACACGTACCAAAAATTCGACTCCAATAAACAAACTCTTAATACTGTAACTAATTCTATTCCGCAAAACGCTCTCCAGAACAACTACTAAATAACCCAATGGCCACCGTCTCGAGTGCGTCAACCTTCCACCCCGCAAATACAGACCTCCCAATCCCCCAGCGCCTGATAGGAATGCGCCAAGGCGGTCCAAGAGTCCACGGAGGAGTAGAAGCAGTGCAATTTCGGTTCTAACCGTGACCACGGTCATCGGCTGGTGGTTCGCCTACGTAATACGTAGTAGTACGTATAAGTGGTAGGTAGGTAGGTATGCGCAAACAGCAAACAAGAAGTAGCTACCGGCTGCTTCCACAGGTGGTCGGGTCACGAACTGACCCCACTCCAAACCCCCGCCACCACCCCCCATTTCCCTCTCTTGCTCGCGCACCCACTTCCTTTCCTCTCTCTGTCTCTCTTTCTCGCGACTCTCTCTCGAGTCCTGCTTGACCCGTGGCACGTCAGGTTAGGTGTGTAGGTCGCTAGTAGGTCGAGTGAGCCGCGGAAGGAAGGAGAGGAGGTGAGCCCGCAAGTGGTTGCGACGATTCGTAACGCGGGCATGTCGCGAACCATGACTTCAACCGCTTTCCGACCCCCCTGACTGCGCTCGTTTCTCGCGTTCGCCGATTTTAGCCCCCTCGCGAACAAGAAAGCGATTCCGGCGAAGCCTCGTTGACTCCGCGTTTATTTTCACGCCTAATGGGACGCGAAATACCGCGGCGGCTTAAAAGGGAGCCAGAACTGGGACGCCAGACACGCTGGATGGAGAAACTTGTGGACCCGTTGGTGGGAACCGAACAGATTCCAGGTTAGAGCATCACAACTATTTTCGGTCGCGAGAACGATCCGATCGTCGCAGACGCCGCTTCCCTTCGATCGAGTTCGACGCCACCGATCGTATCGAAGATTGGAGGTTAGTCTGATGCACGGCTGTTTGGAACGAACGACGCAACGTCGCGAAGTTTACGACCGAAATTTGGTCATGCGCCAGAGCGAACTTACTTGGACCGTCCCCTCGTGTCGCGCAATGTCACCGTAACGCTTGCACGCCTCGTCTAGGGAGAATTTACGAGCTAGCTGTAAGACTCGCGGAGCGTTACGTAACTGCGAAGCGATGTCTAATAAAGTTTAGCGGGAAGTCAAGGTCAAAGTACGTGGAACTTTACAAGGGGCAGACTACGTTTTCGATCAATCGCGGGAAATGGATCAAATGGGAATTCCGTGATTGATTTACGAAGACAAGTGTAACACAATTTTTGAATTTGTAATAGTCATGGGTAGCGTTTTTGCGATGTAAATGTTTGGTACTATGCCCAACCGTAACATTAGACGACTATGCATAGAAAATTTTACCTGAATAATTGAATAAGAATTATTGAAGCTCTTGTTGCAATCAAAGGGGGATATTAAAGAATGGCTATTCTTGGTCTGCCTAAAAGTGAAAAATTCATGCAGGTCCTTTAAGAACAAGTTCCAAGGAAAAGAAAATGTCGTTATTACTTTTCCGAAAAATGATGGGATAGTTGTTAAAAGTAAATGCAGACGTGTGAATGAGTTGAAATTAGAGTGACACAGTATTGTTGACGAAACAATAAAAAGTTACAGGTAGCTTACTTAGCTTATATGTAAATCCGCCACTGGAACTATTTAAAAATTGTCTGCATTCGTAATAATACAAAATACAGTGTCCTAACGAACAGGGATGATTCCTCACCAAAAAAATAAGGGTCTATAACCTTTAAATATGTTATAGAAAATAAGATTCTAATATATAACTTTTTTCCTGTTCATATTACCGCCACTCAATTTCAGCATTTACGATTTTTGAGATATTCACAGAAACAATTTCGATATTCTCAAGTTGAGTTTTAAAGGACAGATCTTCAAACTCATTTTTCTTGAAAATTAAGTTTCACGCACAAAAAAAGTCACGCACAAAAGTCACAAAGAGGATCGAAGTCTTAAAAACTTTTCTTAAATTAATTTTTTTCAATTCTTTTGCGAAAAATTCAACCAGATCGTCAGCTTCAGCAATGATTTTTATCCAACAAAAACATTTAAGTGATTTAGTTCAGATGGGACACCTCATATTCCTATATGAGGATGCGATTTGCTTTTCCTATGGGATTTACAATAAACGACAATAGAAGTCTGCAACTATTATCTAAAATCTATTTGTTTTTCTTTCAGCTTACTCTAACGAGGCAAATTCCGAAGTCCATAGGTCGAGGATTAAGCAAATCGCTACACAGATAACTTACACAGGATTTCACCCTTTCCCACTTTCCCCCGGCTCGCATAAATAATCTCCTCCGCTTTAACGTCCAACAGCACTCCAAAAATTTCTAGCTAATTACTGTAGAATGCCATTAAAGCCCGAAGCTCTCGAACTGTATGGGTCTACCTCGCACCAGTCTCGCGTCAGCAAACTTTGAGCGAATCCATTGAAAAGGTGTGTGTTCGAAAATTGACTCTAACTCGAAGGTTGACTATCTGAACCGCGATTGAGAATTAACGAAACAGAATATGCACTTTCAATCGGCATTTGAAATACAGTACTGTTCAATTAGAGACTCGCAAATCGGAAGCGCCTGTGGGAATTGCGGAACTGTTTCACACAGAGATGGTAATATTTGGACTAATATTTTACAAGCTGTGTAAAAGACAGAAATGTATTGACAAGCGCAATTTATAACGGAATGCGGGCACCAACTATTTTCCCTGTTTAATGTTTTCCGTTTTTGTTATCAAAGAAATCTCAAAAATATTTTATTCGTAAAGAATTAATATTCCATAGACGATTTTGTCATTATCAAATGTTTCTAACGTTACAAATATCTGCTTGATACTGCGATCCTCTTAGAATTTTTTCTCAATTTCGACTATTTTGATAAGACAAAAACGGAGCATCAGCCCTTGAACTGTCCTTCAACCGGTTCCAGACGCCTCGGTCAACGTTGGCACACGCTGGGAAACGTTGCACTTCGCAACGTCTGTACGCGAATTTTATGCAACGATTCACAGCCAACGCTGGCACTGCCCGCATTCACTCACCGAGTTGAGTAGGACTAAGCACATCAAAAGAAACAAACGTCGATTAATCGTTATTGGTTTCCTCATTAACGTTGATATGGTAGACGAAATATCGTGTAGATATCGTCCGTGTGATGCTGGCACTCCATTCCAACGGAGGCGAATGCTTACTAACCAACTAACCGCTAGAGAAACGGAAACGGGAATCTTGACCTCTAGGAACTCGTCGCTGGACATGAATTGCAACTTTTCGACGAGGAAATGTATTCGAATAACGCCCAACATCTACACCCATTTTCATCCAGAAAACCTCGGAAATCCTGCGAAACCATTTTCACGAAAATGAAACAAGATGCGGGAAAACTCGGAATAGCCGAAAGCGTCAACCACCCACGCCGGAGCCACCCTAGGCTAGCAAATAGGAGATGTGCGGTGGACACGCCACCAGAATCTACGCAGGGTCCGAATTGAACATTTAACAGGGGCACCTTGAAATTATTATACTCGGGGCTCGTCGGTTCTCAGCTCCGTTTGTTCGATCCGGCATTGAACATTCTCTGGTAAAACGCAAACGGTCCAGGGGAAGCGGCTTCGAAAGTCTGAAGCAAGGGAGAGAGAACCGGGTTGCACCGCAGCACGGTTGCCCGGTTGCTTTCAGTCGTAGGATGCTGAAGGCACTGCGGTTGCCATGGCAACCCACCACCACCGCAGCCCGATGTAATTATTTGAAAAACGCCCCCCGCAGCCCCATCTCTCCGCCCGCCCACCGTCGGGGGCTGCTAGTACAGGACGATGCAAAAGTGGCCGCAGTCTTTTGCATCCGGGGCCAATCGAAGATATCGTCGCGTCGCTTATCTTCCTTATCAAGTCGCTCGAAATCGAGGAAGAGACACGTGAGTTATTTAAGAAGTTCGCAGAACGAAAAACGTGCGAAATGTGCTCGCGGAGTATTTCATCCACTAAATTCTTATCAATACGAAGGATACGTTACATAACACTTTTATTTATTTAAATTTGTTGGTAAAATAGCCCCTTAATATATCTGCAAAAGGAAAGAAGGAAATTTGATTGGTTGCATTACTGGTTTACGATATGATTAATGAATCTTGAATTTATGAGTGGATCGTTTGAAACAGTCTAGAGGCTGATATACATGGTAGGTATTACGCAGCATAATGTTGGTGATACTGTTCAATTGGCCATAAAGTAGGTAGTGAGATTTAATGAAGAAGGAGGTGCGACTTCTGAGATCTCCAGATGACATATGAAGCTTAAATGAAGACAAAACTGCAATATTATTAATAACTTCACAAGCGAATAAAATCACATGCTTCTTTTGCAGAGCTAGGTAAAATTAAAAAAAAATATTTGAATTACTATTTAAAATAGCAAGTTTTATGTGCTTCGAATGAAATAACATTTCAAGTAGAACGTGAGATTTTGACAAATAAAATATTTTAATTTTTATAAACTTCATTACAAAATACAATATTTAAACTGCGAATTACTAGAAGTATTTAAACTACTTTTTTTTAAGTATATTAAGAAGAAGTAATATTAGTCTGTAAGTGTAAAAAATAATTATGTTAAATTAATTTTATTCCACAAAGTTGAAAATTTCAACACAGCGTTTATTTAAATGATATTTGATCCTTAAAATAAAAAAAAAATAAAGAAAATATTAGATTTCAAATATAAATCTTATAATCAATATGTCAAATATTCTTAAAATACAATAAGACATTTAACTAAACTAAAATATTTTAGTTTTAAAAACACAAGTTTTGGTCTAAAATAAAATAAATTATTTACTATTTACTATTTGAAATAAAATATTTTCCACAGATCTGCTTTTTTGCAGTGACGTTAGGTTAGCTTTTAAAAAAATGAATGGCTTTATGACATAAACGTAATGGCTTTATGATATAAACGTAAAATAACTTAAATAATAGCTTACCAACAGAAAGAACCTATCGTGTGCATTATTGAATATAATGTCTTTTAAACAGTGCATGCATGACTTGCACCAGAAAAATGTCATGTAATGGGGAAAGTCTGTTTTTTAAATTCACAATGACATATTAATAATAAAGATTATTATCAGACTACGCATGTTTATATAAATTCATAATATTTCTAAAAACGGAGATCAGTAACTAAAACTTGAATAAAAGTATGTATATCTCATCCACAGTTTAAATATACATCAAAATTGATTAAAGAAACGCACTAAGGTTAAAGAAGAAATTTAAGAAGTCATTTCAATGTGACACTTTCAACAATTCAAATTTCCTTATGGTGACAAATCTCATAAGCAGCCGAGCACTACGAGAAAGCTGAAGCATTTTGTACTGATTGTGAGCTCAAATTGCATTAGTTACTACAGGGAAAATTTGAAAATGTAGCCTACCGATTGATTTGAACTTTTAACCAACTATTTTGTATACTAATGACTTTGATTAGAACTAAAATTATATTTTTATGTGAAATTTATCATAAACTATTAATATACATCATAAAAAAATTAATTTTAATACTTCAAACAAAGCTTTGTATTTTTAAAAAATATCTTAATAACTCCCGAAAATTCTTATCAATTCTTATCAATCTGAATTCCCTAATTTAAAACATTCCTACTACATCATTTCATTCAATAACATCTTTATTACTGCTGATAACTATAGTTTTTTTTATTTTTTATTTTTTTTAACTAATTTTCCACATCATAGCGTCGTTAAAGTCTACAATTATAGAAATTAAAAGTGAATTTCAATTTTAAAAAACAAGCATAATCCTTCAAAAATTGTTTTCTTATTTCTTTCTCTAAAATTTACTTTTAAACCTGATTTGCCATATTCATTGCTTTTCCGTTATTTTACCTCCATCTTTCCATTAAAACGTGTGCGTTGCAATCCTCATGGTAGGAAATTCGATACCATTTGATTATATTAAATTCTGAAAAGCATTACTCGATGGAACAAATGTAAAATGATATTCGAAATATTTCTAACAATTGAAATTACCACTGATCTATATGTACGCCTCTCGACAACAAACTAAATCTATAATTCTGTTTCCACCAAAATGTGAAAGCTTTGACAAAGCAAGAGGAACGCGAACTCTTGGACAACGCTTTTAACAAACAATTGAAGCAAACAATACTGTTAACAAACTTCGCGCCAACGCAATTTAAAATGTCACGCCGATCGACAGTAAAATTGTGACTAAACATAAATTGAAAAAGGACTAAATTTTCATGTCAAGCATGCAAACCATACAGACATTCGAAAAGTGCAACAACATTGGAGGTCCACGAGGAAGTGTTGAATCATCGTCGATTAAGTCTAAGAACAATTCTCCTCCTGACATTCGAAGTTAGTTAGTATACAGTGTGGGGCAATAACTATTACACCTCAGATATCTCGGAAACTATAAGTTTCACAGAAATATTTACTGAAATAAAATTGCACAGTACGAAGGGGGCCATCCGGTGGCGATAATAGTTTTTTTGCAGGTGGAGGTAGGTACTTCGGACATTTGAAGGTCACCTCCATTTTTTTAAATGGATCGGTATGTTTTTGCTTCCGTATCATGATAGAGGATCTTAAAACGAGTTCAACGACCTATTACATAAGGTCACTGATGGTCATAGAAAGTAGAGAAAGGCGATTCATTTACTACCAAAACCGTAAGTATTATCGCTTTTCTCTACTTTCTATGACCTTCAATGACCTATATAATAGATCGTTGAACTCGTTTTAAGATCCTCTATCATGATACGGAAGCAAAAACATACCGATCCATTTAAAAAAATGGAAGTGACCTTCAAATGTCCGAAATACCTCCACCTGCAAAAAAACTATTATCGCCACCGGATGGCCCCCTTCTTACTGTGCAATTTTGTTTCAGCAAATATTTCTGTGAAACTTATAGTTTCCGAGATATCTGAGGTGCTAATAGTTATTGCCCCACCCTGTATACAACTTACACTGCGACAAGTCTCATGTATTAATATTCATGCGTCTTGAAAAGAGCAGAGTTTTTTAAGTCGTCGGGTATTCGAGTCGGATATTTCTAGGGGGAGAACTACACAGTAGGGTGAGCGAAGGGTGGTCGAAGAACGCGAGGGACAATTACGTCGGCTGATAAATGCCAGTTGCGAACAATAACGCGTACAATGTTTCTCCTTTGAGGGAAACATAGACATGAAGTGCTGAACCTCAATGAATAATCGTAATATTATTAGGTGTAGCAATGAATTCTTTTCAACGAATTTCCTCACACAATTAGAATAAGTAATTTGATCTTGGATAAAATCAAAGCTTTTGAAAGCTAGCCGCATGCTGATTTCGAATCAATCTACTGACTACAAATCTATTTGTGTCAACTGTACTTGGCGAATATTGACAACTTGTCGATTATTTTACTTCTACACCCCCGCACGTGGTCTACTGCATAAAGAACAATGTGTTTGTGAGAGTGTAGAAGTAAAACAATTGACAAGTTGTCAACAATTGACAACCGATAAGCGCAACTGACGTAGCTAGATTTGGTGTACTATAAACTGAATGCGTGTTCCAGAAAGCTGAACAGATTCTGATATAATTGCTAGTTAACTGATACAAATATGTTATAACTGTCACAACTGTCATAAATGTATTTTTGATCAGGTTGATATATGAAAATAAAAGTTCTCATTGTTACTACATAATTAACTGTTCAGATGTTAAAAATACCAAAATGAAAATCAAAGACAAGAGTTTGGCATTTCTTCGACAGACATGAAAGTATTGAAACAATGCCTTATCAAAATGAAACATTTTTTCAAAACACTAAGAACTATTCAATAACACATTTACAGTATTTTATAATATAAAGCTAATACTTACGTTAAATTTCCCGTAGTTTCTACTTTATCAATAGACTGCGGATTTTTATGCAAAATAAAATCTTCACAACCACAAATGAAGAATTGTAACTTGAATAACAGTACGTTTAATTTTCTAAACATTCTAAGTTAGGTTGTATTTTTGATGTTCATTATATTTTGACATGTGTTAACAGTCTTGTAGATTTTCTGCATACTTCGTATCCACATAAATGCATAAAATCCGCAGTCTATTTATCACACTTTATTTTACTTCAATTTCAATTTGCAAAATACGTTCAGATCTCTCATTAATATATGGACACCGTATATTTTCGAGTTTATCGATCTGTATCTGCGCATGCAGCAAAAATATTCGTGCAGCTGTTATTTATTATGCTATGCTACTTGCTATAAATGAGAGAAATATACACAATATGTAATTTTATAATTGTGATACTTTATTGTAGAATAAAGTTCAAATAAAACTGTGTCCAGATTTTGTATCACGAAAACATTAAACGTATAATGTTAAAATAACAATTAATTATAAAATATTAATACCATATGAGGTATTTATTTTATTACGTAGTATATGTGATAGATATTAAAACGATAAACATAACATTTTTTTAATTATACTTAATACGAATACATTATCATTTCTTTGTAGAGTTTTACTTTTTATTTGCAATTTATGTCCGTGCCATAAATTTTTTGTTCCACTTTGGCAAAATATCGCGGAACATCGGCGATCCATGTGCCACTCAACGCGTTAAAAAATATCTGAAAGGATGGAGATTCTTCAATCAGAATCGAAAGGTACGTTACTCTAAAATGTATTCTACAAGCGACCAGTTCGCATCATTTCTGACCTCTCTCATCGGTAGTAAATTTCATCCGAGTTTCGACTCGGCGTTCTATCAAACTTTTACTCGCTCGTTTTGCCAAACATTTCGTCAATAATCGGTCCCCTCTTTCAACGGAATCGCGGAGGCTTTTACGACAACGGACGCAGACTAAACGAGGCCAGCTTTTAGGAATGCAAAGTGCCAGGTATTTTTCAAGGCGTTCGCCCCGCGTTGGTTCCCGGAACGTTCGACGTTAGGTTTCAACGTGATGGAAAGGAACGACGGGCAATTTGCCCCGCAATAACGGAATGACGTACCGCGATTAAAATGCTGGCAATTAAAGAACGGCCGAGAGAAATGGCCGACGCGCGGGTAGCAAGATTTTAAGTGGTCGCGGTTCGTAGACGCGGGCACCGCGGTCGCCTGATAAAACTGGTAGGTGCAAGATAATAATGCGCGCCCAGTCCGAGCGCTATCGCCCGTATATATCTCGGAGCGAGTTAATGAATTCGTAACGCGTGCCCCCGAGATCGCCACGCACCAATAACGCGTGAAACCGTCTTCCGGAAACGCTTATCTCTATGGGATCAATTAAACTGTTGGGGCAGGCCTTCGAACGAGAGAAATTTGTCAAGGCGATCTCTTACAGGGTTATATGCACCCAAATGAGGGAAAAAACAAGATACATTTTTTTTAACATTTGATAAGATTCAGGAAAAATTTGTATAAGCTTCCGAAAATACCGTTGCAATATCTCCAGCGTTATTCCGTTTTGAATAAGTTCAGATGGGATAAGCATGGGGCAGATTATGTTATTGTACAGGGTGTCCTGGGATTTAATGTACAAACTTTGTCAGCGTATTCTATAGATTAAAATAGAACTCTACATGACTAGACATGTCATATGCCAGAGACCAAACGTTATTCTGATAGGAGCCATATTTTCTACTAGATCTATATTTTATGTATATATAAGAGTTAATATTTTTTCTTTCATCAATTAATTATTAATCATTTGCGGGCATAGAGAGTAGAAGCTTTGCGATCTTGTAATTCGGACTCTAATTTTTTAAAATTCTTTACAATTCGTTTCACATGTTATAATTACGTTTCCAATTAATTCCTTTAGATGTTTATATTAGATAAATTTCATGACCGAATACAGGATGGGGCTGAAATCGTAGTACAATCAGACGGAGGGTGATTCTACCTGAAGAAATAAGAGAAATATTTGCTTTAATGTTTTTTGTCCGATGTGAGGCTTCGTTTTCGAAAAAATCGATTTTAAACAATGATCTACGCAATATAATTATTCTATGACATACGTTGCATCGTATAGTAATTTAAGTAATTCTTATTAAATTATTTATATTATTTCTCCCATTTCAATTTTACGAATCTCTATCTTCAACTCTTCAAATCTCAATATTCAACATTTCAAATAACCAATTTTCAAATCTTAATTTTCTAATTTTAATTCTAGAATTTTTAAAACTTGACATTTTCAAATTTCAAACCTAATATCTTCAAATTTCCAACTTGAAACCTTTAAATTTTCAATTTTAACTCTTTAAATCTTCCGTTTTAAATATTCAAATCTTTAATTCCAACTATCAAACTTTTTAATCACTTTAACTCCTGATAATTTCAATTTAAAATCTTTAATTTTATATCTGCAAATCTCTAATTTAAAACCTTCAAATCTTCAATTTAAATCTTCAAATTTTTCGCTTCAAATCTTTAAATCTTCAATTTTAACTTTTTAAATATTAAAACCCCAAAGCTGCCAATCTCTAACTTCATGTTTTTAAATCTCGAACTTCAAGTGTTTAAATCTGTAACTTCAAGTTTTCAAATCTTCAACTCTAACTTTTTAAATCTCCTCAATTATCCTTAATTATTATTATTAATCCTTAATTTTTAAAACCTTAATGTTTCTCATTTCAGTTTTAGGAATCTCCAAATATCAAACATGAAATCTTCAAATTTCTAAACTAAAATCTTGAAGATCTCCAAATTTCCAAATTTAACTCTTCATAATTTGTTCAACTTCGAACTTTTAAATCTCTAATTTCAACTATTTGAATTTTCAAATTGATAAGACATTTACTATAGATATTATACTGCATAATAAATTCTTCAGTGATTCGTATTAAATTACTCATATTATAGAAGAAATGCACAATCAGGTTGCTTAAAATACTAGGTATTTAAAATGAGGAATTCTTAGAGTTCCAAAAATGAAAAAGCGATTTTCTTGAAAACCGCTTTTCGTGCGAAAAAATATTATGTTAAACTTTTGTTTTATTTTTGCTCGTAGAATCATACCCGGACCGGTTGCACTATGATTTCCATCCTACTGTATGCACAAAGATGTGTCACGCTGCATTCTTTACGTATTCATACTTTATTTTAGAGGCACAACAGTGACGAGTGTATCACATTCCACTTTTATTCAATACATAATTAAAATCTATAACACTTATTACAATTTGATTAATGGGAGTCATATTAAGTGTCTGTAAGAGCCACGTTTAGCCCACGAGCAACAATTTGGTAACCGTTGTCATATAAAACTAACAGTAATTACACCAAATAAATTAATCACAAAAATCAAAATTGGTTGAAAGAAATGGAACAAAATTCCCATGATATTCAATGTTGAGTCAATTCAATAGTATATTTATGTTTTTCTTCCATTTTCAGGTAGATCTAAGAAAGTATAAAAGAACCTCAAAAAGTTGCAAAAATATCTCTGCTCCATTTTTGAGGAATTACCAGAAACCTCAAAATTCTGGTGATATAGATGAGTCGATTAAATAAACTGAACTTTTCCTAGAAAAAAAACTCATCAGGAGAAATGTTCAGAAATTTATAACATTTTATTTTTTTGTAAAGCTGGGAAGATTCATGTTGGAACTGTTTTATATGCCTGCCTTTGCATCTAAAAAAAACTTGTATTCAAACGCGTGAAAGATTCTTTGTAATGTTTCCTCGTCAGTGGAATTGTTCAAGAAGAAAAATAAACCAAAATATAAAATCTGGGAATCTTCCTAATAAAAATGAGACCAAGCAGTGCGTTATTCAAGTCAAAGGATGAAAAGTGCGAGATCGTTCTTAATGCCGAGTGTACGCTTGTCGCAACCCCTTCTGCCTCCCTCTTGTGTCTACCTGAATGCTCGAGGGTGTATGCACCACAACCGTGGTAGTCAAAAATCGTGAACACAGAGATATCCGAGGGATTTGCCGTGGGTGAAACGCGGGAGGCAAGATTAAAAAGGGCACAATCCGAACCACGAAGTTTTCACGACGTTGCGTATGATTACCGTGTAACGATTCCAATTAAAATTCTAAGTTAAAATGAAATATCAGGGAAAATTATGCGCGATGGCAAAGGGCGGGGTGTAATTTTACAGTTTGATGGTTGTGACAAAAGAATGAAAATATAACGAGGGAAACTTATCAATTTAATTGCTTCATTGATTCCGGCCTGTGTCGGGCGAGTGTGGCGCAACATCATTATTTTTAATGCGACCGTCTAGTGGCCATAAATAATGAGGGGAGGTGTTTGTTTAAAATTGCATTCGTCGAGATTATTCGGTCGTTATGGAATAACGTGTAAAAATGGATGTCGCTCGTGACGCGACGCGGGTAAAAAATCGAGGAGAAAATTTATCTCTCTCCGGATCGCCACAGCGCTAATAAATGACGCATCGTTAATATTTTGATGTTGTACAGTGTACAGTTTCCACGGGTGAAACAAACCTCGACAAGAGAACAGCGGAGATGGTTTCGACTCGACGACGTCTAAACTGGTCTACTTTTCGCGATTATTGGAAGCGGCGCGTTCCTAAATCGTCATTCCGTGAAAGCGTAAGTGGAAGAAGGGGTTGGAGAACGTTCGCAAACTCCAGAAGCGCTCACGTGGCCCGCAATTACAACGGTACATCCAATTACCGACGTGTTAACGAATCCCGAGTGAAATCAGCGCCAGTAGGACGGACAGAATCGGTCCCCTCGATCGACAGTCGGAAGAGATTCTTTCCTTTCTAAAGGTGCCTACTGACGAGTTCGAGACGCTTTCGAGTCGGCTGAAGCACGGGTCAACATTGCGAATCACTTGAAGTTTAAAATGAGGAATCATTTGTAAAAGAAAAAAAAGAAATAAATGTTACATTAATTGGTACAAATACTGCTCAACTTTTAAAACATATCAGTAGCATTTTATTACTTAAAAAGAAAAATGTGAATCTAATTATAATAAACGTTTATCGAAAACTATGGACCAGGATACAAAATTTTTTTCAGGCACGAAATTATTAAAACAGTATGAATCCTTTACCATGTAAATGGATTTGTTTTTGTTACAAATTTAATTAATAACACTGAATGTAATTACAAATAAACTACGACTTTTTCAATTCGTACAGAAAAGAGTACAAGCTTGATATTGATATTACAATATGCCAACACACACAGTTTCAAGAGTATGTATATGGAGTTACATTGTATATTTTAAGACTTCTATCTATATACTTAACTGTATTAAAATGTAAATAAAATTACTTCATTAATCACTCTACTTTTACTTAATTGTATTAATCATTTCAAAAGTAGGAATTATAAAATATGAATGTGAAGATGATAATTTATAGTTGTTGCATTTGCACTCTGATCCTTAATAATCCTTAATTGTACCTGTTCGCTACAATATTAGCATTCTTTCTGCAGCAAAACATGTGGTCGAGAACTCAATGTCTGGTAAAAGTACATATCATAAACACGTAAGTAGGATTCACCCAACGGACAACTGGCAATTCGTGTTTACCTGACTCCTTGGGATTTCACTAATTTATGACTTCCTACTACACCGTCTGACCTCATGTGCCACATCCTTGAATTGGTCTCAGCAGACGCTACTGCATAATAAATAAAAAAATATAGGGTTCCATAAAAAAGCTGGACCTTGAAATCTCTCCCACTACTCCACCCACAGAAAAATTATTTATACTACACAATGTCCCCTTGACCTACAGAAAAACTATTTATACTACATAATGTTTCCCTCAACGTGCAGAAAATTTATTTATACTACTTAATATTTCCCTTATCTATTCACAAGTGAAGATATTTATTCGAATTATTTAACTCGATAATTTAAATATTTTTATTTTTTGAAAACACTCTAAACAACTGCTTTAATAGTTTAAAAATTACTACCCTAAAGGTCTTTTTTCATTTTGGCATGGAATATATGCGAACGTTCTCAATTAACACTTTACCTGCCTCAACAAAATTTTCTATTTTTTGTTAGGATCTTAATAAGCGTTCTACAATTGTATTATTACAACAATCGATTTTAATTTTATGTTCCTTTTTTCTTATACAAAAACAATAATGCACTTTTAGAGAAATTATATTTTTATTATCCAGGTTTTCAATTCATTAATGCATTAACATAAATATAAGTATACAGTCAGACTTTAAGTAAAATGTGAATTATAATTTAACAACGATCAACGAATTATTACCATTTTATGTTACAAATATCGAGACAGTTAATCCTTTCCAAGTCAGTGGTTGTTGACTGTCATCATATTTTCGTAGTCAAATTATAAGTAGACTAATTATAATTGAATATAACTAAGAAAAGACTGGGGAAAATTAAACTTATATCTTTTTCATTTTCAAATTTCAATTTTTAAGGGTTAATCGAGGTTTTACTAATAGTTAGAATATTGACTATTTACATCTAGTTTGAAAAATATGTTTCATCATTTTGCATATTTGCAATAATAATGTAGTTAAGCAAGTTAATGCTCAAATCTTTTATCCTAATTTCAGCTTAGAAGTAAAAATACTGCATAAATTTTTTCAAATTTCATCAAAGGTTTTTATTTAGTTACAAGTTGTACACCAATCTTTAAAAAATCTAAAATGTACTTCCTAAAAAAAATATGGATGTTTTGAAACATTTCTTATGCAGTTTTATGCATACTTTTGTTTAAACTTTTTCCTCTATCTCTGACGGTTCTAGAATTATATTATACAAGAATGAGAAATTCGCATTTTTTTCAAAATGTGATTTTAAACTTTTGAACAACTTTTTCCTATACATATGATCATCGCTCTGTCTTAGTTTTCGAGTTACACACAAACAAAAGTTTCGGTAATTATTCGGAATAGGGGCGACCTCACCGATTTTAATGACCTTGAAATATGTTGTCATTCTAAACAACTTTTCCCTATACATGTTACCGCCACTCGGCTTTAGTTTCCGAAATATTCGCAAAAGTGTTTAAATATTTTAAAAAGTGATAGGAATAGGTCTGGATTAGATTCCTTAACGAAAAGGGGGTTTGGGGGAGGGGCGGCTGCGGTCAAAATCGGTGAGGATGTAGCTTTTCTACAAGTTTACCAAGATTCCTAATTTTTCTTAAAATTAAGACTCTTGTTAATAGAAATGAAGGACCACAGAAGAGTCGATCTAAAAATCTGAACGTACGACGGGAAACGTGGGGAAAAAGAATTGCTCTGAAACTCGCGAGTCGCAGGATCGACGAGCCATTGCTAGCGCGGCATCTCAAGCAACGTGACGAGGGTCCACGACGGAGGGAGACCGCGAACGGGAAGGTGGTCCGAACAGAAGACGAGGCAAGAGGGAAAGAGAGGGCGAGCGAGGTCCGTGGCGATGCTCACTTGTTGCTCGCTCGACTAATTGCCAAGTAATTGGCCCCGTACCCCCGCTCGTATAAAGTTTGCTTCATTGTCTTTAATAACGCCGTGACCTGCGCTAATGGCTCACGTCGCATTCGTCGGCGAAGGTAGATGGCAAGGGGGGTCGGCCGCTTTCGACGAGGAAGAATCGAGTAGCTGATGGTCGCGAAGAAAGAACCGGAAATTGCCGAAGAAATGGAAAACGGCCGGGAAATGCGTACACCCTGGACGAAATAATGAATGCCCCCCTGAAATTCGAGCCGCGCGCGTTCCTCCCCCGCCACGGCTGCTTAATTATTTCACCGTTCACTTTGATTTAGCGATCCACGAAGCGGGGTTTGCATTGTACTACGAAGCACGATCCGACTGATTGTGAGTATACTCGAACGCACGTGGCAGTGCTAATTTGACCAATTGCGAATCCCGGGGTGAAGGCTTAGGACCAACCGTGAATGATACCAACGGTGGCAACTACTTCAAGCGTTAAATTTGTTTTGTTTCTTAAGGTGGGATTCCATTGAGGCAACTTTTAGGCTACATGTGGCATACTGCAGTGGTGCATGCTGTGCGAAGTCTTTCAACCGAAGCAACAAGAAACGACATGGAGCATGCGTAATCTTTTTTCTTCATCTTTTTCTACAGGTTCCAGTGAGGCAAACGATGTTGCACGGATCCGACAGTCGATGCTTCATGTATCGTACGACGTGTCGCTTGCTACATGTCGTCTTGTGTTGCCTCAATGAAATTCCGGCTTTAGAGAAACTCGGTGGAATTATGCAGCTTGAAATGCAGATGATTATTTTTGGGCGCATGTGGATAATAGTTAGCGAAATATTTAACGTTCAATGTTCTAGAACAGCGGTTCTCAACCTTTTTTTCCCGCGTACCACAGAAGCAATGTATGATCAAGTCACGTACCACTTTGTATATTTTTGACTGACAAATGTTCCACAAGTACATATAAAGGAGTATCTCTCAGGCTTTGAACTATGGGTAAAAATAAGGAGAAATAAAAAGGAATCAGATGTAATTCATTTCATATATTGAAAATGCAAATTATCTTTTACTCAGACATGTTAAACGAAACTGTTAAGTAAAAACTTGATAGTTAATAGACAGACTTTTAGTACTTTGTACATTCTTCTAATTCTTTTGCAAAGCTATATAATTTTTCAATTTGATATAATTTCACGTACCACCTGCGAAGATTCTACGTATCGCCTCTGGTACGCGTACCATAGGTTGAAAACCGCTGTTCTAGAAGCACCAAGTTCTTCTAAGGATACTACGAACAAACTTTCTTTATAAAAGAGTGAAGGAATTTTTGAATTTACATCTTAAAGAGTCAGTAGAAAGGTGTCAAACTATCAGTTATTTAAAAAACTATTAACCTGAGAATTTTTAACTACCTGGACAAAATTTTTCATTTGAAATTTTATTTCCAATAATAAGTAATTCAAAAATAATTGCGTGCATAAATCAAAATGAAATACATTTTCTATAGAAGAATAATGATTTTCATTATGTTTCTAGGAAAACTTTTAGATAAATATGTTCAAATAAAGATATACAAAATATGAAAAATAAAATTATTGATAAAATATTTCGAAGACAAGATATAATGTTATTCAAGTTCAAATTCCTTGTCTCTGACTATAAAAATACCAATTTGCATAAGCGTTTTTAGTGTCCTCATAAGTTCTCTTCCCTCCACTTTGTTATCTATCATCGTATATACTTATATTTGAGATTATTGATCTTTTCGATTTATTTTATGTAGAATCACTCCCTTTGCGGTTGTACTACCAGTTACCGACCACCCTGTATAACTAAAAAAAAGTGTAACTCGCCATTTTAAAACATAAAGTTGTCTATGAAATCCCTTAAGTTTTGTTTCTTTAAAAAATACCAAAAAATTTATATTTTCGACCAAAAAAAAAGTAATCCCCCCTTAACGTTTTCCATTTAGAAGAAACTGATTACTTGTTTGTTACGAATTCCTTTATATAATGCAATTTTGGTAATTTTTGTCCATATCTCTGAAAGTGAAGAAAATATACCAGGTGGTCAAGGTTAATACAGGACCACCCTGTATTGTCCGTGGGGTCGCGTGTGCTGGAATATCTTCGCCCGAAGCGTTACTCTCGTTAAGGAAATTCTCGTACGCGTCGTAACACTTCGGGTGATGTCGCATGCGTGTTAATTAGACGGGGAGGCCAATCGAGGGGTTAGCCTGCGGGGAAATGGTCGCAGGTGAAGTGTATAACCATGGCGAACGCGTTGACCCCCGTAACGAGCGTTAGCATTGAGTTAAAAATTATGGTGATGATCCTGGACAAGGATCAGTAACGGGAAATTTCTTTTTAAATCTGGAGCCGCGATTGTTGCACGAAGTGAGTTTAATATTGAGTCCAAAGCGTATCGTTTACGACAGAATTTCGATTAACTGACTTTATGTTTAATTCAAAACTGAGTCTTGATGGAGAATATTTTTTTTTTTTTTAGTAAACTACTATTTTCACTTTATCATTAAAATTTACTTGAAGTTCTTGTATTTTTATTATTGATTATATCGAATAATTATAACAGAGAATCAGGGAATGAAGGACTACTGTATTTCAAGAAATAATAAATAGATTATAGCCTAAACATAATGCTAATCTAAAACAAACACATTGCTACTAATAAGGGAACTTTCTCAAGTATTTGTTGTAAACAAGATTGTTCGACTATCCAAATACCCGTCCAGCGCATACAACAAATAATTATTCGTTGAGCAGCATCTCGCAAATATTATTTTATGTATTATGTAACATTAATCCAACGCAAATATCTGTACATCCAAACCAAATGTTGATGGACTAAGTGGCTAAATGGTGGATTGGTCAAAGGAAATGAACGTAAAGTCGATTTATAGGAATAACAAGTGAAGCACTGTGGGAAGAAGACGGTAGACTTTGCAGCCGTCTTGAATAACATTATCAGTGATGTCACCTACTTCGTGTGAAAGGGAAATTGAAAATATAATAATTAAATCACGCGTGTTTTAAATTAATGGTGAGCATGTATTGCATCTTTAATAGAGTTTAAAGTATTTTTAAATTATATAGGATGTGCCATAATGTGCGAGATCCGCTTCAATAACGCACAAGAGACACGAGAGCAAAGAAAAAGAATTTTATCAAGATCGGGAAATATCTAGAAGATGTAAAACTTTTGTTATAGGGTAAACACGCCAATAGATGCACAGTGCCCAGTACATAGATGGACAGATTTTAAATTAATCGATAATTATGGTAAAAACTAGAATTTTAATTTCTATTATTGTTTCTTTATTTTGTAAAGAAATCGTTTGTTATGTTAGAAATTGTTTTCGAATGCGCAAAAATATATCATAATACTGTCCATTTACTGGTGATTCAGGTTATGAGTAGAATTCAAATCTATACATTTCTTTTGTGCAAAAAGTTTGAAGTTTATTTGTAAAACAAATATTTCTAAGCAAAACCTTAATACAAATGTCGAAATCAGCTAAGCCGTCCATCTACTGGCTTGCTTACCTAAATACAAAAATAGGCTACAACTTTGAAACAAAGTCAATTAAAAACATGTTTAAGTAAACTTCTTTCATTGCTTTTTTGTCCTCTCCTAAAGTGAGTGCTACATGTTTTGATGCAGCCTGTATGCATCTCTTAAGCTTTAATATGCGAGATCAATAAAAACACGGCACATTCAATAACCAGAAAATAATTACACCTATACACATATTTCTCTTTTCTCTAGTATTCAACAAGATTTTATTCCGATAATTACAACTCCTCCATACTTTATTCTTCCGAATGAAGAGTAATTTTAGTTTTTTTTTCTAATTCGAACCAGCATTTTAAAGATACAAAACTACGAAAGACAGCCATGCTTTACCCTATAACTCCTACGGCCTACGCCAAGCCCGAGGTCATACTAGTCGTTAATGGTATACCGAAGTGAATTACCGCACTCTCGCGATAGAAAAGTGAACTAAAGGGATCTCATGTATTTCTTATGAGACATTTGTTCCAGAATTTCGGACACAATAATAAACAAAACCCATAATAATTACGATATTCTTGTTCGAGAGAAAAAGTCCCAAATGCAGTACAGAGTCCTTTTTAAGGAAAGTGCCTAGAAAAAAATTTCTTTTATAAAAACATTTACGTTTATTTTTTATAAAATTTTGAAAGCGAAATTGCATAATCGGGCTCTGTACTGCACTCCGCTTTTGCACAAAGGATAATTTAAAAAAGGAATCAGGGTGAAATATTGTTTCTTCGCTTCTACTTCTTGAAACCAAATATTGACGAAATCTGAGGTCTTTGTTTACAAACATGGTTGCGCTCTTATCGCGCCTTGTTATAAATAAGTTAAAACAGGGCCGACGTAAATTATGTAGACCTAGGGTGTATTCCTATATTTTATATTAAACGTAATTATTAAGTTCTAAATGTTTACAAAGCATTGATTGTTACTGTAATTATCATAGAGAACACTTTGCTAAGTCAATTGCTTCTTTATCAATAAAAGTTGTACATATATTATATATGTATTTTATTATGCGTACACGGGCCCCTAGATAAACTTGCTACGGCACTATCCTTTAACAACGTGACTGCCATAAAGTATTTACAACTCGTATAACAATCCAGTTTTTGCCGGAGCTTTTCAGCCCCACCACATGCGACGGTAATTCACTCCGGTATACCCTTAAACTTGCCTACAGAGTGCACCACAATTTGATCCACTCGCGATGATTGAAAGTCAAACAGAGGTCGATCTCCCTTCCGCTTCGCGCCTCGATCCCACTTCGCAACTGTGCTCGGTCCTTCGGATCCATGTGCACGACCCAAGTTCCGTGCATCTGTATCTTTTGACGGGCCGTACGGCGCGCGTTCGAAGCGGAAGCGGCAGCCTGGGCCAGGAACGAGGACAATCCGACTACGACCAGATGTGCGATTGTGCCGAGAATCGAGAATGACTCATTCCCTGCTGGCACACGAGAAGGGAGGAGGAAGGTAGCCGCGTTCCAGGGCTGATGCAGATGCACCATTACGGAAGCGACGGATCGTCGTTAATTGTTTCTAGGTGGTCTACGACGTATTTAACGGCGGAGAGAGTGGGTGACGGCGATGGCAAACCAGGAAAAGTCCCGAGAGCCGGGAACGATTGGACGGTATCTATTTCTAATGTTCGGCTCGAAGCACGATCCTAAAACGCCGCTCCGTCCACGGAGCCGTCATTTATCAACCGCGTATGCCCTACCGATTTTATTGAACGGAATTCCTTCGAGTCCGACGAGGAGATCGCGAAACGACATCGATAAATTAAATCGGCGAAACGAGACTGGAAAAAGCGTCGCTCGGGCTCGTCGTGGGCGTCCAGGAAAATAAACGTCCACGTCGAATATCCGTGCGTTGCGGCGACGCGGCTTTAGAATTACAGCTTAATACAACTGAACGCGAAATCTCGATGTACATATTATTCACGCATGACCGATTTCCACGTGGTCATCGATGCTACTTTGCTGACTACCCTGAAACCGATGATCACGTTAGAGTCCCGTTCCACATGGAAATCGTAAATACCCGGATAAGCGTTACGTTAAAAACTGATCTGCCCCGTTGCGCACGTGGGAAATTAAAATCGTTGGTTACGCCCGCGAGATTGGATCACTTTGGAAATTTAAATACATGATGTTAATTCTGTTTTAGCAAGGTGTGCTGCATCAAATTGGGGAAGATTATTTTTTTACTGGCACATCTTTAATTTTTATTTTATTTAGTATCAGTTGTCTTTTGGATATTTCGATGTTTGTAGACAGAAAATCGAGGAGTCTCTTGTATTCTAATTGTGAGACAAGAACATTCATTGGTATGATTATTTAATGAAAGTAGAAAAATTTACTGATTAGTGTATGAGAAAATTAGTTTAAAAAAAAATTCAAATGATCTTGAGCTCTCATTGAATAAAAAGTTTCTTGTCAATATTTTCTATTGCAATTAGGTTAGCTGTTATTCGAAACTTCTTTTTATCGAACTAATTATAACTACTGTAATTATATTAAGCAATATTTGAGTCTCAATAATAATCAGTTTTTATACCTACTTTTTAATTTTCTTAATTACTATGCATACCTATAATGTTAATGTTATAAACAAAAGAAACTTTTACCTCTAATGGAAGAATTTTTAAAACAGTGTTTTCTATTATTTTGGATTCTTTCACTCACAATTACCTTGTATTTTGTTTTAATATCAAAACGTTTGCAAACTGAAATATCAGAACGTGCGTTTTAAATATTTTGTAACACGTGTGCATAATTTCTAATCACGGTTACATCACATTTTGCTGATTTTCCAACAAATAATTATATTTATTTTATTGCTGATGCTACAGTTTCATTACTTTTTTTTGTATTTAACATTCTCTATAATCCTACGAAATGTGTATCGTATTCCAAATATACTAGTATACTAATATGTTTTTAATATATTGTGAACGTGTTAATCATGTTTTTACTAAATACTTTTAAATATACACATGAACACCACAACATAAAACAGGTTCGAATTAAATTTCAATTTCTAATAACGGCTGAAAATTGGAATTCGCAACAGCAAATCGTAAAGAATATCAAAAAAAACATATTCCATAATTCAACAATGAACTTGACATTACTGCTATCAATATTCCCTTTACCTAAAAATTTCTAAAACAAAAATTCACTTACAACAATTATAAATTCAGAGTAAGTCCAAAATATCGACACCTAAAAACTACCATAGTTCCAACACCAGTTCTTACAGTAACGGAATCAGTTATTAAGTTAACAACATTGAAAGACCTGGATTGACAGAATTTCATAAAATTCGAGCACTCAGTGCCTCCAAGAACTAAAGTAGAAAAAGGAAAAGAAAAAGTACGCGATAAAAAGAAATCGTAAGTTTGAAATCAGCTGTAACAACTTGGATCGAGTCGAGTTTCACCGAACGATCGTTGAACTGTCTCGAAGTCGTCGATTAAAAATATTCTCCTGCCAAGTTCGAAAGTAACCTCGTCGAGACGGAGGAACGCATCCTTGTTGCGCTACACGGTCGATGAATAAAGAATCGCAGCTCGAGCGCATTCTAATGTAACGAGCAAGCAACACTGTGTTGATAGTCTACGTGGGTCGCTGACCATACCCAACATTTAACGCCGGTGTACCGTTACACCGGGGTCCGCGGGGTGCCGATCGTTTCTTATCCGGATTAAAACTCGTTAAAGCACCCTGCACACCCTCGGGGATAAAACAGTTTACGATACTCAATATATTCTAGGGGTCTTGCTCAGGTAACGCGACGAAAGCCTCGCCTAGGCCTCCAGGACTGAGGGTATTATAGATCTACCGTTGCTGCTTCAACAAGCCAGAGTCTCCTTTAACACCATTTAGTCCAAAAGCTGTATGTTCCTTGAAATAAAACGCAACAAGTGCAACTCGTGAGCAATTGCATCCTTTACAATTTGTACGTCTTAAGCCAGGGTCCCATTAGAAAAAGGCGCAGCACGCGCGGTCCTGAAAACCACCTGAAAAATAGATTATTACGGGCAGATTCATACTGAAGTACATACCAAGCGCGTCTTGACAGAGCACTTTGAGTATTTCAGGACAAGTCTGCTAATAAATATCGACTTTTTCAAGTGGTTTTCAGGACCGTGCGCACCGCGCCTTTGCCTAATGGAACTCCGGCTTTAAACTGAAAAGTACTTTGATAATATTATTTTTTAAGCAAAATCGGACATTGTATTCTCACCCGTGCAAATTTCCCAATATTCAATGTTTCTTTTCTGTTCTCAAACATTTTCTAATTATATTTATGGCAAATTTTCAAAGTTTGGTTCTCAGAAAATTTTAAAAAATTGCACTTAAAGCTTGAGGTATCGAGTAGGTATCAATATTTTTACACGTACTTATGTAAGTATTAAGTAGGTATCGATACTGTTTGATAGCTCCAAGGTTAATACTATTCGATACGGTGTCAGAATTTGTTATTTGTATCGATCCGATCACTAACAACAACTAATTTTTAAATAGAATCATCAGAACAAAAGAATAGCACGTGTTTGACCGTCAAATATTTCAAAGAAACGAATCTGCATATAACCGAATTTGCATTATTCAAGGGTCAACTGTTCGAGTTTGACACGCCTGATCGGGGATAAACGATGCCTCCGACACAATACGCTTCATGTATCCCAATTTGGGGCCCGCCTCGCTTTTCCCAATCAAGCCCGACCCCCACCAGTTGCGACTTAATCGACGGTCACCGATTACCTATGCAAATATTCCGAAAGGAACCTGTTCCAATTAAGCAACCCAAAGAGAACATCAGAAGGTGACTTGGTGAATCAGAGGCGAGAATGGATCCTTCCCAAAAATAGGATCTCGCGCGTTTACGCGCTCCACGGGCGCGTGTAGAAAGGTCGGAGGACGCATCTAGGAAGGATACGACGGAAAGGAAGAGACGGACGAGCGAGGGGAGAAAAGAGGAAACGACCAGAGGAGACGGAGAATCTCAGCGGCGCGCCGGCTAGACGGCATCGTAAACTTCGTCGTGGAACTTTTGAATTTTAGTAAGAGGTGCTCTTTCTCTATCTGCGCGATCCCTCCCCAACCTCCCGGCCCGCGACCCCCTCATCCTCGTTCTATAAATTAGAGGTTCCATTCCTGCGAGTCTCTCGGGATCCTCCTGCGTCGATTAAAGAATCGCCCGGCACGCTACTGTACCGGAAGGTCGAGCTACCAGCTGCGATTCCGCGTCAGGACAGACAGAGGTCGCCAGGAGCGGTGAAAAAAAGGACGAGGTTCGCTTCCTGACTAGCAACAACGGTGGAAAGAATGTGGCCAGTCGATAATGCGTTGGTAAGTCAGCGAAACTTGGCCAGGTTGCTGCTGATCAGGTAAAAGAGGGCACTTTGCGGTAACTTCAAGATGAGGCGCGAACTTGTGGCTTCTTTGAACCGCTCGCGCTCGATAGTTGATTTGAAAGAGTTTTGTTGCAAAGGCTTTCTGATCGACGAGGGAGAGGCGTAAAGGGGGAAGTTTTGCGGAATATTTTATCGTCTTTGAAAGAATTCTGTGATGTGTTAGTTTAAAGATAGCAATTGATTCATCCTAATAATCAAGTCAAGTTAAAATTCAATTTGTTTGAAGTCAAGTACCGTAAATCGAGGTTACTTTGCACTAATTTTTCAGATTTCTGTACATTATTTAATAAAAAATTATAATTAAGCAGTTCAAAAAAGCTGAATTCATTCACGTTCTTTTTTTCTTGTTTCGAATGAAATTGTATAAACGATAATTGGGAGATAATTACTTATGTGATGTGTATTGATACATTATTATAGTAGGTAGGATACTTTGCACCACCACAATTTTGGTATTATACAAGTATCGATTCCAGAACCGTTTTGAAACCGATACAGAACCAAAAAAATAACTGTTGTAGAACCGATAAAACATCGGTTATGTAGAACCGAAACAGATATGGGCCAGAACTGATATATTCGTAACAGTTACAACACTATTTCGGTTCTAATAACTGTTTCACTTAGAACCGACAGGTAACAATTGGAGACAGTTATTTTCAGAACCGTTTCAATCCCTGGTATAATATAAACGTCTTGATTTTAAGGAAAAACTAATTATTATAATTCATAACTGTATGAATTAAAATGAAACTGAAAAATTTACTCATATGGTGAAATTACTCTTTATGGATAGAAATACACAATTTTTTCAGCGTATATATAACACTTTCATAGACTGTTACAAATAGACTCAATACTCCCAGGTTCTTATGTAAAAGGATGCCAATCAATTGATGACTGTATTTTAACTTATTGATTTCCCGGTTTGAATTGGATGTAACAAGAAGGCAGCAAAATAAATTTTTTTCGAATTTCGGTGTAAAGATAATCCACAAGGTGCAAAGTAACACCGGTTTATATGGTATCTAATTTGGTTTCAACTGTGCGTTGAATAGTATAAAATAACTTCTAGATTATTCGAAGCATGTATGTACATAAATATCTAAAATGACGTATAAGCACCTAATGCTTGCTGTATTATCTGTAATTACGATCGAAATTGTATGAATGATTGAAAATATTAAAAAGTTTAATTAAAAAGAAACTGTCAATGTGGGTAAGGAATTTAATTAGCAGAAAGAAACACTTTGGTGCATTTGGGACTCTGTTAAAAGAATTAATATTAAAAGATAAAGTAGCATGTAAAAATTATCTAACAATATGGAGAAGTTTGATGACCTTGATACTGAATGACTGAACATAAAATATTCGAAGTCAACATATGTAAAAGAATAACATGATTTAGAAAATTAACAACAACTAAACTGAAAATCGTATTAAATTAATTAAAATTGATGAAGTCTCTTTTTTTACTTGAAATTCAAGAACCTTTAAGGGCTATTTTAATTTAAATAAATTATTTAAAATTCACATTGTCAAAGTAATTTTATTTGATATCAAGAGACTTTAAGTCAACCAACTTGACCAACGCGAACGAGTGCGCAAGTAGAACTTGTGCATGAGTCGCGATTCCACTGCTTGTCAGTTCGCGAATGCTGTTCGTGCCGCGTGTAAAGCTATTGATTTTATACAGTGTTATTATCGGTCGATGTAAACAGAGAAATAATTTCATTTGTAAATAAGTTGAGTTACACCTCAATATCCTGAAAAATTACTCATCTTAAAAATTACTGTCTTTAATGGGCAAATACTATGGGAGTGAATTGCATTATGAAATAGATTACTATTGAAAAATAATTCTGTAATGTCTTCCTGCTATAGGGTTAAAACTTACTGATGATGAGCATATAACGAAAATAATACAATAAAAAGATCTATAAATTTCTAAAATTAATTAATGTGCTAATATCATGAATTTCTTACTCATCAAAACTTTAAGTAGAAATGTAAAAACTTAGGCTTAATTTTATTTAAACTATTTGAAGTTTTTATTTTTGGAATGAAATAAAGAGAGACTATTTTATAATTACTTTGAGTATCACAATTTTTGTTTTCAACTAAAAAGTGTTATATCCTGCATTATAAATTAAGATTATTCAATATGGTTGAATACTTCATAAGACATGCAGATTAACTCACTTCAGTCCCTTAATATTGCACCATAAAATTTGCTGTAGTTTTGTTCATTAAAATGTACCAAATATAAAATTGTTCAATTCCATGTAAAAATCTCAAGATGATTTTAAGTTTGCTATGAAAGCAAACAATTCTCGAAGTTTGTTATTTGTTAGTGGCCAGAAAATCGATGACCAAATTTTCGTATCGTATTGTACTGTCTAAGAATGGAAATTGAAACTATATAAACACTGATGCGAAAACTCTTTCTTTCGAGAAATACGCACTTTTCGGTTCTCATGAAGCATTGTAGAAATGTTTAAAACCTATTTACAGGAACTGTTGAAAATGATTTGAACATCGTCGCTTCAAGGACTGTCAAAAGGCATTCAAAGAGTCCTGGTGCATTCCACGTCCAATAAACAACAATAAAGATATTCGTACAAACTTCATTCAACAAACGTAATTCGTAATGAGAGAATCAACAGAAAAAACCTTGTTAATACATTGATATTTACAACTGTTTTATTAACAAATTTGAAAACCGTTTACTTTGAGACGTTTTACATTTCTACATACATATTAATTTGGAATTATTTCGATGCAATAACAAAATATCTCACCAAGTGTAATCAGAGTAGATTGTGATTATCGGTTTTGTACTGCATGTAATTTTTTTACATTTCTTGCAAATTAATGATTTTTGGCCAGCCTTTTTCGCCAATACTTAACCGACTTGAAAACATGGTCAAAAAACTAGTCAACCAGGTTGAAGTAGAAGCTTGTAAAGGAGTTTTGAACTGCAATTCTTTCAGAATTGCAAAAGCTTGACAATGAACTACTAAATTCATAAATAAAATCAGTGAAAAGCTACTATTTGAGCTGATATAAACTAAAGGGAATCACGTAAATTATTAGTTATGTATTAAAAAAGTCAAATTAATATCAAGTTTATGTTTTTATTGTTTTCCACGTGTCTTCTACGTGCACTATAAATATGAAACAATCTGAATTGGTCGGTTTCTCGAAATTGTTAATAAAATAGTTGCAAAAAGAATGTATTATTAAAAATCTTTTTCTGTTGATCTTATCATAGATTCAATTTATTGAATTAAGCTTAGACAAATATCTTTATTATTATTGGAAACAAATGGTAATTTGTAGATGTGTTATAAATATGAAACGGAGTGGATATTCAAAAAATATTCTAGGTTAACCTTGCTAGGATAGTTACACATGAATGACGCGCGTGGCTAGACATCACGTCTCACTTGACACATTATCGGCCAGTTATGAGAAACACATCGATAAGTAATCAGGGCACACCCTAAACGTCCATTCTAATTAGAGGCATCGTACACCTACGCCACCCCCTTCGCCGGCGACACACCAGGCAACGTTGCCCGTCGTGCCGCGCTGCGCCGATGCGATGTGCAACCGTTTAAACGAAGGGTGGTCGCGACGGAGCCCCGTTTTTTCACCGTTGCTCACCGTGTACTTAGCATAGAAACGTCCTTCCGGGTCATAGGTATTCAGATTCCCTGTTGCCAGCACCTAGTTTCCTCCAGGATTCGCGAAGGGTGCCGCTGACTGCGGAGGGTGTCCCCGAGGGGGAACACGAGGGTGAAGCAGCCAGATGAAAAGGGAGGGGTGGTCGGGAGTGGGGTGGAGGCGAGGAGGGGGAGGATCGAGACAGCAAAAGGAGGCACAGGCCGGCTTCGGTAAGGAGAGACAGAGCCGGCGAAAGGGAAAAAGAAACAGAGACGCGAAAAGAGGAAAAGAGGAAAAGAGAGAGTGAGAGAGGGGATAATTCCACGGCTAAATATCGGTAAAAATCAATACTATCTCGGTGCACCACCGTCGCGGTTAATAATGCAAGAGAATATGGAGCTGCGGAAAAAGGGCGACATATCGTTTCCTGTTTCTGAATGTTTCCTGATTATTCCTGTTCCTCCGAGCGCCGCTGAAATTTCTCGGTCTTAGCGACAGATGCACCCTTCGCATGAAATCACGAACGTGGTCCCTCCCCCCGAGTTTTTATTCCGTCTCTCGAGCGTAACAAAAAACTGCTACCACGCGAACCTGTTTCGTAATTGGTCCCGGATATTAATTGCGCACTGCTCCGACCCAAGAGAAATAAAACGAATTTTAAAACGTTGCGCAGCAAATAAATAATTAATTAATGATAATATTTCCTGAGCGATGTACCGTTTTGATGCGCGCTGCGTGAAACAAATTGCGCGTGTGGTAAGCGTCGCGTTAAGTTGTACGATGCACTGCGCCTTGTACAATTTAT
Organism: Perdita meconis; assembly: GCA_030770465.2. Taxonomy (NCBI): domain Eukaryota; kingdom Metazoa; phylum Arthropoda; class Insecta; order Hymenoptera; family Andrenidae; genus Perdita; species Perdita meconis. The sequence goes on along the minus strand of JASKOS020000015.1, from coordinate 1,285,474 downwards.
ACCGATATACCGATCAATCTGCTCGCTTGCTAGGGAAATAATTATTTTTTACTGATAAGACGATAGTCATGAAAGTCATAGAAAATGATATCTGGACGCAGGATGTTCAGCAATAAATTATTCTAATGATAATACAACGTAATTTTATAGAACACCTGCTTTAATAATTAACTAATTCAATTCGAAATCATTTGTAAGCACTTGTATGTATTTCAGGGCAGAATAATTCGCAAATTAATCATTTGCACTTGGAAGTTCCTTGCACTTTGGTCTTTAAAAGAAGACACTCGATTACATTTGATTAAGCACGTTTAAAAGTTCTTTGTAATCATTAATCAATCAAAAATGAACACTTAGACATTTCAGTCTTTCTCGCACTAGTAAGCGCCTATTGCGCGACACATTAATATATAGTCTATTTTTTTGTTAAATGGAGAACAAAACAAAAAGTCACTTTGTAGTTGTATCGCATAATATGCCCACTTTGGTGTAAATCGATTACCTTTTCATGAGCCATAAAACTGTAATGTAACAAATTATTGCAAATGCGTAACATATTAGTGTAAAACAAATTCACTTTTTTCAGAAAATTTAGGCTACTATATGCATCACAAACGAATAATTACAAAATTGTACTTTTCCCTTCCAAATATAATTGATGAAATGATTAACAGAATAGAACCGAATATAAAAATTTACTGAGAAAAACTCACTACTCTTCCAACAAGAACAGTAATAGAAGTTACATCGAAGCATTTCATAATTTAATTTATATTGGCGAGGGGACATTACGAAATGACTTTCGAGTTTTTTAACGAAATTCCTTTGAAAGGTAGAGAAGAGAATATGTGTATACGGAATTTTGTAAAAAGTTCAGACTGTAATGAAGAAGTTATAAACTAAACTTTGAACGTGTTCAATAACAAAAACATCTTTACAATAAAAATTTTGTCGAAAACCATTTGGACGAACAGTGAAACAGAAACTTCGATGAATGAAAAAAACGGCTAATTATAAAATTTACGATAAACTAATTTTTAATTTAGGTTACATTGAATAGCTCCTCTTCAGATTAATAATTAAAACAAACAGTATTTTTAATCACTTTTAGAGAAAATTGTACTTTAAGTAATAATAGAAACGGTTTGTTGTTTATTTGGATATTTTTTAGGAATTTCCAGAAAGCAATCTTCTTAACAGCTATGAATAGTATTTCTCCACCGTCTCCAAACAATAAATTATTACCACTTTTGAAATTTGTCTATGAATGTCTTTCAAATAATTTGAGTTATTTCTACAAAGAAACAATGAGATAAGAAAACGAGTGTCTTCATTATAAATAAATGTGACAAAAGTAAAATACAACAAAAATAGACTGACATACTAAAATTTAGGCAGTGTTACAGATGTCGAACGTAAATAAAAGTAGAAGACATTCTTGGTCAATATCCATCAACACAAACTTTAACCATGTTTAATCATTTATTTCTGCAAAATAAAATAACAGTGCTGCTTCCAACTTTTTAAGATTGCTTCATATCTCTCATACTTCTTTACAACTAAAAATATTTAGCTGCATAATTTGAAAAGCACGCTGCAATATTCTCCTGTAAATATTACTACTTCCACTATTATAAATTTGATATTTTGGAATTATTATTAAATAAGGAGTCTTTCCAATGTGACGCCCTAAAAAATTACTGTTTCTTTGTGATTTTTTTGCAACGAAACGAATGTTGTTACTGAATTGAAATTTTTCCTACTTCCTAATACAACTTTCGAGGATATAAAAAAATTGGTTTCATGTGTTCATAATGCCTTCTTTCGCTGAAATAGGTGGACGTAATATACGCTTTGATAAAAATACGCTTGGGTTGCGAACAAGATTGCAAAAACGCTACGTGACCGATCGGTCTGAAATTTTTACACGTTGTTCTACATATGAATGATTATCGCTGGAACTAGAATAATAATTTTGCCGTTGGTTTTTTCTTGTATTTTGCATCGTAAAATAATTAAAAAATTTAACTAATTTCAATACTTCAACTTTGGACGTTCGTCATTTTGTTGATTCTTCGTCAATTCAAGTAATTTTAGTTCGGGCCACCGCGACAGGTGTACTGATTATAAATCTTCTTCGTTTTTCAATTCCAGAAGTTCCTGTAAAGTTTTCCACACACCAACGCGAATTTTCCGCAGCGGCAGCGAATGTTACAATACATACATGCGAACATTCATACATGCAAACATACAACATACATACGTATGATGTGAACATGCATACATGCATACCGCTATTGCTGTGAATATTCCGCTACTGCTGCGGAAATTCGTGTTGGTGTGTATGGAACTTAAAATCTTGTCCGCAGTCGAAGCGCGTTTTTCTCAAAGCATACATTACATTCACCTATTTCAACGAAACAAAGCATTATACAGGGTGTTCGGCAACGTGTGTCAGAAATTTTAAGGGATAGTTCTACACGCCAAAATAAGACGAAAATCAAGAGTAACGAAATGGCGGTAGCAGCTTTGTTTTTATGTTATTAGCATTTGAAAAAGTGGGCGAAAACCGCCTGAAACATGGCAATCCCTATGGTACATGTCAAATTTTACGGAATATTCAGAGTGTGTTGAGCTGTCCGTATGAAACGGAGATGTGTGTGTAACGTAAACCACAGCTGTTTTCGCGGGATGTTTAGGGATGTTTAGGGATGCCATACGAATTGTCATGTTTCAGGCGCTTTTCACCCACTTTTTAAAATGCTAATAACTAAAAAACAAAGCTGCTACCGCCATTTCGTTACTCTTGATTTTCGTCTTATTTTAGCGTGTAGAACCATCCCTTAAAATTTTTGATACACGTTACCGAACACCCTGTATAGACAATAAACCAATTTTTTTTATGTTCCCGAAAGATGTATTAATAAGTAAGAAAAACTTGAATTTAGTAACTATGTTCGTTTTGTTGCAAAAAAATCATTGAAAAATCGTCATTCTTTTGTGCGTCCTATCGGAAAAATCCCTTTAAAAAAACTCGAGACAATACTGCAATTATAATGCAATTAAACTTTAGGTTTATTTTAGACTTATTAGTAAACTGCAGATTTGTATGCAAAATAAAATTGTTTAAATAGTGCGCCTTCTGTTCAAAATAGTACAGCTTGTAGAACTGTTACTTATGAGATACTCGGGTACTTGTGTGGGTTACCCGTGAGACACCCGAGTAATTGAGACATTCTCAACTCAACTCATAGCGATTGTAAATTAACTGAAGTTAGTCGAAAATTGAAGTTGGAGGCTGGTTGAAGTTAGTCGAAAACGTCACAAATACTCAAGTATCTCATGTGTACCCGGGTAATTTCGTCTACTCGGATGTCTCACGGGTACCCAAATACCCGGGTCCAAAGGAATAGCAGCCTCATAGATTTTTGCGTATTTAAAATTGTCATAAATGCATAAAAATCCACAGCCTATTTATTAGAAATGATTATACTTATTCAAACTTTGTTCATAAAATCAGAAGTTACACTGTAATCGTTGTACACATTTCCAATAAAACACGAATAAATTACTACATATTCCATAACTTAGTGAAGCGGAGGAGGGGGAGGCGAGTGGTCAATCGACTTTGCCCCGATTCTAACGCCGCGAAGAGACAGCATTGGTGGGGGGTAAGGCGCGCTTCTCGAACAAGTGGCGCACAGAATTGATGATTAAGAGTGTACTGGCCGGAAACTCGAACGTTCATGGGGTACCGATCAATTACTGCGTCCCCGTTCCAGAAACGGTGGTGTACAAACAAACCCTCCTTGCGGCGAGCTGAACCGCTATAAAGCGAGACGAAATTTCTCCTGCTCGGTTTCTCAAACGTGCCGGGTGTAACAGCGTGGAACCGCGGCCTCGACCGCGACCTGAGACAAACGGGCAACGAAACGCACGCCGCCGCGCCGGATCACCGGAGTCGCGGCCCCTTTTGCACGCGAGAACGCAAACGGTGGCGACGGACGCGCGAGCGACCCGCTCGGACCCCCGACCGACGGATCGCCGTCTCATCCTCCCTTTTCTACCTGCACCTATACCCTCGCCCCTCCCCCTCGCGTCCCTCGCGCCGACCAAACCCGAGGAGCACGGAGAGCAGACGATGGAGAGGGCACAAAGCTCAGAGTGGTTCTCAACGGACTTTTTCTGTCGCCCCGGGGGAGAAAATTGGTCGTTGGTCGATCTTCGATCGCGCGCCTCGACCTCCGAATCTCGAGTACCCTCCCCTCTTCCTTTTCCAAGAAAACTATTTTCCCTAATGAAATTGTGAATATTTTGCGAAGAAAATAATATCAAAACCAGAAGTTTCGAGATCCAAGTGACACATTCTAACGGTGTAATCTGGAGAAGCGATCGTTCCGGAGGGAACAGAGAGATATCAGAGCAAACGAGTTCGTCGAGTTTCAATGAGAAAATTCTTGGCGTCATAACGCGTTGAATTTCGACGAGTTGCGACTGTGAATCGAGCGATCACATCGGCTCTTCGAGTTTCGAAGAAGAACCGGAAATGACTGTGGGTTGGAAGCGCGTAGAGAAAATGACAAATAATTTACCGACAGAGCACTGAATATCGTGAAAAATTAAAATACGGGAAATATGAGAACCTTCGTACCACCGGCATCCCCCCGCCGACCACCTGCGAGCCACCCTCTTTCTCTCCACCCGTTGGTTCACCCGCCCTCCGTAGCACAGGGTGGCTAGGAGGGTTTAGGGAGAAAAGGGGAGGTGGGTACTACCTCCTACAAAAGTATGGCGTCACCTTTCCGCGGTACAATTCCTGCCAAGAGCATAACACGGTTACTTTACCCTCAAAGACTGCTTAGAACAATACCTGTCGCTGGTTACAACGTAATAGGAACGGAGTAGGGGCGCCAAGAAAAAGGGAAAAGAAATATAAAACCAGGAGGGGGAGGGGAACAGACTGCACAAGTCCACTTCATTCTCGCTAATTTATCTTGCTGCAATTTCTTCGCTGCGAAGCGCGCTTCCCACGGGGTGGGGGGAGACGCGGGCGAACGAAGGGGAAGAAGTGCGAACTAAGTTGCGACAGGTAGACAATTATTCAACGTCGAGAAAATTATATAGGGCTGCCGGGGGTTAATTAAAGCCTGACAGAAATTAAAATTCATATTAGGAGACCCGCGTCCGCCGCGATCTTATCACTGCCGTTTTATAAATCCTCGTTAAACCGAGGCCGGTTGTTTATGCGGTTCACGCGTGTTGCGAACCGAGAGGCAACGCGCGAGGCCGGCGTGTCTCCCGCAATCGCGAGCGGTAATAAATTTCATGCTGTATCAATTACCATCTGGCTCGCTTGACTTTGTGAACGCTACTTATTTTCCCGTCAATCATATTCGCCGAAGGTAAAAAAGACGCGGCTCCGAATCTGCATTATCGTTAATTGATTTCGAGTATCGGTATTAACACTGAAACCCGTGTTTTCGGGTGAAAGAAGATTCGTCGCACCCGTTCTTCCTGTATCACTTTTAAGATGTATGTTAATAATCGTTAAATTATGCAGTGGGATTTTGATGAACTCATTCATTCCGCTCTCCAACGTGAGTCTACACAGCACTTTCTCGTCATAAATTCGTTATTATGCCGTGCCCTTTTACTTGTAGTAATCAGACCTCATTTGCTTTCAACTCTGCCTTTTGCAAATAAAAAATTAGAGTATAAACTGATCTCAGAAGTTTTAGATTCGTTTGAATAATTTAGTGGAGTAAATCGAGTAAAATAATAAAGTGAAAAGAGTTCATAAGGATAGTTAAAATAAATAATAATATTAGGTTTTATATTTATTCTATGAAGTTTGAAATTTGTTTAATTTGGATTATCCATATTAGTATTTAGCATAGGAGTAAATACATAATGATAAATCGTACAATTGAGGTTTATACTGACTTCCTATACTTTATATGAAATTAAATCATGTTTTGTCATGGCGTTTATAATTAATATCTTTACTGTAAATAGCAAAAGAAAAATTCAGTATGCAATTTCATATTTTTATATTTACAGATACAGAATCAAGACTTCAATAATATTATCTCTCATTTTTTTAAAGCTATAGAATCATTTTTATTTTTATTATTATATATTTATGCATTTATACACATCCTTAAACATTTTTACACTTTATGAAACTGTTATCGAAATAACCAATCAACTTGAAAAGGCACATTGGTACTCCGAAAATGTCGATTTTTTAAAATCATCCAGTACTTTACAGTACTAAAATCTTGTAGTAAAATTATCAAACACTTCTTTGTTTTTGTCGGTTTTTAATACTTCATGGTAAAAATATCTCTTAAAAATGAATATATACTATGAAAATACAATGCCTTTTTTATAATGTATAAGTCCATAAAATTAAATTCTTTATAATGCTTTAAAATTTAATAAAAAGGAAATACCATTCCTACATCTAAACCCCATATTTGCATACGATAAAAAGCTATTAAATGTATATCCTCGCAATTTCTTGAAATCCACCAAACGTTATTATAATACCGAACTTCCCTTATTAGCCTATTCTGTTCGCTTGCATCTGGCGTAATGCACCAGACAAGATTCACCTGCCGCCATCGATGCCTCGAGTATCGAAGTTCTGCACACTTTCGCCACAAGAAAATGACTAAATTCCCGATCATTAAAAATTTTTACAACGACATAACTCCTCGAGACGCGAGCGAATACGAGCACGTGTAAACACGCGCGCGAGGAATTCGCGGCTGCCCACGCAGATCGGTTCGCGTCGAAAGATATGCGGATGCTCGACGTGTATCGCGCGTCTAAAAATTCTGTCCCGAGTGCTTTCGATATCTCCCGACCACTGTACAAGTTTTTTCTCGTTAATTGAGACGCAACGTGAGTCTCGGAGTCACCGGCGCGCGGGGAAATTCGAACAACGCGATTGCAAGTGGCCTCGTACGGTTTGAGAAGCTTGTCGCGAAACCGTTTGAAAAAACTGGTCCGCGTTGTTCCGCAGCGTGGCATAAATTACATACGTCGGATCGTCGTATGCTAAATACGTGGCGAATTTCGTGGCGCGACAACGCGAAACTCGTCAAAGAACCTATCGATAATCCGGCGTGACACAGCGGCTGCCAAGCTTAGCACGGACAGAGGAGATCCACCTTGCTACCCTTGCAAAAAGGATACTTAACAATATGTTTTCACAATGTCTGGCACCGATCGGGAAAAAGTTTGGCAACGGGAGAGGGAAAAAGCTTGCCTATCAATGATCTGAATTCGATAAAATTGGTTGTTGCCGGGGACAACAACTCACAGAGCTGCAGCAACTTTAAGAACAGATTTGTTCCATTATGACAGTGGACGACTGCTGTCCAACGCTTCTGGTTGACCAAGCTAGTCGCTACTTTTGTTCCTGTCTATACAGGGTGTAACAAAAATGTTGCAGCTCCTTGAAAGGAGTGATTCCTGAGGTGCTTTTAAACAACTTTTTCCTTAGCGAAAATGTTAGATAGGGCTTTGTTAACGAGTCATTAACGAAAAACACCGACCAATCGGGGATCGAGTCCAGCGGATTAATGATGGCGCGAATGATGGCGGACCAATAGCATTCACAGCTGGAGCCCGCGCTGACATTCATCCACTGTACTCGCTCTCTGATTGGTTGGTGTTTTTCGTTAATAACTCGTTCACAAAGCCCCACCGAACATTTTCGCTAAAGAAAAAGTTGTTTAAAATCACCTCAGGAATCATCCCTTTCAAGGAGCTGCAATTTTTGTTACACCCTGTATAGCTGAATCAGCGATAGCCAACGCAACCTCCGCACCCCGAAACATTTGTAACCTTTATCGCGTCGAAACGCTCGGGCAACCTCGCTACGTGTGTAACTGATTTCGAGGACGGGTTGTCCCGCTGCGGGAGAAGCATCGACGCCGGGTGATGGAGAGATCCTTACTAAAGAGCACGAACGCGGTCCTGCTGGTGCAGGATTATCGGCAAGAATGCGGACTAACCGGGAGACGAGTGATAAATAACAGTGACTACCTGTGGACCGCGTTATCTAGGAATGTTAGCAGCACGACAACGTCTAACATGCTGTGCTCTTATGTTTTACACGCTGACGGCGAAGCCTTTCTTAGCGCTGCGATTGAACGCCGCGAGGGCTCATTTAACGCTTTAAGATTTGCATCCTGGTATCGAGGATTCTCTTTATCCTTCGGGTGCCGAGGCACACTTTCGGAGTGCCCCGAGTATTTTAATTGCAATAGACGAGAGGGTTATCGCGCTTGTTATGCTGCTGAGCGCAATGGTCTTCTTTAAATCATTGATAGAAATTCAGCTTATTGCGCGGGAAATCCATCATGCAATGATAAAAAAAACCGCACGGTTCGATTTAGCGAACAGCCAATATATTAGCGAATAACCCAATGCGAAATCGCTGGGAGCGATAGACAGAAACCTATTCGATAAATCGAACTTACGGTTAACGCGTCGCCCGCCGATTAAGAAGGTTTGCAACCAGTTCCATCATCTTTCATTCAACACTCCATTAATCAAACCTCGATTAACTCATTCGACGGAAATCACGAGCCGGACTCGCGGCGCGGTTTAGTACAATTAATTTGATTCAACATCGAACCGGCTCGTTCCTTGGTATAATTTGATCCGATTAGTTCGATAACTGATGTATCGAAGCCCTGTCTAATTACCCTATTTGGAGCAACAATACATCTGAACGCGAGCACCGCATTCAGCTATCACGGTGGCAACGCTTCCATCGACAGTCATCGCGGCCAGAACAAACAGAGACGAGACTCACCCTTGATCAATCCTGTCGACCGGTCCACCGGGTCCCATCATCGCCGGATGTCCAGGCCCCATAGGCCCCGTCATCGGGTGACCGGGTCCGAACGGACTACCAGGCGGCATGCCGTACTGAGGTCCGCCGAACGGCTGTCCGTGGGAAGGAAAGTGAGGATTCCCGGCTCCAGGAGGCACGAACGGTGGCCCCGAGGATCCTGGTCGACCCACGAACTGGGGTGGTCCGCTGGAGGGCGATCCAAACGGACTCGGTCCCGGCCCGTTGTAAGGCGGCCCGGAACTGTTCGGCGGCGGAGGAAAACCCGTGGAATTCGGCGGTGGCCCCGGACCCGGTGTCGAGGAACCACTTGGTGCTGGCGAGGCGGTGTACTGAGGAGTCGCGGACCCCGGCGGTGGACCTTGGTAAGGAGGCGCGCCCGCTGGACTACCAGCACCGCCGGGGAAAGGACTAGGACCTTGGAAGGCAGCATTGCTTGGTGGACCGCCTGTACTGTTGTAGGGACCGGACCCAGGACCTCCACCCTGGCCAACGGAGTTCGGAGTAAATGGCGAGGCCTCCGAGCCGGGCGGTGGGCCCTTCCAAGAGGCAGGTGTTCCCGGGTCCTCCAGCGTGGTGGTGGCTGCCAATGGCGTGTTTAAGCGGCTACAGCCTAAAATTCACGAGATTTTTACGTTATTCTGATTGCTAGTTTTGGAGATTCAACGTTACTAGTATCAAGCTTAGTAGTGATGATAACAAAAGAGAAATATGAAAAATGAAATAACTAGTTAGATAACTGGGATAGATAAAAATTAATTTTGGACATTAAATATCACAAGGTTACATGTTTGTGAGTTATTTAAATAGCTGCAACTTGAAATTTAGGTTACTATTACCTACTAATGATGTTAATAAAATAGAAATAGAAATATGGAAAATAACTAGGTGGATAGATAAAAATTAGTTTTGGATATTCAATGTCACAAGATTACATATGTATCTCTAATTAGTTTAGATCTCTGCAGCTTGAAATTCAAATTACTTTTGTGTCATTATAGTTGTTGCTTTCGGGGATATCACTATTGTTTAATAATGATAATCAAATGAAAATACAAACCAATCAATGCGAAATGAAATAGCTACTTTTCTCTTTCATCAGATGGTTAAAAATAAATTAAACTTGCCGTTAAGCAGCTAATTATGTTCCCCATACTGGATAACATCAACCATTGATAGATTCTAAGGTGTTTACATTTTGTTTGTATACATAACTGAAGCTTTTGACAATTTCTAAAACTGATGTTGATGTTACTACGTTGTATCTTCTACAGCGAATTGAATGAATTTAATAATAAGATTATACAAGTTGAATTTTTATATCTTGGAGTTTAAAATCTCTCAACTGAGATCTATAAAACTTTTCATGATAACTCTTCACATTTACATAACTGAAACCCTACAAATACTTCAACTATTAAAAGAAGAATACAACATCCAAGGGACAATCTATGCATACTCTATTTCTTGTGAGATTTAGTAACACTTGTTATGCTATGATCACAAATAAAACACACTTGTTCGATGTAAACAAAACCTATAAAGATACACATATTCCTTTAACTATGTATCGTGTTAACGCACAACAAGCGAAACCATATCCTCCCACTGAAATGTGCATTAACCAACAGTTAAATAGAAATCACCATTATTTGTCCCATTGGCCTTCATTGTCTTGCTATCGCCCAGCTCATTCCACTGCACCGATCACCCACTGTGGCAGAAACCAGCACACGCAGCAGGAAATGCCAGACTTCTCTCCTCTTCACTTTACACTGAAACGCAAGCAACGGCTGACAGACCGTTCTGCGTTCTTACTCCCTGCCTAGAGGCAGCTGTTAACGGATTTTGCTCACAGATCCCTTTAAGGTTATGTGCCGGTAACCTAACCTACAACGCCGACCGGACGCGACACGCGAGTGCCTGCAACGCGTGGACACACCAAACGCACGGAACACGATTCACGAACTTCCTCGATAGTCCGTACCGGTAGTCTGACGGAAAAGTCTGTGATCGAACGACAACAATGGGCACCTGTGCGCTCGCGTTGCCGGCATTTTCACCCTGATTTTCACCCTGTTTCAGGACGTTCCACGGGTCTTCCGGTCGAGATCCGGGCGCGCACCCGCAACAAGGCGCGTGCACAGGTCCGACATCACGCTAATCTTCATTCATCTTGCCGTCACATTGCAACAAATCCGCGAATCCTCCAAACACAAATCGGCCCGGTGCAACAGAGAGAGAAGAGGCAAGCGCGAATAAACACCACCAGAGTCAACAGACCAGCCTCGAACAGGGACGTAGCGCGCAAGTGGCGCCACGACGCTCGCGCCCGTATTTACACTCGGTTTCTTTCGCGAATAGAAACAGACGATTCGGATAATCGGCAACGGGTCACCGAAGACTGTGTTTTGTTTACTAACCGAGCCGCTTCTGCACTCCGCAGGACTACGCGTACTAGTTCACGTCGAGTACTACAAACATTCGGGGAAAGGTGAAAGCGTCGATCCAGAACGGGCACGAAACGTCAACGTTTCAGCTGTCAAAGGACACATTCGCGGAACGAAGCGCAGGAAGGCCCGCGACGCGCCGAAAAAAAATGTCACTAGCCTCCGCCGCCACTTTCACTCGCGATTCGTCACTCACACGTGCACCGCTCGCAGGGATACACGTACGCACGTGCGCTCAGGGCTGTAGCTAGCCGACACACGCACCTCGGCCCCACTAAACCGCACTAGCTGACTCGCTCGCGGACCACGTGTTCGGTACTCTCAGTCCCTCCTGGTTGCCGCGCTTAGATGTCAACTGAACTTCTTCTTCGGTCGTAGCCAGTGATCGCTGTTCTGCCGGTGAAGACCGAACGACGTTGCCATTTTTAGCAAGCTGGTCGCACGAGGCGACACGATGGTAACCGGTGCACCCTGACACCCCGCCCAAACACACTGACAACACGCCACTCCATGAATGTACGCGTAGCTCCGTGGCGGACGCCTCTCTTGCGTCGCCTGTCTCGGGCTCCGTCTCTTGGCGATCAACTAAAAAAAAAATACACCGCCGGGCGTCGCGAACAGTCGTCTCGCTCTCCCTTCGTGCCGTTGCCTTAAGTAATCTGTTCGTATTGATTCCAAGCCGCGCGCTACCCTCGCGTAATTACGCGACTGATACTCGTTGCGCGTGCACCCGAAACTTTTCAGCGATTTTTCCCTAGACGCCGCAGCTCCCTCCTTCTACGCCAATGCGTCCCGACGCGACGCTACGCGCTCTCGGTCCCGGCCGTGTCGCGCCTACCGCCTAAACCGCGCGATTAATTCGAATCCCTGCGAATTATCGCTCGGTCCGGGTGTAATTTCCGATCGATTAATCGAGAGGAAACTTGAGCGCCACGGTGTCGCCTGTTGCATGCGAGCTACGCCGTGTGTACACGACGTGCAACAACGTAGCCCACCGTTGATTCGTAAACAACGGCGAAAAGAGCGACGTGTGTCCGTGACGCAGGCCAAGCCGAGAGGAAACAATCGCGCGCACAGTTGCACGACAGTCCACCCACGCACAGCTATTTCTCGCATCTCCTCCTCCTCCACCCCTTTCGATTTTCGATCGCACGCTCGTTTCTCCCCTCCTCCCCCCGGCGGAATAAACGAAAACGGTCGTTCGAAAATCGTCGACACCACAGCGCACCTCGTCGGACGAGAGAACACGGTGCCGGCGAACGGAATGGAAAGTCGCGACTTTCTGCGTGCAGAAAGCGTAGAAAGCACGACGGACACACGCGTCACCAAGCGGGGACGTCGAGGAGCGATCGAGCACGAAAGGCAATTACGAAAAACGCACGCGTCACTCGCTGCTCATTCATGGACGACTCGTGGCCGGCGATGTGTTGCGTGGTTCGTCGGTTAACGAACGGATTTGTCCGTTGTCGAGGCGGTCGTTCCGCGGGGGACGCAAAGCGAGCCGTCGCGTCAGAGAGAAACACGCGAGACGACGCGAGCGGACAGGCTCGGTGCTTCCACGTGGAGCGTCGCCCACGGATGCGTACGGCCCTGCGCCCAGAGCTGCACCCCCGACCGCAACGGGACTGCGCCTCACCACAGTTACTCTTTTCTGTCACCGTCGCCACCGACGCCGCCACTCGCCTCTTTCGCACCACGAAAAAACGCTTTTGCGGCCCGTGCCGGGCTGAGGTGACGGCGCACCCGGTCGGATGGATCGTCCACGAGGTCCTAGGCGTTCGCGCGATCCTCGTGGATCAACGGTAGCACCGCGGCGAGTGGAGTTTTTCGCGCGTACAATGGCGCGACGGCCGCCACATTTTTTCTCGCTCCTCGTCGGTTTCAAAGTCTCCCTCCCGTCTCTCGTGGGGGACTCAACACTCGCCGGTTGACAGTGTCACCCTAAAAATCAATAAGGGGTTCACCCTCGACCCTGCCCACCCCTTCCTCCTCCTGCACCTTTCTCCACCTCCTTCTCCTCCACCTACGCCTCTTACTCTCCGCGTTCATCCCAGGAGCGTGTAGCGGGGGTCGATGAGTCGACGAGGTTATGGTGGTCAGACGACCGGTCATTCTATTAGGCGGCGATGCGACGCCAGGAGGCCTGCTAACCTTCAAACGCTCCGCGTTCAGGCTGTTTACGCCTAACAGTAAAATAGCTTGCCATGTCATTTTGATACATGAGATTCGCTTACGCGTTTCGGAGCTATTAAAAAAATGATGCGTACCAAGGTCGTTGCTCGCATTTTAAGGTTGTCCAAGGTCGACTCTTTATTGGGTTGTTCTACATATAAGTAGTTTCTTGAAGACAGAGTTAGGCATTATTCGAATAAAATTTAGAATAAAAATGACGAAGTTAATCGAGAATAACGAATAAAAATGTATTCGAACAAAAGTTTATTCGAATAAATCATAGAACAAAACAAATGCTAGGGTAAGTGCACAGGTTGTGGACAATGCTCCAGTAGTGAACATTTGGAACGTGAAATGCTGAAAAGAAAAATTCAAGACGCTGAAACTGCTTTGAACACGCATTTATCTGCTTATTTTAAACCAGTTTCAACGCCTCTGATTCCTATTTTTAACATTTCACGTACAAAATGTCTAGTACTGGAGTATTGTTCACTATTGGGGTCTATGTACCTTAAATGGTCAATATACGTACTAGGATTCATGAAGTGTAAGTGAAACACATACATATTAAACACGTATTTATACAGGGTGTTTCGCATAAAACAGGCCTCTTACATATTTTTTATGTCTCGTACAATCCAAAAAACGTTTCCAATATAAATCAAATGGTTCAATAGATTAATAGATGCTTCAACCGTAAAATTGTTTCTTTTTCAAGTGCCATTTCTAATGCTTTTCTTTAGGCGAAACACCCTGTATATTGGCAACGGCATTTATTCACAGCGAAATTGTCTCAAGTAACGAATAAATTTTTATTCGAATGAAATTAGTTCGCATAACGCGACACAGTTATTCGTTATTCACGAGTTTTGGAGATTTATTCGTCATTTTTATTTGTTCTTCGAATAAAATTTGCCCAACTCTGCTTGAAGGGTTATACCAGCATTGCCAGATTAGTTTTTTTTGTAAATCGAGATTCGGATTGATGAAGCCCCAAAAAAGCGAGATTTCGATAGAAAAATTGAGCATACAAAATCATAGAAATAAATAAAAAGATATTTTTATTTTCACACTCTGAAATAATAAACCCTGTGGAATGATATAGTTACCCTATAAACCATCTGCGTGCAGATTAACAAACAAATCTGTTTGCAAATCCATAGTCATCTGTTACCGCATTTGGCTGCCATTTTGCAAACAGAGCCTGTATTAGCAGATCAGGAAGCAGATTGGTGTTAGAAACCGAGCAGATCATGTCAGTAGAATCTGCTCGGTTTCTATCGCCAATATATCAACAGTTCTGTACATTATAGAACTTGCATCAAATCTGCTGCCAATCTAACAACAAATGTTGTAATGATAGATTCTGTAAAAATTTGCTCAAGCAAATTTGGCTATCTGGGTAATTATTATTAACATTATACTTTTTACTTATATTTATCAGATAACTTTAACTGAGTAAGAACAGACTTGTTTTCTTTTACATGTTCGTGAAAATTCCTTACAACACATGTGAAAATTAAATTACACAAGCGATTCCAATTTTATAAGTTGTACAGAGCACTTACTTCTTACGTTAGACCACTTCAGATTCATTTGAAAAAATACTCTTTCTACAAAGCAGTTATATGTCGCTATACTCAAAACATTTTTTACGTTCTTCTCTGGAAATAACTGAAATAATTGTTTCCATTTATTAGCTGGTAATTCATTTGTAATTTTAGATTCCGGGAATCGACATATCATTGGTTATTTATTCACCAACAATAAAAAATGTAATCGTCATCAGAAAAATTATTTAAAAGAATTTTTTTTTAAATCAGGATGTTTAACGTTCCGCGAGGGAAGAATTGATTTTTCACTGCGAAATCGGGACGCCTGGCAACTAGGAGTGTACGAATACTCAATGTATTCGAATACTCGAATTTCGAGTCGAGTAATAATCGATTCGTCGAGCCAAGTCGAACATTCGAATTTTTTTAACTACTTGAAACAGACAAATTGCTCGAAAAGAAATGCAAACTACTTGAATAATCTAAACGGCTCGAATATTCAAGCTCTCGTGAGATTTCGAAACATTTGGAAGTTAATATTTTTTTGCTCAAATATTTTCGAGTAAGTCAAAGATCTGTCCACATCTATTCGAGTAATTCGACAATCTTCTGAAAATTTGTCTTGATGTACCTCGAATTCTTACGGAGACTCGAATATTCGAGTAGTTTGGATTTTTCAAGTAGCTCGTATATTTTCGAATAATTTCGACTCGACTTGAATAATCGAACTGAGTTTGGCTCAGCTCGTAAATTCTGAATACTTGCACACCCCTACTGACAACACTTTGCTATACCCAATCAGGAAGTTTAAAAAAAATGAAATTTTTTAAAACAACAGTTTCTGAAAGTATGTCATTTTGAAAATATCTGTTCTTTGAAAGCTTCGAATTAATATCAATAAATTCGTATAAATAAAGATACTTTTAACTAGACTACGGATTTTTACGCAATAATCAAATTTTTCAAACACAAATAAAAAATTGAAGCTTGAATAACAGCGTATCACATTTTCTAAATATTCTAACTGGACTAAGACTTTGCTGCAAGAGGGTTGTAACTCTATTTTTACCTACTTCGAGTAAATTAGAAAAAAGTCATTGCTTCGACTTAATATTACAATAAGAACATTAAATAGTATATATACAATAATCTTTACTTCAGCTTATTGTCAAGAAATAAGATATCTTATTTATCTTATTTAATTTAATTTTTAACTTACGAAGAACATTAAATAGTATTGGCAATGGTTTTAGAATTTAGAAAAACGTTTTCAAAATGTTTTCTTCAAAAAATCGCCATATGGTATTAATTTAATATTTCGGAAATTCCTTCGATTCAATCAGAGAATAAACTGGTAGATATTCTAACGAAATCGTTTTTGTTTTTGATTTTCGATAATCTAATGTCTAACGGTAGTGCTCTCCACATTACTAGAGGAAAGTAACTAAATATGTAAAAATGTATAAAAGTTCAAAGTGACCTTAAAAATTCCTGAAGAAAGTAGTCTACAAAAAATTGACTATAATCATCTTGAAGCTTTCTATGAACCGTGCTATACTTGATAAAAAATGTTCGATCGGCCTGCTAATAACAGAGTAATCTAAACTGATCACGTTTGGTGGTTCACCCTATATAATACAATGTTAAGTTATAAAGCGTAGACACAGCTTTAGAATTATTGTATGATTGTATGTTCAAAATGAAAATGAATAAATTAAGTTTCATAGTTGGTAGTTGGTATACTGGTCATTAGGATCATACTCCAATTTTTAGATAATATTTGAATCTCTCCTCCAAACCAATTCTTAATCGCCCAAACTTAAATATGAATTTGAAAAAAAAATTAAGTATGACATTCTGAACAAATATGTATTTTTTTGTGCAAAGATTGTAGTTCTTTTGTTTGCAAACATTCATGCACAAGTAAAATAGATATTTCGAATATTAATGTGTAATGCTTGTACTATGCATAAGTAAAAGAAAATTAAAAAAGAAACTGAGACATCTGCATATATTTTATTGGAAAATGTTCTAAAAACTTCGTTAACACTGCACAGTAAAATCTTTGATAAGTACCTCGGAAATTTTAAATGTTTATAACAGTCAAAAAACGTTGGACTACAAAATGCAGAAAACATATCTGTTGCTGCAAGGAAAAACGACGCAAGTCACATTTTTAAAAAAATTGAGTTTGTGCCTTAACTAAATTCTAGAAAGCAGAATTTATATTATTATCACAGAAAAAGTCTATGAAATTAATTTTTCCAGTGAAAACGAGGTTTTAATAAAATTCAAGACCATAGTACAGTATTAGTGATCAAAACTTTAAACACGAATATCTTGAAAATGAAAATATATTTTTGCCTTATAACCACAGTTATAAGAACGTGCATTATTGTGCATAGACACAAAAATGCATAAAATATCAGAAATTATGAAATTACATATTTTTACGACATATATTTGTTCAAATTTTAGTTCTTTTTCTGCACCTATTCAAATACGAATTTACGTAAATATGTGCAGTCTAATAAGCCACTAGACTCTAGACAGGTAATTCTACAAAATACAGTTCGTTCCAAAAACATGTTTCGTACACTTTTATAAAATAAATTTCAAAACAGTTCCTGGAATCGTTAACTTCAGCTTAAGAACTGCAACCGAAATAGTTTGACATTTTCTATCATAAATATTGAGGGTTGCCGTGAGCGTCCCGCCATAACTAAAATGCATTTACATTTCTAAGCCACGCGCGTTCATTTTTCTATCTTCGTCGTTTAACGTGGCTACGCCTGACGTCGCAGCAAGCACTACGTCATGCTTCCTTGTTCCCCGACGAGTCGTCGGAATAGAAAGGTGGCATCGACGGGAAACTGTGCCGACCTACCTCACCGACAACGCCGAAGTACCAGAAAATGGAGAAGATTAGTTCGTGAGGCCGGAAGTTACGCGGACCGGAATACTTTCTAAAATTTTACGAGGCCAGATGGTTGCTCGAATAACTTGCTACCGTAGTTGGCAAGTGGCATGAACTCGCTCGCGGCGTGAAGTAGACCACCATAAAGCACAATATTGTCTCCTCGCTAGACACCCATAGCTCCGAGACGACAAATTCATATCGAGGACCGCGTCTTTGAAATTACTTCATGCGCCGGAGGCTTGTCTTCAACTTCAAGAAGAAATAACTGAGTTCAGGACTGTAGAGCTCGTTCGCTCCAAATAATTTTAGAATAAGACGCATACAACAACGAACCGTGCAACAATGAAGCGGTTATCGATGCTTGAAAGAACGTTGTACGGAAGTTCGCACTATCTTTCTCCCGCACTGCCCCAGACATTTACTGTTATAAAATCGTCAACTGAAGCGAGACGGCCGCTTAAAGCCGCTGTGAGAACTTTTACAGAACTTCATACGCCTGTGCTGTCTTAACTCCGAAATCAAAAATGCATCTATATACCTGAAAGTAAAACACTACTGAGTTCCATCTTCCACGCGTCCCATGATCGTCCGTCGACCCGGTTGCTCGTCTAGCACCGTTCTTCAAATCCTTTCATTGAAGTAAAAACATATCGAGGATCTAAATAAGCTTCCGCACGAATCATTGACCGAATACGAGATCACTGACAGTCGATCACGGAGCGAATTTTCGACCGATAAATAATAATCAAGGTCACGGGTGTCGCGCGAGTAACCGCGAGCATTTGAGGACGCTTCGCTCGCTGTCACGCGAACGTCGCCGGCGAACTGTGTGTCAGTAGGCACGGCATCTTGATGCCTATCTGTCGGTGAAGGCACGATTCGATAACCCGCGATTCGGGGTCAGTATGGCCGCCTTTTATGTCTCGGAGACGGTGAAAAGTCGCCTTTAGTGACAGCTGATGCGTCGTCGAACAAGGGACGCCGCGCCGCGCCGGTGTGGCGGAAAACGGCATCGGCGCTGGTTCGCTTAACGAGGCCAGCTTTTCACGCGGAAGCTCAATGAACGATACACGTGTAATTAGTGTCTTGAATGGCCCGCGAAGGGAACGAGACGCGTCGAGGAGAAGCGTCCTTTTTCGCGCTAAATGCAACGCCTTCGGTGGTGAATAGTGGCTGGCGTCGTTACGTGACGAAACAGCGTAAAAGCTCTCTGATGTTTCTAGGCTCGTCGTCATACGCTGTTGCAACCGTCGGGCAAAACGCTGAAAAGTTTTCAATGCAAATTGCGAACGATGCACTGTTAAAGTTTGTCAATGGCCTGGGAATAAGCTTCTTTCGTTTTTATTCCACAGGACTTTTTGATAAAGTTTCGCGCGAATTCTGTACGCTTTCGGTTGGAACTGCTGCGTAATAACAATTAATCAAGTACGTATAACATCGGATGAATTTTTAATTCGTCAGTAGCGTATGCTAATTTTTGTCTACCTTTACAGACAGAAAATAGCAAACGCGTGACTTTAATAGTCAGCATTGAACAGACCATCAGCTTGAAACCCCTAATTGATTCTGAAATAAGTCCCGTTAGATTCCATCTGCCCCAAACGGCGAAAAACGTACGTCCGACCGCGAAAACTCATCCCAGCGCGACGCGCCAATTTTTCCCCTGTCGTGATATCTTTTCCCGCGAAACGATGTGGAAATATCTACCGGGAACGCGCAGCGAGCTGTGAGGTGAATGACAGTTGCGGACAGTTCGTACACAAGCACGTTCCACTGACCCTGGCTGAAACGATCCGGACGACGAGCCGAAACGACCACCCTTGGCCGCACGTACTCCCTACCCCGTGGACTTTCTGCACTTTCGACTATCCCCCGGTCAGAACTGCCCGAAGAAAGCCCCACGCCGTTCACAGCAGATATTAGGATAAGTTTCATTCATACAAACTTTGGAACAAATCTCGACCTTCGGAAACCGCGAGCCCCGGAGGTGAAGTCTATGAGCGACGCTCGAGTTTGAACAAAACCAGAACTCGGAAATTCTCGGATGAAAATCGCGGACGAAAACATATTATAGAAAATGCTACGCGTCCTATTCTTCCATAGCAGCTGCTAACTTCTACAACTAACCAGTTATAACAGGATAAACAGATAGTTACCAAAATTGTGTCCGAGATCTCGAACCGTGGACGCGAAACTTCCCAGATAGCACCATATGTCTCCAATGACTGGCTATCCAATGTCTGGCTTAAATTTCGGATGTTTTAGGAACGTCCGTCTTATAAGTTCTGGATGTTTGGAAAACTTAAATTGTGGATGTTTCAGAAAACCGTTTTAAAAATTCTACGGATTTTTGCAACATTTAAATTTCGGATGTTTTAGAAACGTCCCTCTAAATAGCTTTATAGATGTTTGTAAGATTTTTGTCAATATAACCTCAACATTGCAACGAAATTTTGGTGTATTTTATTTATTTCTCGTATAGGGTGAGGGTATTAAAGGTCGACAATCCTTTAGTAGTCGGCTACTCTTATTTTGTTTAGCTTGAAAAAACTAACATTTAAACAGAAAGTTTGTTAAACAATAATTTTATATTGAATTTTAAGTCTCTGAAGTTTAAAATACAACAAAACGAGGTTTTCAAAAGTAAAGAAAAATTAATGCTCCTGAAATGATTCGTAAATAGTTGTAAACAATTACTTTTTTCGAAAACAAAGTACACAAAAAACTTTAATATATCACACGAAGGTAGCCGAGTAGAAATTTCCTTTATGTAATCATTTGAGTTTACAGTTTGAGGTTATAGCTGGATCATCGAAGTTAAGAAAGATGCTCGATCGAGACTTCGAGGAAGGAGATGGGTGCCACGAATATTCCGGTAACATAACATACTTGCAAGGTTTAGTATTGCAAAGCAATATTCCTTGCTGTCCGGGTTGTGAAAGATAATAAGATCTATATTTTATTTTGTAATATCCGAGAATGCGAATTTAGCATGGATCGAAAGATCTGATTTGCCATCGGATCGTCCTGTCTAGAGAAAATGATTCATTTAGTAATTTTAAGCGTTCAAACAATGTACAGAGAACTTTGAAATGTTCTGAATATGACCTGAGAATGTCGACACAGTATGTATGTACATCCTGAGGACGTTCCACTTTGTAACTAGGACCTTACTAGAACGTTTAAAGAACTTCATGTGGGCGTGTAGAGGACATATGGACCTTAGCGGTACGTTCTCCAAATGTACGGAACGTCTGGAACGGATATTCTGTAGATGTACATAAAACGTGTTTGTGCTATCTGGGTTAAAACCTATACTATCTTCATCGACGATAATTTCAATGTAGCCAAGAACAAAAACCTCGAGAAGTCCCTGGAAAATATCGATGTTGCATTTTTAATTCGCATGGAGAATAGAAAAGCGATGGATATTAGTTTGGGTTGAAGTTTTTATTGTTGCGTATATTAAAGGAAATGTGTGTTCACGATGGACAATCGGAATATTTGACACAAAAAGTTACATTTGAAAGTGCGTAGAGTTATTGAAAAGAAAAAAATCGAAAGTATCCCGGGCACTCGTAAACTGTTCGCAGCTGTTCCTAAGTGGACTCGGAAACTCGAGAGTTCACGGCACACAGAAACAAGTTGGATCTGCGGAAAGGTATGAAGGGAAGGCCAGAAGAGCAAGTTCGTGGTTGGTTGGAACGGGGTGGCACGAGAGGAGGTGGATGGGAAAGAGCCTGGAAGGGGGAGGTCGGGCGCGGGGCAGGAGGGAGAATAGGTCGATACGGTAAACTATTGTCTGGTGGGTGAAGTGTTCACGAGAACCGGGCGGAAGACGGCTTCGCGTTGGTTATGTGCATTCCCTGGTTCGCACGAAACGCGAAAATATGACGTGCTCGTCACCCCAATGTTCAAGCACGTCCAAAGAAGCTCCGCGCCTCTATCCACAGCCGTGTAACCTTTTCCGCCTGTCCCCTCGATCGATACTACTGCACTTAAACTGTTACCGACTGAAATCACATTTAAGGAAGGTCCCCATGTGTTACACTCCAATTTGAATGAAACTTTATTATGATGATAAGGCTTGAAATGCTGATGTCACTGATATATGATTTTAGGCGTAAACGGTTAACAACTGACGAGATATTTAATATTAAAGTTTGAAAATATATTGTACATCCTGTAAATCGACGGCTGAGTAAATTAGTGGCGTAGTTGATAAGAGCTCGGCCGGCAAATCTTAACATTCTTTTGCGCGTGGTTCAAATCCCACTCGGAACAATTTATATACATGTTTTTTTTACAATTCGTTACGAATTATATATTTAAATTTGTATTTTATACGTTGCTATAATCAGAGTTTAGCAAATTTTATACGAATAACGAATAAAAAATTACGAATAAATTACCAAGATTTATTCGTGAATAACGAATAAATGTGTAGCGTTATTCAAGCCAATTTTATTCGAATAAAAATTTATTCATTATTCGAGACAACTTGTCTACGAATGAAAATTGATTTATTATTTGCGACAGTTTCGCCATGGTGTACTAAGACAATAAGGTGAATCATTGATGCGCAGTGGTTCAGAAGTAATGAGGGAACTTTATCAATTTAACAATTAAACAATTAAACAAATTAACAAAGACAAAAACAATTTAACAAAGTCACTTTAACAATTATCGAAAGTGCAACAATCCAATATGGCTGTTTTTGCACACGCACGCGTAATGATACCTCCGATAGATTTAAGATTCAAAATCTTCCACAAATGTATTGTGCTATATTTATTGTTTTTATTTCATAATTCAAGACATTTTATTAGAATTTGTTGCAAGAATCGTGATAAAAGCGCTTATGCGATCTATTTAAACTTGATAACATAAATCAAATCATATTTCTTATTCTGAAGAGTTTAAATTGAATTGTTTGTTACTTTTGAAATACGCCGGATGCATTTCGGATAACACGCTATTGATTGTTCTACCATCCAACTGCTATTATGCGCAATAGTTCCCCTTGTCATATTACACCATGAGTTTCACTACGAATAAGTACCGTTGTCAATATATGTATAAATACGTACATGTTTAACATGTATGTGTTTTCTTTACAATGTTGAATTCTATTGAATTGAAGTGTTGAATTCTAGTAGGTATGTATATCGACCACTTAGCATTTGTTTTATTCCATGATTTATTCGAACAAATTAAAATAAAAAATGTATATAATTAGAATAAAAGCCATTTGGACTTCTAACATTTAATAGTTGTTTCTTATAGATTTTTGAGCACTGAATACGAATCTGCAAACCGTTTGTCGCCAAAACCCTCAGTTTTCGAGAAATTCGATTTTGAAAATAAATGCAATTTTTAAACTTTGAACAAAAAGCCACCAAATCATTTCCCCTCGGCTTGTAGAATTGAAATTGAAGCGCACATTTCAGTGGCGCCCTCTTGGACAGTATTCTATGGCGGGAGTGCTGACGAAAGTGTTTGTTATGAAGTAAATATGAGAATTATTCACAAAGACGCGTCAATACGTGTGACGAAGGAGATCGATGAAGCCTGGCCACAAGCTTTCGAAAATACGCCCCTGAATACAGATTCGTGACAGATCTGAGGTACACAAAGACAGTTTGACATGGGGCGGTATACGACTATTCTACTACGGGCGTGTGTTTACTCCAATTGTCATCGGAGGATGAAGAGGTAAACACAATTTCACTATACCTACCTTGTACCGTTCCCTGCGTGTGTAATCCTCCACATCTGTGTGTTTCTCTCACTACATATATCCTGTGGCAATGTTGCCGCCAGTTGTGAGTTTCGATCGCGAAATTAGCCTTTATGCCGACAATCGATAATTACATTCAAATTAAACGAATTGCGTAGCCAGCGAACAAATCGACTTTTTATGGAAAGGAAGTATGTACTTTATATAATAGTTTGATATTTCCTGGGAAGTCGTGATTTTATTCTTATCTTTTGTAAGAATTTAAATTTGACGTTTCGAGCGAGATGTATCGTAAATTTCTATGGATCGTAAATAACTGCTATAAATGTAATTCGGACAAAAGTAGGTTAGGTTTCTTTTATAATGGAACCGACCGTACAACGTGAAAACTTATTCGGAATAAAAATGATCAGTTGGAAAAACAGAGTATAAACGATTTCACGAGGCGAACTGTTCGCGCGTCTACCATTGCCGAACTGGTTAAACAGGTTACCAGTTTATAGCTACCGTAAAGAGATTTTAAATTTCGCGGCACATGCCCGTGCATTCCGCGCCGTCGTCTTTTTCGTTGTTTTTCGGTCATTTTGCAGAGTTCATAGCACTCGTGCATCGGAGGTGCATAAACCGAAGGAATTCAGGCTATTTTCATTGGTAAATACACTTTTCTTTTTCTGATTCTTTTACTTTTTTTCCACTAGTATGTACATAATTCTTTGATGTTATTTATCCAGGACGATAGCAAATGAGCGTAACTTTACTGAGACGAGTGTTCGAATACAAAATTTTAAAATAGCAGTTAAATGTCTAAAGCGAACCGTTGTCCGCTCGAATACTAAAAAAAAACATTCGTGGTAGATATTTTATTTCCAATTTGTAGGAACTGAAATGCCCATATAATAAAAAATATTTTGTATCGTATAATAATTATTATTAAATTGGGAAACGATGGATTACGCTAAAAAAGTCACTGCTAAATATACAAAATGAAGAAAAAATTCGCAAAAGAAAAACGAAAGGAAAAAACGAACATAGACTTTCTTTCCTCCTTTTTTTTTTGTTTCGAATATGAATCGTTCTCTAAGATTCTCTTTCTCTCTTTCACTGTTTTCATTCGTACATTCGCGTTTTATCTCTCTCTCGCACTCGCACACATACTCTCACCTATCTCTATCTCTCTCACGCCTGCTCTCTCTTGTACGCTATAATTTGGGATTTAAAAAAAAAAAAAAGAAACAACCACGGGTAACAAAACAAAAAGAGAAATTACACAAATTCTTCCGTACGTAATTTTGCATTTCCCTTTGCTTCTTTCTTTTTCGTCGTTTAAATTTTCTCCTATCTTTGCGTTTTAGTCTTTTCCTAATCGATAACGGGCTCGTTTAAAAGTACATATAAACGACTGTTGTCATCGTTCTATTTTCAAAGTCACTATCTAAGCAGTTTTATGGCACGTATTCTCGTATAAGCCCCTCCATTTTTCTTCTTTCTTATTTTTTTTATTCAGAGGAAAAGAAAAATTTATCTTCCTTTATGTCGCGCGTCTTCGCCGCCGCTTCCTTTCTCAGGCATTTATTTAATCCATCTCAAATCAGCCATCGTCGAAGAGAACCCCCCCGCGGAATTATATTTATCGAATCGCAACAGTAACGTATCCGTCTTTTCATTATATACACACACGCACGTTGAAATCGGAGAAGTCTTATCTTTTTACCTTTGAATACAATTTATCAGACTTGGACGCGAAGATCTGTCTCTCAAGATCTCCAAGATTCTTTCACGCTGTCGATGGTCTCCGCTGATTCCCGATACTTTTCACGAGAATTCAAACGAAAGGGTACAAATCAATTCTGAACGTAGTACCCCTCGAACCACGGAAAAATTAATAATTATAAGGTCGAGTGAAAATTTCACAAAAAAGTAAAAGTTAATACAAATGTTGCTTTTTTACAAAGAAATCGAAGGAATGACTGTTCTGAACACGTCGGGCGTCACCGGAAGACCTTCCACGGACAATTGTGTTTCCATAAATTTCAAACAACACGCCTTTCCGATTTTTCGTCTCGCGAAAGAACCTTCACACAAACTTGAACAACTTATTCTTTGAAAGACATCGATAATAGAAATCTGATTTTCGCTAGTACCGGTCCGACGAGGACCATTTTCTTAGTATTACGAATGCGCTTTAACGTTATTCTGATATTTATTTTTGTGTTTTCGTTTATCATCATCTTTTATCAGAGTATTCTAAAACGAACAAATTCTATCGATACGCCTACATTTAACATGGATACACCGCATCGGGTTTTTTCAAGTTTCTTCAATTTCTTTCCTCCAACGTGATTGGTGGCCCGCGATGTTCGATCGCTTCCGGCAGCGATCACCGCGCGTTCATTTGCAGAAAATCAGTCGATCATGGATGATGCTCGTTTTGACCAAAGATAAAAGAAATTCTTTCTCGTTTCTCAATGACACAGTGCACGTCGATAAAAACTGAAGCGTATATCGGCTTTCGCTTCTTTTTCTCTCCACCCTCTCGTTAATTGTACAAGAGACCTTTTCTCTAAACGTATTTTGCAAAATATTGCATTGCACCCTAGTTAGAATATTTCTATGTATATGTATATTCATATGTATATACGTAGCGATACGACTATCGTTGGCCACACAAGTCAGACAGAGCCTGTACACACACGCGCAAACTCGCACATACATTCTCTCTCTCTTGTCTAAACCTTTACGGTTCTTAATGCGTAATGTTGAAAGATACAATGAAGGGGATTTGTCTATCTTAATGAATACGTGATTATATACAATATATACAATGTCTCGTTGCTAATAAACACCGCTTGCGTGCACTTAGTTTTGTTAGAACTGACTACAGACATGTGTTCGTATGTGTATATGTATGTGTGTGTGAGGTGACTGTATGTATACGTGTTGAAAGATACAATGAAAATTGCCTAAACTTACACGATAGAATAAAGGTTTTCCTCGCGATCAATATACGCTACGGTTTAAGACTTATTCATTATACAATAAACAATTATATATACGTTCTGATGATCCGTCGGCTAAAGATCTCGCATGTACACATATACATATATTTATGTATATATATATACTCGTTCATTTCTGTATTTTTATATATATACATATTGATGTATATATATATATATTTAATTATCACATCGCACGTTCGAAATTAAGGAATTCTGACCCCTACGCGACAAAATATTGAATTAATCTCTCGGAGAATCTACATTAAAAAAAGTAATAATAAACGAAAATAAAAAAAGAATTATATCCCAAAAGTGATTGATTATTCCTTGCGTTCGACGTTGCGGCATATACACACACACCTAACATCGTGAAGAACGAACGTGGAAAACTCGTATATATTTCGTATTGTATGAAAAGAGTCAACTGCATTCACATCGCATTTAATGAGTACAGCATACTGTTTTTTTCTTCCCTTTTTCATCACCTTTTTTGATCGATATCACAGTGCTTTAGTACGCTCTTTTTTCTCTCCCTTAATATCGAATATTCTCTCTCGAAATATAAAAAATTAAAATAAGACCGAAACATCCGTTCATTGTTTCTCCATTTACAAGTGAATTAGTACTCTTGTATCATATCGTTATATATAAAAAATTATTACCTAATTTATTGCATAATATATGCATGTACACACCAGCTTTTCACAGTAAATTATTCGTTCGTCATCGAACCTCCGTGACGTTTTTCCTCAACGTTCCCTATAATAGTTCAAACTATACCCTCTATCTGCACATTGCTCCAACAATTCGTAATACCATCTTCGCGATTGTACCACGAATCTGCGAGCATTTCAGGGTATCGATAAAATACTACAAGAAGAGTGCTTGAAGAGGCAACGTTCAAATCGTGAACGATATAGAATCCTTAAACCGTGTGCAACGCGATGAACGTGCCATCTGATTCGGCGTTCACCTTCTTCTTGATCAAACGTCTTTTATTGACACGTACGAGGAAGAAAATCCTCATTAAAAGACTTCTTGAACGAAAATAGATTCGAGGCGAGGAAACCCGACGGATCCGTTTTGTCTTTAGAAAACCAGACCGACGTTCGCTGCGCGTCGGTCAACCTACATGAGATCCCATTTCTTTGTCTACTTCGATGTTGGGGCAGCCGGCTGGTGCTGCCCCGCCATCCCCAGTCTTGGTTGCGAGGAAGCAAGTAATTCTTTGTAGTATGCGCTGATTTCCGGCGAGAGAAACGACGCGGGAGCCGTGGGCGGAATCGACGGCGGGAACAAGCCATTATAGAACGCGGAATAGTACATCGGGTCCAACATCGGTAGGAACTTGCCGGACGTGTTCGTTGGCAGTTGCGGGAGGAAGGCTGGATTACTTTGTGGCACAGCAGGTACGAAGCCCGAAGGTATACTGGGTACACTATGCCGTCTGTTCGCCTCGGTTTGCCTCAAGTCCTGCTGCTGTTGCTGATGCTGTGGTTGTTGATGCTGTTGTTGATGTGCGATTAACGTCTTGTCGCCCTCGCTAATCCGACGTTGATGCTGGTGTTGATGCTGCTGGTGCAGATACTGTGGGTGCAGCTGTTCCTTACCGCCCGTTTCCATGTTTTTTCTCCTGTCTATACTGACTTGCTGCTGCATTACTGGTATTCTAGGGTAGTTCCCACTGTTCAAGTGATTCACGTTCGGTACGTTCGGTATAACAGGGTGGCTAGTTGGCTTCCTTGGCGTGTACGGCGAGACTGGCTCACTCCTTGTCGCGTACTTCCCGTTCACTTGTTGCCTTCTCTGCATTGGTATTGTACTACTTCTGTTAGGTGGACTGGGTACCCGAACCGGCGTCGGTGCGCTCGTGTGGTTATTCCTTTGTTTATTCGGGTTGACGATCGTGATTTCCAGGTTGTTCGACGCCATGGTTCGGCTATCGAGCACGTTCTGATAACCAGGGTAGCTATTTCGTTTCGAACAATCCGTCGGCTTCTCCTTAGCCACGGACGAGTTCCTCATTTCCAGGTTCAATGGATTAGGCCTCGGCACTACAGGTACTTTCACTATTTCTAGGCTCGGCCTCGGGAATACCGATTTGTCGGTAGCTTTATGCGTCAGATCCAGCACACCTCCGTGCGCCATTAGATCGTTGTTACAATTAACGTGCGGCTGCGGATGCTGTAAACGATGCAACGAGGGACGATACTTTGGGGGGACAAGAATGTCTTTCGGATCTCCGTAAACTGTTTTTTCGTTGTGCGCGAATATCGACCTGGACTGCGTCACCTTCGGTGCAAATATCCTTCCGTTTGGGACAGTCGGCGGTACGAAACGGTGATTAGCTTGCGGGATTGTCGACGATACGGGTGGCGGAACGTTCGCGTTCGCGTATAACTGCAGCAACGCGTTGTTGTTCGAAGTACCAAGGTTTATCACTCGACTATTCACCATGTTGTTGTTGTTCATCGTAATGTTATTGTTATTGTGATGAACAGGCGGTTGCTTGTTCGGTACTTGCAATCGTGCTTGATGATGAGGATGCTGATGCTCCTGCGGCGACGACAACATGTGACCGATGTCTGGCGTTACGGTGACAGAAATCAGTTTAGGAATGGAATTCGGTGTGACTGGAAGAGGATATGATATTGGCGGTTTCTCCTCGGTCTTCATAGTCGCCGGGGCCGGAGTGTTGCTTTGAATTACGCTCGGTCGCGTGTCCAAATCAACGGCAGTGACTTCCAAACCACCTTCGCGAAGGATTTCGAGCTTGCGCTTCTTAAAACTGGGAATGATTATCTTGTCCCTACTCGTATCGCTCTCCGACTCGAGATCGATCACTTCTGGCGACCTAGGCGGTACTATCGCTTTCTCCGCGAATATCGCCTTTTCGCCGAACAACGGTATGTTCTCCTTGCCCTGGGCCAACAGGGTGGTTTGTTTCGGATCCAGCTTGATCTCCTTCATGTCCTTCTCTGGCGGCGGAGTCAATGTTACGACAGTAGAAGCGTTCGTTGCTACGGTAGTGACCGGCAGAACCGGCGAACACGACGGTGGTACTTGCTGCGATATCAGAGGACTGTTTAGCTGCCTCTCGAGGACGCTTTGACTTCCAGTACCGTTCGTGGGCGTTGTGGAGGGTGTACTACTCGGCGTTGATATTGACGTGTTGGAGGAAGGTGGTGGACTTGGCAGTTGACTGGTTTGCTGGCTGGGCGATGATGTGCTATTAGCGATCATGGTGTTTAATGACTTCAGACGTTCTGGCTTGACTCGTACGCT
Organism: Perdita meconis; assembly: GCA_030770465.2. Classification (NCBI taxonomy): domain Eukaryota; kingdom Metazoa; phylum Arthropoda; class Insecta; order Hymenoptera; family Andrenidae; genus Perdita; species Perdita meconis. The sequence goes on along the minus strand of JASKOS020000015.1, from coordinate 1,255,483 downwards.
ACGCAGAGATGACGTCTTGCCAGACTCCGTTTTCGGTTTTTCACTTGAGAGGAACGGCTGCAAAAATTAAGAAGCACGAATTAGTCGTATTGTACTAGAAATGATTATCAAGATTCATTGCTCGAAAAATGCTTACTGTTGATATAATTGGTTGGAGAGGAGAGGTTGCGGTCGTAAGACTTGGTTCCACAGGTGGAGGTGTTTCTGATGGATATGGATCATTGGTTTCTTGCTTAATGTCATCAGACTCTTCTGATACACTACCCGTTTTAGTACGTCTCCCAGGTGTCAGTCTCACTTTCGCTTCTTCACCCCTTTGATACCTTTCGTAAGGTAACAACAGCCTGAACAAACAATTATATACTCAATTATCAAAAATTGTTTTTTTAACAACAAAATGTATTCTGTATAAGACCTTGTATATACCTTTCATAATGACGACGAGTAATGGTCGCTGCACTGGTGGATCCTGTGTTACCACCTATGTCATCGTAGATGGTCTTCCAAAGACGACCAGCGCTGACGGAATCATAACCACCAAGCATTTGCACTTTTGTATAAAACAGGAAGAGATCAACTGCAAATAAATGATTTCTTTATTCCGATGCTTTTTTCAGTTTCGTATAATCTAAACGTTACTTGTCAAAAGGAAACACTGCTGTATATCAGCTTTGAACAGTACCGATCATTACTTCAATTTAATGGAAAGTGAATCGATTAGCTTCTAAAACTAACAAGAAGAGATCACAGTAGCGCAATTCTCAATTTCGATAAACTCTCTTTTGGTGAATCTACAGATTCAGAAAGTTCTAAAGCAAGGATATCCAAGTGTGTACGAAAATGCATTTCGATTTCTATCTATCGGCGGATTCAAGGGATTCGTCAAAAGAGAGAGAAGTTGATCAAAATTGGCGACTCCGCTGCTCTGATCTCTTCTTGCGAGCCAGTAATGCCAGCATTATGAAACGCGGAACAAACGCCTGCTTCCACCATGACATATCATCGTCTCCCACTCTGTTTCCATCGCACTCCACTCGCGCGTGCTTTTACTCTTGGCCATATGCACTGCTTACAGACCAGCCTAAGCAGACAGTCCACATGGACAAGTATAAGAGTATGCACGTATAGAGTGGGATGGAAGCAGAGTGGAAGGCAACAGTACCTCATGGTAGAAGTAAGAGTTTATCTTGCGTTTCACGATTTTGTGGCAACACTGTTGCGAGCGTGTGTCATCTGAAAAGCATTTAAATTCCGCAGCCAATTGTTGACATGGAAGGCGCAGATACTGACTCTGCCTGTAGCCCAGCAGTGGCATCTTTCCGACAGGCGTACCCCGCGAGTTCATGAAATTCTGCACATCCGTGAGGAACTTCTTTTCCTCGACAGTGGTCTTCCGCTCGCTTCGACGTACAACAGACGAGGGTGGCCTGCCAACATTGGGCACTATCGTATTGGAACTCTGTATCGTGCTTTTGGACGTAGACGCGACGGAAGCCTCGCTCTCATTGCTAGATTCGCCGGGCGACGCGCTACGCTTTTTACGCTTTCTCCTTGGCCTTCCTTTCAATTTTGGCGCTGAAACAGTAAATAAACACACTCAATTAATGCTTCTACGCCTGCAGTTTTAAGCTTATCAGGTAGATTAATATATTTTTATATAGACAGGTAATTGTACATATTAGGGTATATCTCACCGATTTTAATGAAATTAAGATTATATTACAGAATTAAAAATCCTAAACAACTTTTTCCTGTAGATATAACCACCCCTCGGCCTTAGTTTCCTAGATATTCATCACGAAAAACTGCTGCTGGTACACAATAAATTAGCCCAGACCTAGTTATAGTTTCTAGTTTAAGTGCAAATGGGCCCATTCCGCCGGTGCGTAATGGAGGCGCTGACTCACAAGTATTATACGGAGCTTATCCCCTCCTAAGAGGTTTGCGCATTAGCCCATCTCGTGCGAGGCGAGTCGCGTTCTACCCCGTTCTTCGGATTCCCTGCGGACCGCACAACAGGTTCACCTACTCCCGGGGAGGGTGCATCATTGAGGACGGCCATACCTACCTACTTCAAGCTAAGGGGGTAACTTCGTCGGGCAAACGTCCCCTCCGTACTGATGCCAGCCACGGCACCACTGGCTTACTTTATACTCACGCGCGGCGGTGATAGAATTATTATTTGTTCTATCCTAGCTCTGACTGACAGAAGTCCTGCAACCCTGTTCCCGCCAGGAGTCCCGCGAGCTCGCCCTGTGCGTCCAACTTTCCCGAAATCAGGCTCAGCGGGCGCCATTATCGACGGATCCGTGCCGGACATCAGCTCCATCGTCGCGGCGGGTCCGCACCGCGTTATCCTTGGAGGCGCCCTTTACCCTCCCAGCCGCGTGCAACCTCCCTGGTGCGCAGACTGGACGAGCCCCGCGATCCGGAGCCGGAGACCGTGACCCGCCCGCGATCGCCCGAGGGTTTCAATCGCCGCTAAGCTGTTCGGCCCAGTGCGTCCTCCCCTCCCCTCCGTCGCCCAGAAGCTTCTAGTGACTCTAGTCCCTATCTGTGATCTCTTCTCGTCCCATCCGCAACCTGTCTATTCAAACTCTGCGCCACTGTGTCCCGGTTGTCAGGGGCAACCGTTTGGTATAGGCACCCGCAGAGTACCCCCTGATAAAGACCACCGTACCGCGCGATGGGGTTGTTGAGGGTTCACCACGGCCTCCCCGGATGCACGCGTTTTCAGGCGACGATGCACCCGGACTTAAGGTGTGTTGTGGTAGGTTCACTACGTCTACCCAGATTTTAAGTGTGACAGTGATTGTTTGAGTTGATTGTTTAGGTTTGGGGTGCACCACGTCCCAAAATATTTCTTATTTAAAAGGTGTGTGGGTGGAGGGTTCACCACGTCCTCCAGTTTTTTTAAGGTGTGTTGGCGGGGGTTCACCACGTCCTCCAGTTTTTTTAAGGTGTGTTGGCGGGGGTTCACCACGTCCCCTCTTAGCCCAGACCTAACTCAAACCTATCTCCAATTGTTATAATTAAAAACGTCAGAAAATATAAAGCTCGCAGACAGAGTAGCAACTTATAAAACTCGTGAAAACAAAAGCCGATAAGCTTGTAGAAAAGCTACTTTCTCACCGATTTTGAACAACTTTTTCTTATATGTGTAACCGGCGCGGCGGTTGGCCTTAGGTTTCAAGTTAAACAAAAAAGTTTTTAAATTCTTATCTTGGGAGCGGACCGATAGGGTAAAGTATACAGTTGTTGACCCCCCTATAAAATGAATGACTCTCAAGAAAAGTAAAAAATATAGTATAATCCTTTTCTTATATAATAAAATATATATATATATTTCAATGATCCAAATATTCTTGTTTCGAATACAATTAATATTTTACTATATCAGAAAAGAATTATACTGTATTTTCTACTTTTCTTGAAAGGGTCAATCATTGTATAGGGGGATCAACAACTGTATACGTTACCCTAATGTGTTTCGGGCCTTACTTTCTAAGCAGTGGGGGGGCTACGCCCCTCCAACCTCCGACTATGTATACGTAGGTTACGGAGAACACAATGTAGTAATAGCGACGGTTTTTCGCGAACATCTCAGAAACTAAGGCCGATTGCCAGTAACGTATAGTATTTATGTATAAGAAAAAGTTGTTCAGAATGATGAAAAAAATCCCATCAAAATCGATGAGGAAGTAGCTATTCGACAAGTTTACCAAAAATATTGGAAAACAATAATTTCTGAAACAGAATAGTAATTTATAAAGTTTGTGAACACGAAAGCCTACTGCACGCTACAATGCTCGTTCCTTGACTGACTAACTATGTATTCCCTACGCTTTCCTCGAGGGTTCTGTCCTCAAGGACTCCGCGTTATTTAATTTTTGATAGCATGGTCCGTATTCTGAGTGTCCTTTGTCTCATACGACACAAGCCAGGCGCTAGAATGAATGTCCTGTTCGAAAGGCCCATTGCAATTTCCTTGCACAATTTACTCAATCTAAAGTTGAATCATCTTTCCGAGATACCTCTTGCAAATACACCACTTATAACGTAAATCTTTGGCGTCTGCAGCGCAGCGCCGAGATGTGTTTAGAGATAGAAAAGGCAACCAAGGGACTGAACCGCGCTCACGCATGTGTTCGACGAGCGTACACGTAGATACGAGATACAATGTAATAGCAGCAGCGGCTTTTCGTGAATATCTTGAAAACTAAGGCTGGAAGGTGATTATATGTATGAGAAAAAGTTGTTCAGAATTTTGAATTCTGCAACATACCTGAGTTTCATAAAAATCAACGAGGTATACGTTAATCTGCATAATTAACAAAATGTTTTTATTAATGTCATCAAGATTTTGTAGGAAATAAATAGAAAATGGCTGAGTAAAATAGAACTTTATTAGCAACGTTGTTTTCGGTGGTTCGGTTCAGACTAGTGAGGGGCGATACAACTTTTCAATTCAAAAATCGATTTTTGTATCGATATTTAATGCAACGATATATGTAGTATGTATTCCAGTATCGATATTTGATTCATGAATATCGAAGTTTCGATAGAATCTTATAAGTTCGGCAATTTTATGTCGTATTTTTACAGCTATAACAGTTGTATGTAACTATCTAAATGACTATTTTCAAATGTAGACAGGATTCTAAATAAATCAAAAAATCGTTTGTTGTAAGTAGAAAACATTTGCAGCAGCTAGGTATAATTTTTAGAATCTTTATTGATAGAATTCCGGCAGTTTGAATAAATGTAATTATGAAATATTACTGAAACCTGAACTATGTATAATGTATTGTATTAGTACGATTATTAATTTTGTTATTTTTGTAAATATTATAATTATTTTGACCTTTATTATTAGTAACAGTATTATTATTATTTTATTTCTGCACTTTGTTTCTACTATTTGTTACTTCATGTGATTATTCATAAATGATGTTAATTTAAACAAACAAAAATAATTAAGTTTAGTGTATATAATAAACTACTAAATACACATAGGTTTACAATATAAAACAGATAATTTGAATAAATGATTCGTTTTCACTTGTGAAATTCTAAGTTAATTTATACATATCGATGTTTGCTTGGCATTTGTGCAGAAAGAGGTACACCTTACCGATTTCGATGAAATTTAGATGTTATAAAACTCGAAATTCTGAACAACTGTTTCTCATACATGTAACCGGCGCTCGGCCTTGGTTTTCGAGATATTTGCAAAAATTTTTAATATTTGAAAAAGTGATCAGAATAGGTCTGGGTTGGATCCCTTAGGGGGGAGGGGCTGCCGCCCCAAGGAATTGACTTTCTATCTGATGTGATGTAGGTACTTGAGACTAATACTTAAATTTATATGATATGCAATGAAGAATACTTGGTTTCATAATTTACGTTTTCCCACACAAATTGCTTGTCGTTTGATTGCGTATCATATGAATTTAAGTATTAGTCTCAAGTACCTACATCACATCAGATAGAAAGTCAATTCCTTGGGGCGGCAGCCCCTCCCCCAAAAACCTTATTAATGTCTTGGAAATTGATTAACTTTTGGCTAAGATCGTTACTGAAATTCATCCATAAATACTGACAAATTAAAATTAGGAATGCTTTGCATTTTTTGTGATTTGAAACTCTCGAAACCCGAATTATAAATCAAACATATGTAACAGAATCACTCCTTCCGTATTTCGTAATATGTTCTAAAAGAACAATAAAAAATATCGATATTTGCTCAAGATTTTGAACAAATTCTTTCTCTCACCTTTTCCTAAAGTAACGTAAAAAATAAACAAATACAAAAAATAAAAAAATCGATTTGTTTATATTCAAACATACGGATACACCTTTAAGTATGTTAAATAAAGATTTATGCAAAAATTTTGCTGACTTCAATACTCAAACAAAATATTCTTCTTACAAAACAAAATCAGCAGTTCAAGTTCTGAGTTTCGAAACCTTACAAAGTTTCAGATTCGAGTTATAAGAAATCAAAAATCAGGTTCAAATCCACCTTTAATTAAAATATCTAATAACAAATATTTATATGTATATAATATATTTGATATGCTCCTTTAATAATTTATATATTCATTCAAATTTTAAATATTCTTCATAAAAGTATAGTAGATTGGTAATTCTGCAAAATCTTGTCAAGGAAATAAATAATAAATTCTTGACTTTAATAAATTACTTGACTTTAATAAATTCGTCCCAACGGAGATAAAAAATTCTTTTCTCAGAATTTTATTTTGGATATACGAATGAGTACTTATATTAAATACAGCTAGTATTAATATATTATGCTTTCCATCATAAAATCAATAGAAAAAAACCGAAACGTAGTGAAATTTATCGATGTAGTGTACATATAAAATGTATTAAAATATGCAATTTAATAAAAAACATTTTTCTTGTGTAAATTTTCCACGAAAAGCAATCAATTTTAACGAATAAAAGTTTATGAAGTTATTTATAAGGCAATTACTATGTAAATACATTTCTTTTGTAAAAGTATTTAACCAAATATGAATCGCATATTTTCTATAAATAAGTCCTTTAAAAAAATTTAATTTCTTCTAAATACGATAGTTTAAATATTAATACCAATATCAAATTTTGTTACATTTCATTGTAAAAAATAGCAATTAACTATCAGAGATGTTATAACAGTGCAAAGAAAGTTGAATATTTAAAAATATATACATTAATTTTAGTTCTTTTTGAATAATTGTTACGTTACCAAGTGAAACATACAATATTTAAAATTGCAACAAATTTTCTTCCTGCTATGGTATGTTTATTTTGATGTGACACAAAGGAACTGACGGTTAGCATCAACCGTTAAATAACAAGATAATTCATATGATTTCCGCTTCACCTCGAAAAAATATACCATCAAGACCGCATGACATTTATTAATGTTTCTGAATGAACAAAAATTATGCGCAAAAATGATTATAAAGTAACACGTATTATGTTGTTGGTTTTTCACGAAGAAATATTCCAGAGAATTAGGAACGTAATATAACCTATATTTTATAGCATAAATTATGATTCAAAATACATACTAAATAACATTTCACCAATTACGAAATAACAATTAATCATGAGACACGACAGTTTGCAACTACTGATTTATATTAACGGTCCGCTGGTATTTCCAGCACAATGCAATCGTAATATAGCTAATAAATTTGAACACTGTCGAAAAAAGAAACAAGAAATTATTAACGTTTTGAGCAGTCATCTCTCATATTATAATACGTAACATCGTTGCAAAATTACATTCGCTGCTTGTAACAATATGTACAATGCGTCAGTCATTTCTCTCGAATAACACAAAGTTTCTATGCCACGTGCACGCGTGAATACGTTAAAAGTTAACCGAATTTACACCGATTCTTCGCACGAAATCTTCATAAACTTCCTTGAATTTACTTACCAATCACTTTAAAGTACACTATCCGATTGTCTTTGATTTTCATCACAATCGCCATTCTGTATGTCACCAATTTAAAACAATGATTTTCATTAAACATGCACATACGATCGATTTTTACGATCGTACATTTTCACTGTACCAGGCGACACTACGTTTTCACAAGTTTAAACAGTGTAACACAGGAATAAAAAACGTGACAAACTACGATAAAACGCGTTATGATTTTAAAATTAGATACAGCCGTTTGTTCTGTATATCTTGATCCGGATTATGAACGTTTCTTCCGTTAAAAATCGCCTGAACGACAAAGCGACATGCGTCCAAAACGACCCGAAACCATTTAACGCTAGCGTCGTGACCAGCTTCACGCGATGCACTCTGTTGTTTTTTAAATCACTCAATATACTGCGTAAGTACAATTTCTGGCGGCGATCGCGCCATGCAATCTCTGTCGGTAAATAATTGCCTAAATCTAAACGATTCTAAATTAATTTATAACTATCTGATTTTTTTTCTCCTGTAGTAAAATCGTAATACACAAATAGACTATTCTTATACATATACACTTCACATTACGTTACTGACACGACATGAAATTAAATTGAAATAATAATTAAATCCACGTTGCGATATAATATAATATAACATTACACATATGTTAAAATATATTTCAATATATTAAAAATTTATTCACTAGAATTTCGTATCGTAATTTCTTGTGAAAATTAGGTGCAATGAAATTACTAATATAATATTTAAAACTTTACAAAAAGAAAAATTAACCTTTCTTCTCCCAAATTACAGACGAAATACAAAATTATAATTACAAAATTTTTATGACGGAGTTGGAATATTAATCTAAAAAAAACTTAGAAACTGTTAACGCAACTATTGATATCGATAAATTCAGTACAAATAAATTTCATTTTCTGTTATATCAATATATAGAAATTTAATAGTAATTAAAGGTAAAAAAATAAGTTAAGAACAAATTAAAAATGATTAAAAATATAACCCTCTTCATTTATAACTGTAATTTGATTTTGATTTCTCCTGTTTCTAACATTGCAGTCGTATTACATTTTGGATTGATAATCTAAAGAAATTTGGAAGGCTCTTAGCGATATGATAGGAAGTGTATATGTACATATACATATATGTATGTATAATAAGTATATTCCATTTGTGTTGCCTTATCGGTTTTTTGAAAGTTATGTTAACAATCCATATCTGTTCCATTTTGCATCAGGTTATAAATCTTATATAATTTATACTATGCATTGTGTTTAATTGTATACATATTGTATACATATGAATTGATAAACCAAAACGATTAATTACGCTTCGAATTTTTCAAAATTTGATTCGCACAAATCACAAACAAGTGCACTGATAACAAAATTTAACAACAATCAAAAAGTGAAATTATCTAGTCAGTTTGATTTATAGACGATTTACATAGTTACATAATGAATACTGTAACTCGGTCGGTAACCTACCTAGGTGGTTGCACAGTAGTTCGTGAGTCTCGAGGTCCGGGTAATCGAAGGTGTCTCTACAGAACAGTACCCTGGTGCCCGGTGTGGCGGTGAATCCACCGAGTGCCGCTGCTATGGATGAACAAAGCCAGGACGGTTCTGCACCCTCGAGTCTACGTAGGAGTGCTCGATACCGACAGTACCTGGGGTACGAGAGCACGACAACCTTCGTTTGCGAGCTACAGTCCGATCTCCTCGTGTTGTGATTGTTCTCGTATTCTTTCTGTTGCTTATCGACATCCGAGAAGTCGATGCCGGGGTCGGTGAGCACCTGCGGTTGAGGCATCTCGTATCTTAACGGACTGCTCTCCGGGGATGATGTAGGTGTCGGTGGGTAAGACACTTCCCGACCCCATGACCACTCTAGCGTGGGCGACAACCATGTTACGAGATCGTGAACCCGGACCACTACCTTCTCTGATATCGTCAGCACCTCGTCCTGTAATAAAACAAATTTAAAAAAAATTTTTCTTTTTCTAAAATAATCAATAATAATATTACATATTCTTTTAAACGTTTCACAAACATCGTAGTTAGTTTAATCAAGAGATCAAGTGATATACTGATATTGATGATAATCCAAAAGTGTTTTATAATAATCCATTATTTAAAATTTAAATAAACTCAGTTGATAACCGTAAGTTGGGCCGTGTAAACCTCAAATGTATCAAATCTACTATTGAAAAGTTTAAATTGACTGGTTTATAATTTATATGGTGTTCTTCGTTATTAAATTTTCTTTGTAAATTAAAATATTTTGTCTGTCTTTACACATTACCAAGCATGAATAAAGCAGCAATTAATTATTTTTTCAATAAAAAGTTCATAATGTTAAACTTACATACTTTTTAATTTTATGTATTTAATTTCTTTTTACTTTTTTATTTTTAGTACTATTTTTATTTGATCTCTTTAATTTATATCTATTTTTGTCTTCTTTAAATTTTAATTAAAAATCTTGTTTTTATTATATGTAACATCTGTGGTCGTCACGTGTAAAAAAAATATGTACCAGTTTCTATTTTTAACATAAATGACTAAGGCTAACCATATTTCTGAGACAATAACATGTCACAGTAAAAAAAATATGTTCCTAAAAAAGTGTTATCGTGATTTCATAATTCCCTTCTTTTTTTGCTAACATAGAATCAAGTTAGAAGTTTTTTCAGCGCAAGAGCTATATTTTTATACTCTCGCTATTAAAGCTTTTGGGTGTAAGCCCTGTGCTTGAGGAAATAGTTTTTGTTATTATAACAAGAAGTGTAAAAACTAATGCACATTTTTTTCCTCGCCGCAAATGAAATAAGCTACTGCTACCTGTAAAAGCTTGGTAATTCGCGATTTAGGAGCTGCAATTTTTCTGGTCTAAATCAGGGATGCACAGACTTATTAAAATCAAAGACCACATAGATTCACTGTGACTTATGGGAGGGGCGTCAAAAAAAAACATGAATGTGGTCTATCATATAATTATCATTTTGGCTAAACTTCCGAAAACCTTTAGCTTCATTTTGTAAATAACTTGATTTTGCATAAAAACAATGTTTGCGAGAAGAATTTTTCGCGACTCGAAAGTTAAGACTCAAAATGTTAATTAATAAATTTAATTTAATTTAAATTTAATTAAGTTACTACCTGCGACGATTAACAAGTACGTTTAATATTCACATTTGCAAATAATGCAAGTTTTCAGGTATTATTGATATTATTATTTATACTAGATGGTAGGAATCTTCTTTACCAGCTGCGACCATTACTTTAACACCTTCTATCAATAGATGGAGGCACTATGAAGTCTTTCGACCGACCAAATCCCTCAGTAATTTGACCCGTTCTTGGCTACATAGGTATACTCTTGTGAGTAAAACATCTATGTGCCTAGGCTCTGTATATATACATAATCCGGCACAACATAACTCGTGGTTTATGTTGTACCTCGAGTGCATCGTTATCTACTCTGCTCCAACGATAATTTAATTGTCCGTTGATGCCGGCGGCGACGTCATTTTCACGAAGTTTGACCTAACTCTTGGTCCTGCTGATTTGCGGGATTTAATTCCACTGTTGGATCCTTATTGTTGAGACGTATATAACCCGAATTAGCCAATACACGAAATACAAATAATAACAGCGGAAATAAATCAACTGAGAACAATCAGTGTTGATCGGACACCCTACACAATCCACACGACTGAAACTAAATTTATACTTGGAAGTGCACGCAACGAAAGTTAGCAAATAGACACCGTATCTGCGTGTATCGTCGCAATTTAGCCCTTTCGAACTCCCTGACGATTGTGTAATGCCCGTAATGACTCATAAGCTAAACGTCGGTGTGAAATTTATCGAAGGAACATTCGCCCGCTAAGACAAATACACTGCAGAGCTAGGAGAGCCCATATAAATCACCGGGCGAAAGGGGACGATGACACAACTAAGTGCTCGCACTTTTCTTTCCTCAGGAACGGTCCGTCATAAAACAAACCCGAAATCAGAACGTTGACATTTATAATTAACACCAGACCAAACAGTCTCTGCTGTGCGATGCGGGGTAACCGGCGCACAGTGGGGTATTTGCACCGAAAACTCGGAAAAAAAGTCGATTTCCAAAATTTTGCGTGAGGTGTAAGATTTTTATCGTTTACTTTTTTCTTCATCTTGTTCACTTGCAAAATTAGGAAATTCGTCGAAGGATCAGAAATTTTATAGCACGCGTGTCTTCTGTAATCATCCTCTAAAACATGCTACATTTATTAGTAGATTGCGGATATTTATGCAAATTTGATATGTTAAAATATGAAAAATATGTGCAAAATGTGTGTAAAATATATGCAAAATATATGCAAAAAAATATGTAAAATACCAAATAAAATTTAGTTAATATAGTATACCATAATACAATACAACATGATATTATATCTATATCATTGATATGGAATAGTTGTGTAATATTAATCACTCCTTGTATTACAAACAATAATTTTTTCAATGTTTCCATCTATTAAGTGGCAGTTTTTATCACATAAAATTAATTTATACGTTGAAAATGTCCTCTCAATATCACAAGATGTGATTTTTGTATGTATTTTTTTTATGTACTTTTATTTCGTTTTTATCTTCGATATTTAAATAATTTGAAGTTCCATGAAGTTTACATAATATGTATTTCGAAGCTTAGATATTTCTGGAAAACATAGTTAATATTTTGTTCTTACTTTTTCTCCACAGCCTTAGATACACATTATTTACATGTTTAGCAGAATTCATAACTAATTTAATCGAATCTTATAATGCTAACGTATTGATTTACATACATATATTGCATCATATGAATAACTTTTCGTTCGAATTTGGATTGCGAATTTATCTATTGTTTACGTATTTCAGAACGTTCAAACGAACAGTTAATTTAAATCATACCTTGTCATGATTCACAATATTATCACACGACAATATGATTAACCATTCTTTAGTAAGATAGATATTTATGAGGAATTATATTATTTTTAATTATTAATACACTAGAAAACTACAAAATATGCACAATTATGCGAAGTATGCAAAATATATTATGTAGCATGCAAAATATGCAAAGTAAGAAATGTATTTTTGAAATCTTCTAATCATGACATACATTTCTGTCCCATTGTTCTACCTACTTTATATAAAAGTATGCATTTGCATAAACATCGGCAGTCTATTCATTAGCAATTTTTATGTGTTTCAGAAAAGTTATGTACACGTTCGCGTTACGAAAGCCTTTTAGGATCGTTTAAACTGCATTTTCGAACAGTCCTTTTTGTTGTATTATGTATATTTGTATAGTTTTTAATAGACTGAGGATTTCTATGCATGTATGGCAATTCCAAGTGCACAAAAATTTACGAGGCTGCTGGTAAATGATAAATAATAAAAAATATAAAAAATATACTTCAAATTACAATGTTTAGAAAATTGAACATACTATTATGCAACCTCCAATTCTTGATTTGTGCTTGTAAAAATTTTATTTTGAATGAAAATCCGCACTCTAGTTATTAATATTTGAATAGAATCGATAATTCAGTAATTTCTTTTACGCTCATAAGACTTTATTAACAATTTTGTTATAGTTCGGAGCAAGTCTTAGCGTTTTTTCTGATGTCATTATATACCATAACCATTTGTGATTACGAAATGAAAAAGATCGCTTACGGATTTGTCCGGATTATAGCTTTACAGTTAACTTAAGAAGAAATGCTTTTATGTAGCACAATTCCGCATATAAATTCTGTATTAAAAAAAAGTTTTAAGTTTATTCTAAGGTTATAAACAAAATATACATGTTTATTGCTGTTTATTTAATGTATTGCAAATATTAATAAAAGATATTACAAGTAATTAATGAAACTGATATTAATATTTTTCAAAGAAAAGAATAGTTAATAAATAAAAGTAGTAAATAAAAAGTTAATAAATAGAGAACATAAAAAATGTGTATATCTATTGAAACTAGATTCCATTTAAGTTAATTTTATAATATTTGCACACAAGAAATTCAATTTTCATAATTTATAAAAATAATTTCTGATCCTAGTAAGAAAATAATGTCAGAATCAGATTCTACGACTCAGAAAATCCTAAAAACCGTTTCATTCGTACTTAAAAAATTAAAAATAACTGTTTGATGAATTTAGTTTATGTTTTTACGGATTCGGACCACTGTGCGGCGTATTTATTCATAAAACCCGGCATGGCTCGTTGTTATATTTAATTGACAAAGTTCGCTAGCTTTCGACGTATCTTCGCAATTAACTAGCGAAACTATAACATTCGTTAGCGACGAATCGAATCGCACGTAGCGAATCGGGATTCAAACAGCGACGTGCGCTTGAATTCGAATCAGCAGATCCCATTTAGCCGTGACCAACAGAACCTTGAGTATAAGCGAAACGTCCAGGCTTTGACCTCTTGTATTCGCGAGACGCTGGCCGAGTCGGATATAAGAAGTCGGACGTTACGACGGAAGCGCTAACGAAATTGACAGTGTCTTGTATTCATGCTTGTTTATCATTACTCACGCCCGAAAGATGCTAAATACAAGTACCTGTCGTTGAATGAAAGTGAAATGATTGCGCGTCCTTTGCTAAAAGAAAAGTACTGTGTATTTTAATTTTTCAATTCTAAACTGATTCTCTTGTCAACTCATTCACTTCCCTTTTTCCTCTTTGTCCTGCACCTCACAGTCTCTGCCAGTCTACAGTACGTAGACTCTACACTCTTGGTATTTGCACTCTTGCTCATTCTGTGTCTTCCATGCTAACTGTTCCCATCTTTGCTCGGTTCTCTCTGTTACACGGCGATAGAAAATTCCATTGATCATCTGGAAACCTTTGATTACAAGCACCGGTAATAAACTACCAGTGGCAAAGAGGGATCATAGAGACAAAAGCCGAACCAAGTAAACTCTCAGAAAACTGTACAATTTCAAAGTCTGTTCTTTCTGGAAAGTATCGCTTCCATCAGTAGACCGTACACTTGGCTACGGATTTCGTTCTGCTCGATGCTTTCAGTCACGTACATCGCTGCTTCTTCCCTTTCATTGTTAGTCTTGTGGAGGATCTTGCCCCTTTCTCCAAGTTACACGGGCTTCATCCTCGTCGGGCTTCCGGTACACCCACGCGCCACCCTATCCAGCTCCCCTCGCTACCGAATTACGATTCTTAAAATTAACCTTCTGTCTTAATCGCGGGGACAGGCGAAAGACGACGGATCCGAACGGGAAACCGAGACGAATCGTGGAAGAGAAAAAGAATCTCCCGACTTGCATAGCCTCTGTAACATCCCTCCTGCCTTTGTCCCTTTTGTCCCTCCGTGCGTATTTATCGTCGTGATTTCCTAAGAGGGTTCCTGCACCTTGTTCAACCCCGTCGTATTGTCGATGGCCCTCCTTCGTTCGACCTCTGTCGTTCTTCACCCTTATTGATTCCCGCGACACGAAGATATCGCTTTAATGAAATCTCCGCCCGATTCTTGCGGCGTTCCATGGCGTTCTTTTCAACCAAACATAGGATCCATTGGTTGCCGATTACTCGCACATTCGACGCCGTTGTTTGTACTTGGCGACGGCCAAGTAAACTGCGTCAACTTCGTAATCACTTTAAAACTGTTGTCCGGCGAAACTGACGGCTGTTCAGTTTGCGACTCAATTTGATTTAAATATTTAAACCTCGTTTTAAACTTTCGTCCAAGTTTCAATAAATTGGTAATCTCTTACTCTGCGGGGTACGTGGCGCCGTGCAATTAACCGATCGTAAATTTTGTAAAGCAAGGAGCTCGGAAAGAATGTCAAAGACGGGGAATTTAGAATACCCCGAGTCATTGAAACTTTAATCATCGACTGATTGCTTTCGAATGAAACCGGACGGACGTTCCTTGTTGAAAAATGTCGGACGTTAATGCCCACGTGGTGGATTACGGGAAAATGGGGCAAGTAAACTCCGCTTGTCCACGAGCCGTTTTAATTTTTAATGAGACCAACGCGGGGGGGGGGGGGGAAGACAGTTAAAGTTACGTTTTATTAATGGTCCAACGGGTGTTTCAATAAATCTTGTCACGGAAAACGCGCTCAAACGGGCATATTTCAAACAGTCCCCCGGCAAACTATGCACTTGCAAAATTCAATTTAACAGGGCCACGAACAGGAACGGCTTCAAGCGCGAACTTTTCCTTGGGAAAAGCTACGAGGGAAATAACATCTTTGGGGTTTACAGTCTCTTGAAATATTACGATATCTGCCGTGATGCAGCCGTCCGCGAACTTCCCTTTGCCAATTCTTCATCTTATCGCGATGCTTATCCGCAAGATTGCTACTCCGAAAGATAGAAAATCTCCATCAAACCCGCGGGACATCCTCCCACCTCCCCGCCACATGTCTCGCGACTCGCGACAGATAAAGCAGCGCCGTGTCAAGCATTGAATGAAATGACCCGAATCGGACTGGGAAACATCCAGCTATTTTACACCTCTAAAATTTGGCTAACTTCCGTCGTCTGACCGTGCATTCGGAATATGAGACAAACTCTCTCTCTCTCTCTCTCTCTTTATGCACCCGAGAGAGCATTCCCCTTGACTGCACGTATCCGAGATGTGTATCTGCGAGAGGGAGGTTCGAAAAGGGGGGACAGGGAGAGACAGGACGATAGAGGGATTAAAGGGGCCACGGAGTGGGAGGGAGAGAATGAGAAGACTAGAGGGGAGAGAAGCTTGTGCAGATGTGTAAGGGCAACAATGTGCCAGAAGGTAGTGCAATGTTGGCACAGACACAGGCGCAGATCTAACCCCAAACTCACGACGCGAACAGTATGCACGGAATCATGTGGAAATGTATTCTGACGTTGCTATGGGGATTCCCTGCCGCCCTAAACACACCAATAACCTATCAATTCGCCACCGCCGAACGACCTGGCCAAGTATAACAGGCGATAATCTTCTATGAGCTAAATAGAATGATATTCTCGCGAATTTTTTGCTTCGTGATTTCGCTGCGTCGCTTTGAATCTACCTACTAGGCGGAGCAATAGTGGTACGAATTTGGTAAGAAAACGTCACGCAGACGCTTGATTGGTTTTTGTCACGAACACTACTGTTGCGGAAAATAGGTATTTGAAATGGATAACGGCAAACATGTTTTTATTTCTTCAAATTGCGTCATGGATAGCAAATATAGTATTCCTATTGAGAGTTACTTCAATATTTTAGATACTTATTTCGATAATAACAAATATTATTTTCAAATCTCTACTTCATTCAAACATAATTGAAATGTTTCAGATTGGAGTACTATTTTTATATAATGCAACATAAAAAATAAGTGGAAATTTTTGAATATTTGAGAAATAAATTTTTATGCAATAGTAAAACCTCGCACAAAATTTTAGAGAAATTCATTTGGTAGCTTTAAATTATTTTACTTTTAATTTAACACGTATTTTTATGAGAAAACGCAATATTGAGAAATATATTTCAAAATTATAATAGTGAAGTTGCTAATAGTTGTATTTCAATACATTCCAACTATGGATATAAATTCCAACAAACAAATTTATGACAAAAGATCAATATTTGTAACTAGTTTTCGTCGCAAGAAGAAGCTTCATTAATATCTTGGAAACTGATTAACTTTTCCCTTAGATTGTTACTGAAGTTCATCCTTAAAGAATGCTATTACAATATAATTTATAACTCAGTTTTATTTCAAATAATGCAATAAAGTACGTTTTATTTGCTATGTTCTTTTTTGATATTCAATGAAAAGGTCAAAATAATAAATAAAAAATAAAAAGCAAAAAACTGTTACTATTGGAATTTATATAATTTTGACACAACATATTGAAAGAATACTAGTAAAACAAACAATTTACAACATATTTTTGTTTATAACACTGGAGATGGATAATTTATTTCATTATATTTTAATTCTCATTGTACTTTTCATTCACTATTCCCTTTTTTAAAGTAAATTTAAGTAAAACATACAAATGTTGTTAAATGAAAAACAGGAAATAAAAGATAATTAAATATCTTTTGTGTTTATAATACTGAGAAATGAACGTTTTGTGTAAAATTAATTTTAATATAAAAATTGAACATTTGATTGTAATGTCGAGTCCATAGTGGTATTCGCGAGCATTTCACGTTTAGATTGCAAACCATGTTCATTAGCAGTATGCGTACTTTTACGAGCAACAAACAGTTTCAGACGAACTTGTTTTATGTGCTCGTTAGTGATTATAAAAAAGTTAGCGAACTTCTTGCGAACAGTGTTCATAAACAGTTGCCAGTGAATACGCAGCTTTATGTAAACATTAAATGAAACAGTATTTTTCATACTGTATTTCCATAACTGCAGACTTCATTTTTTATTATTTCCACTAAACCCATTTAAAATTTTCCTCAGCTTCCGAATGACTGGTTAAATATTCTGGGTCATAAAATTTTATATTCAGATTATAGTTTTTATTCGGCTTGAAATAATCCGCCTAGAAGGAAGAGAGGGAGAAGAGTATAAGTAATGTTTTAAATAATTCCGATTTAAATATGAGTGCGTGTCGACGAAAAAGAACCAAACATTTTAAAGTCAAATAACGAACTTTATATGTACGCATTAATTTTTGTTTAAATTAAAAGAGGAATTAATTGATTATATTTTAGAAACATTTTCCTTTGCTTATACGTTCAAAATTTTGTTATTAAATCAGTAATTGTCAATATTAGAACTTAATCGACTTTTGTAAACAATGTATGCAATTTCTTTAAAGCTCCGATACAATTTTTATTACTTAAAAATCAGGATTTATTTAAAAATGTTTGTTCTGCTGTAGAATAAATTATCATTTCTTCAAGCTTTACAATACGTTTAAATAAATTTCAGAAATTTGTGAAAGCAAACAAAAATTGTTGAAAAGATTTGACTTGAAAGAGTTCGATTCTTCCTTTTATCCACCCTGTACACTTATCGAAAAGTAAGATCCATCTACAACTAAAAGACATAGAAAGGATAACTTTCGTACAAACTTTGCAGATCGAACGGAAATTGTTCCCATTTTGTGATTTCGTGTCTCCAAACGGCCATTAAAAAGTGTCGTGGATGGATTAAGTCCGGGCCAAGGGTGAGGTTAACAACCAATAGCAGGGGTTGGGACAGGAAGGGTTCACAGTTAACTGCTAAACCAGCGAAAAGATAGGGTAAGACGACTCGGGGAATGTTTTATGGCAGAGATCCAAATGATGTTTGCGGCTCGGGAGAGAATACTGAGAATTGTTAATGAACTTCTGCCGGGTGTATCAGGAAAAGTAATTTGGAGTTTGCGTAACTACCTCTCCTTTTCCGACCTTTCAATCTGAGAGATAACATTTCCGCCGACGAAAAACGGAAAATCGCGTAACGATTGATTTTCGGAATCCTCCGACGAAGAATACGTTTCCCGATGAAAATCTACTTTACGCGCGACATTTGAATCACCATTACGTCGACTGTTCTATGCGACGATCCTATCGTCGTTAGATGTAAATCTCCCATTACCGGTGATAAATTATCAGCGACTCGGGTTTCGTTTAAACATTACAGTAAACATCATCTGGATCCACGTGGCACGATTGCCCCGGACCCGGTTTTGATTAATTCCACCCCAGCGAAAAATAATAAATAACCCGCGAAATTGTTCTGCCGAGCGTATATTAATTTTGTTCGCGCGAAACGAGCACGCGATCAATAATGCATGCCCGCTGTTCGATTTTGTTTGCCTCGAACGAGCATCGAAACCCGCGCGCGGGCATCGTTTCAATAACGAATATCGCGGCAGCGCCGCGTGTATACCTTAATGCTTCCCCCCTTTCGCGAGTCCGCGGCCTCGCGTCCATTTACCATCGAAATTTATTACATTAAACGTAATAAACGACTTGTATACTCCAAAGCGTGCCCGTGATATTATTATCGCGACCAGAGAGAGGGGGAAGAACTTTCTATCTATCTGGGTAATCTCGTATCTCGTGTCCGCGCCACCCACCCCTTTTATCTCCCGTCTCTCCCTCAACTTCTTAAGTAGTCTTTTGTAACTTAAATTAAAATAGACGGCGGAAAGTATTCCTGCGCGACAGACGGAACCCGGGAACGGAGAAAGAAATTCGCGCGGGAAAAACGCAGCCGAACGGGTCGCGTCGCATTGACCCGCATACGGGACGGGGGTAATCGGGAAACAGCGTTAAAGACAGCGAAACGAAAGGACAACGGGAAGAAAAAAATCCCCGGGGCCACCGTATGAATCCGCAATGCTGCAGTTGACATATTCGCCGAGCGTACGTAATACATTCATACGTTTCGTCGAGAGTGGGGGGGGGTAGTAACGCCCGAGTGGGGGGTCCGAAGCGGGGCGGTGGGGGGCAAAGTGGGAGGGGCGGAATCGTAGAGAATGGAGTGTGTAGCGTGTTAGTTTTAGCGACGCTCAATCTTCGCTTGTAAACCGTGCAGTGAAGCCATTATTTCAAAAGTCACGTCGTTATCCGGCCGCGAATCTCGCCGCTGAAAAGTTTCAGATTTCGAGCCTGCGACAGGAATCAAATTCTTCTGCTCCCTGCTTTAGATTGTTCCCGCGTTCCTCTTTCTTCCGAAACTGTTTCGAAGGGGAGCCGTAGGAACGTCATTCGAGTTTTATAGGTATAGGAGAGATTTCCATCAAGAATATACGATTTGTGGGAGGGATCTACGATGGGGGGGGGGGAGGAGGATACGAGATCCCAAGTTGAAAAGTTTCACGAACACGGTAAATAAAAAAAGAGGAAAAAGGGGAAAAGGACAGGAGCGCGGAAAAATACGATAACATTTGTTGGACGGGAAAATACGAAGAGGATTAATCTGAGCGCCTCGTGACGGGTTTAAATCAATAAGTATGAGAGCCACTGCGAAGCATAAATCATTGTTAGATTAAACCCTGGAGCACGCGGTAGTGGTAGATGGGCCAATGGCGCGCTTTCAAGAAATATAGGGTGACCCAAAAGTTCCGATCTATATTTCATCGGGTCGTGTACCCGATCGACGGGGACAATGGCCAGCCGAAATCGGCTGCTAATTGATGATGTAACACACGTTCATCAGCCCGTGAAAAATCAGTATGAATCCGATTGTGGGAATCTCTTTTCAAAACAACGCAACGTCCCGAACGAAATGGCCCTCGAGTTTTAGAATTACTATCTTCATAAACTATATGGAAACTATAATTCCTCCGCTCGCAAATATCCGAAGACTGATAATTATGAACGGCCCCCACCCCCCAGCACTTCCCCGACGGTTCCTGGCTCTTCAATGATGCTTGAAATCGCGAAAATGAAGCGCGAGGAGACCTCTGTGTGGTTCAAAGGGACATCGAGTACCGAGTACCGCAAAATTAGCAACGAACGCTTACGATTAACGAGATAGGCAATTAGCGCGCGTGATTTGAACGCTCCGCCCTCTCTCTCGGCATCTCTTCGAAGGTGAAAGTCACTCTCCCCGGTTTCGCGAAACGCGTTTTTGCCCGATTCAGTCGTCCTAAATGAATACAATAGCACTTCGAGACTGGATACGCAAGGAAGGGAAGATTCAAAGCTAAAAGGAATTTGATTATGCTTGGTAGTTTACACACGGTGTTTCTGGATCGATCGAGCCATCCGCTGTCTCTCCCACCCTACGCTCCTTCCTCATCCCTCTCTTAATCCCCTTCCTCCCCGTTCTCCTTGTCCCCTTTCGCTCTTTATCTGTCTACTGTGCTCACTCTCTGTCCGTGTTTCCACGTCTCTTTGCGCTGCTTCCGTCAAGGGTCATGTGTGAGGAATGGGAATTACTTTTTAAAAAGGAATAAAGTGGAACGACACTTTCGTTCTACGCTTGATTGTGCCGGATTTTCCTAGAGCTCTTCTCCCTTCTTATTTTATACTAGCTGGTTGTTGTTGCTCGCTCGCGAGTGAGGTTATTGTTGCTCGCTCGCTACGCTCGCTCGCGAGTCGCGAGTAGGGTTGTTCTTGATAGGTAGGCCGCGGCGGCGGCGTGCTGGCCAATCGTTTCGCTGCGAGTGATTTTTTTGGTTGCGCGTAATTTTGAATCGGTGATATCTTTTAAAGTATTCATTTAAATGATATAATGTAAAGGACAGTTTTAATCTATATTAAATGCCCAAGGTAACTAACATATTCATCTGGATAAGGATTAATACTGAATTGGAGAAAATAGCTTCGCAAATAACCTAATATTTTTAATTAATATTTTAAAGATAAAAATGGTTACTGTGAGTCAACCTTAGGAGATAGACATATGCCATCGCGGACTTTTCTCTAGGCTTTTTGAAGAACTACAATTCTTTAGTACATTATTTTAATGTATCTCTTAAGGTTTAGTCAGCGTAAGCTATGTAAGCGCCCGAAAATCGATTTTTTGACGACTTGATTACAAAACATTGAATTTTCTCTACTATATAAAAACTTAATTAGAATGTATTGTACATACTAACCTTCCGTAAAAAATTCTCTAAATGACAGTGAAAACCGTATCAAAATCCATTGCGTGGTTTAGAAGAAGTAAGCGGAGAAACAGAAATGACGCGGATAGCGACTTTGTTTTTTACTATTTAGAGATACCCAAACAGTGACAAGGTGACATTAAAGGGAATTCTTTCGAAATCTATGTTCGATTGAAGGGATGTCGTATCGCGATAAAAGAAAATTGGTAGCATTGGAAAAAGTAGACGTTGTGAAAAGAGAAAACAGTAAAAAATAGATGTTTTGCTGGCTTTTGAATAAAAGAAACGTTTTGAAAGGGACTTCCAGAAGACTTTTCAGTCTTTTCAAGTTAAAAAAAAATATGTAATTGTATGGAAAAAGAAGAATTTTTTTGAACTGCAGATATTCTGAATCGCAGTTCAGTCTGAAACGTTCTTTGTCAGGATACCGTGGGTTATCGCAACAGCTGCAAAATCTTCGAACAGTTTTATGCTAACTAAAATATCAAGCTTGAAAACTTATAATTTCATACAAGGAAAAAGTTTCAACCGAGTTTTGTGCTTTATATTTCATTTCCATTCATTATTCCGTTACTCTTTCATATCGCCGATGCAAATTTTAACGCGTCCACCGGACCACGGTGATAGAGGATTTGCGTTGACGATGCAGTTAGCCAGGTATTTCATCAAGTCTATGGAAAATGGTCATTGATTAACGGTCGTTTAATTATTGCACGTGTGCGATCAAGGGCAGTATACATATACTACAAGTTTAAGGGAATTTCAATGCGTAAGCTTTGTATCATAGGATTTGAACATTGTTTGTAAAGTTTGATGCAAATTGAGTTTACTTTCCTTTGTTTGTGAAGTATCATTATACATAGTATAATACATAGTATATTAGATTGCGAATTTTTATACAAAATCAAATGTGTACGCCTCAAAAATACGGAATTGAAGGTTGGATAACAGTGTGTATTAATTTCAAAACATTGTAATTTGAATTATATTTTTTATATTTTGTATACTTTGGCATCTGTCAACAATCTCGTAGATTTTTGCATATTTAGAATTGTCATAAATGCATAAAAATCCGTAGTCTAATCATTATTATTCCTTTTTGTTACTCCTTGTAAATTATACATTTGTGAAAGGAAATTAATACAATAATAAGAAGATGTGAGAACTATTATCAATTGAAGATTTCTTTTTCTCCACAGATAAGAGATCATAGGTGGTCTTGATGTGCGAACCGAAATTAATCGGAGATTTGAATGAAACAAATTAATTAAAAATTTTAAATCAATAGCTGCCAAAATTTTAAGTGAATTTATGAATGCTACAATCTTTAAATGAGTTGAAAATTTTAATAATACAGTACCACTTCGATAATTTCAGCCTCGATATTTGCAGATTAATGTTTGATGCATAGCGTTCACAAACAGAATACTTTTTGTTTTAACCATGAAAATAAACAAATTAGAAAAAGAAGTAACAAGGCAGAATCAACTGTGTCAGACAAAGTATTGGTTAAAAAATGACTTCGATGATTACCTAAATCATGATTTATTGCGCACATTTTTCGTCCCCTCATTTTAGAGTCCTAAAGTTGTATCGCTGAGGGGTGAAGTTTCACCTGTGTTCTGTCCAAACCTTTCCTACATGCCATACTCCATTCGTGTACATTGCGCATATACACAGAGTGCTAACACAACAGCACGAACTATCGTTTCTGTGTACTGTACAGGAAGCAAAGTGGGGGAAGATCGTTTTACTTGCGAGTAAAACTTGAATAGCACTATTCTAGAGCCCCATTACCATTTTCGTATCACTCAAAACATAACAGACTACGGAAACGCATCAAAATTTAAAGCATTTTACCAATAAAATATTTATATGCATAGCACTTAAATTTATATAGATATCGGTCTTATTAACGTTGAATGAAAGTTTTATAATAAATAATAAATGTCCTACAGATTGATTAAGTGTGTATTCGAAAATTTTTCATGAACCTCTTATAATAGATTCAAAACAATATGATTGAACTTAAATTTTATTTAGATGTAAACACTTATAGCAATATTTGAGATTACCAGATCATATCAGTTCATAGATTTAAAGTATTTGAAATACAGTACAAAATTTTATTTATTTCGATGAAAATGATTTAGAACAAAGAAGTTTAGCCTTCTTTATCTCAAAAAGAACGGAATTATTTCCATATTATATGAATATAAAAAAATGTTTCTTCCACGCTATAAACTCATCACTATACAGTAGAACCTTGATTATCCGAATCCCAATTATTCTCATTTTTAATTAACTAGGGTCAATTAATTATTGTACAAGGTATGAGAGGTCGGTGGAACCTCGAGTAAAGCTTGAACTATGATGCAATAACGTTCTATTAATTATTAGTATTTTATTTTATAACTATAAAGTCGGATAATCGAGGTTCTAAATTTAGTCGTATTTTCATAATTTAATCCGCCATTTAAATATTCCTCCGATATCAATCCATTTCATAAATTAATGATGTGCACATTCAGAGCTGGGAAAAATTTAAAGAAAAAATACTTGAAATACTGTGTTAAATAACAAGTTTCATATAATTCAAATAAAACAGTATTTTAAATAGAATGTGAAGTTTTCACAAATAAAATATTTCTATTTTCATCAAATTCAGCATAAAATACAATATTTTAACTTTGTACTAA
Organism: Perdita meconis; assembly: GCA_030770465.2. Classification (NCBI taxonomy): domain Eukaryota; kingdom Metazoa; phylum Arthropoda; class Insecta; order Hymenoptera; family Andrenidae; genus Perdita; species Perdita meconis. The sequence continues at coordinate 1,230,762 of JASKOS020000015.1, read as the reverse complement.
TAACAGTATTTCAAATATTTTTGTCGAATAATTTGAGGGAATAATTAATATTAGAATATACGAGTTCAAAATATTTATATTGCATCTTGAATAATTAGTTTTGTTCTAAAGTTAAAAAGTTTTACATAGTACTTGTTTAAATAATAATATTTCATCGTTAGAATCTAGGAAAAAATAAAATATTATTTTTCAAATACACGTCTCAGTATTTCTAATATTCTTAAATTAAAATACTACTTTAAATACTATTTTAAGAAGGTTTTCTTGTAAATAGAACATTGTATTTTCAAAAGTTATTTATCATTTACCCTTAAATATAAATTAATTAATAATATAATAACATTCAATGAACATATTGTACAGAATACGTCTTTTAAATCATTACATGTCATAAACAAACTTTGAACAACATTAATAATAACTGATATATAATAATATACGGTAATAGCATTACCGTATTATTAGATGTGTCAACATTTTGTTGAATTTAATTTCCAGCATTTACTGTTTGAAATGATATTTTACTCAGATCTGAACGTACTCTGTCTTTTCAAAAATACAGTTAACTGAGAGCACTAATTTGGAGTAAAGTTCGTTAACTTCAAACGGTTCGAAGACTCGTCGAATATCGCGGTGAGTTTGTAGCGAGGGAGCACCCCATAATGCAACAACATTTCCATAAGTCGTGGACAGGGGTCGTCCGTTGGCTGGTTTCGAATCGCGGAGAAACTGTGGCCGCGAATGTCCCCTCTATCCAAATTAATAAAATTATTCGTCGCCTGTTCTAATTAGAAATTCCCGATGGGTGTACGGTCGCGTGTTTGCCCGGGCGTTATCAAGGAATTAAGTAAATTAGATTATCAAGGAGCTGAGTGAAAATTACTGGGGCTCTTCGGCGTGCTGTACACGCGGTACACTCCGTAACTTAATGTAACGCATAGGTGACACTTTCCGCGTCGTCACGGCATGGCATTACAACGACGCGACGCCGTGAAGGACTGGGGTGGTTCGCGTGAAAGTTTTGGAATGAAAAATTGATGATCGTGCGAACGGTTCTGAGCGCAAGGCGCAGGGCCGAGCGGAGACGGCGCGGCGAATACAGAGAAACAGAAAGTCTGGTATAATTGGATTAGCATAATTTCTAATAGGGCCGGTAACTTGAATGTGATCGTGAAATTGATGATAATACCGTAATAGTTAAGGGGATCTATTTTGCATTCCCCCAGTTGTTACGCTCTAACTTCTGTAATACAAACTCCAAACAACGGGACCGTGTTCCAAATGGGGACATACCGAGGATTTACGCAATAATTTAGGACTGTAAACGTTATTGTAGCACACGAATGACATTAGAGGAAAGGGCAGAGGAACTTGGGTTCTGGTGGAAACCGGAACTCGGAACTTCGCGCGAAAAAAGTACGAATCGGAAAGTAAAACGAGACGCACTGATTACGATTATTTATCAGTCGGCGAAATAGTTGTGCCGTCAGTGGGACGCATCGCGTCGACATCGCGAAGTCTCTAAAAGGGGATTTCCCGTCGCTTTTAAAGCCCGGCAGGCGGCGGCAACCGTGTTTCGCGAAAATGAACTCCCCTGGCTCGCGATTTATTTGCGCAACCGAGTGGCGTATTTTGTTTATCCAATAAATTTATCGTTGCGCGCGAAACCTGTTCCGAGAGTTTCAAGTTTGAAATACAAAGAGCGGTGAATTCCATGGAAATACATTTGATCGATAAACCCCACGCCGTACACCCCCTACCCCCTACTCTTTCGGCCAGAAGCAGGGCAATAACTACCGTGCTCACCTTTGCACGTGGAAAAGTACAAATTTTCTCGCAGCTTCTTTTCCTGATTTTCTATAATTTTATTTCGTTTAATCGTCTCGAGGGAAATTCTTTGAGGAAGCGATTAGCTTGAGTGTTACAATATGATGATTTTTGGCTCCGTATCATTGTATGATAAATTATGAGTATTTATTATGTCACTATTATTATTTACATTATTTATTATTTATGTTTAATAGAGGCATTCATTTTTTGATTTAATGGTAAATTTGCCAAAAAGAAGTACAATAAAAATTTAGAATATTATGATATTCGAATTAATATTGTTGTTTAAATAATATTAATTTGTTACGAATAACCGTTTCATATTACTCACATCTTTTTGTTTACCAAAAACCATGATTGATAACGGAAATTGCTTTTGGTTCAAAATAACCATTATTGATGACAGGAATTTTTTTGTTACATCGTCAATTTTTATTATGATCACTAGTGAACGATATAAAATTAATTATGGAATCTATTGTACATTTTAATGAGGACAGAAAGTTATGAAAATTTAAGAAGCAAAATAAGGTTACGGATATGGTTGTTCGATTTTTTTATATTTTATCAGTAATAGTAATAACAACTGACGATGATTGAAGGTAACTAAAATACTGCTGTCATCGATATTGCTAATAGGAAAGCAAAAAAAAAAATTTCTGTCATGGATAATAGTTATCGATAACCGAAATAAAATTCCTGTCATCGATAGTTATCGGTAACCAAAAGCCATTTCCGTCATCAGTAATAGGTTATTAGTAACTAAAAACAATTTCCGTTCTTTATCACTGGAGCAGTTAAAATTAATATCTATTACTCATTCGTTTTTTTTTAATATTTTTGCGAAATTGAACGATCGCTGAATTTTACTTAAACCAAACTAAAAATGTATTAAATGATCTTTGAAAAAGTATTTAATATAACTGTTATTTCTGGTTTCTGATTAAAAGTTTAAAACTACATAGTAGATAAGTAGTGAATTAATAGAAAGAAAAACTTTTGCGTTGAACAAATGATTTTGAAAAACTAGAACAAACGATGTAATGAAAGTAATTTTTGTTCAAATAAACAATTTATACAAGAGCATTTAGTCATATAATACATTTTTTTATAAAAATGATTATTTAGTAATTTCATTATTATTTCTATTATTTTCAATAATTCTATAACATCCTATAATTAATTATTATTATTAAACGTAATAGATAGAATTCTTAAGTACACAGAAATGTAATGTCATAATAAAATTATTTGGAAATACTGACAATACGAGGAAAGAGATAAATTCACAGAGTTACGTTGAAAAAGAAATGAAAGCACGCTTGAACATAATAAATTTATTAGATCACTGACTAGAAAGCTGACATAAGCGTTCTTTTAAAGGAGGATAAGCCATCCGGAAAAGAAATCTACCCTGTGGCAATAAGAATTGATGAGTGAGCAAATTCGACTGCAGTAACGAATTATATACTTCAGAGTTAAACTAATAAAATAAATTTTCCGAAAAGTAAGCTCCTCAGTTCAAATATACCCTTAATGAAGTCCTAGACGGCAAAGTTATTACTAGACTGCGGAGATTTATCCATTTATGACGATTTTAAATTACTCAAAATGTATAAAGATGTGTATAGATGCAAAAATATATTAAGTATTGAAAACAAAATACATTTTAATATATTTAAAACATAAAAGACATTTTTGTTTAAGTTGCTTCTTTGCTATGCTTTTGAAAATATCAATTTACATAAACATCTGTAGTTTTAGTTATTACCGTTCAACTCATTTACTATGATTATTATCATTTCACATAACTAACAAACAATTGAACTAACAATTTTTACTTATATTATACTTTTTTGTTCGTTAAATAATTATTTTTAACATGATTATAGTGATTCTATTTTATATTAATATCTAAACTAAGAAAGAACATTTATATCAGTGAATATGAATCCATATTTTTATAAATACAGAGTTTTTAATTAAGGTCATTCAGTAACATTAGAAATAAGCGCAAATATTTGAAAATTGGAGGAATGCAATAATAAAACCTCACGAAAAATGTCAGAAAAATTGATTCCGTAGTTTTTAAATTATTTAACTTTCAATTTAACATGTATTCTTATGAAAAAACGCAATATTGAGAAATATATTACAAAATTCAAAGTGATGTTGCTAACAGTTGTATTTCAAGTATATTCCAACAAACAAGTTTATGACAAGAGATCAACATTTCTAACTGATTTTCATTACAAGAAGGAGCCTTATTAATATTTTGGCAGTGGATTAACTTTTCTCTAAGACTGTTACTGAAGTTCATCCTTAAACCTTTAGTACAAGTATTTTGTAAATATTAATAGCATGTACTTACATTATTTTCCTGATTTTATGAATTTTCACATTTGTACGTTTTAATCAAACAGCCGTCTATTTATTCAACATTTGCAGTAATTCTTTTCCAAAAAAAAATGTCCAAACAAAAAATTCATTCTGAACTTTCAACTTTTTTCGGAAATACCACTTTTCGATTTAGACCACGAATTACAAAACACTCTGTATAACACAGTCACGCCGTGCGGTGAAAGCGCGCATCCTCTAACGGTAATAATGATAACAATAATGTGACATTTAGGTATAGATATACATAAAATAAGAACGGGAAGAAAGAACAAGAACGGAGAGATTGAAAGTTGCCGGTCGCGCGTATTTTGTGCCTGCAAAACATCGAAAATTCCTTGTAACTTTGATTCTATTATTCGCGACGCGCAAACCGGGGGATAACAAAGTTTTTCTCGCTTCTTGACAATGCCTTCTGGCAGCAAGAGAATCCTTGATAGGGAGCCAAGAGAGCGGTATAATGGAGAACCGAAGATGGAATAATGACGCTGTTGCGTTAAAAAATATTTGTCAGACCGACTGCTACTTAACAATAACAATACACATGCAATAAAAAGGAAATCGAATAATTTTTTAGACTTGCGCGTTAAAACTACGGATCAATGAATCGTGATTCCTGTGATTTATCACGAGATTTACTTTGAATAATAATAATTAGTAACACATAAATATTATGAGAGTTTAAAAATGCCGGTTGCAACCGACCGTACTTGAGTGGTTCTTTAAACAATAATCGTCTAAAAGGAAACTCACTTGGTACATTTTTATGCTACTTTTTGTAAGACCTCAGTAATGCTTTCAGTAATAAATTGCCTGTCGTCTCATGTGAAGTCTATAACGCACTGCTCGTCAAAAAAAATGGGAGCACCTGAAAGCAAAGGTGTTCCCGACTTGAAAGTATTATTTATTATTAGACGTGTTCTCGTCAATAGTTAATTAAAAACGTAATAAGAAAATTATCAAGGGTTATGGAGCTATACACGGTTGTAATCATGGAATTAAAATTTGGATAATACTTTATAATGTTTGACACATTATTATTGCAAATATAGCAGGAGACTGCATTACATTAATAGAGCGCGCGATGGTACGAATGTAATGTCAGCCGAGAATAACTTTGGCCTCGATTATGCGAGAAAATTGAATCTTAAAACGGACGAAATAGACAAAAATGTGAATGCAAATAACATAAGAAAGGGTAAAAAGATGATTGTTCGCACAGCCTCGAGTTCTGTAAATGAAAAAATGCCACGATGCATTAGCTTTTCGGCCTTGTCGTAAAACCATATCATTCGTGGACTACTTTTAGTGCTATGAAAGTTGTGTAGAAACATTTTTAGCTTATGGAAACCAGAAATAATTCAGAATTAAATTTAGGGTAAACGTTAAGGCGCACCGCATACACAGGTATGTACTATAACATGTAACGCAACGTGAACTTCGTAGTAACATCTTTAAGTATTTGTGAAGTCAGGATATCTAAATTACGATTTTTAATGAAGTAGGAGGTTTTTAAAATGTTAATTCTTGTCAAAATAGTGAACATAGTAAGAAATCAATTTTGATGAAGAAATTGTGTTACAAAAAAGTCTGTAAAAAAGAAAGTTTTTAAGATATCGACAAAATCCTATATGCGTTGTTGTATCTAGAAAACGAAAAAGAAATGGTTTTTTGTTTTCGTTTTTAGCTGACGACCGTGATCGATGGCACGACAGAGATAGTTGGCCAAAAAGGTGTCCTACGGAAGCGGCACCAGTGTTGCCGTTTTGTATGAAAAAATATCTTCGTGTATTTTAACACGTATATATTACAGGCTTTGTCATTTATTTCCAGTTTGCATTGTTATATTGCCAGAAAAAATTCATAAAACATCTATGATTTTCAGGCGGCGAGATTAACCCCTTCAGATTATTCAGGCATTTAAATTAAATTATTAGAATACAGAAAATTCGTTGGGAGAGAAAAATGGACGTAACAATATTGCTATTTAGAAATGCTTTCTTTTACTTCTTATTAACATTTGTTGGTTTACCATCCCAGACATAAATTCTTTCTTTTAGGTAATTAAAACCTCCGCTCCGTGACGAAATTTCCGCGCGAAAAACATATCCGTCGAATTGTCTTGCATGTTCTAAGCAACCTGGAACCGGTCTGTAAACCAAGGTATCGGGACATTCACCTGGTCCTAGCATTTTAATAAGTATCCAATGCTCGCGCGCGTTCCTCTAGACCCGCTAATGATCGCTGTCCGCAGCATTCGATCATTGCTCAATTGCCGTGGAACATGATTATCGCGATTCTTGAGAGCGGAACGATAAATGCAGGGTCCTTGCGCACAATGTGCCCTGGCTAAAAGCAAAAGAGAATTGTGCCCCAGTCGCATCCAACCGCGACCTCGAAAAGATTCCACTCTAGCCTCTCTGATCATCTCGATTATGGTTACGCGAAATAGTAACAGTACTTTACCTTGTCGTCGTTGAAGAGAAAGTAGCTCGATAAGTTCGTGAGTCAGGAAAATTTTTAGTCTTCGCTACGTTTTTTCGATAAACTCGTTAATCTTATTTTTCAAGAAATAATTATCATAGGCAAAACAACATTTTCACAATTTTCAGTTTATCTTTGTAACCGTGCTACATTCCTCTTAAAAATTCTAAATGGAACAATTTTTATTACCATGGTATTAAAAATATAGATCATTTGAGAAATTTAAATAATAACATTAAGCATCTTATATGTAAAAAAATAGCTACTAAAAGAAATAAAATCCCTTAATGGATAAAAAAAAAAACCGAGGATCATAGACTTTTATGTTATGCAATATGTAGATGAGAGAAGAGAAAACATTTTTTTTCTACGAGTTTACAAATTGCGGATAATAAAAAATTTTATTAAATACTTATTAAATACTTTCTCAACTATATTAAAATTGTTTATATTTCGTTTCTGACCACTATTTATGTTTAGTTTAGCTGATGAAGGATTCTGATGACTATACTGTAGAATTTGATGGAATTTGACACAAATATAAATAAGCAAAAAAGTGAACTTGTACAGATATTTCAAATCTTTAGAAAATACTTGGAAAGTAGAGTAGTAAAAAAATTTATAATTTAGACAGTGCATTTTAACTTCGAAATCTCAACAAGTACAGATAATTATAAATCGCAGAATGTTGAAAAATGAGTTTCAACGTTTAGCATTAAAAAAAGTTACACAAGAGAAATCAATTGGAGGTTCGACTTGGGTCACATTTACATACCTCTACCCTCTACAAGTAACAAAAGTTTAAGCTGTGAATTGCATATAACTTTCTTTAATAGCGACATCTGCAGCCCAGATTTATATTGGAAAACATTTGTTTTGTAACTTTAAACAGTATGTATAGAATCCCTGAAGTTTCTAAATGATTCCTTTAACAGATTTTTCTAAAAAATTCGCAAAAATTCCTCCTTCATCGATTTGGTCTCATAATTCTTTTTACAGCCGATTCGAAAGATCGCCGAACAAGTGACGCTTCGCGCAAGCGAATCCCTTCAGCGAATTCAATTAGAGTCCCTCCGGATAGGAGAAAGGGTGTATCGTTGGACTGCGAGATAAGCGGAAAGTTCGTAAAAGCAAAATCGCTTAAGCCCATATACCACTTGGACTGAAACGGTCTCCGACGGAAGCGTAGGAAACGATCGTTGACCGAGGATGCTCGCATGAGTCCGGTTTAACGTTATTTCAATATCGTTCGCCGGTAAAGAGGCAGAAACGAGCGACCAAAAAGAAAACACCCTTTCGCCGCGTCCGGGGAAGTACATATTCCCAACGAAAACTGCAACGCGATAAACCTTCTAACGCGTACACGTTAAAACCGGTATTACATACACGGAGGCGGTGCACGCGCATAATAATACACGTACAGGGGAGAAAAGTCCACGAAGTTTCGCTGACCGTGGAATTCATCTCGTTCTACGATCCCCCATACATTGTGTGTGAGGCCATCGAGAACTGGTTTCATCGGGACCCCGAGTAGCTGTTTCATTTTTTACCGGGAAACCGAGTGGAGGGCATTTTAATAGACGCCGTGATGCCAGCCTAAAGTACTGCTCGAACCTAGGGTTCGAATCTAGTATGCGGTAGGGTGGAATCTAATCGAATGGCGTCGCACTATTCACGGCTGCATTGTGTTCGATTAGTTGCAATGATTTTTGCTTGCGTAACTGCAACTCTGTATCTCCATCAGTTAGGAAACTGAATTCACATTCTGATCCGTTATTTATGAATGAACTTCAGTAACATTAAAAATAAACGAAAATCTTCGAAAATTGGAGGAATGAATCTTTATGCAATAGTAACACATCACGCAAAATTGAAAACAAATTGGTTCAGTAGTTTTTAAATCATTTAACTTTTAATTTAACGTGTATTCTTATGAGAAAAATCAATATTGAGAAATACATTACAAAATTAAAAATGAAGTTGCTAACAGATAAAAATTTCTAACTGGTTTTCATTAGAGACACTGAAATAAGACACTGGCCACGAGCCATGGATATAGGAATAAGAAACAAACTATTTCCCTTTTATCCACTTTTATCAGTGGGTAAGAGTTAAATAGTCTATTTTTCTTTCTCTCTCAGAGGATTTTGCCAAAATTAGGCTCGTGACCAGCGTCTTATTTCAGTGTCTCTAGTGTTCATCACAAGAAGAAGCTTTATTAACATATTGAAAATTGATTAACTTTCGGCTGAGATTGTAACTGAAGTTCATCCTTAAATTTTTTGTGTTACGTTACTGAAGTAAATAAAAATAACCAAGGTTTAAAAATTATTTCTGCAGTTATTGCTGAATTGTAATTGTTAAGCTTGTGCTTTTCTAGGATTTATTTATTTGAGTTTCTTTATTTGTTTCGTAATTCTCTAAATTTTTAATCACTTCTGGAATTTTTTTTAGGTGTGACTTGTGATTGTGTGAATTATTATTATTATTCAGAATTGTGTACTTACAGAAGGTTTAGCAATTAGGAGATTAAGAGATTATATTAGAATGACAATTTATAGAAATTGCGTTACCAACGAGTTCATATACATTATATGTATACTAAAATTTGATTTGTCTAAAAGTTATGACTAGTTTCATGTAAGAACTTAGTAAACTAACGAAAAAAATAGACAAATGTTTTCTCGCTTTTTAAATCATTTCGAATTAAAAAGAAAAATTTTTCGTAATCGGGATTTTTTTTAGAAAGCTTTTAGCGTTATAACCGAGAAAATACTGAAATACTCGACAAAAATTCAATATTCGTCTGCAAACTGTTACCGCAACATGAAAAATAAATGCAAACTTTTACCCACACGACTGCGTACTTTTATCCACATGTCGGGGTAAAGGTACGCAGTCTGACCAAGTCACTCTTTTCCTTAATTTAAAACAAAACCGTTTGCCCTATTGTCAAATACTCGTTACATTCTATGAGTCTATTAAATATGCTACCGATAGCGCAAAAAAGTGTTCTTAATATCACGGTAGTTTCGGCTCAGTGAAGCAAAAACAGCAAAAGTGCGTCCTTTTACTCCGAATGACCCTACATAAATAATTAAATATGACACGTTCATTGAATGTTTATCAATACATTAAAATTTAAATAAAAACTGTTAAATAATTCTTGTAATTCTCAACAACTTTTAATAGAATGATATAGTACACCATAAGCTGTAAAAATTTTAATTAAATATAATTTAAAAAAATAACTGTAAAAGTAGAAGTGAGTTTATAACGAATATGTTTATATCAATACTATATAATTAATTTTTGCAACTCTCGTACAATTTTAATTTCCAATAGCTTTCTATATTTTATATACTTCCTTCATTCTATTTAGGTATGTACTTTCCTTTTGAATTAAAACAAAAATTAAAGATACTATCATTTAATATTTCTGTTTTTGTTTCCTGATAGTATATTAATTTACAATAGTAATATTAAATCATGTAATAATTGTTGTAAATATTAATATTAATATTATTGTAAATATTAATGATATCTAATAATGAATATATGTATGTATAACTTCCTGACACGTACTAAAAAAGTATTACAATACAAATATTTGACGATTCGTGTATTCATCGATCGATTAAATGCGCTCTTAATTGCTTCGTTGAATAAAATTTATGATTCAGAACCAAGAGGCTCCTGCGGGTGCCTGCGCTTCGCACTTAAGCACCAACGACGTAACATTTCATCCCCCAAATTTCGCCCCGGCATCTGAACTATCGATGTGCCCGCCCTCGTGCCCCCACCCACGCAACTTCTCTTTATATATCCCGTAATATTCAGTACTCCGTCCCGAATAGTTTTCCAATAACTTTCTGTCTTGTATAAGCAAGCTACGGGGTTGAAATTCTATAGGGCAGGCCGATACGTATAAGAAAGAAACGGCCGTGGAATGATGGAACTCCGTCGGGCGGTCGAGATAAATGATGACAGTGATAAAATGTTTATTCCAGTTGAGGTATGTGCCGCGAAAATCGTTGCGTCGTAAGCCGTCGGAGATGGATACGAATTTATGCGCGCACGCCGCAGCCCGTGTCTATTCAAACCTGCGAGCAGTGTCGTCGCGAAAAGTATCGGCGCGAATGAATTTTAATTGGCGCACGCTTGTCGAGCGTGTCTCGTTTCGGTTTCCACGAGGTCCGTGTCCGGGCGTGGCGGAACAAGTCCTGCTTGAGAAATCGGTTAGACGCGTTAAACAGGTTGAAACGCATAATAATGACATGAATCAACGTCTCGAGGAAAATCCGACACCGCGCTTCCGAGATCCGCCGCGGTATTATGATCGGCCGCGATTCGTTCTGCTCCTCTTGACCGCGCACTCGTTCGCCGTAGTCAATTCTATTGTGAACAACGGAAACAATGTAATCGCCGTGTCTTGCCTTTATCTTTGATGTAATTAGAAAAAAAAACCGGGTCCCGCGGAAACGAACACGCCGCGGGGAGCGAACCGTCCCCATTCAGTGCATGGGAATATTGTTTGATTGGGATGATTTATGCAACGTAAACCGCAGGAGATAAGGGGAAACATGGTTCTTCTGTTTGTTTCATTTAATATCGCAATTTATGATGGAACGCGAGATAGTTAATGTAATATCCATAACGAGTTCCGTGAACGGATTTCCTCGACTATCTCGCTTCTCTGTGCATCGATTTTCCGCAAATGCTCGTTATTTCTTGATAGCGAGGTTCTGCGGAAGATACTCAAACCAGGTTAAACTGTTTCCATTGGTTTTAAATAGAGTCGAGATGGCTCAAATAATAATAATAATACAGTTAGCGGCATGCTCAAAGCAACCTCAAAAGTACTTAAAACAGTCGATGAAGTTCTACTACAGATAAAACTCTTTCAAAGCAAGTTGAGATCTTCAAGATGAGATTCAATGAGCGTTTCAAACTACTCAAATGCATTCAACACAATTTGATTGAGGGACTCCAGTTAATTCAAACTTACGCAGGAGAATCGTCAATTTCATAAAATAACTAAATTTAAATTCAAAATAAGTAATCTAGTTACAACTCAAAGTAGCTCAAACATAGAGAAAGAAGTTTACAAGTTTATAAAACATCGAACTCTAATAATCAAAATAGCTCAAAGATTTTGAAAGCAATACTTATAATTGTGCGGTCAAAATAGCTCAAACTTACGCGAGCGAATTGTCAATTTAATGAAATAACTAAATCTAAATTCAAAATAAGTAATCTAGTTACGGCTCAAAGTAGCTCAAACATAGGCAAAGAAGTTTACAAGTTTATAAAACATCGAACTCTAATAATCAAAATAGCTCAAAGATTTTGAAAGCAATACTTATAATTGTGAGGTCAAAATAGCTCAAACTTATGCAGAGTCGTTCATAATTTTACAAAACAAGAAAATTTGAAGAGTGTTCAAGATGAAAACAAGTTTCTTAAGCTAATTAAATGTCTTAAAGCAATTGTTTCATACAAATATATGTATCAGAAATAATATCAACGAAGACATCTCAAAACAAGCTCAAAATGGCTCAAACCAACAAAGTCAAATGGTTTTCAAGTACTTCCAATTTCCCCGAAGCAGGTGAGTATTTTCAAAGCAAACAAATTAACGGTTTTAAAATAGCTTGAAGTAGCTTAAAGCGATTCGAAATTCGTTGGAGTTATTTATAAAAGGTTGATGAATTTTTTAAACACCTTGGAACTTTGATGAAGAGCTTTAAATGATTTAAATTTTCACATCAGAGTTAAAAGCAGTTTAATCGCGCTTGATGAGAACTAAAAACGGCTCGGTTCATAAAAGAGAAATAGAAGGATTAAATTAAATGATTCACTCTTATTAGGAAACTTTCGATTGGATCGATGCGCGGATGCACCGCATGCATACTGGAGGGAGGAAATGTTCAGTAGCAAAGTGAAGTGCAGTTGTGACAGGACCTTTACGTTCCTCAAGCTGAAAGCGATTCTATAAGTCGCAAACATAATAGACCACATACATAACACAGTCATGCAACTTTGGCGTGGAAACTATTCTTGCGGTATGACTTGCTTGCAGGGGTTCTCAACCGTCGTGGTTTTCGTTGAACGAAAGGAAGTAGAAATTTTCCTGGAAATCTATCTGCGCTATGAATTTAGAAAGTAACCTAAATACGACTTATGTGAACAAATCATTCCTGAATTTCCACTTGTCGCAAGATAAAACCTAGATATCAAAAACGGCCGGTCTACTATTTTCTTAATGCGTAAAACCTTCGATACCATTAAATGCATAATACACCAATTAAATGGTCTGGCGAATGTCTGACATTGTAGTGTGTAAGACACGAGTGATTGCTAGGTCTATACTATTATATCTGAACAGCCTCTGTTCGTTAGTGAAAGGATCTGTCGATAAAGCAGATGTCTGGAGTCTCTCATCATTTTTCAGACGCTTCCAGGTTATTCTTTCTCGGCGTTGATTAATGACGGAAATACAGCCGCATAAAGGATTCTGCGTGCTTCCAGTAATGAAAAGGGGGGGTTTAAAAACTCTTCGACGAGCCATAAGTTGCTAATGTTTTATTGCCATAAACATGGCTCTATGGAACGAAGAAAAAGAAAAGAACGAACGAGGAGAAAAGAAGTAGGGGGTTCAAAATCGCATCATAATTTTCGGAAGCCGGCAACTACTCAAGGGTTTTATCCACGGAGTTCAAGCTATACGGAGGTTCGTGTTCTCACAGGAAACAATGAAACTAAATTATTTCCGCACAGAGTTCTGCTACTCATTAAAGTTCGAGAGGGGCAACTACGTCTATTACGTAACAACGTAAAAATACACCTATAAAATTGAACGAATACAGAAGCCGGATCGTCTCTTCTTTTCTTTTTATCTGGTTTCTACCAATGAAAGTAATTTTTACGAACCTTGTATCCACAATTTAATAGACCACGTCGGGTAATTACCAGGACTAACACTTCCCCCCCTGACTACGTTACAGGGACGTATTAAGACGCTAATTGCATTTTGCCAGCGAGTTTCGCTCGTAAAATCCGAGAACGAAAATCCCTGTCACTTGGGACATTCGGTTGCGTTGACTTCACTATCTGCTCGTCTAGTGGAATCGCAAAATACGACTGGGACAAAGGAACAAAACAGTGACGCATGATAATGTCACGGATAAAATCTTGCTGGAAACCAGAGAAAAGTCGGATAGCTATAATTTATCATGTTCTTTAACTGATTGATTAACTGGACGTTACTTTGCTATGAATACAGAATGCAGAGATATTATTGGTTCGATTAGCCGATTAACCGCACATTTAAAATTTACACAGAGAATCAATTGCGAATTAGTTTCCGAAAGCAGAAATTATGTTCAAAACGTGAGATATTTTTTGGTCGCTCATACATAATTTGTTTCTTGTGAACACGCGATTGGCGCATCCATTTGCTTTGAATCTATAATACAATATTTACAGAAAATCAATGTCCCCAATTCTGTGTATTATTTATAACCAGTTCGATGAAACAGATTATCGTGTTGACTATTCTTTCATAAATTGTCGATGATAAAATGTTAAATATTTCCTTAATATCAATTATAAAATGAAACGCACATTTTAAATTAATATAGCGTGTAACACTATTTTCAAATCTAAGGGAGATCGAGCTGGTAGGATAATTTTTCAGTATTTGATTGTTAATGAATTATGCGAGTTAAATATCCTTATAACGGTTACAGTATATGTAGAGTCATTCGGGGTAAAAGGACGCAGCGGGTAAAAGTACGCAGTGCCGTTTTCTCTGAGGGGGGTGAGAGGACGGGGATGCAGGCTCGTCAGGATTGAGTGCGCGTGGGCCGCCAGTTTGGGTCAACGCCTGTTGAGCGGTGCGAGTCGCGCTTTCTGAATTAAAAATAAAAATTTAAAATTGTCGTGTTATTTCGATCTTTTTCATACCAGGGAAAAGTTTGTGGACATATTATTTATGTATTTTTAAAGGTAAGTTGTTTTTGTTGATTTTATATAGTTATTGAACGATTTTTTCCAGAGTAACATTTTAACCTAACTTTATTGGAATTCGAACTAGTACGAATTGTTTTGGTTACCGGTCAAGTGGGGTAAAAGGACGGGGGTAATAGTACGCACTGATATTTAGGCTACTGTCTACTTGTTTTTGAACTCTTAATAATATTTGGAGTAAAAACATATCTGCATCTGATAAAGGCATGAGCATAATTTCGTTTTGTTGAATCTATGAAAAATTATAATTTTATGATAGTTTCCTAAATTTGAAGTTGCTAATTTCTATTGTTTTTGTCATCTTTAGCTTCATTTATTAAAAATAATATAAAAATATGTTCCATCTGTGTATTATTTGTTCATTTTCTTTTTCTTTCCTGAATGCATATTTTTACTCTACATGAGAACTTTTACCCACACGTCTGCGTATTTTTACCCATATGTCGGGGTAAAGGTATGCAGTCTGACCAAGTCACTCTTTTGCTTAATGTAAAAAAAACCGTTTGGCCTATCGTCAAATACTCGTTACATTTTATGAATCTATTAAATATGCTACCGATAGCGCAAAAAAGTGTTCCTAATATCATGGTAGTTTCGGCTCAGTGAAGCAAAAACAGCAAAAGTGCGTCCTTTTACCCCGAATGACCCTATAGCAAAACGTATGTTTGCCTATCTGATTAAATGATTAAAGTCAATCTAATGTGATAGCAATTAAAATATTTAATTATTTTTGTACAGCCATCCATGTTAGTCAAATAACTCCATGGTCAGGGTTTGTAGATTAAAGCTATGGGGTAGATTGATTATAAGAACAAAAAGTTAAAAAAATGCTATTAACAGCTTATCTGTGGTAATAACATAACACAATGCTAAGAGAGCTGTTTTATTATAAATTATTAACCTAAGGCAACGCTGACATATTTTTCCATGGTTTGTAGGCAAACCGAGTTAATTTTTTACTGTTGTACTTTTTCAAGAAATTTAAACAAAATGTGGGATACGAAAACAATTGTTTATACTTCCAGGTATTTAAAAGTTTGTTGAGTCGACACAAAATTGATAGAATTTTAAAAATTTCGTTACGTGCTATAACAAGTGCATTATATACTAAACTAATGATTCTTTTTAAATTAGTCTTCTTAGAGGAAAACATTCCAAGTAGAGGTTTTGCTATATGTATAAAGTAGATTTGAAATGGTCTGTAGAATATTAGCTGGTAATGGCTCACACAACACTAAAGGTGACCTAATGTTAAAGTCTATGTTACCTTAAAAAAATCTCTAAATCTGGAATTTGAAGTCTTTAGAAATTGTTAGAAAATTGAAATGCAATGCAATATGAGCAAAGTTGGTCAGTTTCGTTTGAAGAAGCATAGAAAATCTGGAAGAAGAAATTTAAAAACTAACTACACTTTAAATCTTTAATTTTAATTTTTCAACTGTGCAACTTGAAAATTTCGTATCTCCAACTTGAAACCTTCAAATCTTTAATTTTAACTCTGAAAAATCTTGAAGTCTCCAAACTTTCCAGCATGAATAACCCTTTAAATTTCCAACTTCAAATCCTGAAACTTCTAATTTTAATTTCGAAAAGTCGCTAAAACTTAAAATTTTCAAATCTCAAACTTTAAACCTTTCAATCTTCAATTTTAATACTAAAAAGTCTTAAAATCTCTAAACTTTCCAGCTTCAAATCTTCAAATCATTTAACAAACAATATTTAAAATATTCCTTTAACGTTTACTCTACTCTAACTAAATACATACAATGTGAAAACAGTAAATTTTTAGAAAAACACACGTACTAACATAGTTAATTTTTCAACGAACATATGTAACTTTCAAACAATGCGTAATGACGGTGTCAGAAACAAAAAATTTCGTGTATTAAAAGTTTCCTATTTGTGTAATAAATTTTTCTGCGGTAACACATGCGTCCATAAAAAGTTATTAACAATTAGTCAACCGACCTCTATAAGCAACCAACCTCGGTCTCCCTTATTTAACATAAAATATTATAAGAATACACTTTAATTTATACTTTAAGATACACTGTCGCTCCATTTTATCGATCAAACAACATAATACAGGTATCTGTCATCAGAGTAGCAGAAGGTAATTAACAACAATATTCGGAACCTAATATTTCCTTTTGAAAGGGTTCATCGATATTGTGATAAGTTTCCCGAGCATTGTTCGGTCGTTACATGAACGTACAGAAACTTCAATTATACGGGAACCTGAAGAACATAGTACACTAACTCTCCATGGAAATCACGAACAAAATGTAACTGTTATATACTTAGGAGTATTACATGAGCGAGCGTTATAGAAAAGTACATGTACAGCCATTACTAAAGCGCTGCGTGATTCAGAGATCGTTTCGCCCCTCCTCGCCTTCGCTGTCATAAAACATGTCTGATTCCCGTCGGTTAACATTGTGAAACAAGGTTTATCATCTGACATGTCCTTTATTTGATTATTTCCTCTCGAACAGGACAATTTCCATGCCGTATGTTGGCGGAATTATTTAATATAACGATGAAATTTCAGTCGAAATATCTTTATAAAGGTAATTCGCGAAAATATACTGGATTTCAACTGAATGACGTTGAACTTCGAAGAGAGTGCTCGAGTTTGCACGTAATTATATCGTTTAATTCAGTTCTCTGGTCTATTTCTTTTCAAGCGTCGCTTTATGAGTTGCGTACAAATCAGAAAATCCTTCCTTTTGTCCCCTTTCGGATAAAACGAGCGCGCTATAAAATTAAATCAATAGGCGAAACAAACATGTTTCGAGAAATTAAATAACGTTACTGTGTATCCATTGAACCGGATAATTGCATTCGCGTACTACTATTATTATTAACTAATTATATTTTCAATGCTCCTCTATTGGATGAATCCATTTCGAGCACATCTTGTTTGCTAATGGTATTGACCGTGCATTAATTACGTATCCATAATAATCTGATAATCGGATTAGTTTTAATTATGCGAGAAACAAGAATCCACGGTGTAAATGTATGCGTCGCGTCGTTTTCAAATAAGCCACGCTCGCCGTCAACGAAAGCTAATGAAGTTTGGGAAAAATGTCACATAAGTGAAGGGAGAAAGAGTTAGAATTGCGGACACGAACGTTATCGTTATTCAGACTGCCTCGGCATTTCGTGTTTTGGCACACATCGTCGTCTATCACGACGTACTGTTAGCGAGTATTGTTCCTCATTGTGTTCGGTACGTGTTGACGGATGGATAGAGAGGCAGTGGCAGACGTTAATATCAGTCGACACGAAATTCATGTTGTCGAGTTCGATGATGCGATTTTTCTCTGAATAGTATCTACAAAGAATATCTGCATGTAAATAGCATTTACGTTTTATCAATTATTATTATTATAAATAACAAAAAAAAAAGACAAGATTTTAGACTCAGATCAATTAAAAATTGATGGGTAAAATACATAAAATCTTTTTGAAAATAAGATAATATTTATAACAATACTGATTCGAGTAAAATAAGTTTGTAAGAAATACAAATAATATAGAATAAATATAGAAACGATATAAGAAAGCACAAATGGTAAGAGTAAAAACAGGAATAACAAAAGCTGAATGAAACATATTTCATAATTAAATCGCACAATTTTCCATTAGATTCTGTTTACCATTTGCGCAATGTCAGCTCTTTTTTTGAAGCCTCGCATCATTCAAAATACCAAGTTACGTTACATCGATATTATTCTCGTATTTCATTTCATTACACATCGGAAGACATCATGCATTATCATATATAATCTCATTGCCAATTACAGAGGTTTCATCATATTAAAATTGTTCTTTTACGTATGTCGCAATATACAACTCAATTAATTCTACAAAAACGTTCGTTATATGAATAATACACGTATTTAAATAAAATTTTATTAAAAGAGATTCTATTGTATGAAACGTCACGTTTCACTATTTATTTTTTTTCGCGGTTATTCAGCTTTTCCTCCCTGATTTTCGTTGTTTAGGGAAGGGAGCGATAGGGAAGGATAAGCGGGCGCGAACGTTCTGTGTTGGAAATTCGGCAATCGATACAACGCGAGAACAAATACAGTCACGCGGTTGACAATTTACTCGAAATCAATTAATGACATCAACGTTGGTCGAGTTTATTCGGTAGCCCGAACTCCCGAAATACCTTTTCCATCCGCGGAATCCATGTCACCGTCGCGTACGTGCGTAAGTACTAATTAGAGATTGCATAAGCGTTTGCCCGAGTGCAGAAGTCTATATGTCCTTATGTGCTTTTTGATCGATAGCGGTTATAACATTAACATAACGATGTGGCGAGGCGAACTCTGCCGCCTGTAGATAGGTTATGATTTATGGTTCCCATAAACGCATAAAGCTCTCTAAATCGGTGTAACAAAATAGTATATGCGGTATCAATAGCAGAGGAATTGAAACATAAACAGTGGCGTTAAAATTAAAAAACAAACACGTTTTAAGTATCGTCTCTAATTTCGCAAACTTTAATTTAGTAGCGGAAGTGAGATTACAAAGTCGACAACACTGCTTTTCCGACGCTATAAAAAAGCAAGTCAAAATCCTGAGTAAACTCGTACCATTCTCGTACTTTGATTACCTTTTCCACCTCTTTTTGTGAGTATATATGCGTTCGTTTTTTTTTTTTTTTCATTTTGCAACATGTAAATGCTGCGCGTTTGAAACGAAACCCTCTTTGAGGCACTATTTTTGCTCTGCTGCATCGTTAATACCATACAGCTTTCCTCTTTTCTCCGTGTTGAAACTCTAATCTAAATTTTAAATGTTTACGCTTTATTGAAAACACCGTTTACACTTCGAGAAAGACGGACAAATAAACGAAACCAAAGAAAAACTTTAATTAACACTTCGTCTCTTCAAGTATATTGTAAAATATTAAATGCGTTACAATGTTCATCTGCACGCGCAACATTATTTAATTTCATTTCCATTAATTAAAATACAGACGCGGAACGAAAAATACGCGAGGGAAAAACGGGAACCGTATGAAAATCAGAGCCTTTTTACGATTCGTTCTCTGTAATATATGTTGAAAAGCGTTCTACCGAAGGTACAATCGACCTCAAAACGAGATCGCGACCCGCGAGTTCCATTCGCGTTTTCCGTATTGCATTTATTATGCGAAACGAAATCCGAAATAGTTTTAATATTACGCAAAGCAACGGCCACGGCGAAACTTGCATCGATCCAGCGCGGGGAGTGGAAAACTTTTCTCATCGACTGTACCCGCTTTCGAGTCCATGCCTGCCAACTTGTCTCGCAGCCTGTACTTTGAAATAGGAATGATTAAAGTTTTAATAACTGGTACGCCGCTTTGCTCGCGAGCAACATTGTCCTTGATTATGCCAGTAAAATGATTGTAGTCCATTGGATTGTACGATTAAAAAAGAGGAAGGAAGGAAGGATTTTATTATTATTCTATTCGCTGTATTATTTTTATCATTATCGCCGGTTATTGGCATAATTGTTTCGTCGGCGAAACAAAGTGAACGGTCGTAATGCGGAGTCTAAAAATGCAGGGGTTCCGTCTGTATTCATTCTTATCGTTACCACGAAGAAAGTAATCGAGTTATTATTATTACTTTGGTGTTTCCACTTGAAAGTAATAACAAGTTATTGAAACAGGAAGAGAAAGAAAATATGGTTTTCATGTATCTCAATTACCGCACAAATGAGTTTTCTTTCCTCCCTTTTCGTTTTTCAGAAATCTTTCGTGAATATCGTACTTTATGTATGCCACTGTTATCGCGCGTTGTACCTTCTTTATTACTATAGAAACTGCGCATGCACACACAGGAAACACACACGCTTCGGTGCTTAATGTTACCACGGGAAAAGTTCTCTTAAAGAACCAGGATCTCTCGTAAAAAAAAAGAACGCGGACGGGTAATAAGTAATTCCGTATCTCGGTCGACGTAGAATATATTCATTTATATTTTACGAAATTAAATTGAAGAAATCTATGAGATAAATTACACGACTAAAAAAGAAACCCTGTAATATTTTATCTCTCATAAAATGTTTTACTAAATGCGGACCGCCATTTGTTATTCTTAGCATAATGAGTCATTGAAGTTGGCTCGCAATATTTCCCCGACGCAAAAAGTAGATTCGCAATACCATTTAAATCGCCGTCCATTATTCTTTTGTACGGCAACTAAATTGAATTAATTCCCTTGGCGTCCTCGAACGCGAAAGTTCCTCGATAAAAGTGCCCGATAAATATGGATGCGTCGATCGAATGATAAATTCAAATTCCGTTCATTGGTAAATCATTTTTCAGCTTCTAGCCCACCCCTTAATTTCGACTCAATTAGCTCAAACAATTATTGTCGTTTCGCTTCGCGGTCCGCTGAAAAATACGAATTTTCAGTCCGAGCTCCACCAAACGAATTTATCGAAAACGATTATTACCGCCGCCTCGCACTCCACTTTTTCGCAACTACGTCCCTCCCATAATTTCTGTACGTTTCGCGCGACAAATAGATCGCGCGATGCCTTCGCCGTTTTAATTCGGAGTTTCCAAACTTCTAAACAATTTTCGGAAATTCTTCGCGGGAGTTTCGCGAGATTTAATTAACTTTCGCGTTTCGAACATGTCGAACAGTCCAAAATTTATTCCTTTCAGCGGCATGTTTGAACATTATTCACTCCCATAGTTACGATAAACTCGTTCAAAAGTTGTTCAGATTCGACGAAATAATTCTGCGCCGTTTGATTCGACGAATCGTGCTCGATGGGCGTGTCCTCGGGACTCGTGTCATCCTTCCTTCTTCATTACAAAATATTATCTCTGTTTCGTAAATGCAATTTCATAAATGCGCCGCTCCCCTCGCCCCGTTTCCCCTTCTCGGATCAATAACTCGACCCCCCCTATCACCCCTTTGTAATTATCTTTAAATCCAATATTTCCTCTAGGTTCATTGAAATTTCATTTAAATAATCGCAAAACTTATTCAAAGCTTATTCAAATTCAACGGAACGAAATGGGGTCTTTAATTCAGAGACCACAAAAAGAGTTCGCCGGAAACTAGCGCCATCTGTTATAAAGTCTCGGAACGTTAGAAAGTAATTTAGCATTTTTTTTCCATCCTCGTAAAACTTCATAAGTTTATGAAATTATAATTTGGAGAACTGTTCTAATAATAATGAACTACCGTGAACCGTTAATTAAATCGCGAAAACTATTACAAACCGACCCATTTGCACGACGATAAATAATTAGAGCGTGTTTGAATTGTTTGAATATATTGAATAAATATAGACTCCGCCCTTACGCGACGAATTAATATCCACTAATTGAAATTATCTTCGAATCTGACAACGCTACGTCATTGTCGAAATTTACTTCGTTTATACATCTATTATCGCGAAAATAACCCGAACGAATCGTCGCGTAATGAAATATTACGAAGGTAATTAATGGATGCAACATTGACTCACGTAGCAAACCGGTTTCTCCTTCTATTCTTAACCGTTCATTAATCCTTCGAGATTTTATTAGTTTCCATAGCAAACATGCAATAACGTGTAGCAAAAAAAAAATGCATAACCACGGACAACTAAATAAAATCACGGAGCTCTAGATTTTCCCAAAAATATTCTCAGAAAAATCTTTTGAAATTCGTTTCCCGCAGTTGTTTGAACATAATCCTTTTCAATAAAAGTTCCAAGCGTTCCTAATTAATATGAAAAAGGAGTGAAACGATTTTAGTAAAAGTTTCTCGCTCGCCCGCGATACAACTTCAAAACACGACATTTCTCGCGCACAAAGAGACACAAAACATCACGAAGTGACCTCAATAAGGTTCCCCGGGTACGTCAGTATTAGTCATGATCTCGTTCGAACTTTTGCAAACCACTACGGACGATTGCTATGGCTGTCCGATGTGTCTGACTATAAATATTGCGATCCCCTGCGCACTGAAAGAAGTTTTGCTCCTTTCGACAGTGAATCGAGAAGGGTGAGGCCGTTTTCGCTAGACCTCTTTTTCTCTCGCGGAAATCCATGCTACATGTCCTCGACGAGTTTCTTTTGCTAGGTAAATAACGCCGTTTGGGGCTCTCGGCTGTTGCGCGTCGATAAATTTCTTTTATACGTCAGGGAAGAAGGGAAGTTCCCTGTTCTTGACACGCCTAATGTAACTTGAGAGAAATTGGTCTTTTCACTTAGCTAACGCAAACTTAATCCATTATTCGTTTCAAGATAAGTCAGGAAAAATTTGCGTTGCATAAATTTGTTATGGAAGCTTTTTTTACGCGTTACCGACGTACGGTATTTCTTTTACATTAATTTCCCTCTTTACATTATTTTAAGAATTTCTGTTATTCGAATATTCTGCTCTATAATTATGAAATAACTGTATTCAACCAAATATTTCAGTCTGCTCAGCGATTTTCATGTCGAGTGAAATTGTTTTCAGTTCCATTTTTTATTACTTAAAGTCATGTAAATGATTGCAAATCATGTATGAAAATATAGTGAAAATAACTTGGAAAATATGTGTTATATGTATAAAAAAAAGTGTTCGTAACTTTAGTATGTCCAGAATGAAATTATGCATGGAGTAATATCGCTTGCATAATTTAAGGCAGTTTAACAAGTGTGATAAAGCCGACGTAAAAAAATAATTTTGCTTCGGTAACTGTGAACACATTTTGAAAATTATGATACAGACCAATTCAGTGGTAAAAGTAATATAATACCAAGTATGGGAAAATGCAATTTAATTAAATTTACTGGTTCAAAAATGTAGATTGCATAACTTTGAAATCAAATTTTATTTTTAATTCATTATTGAATCTTTTTTCGGAAATGTTTACGTATCAGTATAAGTAAATAAAAAATATTAAAAAATATGTTTGCAGATGAGTATTAAAAAATGTGTATAGATAAATATTAGAAAAAAAAGAATTTAATATATTCTTTTATTAATTATGATAATCGACATTCTATTTTCCTATTAAGTGCTACTCAATTAATTAAATATTTTATTTTTTCAAACAGTATCAATTTTATATCAAATAGTAGAAAGTTGAGTTAAGTGCCAAATTCTGCGATCAAGTTAAAGATTTTTTTTTATTTCAATCTGACTTTATATTAATTAAGATATTCTCCATTGTGTTCTATGATCTTTAGCAATTTTTTATGTAATATAATTCCACCCTTGTAAAATTTCTCAGATTTCTAAACGGAAAATTGAATCAGTGGCACGAACTTTATACCCAGTCCGATAGTAAAAATTTTTAAGTATAATCATTTAAAGTCATCAATATTCAAAAGGAAGAATTTTTAGCTATTACTGTTTCCCACAAACAATTTATATTTACTTCGCGTTGAGAACCACTGTCTCCCTAACGTATTTCTATCAAACATTTCAACGAATCCACGTAATCATGAACGACTTCATGCGTCCAACTTGGTAATAATGTACTAGGTGTTTACGAAAGCGTTCTATACTCTTACGGCACAGTATTAGTACGAAAATGCTTATTCTCTAATTACATGGAAATTACTATCGGAAGTTTTGTTGAGAAATATGATGCATGGTTTTACCGTAATTGCATATTACGTACACGTACGCACATCGTTGTACCTGAATACCCGCGCGCGTGTATTGAAATAGGCTTTCTAGAACATAATATATGTTATATCGTTGGTAACGATAAAGGTTAATTAAGAAAGTGACTCGTAAATGGTTGGTTTCCAACGGGTAGAACAAATAGCCGGCTGGTGGCTCTCTTGGTCGTCGAACGAAAGAATCGAAAGAAAATACAAACGATTTTAATTCCATAGCTCTGCCTCCTTTACGATTCTTTCTCCGTTTTATCTTTCCCCGTCTGTTAGCTTTTCTTTTACCGTAGAATCAGTTGCAGCGCCGAGCTAATACTGTGTGACAATGAAAGGAGAATTGGCGGGAAGTTTAAATTACTTTAAAAACGTAATCTTACGTGCGTTCAGCGTGCAGACTGCAGACCCATTCGAACAAAACAAAGTGAATAGAAACTTTTGAAAAATGAAACACGTTGTCCTCTCGCGCAGCGTCAAAGTTAGATTACGTTTAATATTTTCTCACGCGTCTGTTCTCTGTTATTTTTTATTTCGGCGTAACCGAAAAATATTTTCTAAAAATATTTAAACGCGACTAGCTATATCGCGAGTGTCAGCGGGAAACAATATTAAAAAAAAAAAAAGATATTACAAATATTGCATCGAATAAATTTTCATTATGCTACGCATTTAACTGTTCGCGTCTTGATTACGCATACGTAAATGTAGATTTACATTTTAAATATTATCCATCCAAAGCAAAAGCTAGAAACGCGAAAGCACTTTTAATTAAAAACATTCGCCCGTTTCGCGCCCGTCATTATTTTTTCATTCTCAACGAACGACGCCATTACAAAACACTTATTAAAGTGGTTCGTTAACGTAGAGATAGTGGGGACGAATATATATTTCGTCGGATTTACAATTAGCAATAATGCGGGACGTACGAAGGGGGTTAATTAATTAAGTACGTATCGATTGGCCGGAAGATAGTCTGCATCGTGTAACATGAGCTTCCCACTAGCATGAAATCCGGCGGGGCGGTGGAGGGGCGGAGAGGAGAGGGACAGTCAACCTGCTCGCAACAGCGGTTCTCATTTCGATTGCTATTTAAATTTCGTGATTGCCTATTGCGTTACGCAAAAGCGTTCTCCTCTTTTCTTTTCTTGTTTCCCTTTGTTCGCTTCAAATTGTTCGATTGTTTTTCCTGCCGAGTGCAACATACGGGCCAAACAACTGTCAACGACACCAGACGTAATTCAATTTACATTAGATCTTAACGAAGTTCTCGTTTCGCGCGATCCAATATTTGATTACCACCCGTGCTCGAAGCCCTTTAGAGATCGCGATAAGATAACAACTGTGGAGGAATACGACTCCATCCTTTTCCACCGTTCTCATGAGTACCGTCGTAAATTTCAAATAATAATGCATTGTACGAGCCGGCGTGTTTTGTTTCTGAATAACGCGTACGTCTTGCCAGCGTTTGCATAATTCGATACGCGACTCGGGTTTTACATTGTATTTTAATTATCTTCATTACGTTACAGTCTGCGTACAGTATTTTCCTCGGCTCGAATTTTATACGGATAAATATTAAAGAGCACTAGAATTTAAAATACGCGAAAAAAGTTTACACTCTAACGAGTCCCGTACCGCGGTTTTTATTCGTTGGTTCTTTGTATTTCCTTGTCAGTGAATATATTTTAATACATTTATTACATATTTACTCTGAATGCGTTTCACTCGATTCAATTTAGAAATGGACCGCGTTTCACTGAGATTTCATTTTAGCTTTTAATTTCGCTCGGCGCTTTAGCCATACTTGAATATTTTCGTTTCTAAAAAAATATTGTATACATACAATATACATAACGTTCTCATATTATGTGTCTTCTGCACGGCTTTATATTAAATCTGATTTCTATTAAGCAGCGCGGCGCGACGTTTCTCAAAAATCAATACGTCACTCGGCGCAAATTTATGCAAATAATCTACGGCCATTCCATTTGCTCGGATTAAATGAACAAAAATAAAAAAAAAATTCGAATGTCACGATAACGAATTCAAAGGCGATTTCGATTCAATTAATACGTTATTATGGAAAATATTACCACTTCTGTCTACGTAACTATCGGTTTCACGTCCCGTGTAGGTAATATGTAAATTCCTCAACGAGCTGTATTTTCTTGATAAACAACAAGGCGATGCAACGTTAACGAATGTAAATTTTCAGTATAACAAGACTGTGGTAATCGAGAGGTGAAAGTGAGTCGACAACAGCCACGTCGATAATCGACTGTGGAATTAACTTCTTCGCGGAGTCTCTTCGATAATACGACAAATTGTTAAGTAACGCGTAATGATGTGAAATAACGCGCGTTTACGCGAGATTAAATGTTGTGCGCGTCGCGTAACAATTTTGTGAAACGCTGTAGCGTGATTTCAAACAGTATTTATTTTTTTTTCCCTCGGCACGGCAATCGAACACGATAATGATTTAAATTAAATCAGCCTTGAATTGCGAAATGCCGCTGTCCGTGTTATCGCGAGGTGATTAATTAAAAGCGGCTTAGAAAAGAAGACGTTAATGTAAACGTGCTGAGTAACAGGCAAAAAGCGTCCACGATTATCTATACATAGATCGTTTCGACTAGAGAATTTTACAGTTTCTTTTTGAAACGCTCCTCTGACCTACTTTGCTCTCTCATAGAAACGCGACATTAAGGTAATAAAACGCTGTCTTAACTTAGCAAGAACATGCATTTAACTCTGGCTTTTTGATTTTATTACGGGAACGTTGATTTAATGAAAACATTTGGATCAAAGTGTGCATTTTTCCCTTCTCGTTGCAATATTTTAAATAACAGTTGTTTCGAAAATGTTATTCATTCGGCGAATGCGTTCAGGCAACAATCTAAAAAGCATACAACACACGATAAACGCGCGGGGCTCGCTTTGCTCATTTTCTATTCAAAATGATTCCTGCTATATGCAGGAATGGAAGTAACGGCACCGAGGCAAATGAAAATCCACCACTCTCGGTTATTGCTACATTTCAGCAACGAGCCGCTGAATACGTCTGGCGATTGTGGATTCATTCCCCTTTGTGCGATGGTTGAAGCCAACGATAAGTTTTATTTAATTCGTCTATAATTTCTGTTGCTACACGTAATACACCGATTTATTAACAAAATAAATTACACGCTACAATTCGTAACATGATAAAATTATATCGATTCTGTGTGTACAGTAATGTTATCATTTGCTTTGAATTTCACTGTTACCCTAGTTTGGTTATTAAATCTCCTGTTCAATGCCCTAGGGAATTCCTGGTATAGTAATTCCCCTAATGTGTCAAGGTGCACTGAGTCACGGGCTTAAACGATTTATCAGCCCCTACAAAACATTTCGATTCGATTATACAGCTTATCGTTATCTTCTTTATTGATTTTCACTCGCCTTTAAAATCTGTTCAGCGAAAGAAAAGGATAGAAAATGTGCGATGTATAAAATCTTCTTTATCGACTCCCGACGAACGTTTATATTACCGGTCGAGCTTTCCTAGCGTCTCCGTGGTTATCGTATTTATGTCGAATAAAAACATCGCACAGTGTTTAAAAACGACTGTCTGACCGCGAAAAATTATGTTCCGAATTGAAAGTGTATAAATCATTGAAAATAAGTTAAATTAACGATAATTTCAACTGTTTAAGTTTACTTTCTCTATATATTCGAAATATTTGAAACAAACACTAAATTTTTTAGAAAAATTGTTAAAAAATCCAATTTATGGAGGTGAAAATAGATTCTTTATCCTCCAAAATAATCCTTGACTCATTACTAGACTGCGGAAGTTTATGCATTTATACCAATTTTGAATATGCTGAAACGTATAACGATGTGCATAGGTGCAAAAACACGTGAAATATAGAAAACAAAACACATGTTATAATATTTAGAAGCCGCAAGACACTTTTATTTAAGTTGACTATTTTTTTTACAGTCTTGAAAATGTGTATTTGCATAAATATTCGCGGTTTACTCATTACTGTACGTTCGTTCTTTATGATGCCATATCTGTTTAAAGATCAACAATTTTTCAGTGAGAGTTAGGTAGTTGTTTCATGTTTCGCCGAGCGCTGTTTATAAATCGTCCGCGAAGAGTGCTCAAAATCAAATTGTGCAAAAAGTTTTAAAAAGTAGCATTTGATTTTTACCGTAGTTTAAGATCTGACCCTGTACTGTAGGATAAAAGTGAAATTTTGACCAATCCACACTAATCTAGAAAGTTGTACTTAATAGATCAAATCACATGCGTTGCAATATTAATTACTGAGTGTGTCTGGTGTCTTACCGAAGTTTTTGTAAATCTTTTTATTACAAAATTAAACTGTTCACCTTTGTCTACAAAATTATTTTACATGATATGTAAAATAATTAACTTGCACGAAAAGAAAAAGCATCGAGTGTTAAATGACATTTCTAATGACAGTATAGGTTAATTGATGTTTCTGCTGAGCGCTGCTTTTTGTGAATCGTCTGCGAACGATTCGCAAAGTTCAAAATTAAATTATACTAAAAGTATAATAGTATAATAAAAGTATTATAGCAATTATAGTACTGACCCTGTACTATAAGACAGAATTGAATAAATTAAAAAAGTTGTACTTAAAAAATCAAAGCACATGCCTAACAAAATTAACTATTATTGAGTGCGTTTGTTCGGATGTCTTATCAAACTTTTTTTGAATCTTTATATATATTATAAAATATAAGTTTACACCTTCGTAGTACAAAATCCGTATTGCGTAAAATAATTTATTGCACGTTTCGTCTTTTACGAGAAGGAAAAATATCAATTCAATTAATGACAGTACAGATTAGGAAGTTCTATGTACGCCTTATCTTGTTTAAACAATCTTTAGAAGTAAATAATTGTGCAATCAAGGACCCCTAGGAGTTAAGGAATCTAGAACAACTGAGAATTAAATAAAATAAAATTATTGAAATTATTACTTTTTTACGGTCAGACAGTCGTTTTTAAACACTGTGCGTCGTGTCGATGTTAATACAGATTGCCCAAGTATATCCGATATCTGTTTCACCGTGACTTGTTTCGCGTTGTAGTCACGCTTATCGTGTTCATTTATGGCGCTAATGACAACAATACCAGTGATCGCATTTCACTTCACAATGATGAATCGCCTCTTTTGAAGCGTGTCAACTTGGCACGCAATTCGGAAGAATACAATACTGTTGTATCCAGCGACGTAATTTGCATTACGTTTCCTAGATCTATTTAAATCTCCTATTGCAATTAATTGAAAACGATGTCAAAATGCCATGGCTTTTGGATAGTAAAATACATGGATGATTATACAGAAATAGGAATCTTTTGCGGCTCTCACACTGTAATATTCCTGAAAACATTAAATCTTACTATATTTTTATCACAGAGAAAGATAACGGTAACTACCCTATAAGCTATCTGCGTGCAGATTGACAGCAAATCTGTTTACGAATTCATAGCTATCTGTTTCTGCATTAGGCTGCCATTTTGCAAACAGGGCCTGTATTAGCAGATCGGGAGGCAGATTGGCGTCAGAAACCAAGGAGATCATGTCAGCAAAATCTGCCAACAGCTTATGTCAACAGCACCAGATTTGACCATCTGGGTTTGTAAACAAATAATGAAGAACTGCTAGTTTTATTTATTTATATTCAAAAATGACCTGTTATGTGTGGAATTCTTAGTCCCTTGCCATGTCACAAACCCAAAATTTACATTATGTCCTATGCTTATGTCATAAATTTATTGTTATTTATTCATTTTTTTCATTTATATTTTACATTAAGCATATTTGTCATTCCCATTTTGTTTTATTTCATTCGATTAAATATTATTGAAAAAAAAAATACCTATAAACTTTGTCACAAGATTGAAGTCTCAGTACCCATGCTTATGAAATTATTTATGAAAAGCGACATTTTTAATGTTAGGTAAACACCTGCTTTCATACGATTAGTAAGTGCGAAGTGAAGCTAGTGCACAGTCTATGTTTTACGACGGACAGTTATTTTTACAAAACCAAAATTATAGTTTCAACATGGAAACACGTGTTTGATCTGACCAACTTCTCAGTCCCTTGGTATTTATTATATTTCCAGTTTATTGGCTTCACAAAGTTTTATCCAACGCAACAGAAATGTAATTTTGACATGCGACTGTCTTTGTAATAGCAGAATGAAATAATGATTCACTTGCGAGTTTTTCATGTTATGAAAAGGTAATAATTTGGTTTTTTTATTTAAAATAATAAGAAAAGAGCACGAAAAAGTCCAAAACTAAATAAAGCAGAAAAATTACAAAGGAAGGGGAATGAAAAGTGATTCCATTAAATTAGTCGTTCAAAAGGAAAAAGAAAAATTAAAATACAGTAAAAAAAAATAAAAGAAAAAGGCACAATAAAATTATTTATTTATTCCTCGTGCCGTTTTCGTAATAATATTAACATATTCTCTGTCATGTATTAAGTCTGTTGCAGATCAAAAATTAAATGAAAAATGATGAAGACAAATCACTGCAAAATAATTCCCATTTCTCTGGAATCACCCATAGAGTCATTCGAGGTAAAAGGACGCAGCGGGTAAAAGTACGCAGTGCCGTTTTCTCCGAGGGGGGTGAGAGGATGGGGACGCTAGCTCGTCAGGATTGAGTGCGCGTGGGCCGCCATTTTGGGTCAACGCCTGTTGAGCGGTGCGAGTCGCGCTTTCTGAATTAAAAATAAAAATTTTAAATTGTCGTGTTATTTTGATCTTTTGCGTACCAGGGAAAAGTTTGTGGACGTATTATTTATGTATTTTTAGAGGTAAGTTGTTTTTGTTGATTTTATATAGTTATTGAACGATTTTTTCCAGAATAACATTTTAACCTAACTTGGAATTCGAACTAGTACGAATTGTTTTGGTTACCGGTCAAATGGGGTAAAAGGACGGGGGTAATAGTACGCACTGGTATTTAGGTTACTGTCTACTTGTTTTTGAACTCTTAATAATATTTGGAGTAAAAACATGTCTGCTCTGATAAAGGCATGAGCATAATTTCGTTTTGTTGAATCTATGAAAAATTATAATTTTATGATAGTTTCCTAAATTTGAAGTTCCTAATTTCATTGTTCATTTATTAAAAATAATATAAAAATATGTTCCATCTGTGTATTACTTGTTCATTTTCTTTTACTACACCTGAATGCATACTTTTACTCTACATGCGAACTTTTACCCACGCGACTGCGTATTTTTACCCACATGTCGGGGTAAAGGTACACAGTCTGACCAAGTCACTCTTTTGCTTAATTAAAAAAAAAACCGTTTGGCCTATCGTCAAATACTCGTTACATTTTATGAGTCTATTAAATATGCTACCGATAGCGCAAAAAAGTATTCCTAATATCATGGTAGTTTCGGCTCAGTGAAGCAAAAACAGCAAAAGTGCGTCCTTTTACGTTTACCCCGAATGACCCTATACGTCATCTAGGGCCGTAGGAATAATTTCAGTAATCACATAAGTGACGTTTTTCACGCGGCATTTCAACGCTGTGTATAGTTACGCAAAGTACGCAAAATAGTAATGGAAATTAATTGTCTGTTATTTCAAAGAAAGAATGTCCGACAAGAGCAGTGTCTAAGCAGTCACGTGTCATTGTACGCTTCGTTATCGGATATCGATAATGAAAATTTAAAGGGCTTTCGACGCTTTCGTTTGCCTGTCTTCGCGTCGCTTTGTGATAATCTGAGAAGCTTGGTGGAGGAGGGTTATTGTTAACCGTCTTTGTCGCAGATCCGCGTATACTTGTTACACACGTTATAAAATAAGAATTCAGCGGAAAGCTAAAACCTCGATGTCGATAAATTCAATAAAATTGAATTTCAATTCTTTATTACGTTTTCTGCCTCGTACACTATCGATATGATTGAAACGAATTGAAGAAGAAATCACTTTTGTATCCGTTTTTATGATATTAAGGACACGCTGAAATTTCATTGTGACTGTAGAATTTGGAAATCTGATTTCAAACTAGTGGAATCGTATTATCCGCTCAAATTACGTAGCCGAGTTATCGCTGAAAATAACTATTTACACGTCTCATTGTGTGTTCTATCGAATATCCCATTATCCTCCCTCTCCAACAAACCAACGCGACTCGGCTCCTTCCACTTGTGGCGCTGACATATTGTATGCGCATCTTGCGTTTAATTACAATTTCGTTCTTGTCTCCACTCATTGTTTCTCCGTATAATGGACTTTACTCTATTTCGATACAACCTCCCTTTTCTATTTCTAATTGTCTCACGAATATTTATCTGTTGGTATTCTCCGTTTATACTAATGTATTAAAAAGTTGGGCGAAATATCCGAAAACTAGTCGAACCCGATTTAGCTGAAACTTTATAAATAGGTTCATTTTGTATAAAAACAATGTTTGCAAGAAGGATTTTTAGCGACTCGAGAGTTAAGACCCAAAATTGATAGGACCCATCGGCAGATTTAAGATAGGTTTATATACGAACTAACTTTTGCTCACTACTTCGTCCGCGTGGATTTCGTTTTAAAAGTTGCCTAATTTCTAAGCTGTTGACTAAGAGTGAACTGAGCTTTTATATTAATACCAATTTGGGGATTCGAGGCTTTTACAGCCCGGTATTAATACCAGTTTGTTAAAACAAAAGCCAAAATTACATTTAAAGAAAGAATATGGAAACCTGACACTTAACTTCCAAATTATAAATCAAATGTTTAAAAAAGATTAAATCAAAAAACAAAATCAGAAATCAAGAATCAGGCACAAATCGTCAAACAGAATAGTAGCTCCATAAGTAAAAAGGCGAAATAACATCGTCATTTATACATATATTCCAATGTAAATGAAACTATATCGCTTTGTAAAATACTCTCAGCATCATTTAGGACAATTTTATTAAACTGTTTTACCCTATGATATTGCCGTTATTTCGTCGATGTTCTTATGATTGCTGTATCTTGTCATTTTGATAGATTGGCGAAGACAGGCTGTTCTCAATAAGTCTGTTAGATCGAGTGCCCTCATTCAGTTTATGCATTGCTTAATCTTTTATGCGCAGCAGTGGAACGTAAACAAACAGGTAATACTACACGCAAGATGTAATTTACATACTGTAGTTAATCGATCGTAGATTTATATTCAAAGTCATCTTTCTTGACAGCTACGTAAGTGCTGAAAAAAAAAATTCAATCTACACTTTTACCTAGTTCTTTTATAAGGAATTGCATAATCGTCAATTATTTTACGATCTTCTAATAACTTTATGTATTTACCTTTCTTTACGATAATTGTGCAAACTGGATAATTTTGATTTAATCGTTACAAAAGGAATTTTTGTAATGTGAATTTTACTCACTTTTTTATAATAATAATATAAATATTAATTTACGTAAATAATTAAAAATTTGTTAAAAAAATAATATTGTATAAATAACGATTAGCGTTAAAACATAATAAAATAGAGTTTATAAAAGGTTTATTATTATTATTAATGCAAATTTTTTTTATACAGTGAGTTAGGTCTTTATATTATGAATTTAGTGGCAGTTGAGGTATTTATAAAAAATACTTCATCGCTAAAAGCAATACAAACATGCGGTATAAATATTTAAAATTGAAAACATTGCTGTGAATAATACTTATTGTTAGACGTTCTTTTTCTTTTCGTAAGAGTTACAGAGCTGAGATAGTGCGTTGAAGAAATATTGTGAAATAAACTGGAAGGAACTCTATCGCTGAATGATTTATCCTGGTGGAATACAACTCGAACTCGTATACCAAGTTTACCATATAATTATAGCAGTAATTTAATGCCTAGTTCCTCCTCTCGCGTATATTCTCATTTACAGGTACTATATTCTATTCTGCGTAATATAA
Source organism: Perdita meconis (assembly GCA_030770465.2). Taxonomy (NCBI): domain Eukaryota; kingdom Metazoa; phylum Arthropoda; class Insecta; order Hymenoptera; family Andrenidae; genus Perdita; species Perdita meconis. The sequence goes on along the minus strand of JASKOS020000015.1, from coordinate 1,196,454 downwards.
TTCAGCAATAACCGCGATAACTGAATAATATAGTGAGCTGGTGAATAATTCTGATTAATTTAATAATCATTGTCATACACGATTGTTCTCATAGTAATAAATATTTAAATACAATAGTGTATCCATACTGACTTTACATATATTATTTCAACAAAATAACTACTGTCATATTTTTTATCTTTCGCGTCGTAAACAATTAATCTTATCAAATACACGATAACGTCGACTTTTTTTAATTAAAATTGAACTTATAAATTTGTTGTTATCTACCAAATCAACTTGTTCGAGCAGAGTATAAAAGCGTAACGTAACATTTGTGGGTGCGCACATGTCTATTATTAGTACCGAACAGTCAAAAATTTGATCGTAAAAATTAATGATCCCGTTCCCGGTAATTTCGCGAGGCTATTACCGCCAACATTATTGCTCTTGGCTTTATTGCCTAATTAGTCTGTACTCGTTAACAAGTCAGCCTATCAAATTAACCTTGTGTACTGTCGTAATGTCGTATAAACACTCGCGATGGAAATCACGCGAAGAGGGAATGTCTCGAAGTGGAATGAACGCGGAAAGCGAATGGATAATGCGATGCCTGTCTCAGGAAACCAAGATTTCGCTTGTCCGTGGTCATGCACGAGGTGTTCAGCGAAAATCAGGTCAGATAAAATCCGTACGCTATAAGGTTAAGTAAACACAGATAGACTGACCTCTTCTATCAACCTGTTCCGCTAATTTTAACACTTTGTCTCCGTGTATTTTATCGTCGCGAGCTTTTACTTTTTCAAATTGCTTCTTTGTTCTGCTTTTATCTTGTGTCTGATAAAACACAACCACTTGACAACACATAGTTGCAAGCAAATAATTTTATGTTAGATTTTTTTAACGGTAATCAAAGAAATTCACAAGTATTGCTTAATGTAAAGTTTATTCATTTTTGTGGCTTTAAATATTAACCCGTTGAATGCAAATTGTATTTCCGCATTGGAAAAAAATATTTTTTATTAAAAAAAATATGTATTCCCTGTTAAAAACATGATAGTCGTTTAGAAAAAGTTTGATTACTTATGGTTAGCTGAAAATAATATCAGTTATAATATGATCAGTTTTGGATTTTAGAAAATTAAAATAAATTTCGATTCATTAAAATATATGAAATACAAAAATCTTGAGAGCGTCACCTGATATTGGCTACCATAATAGCTAAAGTTTAAACATACTTAACAAATTTTTTATTGAAAAAAGAGGGTTCCAGTCCTGGTAACATGTTAATTAATGTCAAAACATATACATTCGACGCTTCTTACCTTGTGTAATATCGAATTGGCCTTTCAAATAGACAAAAAATAGGTAGATGTACAATTTATAGTCTTTCAACGCAAAACTGCTTTAAATAATCCAATTGCGTAAAGTGTAAAGTAAATCAGCAAAATAGAATCTGAATCCATCATTTTGTTCAATTGTTTCAATATTATTTAATGGTTTCACACACGGACCTAACGGACTGAGCATAAAGTGCATCTATAGGCAAGAGGGGAGAAGCTGACAGCGGGGAGATTTGACTTGCAGCCATCTTGAGTGGTTAAACTAGTGCTGCCATCTATATAACCTCGCGGCAACATTTAAAACTGTACAATTGAAGTACGTATGTACATACATTGTGACTTGTGTAATCATTTTGTTTCTACGTATTTGTTATCATCAAGGATGTGTTTTGTAAAGTTATCAATGTTTTTATAAGAAATATATGTATGAAGTTTCGATGTGTAGAATCAATAATAACATAGATTTACTTTACGCTCAGTTCTTTAGGTTAGGTCGGTGTATCCTACAGACGCTACACTAGTAATTAAAGTTGCCTATAGAGCGCACTACAGTTTTAACCACACAAGATGGCTGACAGTTGATACCCCTTCTGTCTGTTGCTTCAACGCTTCAACTCCTTAGAATCATGCACAGCCCTTTAGGTCCGTGGTTTCACACAACTACAATCGCTTAAATATGTTTCTATGATTTTTAATATTTATACAAGTTTCATGGTTACTACGGAAACCAAAAACAGTCAGCGGGTTAATATTAGAAATATGAAAGAAAGTTTTAAAGTAATTAGTTCTGTTCAAATAATAAAATTTACCCAGAAAAAATTTTATAATGTGTTGCAAGGTAAAGCTCAAGCTTTCAAACTTAAAGAAATATAAAAATAAAATGATGGAATAAAATTTGCAGAATAAAATACTTAACTAAATTATTAATATGTTATTGATGTTAACGTCAAAAACAAATAATGCAGAGGGTTGAAAACTCCACGCAGTCTGATTAAAATGTAACATACCATTTAAATTCTGTCACATTTTACAAATAATTAATTGGAAACTGAATCTCTTGTTCTCATTTTATCTTTTTCCATATTTTTGCTCTCCTATTCATTCGTTTTCCATAGTCTCGTGTCAGCGAGCATTTCCACTTTTTGGTGTTATCTACTTGCGTTGTGTACGTTATATTTTTTACAATGCAATATCAATAACAAAGGATACACGCGGCAAAATCTATATTCGCGTAGTTTTGACCGCGTCGTCGGAAAAATATTCCTACGCGCGTCCGTGAAAGAAAAACACGCCGGTGATTGGAAAGCGAATAGGGAAAAAAAGGTCAGCGTGTAGAGAACAAGCGAGTCAATGAAGGAGTCCGTAGATTGAAGTAAATTCACTTTATTACTTCATGAGTAAGCAAGAGACAAGGGAAGCGAGCAGTTTATTGAGAATTACTGTGATAAATAAGGCGGGGGCAACCAGTGGAAGAGGTTACGCCGAAGGGTGGGAAATGGCAACGCGAGGAGAACGATCTCTCCACTCCATGGATACTACTCGTAATGTGCACCGTATGTAGCTGCGTTCACATGCACGCGCGCGCACACATTCGCGCGCATTTCTGTGCAAACGGTTGACGCATACACCGTCGCGTCTCTACGTACACACGTGTAAACGTATTTATACGATGCATCGCCGAGTGCTCGTGCCGAGAATTCAGTTTCGTGTGTGTACACGAATATGTACAGGGTGTAGAGGAAGCAGTGATTATAGTGTTTTTCTGTGCAAACTCTGCACTGACCTTTACATTCAAAATTAAAGTGTTTTCTCTCATCTTTACGTATTCTATTATTTTAGGAGTTAAAAGTAAACCGTTTGGTTTAAGTGAAAGAAAAAATAATGAGTTTAAATTTCAGAATCAAGTGAATTTCATAACCGGTTTATTAAAGGTTTTATTTACATGTTAGTTAATGCGACCGAAATGCAATCGTTACTTTCTTTTAGCTTTATACAGGGTGTTTCAAGTATTAACGGCTAAACATTGTCAGTATATTCTATGAGTCTAAACAAAAAAATTTTATGTTATATAAATGTAAGTTGTTCAACGCTTTATTGAAGAGTTATAAGTACACTGCGGATTTGTATGCATTTATGGTAATTTTAGATTTGCGAAAATGCATTAGAATGATTATAGATACAACAATATATAAAATATCAAATCTGGTATAGACTTTATAATGTTTAAAAGATAAAATACGTTTCCATTCAATTTTCACTTCTTCTATAACTGTACAAATATAAATTTGCATACAAATCTGCAATCTAGATATAAGCAAAAATACAGAATACAAAAGGAAAAGTTAAGCGATATTTAGATGTTTATAAGACGAATATAAATGCGCGTATTGAACTAATACAAAGATTTAAGGATTCATTTACTGACATGAAATAAAATACAAATGAACTTCCTACAATAGTAAATTCGTTTTTGAACCCTTATCAATCTTGTATTGCTAGAAACGATGGACATTTTGAAATAGAATATTAGCTGCACCTACAAACTTAGTATTAAAGTCAATATCAGTTATAAGAATTAGTATTAAATGATTTGTAGGAATAATTAGTATTAAACAAAAATTGGTATTAATTTAATGACTACGGATAACAAATACAGCTCGCCTAATACTACATGTAAATATCGCTTAACTTTTTCCTTTGAATTCCGTATTTTTGTTTATAACTTTTTAGTAAAGCGTTAAACAACCTACCTTTATCTAACATTCGTGTGTAGTTTAATCCCAAAGCATATACTGACAAAGTTTGGCCATTAAAATCTAGAGCACCCTCTATAATGGTACTTCATAAAATTTATGAAGTTTTATTTTAGAACTTTTATTTGATATAGAATTATTTATGTGATCATCGGGCAAAAATGCTTCTAGCGAATCTGATCGTCAAATGCAGTAGAACCTCAATTATCCGAATCACAATTACCCCCATGTTTAATTCTAGGGTTTCAATTAATTACTACATTAGGTATAAGAGTACATACAATGAGACACAGAGTAAAACTTGAATTATGACTAGACCACGGAATTTTATGCATTTATGAAGATTCTGAGTATGTAAAAATCTAAAAGATTGATGATAAATTCCAATTCACACAAAATATCAAATATATAATACATGTTAAAATGCTTAGAAAATAAAACACATTATTATTAATTTTCTCTTTTTTTATTTGTGTCTGTAAAAATTTGATTTTGTATAAAAATCGGCAGTTTGTGACTTAATAACGTTCTACTAATTAATGATTAACACTATATTTAATAAATATCAAGTGGGATAATTGAGGTTCTGTATATGAATAGAGTTGTTTAACTGTTGTAGTGAATAGTTTGTAAACGTTTTGCTCGTCAATTAATTTAATTAAGTATTGGAACTGATTAATGATTTACTAAGTACAGTAATGTATTTCAAATTAAATTCGTGAAAGAATAATGTAGAAAAATTATTAATACGTAAAACTTCGGTGATCTTTTATTTGCTTCAACGTATAACTTTGCTTATACGAATAACCAAAAATATGTGCTAGCATTACAAATATATATATCACCAATTTCTCCAGCAAATGCATAGTCAGAAACTGTTGGAGTTACCAATATAGACAACCATTTCTATTGGTTGAACTGGTAACTTAATCTAATCTGGTTTTAGGTTAGGTTATAGTTTGTAACACGGTTGCAGTTTAGTTCCAGTTTTAGTTCTTATCTTAATCCTCAGTAGCATCATGTACCTTGAATAAATCTATACTATACATTGTATGTTGTATTTGTAATATCAAATTACTACTTTGCATTCAACAAAGAATAATTATTATTTTCCAAAGTTTTGTTTTTATGATTGTAGAAAGAATTGAGTTGCACAGTATGGAAGTTAATTTTACGTAATAAAATACAATAAACGACTCGATTTCTGATCATTCAAGAGTAACTATCACAGTTTTTCTAACGTGTAAATGTAAAAATTAATCTAATTTCAAAATTCGTGTGATATATGAGTAAATCCATGTTTTATCTTTAATTTGACATTTAACAAAGTGAAAAAATAACAATAATTAAATTATAATCCAAGTTCTAAAGTCGAAAAAGCAAAAGGAGCAATTTACGATCATCTAAATTACGTCTTATATTAACTATCAAATTTTACTTTTAAAATAAAAAACAGTTAATAACTATTTAGTAAGTTCTTAGGATCCATTTTTAGTATGATAATTTATTACATAATAGTTTATATACTAAGTTGATCAGGAATTGAGTTCTCATCAGAAATTGGGTTCATGATGGTACTTAAATCATTCTGTATTACTTTTATATGTAAACATTGAAGCTTAATATAAAATATTAATAGATTAAAAAGTAAGAAAAATTTTTCTTAATTATTGATGTTTAATCAACGAGATGACCATTATTTGTACAATTATTGTTATACACCAGCTAGATGGAGCCACTGATACATATACAATGGATACGGTATTGCCATAAGCCGCGTTGAAGCCGAATTGAAAGTGGTTTTTGCATGCCATCGCTGCTAGTGTGATACGGAAGAACTTTACTTCTCTACACTTTCAGCGGAAATAAAGAAAATGCAACACCATTCTGAACAACTTTTCTCTATACATATACCAAGCGGTCACTTTTAGCATTCGAGATGTTTGCAAAGAAAGTTTTCAATATTCATTATATTACAATTTCGTTTCTACGAGTCTCAATACACCCGTATCACACTAGCGGCGCTGGCATGTAAAAACCACTTTCAATTCGGCTTCAAGGCGGCTTATGACAATACCGTATCCATTGTATATATATCAGTGGATGGAGCTCGTCAGCATGAAGTCAGCATACATCTCGGTGGGGAATTCCGTCTGTGCATTTGCAGTAGTATAACAGGATACTTTCCAACCAATTGTACAATTTTAAGTGGCACTCGACGTGGTTCGTATGTAGAGTCACCCTGTATAGGGACGCAGGAACAGAAATGGGGAGCCGGAGTATGTGTATATGGAGAGGTAGGCAACGGTCAAAGCTTGCTGCACTGTCACACAAATATGACACCGGGGGATCGAACGGAATTCAATACTGGTTTGAAATTTGTAATCAGATTGACGGCGAATTTCCGACGAATCGTGACAACATCATCTACATACATACGTGTACATAGGTGAGCAAGGAAGGGGAGATTCACACGACAGATGCAAATGTAATCCGGCTTCTGTTTCATATATTATTTCACTTTGCCCGCTGGCGCGCCAAGTTGTGGGCATGTGTTTGCGCACCCTCGCGGCGAACACTGTTGCACTGTAATTTTGCTACAGTGCACTTTTCAGCGTTCCACAATAGCGTCGTATCGGAAAGCGATAAGATTGAAATTATGAGTTGCGATATTAACCTCTCGAGCCAATTTCACCGGTGAAACGCGAAAATATTTCCCATCAATTAATGAGTGCATAAAAGAAAATTAATGATTTTTGTGAAGTCGTCTTCTCTTTTTAGTAAACCCTTTTTCGGGGACAAAACTTTGGAGCAAATAGGAATTCGGACAATCGATTATAGATTGAATTTAATTTCTGTAGCGGGGAACCTGACCGATTTGTCTCTGCTAACGGCCGCAGCCCGTATGTGATACGGGCTCATAATTTCATTAGTAACTGCTACAGTATCATTATATTCTCGTATTTATGAATATGAATTCATAGTCGTCATATCAATTATTCATCATTATTATTGTAGGATCATTACAATTTCATTATAAACAATAATTTATTACTAGACTGCGGAAGTTTATGCAAATGCGTATTTTTATAGGAATGGCTTTAAGAAACGGGATTTTTATAGAAACGTGTTTCATCATCAGGAGATCTTACAAATACATTTTTTGTTTTGCATATTTTGCATATTTACATATATCTTTTATATATTTCTAGCTTTTACAGACTTTGTTTAGAAATTTGTTTGTATCATTGTCTGAACTTGTATAATCTCAATGAAACAAAACATGACAAAGTGCATATTATAACTATTTACTTTAGACTGTAGTAAAGCTTATGCAAGTATAATATGACGTAAGTATACGAAGTACGCAGTAAACACAGTGAAGACAGTAAAGATATACTTTCATTGAGATTAAAAAAATCCGTAGTTTATTTAAATATTTCGTTTCGTAGTTTATTTAAATATATTTCCATTAATAACTATATTATACAGTGTGTAACAAAAATATTGAAGGTCTTTAAAAGGCGTGAAGGTTTCCTGAGGTAACTTTAAACAACTTTTTTCTTAGCGAAAATGTTAGGGGCTTTGTTAACTTTCAAGGACCTGCAACATTTTTTATACCCTGCATAGATTAGCTATTGAGCTATTAAACTTTAAAAACTATCAAACTATAACATTTTTTAACAATTTGCACTATTATTCTGTGAAAATATTAGAGTTAAACATAATTTTAATACAATAAACTACTATACTGTTTTCTTATAATAATCATAATAGTTAATAAACAGTATATTTTAAAATTATAACAATAATCTAAACTACGTCTGAAATTTAATACACTATACTATAGCGTAATTGTTAAATACATTAATAATTTGGTAGTTTAATATGTATGTATATGCGTGAAAGTTTCATAACTTACTAGTTCAGTGCCTTAGAAAATTTCATAGTTTAAGAGTTCAATAAAAAGTGAGTTCAGTAAAAAGTTGTAGAAGTTTCTTAATTCAATTTCACAATTTAACAGTTCAGTTTGCTATGTATAATATGGTTATTTCTTATTTAATTGCACATTACCTACTGTACAAATGCTAGATGAACATATTTATTGAATTAAATTGTATGAATTTTTTAACTCCTACGAAAGTGCGTATTCAATGTATTTATTCTACTATGTTGTATATGTATATTCTGCATATTCAACGGCATATCGATCGTGCATAAACTTCGGCAGTATTACTTACAAAATATTTGCAGTTGCAGTTTCACACTAAACTAAAAACTTAATTTCGTGTAAAATTATAACCCCGCCATATTAACTAATGAATATGTATATATATTTTTTATTGTTAGGTATGGATTTACATAATATCGGCAAGTTAAATTTTTTAAAATTTTCTATCGAAATGCAGTATTGGAAATCTGATACGAACGCGAAGCTTTATGTAATTAGCATTACATAACTGCAGATAAATCTCTACAAATTCAGCTTTCCCTAATACAAAAATTACATTTCCGCGCCGCGAATGTCCAATTTCCAAGCGGCAATAACGTACATACATCGAATATATATTTATTATTCTTATCATCGAAAATTACAGAATTACCGCGTTTTATCGGCATGTAAAAAAAATTCCACGCAATTTTACCTTAGTCACTGAGAATGCTCGGTTGTTCGACCATTTATAAAGCAAGCCCGGTTTTTATTTCGCACGAAAAATCCCATAGGGTGAATCCTTCGTTCCCGCATGATATTCTCCTTTTACCATCATACTCCGAAAGGCAGCACGCGAGTAAGTGAATAGAATGATATATATCGTAGCGATAAGGTGTCTCCGTTTCATATACCGCAATATTTTCTCCGCAACGTGTCAAGCGTATTTTTCTTCTCGAAACAATTTCTTTCTACGAACGAAAACACCCACACGTATCGGTCTGAGTGTCATTAATTGTATAATGACGCTAAAATTGGACGCAAAATTTATCGATCCGGTGTTTTTTCCGCGTTTCGATATTAATGTTGATACTAATAACACGCGATGCATAAATAACAATTATTCTGATGCAATTATCAATTTGGAAAATTCATGGAATACCGAAATTTCGACGTCACTCTAATTAATAACCTTCGATCGATCATGAAATTATACGAATCTTGATAATAATTAATATAATGCCAATAATAACATAAATTGTTGCGCGCGCGCCGTCATTACAAATTATTAGTAATTATAGTAATGACGGTATTTTAAATATTTATTCCTTGCGCGGCTTGTTTTCGCTAAATCACGCTAACAAACGCACATGATGATTTGTCTTTGTCGAAAGGTCTGTTCGAAAACACTGAAAATCCCGAAAAAAGATACCAATATAGAAGCCACCAGCACGGAAGGCGAATTTGATAAAAAGAGGTAATCGATACGGCAACGCCAGCTGTTTTCGTCGACCCATAGAAATTCCTGTTCCAACTCGAGCGTGAATTTGAATTAACTTGAATGTCTAATTTGAAGTATGTATACTATGCGTACTCTTGTTTTTCAACAGTGTATTATTGTGTAATAGAAAAAGGGGCCCACCCGTTATTAAATAAACAAAAATACTCAAATAGAATATTTGAACGTTGGAATATTCGAATACCCATAGAATTTGAATTTGATATTCGAATATCATTCGAATAAATAGAGGTATTCGATTATTCGAATAATTCGGAGTTTTTGAATATTCGGAGTCTTCAAATTTTGTACTACATATTGTACCGACCACGTGTTTAAACGTGAAATATTTTTTCACGCTGTATTAGAATATTCGAGTAATGTTCGAGTATTCCAACATTTTTATTTATTCGAATAAATCGAATCAATTATTCGTATATCTACAGCAGCAGTAAACACGCCAATAGATGGACAGATTTTAGATCAATTGATGTTTATGAAAAAAGTAGGTTTTTAATTTGTATTATTGTTTCTTTATTTTGTAGAGTGTAGAGAAATCATTTATCGCGTTAGAAATCTAACATTTTCAATAAAAATGTTTTTTATATGTGAAAAAATATTTCATAATACTGTCTACTAGTGATACAGATTATGAGTAGAATTTTCATAATTTTATGATTGAATAAATTAATTCTATTAGATACAACTAATTTGTTCTTAAAATTTATACATTTTTTGTGCAGTGTTTGAATTTTGTTTAGAAAACAAATATTTCTAAGCAAAACCTTAAAAGAAATGTTGAATTCAGCTAAGCTGTTCATCTACTGGCTTGCTTACCTACCTGCTTTATTGATTTATTTAAAATAAAAAATAAAATAAGCTTCGTAAATTAAAACCGATTAAAAATAACATTTCTTACTGTTATTCATTTATATGACAAAGGAAAATGAATATTAAATGTAATTATTAATTTTAATTACATTCATGGTCAAATTGAATGAACTCTTTAAATATCGAAAAATAGATGATAAATATAAATATTTTAAGCAAATTATAAACTTATGTAAAATTCACTTATTTGAATATTACAAAATATTTATGTAAGTTACTAAATATAAAAATATCTATATTGCTAAACAAATTTATTTGATTCACGATATGACAATATTTATTTACAATACTCCACCTCAAATATTTATTTTTCTCAGTGTTGTATTTGCCTTGCACTAACGGTTCAGTAACAATAAAACTTAAGTATGAATACATATTCGTTTTAACGTTTCCTCCCTGAGCGAAAAAGACTACGTAGTCTAAAGAATTTATTTCATACTGCAACATCGCTTTGGCTAGAAATCAATTAACCTTAAAGGTCAGAGTTTGAGCAGCATAGAGTTTCCAGCGGACTTCATTCAGTGGCTGTCAAAAACGTGACTCATAGAGAGGACCGAGGAGAACGCGTCTCGTGTCGCATTAATTATCGTTCGAGAAATCTGCGACCAGGTATTCGTAGAGAAGAACCTCGGGTATTTCTGTTTCAGGTGATGAGGACAAGGCGGAGCGGGTTGGGGCGATGGGTGAAAAAATGCATTCGAGGCATGTAATCCGTTTATATTCCCCGTGACTGGTCCTTCTCTCATCAGTCCCTGTTACACGAGAATGCGCAACATTTCGTGGAAAACGGTTGCTCGTCCATTTCCTACATCCCGTTAAAAATGGAGCTTTGATTACAGTTGAGCTCCGTTGCTTGCAATTGCGACACTTCCAGATAAACGACTATTGTTCCGTTCTGTCCAAAAATCTCATACATAATACCATATAAATTCTGTAAATGGAAATAAAATTCATGTTTATATTCATATTTAATTATTGGTCAATTGGTCATCAATTTTTAGCATTACTTTAAATCGTTTAATTATTTTAAAGTTATAAATAAAAAACAGACTTACCAATAGTTAAATATACAGACGTATAAATTATGCTTTTTTATTTGCATACAAATAATATATGGACTATGATAATTTTTCTTTTCAAATTTTACATTGTGATTTTGTTATTGTAAACGGAAAATACTAGAAGAAATGTGAAGGTATCAATCATATTTATCTGGGAAGATACGCTGTTCATTTCTTTAAAATACACTGAACAAAGTAAAGATAATTTTGTCTTTTAGTGAATATAGAATCTTCAATTAGACTACAAATATGTGAATTATTTTAAACAGCAGATAAACTCATTAAACATCTAACTATTAATTGCATAAGATCAAAAGAATAATTTGGGAGATTTACCGTTACCGAAAACTTTTGCAACTTCTTTTTTTCTTCACTTGCAATAATTTAACAACATCTATTTCAAAACTTGAAACATAATTCGTACAACGAGTATCGCACGTTGTTATAAATCAAGGGGTTAATAATTATAGAAATTAAAAAATTTTCAAAATTTTTAGTTTCATTTTTCTATAAACATTAAAATTGTATCTTACACTAGCCAAAAAAAGAAATATTCACTAATATGTTTTATATTGTTTTCAATGTTTTATATACATTTTATCTAAGTATTTATTAATTTAATTAATAGCGTTAGTTTACTAAAAGGTACATTTATAATTACTGAACAATATTTTTCAAATGAAGTTAAATTAATATCTTATAAAAGAAATGTCTTATAAAATTATTTAAAATGAAATGACTTTTTATGAAAACTGTTACGAAAATATAATACGTATCGAAAGAAAGGCTTTATTTCCCAAGACGTATCGACAAGGGCAAGTTGAAATCTACAATTTTATCCTCCGCCCGTCGAAAGTAAATAAAAACTGTGTCTCACGGCACGGTATTCAAAAGTTTTGACACAACAAAGGATAACACGGAACCGTGGGTGAGTTACTACGAGGAATCCAATACTTTGAGGAATCCATGGATATAGGAATAAAGGGATGGAGTATAAACCTGTATCTTAGGCGAGGGGGACAAGCAGCTTCCAGGGTAAAGGGAACATGGTCACGTGGTTTTCGGGGCCACCATGGTGATTGGTTCTAATATAAATACGCGAAATTTCAAAATGAGACTTACAACGTGAAATTATTTGAAAATGAAAGATACTTTTTTTATTGGACGCGAATTTATCCGAAAAGGACGAATAATTTTCTTATTCGACGTGAAATTATTCGAATATAGAATATAGAATATAGAATACGTCGTGTCTAGCGTCCATTAACGTATATTCAAATTTAAAAAGTCTTGAAAAGTACCGAGTGTTTTTAAAATGCCACTGTGATTTGTAAAAAAAAGTGTAAAAATCGTACCAGAAGTCGTTCTGTTTTTCTCCTAATTTTTAATAATTTAACATTTTAGTTTATTCATTAATAATTAAAACATTTTGAAAATATCACGTGGTTTTTTGGATAAATTCACGTCGAATAAAAAAAGTATCTTTTATTTTCGAATAATTTCACGTCGAATAAGAAAATTATTCGTCGTTTTCGGATAAATTCACTTCGAATAAAAAAAGTATCTTTCATTTTCGAATAATTTCACGTCTAATAAGAAAATTATTCGTCGTTTTCGGATAAATTCGCGTCGAATAAAAAAAATATCTTTCATTTTCAAATAATTTCACGTCGTAAGTCTCATTTTGAAATTTCGCGCATTTATACAAGAACCAATCTCCATGGCGGCCCCGAAAACCACGTGACTCGCGAAGTCCCCCCCCCCCCCCCCCCCCCGCCAACTAACACTCCATCCCCTTATTCCTATATCCATGAAGGAATCCCAGCCCTCTCTCAGAGTTCAATTAACGAACACCATCGCATTTTTCCTTGAAATGTTAATTAACCTCTATCCTATAAAGCGAATCGTAATTACAGCGTTTAGTCGCTATAGCTCCAGCATTATTTCTACAATTTCTTACGATTACAATTCTATTCTTTCGCTGAAAGAAAAGAAAAATTTCGAGAAACCAGTAGCTAGTGTACAAGGTCGATGCCAGATCCGCCGTCAGCGCTATGCTAATTTGAAAACTGTGAATAACGGTTTTCGCAAGAGAGACAGATAAAGATACAAGTTCTACGAACTCCGAGTATAGAGTACAGTGGATCTAAGAACCAAGATAAACTTTACGACGCGCACAGTCATTTCTCGCATGCATTTGAAACTGAAACGCTATCGAATTTATTTTTTATACAACTCCCGATTCGCCGCGGGTAAAGTGAATCCTTCCGCCTCGTGTGACGGAAACTCCACGGCACGATTTCATATTCCAACGAAGGAAAGTATTTTGCATAATTTATTTTACTCCAACTTCTTTCCACCTTGCGTTTCCTCTCGCTCTCGTCTCCCCTCGCCTGCCTCAACGAATGACACGAGCCACGCCTCCCTTCTTTTGGAACTCTTCTTGTGCCTTTGCACGCGGATGATTCTGCACCGTCGTCCATCGAAACTATCAAAATCAATCATCTCTCATTCTTTTCCCGCTTCGATTCAGTCTTCCCTTCCAGCGGCGAGCGATTAAACGTCGAAATTGAAAATGCACCCAAGGTGCGTTCAAAACGAAGCGTTTTACTTTTGTAGCAAACGGACTCGGCCAGGCCGTTAATCGACGTGGATTGAAAGGAATTTCCGAAACTAATGCACCGAATGAACTGTGCTGTGGCCCAGAGGCGAGGCACTAATTACGTAAAATTACACAACACACCATTCGGCTGCGCGCACTGTCAGCGGCGTTTACGTCGCGTGGAATCAAGTTTGTCTCCTGGCTGGAATTAGGGACAGAGTTTTAGATAGATCCAACAGCTGCTAATTAACGCAAGATTAACGAAAGATTATTAGCCGTCACAATAGCTGCAATTAATACTCGGCTCGTCCACCACGCAAGGCATTCGATAATCACGGTGTATCTTTTCCAATTAATTCTGTAGTTCTCGCGTGTACTGGTAATTAGCTCCGCTGACGTAAATTATGAATGAAAGAATTCAATTCGACGAATAGAAATTACGAAAATAGTATTAAACGAACGAACGCGATTATTCGCGTAAATGATTCTTTCCAGATCCAGACTAATTAACTTTACTTTTTTATAAATTAAAAATTTGATCAGATACGTGATTTAATTAACTTCTCGAAAACGTAACAACTTTCCCTTGAAATTATGATCATTACAAATAGTTATAGAATCCTGTATAGCTCTCCAATTAATGTATTTCAGACGTGGTTCTAATTAATTTTAATACTCGACAGTAATAATTTATAGTAAATTGTTTCATAGATTATTAGATGCAACATTAGAAAAAATATGATGAACACATTTTTTCTCATTAGTTTTAAATGTATGAAGTAAACGTTGAAATTAAAAAAACGAAGTGAATTTTTTTGTTTAATGAGAAAACTAAATTTTATAAACAATATCGTAATGCCTTCTGCCGTATTCATTTTTTCTAGAAACTTAATTTTTTCAGCTACTTAATTGTTCAGCTCCGGTATGGTCTGTATGTTTCTTTTAATATGTATAGGGTAAATGTCCCAATTACTGTTATCTTAAAGTTATAGCGTGACTTTGTTTAATTATTTTACGTGTTGTGTAACCTAGAAATCGTTGATTCCACACGTGCAAAAACTTTTCTTCTCAGTTTGTTTCTCTAACTTCAACTCTTTAAATCTCTATCTTAATCTTTTCCAATTTCTAATTTCAAATCATTGAATCTTTAACTTTCAACCTTCAAATTTCCAATTTTAATTCTAAAAATTTCTAAAACTTGAAATTTTCCAATATCCGACCTGACATCTTCAAATCTTCAATTTTAACTTTATAGATTTTTCGCTTCAAACTTTCAAATCTCCAACTCCAAACCTAAACCTAAATGTCTCCAATTGCAACTATAAAAATCTTTAATTTTTACAATTCGAATGTTTAACTTAAAATGTTTGAATCTCTATCTTCAACTCTAAATGTTCAAATCAATGAGATTTGCGATAGACACATTTTTATATAGTAATTTTAGTAATTCCTCGGTAACTTATTCAAAAACAATTTCCTCGGAAATAACATTTCGGGCGAAAAAATATTATACCAACTTTTTTCTTTGATTTTTACGTCGACTCAAATCTTTTTTGGTTGAACTACGATGTTAGCACCACACAGTATTAATGGTTGTTTTATTTAATTCAATAAATATGGCTAAATATCATGTGCTATTCGGGGCAAAAGACAATTATAATAAACACCGTTTATTTAGTATACGAGTAGTGATTATAAAGCTTACATTCAAAATTATTTCGATTAGATTTTTTATTTGTCTAAAAGGTTAATAATTATAAAAAAATTGTTGTTTATTAGTGTTATTAGTCAAAATTTTGCGTACAGGATAGATGTCGTAATTACTGTCATCTTATGTTTATAGTGTAACTTTGTTTAATTATTTTACGTGTTGTATAATCTACAAATCGTTACAGTATGGAACACAATATTCTTTAACATCTTATTAATTAAAAAAAATAGTTCCATACATTAAATATGAAGAATTAATTAGTAAATAATTAAAATCTGCGAGCAATCCCCATAATTGTCACCTTCGAAATTGTCCTGTATTTATGTCTACCACCCAATAACTATCAGTCCTTATAACTATGTCAGTCTTAAGAATAGTTAGATCAATGGCACTTTGATTCTTCAACATTAATTTTTAAATACTAGGAACACACAAGTACGTTTATATCTTTATTTTTATATAAATCAGTGTCTCAATTTAATAATACATTCAAAGTATTCGAATAGTTATGAAGATTATTCGAATAATTGCAATTTCGCTATGTGTTATAGTGCCACAAATTTCTCGCCCTTTAAATTCATAGTCGATATAATAGTACGAAATTAAAACATTTTAATAGTCCTAATTATGTGAATAATATTCGAACGTCCGAATTGTTCGAATATAAAATTCGAATATTCTAAGTATTCGAATATTCGAATGTTTGTAACAGCCCTAACATGCACCCTATTATTTAGTTTTTCTATTTCATAATTTATAATATAAAATCTTCATCTGAAGTAATTCACAACATGACATTTGTTTGTCTAAATACTTCCAGCTGAATGTGAAAATGCATTATTCATAACGCTATTAATTCCCTCTACTTCTTATTTCATGGGGCTGATCTGTTCGTTTGGCGAGGGGCTCAAGTGTGCAAATAACGGACAGAGCTTTTCCTGAAAGCAGAATGTATATTAAATAAGCATATTAATAGTCCGATTCAACCCAAGTGGAATAAGCGCGTGCACGCGTCCGTCCCGGCTGTGTTTGTTCCCGAATAAATTCTCAAACATCTGCATTCGAAATTGTTCGGGTGTAAGGAATTCGAGGAATAAATAGAAACGTTCAGGAATTTCATTTGGACGGTAAACAAAATTGGAGTTGTTCTAAAGATATTTAAAAACCATTCTGTCCTTTCTTTATCCATTATTCAATTATTTAAAGAAAACAACCGTTTGTTGCTTTATCGATTTCTTTTGCCGGAAAAATGATTGCGAAAGGAAATCTGGAGATCGAATGCGGAAAAAGAACAAAACCCTTTTCCGAGTCCTCGTCTTACTAGTAACTCTTTTCCTCCCTAGTCGCACGCCAGCCAGCGACGACGTAATTTATCCATTCGGATCCCCTCGAATGAGCGTTCGCAAGAAAAACAGTAAACTTTTCCGGCGCGGCGGTGGCACGTGTAGACGGTCGTTGTAAACTTCACGCCGCATAAAAGCATGCAAATTAGAGCTCGCGTGTACGTGCCAGGCGTAAAGCTCGTCGAGAACACTTTATTTTCGCGTTTAGCCGGCTTCATTCCTGTCCGATCAGCTATGCTCATAATACGGCCATGACTGACAGAGTCATTTTAAATATACAGGGTGTTTCGGAATGGGTAGTACAGCCAGGTATAGGTGAATTCCGTACGAAAAAATAAATAAAAGAGAGGCAATAAGAATTTTTTGTTTACCCTTTTGTTTTCGAGAAAATTAGCTTTAAAAATTCTTTACGTACGCATGTAGTTACCGCATTTTCGACATCCCTGATTGCACTACCTATACATTAGCATTTTGACAATATTATGAATTGTTGTTTTTAAATAAGTTACCGAGGAATTACTAAAATTACTATACGAAAATGTGTCTATCGCAAATCTCATTGATTTGAAGATTTAGAATTGGAGGTAGAGAATCAAACATTTTAAGTTAAACATTCGAATTGTAAAATTTGAAGATTTTTAGAGTTGTAATTGGAAGTTTGAAGGTTGAAAGTTTAAGATTCAAAGATTTTAAATTGGAAATTGGAAAAGCATAAGATAGATTCGAAGAGTTGAAATTGGAGAACAAACTAACAATGAGAAAAAAAAGTTTTTGCTCCTAGGCGATTAACAATGCAGGAACGGTTCATGGTCATAAAATAAGCTGAGTACTTTTTATGATATTGTGTTGGTACTACGACCATTTATTTAGTTCCCAAACATCCTTGAAACATAGATTGTATAGAATACTGTTGCTTATAAATGACAGCTTATGAAATTGTTTTCTAAAGAGTTAGAAACCCGTAAATAAATAAACTACTGATTTACTTTGAGAAATTTAATATCATATTCTGAAAATAAATGGGGAATAAAAATCTTCCTTATACGAGACACCTTTATATACTTTAGCTTTGATTATTTTTTAAAGTTGATTAACCAAGGTTTACTCTTTACGTATTGAGTGTTGAATTTTAAAACAAATTTGTCTAAAATTACTAAATCTATAGAATGTAATAACTTAATTTTGCCTTTCGCAGTATTACTTACAGCTCAGTAGTAAGTTCTCCAAAAAGGCAAGTAAAAAACGTAAACGTACCTGAAACAGAAAAAGAAAATAGGAAATGATTAATTAGCAGTCAAAAGAAAAAGCAGAATTCGGAAGGTGAAGTTTTCATTTGCTATTCATTGAAGTTCTCGCTAGGTAGATATTGGTCTCAAACAGTACAGTTTAATCGAAATGAGAGACGATTGAAAATGATTGGAAAGTGGCGAAAGGAGCTCTGATTACGGAAGGTAGAACGATTCTCGAAAAGGACGATGGTAAAGTGGTGTATCTACCCTATTTTGGTTACAGCAGCGCGTGCTCTCGTTTGAGGTCACGTTTGATATTCTAATTGACTCGTTTTACATATTAAAGGACATTCGGCTGACGGGAAAGGGACTTTAATTACGGAGCCCTTAGCGAGCTGGGGCTCAACTTCTCTTCCGCCCCCTTTTCCTTCGAAAAATTCCTCCACTCTCCCGATTAGTCGACCTACAGCGGCTCTTCATTCGAGTAGAATTTATTTAATCAATTCAATTGTACGAGTTTGAAAGACTGCATATATTTGTTTGCAAATGTACTGCCAACACAATGCTGTCAACTATTCGTGCCCCTAAATGCATGAATCAGGGAATTAAATTGTCAGAAGCAATTATCAGATTATTCTATCAATAATGCATGTAATTCCATAAATTGGCAGTAATTATATGTATATTGCTTGTAGAAGGGAGATTCAGAAATGAATAGAGAAGATACTAAAAGAAATATAGATAAATGGTAATTACATATCAGGTTGGTACATATGAAATATATTCTGAAGCAAAACTTCGAATACATGTAATTTATTCTAGATACAGCACAGGTAATTAAAGCAACTTCCATACAATTCTATGAACTTTCTCCACTGATTAATTAATTTTGTTATACCAAATTTATGAAAATCATAGGTTCTAAGAATAAGAATTCTTGTAACGCTGTTACTACAGAACATTTTTTCCGAAACAATGTATTCGTTACAAAATTATCCACGTGTTCAAATAACTAATAGCCAGTAAGCATAAGATCGAAAAAATAAAAAGAATTTGTGAATGCATATATTTGAATTCGTGAAATTTTTGTTTACAATCAGTGAAAATTTTTGAAAATTGGAAGAATGAATTCTTTATGCAATAGTAAAACCCCATGCAAAATTTTAGAAAAATTCATTAGGTAATTTTTAAATTATTTTGACTGTCAATTCTTATGAGAAATGAAAAAACATAATATTGAAAAATATATTACAAAATTAAGAGTGAAATTGCTAATAGTTGCATTTTAAGTACATTCTAACTAACAAAGTTTATGACAAAAAGATTAATACTTCTGACTGATTTTCATAACAAGAAGAAGCCTTATACATGTAAAAGCCTTTAAAAATGTTGCAGTTCCTTGAAAAAAGTAATTCCTGAGGTGATTTTAAACAACTTTTTCCTTAGCGAAAATGTAAGGCGGGGCTTTGTTAACGAGTTTTTAACGAAAAACACCGACCAATCGGGGAGCGAGTACAGCGGATTAATGATGGCGCGGACGATGGCTGGCCAATACTACTCACAGCTGGAGCCCGCGCTGAAATTCATCCACTGTATTCGCGCTTCGATTGGTCGGTGTTTTTCGTTAATAACTCGTTAACAAAGCTTCGGATAACATTTTTGCAAAGGAAAAAGTTGTTTAGAATCACCTCAGGAATTACCCCTTTCAAGGAACTGCAACATTTTTGTTACACCCTGTATGTATCGGTTGACTCATGCAGAACTCGTTTTTCTTTGCTTTTCTAATTAACTGAAGCAGCGAAGTACATAGTTGATTGTTATTTAAAATGCACTCCTTTTTGTCGTTCGTAGTGAAGTATTTTCTATAATCTTTCTTAAGACACTGTTCACAGCTTTTTTCGACCTTTCCTTAGTTGATGTTTCAATTAAAAATAATCAGTCGCCAATATTATAAACCAAGAATAAATAATGCTAAAATTCACATAAACTTTTGTAAATGTCAAATTTATCTGAATAATTTTCAGAGCACTGATTTTAAATTAAAAATCGGGAAGAAGAAATTATACAAATACCTTGATTATTCATAATGTCAAATAATAAGGTACTAATAACGTTAGTCTAAATTTTGTTTATATTCAGCATAGATATTTATAACGATAAGATATTTATAATTTAGTATCTTCTTTGATTTGTAGCAAACGTTCAAACAGAATGCATTTTGTCAGTTTACAATTTAAAACTTCAAATATAATAATATACTAAAAATTACTAAAACATATCGACTTAATATAAATATATAGATTTACATAATTCTTTTCGAGCAGAAAATAGCGTTTGCGTTATTTATGGGACAGGACAAATTGAAAGAACAAGTAGAAAGGCCTAGAGACAGGGGAATCGTTAATTTTTATGAAATGTCGCGTCGCGAAAATCAAGATGAGCGACTTCCATTTCGGTATTGCCCATGCCATCTCCTCCGCAGTCGTGTCAAGACGCGAAATTCTCGAAATAGACTGCCCCACGTGGGGATAGAGGAAGAGAGAAACAGAAGTATGGAGGGAGCGAGCGAAAACGGAAATTCGGCTATGAGCGACGGGATCTTCCAATCCAATTCGTCATTGGAAAATTTCATTCGACGCAGCGTGCATTATTCGCGTCTCACGGACCATGAACATAACTGTTGCTGTAATAGTTTCCGACTTATAGTTCAGGTTGCCACATTATTTTAGGAAACTATAGTATTTTTGTTGAATCTTAAAAAAATATAGTATTTTCAGATAATCTTAAGAAAAAATACAGTACACATTTATTTCTCCAAGTATATTTTGTTATTGGCATGTGCTTTGTATAACAAAGAATTACTTTTTACAATATGTTTTAGTTTTTTCGCAAGCATAGCGTTTTTATCCGATTTCATTTTTGCAGTATACTTTTTATTTCAATTTTACTTCACTTATTTATCAATAATTCACTTATTAAAATTAACACGAATAAGAGCAATATAAAAACAAATTAAGCGGGAAGAAAGAACAACTTACAATTAGACATTAACAGCTAATCTAAGCTCGCTATGCATAGTATCACAATTAGTGTTATAAATAGTATCGCATTTAGTACAATCTACCGAAATATAGTACAATATGTACTATAGGATAATAGTCCCTATTAATGAACCTGTACCTATTAGTGTGCCTCTATACTTAAATAAATTGTAAATAAGAATATCTCTAAGAAATAAAAGAAAAACATTTTTTAAATAAAGTCAAAGTATTAAACTTAATGAAAAAAAATATTTTTCTTTCATTTCTAAAGGGATTCCTTTTTTATAACTTATTTAAATGTAAGGGCACACTGATAGGTTCAGGCTCACTAATAAAGACCAGTACCCTATTATGGGTGGCAACCCTACTGATAATAATCGCTCTTTCACTTCTTTCTATTGAACTTCTATTTCCATCGTTAGAAATGAAAGTGAAGTAGAACTCTAAAGGGAACGAATGGAATGATTCAATTGGAGACCAAAGACTGGTTTCAAAATACTCGACGCTCTGAGTAAGGCGTGTGTATTATTTAGCCAGCGATTGGTCTGACGAAAATAGTCTATCGCGTCCATCCGAAACCCAATTTCTTCATGATTCACAGCATATTTGTACGTATTTGTACAAGATTTTTCCGCGCTTCTACTCGAACGAAAATATAAATACATAGTACGGATATTTACTACAGAAATGGAAATTATGCACAATTGCATTTAAAACATTTGTATGATATCAATAGTGATGAATTTTTTAGATATTCTGTATAAAAATCATTATTGTATAGTGTTTGTATTTATTTACCAAAACCATAAACTTTAATATTTTTATTTAATACGTTTAATTGAATAAAAAAAAATTGGTTGCCTTCAGAACCTCTACTTTTGCTTATAATTTCTTTATAAACACATAATAATAAATTATAATGTATGATTTTTCACGATGTATAAATATTACAATATAATAATTTTTTATTTTAGAAATTTGTTTTCTCTTTCGAGAGGTAATAATTTTGCTGCAATTCTCTTTTGGTTAATTATTATTTTATTTTCAACTGTATTTTCAATCCACTGTTTTGTTGTTCTAATATTGAAGGAAAACAGAAATTAATAGCTTCTGATATTAATTTAACTGTATTTATATTAAACTCTGTCTGTCAATATTGCATATTAATTTGAATGTATAATAATAGTAAACATTGATAATATTTGCCTGTAACACAGATTCCAAATGAAACTATTGCTGTTTATATTATTTTTATTAAACCTATTCCGCATTTCCTCTGGCTTCGGAAATTACACAGCCCAAATTCTAAACATAATACCAGTGGCGGATCCAGGGGGGGGGGGGCGATAGGGGCGATCGCCCCCCCCAAGAGTAATAAAATATAAAAATATTTCCTCACATTCCGAAAAACTTATTACGTATATACTGAATGTGTTACATGATTTGTATTCGAGATTTTTCTGCTTAGCGTGCTCACTAATGCGCTAGTGCATAGAAGTTTTTAAAATATTTTCAGAATATTGCCTGGTAAAAATTCGCCAACGTAGAGCAGAATTTGTATTATGAAGTACCGTAATCGCATTAATTGTAATATCTTTTATATCTGTTTTTCTGATAAAATAAAGTCTTTAATCACAATTATATAACACGTAATTATTCTAATTGCTTATCAAGGTTGAAAAGACGGTTAAAAAATAGACTTTTTTACTTTTATACATTTCGCCCCCCCCAAGAAAGGCTCCTGGATCCGCCACTGCATAATACGCAATCAGAGTAGCACGCTTATACTATGATGCAAGCATACTCTATAACAGATAATACAGTTGTTTAATTATTAATTCCCTGCAAGGGCCAACGTGTCCTACTAAGCACAGGCTTGCCAACTGTCGCGCATAGTTATTTTGGGATAATTGCGTTTTAAAACCTAATTGTGCTACTTCAGTTTACGTGTATGTATAAGTTATTATATACTTGACCAAAAAGCATTATGCAATTTGATTAATTGTACACGATCAGAAATGCGTAAAATCAATTCCAGATGTTTCATTAAATTTCATTAGCTATAATGGTGATGTATTTGTATGTGTACAATAATTAGTATTTCAAATATTTATAACTAGAAGATTCAGAGAGCTGTGAATAATATACAGAGTGTCCAGTTTTAATCTATAAATGTAAAGTACTTGTGTAACTATTAAAGTGCTGCTGTAAAAGAAATTATTCAAAAATTAATAAAATGGTTTCAAGAAGGACGTAATTTGGTAAAATATAATCATATAATTTTTAAACCTCATCCATTTTTTGTGATAATTTGACACACTTTTCTCATGAAACGGTATATTATTCAGACATTTTAGGCGCTCAATTTACTAGTGGCGTAAGTCCAAAATTATGGAAACTGAGTTTATTATACAAATAAATAGTATTAAGAATACTGCAGTCATTTATCAATTCGACTTCCATATATTTCCTTGTATATTACTAAAAGACACGATTCAAATTTATATCGAATATATATATATATATTCAAATTTATTATTAATAATGTGAATTAGCTTACTATTGAAAAAAATGTAATTTTTCCTTTAAGTTACATTATCTTAATTACTATTTTTTTTTACAGAAAAGTTAGATTCTGTTCTGCATTTTTGTAAAGCACTACAGAAAAATCCAATTTTCTCAATACTAACAAAGAAAAAGGGACCTAATTCACTTGTCAACTAAGGGGCTCATTTATAAGAACATTTGGGGTTGTTATTCTTTTGATATAAAAAAGTGATCTATTTATCTTTTCATTCACTGATTTTATTACCATTGTGTCAATTTCAAACTAACAAGGGACATTACCCAATCGATACACACCGATTTTGATGCGCTTCTAGTATAATGTAGAACACGAAAAAATATTTGACACGTGTTTTTTTTATCGGCTATCATCCATGTTGAACGGGTGATAATAGTCCTCAAAGTTGGGGATGAAGAATATATTTTAAGAAATATCTCAGGAACTATTAGAGCTAATTCAAATTGCAATTTTTGCGTTTTCTAATGACAATTTTTATTGTATACACAAATTTTATTTTTAAAAAGTTAAGAATTTTCATATTTTCACCAATTTTTTTTCTTGAATGTTTAGCTATTTTCATTATCATTTGTACACACAAACTATATGTACATCTAGACAAATAATACGGATAAATTAGAATTTCTAGTTTCAATTGGAATTTTTAGTTTCAATTTATCTATATTTTTGTGTCTAGATATATAGTTTGTGTGTCCAATGATGTGGAAAGCTGAACGTTTAATAAAAAAATTTGCGAAAATATGAAAATTCTGAATTTCTTTTTAAACGAATACAATGTTTGCAAATCTGTTTAAATAATAAGAATCTCCATTAAAAACGGACAAATTGCAATTGAAATTATTAATTTAGCTCTAATAATCCCTGAGATATTCAATAAAATATATTCTTCATTCCCAACTTTGAGGACGATTTTCACCCGTTCAACACGGATGATTGTCAATAAAAAAAAAGACTGGTCCCAGATGGTAATGTTCCTTGTAAAAAGAAACAAGTTAAGTTGGGAAACTGAGGGACGGATGAGAGAATGAGAGTTAATGAAGCTCTTTATTTTCTATAACGCATGTCTCAAAATCAGTAGTTCAGGAAATATTTTACTCTCAGTATTGATGATTTTTCTTAATTTCCTTCAATTTGAATTCGATCCTCCACCATGTTCCAGTATTACAGGAATATACAGATTATATTCTCCCGGTGTCAAAACTCGAGTAACATTTTAAGTGATGCGCAACACACGGGTGATCGATTTTGTGGCGAGTTTCCAAGCAGGTTAATCAAACTTTCGTCTCTCTCAGTACCCACCAATGCAAACATACATAATACATATAGCCACGCGCTGTATCTGTAGTTACCTTTGAACGTGTACAAACATCACGTAGAGAAGCAAACGTTGAACGCAAAATATTTTAATTTAATCGCGTATTCGTTGACACACGCGACGCCCATGCGAATTTCATAGTCTCCATGTCGAGTGCTCTTACCGACCGATAGTAATACAGCGATGGGAACATTGAACTAACGCGTCTATCCGGCGCAGTGGGCGAAATTGAAGGAACAGGCGAAAAGATGAGGGAAGTCTAGAGTGCAAAGGTGGAAAATATAAGGCGAAATGGACAAACAAACAGGAGACAAGACCACGCGAGCATGCACGTGGACGAAATTGAATCTGGGAATGTATTCCATAAATAAATAAAATTCTTTCGACTGGCAGCAGAAGCTGACGAAGAGATGGCAATGGACAGAACACGGTGGGGGTAGTACAAGAAGAGGAAGTGCCTGTACCGAGGGAAGGGAATTTACACAGTCACTACACACTCCGGAGATGCGCGCACGGTTTTGCGTGAGAGCGTGCTGCACGCACGTGTTCGCGAACGCGTGCATGTATTTATATCTCTGCCTGTACGAATGAGCGGCGTGAATGTGCGAACACTCGTATATGCATGTGTTGACACAAATACAGACACTTTTCAATTAGTGATAGGTACTATCGCAGACACTATCAACTAAATTAAACCAAGGACTAATTACACTGTACAACAGCCATCTGGACTTGTAACATTCAATACCCGTTTCTTGTAGATTTTTAGGCGCTGAATATGAATCTGCAAACCGTTTGTCGCCATCACCCTCAGTTTTCGAAAAAATCGATTTTGAAAATAAATGCAATTTTTAAACTTTGAACAATTGTTGTGTTTAGACAGTAATAGTTATTCAGGTAATTTTTGCGTCAGATTATTCTATGAATATTCCCGAATAAAATGATATACATTATTATTGGATTATGAACATTTAAATATGTTTAAACAAGGATCAAAGGGAAAAGGACACCCGAAATGCACACATTTTGGCAGATATTTTTCAATTTATTTAAAAAACTAAGGGTCTAGCAGAAAATCTGACCCCACCACGCGATGCAGCAGACATTTTTCCATCGGAAAGCATCGACAGAAGTGGTAAGTCCCGTTTTGTTTTAAATACAGAAACGAAATAGTTTGATCCATGTAATTAGTATCGTTAGGCTCCTACAATTTAAAGTGTTTAATTTAATTTTGTATTTTACATTTTTTATAGTATAAGTTAATAATGAAATTAAATTCCAAATTCTAAAGCTAATCTCACCTTAAATTATTATAGTTTCCAATAGTTCGATGATATTAGATTTAAAAAACTTGGTCGATTAAAATTTTTCGGTGAGGAATTGAAAATGATCATTTTTTTTTTTAGTATGGGAAATCGTTTTTATTTATTTATTAATTTATAAAATTCACGGGTACAAAACCTTTTGGGTTTTTATTAATATACTAATAATATAAGTA
The DNA here is from genome assembly GCA_030770465.2 of Perdita meconis. Lineage (NCBI taxonomy): Eukaryota > Metazoa > Arthropoda > Insecta > Hymenoptera > Andrenidae > Perdita > Perdita meconis. Next base: position 1,169,675 of record JASKOS020000015.1, on the reverse strand, counting down.
TACTATAATTTTATTATTATAATAATGATTGTCAAAAAGGAAAGTGACTATGGTTTAGCAGAAATGTTTATAAAGAGAGATTCCTGGGGTAATTCTAAACAACTGTTTCCTTTGCAAAAATATCCTCCGAAGCTTTATTAATAAGTTATTAACAAAAAACATCGGCCAATCAGAGAGCGAGTACGGCGGATTAATGATGGCGCGGACGATGGCGGGCCAATACTATTCAAAGCTGAGGCGCGCGCTGAAATTCATCCACTGTATTCGTGCTATTGGTCGGTGTATTTTGTTAATAACTCATTAACAAAGCTTTGGAGGAGATTTTTGCAAAGGAAAAAGTTGTTTAGTTTGGGACACCCTGTATACATATGCATATAATGCTTAATGAATGAATTATTCGGTTGTCTATTAATAAATGAATTTGTTTGATAGTGATAATGAAATAAATAGTAAAATAAATCTACTATTGCATTTTAGTCGATAGTTTAGAAAATCAGTGCACTGAATATAGTAATCGGCTACTATCGATTTACAATTAGTTGATAGTTTTCAGTTGATAGTTTCCATCACTGCTTTTTAATTTTTCTGTTTCCTGAAAAAAGAGTGATATCTGCCTTTAAACGATCAAATTCGAACGATAAGATTTTCGCATATAATTTGAAAGCTTCAAAAGTAAAAATATGGTTAGAAATATCAAGTTTCAAAATTATTCTTCTTGTATTTAAAATCATTGTTACTGGTGAATTAAAAAAATTCCAAATAACCCATATATTGTCTGCAAAAATAGAAAATTATATTTAAAAAAAATGTATTACTTTGACATTCTGAAAAAATATGTATATACAGATATATTAACTGTCGCTACTTTTACTGCTAAATAAATTTCATAGATTTATCAGCGAATAGAGAATATGTTTTTATTTGAATCTGCATAAATTCGTTAGTCACAAATATATGTTTTTAGTTTTATTCATGCCGAAGCTAGTTTAAATGAAATTTAATTTATTTGTACATTATGATTTACTCGCAGCATGTTTGCAACGAATGTTTGTTATAATAACAGTCGGAACTGAAAACGATCCAAATGAATCTTTATTTAGATCATAATACATACAAATAAATGCTCATTTAATTGAAAATTCCTTCGTCAGTTATTCATGAGCAAATCAATTAATTTGTACGTCCCAAACAAACTTATTGTTAGTCGAATAGGTATTTATTTGTTTCATTATCTTAATAAAAATTTATTCGAATGCCTGATTCTATAGAATTATAATATTTAAATAATTTGATGTACTTCCCCGGGGTGCGAATGTACACAAAAGAAACTTTTTACGCTCTCCAATAGAATTTCAATATGTTAATGATTGCAATATTAAGTTATGTGTCTGTTGAAGAAACGTGAAACTTTGTGAATGTATGCAAGCTCCCTCTTTCTGAATGCAATCTCGTATTGAATCCCTGAATGAACTGCACCGACGTGTTCCTCTATAACGAAACTTGCAAGGAAATATTTATCTTCCTAAGAAACTTTCCTAAAAGAACATCCCTCTGCTCTCTATATTGCAAATACGTAGAAGTAAATTTGTTAATAGCATGGATGAAATATTTAGGACATCTAAAAAAGAAATAAAGAATATTTTGCTGTAAATATTTTTAACGTTATAAATCGTCAAAATTGAAATACGAAAATTTGTTTTTAAATCACGATACTTTTTCTTTTCTTTCTTTTTCCCCAACCGCTTTTCACTACTTCCCAAGTAATTAAATATTGATCAGTCTTGTATTATAAACACAAAAGAACCTTTTATTCTATTAACTTGCTTTCCTTCAGAAACAACGACGTTTGCATTTTACGACCGCTTTAAATAACTTACCGGAGTCCGTGCTTTACTCTTTCAATTGCCAGCTTCTTATTTCTACGCGAAATAAAATAATCCACAAACGAGTTCCGCGTAATTCCTGTCGTGCAAGTTAGTTACATTACGTTATTCCCTTATGAGGAAAATAAAATCGTGCACTTTATCGCGAAAGTAAATGAAACTTCATCTCCGCGAATACTTTCTACACTTTTCTACAGAGTTTGCAACTCCTCTAAAAATCCCTGGGAACATCGATCGCGATATAAATTTCAATCGAATACTTTTCGTGCTTGGCTGCCGCTGGTCCACCGTCCAAACTTTTACCTACAACTGTACGTTTATAAACGAACTCTTGCTCGACGTTTCACAATTTCAAATAACAACGCAAAGGAACTTTTTATTAATCTAATAATCAAAAAGGTAAGCACGGAACGTGGTTCCGCAGCTAGACGTAGGAAACTCAGATTATTATATTCTATTCCTATCGACAAGCATTCCTGTGTTGACTAAAACTAAATTATTTGCTAAATAATTAGAAAACTAATGAAGCTAGACCAAAATTAAATACAAGTCCATATACACGGTGTCACGGTCTTTCCTGCAAAATTTTACTAGTATATTTTATAAGCAAGAATAAAACAAACATGTCATAGGCTCTTAAATGCTTTATTAAAAAGTTACAACAAAAATATGAAATGATAACGAACGTGAAAGCACAGATTGCCGATGCGTGTCATGTTTACATAATTTCTAATGTTTGCTCGCTGAGATCGTTGATTTGGTTGTTTGATTGTTTGCTTGTGTCAAAACTAATAATATTTAATACGCTATATAATCTCATGTTAAGATATCGCAAGTCTTTTCAAATCGTGAATATCATTTTAGATTTTTGTTTACAACTTTTTAATGAAATTTGAACAACCCATATTTATATGACATTTTTGTCTTTTGCTGGTAAAATTTGGCGGAAAAACTGGGACATCCTGTATATGGTAATTCTATATTTTTCAATCAATTAACTTTTATATTCACCAAAAATATTTCTTTTTCCAATAAAACCATTTTTTGGTTTAATTAAATTGTATTGTTTTAAATTGCACAGGCTACTCGATATTAAACTGACTACTAGAATTTTCTGTGAAAATAAATAACAGCGTATAAAATTAAAGAATTTAATCTTATCGCGCTAATTCGTACAGTACATATTAAATTAATTTTCTAAACGAACGAACTCCTTAAAATGTGAAACACTGTAAAACTGTATTTGCATTGTTCCGTACTTGACACGAAATCGGGGAGCTGCAGTATTTGTCGATTTATTTATTTCTCTAGCCCAATGCATTAGTAGCAAACAATGTCCTTGACACCAAATATCGAACAACAGTTTCAACGCTTAAACGCGAATATGAACGGTCAAAAAATATATATGTATCGAATATTTTTATACGCTCTACTATTGCGTCCAATTTCATCAAAACCAACGTGTCACAGTTGATTAATGTTCTTTAGGAGGGAAACTAATGCTTCAATATACGAGTCGCTGTTTGTTATAAATCGGATCGGTTATTGAAACGACGACGTCAACATATTTCTCAGGGAATCATGCATTTCCAACCGTGTATCGCGTCCTCGACGACGAAGTTTCATTCGTGCCCTTTATTAATTCGATTAAACCTTCGCTCGATCGACCAAAACTTCGAACCAGTCCCCTTTCCTCTCTCTTTAGCCGGTGTCTCGGTTCGTGTTCGTTTCATTCCCAGCCCCTCGCTGCTAACCTCTTCGGTGTATTTTCCCTTTTACTTTGTTTACGCCTTTAATCTTTCATTTCGTTGCGACGTCTATACTGAAATTTCGTAAATACGGGCGAAACTTGAGGCGGGTTCTAAAGAAGTTTCGCGCGTAAACGTTGCTTCATTTTAGAGGAAGAATTTTAAGGGCATCCCTTTCATACATTTATTGACGGCACGAGTAGCGCTTTTGAGAAATGGACGCGACGTTGTTACATATTCATAGCCCCCGTTTTCATGTGTTCCCTGATTCTCTGTTTCCATATTGAAACGTATTTTTCAGTTGTTATGTCTCATACTGTTAAATAAAAGCACGCGGCATACCGAAAGAATCCTCTTTCAAGCAGTTTATTGAAATGGAATTTAAAGTCTGGCATTCATTAACAACAGTAATAAAATGTTTCCCAAAAAAAACACGCGTGTTTCCTCAAATAAATTGCAAAATTTGGTTATCAACTTCGAGCCAAGCCTTTCCAATTTAGTTGAAAAAGCAGTTGAATTGCAAATATACCAAAGTGAATACGCTCTACTTCTGATCCGCTTTAATTTCATATATTATACTAATAAATACTCGCATACACAGTCGTTCTATACGTACGTCCAAAGTCCAAAGCAAATACCAGTTAATTACAATTTACATAATGCAGTCGGTACTGTTCTAATTCAAATACGTTACTCTACAAAATCAGGTGTGCAACATCCATATTTGTTATCGCACACGCTAAAATCAATATCCCCAGTATTTGCATATTCCAAATAAATTCGACCGTTACAAAAGTACAAATAAAGGATTTTTAAAGTAAAACTGATCGACGTAGAAAATATTGTAATAGATCATAACACGTACCATTGTCATGAAAAGATTGCGACGAAGTAACAGAAAGTAAAGAATCATGTATACAATAATAAGATGTGTTAAATCGCAATTGAAATAATATAAGCTATTTATAATATTATCTCCTATAGATAAATGTTACATTCTTTCGTTTTGTATGTATAACAAAATTGAGAAATACTGGTCTAATATGAAAATGGAAAAAAGTAATTAGTCAGATGTTCTTATTTCAATCAAAGCCTGGAACATATATTATGGGAAAGTAACGGTAGAAAAGTTAATTAAAGCAAAATGGAAACCTCCTTTTAATGGGTGATTCTAGAAAAATGGGAATTATTTAACAGTTATTTTGTCTTAATCATTTTTCATTTAATTGTTTATTTGTAAGGTTTAATATATTGGCAAAGGGCATACATATTAATATTGTTATGAAAGCGGCATATGAAATAAATAAGTAATTGTATTGTATCTTTTTCTTTTTTTTTTTTAAACTTTATTTCGATATTTCTTCTTCTTTTTCAACGGCTAATTTATCGGAATCACTTTTTATTTTTTGGTACCGAATATTTCAAAATCCCCCTTCGTTTGCAATGTTTCTGTTTTATTTAGTTCTGGTTTTTTCTTAGGTGCCATTTTCTTGTTATTTTGAATAAAAATAAAGCAAAATTATGTATACACATACATAAATTTGTACATTATAAACATAATTTTAAACGCACGTATATCATTTTTAAACAAACATATATTTTTTATAAAAAAGTATGACAGGAGACTGAGATCAGGGGACTGAGAATTTGAAAGTTAAACGTGAAAAATTGGTTAAATGTGAATTTCATTCTGTTATTAGAAAGACATTAGGCATAGTATGTAATGTATAAGGTGGCTTATGAGTCAGAATGAACCTGAAGCTTGGATTAATGCAAAAAAGCCTCTCATAGAAAATTGAATTTATTGGCGGATACCGAGATTGAAAAAGTGGGAAAACCGTTTTTCTTGTTGACAGTGGACAGTAGGAAGATCTGATTGCCAGAGTATTAGCGGAACGTACCTCGTAACGAGACCGCACACTGCGATTTAATTTGATTCAACCTGTACAAAGTAATGTCGAACAGGACCAGAGGGCATTGCGGTTTCGCCCAATGCGTCTGTTCACTGTTCTATAAGATACCGAAATGTACTCTGCCAGGTTGAATGGAGGGAGACAGCAGAATGGGCCGGCGAACAAACGTATTTCAACCACCTCTCAACGCTTCGATCGATCCATGGTAATGCTGTTTCCCTTTACCCTTGTGAATGGGTCGATTTTAATTGCGCGTTATTAATGTCCTTCGTTTCGGGAATCGAATAACGTTATACGAATTAAACACTGGTAACCGGCGTAATCATCTTGATCATTATAAGCATTATAGATAATTGAAAAAAGATCTACCTAAACCGATAACCTAAACCGATATTCGTCTGAAATTTAGGTTCCTCATAACAGTTATTTAGAATAAAAGGTTTCAATTAAAACCTTTATACATATAACAGTTTGAAACAGTTTATTTTTCGTATCCTATCAAGCCATGGTTTTTACATCTTTTTCTGTATATTTTGAAAATTTCGAACAGATAGTGGAAAAATGGAGTTAAGAACTACTGTAGATAGGTACTACTGTAGGTTCATGTGAAAAACCTTAAAAAAGTGAGGTTCACGTTTTTTTTTTTTATTATATAAAATGTTCTGATTCCAATCTTCTTCGGGAATTGTTTCAGTATAGTGGAACGGAATTTTCGGCGTTTGTTTTCTTTTTTTCGTCGTGCTTCAATTTTGAGAAATCCGAAACAACACCAAGTTTTTGTCGATCAATTTTCCAGAATCCGTACTACCGATTTTATTCGCTGCATTCGAGCATCTCGTGTAAATACTTTTCCGCGTATATAAAAAAAATTGAAAATATGTTTGACAAAATCCCCTAAAAAATATTTGAAGAGGTATTATTCTTGTTTTTCATTTTATTTTACGTAACAGGAAATATTTTTTTTTTGCAAAACTACTATAAGGACTGTTCTATATTTTGAATCAATTTTCCGTCGAAATATTAAACTAGTGCGAAAGAAATATTATTTTTCGAAAAAATCTTTAAACGAAATATTTAGCTTAATTTAGCAACTATTCAACAATTACAGAATGTTATTGTGTCTGATATTTCTTTTGAATTTTTTCAATGTTAAAAACATAATAATCCACTGTTGAATTTGACTGACATTTACATAAATTTCTCCAAACGTTAAATTTATATTTCCAACAGCTTTTTCCAAATTTCAGTTTGTATTTCTCATATGCTTTACTATAACATTTGACGTTTGAACGAAATTGAATATTCAGCGTCGCTCCAATTATTTTAAATTTAAAAAAAACATTTCATATGTAACAATTTGGTATATTTCGAATTTAACTAGATATACTAGGTATATAATTTTCATGTTATTTTACGTTAAATTTAATTGAAGTGAAAATTTAAACTGTTCAGCTAACCCAATTTACCCATTTCATGGGCTAACTATTGCTAGCTCTTGCGTATTCATTTGCTAATTTACTTGTCAACATTTCCTGGTAACTGCAATGAATTGTTCAAATATCACTCTATTTCACTCTAGCCCGCGACATGAAACGATAAGAACTGCAATCGAAGTAAAACCTATAATTGTAGATACATAGGTACACGTACACTCCCGTTCATAAGTCATGGGACACCTGAGTAGTTTATAATAAATATTACGTCACGGATTTAATTATTTATTTCCATATGAATGATTCTTTTAAAGTATAAGTAGAAAACTATGTCTAAGTATATGTATATTTTTAATAATATAATGGATATTCCTTTAAAATTCGCATAGCTGAAATTATTAAATGTCCTATGACTTATGGACGGGAGTGTATATGTATACGCACCCGTGTATGACGAGAGAGAAAGATACACGTTTATTATACTGACGTGTGTGGCCTGAGTTATTAAAGATCAAACAGGATTGGCGAGAATACTCGTGTATGCGAGTGAGGGCAAAATGGGCAAAGCTTTAGTATTGGTAAGTCATATTCCTTTGTGTCTACCAATCTCTACAGTCAACAACGGAGGGATCGTCGAATGTATTCAATTACATTCTTTTGCTGTGATTGTAAAGTAAAATAGAGAATAAATTGTAAATCAGATTGAGGTCATGGCTCAATTAACATCTAGAGAATCCAATTTGTACGTCTAGTTAAAGAACAGAACAAATCAAGTACAAGAATATATGAGGACTTGATGGGAGGAATAACTGATTCATTTCCGAAGGTCTCTGATATTTTTCGATTTTCGAATTTTGTTGAACGCATTGCGGAAGCCAAAATAAAATTTAAACTGCGGAGAACGCGAGTTTTGAATATTCTGCAAAAGATTTAGTACACGATTTCCGATAAAATTGCTTTTACGGATTCGCGAGATAGTGAAAACTTTAAACGAGTTCTTTTTTGAAATAATTTTTTTAAATTGGTAACTGAAACTTTACACGTTTATTCTGGACAGAATTTTCTAGTATTGACGTGCTAGTATTTTTCCAATATTCATTTTAATTTCTCTTTTTTTACTAAAAAAAAAAAAAAGGAATCATTATTTCAAGCACTGAAGATCGCTTTTTTTTTATTTCAACGTTATATTATATAAAAATAAACTATTTTTTATACGTTATTAACGTAAAAATATGAGATACATTTTTCGATGTTCCACATTGATAAAGTGATGAAACTAAAAAAATAAAATTAATCAAATTGAAATGAAATTTGAACAGGCAATTTAAATTATTTTACCTTACGATCAGAAATGTAAGGATTAAATATTATTAAATTGCAAGTGGATAATGCCGTTAGTGTCAAAACTGTACATACATTCACGCACTACTGATTTTCTCAATTAGTGGCACTTATTGAGTTTGTGCATGTACGGAGTCTGGGAAATTTAGACGTCGCGTGCTGGAAATGTAGATGTCGTGCTTCTCGCACGCAATTCGAGCCATAATCGACCATTTACAATACTGAACGTAATTTATACTCAATAGCCACAATGCAAACAAGGAACCATATAAACAACGGTGCTTAGTTTCGGCTCATTAAATTTCGACCGCAATACTATAAATGCACACCCACAGTCTAACGAATGGTATACGGAAAAAGCATGTTAAAAAAAAGCCTGAAACGTTCTCGCCCAAATGTGTTTAGCTCTGATTTATAATTGTATTCTTGCTCTACACTATTTTATACGCGTGTATGGCTTCACAGACACGAGTGCGTGTATTCTACAGGGTGTAACAAAAACGTTGCAGTTTCTTGAAAGCGGTGATTCCTGAGTTAATTTCAAACAACTTTTTCCTTAGCGAAAATCTTAGATGGAGCTTTATTGACGAGATATTAACAGAAAACCTCGACCAATCAGAGCACGAATACAGTGGACGAATTTCAGCGCGCGCTCTGGTTGAGAGTAGTATTGGTCCGCCATCATCCGCGTCATCATTAATCCGCTGTACTCGCTCTCCTATTGGTCAATGTTTTTCGTTAATTACTCGTTAACAAAACCACGCCTAACATTTTCGCTAAGGAAAAAGTTGTTTACAATCACCTCAGGAAATCACCTCTGTGAAGGAACTGCAATATTTTTGTTACACCCTGTATATGTGCCAACCGAAAAATACATCGAAAAATATTGTATGTATGTATAAGTAGAGATCGAACTTAGTAGCTAGACAGCGAATTTTCTACATTTATGGCCATACTAAATATTCAAAAAATCTACGAGACTGTTAACATATGTCAAAATATACAAAATATCAATCAAAACTATTATTCAAGTTAGAATGTTTATAACATTAAATATACTGTTTTTTAAATTCCTAGGGTAACGTATACAGTTGTTGACCCCCCTATACAATGATTGACCCTTTCAAGAAAAGTAAAAAATATAGTATAATACCTTTCTGATATAGTAAAATATTAATTGTATTCGAAACAAGAATATTTGGATCATTGAAATATATATATATTTTATTATGCAAGAAAAGGATTATACTATATTTTTTACTTTTCTTGAAAGGGTCAATCATTGTATAGGGGGGTCAACAACTGTATACTTTACCCTATTCTTTATTTGTGCTTATAAAAATTTGATTTTGCATAAAAATCTGTTGTCTAGTAATCGTATTAAGGTGACTATGCAGTCAGATTTGGTAAAAAGTGTAACGTTCTTTGGGATTAATAGGAAGAATAAGAATGAAAATTGTGACTTGTGCTTTTTGATAATATTAGTAGGTAAGTATTATAATTACTACAAAATTGGTTTGCAGTAATTATAATATTTACTAATATTAGTAACGAATTCTGTAGTAATTATTGTACTCAGCTTATTTAAATTTTAAACGCGTTTTTCTCGAAATCATACTTTCTCTTCATTTTACAGCATTGGAAAAAACGAAGGTCCCAATCCACTTGAAAAAAATTAAGTACTTGTAAAACATGTCCAGTTTAGAACTGAACCTATTGTATATAGTGTTGACAAAAAAAATAGCTTCCTTTTTTAGCGACAAATCACGTTTTTACCGTTTTACAGCCGTCAAATTTGCAGTTTTGATTTTTGTTCTTTTCCAATAGGTTCACAAAGAGTATTTCATAATTTTATTTCTGATCACTGCGAAACCTCATCGGTTTCAAGGAAACGGCCTATACATTAAATGACGATAGCACTGCTATACATATGTTTATCTTAGTGAAAACAAATTTTTTTCACGCTTTATGATACTAATTAATATTATCATAAAGCACATGTCCCAATTTTTATTCTTATGCTTGTAGTAAATTCCTAAAGAATTTTATCAAATTTGAGTCTCTGAATTTTGTCGATCTGAATCTCTTTTTACCAAATCTGACTGCCTAGTCTCTTTAAAAACGAGCGCGTAAAGTTCGACTCGATAGTATATTTATCGCAAAGAGTTCTATATGTATATGTATAAGCCATAGTGGTGAGAAAGTGCAATGGGGCACGAGTTTCAAGCGATATAAAATTTTACAGTGGAATAACCTCCCATAATAATGCCATTGAATGCGATCGTAGGGTATAGATTTAGTTATATGTTCCTTTCCAGGAGTTGATACGATAATATTTAATTTTAGTACGTGAGGTTTTTAAATAAATTAGTTCTCAACCTTCAACGCACATAGTTATTATTAAACTGCGGATTTTATGCATATATGACAATTCTAAGTATTTTAAAAATCGTCGAGGTTGTTGACAAATACCAAAATGCACAAAATATCAAAAATATAGTTAAAGTTACAATATTTAAAAAATAAAACATGCTCTTATTCAAGGTCCAATTTCTTACATGCGTCTCTAAACATTTTATTTTGTATAAAAATCCGCAGTCGAGTTTCAATATATTTTGTAGAACTCTCGAATAATTCATTAGAAAAAAATGTGTAAACTGCAATGTATTAAATGAATTTAAAAGTGTTTTGATCAAATTTTAGCGTTTTTTGTTGCTTGAACATTATATGAATTAATGCATTTCGTTACTAACGCAATGATTCAATACAATCTAATTAAGTGTGTTTAATTACGCTACTAAAGATTTTGTTATCGATGTCGAATTGCACAAGCTTTAAATGTTGCTTTTTTAATTAAAAGGATTTGAAAAATTCATGAAAATACTTTGACCTGGCTTTTCATTATAAAAACCATTTTCATTCTTTACACACATGCGCGCGTGCATTTTCAAAATTATTTCTCCTCTCAAACGACGCAAATTAAGTGACTGTACTCGGTGAATTAAAAAGCATCAAATCCGCGACGTTAAAATGAAAATAAATCAGTCCAAATTAAAACGACGTTTTATACGGCAGCGATAGCAATTTGCATTAATTACTTTTTCTCGTAAAAGTTCATTTTACGCGCACTATATTCCCGTTACATTCTACTCGCAAATTTATCACAAAGAAATTCTGTGCGTTTTTTGCAAATCCTATGTTACAGAAAAGAATTTTTGCACATTAACCTTAAAACACTAAAATGAGAAATAAAATACGTTGGAGGATTTTCCGTAAATTTAATCATAACTATTTTTCCCCTTAAAAATATTTAATTCATAGATACGACGTGCCTCGTTAACATTAATTTTACAAGAAATTAATGCTAGTTATATCGGAATTACCATCGAAAATATGTTTCCATGAAGAAATCACGATAAATTTATTAACGTTGTTGAAACAATGTTTGCAATTTTCGTCTCACGATATATACGAGTTTTAATACCATTAATCCTCGTCGACTTTCCGCCAACCTGTCCCATATTGAATAACTCTTCACAGAGAACGATATTTCAGTTCAAACTCCATTTTAGATTCACCTCAGGAAAGTAATAAGAAGCGAAAAACAGTTTTGCCTTTCGCCGAGGAAAGAGCCAACCAGTAAGTCTGGATAATATTTTTCGCGATTTAGCGCCATAACGTACGCGTGTCTCAATTTCGATTCTTCGATGTCCTCAAATATATCCGAGGAAACTTTCAATTTCCGATATCTTAAGGCGCGATATAAAAATCCTGGATCCCGATGCATTACGCGGTCTTTCATTGGTTTTCCCATCTACGAAAAGCAAACGAAAATCATGACTGCGTTATAAACGATCGAATATTCACGAATAAAGCGAAAAGAGAGAGAGAGAGAGAGAGAGAGAGAGAGGGAGAGAGAGAGAGAGGGGGAGGGAGGGAGGGAGGACATGGGTAGAAAAGTTTAAACCAATTTCGTCCTTCCGCATTGTATATAGAAATTTTATTGCAAAAACCTTTTGAATGGAGCGGCTAGAAGGGGAAAGGGGAGGTGAATGCGGACAAATCGTTGCATAATGGTCAAAAGAAATTGCGAAGGGATATAGGTTTGTAGATGAAAAGAGAAGTACACTGGGTGCTTTCGAGAACTTGGAAGTCGCGAGTGGTTACTATAGCAACGCGGAAGCCGGTAAAATATTGTCCCCGGGACGGGGACGAAGAGATTGGCGAAGAGCAAAGGTGGAGAAGAAGAAAAAGGAAGGAACAAGCAAAACAGAGAAGCAGAGTGGAAAGAGTAGGGGAGTCATGAAATGGGGGTGGAGGGAGGGTGAACGGGAAGAGCAAAAGGGAACACATAGGGGGGAAAAGAGGAGGAGACGAGTATAAAAAAACAACGGTGAAGAGTATATGGGAAGTTTCATAGAAGGAGAAGAAATTACGTGATGTATCTATGCAACCACAGCATGCTAACTCATCGAATACAATCTTCTAAAATCACTGTCTAATCAATATAAATAACTTAACGAATCAATTAATTTCAAAAATAAAATAATATTTATAAAAAATACAGTGTTCGGTTTAACTAGAAAGTGGAATATTTTAATAGGGATTAAACTTGTAAAAAAATTGTTCTAACAAAACTTGTATAATGTAGAAGAAAATACTATGTGCTACAACAATTTTTGCTACAAATGACAAAATGAAAAAGATATCAGGGTCAACTTAAATTTTGTAAATGGAATATTATATCTTTATATTTGCAATATTATAGTCTTACAGGTAAACATTCCGAGTAGAGGGCTGCGATATCAAATAGACTTTAGTACTGTTAGAATGCTTAAAAACTATCAAAATGATTTGTAGAACATTAGGTGCTAATGGCTCATACAACACGAAAAATAGTCCAAAAGTATTCTATGTTAAATATTATGATACCTTAAAAGATCTCTAAATCTGGATAATCTAAATCTCTAATGCAATTCGAGAAAATTTGATTATTAGAAGAAGCATAGAAAATTTGGAAGAGGAAATTTAAAAACTGTACTTTAAAACCTTAACTTTTCAATTTTCGTATTTCCAACGTGAAACCTACAAATCTTTAAATTTAACTCTGAAAAATCTCAAAATCCTTAAACTTTCCAGCTTCAAACCTTTAAATTTCCAACTTCTAATTTTAATTTCGAAAAATCCTTGAAACATAAAATTTAAAATCTCAAATTTTAAACCTACAAATCCTCAATATCAACTCTGAAAATCTCTAAAACTGTAACTAGATATCTTGAAATTTACAATATGAAATCTTAAAATTTTTAATTTCAACTCTGAAAATCTCTAAATTTACGCCTTGAAATACTTGAATCTCCTATTTATTAGTCTAAAAAGATTCTATGTTAGATAATATGATAAAAGAAATGAGGAATTTTAGCCTATTTTCTTGTATTGCACAAGCTATTAGAAGTTTTTTTTTTTTTTTTAATTTTTTGATAGTGTTTAAGGTTACTATCTAACAGTACCACTATCTACTAAAATCTACTTGATATGTGTATACATCGATAGTGAATTTACTAATCTACAAGAATTCAAGGAAATCATCTTTTCATAAAAAATATGTTTATTGCCTTGCATTTCAATTTTGCATGTTTGCCTGAAATGAAGATTGACCAAAATTTTCATACGGTTTATTAATATTTGATTGCACGTCTTTTACTGTCAGGGATAGCTTAGCATTTCCTTGGCATGTTTGTAATTACTCTTTGCAGATAGGATTCGAATAAGCAATTCCAATTTCGGTTTATTTCTGTAAATAAGTCGTTGTCTTTCGAAAATGTTCTGCCTTTCAGTAACCTTTGTGCGTCATTCCCTAAATTTTATGACGTTGACCTCTTTAACGATCTTTTTGCAGGCTTTCAAATTTCGATAACCGTTGATTTTGATATTTACAAGTGGCTTGAAATTGCTCCAATTGATAGTTTATCCTTCTTACGAAACTTTGCAACTGAAGACTCAAATTTTTTTGTTTTCTGTGGTAGTTTCTAAACTTAATGTTGTTTATTTGAAGTTAACTTCACTATTAGCAGTATAACTGATAAAGTAGAATCAGATGTTCCATCATTTCCAGTTAAATTAGACACGCTGTATAAAATCGTTGCAATATTACAAGTAAAGAATGTATAAAAATACCCAAAATCGTGATTCATAAGATGACTAAGAAAAACAGCAGTCGTATCCAAAAACTATATATAATTCGAATCAAAATATTTTGGTGACAACGTATAAGGCAGAGCACACTATACGATATCAAGGTTGATTCGTTGCACAAACATTCGCCAGCGTTTCCATTGTCGAAAATTTAATATCTACTTGCGACTGGGATGTAACAATGTAGACCAATAATATTTCGTGAATTCATTTCTTTGCCGGGAGCGTGTTCTACGGCGGCGGACAATAGTTAAACCGTTCCGTTGAACTAAGGTATTTAAGTGGAAACCCCGGGTCACAGAGAAAATAGTGAAATTACTCGCGAGGCAGCGTTACACGAAGCATCCTGAAAACGGAAATTAAGCTCTACAACGGCATTAGACTTGCCAAGTTATTTTATGTCTCGGGCCGTTTTGTGTGTTTATCACGAGCCACTTCCGAAGCGACAAGTAAATCTTCAACTTAATGAAAACGCCACTGGTATGTACTTCGGTTTCGGCGAAGCGAATCGATTTTGGAACAATCACAAGTTATCAAACCTCGCTTCATTTTCAACGTTTGCGAAATTTAGTTTCGTCTTCAATATTCTACGCAGAAATTGTTCGTTGAAAACGTAGCCAATATATTTGTCTCTGTGCGCATTCTTTATTGTTAATATCAGGTAACCAACAAAGTTTTGACCTTTTTGCGCGTTTCAT
Source organism: Perdita meconis (assembly GCA_030770465.2). Taxonomy (NCBI): domain Eukaryota; kingdom Metazoa; phylum Arthropoda; class Insecta; order Hymenoptera; family Andrenidae; genus Perdita; species Perdita meconis. The sequence continues at coordinate 1,154,464 of JASKOS020000015.1, read as the reverse complement.
AATTCCGAGAATTATTTATGCATTTTATGCCTCGTTACACCGGACACAGTAACTGCGTAATAAAGTGTACATGTATGTACATACCTTGTTTTATTCGTTTATTGCATTTCGATTATACGACGCTTACACAATTCTTAGAATTATACTACATGCAAACATGTCAGAACTTTCTTGATTGTCTGATATTTCATGAAGATAAAACCTTTATGACAATAATATAAACCGAAAAATAATAAAAAATGAACGAAATGAAAATAAAACCTGAAATCTTTAATATATTATTTATAATGTGCAGTCGAATTTAACAGTATATTCTACTTTTAATTAGACTCGACGAAGTTTTTATCCTCTTTATTACTTGTTTCTGTGCAGACATCAGGAGTATTTAAAATTTTAGTAACTTCTGTAAGTACTTTTCTGCTCTTTCTTTGAAAAAAGTCGTTGATAAAAGAATATCTTTTTAATATTCGTACATATATTATATACAGGGTGGTTTAATAAAAATTTGCACTTACATATTTCTGTTGTTCTTGAATGTTTGAAAAACTTTATTAATATGCTCGATATTCTCTATAAAAAAAGTATTGATCTATGAATGCCGAAATATGATTAATCTGTGAGATATTTTAACTTTAATTTTAAAACTAACATTGAGAACACTGATTCTACTAATGTTACACTGACGTGCTATTTAATAAGAATTAATGCTTGAATTTTCAATTACACTTTGAAAAAACATTAAATTCGTTGTTCCAAAAATCAAGGAAGGTAGTGTCTCCATTTATCACAAACGTTTTTTAATGTTTGACGTGACATTTAATAATGATTTGGATATCACTCGGAATGCAACATTTCAGCTTTTATTGAATTTTGCTGACTTTCTACCTAAATGATAATCATATCGGATTGCTTTTTGAAAAAATGGATCATGTACAATTATTTTGTACATACTAATATTACAATGTTATTCTTAACACGATTATTTTACTCATTACAATTCCAAACCGGAAGGGCATTCAAGAGCAAGTAAATATTATTTACAATAGCATTACGAATCTAACGTGATTAAAATATCTCCTAAACTAATAATTTTTCGATATTGTTATAGGGGATATCAAGCTGCAGCAAGTAATGTATAAAAAGATACATGATATCATTTTAAAAAATGTAGGTGTCCCTCAAATTTTCAAAAGTTCTGTAGCTCCAAAAAATTATTCTTGCAATTTCATAGAACTTTCTATACTCAACAGCTTTTGTAAATGAAATTTTTTCATAACTTCAAAAACAACACAGATATTTAAGTGCTAATTTTTATTGAATCACCTTGTATAACAAAAAAAGAAAAAGTTTATAAATTATTCGCGTATGCAACGCAACTTTCTCTCTTACATTAATATTTAATTTCAATTTCGTTGTTTCATAAACATTATATTAGCAGCTATGTTCGACGCTCTACACCTACACGAACAACACGCGTATTCAGAAATCAATACAGCAAATATTCTTCACCCGAACAAAATAGGAGAACGTTCCAGTCAAATTCGGTGATAAATGTTTGTCTTTTTATTCGCAACTTGCACCAAGTCCGTGTGAAATATGCATTTTCTATTTCTCGACTGGTAAAAGAGGTATCTTGATGGACAGCGTACATACATTATGTTCCCCGCTACTTATCGACCGGTGAAAATTTAAACGCGGCACAGCGGTAGAGTAAAATAACCGAATAGGGTAGATGTCCCAATTACTGCCAGTGTCCCAATTACTGCCACTTTATTTATTCTACGTAATAAAAACATAACGGATACAAAATAGCATACAAAAAATTTTTATAATTAAATTTAAAGTTTTATTTACATAAAAACAAAGAGATATATGTACTTTTATGTATGCAATATTTAAAAATTAATATTAAAGAATAAAAGTGCCATTTGAACGTCAGAAACGCGACCACATAAGTAGAAAGTGGCGCCAGGAGCATGCTACAGCAAGAGCCATATTTTTATTATTTAACCTATATCTGCTGTATAAAGGTACGTAAGAATTGTTTTAATGATAGGACGAACAAAATAAGTGATATTCATTGTTATACAATAATAATTAACGGTGACAGCATTTGGGACAATATTTTTCGGCTTGTCCCTATCTCTATCGTCAGTATTCGGGACAAGAGAACGAGACTGTCCGTATGACTGTCACCTTTCAAATATTGTCGAAGTCTAACCTCAAAAATGTATGTCCTGGACGCGGTGTATCGTGGTCCTGAATCCTCAGTGTATTTATAATTAAGTAAAATCATCTGATTTATAATTATGTGTTTTAGTTTGTAATATTTAGTTATCTATAATTGGTGCATATATTTTTTTTACAGTTATTCAGTTTTCTATTAGTATTTTATTATTATAGATTTATTATATGTATAGAATAGACAGTTATTGGGTCACAGTTATTGGGCCACAGTTATTGGGACTGACAGTTATTGGATGGCAGTCATACGTACAAGACAATTTCTGAGGTGGCAGTTATAGGGACATTAGGATTACTCGCAGATTTTAATTATTTATTAATTAATTGTTCATATTAAATGTATAGAAGTATTTTCTCAAAACTAATGAGATGTTAAATAATATTCTGTTCCAAACTGTGACGATTTTTAGGTTATGCAACAAGTAAAATAATTAAATGAAGTTACGTTATAACCTTAAGGTGGCAGTAATTGAGACATCTACTCTACATATTTGAACTGGCTGTATATGCATAACAAAATATTTACTTTCATAAAATACGACTAAATTAACATTTCTTTTCCTTCGCGGATTTATCTCCATTAGATTAGACATATCCAGCATCAACTTCGCGATAGCCATTCACAAGGTCCAATAAACAACAAATATTTAAATAAAACTGCACGCGCGAATGAATAACGACCCTAACAACGATCACGTAATCGATAATCAATTAATTATTAATTCGTTTACCCGCGCACACATGTGCATGCAGATGAAAGACAATGTTGATCGATTGCCTTGCAAACATGCGTAAACCTTCAAAACTCATTTCCTGAAAGAGGTGTATATTTAATGAAATTATTTTCAATTATTTTGCAGTCGAATTTCTGTTAAATGAACTTATTTCACTTCAATACTGTTATTTTATTATTGACATTATTCGGATACGATTTATTTATATATTTTGCATGCAATTAATTAATTTACAGTTTAATATTCCAAAAAGGTATTAATAATACATATTGCATAAACCTCATATATTTCTAACTTTTAGTATTCATATATTCATATCCATATTTTGTTTAATATATCTTCTTTTAAATGTGCATAGGAAAAATTCTAGAAATTTTTTTCAAATTGCTATTAGTAAATTTCGAAAATTGGAGCGCAAAGTTAAATTAAATTACAAGCATTAGCGAGTGTTTTTACAACAATTTGAAACTTTGCTCAATCGCACTGTGCTGTATCAATTCATATAAATTGAGAAACTACAGTATATCAAAATTTCTTTAGTTGCGCGTGCGCACACATAACTCTTAACATCAATTAACCTCGTAACAAATGCGAACAGAACAGAAAAGCAGGTTTTACGACTGGTGGCTTTCCGTGTGAATGCATCCTAACACGTGGGGGGAATCACGAGTGGGGAGAGACAAAACAAGTGAACGAGCTTTAGACGTGGCAACGACCGGAAACGTTTTCTCGCTCCATCATTCTCACCTCTCCTCTTCTCTCTTCCTTCTCCCCTCTCGATCGTCTCGCCGCGTTCGCCGATCGCTTCGTCTCTCTCGCCTCTCCTCGTCTCTCTCACGGCTTCGGATCCTCTCTCTTTCCCGCTTGCACACTTTAGTCTTAGGTATGCACGAGTGCGGAGTGGGGAGGACGGGGAGCACGAAAAAGCCGAGGCAGTTATTATTTAGGGCCGGTTGTCATTGACTGAGACAATAAATTGACAAAAATAACGAGCCGGAGGGAAGGGAATTTGTAGACTCTGGCCAGGTCGGTCGGTCAGGTAGTTTTGCGTGTTACGTGTGACTTGATAAAATGCTTAGCCGAATATGTTATACACGCACACGTGCGCGCGCATTTCTGTGTCGCCACGCATGCCAATTGACGGTGCTGGGGGAATTTTGAAATAGGTTTAATGGAAACAAGGAAAATTGAATACGGTTCCTCGATTTATGTTCTCTATGTTAATTGGCACTTATGTTCCTTCTATTCGCAACAGTAATTTCTATAAGTAGTTTACGTTCGTTATGCAAATTTTGTACTTTTTGTATTTTGCCAGGGTCTGATGAAACAGTGCAACCTAGTTTATGATACGTCAATGTATATATTAAAACGTAGAAGTAATATTATTGCTAAAGAGTGAATTTGTTTTTTAAATATATTTTTGTTAGAGCAGCGATAGAAACATCAAATGTAAATCAAAATTTTGCTTATTTCATGCATACTACGCATCAGTTATATGTGCAAATTGCATATCCATAATAATGTATTGCATATTACCATAATGTTTGTGCAATATTGCACATGTTATTGTAATGGCATGCGTTGAATATAGTATGTTTTGTATATTTGCGAATGTCCCTTGACTATATTTTACTCATTCACACTGTCTTCCTTATGTATATAATAATTATAGACTAATTATGACCATATAATTGTGTTATTCGTCTACCCTATTTTGTTTAACTCGGTTCTTTTCAGAAACTTATATTTTTGTTATTTCGAAATAAGTAGAAATAAGTCATAGCTACCATGTTATTTGCCTCGAATATCTGATTAGAATACTTGACGGACGACAATGTTATGAGCAACACATTATATAATTTCAAATTATACGGTGCACAATCTTTTTCAAGGCATTACTCACTTTTAATGGACTTGTTTTTTTCTAACGAAATATTCCCTTATTTTTCTTCGAATTGCGTTCGTGACAATATATCGTAAGAATTAAAGGAATAATAAAAATTTTCATGAAAACGTAAGGTTTAAACAATAATGCAAATTTTAATTAAATTATGTATTGCGCAAATAAATTTCCTAATATACAGTTCCAAGAGTTACGTTATTATACGACGAAAAATTTGCATGATATTCGATAATGCTGTACACGCGTTTTATACGTAACAAGAAATATTCACCATTATTTACAGGCACGACCTCCTTTTCCATTGTGAATCCCATCGCGACGAGTACGCGAAATTTTTCCCCCGCCCCGAGTGGAATTAGGTTGTTTCGCTATTCACATCGATTTTATGCAAAGTTATTTGCGTGGCCTATTTCTCAAACAACAAGAGTCGACGAACGTACCGTACGATTATTAAATAAAAACTTCCTCGCACGTTCCCTCCTCGCGTATCAGTTTGTCATTTTTCTCTTCAAATTCATCACTCATTCATTCCCATTTTACTCGATGGAACGAATATAGAACTCGGCAGCTGGCACGGCTCCAATTCACTCTTATCTATCAGTCGTAGAATAATATCGGACGGCATCGCGAACACAGAATTAATTTCCATGAAAAAAAAACACGCATAGAAAGATATTAAAATGTCACGCTGTATAACAATACTCTATGAGCTAATAGCATATGTGTATAATACATTTCAATAATCGTCAAGGTTTTCCAAAGCGTGCGTCATATTATATTTAGCGATGACAAATTTCCTTTCTCGCTGAAGTCATTTAGCCTCTCTAGAATTTTTCACTTAACCGAAAGTCATCGATTTAACCCAGACCTAATTTCAACGCGACACACGATACCTGCGGGTTAAGTAATCGATCTAATGGAATGATTGACTTGAATCTAAATTACGCTTTGGTGCAATGCATATCTGATTTAATTGAGGACAGTGGGCGCAACGCGGAGAACACAGTTCCCCAGCGGGGACGTAGTATGTGATTGAATAAATAATAGCGGCGCATCTAACGAAGTTCAATCAACGCCGAAATATTTTCCCGACTTTATTTCTCTAACGGACTAATGGACGTTAATGCGTCCAAACTAGAATTCAAGGCTTTCATCCCAAAGCTGTCTGTAAATGTTATAATAAAGCTGCATAATTGGAAGCGAAGTTGTATAATGAAGTTGCAGCGCATTGCGGATGCATTATCGCGCGAGGAGAAGGAGAGAGGGAGAGAGGAAGAGAGAGAGAGAGAGAGAGAGAGAGAGAGAGAGAGAGAGAGAGAGAGAGAGAGAGAGAGAGAGAGAGAAGCAGAATATCGCGTTGAATAAACGAATTTTCCATTAACTTTCTATGTGTTCCGAGTTTCGAAACAAAAATAATTTTTGCCGTTTCGTTATTTAACGACGAGTACTTTTAATATTCTTAATTAAAGTTTTAATTAAACAGATCACGATCCCAGCCACGGTTATTTTTGCAAATGGTAATTAAACGAATGGGTGAGAGAGTCAACTTCGCGAGCCAGTTTCATGGAACATTGTTTATTCTAAATACGTCAGTCACGACATAAATAACAAATTGGACGGGGCTAATTAGCGGTAAGGAAGAAACGTCCGCGGCCTTTGTGAATTATGAGAACGACCAAATCTCCTATCCATTGGGATTTTATAGCGCAATTGTTTAAAAGCTCCGGCATAGAGCAAGTTCTGTTCAAATTGACGACGTTTGAGTTTCAGCCACAAATATTTAAATGAAACACGTGTTCAAATTCACGCTGCACATACAAAACAGATGCTCCCTGTCGCCTTCGCCCCTCTCCGCCCTTCTATAACCCCCACTGAGTTAAGAGTCTAAGGGTGGGGAAGCTTCGCATGCATTATGCAGCATACATATAGTGTGACGATATAGTTGTATCGACAAGCATTCATTCTCTTTTTGTAACAAGTTTGCGAGCGATTTAGTCGCGCAAATATTGAAATCGCCTCGCATACATTTATTCAAATTGAAAAACACCGTTCAGAAATATAATTTCCAGCTCGAAAAGTTATTTAAATATTTACGTCGGCGTAGAAAAAGAAAATTAAAATGCAGCGAACGTTGATCATTAAAAATATTGATTATTATTATTTTTTTAATAATTAAAAGAACGACAATGCGGTAAATAAATATAACTCGTTGGGGATTATGTTCGCCAAGGTTTCTTAAAATATAGAACAAATTTTGAAATAATCGAGTCAACTATTTATACAAGAAAAGCCTATAAATTCATCGTCACGAGATGGGGGACATAGAGTTAACACAAGAATCACGAGTATTAAGTGTGTAATTTCTATCTTCGAGCGAGTAATAATAACATTTCAGTCGGAGATTTATTTTACGACCCGCTCTGTGGAAATTCTAATGCAGATATTGATCTGGCTGGCATTTAATGTCGCTCACAATGTTAGTTTCACTAAAACATACAACCGTTGGAATTTCAATATTTGCTGTGCAAACTTCTGACCGTTTTTTTTTTTTAATCGAGCAACAAATAATACTAAAATGGACTGTTGACAATCACGCGACAAGAATACAGAAAGAAACAGATAAATGTTTACGAATTAAAAACGCGATATTATTCGCGATGTGCGCGAGCCAATCGGTTTCTGTTCTTTGAAATCGAATTACACCGGGTGCCTAGCGTCGACGATGAATCATAATCAAGAAAACATCAACGGATAAAGTAATAATACGAGGCGCGCAAACGATATGTTTCCTGGCTGGCCCTCAAGAGAGAAACCGTGAATGGAGGTACGCCAAATTGAAGCCAGCCATCGTGGCTTTTAATTAGAAGCTTAAGATCCTGTGTTGAGATCGTGTGGCTTCCTTCGTGAATTTACGAGATGCTAAGTGTGTGTACGATGGACAACTGTACGTGCTCAGTAGCTCTCAACTAGAGTGCAGGAACTCTTCTGTTTCTTTAATGAGGATGCGCTATAAGCAATGAGGAGTATTATTAGTTGACGCTGAAAGGTGGATGAGCGCGTCGATCAATGGAAAACGGAATCGTGTTTCTCTAGTTCTAGTTACAAAGCGCACAGATTGTATCTACTGTCGGTACGAAAGATAACTATATAAAATGGTTACCGATAGAGCACGGCACAAATAGAAAGTTGATAAACAGAAGTGTAAACAAATACATCCAGCTTCCCAGTTTTTAACGATGCTCCAAGCGCCTCTGGATTTCTATTTTTCAACGGGGTGACAGGGATTCTCGAATGTCACTACATTACATGCAAATAAATCACGATTCGTGCGCGTACAAAATAAAATATTTACTAAATATAAACTAAAGGATTTGCCCCAAGCATCAAACTTTTGGGAAACAGAAAATGTTTTGTTGAGATTTGTTTTACGTTTATAATTCATTTTTATTTTATCAAAAAACTCAATTTTACTTTTTTCGAAAAAGGAAGCGGCTAAGCATTTATTTATAACAATAAAAACTCTAAATAATATTATTGGCACGTCAGGTTTCATGAAAATAGATGTAAAAAGTTTGAATGAATATTATGGATAAAGTTTTCGACGTTAATGAATACAACTCTACATTTTATTAGATGTGTAACCTCGTGTAACGTTCAAACTTTCTACATCGCAAACAACAATTCCAGAAAGCAAACATTTGATCGACCATGCAGGTTTCACCACGGGAATCGAAAGTTTTCAAAAAAACAGTCCGATGCGCCAGCGGATAATTTAATTACAGTGTTCTAAGCCGAGGGTCTAATCGTAGTATGGTTGAGGATTAGTTATTAGAGTTTTGTTGCTGCGGACGAGCCAAGTTATGACTAGGTCTGAAAGAAGGGAGAGACGGTGAATTAACTTGTATATGACTAAACAGGGGACAACTTTTAAGGATGGCGAATTTTCGTGGATGAACCGGTGGATAGGTATACGGCTAACACTGGAAGCCACTATCTAGGATTTCAGGTAGACGAACCAACGTTAGCTCAGGGCCGTCCTGCGTTGTTAGTCACCCTGGTGAAGAAATGTCTCTTTTTAAGTAGTTCACTTCGTTAATTTCAACTCTTTAAGACTACATCTTTTACTTTTACAATTTTCAACTTCGAACCTTGAGTCTCTAACTTCCAACTATCAAATTTTAAGTTTTAACTCACCTAATTTTTTAACTTAATATTTGACTAAAATCTTCAATTTTAATTCCACAGATTTTCAACTTCAAACCTTGAATGTTTAACTCTCAATCTTTCAATTTTCGGTTTTCAATCTTGAAATTCCTAAAACTTAAAATTGTCTTGTATCAGACTAAAATCTTCAAGTGGAACTCTACAAATTTTCCACTTTAAACCTTCAAATCTCCAATTTTCAATTTTAACTCTTGAAATGTCTAAAACTTGAAATTTCCTAGTATCAGATTACAATTTTCAATTTTAACTTTAAAAAGTATTCAACTTCAAACTTTGAATCATTAATTTCCAATGTTTAAATTTTTAATTTTAACTCTTCAAATATCTAAAATTGGAAAGTTCTTAGGATCAGATTACTATATCTTCATTTTAACTCTACTTCAAAGCTTCATATTTCATATCTTCAATTACAACTTTAATAAAAATCCCCAATTTTTGCAATTCAAATATTCAATTTCAAACATTTGAAACTCTACTTTCAACTTTAAATCTCTTAATCGATGAAATTTACGATAGTAGATAATAATGTTAGTAATTCCTTGGTAATTCTCATAAAATTCATCTAAAATTAATTTCCTCAACAGAATTTCGAAGAAACAAATATACTAAAATTTTTATTTAATTTTTCACATCAATACAAATTCTGTTAGGATGATCAACGATTTACTGCACACTGCAAGTTTCCTATATTTGTTTTATTGAATTCAATAAATATAGCTAAATATCATATCTATTTCGTAGTATAAAAATCAATTGAATTGGCTTCTACTTGTTTAAAAGACTGATAACTACGAAAAAAAATGTTTAATATTGAACGTTATTAGTCCAAATTTTACATAAAGCAAACAATCTGCAGCCGCCCCTGGATTTAACCGCCCGAGTGTAAAAGCACTTTTTGCTCCCCCACCAGGAACGACCCTGGTATAGCTAACGTTGAGAGCCACTTGGGATTGACGAACTTGTGTATGACTAACACAGGGAGCCTCTTTGAAAGGTTGACAGTTCGGCTTATTAATTGCTTAAAAATTACAATATGCTCCCTCCTGAATTTCGGATTTTTAGAAAAAGTTTTAATTTATTCTGAGTTTAGTATATAAACGAAATAAGCAAATATTCTGTGCTTTTGCACTTTTTGCAGACCTTTTTGTACACGAAAATCGGTTCTTATGCATAACCAGTTTTCTCAGAAAATCTGGGCCATTGCACGATCGCAGAAAGTACCCTGTTGTTTGCATACTGATTTGCAAAAGAGTTGAAATTTCAGGATAAGAGAATTGAATAGAGCCCTTATTCGTTACTTTGCCTAACAGTGTGCACGCGTAACTACAGCAACATGTAATACGACCGCGACATTTCTCGGCATAAAACTGATCTCCATGTATATCTTACCTCTTAAGTGTCCATTGACTTTGATAACTGATACGCGGGTTCAATGTATCCTTTGGATACACAATGAAACGACGATCTACTATGTGTATTATGTGTATCTACTATGTACACGATTTCGTGTATTGTGTAGTTGTATACGACTTTTAAACAATGCTTCCATTATTTTGTCCAATCTGTGTACGTTGAAACTCTGTCACCATCATCGATCGAAGCTTTTTCTAAACGCACCTGGGTCTTTGTTCTATTATTGCTAGAAAGCTTTTCAAATTTATAACAACTACTATAATAATTCTTTGGCGAGTGAACGGAAGAATATAAAGTCAAATTTATTAGTTTTAACAAAATATAGAGTACTGTGTATACTGTATTTATACTATTTGTACTCTTTTGCCCACCTGCCGATGTGGTATACAAACAATTTAGTTATAGAACGCTTCTGTGTAGGAAAATTTACGTATGACAAGTCGTTTGCTATATATTGCACACATATTTCTTTAATGATACACCTTACTATCATTATTTATCACTCGACCCCAAAAAAAGTAAAATAAACAACGTAAAAAAAAGTACGTAATAAAAAAAGTAAAAATAGACAACTGGTTTCTATATGAGTTAAGGGAGACGCAGACCTTAGATTGAACAAACCGAACTCACAAATGAGTATAAAAAATGTTCAATCTTTAAAATATGAAATTTTGTGATTTATCCTTTCTTTATCATGTAGATAAATTTTCAATCAATTTACTGTTTCAAAATGAAGAAAATATGAAAGCAACATTTAAAAACATTTAATTCCTAAGAAACTTATAATTTTCATAAATTTCGAAAAATAGCGTTAAATGATATGGCAAGTGTTTTGATTAAATGTATTATCTTGTTTACATGCTGTATTAAAAAATTCAAAATTTCATTTATATTACCAATCTACTGTAGTATGTATTAGATTATTCCATGAACAAGATTATTCTATCTGCAAACAAATTAATATTAATTACCTCGCGTATAACTGCAACAATTTATCCAGGAAAAAGTGGAAACTTAAAAAGTCGAAGTTTAAAACAAGAAACGACATTATTCACGAATCCGCTTAATATAATAAATTAACGACGCTTAATAATACAATAAATTCAGCCGATATTATAATAAATGTTTAATTTAATTCGCTTAATAGTGCAATAAATATTTAATTCACTTAATACTACGATAAATGTTTAAATAATTTAATGACATAATGGATCCAATAAATTGATGCCTATCGAGTAGCACGGAGCTAGGGAGAATCAATTATTGAATAAACAATCAACCGGCGATCCTCCGTGGCAGTGTATCCGTCCCTATAAAATCCATATCTCTATAATTCAAGCCGGAGTACATATCAGCAGAAATCCCAAAGTAATTTTCTCCGGCTAATTCCCTCCCTCCGCCCCGCGTCAAACGTCCCGCCTTAAAGGAGATACCATCGACAGTGAAAGATTCCAATATTCCAGCGCACGCAACACCGTTTACAGAGCTTTTTGTGCGAGTCGTTCACCGACTTCGTCGCCGTGTGTGCGTGTATATGTATTTCGTTGCATCGTTCATCGTACACCGACGCGACGTTGCAAACACGACGCGGCGACGCGCACAGGTATGCGCGCGCGGGCGCGCGCGCTGATACTCTCGAGTGCGACGCAGCCAGTCAGTCGAAACGAGAAGGAAGAGGATAGCGGGGCGACAGTGCGGGCCGGTAAATTAGAGAGAAACGAAGACGGAAAGATGGATGAAAAGCGGGGAAGAAGGAGACGATGATGCGTGTGGTATGAGCGAGAGGGTGGATCGCGCGAGGGAGAAAGACGGGTAGAATACAATGGAATGGAGGGATTCTGTGAGTTGAAAGAGGAGAGCCGACGAAATCGGGAGAAGCTGAACGAGAAGGAGAGATGAGGCATGCGGAGGGAAGCTAGCGTGGGCAAATAGAGAAGACGAGATAGGAAAATAAACAGGTGAAAGAGGATAAAGGGACAGATGGAGTGAACGAAAGAACGAGGGAGAAGGCAAGTGACGCGGGCTAGATAGTGAAGGAGGCAAGAAGGGATCAAAAGAGTAAAGAAGACAAATAGACACGAATCCTGACAAAGAGCGAGTAGGAGAGAAGGGAGAGAGAGAGAGAAACAGTGAGCAACACTCGACTCCACCGTGTGCAGTGTGCAGGTATACACGCATGTGTTTGCGCGCGCGGATTCTCGTATCAGCACTAAACCCGTTTAACTGTGTGAACGATAATTGGCACATGAATCATGCATTCGGTTGTAGCCATGTCACTCGGTATACGTTCCACTGAGGCAACTTTTCGAGTGCACGCATGCACGCAGCACTTCGTTATTATGCATACAATGCAAAATAATTATCGTAAACGCGAATCAAACTGCACGCCATTTACATTTTCGCCGCTAATAGTGTGCTCGCGAAACTTTATTAGACCGTCGGAGACCTTGCCCCCCAAATTTTCATGAAACAGTACGCTTAATCATTTTCATCATTCTTCTCTCCCTCTCTACCCTTCTTCCTGCCTTTTCCCTTCTATTTTACAATTCAAATTTTTGATCTGCCTGTGAATATCGAAAATAAAATAAAAAAAATGATAATGGAAAGCAATAATGTTACCTTCCATCGTCTGAATATAATTTTGTTAAGGCAAGCTGTTCGCCTGATTTACTTATGATAATCGGTAGAAAGAATTCGAAGAAAAACTCGACGCGACGATGTATCGTTAATACATATATATGTGCTCGTCTGATTGAATAACATCCGCGATCGAATTCAGACCACGTAGATCAGAGGAAGGATACATGTACGCGGTGAGTAACAATGAGATATAGATTTCAATGGTGCCTTAACGATCTGCATCATCGTGCGCAAACCTGTTTATTGAGTTAACTCTGTAGGCATTGGGAATATCGACGATCTTATCATCGTTCCCGCAGACGTCGAGGGAGGGAAAAGGGAGGGGGAGATTTCCAGCTGTCATTAAAGATCTTCCTGTCTTATATGCACTCCCTTCGTTAAACCTGTACTTTGTATGCTGATTTCAATACGTTGCTCGATTCGCGGAGTGTTTAATACTTTTTAGGCACAGTAATATAAACCGCTACAACATTTCCCTTTTAAATATTCTAGATAAGGTATTCAGTTCCTTAATATGCCGGGGATTCGGTTTTAATGCTCGGCAACGCAAATGTTAATCGGATTCGCGACGTTCAATAAATTAGTCAAACTGTTCAAAGTTTTTATTGTTATTAACATGCAAAGAAATTAATAAGAGTTACAGTAGAGATATGTAATTGTGAGAGAATCAGTGCGACTTTCAGTCTCTTTTGCGAAACTTGCTGCTGTGAAACAGTAAATGAGATTTGTATTAGGTCGGAACAGAAGTTCGTAGCGTTTTTGAAATTCCAAGACAATGTTGAAATACTTGTAGACTAGATTTTGTTCTATTCTCTTTCGCAATCTTTCGCCACCTTCATGATTCCATCCTCTAAGAACTTGACATTTTTCTGGGTCATGAATTTGATCCACGACGTCTTTACAAGCTTCCAGTGAATTGAGATGTTTTGCATTGAAGGAATTTTATAGGGACTGAAATAAGAGAAGATCCGAAGTTGCCACATCAGGTAAAAAATTGAGACAAAATAATAAACAAAATTAAAAAAGAAAATACAATAACTTCCCTATAAATCGGGAAGTTAATTAAAACACATGAGATGCCGAAAATGTACTTAATTTTTTACTACCTTAATTTTTTGTTTAAAAAAACTTCAAATTTACAAATTTGCAAACAAATCGTATGATTTGTATATGTCATTTGTTTCAGTCACGCATAAAACAAATTAAATATGTACATAAATATATAATTTGTTTCAGTCACGCATAAAACAAATTCATGTGTTCAAATTATTCCACTAATTCATTAGTAGACATTTAAGTTGGGAAAAGAGTTTTTGGGACTTGTAGATTTCTATGTACTTGAAAGTTATGTAGAAGAAATAATTGGTGCTGTTTGCAGTTGTCTATTAAAGACTTGCAATAGCGAAATAATTTCAGGTACTTGCAAGGTGAAAGAGTTAACAAGATTTTTAGATCTCATAAAGTTAGTGAGAATTGCAGTTTTCTTTCTGGGACTTACAAAAGAAGAATTAATAAATATTTCAGATCTTTACTGCAGACTTTTAATTATAAAAAATTTTTAGAATTTGCGATTTCTTTTTTTAGACTTGCAAACATACAAGAATTTGTCAAATTTATTAGAGAATTTTATTAGGGATCCAAAGATACAAAATCATTTTTGGGACTTGCAAAGACACAAAAATTGGCAGGACTTGCAAACCTCTGTTAGGTTTACAGTGGCAAAATAATTTTTTCGACTTGCAACTTCTTTTGTGAGATTTGGCAAAGGTAAAATCATTGGTAAGAATTAACAAGAATTACAACTCAATATTTAGTAAAGTAATTTTTTAATAGATCGAAACGGGAAAAAGTAATTGTTCTTAATATTAAATTAAAATTCCCCGATAATCTCTGATATTTAATATTATACTTGACTTGGTCGTAATGAGGTTATTTTGAAGTATATTTAATTAAAAGCTTTCAACGAAATTACATTACATACCGTTCCGAAACATGAACAACTTTGTCTTTGCCCAAAAGGGCAGTAGATCCTAATTATAAGTGCAGAAAATCCCTGGAAACTGACTGATGAACATAATTAACAAAGTGGTAGAGCTATTTCATTATAATTATGTATTTACCGCTCAGAAGCGATAACATAGAAGTGCACTCACTGTTGCAGTGGCGACGGGAGAAGGAGGAGGAGGAAGTGGTAGAAACGAGACTAAGTCGAAATGCACTTTAAGCATCGCGTAAATGGATGGTAATTGTTCCAATGAGGCGATAGAGTCGCGGACCGCTGCTCGCGGATCAGACAAATAGTGGGTGTTCTGCGCGGATTATTATTTGTTTTATTGGGCGCCGTCCGAACGAATTTATGTTGTAGTGGCCGTTGACGAGTGCACGTGCACTTCTCTGCAGTCTCGTGCATCGCTACCGACCGATGACATGCAAGTATGCATGTCAAATACAGGGATAGAGCAGGGGAATCGCTTTTACGAGGCCGTCACTCTTTGTTCTCTATTCTCGATGAATGTGTCATTTGCTAGAAACGCAATTGGTGAACAATAATTGATCGGATCAGATAGTTTAGTTGAAACGATTTCACCGAGGAATTTCATGGACCACTCCTGCGCGTAGCGTTTTATAAAAATGAACCAACCATGCTACTACGAGAAAATGGAATGTGTAGCCCTTAAGATATTTGATATATGTAGTTACGAAGGAAAACGATGTAAGGCAGTCTGTATATTTACTTTTAAACAAAATGTAAAAGAAATGTGTTTAAGAGACAGAAATGTGCAGAAATATTTATTTTATTAATAAAAAAAAAAAATCAGAAATAGCAACCAATATCTGATGCTGTTTAAATGATTATTAATGTGGATATTCTAGATGCGTGTTACCCTCAAAATCAGCTTAATTGATTCTAGTCACGCAACTACAAGCGCATGCTACTGAAAATATTTTTCCTGTGTGCGATTGATTAGACTGGTGATATATTAATAATTTTCCAGCCAGCATGATCTGGAAATTCGATGAACCAATTAGTCTGATGCATTTTGATACAATTTAAGAGGTTTATGGTGGTACGATTCAAAGGAGCGATATTATAAATTTAATAAACATATTAATTTGATATTCGTGACAATTTTAATGCATGAATACAAAGTGCAACATCACTTTTGCAAAAAGACAAAACTGTCATATTAAATACAAAAATTGGAATCGTATTTGATTTTTCAAAATCTTTATAATACTTACAAAATTTACTATACATATCCTAGAATATAATGTTATTATGAAAATTACTTTAATTCTTTAATCTTACACATAGTTATTATTTCTCTTTTTACTAAACAGCTTATTTTGTTTATAAAATAATAAGAAGATAATCACTTTCAAGAAGAATTCAATTATATTTCCAGTCGATTCGATGTTTCATTGCGCTCAACACATTTTAATGCGCCACACAGTGGGACAAAATGGCATTTTTTTTCAAATCAGTTTACAGATCGTAATTTTTTTATCAAATTTAATGCTTTTTTTTTTTAATTCTTCGCAATTAAATTCTCTATCGATCTGTCTAGCCTGATTTTTGAATTTCGTTTCGAAAAACTAATTTTGAATTCAAAATCAACGACTAAATAAGCTCAAACACACTAATTTCCTTAAAATGTTGTCTTTTTCGCAAAATATTAAAAAAATGGAAACGAAATTCAAAAATCAGGCTGGACAGGTCGATAGAGAATTTAATTGCGAAGAATTTATCAAAAAAGCATAAAATTTGATAAAAAATTACGACCTGTAGACAGATTTGAAAGAAAATACCATTTTGTCCCACTGTGCGCCGGCTAAATGTTATTTTCACTATAAAAAAAAAAGTCAGAAAATTCCTGGAGCCGATGGTTCTCGGCATTATAAAAACATTGCCGGGAATTTATATGGTATTAACAACGCCATTCACGATCGTTGTTCTCTCGCGGATCGTCGCGTCGCTGGGAGCACCGATACATTGATACTGTCGAATTACCGACTCTACAACCACGAATTACCAACACTGGCTATGCGAATTACCCACACTGACCAGCCATTATTCCGATAACCAATCAATAGAGTGCGCGTGCGGAAGCCTCGGGTGTCTAACGAATCGTTAAAACTAATTTCGTTGATGTTCCGTCTGCGGACAGTTCTCGGCGTTATGCGTGTTTTATGAAGGCTGAACAGAGTTTTGTACGGTATCAGGAATAGCTTGTAATTTGTTTTTTCTAAGTGGATGACTTGGGTGTTGGTGGATTAACGTGCTATTTATTTCGTTTGGTTCCTCTGACACTTTCAGCTCAAACATTTCCCTCTCTCTCTCTTGTATCTTTCACACTACAACATTTTCATCCTCCACAAAATATTGAGTTAAATTAATCGTAAATTTCGTTGTTTTATATCAATTTATTATCTTCGATATACACTATAATGGATTTTAACGTAATATGTATTGAGATTGACGAGATAATGCGTTAATGCGGCCCGTCCAGGATCGATAATATTGATCGATCAAGCTTGACAACAATATTGTCAATCCGCCTTAATACTTATGACGATAATATCAATCCTTTCTTCAATATCCACCGCACGCGATCAGTGATATTGTTGGCACTGACAAATATTGACAATACTGTTAATCGTGTGCGGTCCCCTTAACAGCCACTAGTTAAACTTAATTAACATCGCGGATAACAGGGGCAACTCTTACAATGACAACTACGTCGGGCTATCTGCATCGGAACTTATTTATGACTCAACTGAATATTTTAAACTCGTTAAGGGTGTCGAAGGTTTTTAGACTACGTCGTTCCATAGTTTCAAACAAAGCTCCTTAACGTGTTACATCCATATATGTATAGGTCCGAGCGAGTTACAACATCAGGATTTTCAATGGAAGGAAATCAAATTAACTTTAAAATGATTAAAATCATTTTCATTTTCTAATGCAAGTTTTATACAATTTTGATTTCTTTTTGAATGTGTTGTAATTTGATGTATTTGTTTGAAATGTAAGATTATAAGGAAAACACTATTTTTTAACATTTTTATTAATATACATACATGCTAACATAGTCAAAAAATATGAGAATCCTACGGAGGATAACTAAATATTTTTTATTCGTTTATTTATTTATTTATTTATTTATTTATTTATATATTTATTTACGGGAAGGAATTCCCGTTAGACTGCTATTTTTCTATTTAGTGATTTCAAGTTTTAAAGTTAATAAACAAAAAATACTAGACACCATTTGGTCCCATGAGTGTTCAACAATAAAACTACATATCTGTTATTGACAGCGATATTTTTCTCCATAAAATAGAATTTCTCTGTATATCATATATTCTATATTAACTCTTGAACCCTCTGATTGATCTAAACCACATTTTGCATAAGTGCTCTCTAATGCCTAAATCCGCATTTAGCGATAATAAATTCAGTTTAACATTAAATATTTGATTACACTGTATACAGTGTATTATTTTTAAAAAATGATTCAATTATGCAGGGTGAGAAAATAAGAAAAAAATTTAGTGGAATATTTTTTCGTTCGAAACGTCCTTTTCGAAAAAATCGATTTTGAAGAGGGATCAATTTCGCAAGCAACTGAATACGTCTTGAGTTCGTATATTAGGAATATGAGTAAGTTGATAAGAACTACTATAGAATTATAAAAATTGCTATGCCTATAATTAAAATCGCAGATTTCCGGTTTTTCGAAATTTCACTTGGAGATTTTTCGAGTTAAAATTGGAGATATTGAAGATTTTGAAGAATTAAAGTCCCGATGTTGGAAATTTTAAGACTTGATGAAGTTATAAATTATAAAATTCGTATTTGGGTATCCGAATATCCGGATATTTGTTTAATTTAGATTCGGATTTTGACTTTATCTATTCAAATGCCCGGGCATCCGAATTTTAACTTGGAATTTGAATTGAAATTCAGATTTGAGTATTTGAATGTTCATACTTTGATCGGAGCATTTGAGTACGCGATTTCGGGTCTTTTATCATAATAACACAAAGGTTCAATCACTTTAATCGGAATCTAAATAAGAAAAGCTTTATATTTGAGTAACCATGATAAAAGATACGAAATCGACAACTCGAAAACTCGGATCCAGGAATGGATATCCGGATTTCGACTCGGATTTCGTGCGACAAGGAATAAATCAGGTACTCGGATATCCGAATAGTAATAGCTCTAGTTTAAATTAAGTATTTGAATATCTGTAGGCATGAAGTTGGAAATTTTATTAGTTAAAGTTAGAAATTTTAATGTTTGGAGCGGAAAATTTGAAGGGTTAAGATTAAGGAATTGAAAATTTCAGGTTAAAGATCAGAAAATTTCTAGTTGCAGATTTAAAGATTTTTAGAGTTGAAGTTGGAAATTTAAGGGTTTGCAGTCGGGGATTGAAAGATTTGAATATGGTGATTTGAAAAGTTGAAATTAGAAGAAATTTGAAAGAATTGCCACAATTAATACACAGGGTGAAGCACAAAACGTGATAACTTAAAACTACTCTGTTGTTAACAGATCGATCGATATTTTTTGATCAATTGTAGCACGATTTAGATACAACTTTAAGATAGTTATAGTAATTTTTTGTTAACTCTACTTTTTCAGGAATTTTCAAGGTCACCTCCAGTGTTTTATAAATAAACCTATCTTTTAGTGAATATTAAAATGAATTTAGTGAATATCATAACATTTTTTTATCTGAATCGAAATAATGTTAAAAAAATGTCATATAATTAACCTTTATTTCGTAAACGTTTTTACAGTTACCGTAAACTACGTTCATTAATTTGTGATAAATTTTTGAGTCAATAAATAATTTGGAAAAAATTTTAAAAAATTCATACAGCATCTCTAATTCTTCTAAACTGAGATTAGAATAAAAGTTTTACGCAATAATTTGTTCGTCTATATTATTATTGCAAACATACAGAATAAGGAAATACACTTTTCAAATTTACTAAAGCATGAAAGACTGTTGTTACAACTTCTAAAGTTCTGTTCGTAAACATTTTGTCTCGTACTTTTAAAAATATCTCTATAATGATATTGGAAGAAGTGAACCCTTTGGAGTCTTTGTAATATTTGTATGCATACACGTTCCATGATGATTTACAGTAGGACGAACAAAAAGATTGAGCTGATCTTGATTTATGGAGAGTGCGGGAATAATTCATTGCTGGTACAACAGTTACGCGCTTCACAATTTCCTAATAAACGTCACCCTTCATTGTGCATATTCGAACGGATAATTAAAACATTTCAAGAGACTGACAGTTTAAATCCGCGAAAGAAGAATTATCTAAAAACCAAAACGAACCACGCAACTGTACGTGATGTTTCAACTACAGTAGCAAACAATCCGCAGATTAGTTCCTGTCAAGTTGCACGTGGGCGTAGAATATCTCAGTCAAGTGTCTTGCGTATCGTCACAGTTTTCATCCTTTCCACGTGTCTACTCTCTGCAGCAAGAACTTCATGGGAATGATTTTTATAATCATGCAGTGAGTACCTAGTGCTTTGTCGATGAGCATTACAAGTACAGAGTAGGTTTTTTACTGTTGTTCGGACCTACGGATACCCAAAGAATACTCGGACACTCAATCACTTAATTTATTCGATTAATCACGAAACGAAACTTGAATTCGAATACTAGAGTATTTGGCAAGAGCATTCTTTATAACTAGACTGCGGATGTTTATACAAATTCATATTCTAAAGGGCATTAAAGCAAAAGATTAATTTAAATAAAAATGTCTTTCACTTCCTGAATATCAAGGAATGTCGTAGAATATATTTTATTTTCGATGTACCATATATTTTTGCATCTATGCATATTATACATTTATACATTTTAGTACATTTAAAATTATCATAAATGCATAAACATCCGCAGTCTACTCATAACCGGTTCTCAAAATCCGAGTTCGGGTTATAATAAGTATTTTGAGTACTCGAATACTCGCATACTAAGAGCTCTAATACTTACTCTTTATGGACAAATCAAAATCTACAAATCGTAGTCAAGTAAACGCGAGAAATTATAGGTTTATTTGTAAAAAAATTCAAAGTAACCTTGAAAACTCCGAGGAAAAAAGGAGTTGGCAAAAAATTTACTGTGATTATCTTGAGGCTGCCTCTGAACTGTGCTATACTTGATAAAAAAATGTTCGAATCGGCCAGTTAATAACAGAGCAATTTAAAATTTAAACTGATTACGTTTTGTGGTTTTCCTTATACATATAATAGGGAAATGTCTATCGTAGCATAGGTAATATCGATTATCAATAATATTAATAACAACTGAAAATGATTGAATGATTTGAAAGTAACGAAAAAACCTTTACGCTAGCAATAATGGTTGTTGTTAACTAAAATAAAATTCGGTATTCTATGATGGTTACTAAGTTACTAATAACTAAATGGATATGCATTTATAGCAATATTATGTGTGCAAAAAATCTATGAGAGTGTTAACATACATCAAAATATTTAAAATATCAAAACTATAATTCAAGTTCGAATATTTAGAAAATAAAACATACTGTTAATCAAGTTTTGATTTCGTATTTATGTTTGTAAAAATTTGTTTTTACATAAAAGTCCGCAGTCTACTAATAACCAAACAAATTGTCTATGATTTATATTAGTTACTGATAATTCATAAAAATAAAAATTCCAGTCACTTGACGTTGTTTCTTACAAGCACAAAACAAATTAATCATTTGAACTACTTATTCGTAAAAAGAGTGATTAAAATTTAATTTTTTTTAATTACTTCGTTTTTTCGAAAAATTTCTTTGAGGTATGCTAATAAGTGGCTAAAATTTTAATTCCAAAATTAATTTTTGCTCATTAATTTTCTACGACAATAAATTCTTGAAATAACTATTATTTCGGTTCTCTTTCTATTAAAAAGTACTGCACAGATTAACAGATTTTTTTCGCTTAAAACTAACAAGTATACGAATAAATGCACCCTTCGCGCTTTTTTGTTGGACCAGTCGCAGTGCATAAGGCAACTAAATTCCCTAGAAATGACAAAATAAATAAACGATAAATAACCATGAGAGAGGAAGTGGATGATCGTCGAAACGACTCGTCGGCTCAGTTGCTTCCAGTGACTCGGAATCGACGCGTCATTAATCAAACGTTACATAATTTCACGAGTCATTACGATTGTTTGACGTTAATTAAAAGATCCCGGAGCCGGAATCCCCCCGGCCGATTTCACTTTCCAGCGACGGGACGAGGGCGGCCCGAGATCCTCCGCGATTTTAATGACCGCCCCCTTTAACTTCTGCGGGCGCGCGGGTTGGCCTCGCGGTCCCTCAAATCGGATCTCCGGCGGCAATGTAAATGAAAAAATTTGACAAGTCGTGACAAATTGAATGGGCTCGAGCCCGTGTTGCCGAGGACACAAATATTGCACCGAGTATCGGACGAAACTTTCCCAGGACGGTTCCGCCGGGGCACAACGGCGCGGCACCAGGTGCGGCGTGCTCGACGCCCGGCGAACTATTGCCCGAGCGAACGGTCAACGTGGAATGTGCTGCAAATACACGCGCGCATGAATATATGCATACAATGTCGCGGTGGACTGAAATTAAGCCGGTTCAGCAGTGTCAGTCTGACAAAAATATAGACGCGATGGGAGGGAGATGTCTTCTGTGCTATTACTCGCCGAGTTCGTTATTATTACATTTTTCTGCTGCGGTGGCGAGTGATTGAATGGCTTCGAATTTATTGTCTCCGCGATACTAGAAATGAAGAAAAATCACTGCGAAATTAACGGGTCATGCGTTTCCAAGTGTCATATTCATCTATCGGCTCAAAGAGGAATTCAGACATTTTTTGATACGATATGCTTTTCATTGAAAAATAATCTCACTCGTTATATTTATTTATTTATTTAATAATTAACTTAAATGACCTGGCCATTAAATCTAGAATGTTGATATCTGTGAAACAAATACATCACAGCATATTTTAAAATTAACTTGCGCGTTCATTAGTAATTATGCAATGCTTATTTATTTGTGCTTTATTACGTACTGTTTATTATACATATTATTTATATAAGATATTAAAAATATAATTGAAGTTATAATATTTAGAAAATTAAAGATACTGTTATTCAAGCTCCAATTATTTATTTGTGCTTGCAAAAATTTTATTTACCATAAAATTTCGCAGCTACTTATAATAGCGCTGCTTTTTATGTGTTTCGTCTGCTTTATTTTTATCGCGTAATATTTTATTTTTGTGCGCTGGTGAAATTAATATGGAATAAAGTAAATTTGAAATGGAATTGTGTATATATTTAACTGTTTCTTTTAAACAGGTTTTTCTATGTAAAAAGAAGCTGCTTGGAATGTGGAATTCATGGAAATTGGAGGACGAGTTTACGAGTACCTATTTCTTTCTTTACGAACTCGTCATACCTCTCTTATTTCTCCGAATTATTCTCTCATTTGCTTTCGCTTTCATCTTTGACTAGACTAGAATTCTCAGATTCATTAAGGTTATCGAATTCTTTTGTATCGAATCGGTTTATATCGAATTCCCGACTGAAGAGGGTATTCCTCGAAACAGGGTCAAGAATAGGTCATTTTTTATGATTTCTTGACCTTTACCAACGTCTCATTTAATTAATAATGTTTCCTTCGTAAGAATTTAGAATAATATAATTAGGAAATATATTTTTTAATTAAAGAACATTGCACAGTATTTTCCTTCATACTGTATAGGGTTGCCACCTTTTTTGGCAGAAAATATACAGCTTTTTTTTAAATCTTGAAAATATATATCTACAAGAAAATTTATGAAAATGAAAAGTACAGATCTATTTTTGTATTTTACTTTCTTCCCTGAATGCATATTTATTGTCAGTTTGAGTCTTTTGTATCAAGGAATTTTAAAAAAAAGTTTGCCACTTTTCATGTATGGTTTTAGATTCGGAATCTTTGTTTTAGCTTTTTCAAGATTTTAGTTCAATGATATAAGTTTACATCATAAATTTTTAACATTAATTTTTAATTTGTCTGCTAGTTTTAAAGATTAGATAAATAAATATAGTACAAAACGATAAAAAAAAGGCAGAGCTCCTATATTTTTCTGAGGTTTTTAAATAAATATGACCCGATTCTCTACAAGCTCGTAGTTATTAGGAGGTTATAGCGAATAAACGGCTCACATGAAGTATAAAAATGCAAATATGCCCCGCTAAGATAATTCTAACGAATGCTTTTGCCGCCTTTTGTTCAACCGAAAAAAACACGTTTTTTTTTCATTGTACATTGATTACACTTTCCTGAAAGTGTTTTTTATAGGCTGCCCACTACACAGGAAGATTAACACGCAAGCATTAAAGGTCCAGGCGGGTCTATGTACGTGTGTACGGCATACGTACGCATTGTACGACCGCGGGGAGAATAAAAGCAGTGGGTGCGTGAGTGCAAGAGGGACGGAAACGAAGAGCAGGAAAAAAACCCCATCTGTTACCGGCAATGAAATATATTCACGTCGAAAAAAGACGAGAAAAGAGAAGAAAAAGGAGCGAAATTCCGGGGTATATACGAGCGAGCGCGACTAAAAAAAATAAGAAAGAAGAAAAAAAAGAAACGTTAATAAAAACGATGGGAGAAACGTAACCTGCAGAGATTAGCGAGGCTTACACAGTCAGAGAAATTAACTCATTGCGCAGGGGAGGGGAAAGAGTAATTGAAATATATGCGCTTTTAAGCAAATTGTGCTGCTCATTATAGTTGAAAGCGCGGATACTAACGTTTGTTAATCATCGACCTAACTTTGCGTACTCTTTTTCGCGCTGCCTTCGCGGAATAACGTTAAACAAAAAAAAAACAAAAAATCCGCAACTATTGTATCAGCGCGATTCGTGCCAGTCTTTCTACTTGCCGTTATCACTGTTAGCGATACGTTAATTGGGCTTAATCATACCTACGCCTTTCGGCCGCTCGCGAGTCCGATTCAAGCGGAGCAACGCTCGCGCGCCGATCGATTAGCGCGTATTAGTATCCGTTAATGGGACACATTCACGAGTGGCATTTTCTGTTTTTTCCTCTTCTGTTGTGAACGCGCGAGATGCACGCTATCTGATTAATCGTAATTCATTGCAATTTTTTGCCAACACTGTTTCGCATGCGTGTCTCCCCTTCGCGAGATATGTATCCTGTTCCAAGGGAAGCTACATAAGTGTAAATAGATTTTTGCCGCACGCTGTTCCCCCGCGTAGTCGAATTTCAATCACGATCGTTGCAATTTTAATTATCGCACCGCACTCGGTGTTACGTAAATTCCAATAAACCGGATATTATTTCAATCGTTTTGCGCTTCTATACCGTTCTCACGGCGAGGAAACGCACAATATCCGTTATTCGCCCGGAATATTCTTTCTTCAATTATGTGAACTCTGAATGGTTGTAGAATAGCGAGAATAGTTCGGTTTCGATACACAGTTATTTCGAATAACTAGATTATAGACATCAAGCAATTTTATTGGTCGAACGTGTGTCTATGTGGCCGCTATTGATCTCTATTGTTAATATAGCCTTATACAATTGTGAACACTTCGCAAGCATTTAGAGGATGTCATTCCACAAATCGATTCCATCGATCCATTTGTACGTGTTTGATGTTTGTGATGGTTAAAGAATTAATAGTATTTGCAGTCGCTCTCCTGGGGTTTGCATCGCTCGAAAGGCAGATTTACATGACGTATTCGATTATGAAAAAATTTTAAAAATTTGCAGTAAACTTTGGACCAATGCTGGGTAAACTAGTATTTGAAAATAAAAAATAGAAATATTTGCAAAGAGCATTTTCCTAAATCGTGTTAAATCGATTATTTTCAAATAATTATTGAATTTCGTATTAGTGGAAATACTATTCGAAATATATGTTTGAGTTCACACGTAAATGCAATATGTATCTTAATTACTATATTTATTTTCGTATTAATGCAAATACTATACAGGGTGTAACAAAAATGTTGTAGTTCCTTGAAAAGGATAATTTCTGGGATGATTTTGAACAACTTTCTCCTTAGCGAAAATGTCGAGTAGGGCTTTGTTAACGAGTTATTAATGAAAAACACTAACCAATAGAAGCGCGAATACAGTGGATGAATTTCAGCGCGGGCTCCAGCTGTGAGTAGTATTGGTCCGTCATCGTCCGCGTCATCATTAATCCACTGTACTCGCTTTCCGATTGGTCGGTGTTTTTCGTTAATAACTCGTTAACAAAGCCCCACCTAACATTTTCGCTAAGGAAAAAGTTGTTTAAAATCACCCTAGGAATCACCCTTTTCAAGGAACTGCAACATTTTTGTTACATGTATGTGGAATATGTATTTCAATAATATATTTTTGAGCAGATACTGGAAATAGTTTCGAATTGTCAGAATTTCAAGCTTCAAACTTCAAATTTTCAAGTCTACAAAGTTTCGGAATTTCTAATTTCAAAAATTAAAGTTTAAATATTTCGAGATTTCAAGTTTTCGAACTTCAAGTTTTCAAGCTTTCAAACATTCGGAATCTTCAAAGATCAAAATTTCCAAGCTTTAATTTTTCGAGTGTTCCAATGTTCAGGTTTTAAATTTAGAGTTTCGAAGTTTCTAGAGGTATGTGTCCATTTCAGAGTTTCTCCCAAAAGTACTCTCGCATTGTGTGTCCATCTGATAGCAGCTTGGAAAATTTTTACCCTCCGATAGTTATTATAAATATTCTTCGATAGTTTACTATCCGATAGAACTCTCAGAACCGTTTCCATTGGAGATTGATTTCTGTCTATTATTCACCGCTGTTTTCCTCTTGACAGTTTCTTTCAAACTACAAACGAACTTTAATTATTGCGCACACTATTTAAAAAAAAAAAAAAAAAAAAAAAAAAAAAAAAAGCAACGTAAAAGTTGCTGCACATGCACTTCAAATGTTAATTAACTGAAATCCCCAGTATTATATTTTTTTTTTATATGAATTTATGCCGTTCGAGATTTCCCATTTAATTGTTTCTCAGTTTCTATAACTTTTATTGTGGAAATACCCTTTTTACAATCTAAATAAGTTTAACATATTTTTTGTGAACGAACTGTATGAGGCATATTTGTCCCTAATAAAGAAACTTCAAGTTGTTTAGTTGTTAGTTATTTCAGAGAATATCATACATTTTCCGTAGGTGATTCATTTTCCGCTAAATTTCTTCCGCGGAACACTCGAATTTCGTACCAACCTCATTAAAAATCTCATTTTTTCCACCCGATTTCTATAAACTTAGTGTTTACTATCTCACAACATTTGATGTTCTTCATAAATCTCCATTAATTCGAATGTATGATATTTTGACCACTTTTTACGGGATCTTCTTATTGGGTTTCACGACCAGATTGACTAGCTCTTGCGATAACTTCGCACAATACGAAACAGTTTCGTATTGCGAAGATCTGATAGTCATATTACTGTGTATCGATTGAAGAGTAATTGTAAACAGCATCGCTCTCAGATAGTTAAATGACGATCGCAGACAGTTGCTCTCACGACGATGTCCACTTGCGAGAAATGCTCTCGAGAGCAACTCGTGAGTTTTACTCTTACGTTTCAGGCTTCGAAGTTTGTTGCTTTATCTTTTTAAGCTTCAAAATTTTAAGTTTTCAAGTTTTAGGCTTTCAAGTCTTAACTTCTTAATTTTTAAGCTTAATAATTAGTTGAATCTAAAGAAATATTATTTCAAATAATAATTTTAATCCATATATAATATATGTATAAGTATTTTCAAATACTCTTCTACGTTGAACTGACAAATAAAATACATTTTGAAATATTATCTTATTTAAATAAAAGCATTTCAATTACTATTTTCAATACTTTGTATTTGAAATTTACCCAGCACTGTTTTGGACTAAATAGATAAGGAAATTAACAGAAACCAATGGCGGATCCAAGAGTAATAAAATCAGATCTAAGAATAATAGAATATTGAAATATTATGTCACATTGTGATTTTTTATAATGTATAAACTCATAGAAATTCAATCATTTAGGCTGTAATGTCAGTTAGAAATATTCAAATATAGCAAATTTTTAACCTTTAGATCAAAGTTGAAAAGCGTACACTATCGGCCAAAAATTTGAAAACATTTATTAATTTTCATTAAAAATGTATTACATATGATGAAGTATCTCTAAACTCAAAATTAATAGTTACTTTTTTTATTTATGAAGTACTCCGAAACTGTAATTTCAAACAATTTATTTAAACTGTTTGACCATTTTTAGACATGTTTTAGAGTGAAGTAATTAATGACAATTCGCGATATTTCTAGGATTATCTCTTTGGATGCCTATTATAGTTTAACTCTATGATACAAATTCACCATGTACAAATTTTCTTCGTAAAAACAAAATTTTGTACTGTAAATGTAATAAATATTGTTTATGGAATATATTGAATGGTCTGAAAAATTCGTAAAAGTATTTTCATGTGGAATTTTACATATTCTACATAAAAATTCTATATAAAACCCAATATTCTTGATTATGATTTTGAAAGATCTAAAAATAATGAAAAATAATAAAATTATTCATAACTATTGAAGCCTGTGTACTCAAGCGTAGAAGCCTTCGCTTGCCTCATTTACAAAGTCATTCCAAGATCTTGAATAATAGATAATATGTGGATTTGTATACATCCCCTTCCCAAATTCGTCCCTGCAAAACCGGTTACCTGATACGTGACTAGCAGAAATTATAGTGATTTTATTAAAATTGATATAACGAAAAAATGAATGGGACTTGCAACTATTTTACTGAAACTTTTACTGAAGAACCTCTGTTGATAGTTGATAGTAAATGAAACAATTTTATATGACAGATATGATTACGAAAGAATTCAATTTAATGTGGACTTGCGGTAATAAGAAAATAAGTGGAAATTATGGTTACTAGTATAAAATTTATTATAATGAAAAAATAAGTAGAACTTGTAATTATTTTAATAGGACTTGTACTGTCGTAAAAGATAGGAAATCTAACGACTTGCGTATGCGATAGCGAAAGAATTTGTAGTACTTGTAGCGGATTATCTTAAACTTGCACTGATAAGAGAGTAAGTGGAAACTACAGTAACTTGTATGAAACTCGTTATGGTGAAAAAATGAATAGAACTTGTCATCGTTTTCGTGAAACTTGTAGTGATAAAACCTGTAATAACTCATATGATACTTACGATAAGAAAAAAACATTTAAAAACTTGCAATTATTTAGTGCAGACTTAAAATTGATTTGTATATAGACATGATAATTCGACAATTATGACTAGACAGCGGATCTTTATGCAAAATAAAATTTTTGCAAGCAGAAATAAAGAATTGGAATTTGAGAAACAGTATGTTTAATATTCCAAACATTCTCACTTAAATAATATCGTTGATATTTTGTATATTTTTGGATATATTAACAGTCTTATAAATTTTTTGCAAGCTCAACATTGCCATAAGTGCATAAAATCCGCTGTCTAATTATGACTTATAACAACAAAAAATTGCACTTTCGATGCCAGAAGAATTAGGAGTTACATTAGTAAAAGCATCGGTGGAATTTACAGTGGCTTGGCACAACGAGGCCACAGTATTTGTTACTCTGTTTAATTGTGGGAACGTAAGAGTTTCTTTTCAGAATATTGTTTTAATATTTCATAATGACTGCAAAGTACTTTTAAATCACGCCGCTAAGGTGAATTAATCAAGGCGTAATTTCGTTATTTCGGCTAATTACTCCTCGTTTTCTCGTTTCCCCGATTGGTCTATCGCCAACAAAAGGATTTATTCCCCCTTTTACCGACGTCCATCAGGAAACAATGAAATTCGATGAGTTTACCACTTGGTGCTCTTATCGCGACGCTTGAATTTTATCTGCGAAACGCAGTTCCGCATCATTAAATTGTGACATCGAGATTCGATTTGCTTTCATCGCGCTGCCGGATTTAACATTTCGCGTACCGACAATTACACGTTATTCTATGTTTCAATAAATCCGTTATTTTTATACTGATTGCACGCAACGCGACGCGATATTTCAGTGAACCGTTGTTCTGTGCGGGGAGGGACCTTACATTATTCGAATCGATATTTGTCTACGTTGGACGTCCATCGCAAACAGTTTTTGCATAATCGCGCTCGAAGGAATATGCGTGTTTAGACCCGTTCCATTGTTAATGGTCTCGAGTTTCAGACGAGTCGGCTTCGAGGAATGTAGAAATTCCCGTCAAGCCGTGTCGCAATTGTAGTTTGCATCATCGGGCTCCGGTTGACACACTAATGCCGAGGTGTCAACTTGAAGATTTCCCACTCCGTAAGCTCCAGTGTTCATTACGCGCAACACCGTACACTTTGCATCTGAATACGAATAACGATCACTCGCGTTCACTGATCCTTCATCTAAATTGAACTGTGATTGAATAGCGCGGCGGTCTTGGGCCAGAATACCCACGGGTACGAATTAGCGAGATTTGCGACGGAGAGGAGGGAACGGCGATAATAAAGACGCCGACGATATTGAAAAAAAAAACCATGACGGGTCGTGTCCTATTCGCTGGACTATTTTTCGATGTTTTTCACGCGGCGGAATCGAACAGCGCGCGACCACCGTGATCGATGTATTTTCTAAAAAGCTGCGGAAACATGTTCCCGTGAACGACGCATATTTCAACGACCGATGACAAGTGTTCGCATAAAATAACAATCGATAGCTCGGAGAAATATAGATGGACCGTGCTCGGTGCGACTAATGCAACCATTGATTCGCGTTCGCCCGCGACTCGTCCCGAAGATTGCGAATGAATTTATGGACGCAAAGACGATCGTTAGCGAGCCGAGAATCGCGGAGGGCCGTCGAAGGGAGAGTCCAATTTAAGGATATCCAATTTAAATCTATTATCAACGGAGTCGAGGAGGTGCATGGCTACTGGAATTAATAAATGCATCGGTCGGTCGGCTGTTTGTGTCCTTGACACGACACGCTCTCTTCGTTACTCTGCTTGGAATAGCGGACCTGCTAATTGAACATAAATTAGTCACGTAAAAAGTTAATCATTGCTTCAATTTTGCAGAGGTTCGTGCGGAAAAACGATTTGTTAATTGCACTTTGCGCGATACGTATTTTTATTGTGAGGCTGCTGTTGCATTCACAATTTAATTAAAACTCTCTGAACTAGTTGACTTGAAGCGCTTTCAGATTGCTGACCTCAAATGCATGACTATGAAAAGTGTTGGTTCAAAATAATAAAAATAATACTCTGTATTTGTTCCACTGCACAAAATAGATCTTCATTTATTTAAGTTATTATAAACGTTTCTAATTAGTCAAATATTTACCAACGAAAGATGTAATATTATGAATTTTGGAGATTCAGGATTTTTAAAAAAAGGTTAATTAATATACAATTGCGGACAAATTTTTTCGAACGATATGGATTTTCATATTTCTGCAATTTCGTGTATTTCATTTGGAATAATAGAAAAATCTAACAGAGAAATATTCTAAGTAGAGGGTCGCGATATCAAGAAGATTTTAATACTGTTAGAAAATTTAAATACTGTCAAAATGATCTGTAGAATAATAGCTTCTAATGTCTTATACGACATTAAAAATAGCCTACAAATATTTTTATGTTACTTTAATACCTTAAAAAATCTTTCAATCTGGAATTTGAAGTCTTTAGAAATTCTTGAAATATTGAATTACAAAATATAATGCAATCTAAAGAATTTTTATCGTGAGAAGAAGCATAGAAAATCTGGAAGAAGAAATGTAAGAACTAACTATATTTTAAATCCTTAACCTAAACTTTTCAACTATTCAACTTGAAATTTTCGTATCCCCAACTTGAAACCTTCAAATCTTCCATTTTAACTCTGAAAAACCTTAAAATTTCTAAATTGTACAGCTTCAAACTCGCAAATTTCCAATTATAAATCCTTAAACTTCTAATTTTAAATCTGAAAACTTTAAAACTGAAAATCTCTAAAACTGTAAATTGATATCTTAAAATTTTAAATTTCAAATGATAAAAACCAATTTCAGTTTATTCCTGTAAATAAGTCGTTGCCTTTCGAAAATGTTTTGTCTTTCAGCAATTCTTGTGAGTCACTCCCTAAATTTTATGACGTCGACCTCCTTAACGATTAACGTTTTTTCACACGCTTTAAAATTTCGAAAACGGTTGATTTTGATATTTGCAAATGGTTTGAAATTGTTCCAATCGATAGTTTATCCTTCTTACTTCTTACAAAACTTTGCAACTGAAGACTCAAATTTTTTTGTTTTGTGTGTTAATTACATTTTTTTTTGTAAATGTAGTTTCTAAATTTAAGATTGTTTATTTGAAATTAATTACACTATTAGCAGTGTAATTGGTAAAGTAAATCTTAGAAATCTATGAAGAATACTTTTGCAATTCCTAAAATAACCGAAAAAATCAGATTATCTAAGACTTAGATTCTAAGTGCTAGCAAATCGGTTGGAAACTTTTATCGATAGGTAATATTTGAGGCAAATATATACAATTTGAATAAAAACATAAACATATTCTTTTATAAATATGATTTCGGTGAATTATTGTAAGTTATAAAATTCTCTATCGATGTACACAATTAGATTTTTCTATTACTCCAAATGAAATACAACCGTTTCTGCATAATAATAAAAGATGAAAGAAAGCAAACTTCTGAAAACTATTGAAAATTAGGTTAAAATTTATTCTAGTGCAATTATACTTGTGAAAGTTTTGTATTTTTACTAGATCAATAAAAATTCTTCGTAAAGTAAACAAATATCGTCGATTTTTTTTTAGAAAAAACCTTTAGTAGAAAATGTGATATATTTTCGCAGGCTGAAAAAACTTGAAAAAAGATTTTTATTTATGAATACATAATATTCTCTACCCCTTTGCATCCTTTTTTTCGTTTTAGTCCTACTCGGGATTGAAACAGAAAATGGTCTTCCTTTTTCAGCTAAAAATGAACAAAATTTAATTCTCGTCAGCTGGATGATGTTTTTCTATTAAAAAAACTAGGTGAATACATAGAGCGTGTATCTATAAATAAAAGTCTTTTTATAATCAGCTTAGGACAAAAATGAAAAAATCTGTATCGAATATTGTATAAATATTTTCTTTGACAATAGTTGAACTTCAATAAACTCTTGAAAAGACCGCGAATATTCCAAGTCCTCCGTTTCGCGTAATCCCTTGAAAAGATTAGAGACACCTTGCTTGACTGCACAACAAGAGAAGCTAACCAGAAGAACAAGGATTATTTTGGGGCGGTGAAAGAGGAAAAACGATAATGAATCACAAATGATGAAAATTCCGATATCGGGGTCTCTATTGTGCCTGCGCACCTTTCATTAATTTTTGTCTTTCTTCCTCGCTTCCTTTCCCAACTTTCCCCTCATTTGCTCCCTTCTCAGTGTTTCTCGGGCGGTGCCCTTGGCAATCTCTTTGCACCTTGCAATCCCCTTTCATGGGGTTTTCTCACTTCCATTTCTGTTTCATTTTCCTCTCGTCCGTTGGGTTCCTAAGGTTTCTCGAGTACTCTTCCGGTCTGTCCTTACTCTTTTGTAATTCCACATGGTAAATAAGTAAGTGGCGAGAACAATGAGAAATCGAGGAGTGGGGAGAGGGGAAAGGGGGTTGACGACGCTTCTTCTCGATTACATCCTGTCATGGTTTTTTAAACGGGCGTGGTTAAGAGTACCGTCAGATGGAACTTTTTAATTAGTATCGTCCCTCGCAAGTTGAGGACGGCCTAATCAACGGTCCATGAAATAAACGCGCGAACCATAGGGAGAAGGGGAATCGTGGAGCGGTTCGCGTTTCGAATCGCGATATTTCCCGTGGCACAATTTCGTCAATTCGAATCCACTTTCGGCCATAATTCGCCACGTGTAATTAGCATGTTTATGATACGTGGAAACAGATATCACGTCTAGTATTACCTTCACGCCTCGTTTCAGAACGCGCGAACAAATGGAAACGCATTATTGTGTCGCTGACGCGGTCTGTATGCGCGTTTTAGACTGACGCGTCCCCTGCGGGACAATAATCGTATAAACTGGGAACAAGATAAATTATTGCCCACTGACATCGACGATTTTTTTCATTTCATCAGCATACGTCGCGTAGATTTCCAGGCGCATTATACGCCGGTTTACTGACCGACTGTATGTTATTTTGATCGTTGTAATAAATACTTGATTACCTAATCAACGCCATTGTGTACTAGGTCGAGCTCGTATTTCTGTTTGCAAACCGACAACTGCTTTATGCTTGGCGATAAATAGACGATTGTTTCCACTGTATCAAAAAGAATCGATCAATATTCTATAGTACAGTGTAGTGTTTCCACATAGCTACATACGGTTTTTTTTTATGATAAAGAAGGATATTTTAACTATAGTGCGTAACCAAAAGACAGATCCACTTAAACTTTTAATCATAACTGTGGAACCATTAAATCAGAATTTGGTTGAAATTTGTTTTTTGGAAGATTAGATGTAGTTGGACGTTGAATTTCGTGAAAAATTGTGGAATTTTGGTTTGAAACATTGTCTTTCTTTAACTTTGAATCCAGTTATCCGAAAATTCTATTTTTCCACATAAAATATACTTTTTCTCAGGAACTATAAGAGATATCTTTAAAAACTTCTTTTTTTCGATTCCTCATTTTATTCTATTTCTTTCAACTCGGGGGTTCTCGAAATATTGCTTCTTTGAAAAATTATTCAGCTGTAAGTGCAATTTTTTTTTAATTTTTTGGGGACCAAACTTTTGAAATTTGTCAGAAACATAATTTAAACAATTTTTAAAAACCCTCTCGTTAAAATATGCAAAGAAACAAGAGGAATCAAAAAAAAAAAAAAAAAAATGAAATTTGATATGAATACTTGCTATTTAGTGTTTAGGTTAAATGCTGAAATAAATTTTAACCGAATTGATTTATTAGCTCCAGAACTGTGAGCCAAAATCTAAGTGAATCTATCTTTTTGTTACGCACTGTATTTTTAAAATTATTTTTACAAAAAGCAGTAAGACAAGCCAAACAAATTAGACGAAGAGTAACAGAAGAATTGGTAAGATTTGCAACAATTTTCTTGGGGTCTGCAATGCAAAAGAACTACTACAATTTGTAAAAATCAGTTTCAATTTAGACTGCGAATTTTATGCATTTATAACAATTCCAAATATTTTAAAAATCTTCGAAGTTGTTGACAGATGTCGAAATATACAAAATATTAAGGATATAATTCAAGTTACAATATTCAGAAACTAAAGCATATTGTTATTCAAGTTTCAATTATTTATATGCGCTTTTAATTTATTTTGCATAAAAATCCGCAGTCTAGTAATGAACTGTTTTGTGAAACTTGCAATAGTCTTCTTGACACTTGCTGCGTGAAAAAAAGGAGCAAAGAAAACTCATAAAATGTTTAATTTGATTGAAACCAAGTTCGTAAGACTTGCAGCTCAGTTTCTGTGACTTTTAAAGTCAAAAGAACGAATAGGTCTTGTAATACTACCTTGAACATTTCCAATGACAAAAATATTTCCAAGATTTGCAACTTTCTTCTCGAGACTTGCAATGCTAAAAAAAACAATGAAATTCATGACACTTTTACTTGACGTTGCAATATCAATAAAGTTCGTAATACTTACAACTCCTTTCTTTCTTTCCTTCTTCCAATTTCTTCTTCGAAGCTTGACAATTTTAAAAGAAATTTTCGCGCTTATATCACTTTTCTAGGAACTAATAAATGTCAAGACTTGCAGCAACGTGATAGAGTTATTTTCCTTTCTCGGATATTAAATAAGTTTTCGCAGTAAAGTTATGCATAGATATTTAATAAAAACTACATGCCCTATAAGTGGTTCGCGAAATTAGGCTCGCTACGGTTGACAATTGTTTCAACAATTATTCATAACCGCTCGGATTTAAAAAATGCAATCCAATCGGCTATAAATTATGACACGCACAACTGTTCCTCCCTGTCCGTGACAGTTAATTTCCTGTTTTATTGCCGCATCGATCGGTAATTAAATTGCAGCCAACAACAGCCAACACTTTTATAGGGCGCAAAGCTTTGGCTTGGTGCTTTCATTAAATTCGAATCATTTTATTACCATACATTTGTTAATCCCTTTGTTTAATAATACTGGCCGCGGAACGACCGGTTCATTCCAATTTTCGATTTTGCTCTACATGTACTGCACAGTGCACAGCCAGTGAGCATAACACGGTGAACTCGCGGGCAACTGTTTTTAATGAACACGATAAAGAGTATTAAATCTCTTTCGTATTCGCCGTTCTGACAAAATTTCATATAAATAACTGCAACAGTTTTCGTCAGATGCACGGGTGTAAAAAAATGCAAAAAAAGCATAGAATATCATCGACATTGTTTGTTCTCAGCGAAGTGAATTATAATCGAGTGGACGGTAAAAGCATACAATTTTTTACTAACGAACCCTCGCGATGTTTAGAAGCAGAAAAAGTTGGTGCCTTCCCTTGCACGCCACGTCAACGTGTAACAAGAAAACCATTCCCTCAGCCCGTACAAGCAAAGTAATTTGAATATAAAAGGGTTAAGTGTCCCATTGAACGTGCAGCGAATAACAAGTCCACTCACCGAGACTCGAATATTTTCCCGAAAGAAGATTACTCTTTGAAATAACAGAACGGTAGTTCTCGTTTACTTGACGCGAACGCCGACGAAATAAAAACAACATAGTGACGGCGAAAGATTTGGCCGATCGTGACGCAATCGTTCCTTTATTTTTCAAACTATGTACACACTGTACCGTGAAACTTTCTCAATAAAATTCGCCGAGAATCCTTCGCGTTGTTCCATCGAATAACAAGAATGTTCGAGAGGTTAAAGGCGTTTTTAAAAAATTTATAAGGACAATCCACCGAAAGTGAAAAAGAGGAGGAGGAGAAAAGGAGAACGAAGTGAAACGTTGGAATTTACGAAGATAAGCTGCCGCGGCTGAACATCGCGCGGCGTTAGAAGCAGGAACAATGGATATTGTCAGCGGTGATCCAATTTTGATACTCTTCCAAGGTTAAGCTTCGGGACCGCGATGAAATCGCTTCCCTTTTCCCGGCCGATATCCAGTTCGATGACAATTTAATAAATCCTTTATGCGGCGTTACGAGCGGCCAGCCACCGGGAGAAAGTCACGGAGCGTAATCGAATCAGAATTTTATGACTCATCGCCCGTTCGATTGTGTTATTCCGTGGAACGTTAAGTAATAAACAGAGAGACGAGTATCGTTTGTTGCATCGGTCGATTGTTAGATAACAAACGCGGTGATGTGGAAGCGGAGTTTCTACATAGAGAGTTGCCTAATGCGTATACGGATCAGCTAAATCGTACCTCGTCAATTATTCTTGTTGCCGAATGTGAAACGGGATTTAGTGGCATGGTACGTGAAATGAATGGGTATTGAGAAATATAGCTGAAAAATTCATGGATTTTATCTTGTTTCGGGCGTGATATAAATATTTCTAGAAATCAATCGTGATTAATGGTATTCCCGCTAGCGTGGCTCGCGGTAACTTAATAACGCGTTTTTAGTTGCACTTGTGCATTTTTTTTTATACAAGAAAGTCTATTGTGCTTAAAGCAGCGGTTCTCAACCTTTTTTTCCCCGCGTACCAGAAAACTAATTTATGATCAAGTCACGTACCACTTTGCATAGTTTTGACCAGCAAGTGTTCCACAAGTACAGGGTGGTGCAAAAGTCGCGAAAGGATGTAAAATAATAATAATTTAAAAAATATATGGTTTAACATTTATTTCTTTCCAAAATAATAAAATATAATTCATGGAGATTTTTTTAAGTTATGTACGAAAAATTATATTGCATATGTGTTTGCCATTTTGAGCCTCACAAAGTTGGGCTCTTTTAAGAACATTTTCCATGACTTTTGTTACCATAACTGGTTTAACTCCGGCATTTCGAACCGAATGTTCTTCTTCAGCTGCTAAATGATCTTTGGTTTTGTTGGCGTACACTTAACAAACCAAAGACCATTCAGGAGCTGAAGGAGAACATTCGGTTCGAAATACAGGAGTTAATGTCAGCTACGCTAATGAAGGTTATGGAAAATGTTCTTAAAAGAGCCCAACTTTGTGAGGCTCAGAATGGCAAACACATATGCAATATAATTTTTCGTACATAACTTAAAAAAATCTCCATGAATTATATTTTATTATTTTGAAAAGAAATAAATTTTAAACCATATATTTTTAAAATTATTATTATTTTACATCCTTTCGCGACTTTCGCACCACCCTGTCTAAAGCAGTATCTCTCAGGTTTTGAACTATGGGTAGAAAATATGTAGAAGTAAAAAGGATTTAGATGTAATTCATTTTTATTTAAATATGTTAAAAGACACTGTTGAGTAAAAACTTTATAGTTAATGGACAGACTTTTTGTATATTCTTCTAATTCTTTTGCAAAGCTGTATAATTTTGATATAATTTCAAGTACCACCTGAGAATATTCTAGGTACCATCTGTGTTACGCGTACCACAGGCTGAGAACCGCTGACTTAGAGCACTATTCTGTATTTGTTTTTGATAAAATATACATGGATGAATTATTTCTTTTTTTAATGCACAAGGTCTTTCAATAACAAGGAAATTGTCAAACAATTTTTTATTTGTTTATTATGGATTAAAGTTGAACTTACGAGAGTTGTCTGTAAAAAATAATTTTTATATATGTCCAGAAATCTTCCTATTTCCTACAGATAATCAAACTTTTATCAAAATTGATAATCCTAATCACTCTTTGAAATTACTCGAACGGAGAAATTACAATAAATTTTTTTGTTTAGGTATTCGAGGTTTATTTTTTTAATAATAAAATTGTACTTTTCTCTATTATTAAATTTTTAGAACATTCCCTCTTAATGAAAGATCGTTCGGTTTGTATACTTAAATGCTTTAATTATATTTTGTACACTTTAGTTAAGAAAAATTATTTGAATCTGTTTCTACATTAGTACTACATACATTTGACGAATGTTTCAAATTACAAGAAATACAATTCATAAAATCCTTGAAAATCGTAAAACTTTTCAATATTTCAAAAGTTTTAACAATTTAAAGTCTTGAATACCTTGAAAATTCTAAATGTCTTGGCAAACCTTAAAGTTTATGCAGTCTCAAATGTCTTAAAACTTTTGAAAGTTTTAAAAGTTCTTTTTAAAAGTTTTCGTAAAACATTGATTATATAGAGATTTCATCTTCCACAGACAATTTGGATCATTAATGACAGAAACGTAATTTTAAAAATCCTTCTCTTTTTTACTTCCCCCAAAAATATTATAAAACTTTGATTCAATAAACGACAAATATTTCAAAATTTCCTGAAATTTTTCGTAAGCTTAAGACAGTAAAAGATTAAGCTTGAATTCAGTTCGTCCACAAAACATGAAAAAATATGTTTGTCCACGGACAGTTAATTTAGATTTCAAATCAAGATACCTTTCCACATTTTTCCTTTCTCAGTAATGTTTGAAGACCTTCAGGAATTTCTGACTCGGAATAATTATCGAAGTGATTCGAATGTTTCAGTGATTAAATTGCTAGATAATTCGCAAGAGAGAGTACTGAATCGCTCGTCAGTCCGCATAATGCATTAATGTATTCTTGACAAAAGGTTAAACGTGCATTAACGAACGTCTTATGCATAAACTTGCAGTGCTTAAATCGACTTGCGTCTAAATCGAAACTCGAACCTAAACCAGCAAAACAACATGATATTGAATGCTCTTAAAATGTATCAACGGAACTTCACGTCTGCTTTACATCATTCCCAATGTAATAATTAGCAGATATTCCTTTATCTTTTCGGTTCGATCTTTTCCGTCCGAAGGATTCCACGAATGTCTGCGACGAGAGAAGAAAGAGGATTTCAAGTTCTTTAGCCCGAGGTCTCTCTTTTTGCTCCTCCCCGGCCAAAGTTGGGGTTGAATCGCGGAAGTGTTTTATTAAGGCAGATTTATTATTATTCGAGAACACGACCTTATTTCCAGAATGAATTCTATCTGTTCCCCGAGAGTTCGCTGGAAATTTTTACGCGGCAAGGAGTTAGGTTTCTCGACTTATCAAGTTTATGCAAAGTTGCCCCGACCCGTTTCAAGGAACAGAAGAGACTCGCGAAGAAACCGAAGAGTGCGCGCGCGCGAAGGAGAAGGAACACTTCGATTTTTATATTTCAGTAGAAGTTTGCGAGAATTTAATTGCATGTCGTACGTTGCCTCGTAACCAATTCACGCTGAGAAATTTTCCAGTTTGAAGATGAAGACAATTCTTAAACGAAAAATTCATGAGTAAAGAAACAAAACCGATTTATCGGAAAAGAAAAGTTAGTACGTTTCAATTCCCGTCTAAAATGCGAGGATTACGTGAAAATCTCACCTACCGACGGTTATGATCGTGAAGTCTCTTCCACGGACGTCTTAAAATAGCAAGGTTCAACATACCTGAAACAGAAAACAAAGAGAAACGGTCAGTAAGATTCCGAGATTCAGCATTAACAAGTAAAAGTTCACGTTGGTATTCCTGGGCATACATCGCCTTTAACCCTTTCCAATTCTATGTCACATATATAATGATATCTATTAGGCTAATCGTAACTGGTACTTATATACACGATGACAAATTTTTCGATATACTATCTTATTATGGCATTTGGGTATTCACAGGGGATCAATAATCGAAGTGCACATAGCATATGCTTACTTCTACTACTTACTTACTAAAGTGGTGTAAGTCATATACATACATATGTATAGTGCGTTTCTAAATATTTAGGCCTTCATGTTTGAGTGTATTAAAAAATATTTTTCCATTATGGAACCAAATTTTTCGTAAAATATGTGAGTTTCTAACATTAAACTTATATACCGTATTCTATGTATAATTTTATAAGGAACTTGTTCGGAAATGTGTTTTTCCATTTGTTTAAATGACTTACACCATTTTCGAAGTGAATATAATACCATAGTTAGTAATTTAAGATAACAAAAACAAATTTTATTAAAAGAAAAAGTTAAACAGAAACAAATTTATTTGTTTATATTATGTAGGGTGATTCACGCAACTGTTACAGACCGTATCATTTTTTTTTTTTTATTGAAATAAAATAGAATTAAAAGAAAAAGATAAATGTACTGCAAATTTTGTATTTTATATATTTAGATGTGTGTTATATATTTATATATGTGTTTTATATATGTTCCTGAAGATTTTGTTACATGACATGGTAAAATTTTGAATTAAGTTTTTGAAAGATAGTTCATAAAGGAACATTTATTCGGTTTATTTATTTTAATTTTCTAAGAACCAACTGATTTTATTATTAAATAGAAAACTGATCATAGACCGATTTTTTAAAATGTTAAACATAGTTAAGGTTGCAAATGACAAAATCGTGACAATAGAACTTATTTCTTTAGCGAAAAATGCAAAGTATACCTATGTATAAGTCGTCCAAGTAATTGTTTCAAAGATTTTCATACGGACAGTAATGAAAAATAATTTTCTTTCATAATTCAATATTTAATATTATAATTGTGAAAATAATACGGACAAAAAAATAAGAAGAAAAGGTAGACCATTCACTGTTTTTGGCTACTATAGTGATCATTTATTTTCAGCTAACCATAAGTAATCACACTTTTTCTAAACGAGTTCTATCATGTTTTCGACACGGGATACATACTTTTTTTTTAACACAAACTATTTTCTTGCAATGCAGAAGCACAATTTACAGTCAATGGGTTAATAAAGTTTACAAAAAGAAACTGAATTCTTCTCGAATTTTTTTTCAAATTTTCAAAGATATCGGATGAGAACCTCTACATTGGACATTCAGCGACTCCTGAGAGGCAAGTCCCGAAAGGCACCAGAAAGAAAAAGTGTTTCCATCGATAAAAGGACTCGAATTTCTCTGTAATGGGCTCTTCCATCCCCGCTCCTCCGTTAATTCTTGTTTGGTTACGTTAAAAGGGCGAGCGAATATATTTTATTGCGGAGGTGGCGTCCGCGATAAAAACGCTCCTGCAGGCTATCGATCTTCAAGGCGAGCGCTCAAGCTGCTTCATTACAAAGTCCGGATTTAATTTGCGGAATATCGCCCCCTTTGAAAGTTTTAATATTAAATAGTCCCCGACTATTTTCTTCCGTTTGCGAGACGCGAAAGCCCTGAACGATCGATTGGACGAAGGGTTTAATAACTCTACCCCCCCGCGTCCCTCTCCCCACCATCCGCGGTTTTATTTTTAGCGCGGCGAGATAGCAGTTTGCAAGACGACGGGCGAATGTTGTGAAACATCGGCAATGAGCGACGCGGAGATCCACCGGTTGGATCAGAAGTGAATGAACGTTCCCACTTCGAGAGTAGTATTACTGTTAAGAATGCTTTGACCACTTTCACGGTTGTACTGTCCGGGAGCTTGTTAAAGAATTCGTGGCGATAAAAACGCCGAATTCATGATTGGAACATGGAATTTTTTTCTGCCCGTAAGACAACAATGCTGCTATGTATACAGAAAATCACGGGAAAAATTCTTGGTATTTTTTAAGAATTCTTTCTATACTGTTTCTTAAGAGGGAATTTCTTCATTATTGGTTTGAAATATCGGTCTTTTAGTATTTTTTAAATAAACAAAACTGTAAACTTAATCAGTGCCAAACATTGTCTATGTTTTTAATACACTTTTATGAAGTAACACAATTTTTTCAGTTGAATTCACTCGAAAATACAGTTAGAATCAACCGCGGACATATCTGCCCTTTTGTTCATATAAAATAAAAAATTTCAATGTGGTTTTACTGTTCAAATCCGAATATTCGATTTTACTCAGGAAATTACTTCAACTTTTGTTAATTAAAAAAAAACATACAACCCATCGCCTTGCCTGTAGGCCGAACGATAACTATGTATATGTGTCTAAAATAAAACCGCATTGAAATTTTTGATTTTATATGAACAAAAGGGCAGAAATCACGTCAACCGCAATTTCGCGATGCGTGTAGTTCGCAGTTGATTCGAATTGTATTTTCGAGTGAATTTGACCTAAAAAAAATTGTGTTATTTCATAAAAGTGTATTAAAAACGTATATAAAGTTTCAGATTGATTAAGTTTACAGTTTTGTTTATTAATCTATGAGAATTTCTCCATTCTTTGAGAATTATAGTATAATAATATAGAATTGTGGATATTTTTTAGAATCAGTCATAGTTTTGTATTATTTTATTTTGTTTTAT
This sequence comes from Perdita meconis, assembly GCA_030770465.2. NCBI lineage: Eukaryota > Metazoa > Arthropoda > Insecta > Hymenoptera > Andrenidae > Perdita > Perdita meconis. The sequence continues at coordinate 1,110,899 of JASKOS020000015.1, read as the reverse complement.
TTATTCTATGTTAATACTTGAATATAAAAGTAGTAATAATAGTTTATGTTTATATGTATGTACATATGTTTCTATTATGTACCTCGATCTTCGTTAGACAAAATTATACAGGGTGTAACAAAAATGTTGCAGTTCCTTGAAAAGGGTGATTCCTGAGGTGATTTCAAACAACTTTTTCCTTAACGAAAATATTAGGTGAGGCTTTGTTAACGAGTTATTAACGAAAAACACCGACCAATAGAAGCACGAATACAGTGGATGTATTTCAGCGCGGGCTCCAGCTGTGAGTAGTATTGGCCCACCATCGTCCGCGCCATCATTATTCCGCTGTACTCGCTATCCGATTGGTCGGTTTTTCGTTAATAACTCATTAACAAAGCCCCACCTAACATTTTTGCTAAGGAAAAAGTTTGTCACAATCATTTCAGGAATTACCCCTTTCAAGGAACTGCAACATTTTTGTTACACCCTGTATAGAATATAGACGCTTTTGAGTTACTTTGGAAATTCAAAATTATTTAAGGAATATTTATTCCCAAATTAATTCCGAAATATTAGAAAAATTGATCATCAATAGACTGCGGATTTTTATGCAAACTACAATTTTTACAAGCATGAATAAAGAATTGGAACTTGAATAATAGTGTTTGTAATCTTCTAAATATTTTAATTTAAATGATATTTTTAATATTTTGTAAATTTTGGCATATCTTTACAGTCTAAATTTAGTCAAATATTTAATATGTAACTTTGCTTTGTATCACAGTGCAGGTCATTCTAAATTGGATGTCTGGTAACTTATGGACGGGAATGTATGTCAAATAATAAACTCTAAAGTAAATAAAAGAATAAATTCTGTAGATATTTCGCATGTCAGCATGTCCCACCTAACTTTGCAAATACAAAGAGCTGGGACGCACATTATAATAATAAATAGCGTGATTAGAGTGTTTATTTTATTTCTGCAACATTTTCCGTCAGTTTCCACTTGAATCATTTACTTGCGAAATTTTTGGCACGAGTTTACAGCGAGACACACGACTGAATCCATTTTGATCTCACCTTTTGAATGGTAAACACAAAATAGGCTATTCCTATTAAAAGATTGTTTCTATTAGTAAAACCTCAAACGATATGCCAGTGAAATGACCTGCATTCTTGTAACCTAATTTCCCCCTTGTAATATGTATAATAATTTTCCTTCGTAGTACTTTTTTATATTGTATAAAATAAGAAAATAATTTAGGGTAATAGAGTTAAATAGAACACCATAAGTAGTCTGCGGATGTTTATACATTTATGGCAATTTTTAATGTGAGTAAAAATATAGTAGCAAAAGTATATGAAATATTAAAAATAAAATACATTTTATGGTATTTAGAATAGAAGAAAATATGAATTTGTATAAACATCCGCAGTCTAACCAAAACTATTATAAATAAGTACTATATCCAATTGTAAGAGTCTGAGTTATGCTAGACTGTGAATGTTTATGCAAGTTTTTACAGACACAGAAAAACCTAAATATTATAAAACGTATTTTATTTGTAATATTATATATACTTTTGCATTTATGCTCATTTTCATTTATTTTTGCATAATTGAAATAACCATAAATGCATAAATATCCACAAACTATACATAACTACTAAAATACATAAACTATTACACATATTGAAGGATAATTGCATAAATAACAAATTAATCAATTTCAAGCATTACGAAACACTATAAAATAATAAAATGAAATATTAAAATATAATAGAACATAATAAAATATTGAAATATAATATCAAGATATTGAAAATGTAAAGTATAATTGATAGTTGGAAGGTATTTATTTAATGTATTCTGAGTAAGCGTAATAACCGGAAATGAAGAAAGCTTCCAAGTTCACGTTCAAGAGGATAAGGTAAGTCAAACTATATAGATGCTGCTGATAACACTTTAATTGAATCCAATACTGGGGTAAGTTTTGATACTCATCTTACTTCAACACTGATTATGTAAACGAAATACTAATTTGAAATCATTCACGACGTTATTATAAGTAACTATTCCATGGTAATACCAAATTTACGTAACAAAAAACTATTCCCCTGGCAATATTAATTATGAACGATACATATGTACCAACAGAAAACTTTTGGAGCGAAAAATGCAAACTGGAATTCAACTATTGGAAAAGTTATATTACACACAAAACGAAGTTAGATGGAGCCGCTAGACAGAATGAATGTTTGAGAAGCCCTGCTTTAGCTTGATTAAAAGTATACCTCTCTCGGGTGATCGTATTTATTTTAAATCTTCTCTTCAGGTCAGAATTCAGCGAGCCACCACTCTGGACTGTAACGCCGCAATACCGAAAATTCGTAAATACTAAAGAGTCGGATACGTAGCAGTTGCGTCCGCAGTCAGCAGTAGCGAAAGTGTTAACGAGCTCGTTGAAGTTTTCAGCGAACGCTTCGATCATCAGTTATTTTCGCAGTCTTCTGTCCTCTGCTGCCCTGTTGAACTATTTATAAGAGGATCCTGAATTTTTGTCGGGTCACAGTCGTTTGTTTTCGATAAATATTATGAACGTCTAGCCTACTAACGTATGACAGGATTACAATATTCGACAGAAGCGAGATTATGCAGGGGGGTTGGCGCAGAGTTGACGCGCGTACGTTCTCCAATCTCTAATCGACCGATTTTGCTCCGAGCGGGATAGAGGAAATACAGCGATTTCAATAAAGCACGATGAGTCGACGAAGAAATAAAGGCGTGCGAACGTAAATCTTCTTCGAAGAATCTAATCTCACGTTGCAGTTAGCCGGATTAACCTTTGATCTCATTCGCAACAAAATACTCTTGACACGTTTCGAACGATCTTCTGGTATCGATCGGTCTAGTCATATGTATCTCTTGTCAAATCACGTCAGACTCTCGACATCCCCTTTTCTAATTTTCTTCTCGAGAACGGTGGACGGTCGAAAATTGTAGACGATTCTTGGGCTTTGTATTTGCTCGTGAAAGGATAAAATTACTTATGATTAATATAACAGACTTATGTTTATGCACGATAAATATGCAAAAAACATATGACATTTATGCACAATATATATACAATTATTATAGTTCGAATTATAATAAATTTAAAATCGACAAACCTGAATGAAGTGACTTGAGAGAAGATGAATATGAATGAAGTATGCAAGGAGAAGATTGATTTAAAAAAAAATATATAAAAAGCGTGTAGAAAAGGCAAGAAGAGAAATAGAAAGTCATTTGAAGCGAGTGAAAACCTTAATTATTGTTACTATCAAATTAATATCTAATTTACATTCGTTCAATAAACATAATTTACTTTGTTTGTCTTGAATTCTTATATAAATTACAAATATTTTTTCTAAATTCGACGGTGTTAATTGATGACGTTGCCTGTAAAAATTAATTTGTACGCGGAAATGATCGTTCCACATCAAAGGATGTAATTAGTGCGTAGTTAAGTTTACTTCAACAGTATTCTGCAATATTGATCGGTTCTTCTGCGAATATGTTGCTTAAAATATTTAAAACTTTTATTAATTCGGTTAATCTCGTAGTTTTTCTAGGGTAGTAGTTATTTTTTTTTACTTTTTCATCACGATCTCCAGAAATGTTTAAATGATTAACCCGACTACGGTCTTCGGGTCTTTTTTCACTCATTAGAATATTGTTTCGTGTTAAGGAAAAATGTGAGAAATTTAGTGTTAATATTTAAGTTTCTTATTGCTTAACACTATATGTATAAAAAATTAATTATCTGCATTCTTTAAATTAGGATAATAATAAAATTTGTTTCATTTTGGATTTTCGAAATAAACGTAACAGTGTTAAGACAGTTCATATCGCATTTTTGGAATTTTTAAAAATATATTCTAAAATACTTTATAAACACTAAAAACACTTCGATGTACTTAATTATACATAATTCTCGATATTATTAAAGAAATCGTACTAAACTCTATGAATTCGAAATGTAATCTATACAGTACACCTAATGTCAACGAATAACTCAAGGCTTTCAAAATACGACTCATGAATTTGTTCAAGAAGAATATACTAAATTTGTTTAAACTCTAGAAAATATATTTGTCTTTGCACAATAAAATCGTAGAAACTGAGCAACAATTAAACATGGAAACTGAAAACGATTCAAATTGAGAGAAAACATTAGTACTGTGAATACGTTTTTAACCATAAATATGCAAAGCATATGCGTTATACAAAAATGCAAAATAAAAAAAGTATTTTTAGAATCTTCCGTTCATAACAAAAAATTCTGTCTCGATCTCATTCATTTATCTGTTTCCTATAAAAATATGCATTTGCATAAACACTTGGAATCTATTTATGAATATAATAGAGAATAAACGAAACATTTAATTTTTAAAAAAGTTAAACAAATATTTTAATTTTAAGAAGAATATAAAAAACTACTAGTTATAGTACAATATTTGATTACATTTTTTCCTTGATATTATATTCAAATGTTACTATAACGTTTCATGAAGTAATAATAAACGTTGTTATAAATTAATTTAAAGGTATAAGTCAAGTTTTCGAAAGCAACGAGGTATTGTTAATAAAAGCAAGTATACTTGAAAATTTATAAGTGCTATTCATTATACGGAATTGTTAATGCAGTTAATGTTGCGTGAAAGTTAATAAATGTTAAAGTTGAATTACTGTTACAAGCAGTTTTAAGGATTATAACGATTATAACCACCAAAGCGGTGGTTACCGGTAACCACTATGGTTTTTAATATATTTAAGGGGTTTGCTTAGAGACGTTTTAACATGTTTCAGGTCTGCTTAGAGAACTGGAAAAAGCACAGACGAGCGAAGGGATTTTTTGTTACAAAATACAGATTAGAATTGAATACAGTTTCTCTCTACTAAAACATATATTCATTATTTACTTAGCTATGTGTATCAAATATATTAATTATGTCTCTTTATATTTATTTCAAAACACATAAATACGCAAATAAAATATTGCAAAATATAAGAGGTAGTTATGTGTTTTTTAGTTGGTGCATTTGCAGGCTAAAAATTCAACAAGGTTTAAAAATAAATTAAAAGTGAAAATCCTTCATGCCCTCTGATTTTTAATATAAAATTTTTCGTCAAACGATGGCCACTAAAGATTAAAATTAAAAAATGACATCGAGGTTTCCAGTTTTAATTAATTTTTGGAATTTGTCCCACTTTTCGTTTTCACATACAACGTTTGGTTTGCCAAAAATAAGAGGAGAAATATAAAAAAATACAAAAGACAAACGCGTGAAAAAGCGAATTGCATATATTGAATGTATGCAATGAATTTATCAAATATTTATAAATGTTGCTTGTTGTTCGTGATTTATAAATGTATATTATAGATAAATCATTCAAAATTTGGTTAAGTTTAAAAGAACATTTACTGGCCTTGTTGAACAGGATTGTACTGAAACAAAATATTTAAATTCATGTCGCTTATCTTTGTTGTACATTGTCCTAGCAAAAAATATCGTAAAAACATAAACTGTATTTTTAAAGAAGCAATAAAATATGTTTCTGTATATTCCCAAGCGATGTTTTCAGTGTTTTCAGTCAATTAAACCTGCGACTACGTAATGTTAATATTTCGTGAAGCTATGACGTTCCATTAAATTGTATCGATTTTTTTACTTGAACATGCATAAATATTCATACACAAAAATTCCAAATTATTATTATTATGATATAACTTTTGGTAGGAAAGGTTTACTTTAGAAGAGCTGCAATATTCTTTATAATCTTTTTCTCATTCTGCTTCCCTCTTAATTTTTTGCTTGCAAAAGTGTACTACATGGTATCCTTTTTACCGTCCACAATTAAAAACCTATAATGAACTCTGACCTCGGATGAACTCTCCAGAGGATAGAAGGATTATATCTGACCTCATGTATTTATATAAAATATGAAACAAGTATGTGCGGTATGCCCATATATTCCTGAGTTTAATAACTTTGGTGTATGCAGAAGGATATTTAGTTATAGTAATAGATATAACTTAACATTTCTTTTTAACTGTCAGCACATTCATTTAGTAGATTACTCTGTGAATAAACAATTTTATTATATATATAATATGAAAAATAGAGTTAATTAATAATAGAGAAAAAGTTGTAGAATCCTATAAGCTATATATAAAATATTAAGAAATTAATTGGTTTGAGTGAGAAATTAACTTCTAATTTTTAAATGACTGCTACGATTTTTTATTATAGAAAGTTTTTTTTATTACATACGAAGTATTATTTTTAATTAATCAATTAATTGATTATTCAGCTTCATAACTTTATTATATTTTATCTTACACACATATACTAATGATAAGTATCGTTTGATTTAAAGAATATTCTCAAAATCTTTTTCCCCACTTTTAAATAAAAATCCTACATTTTTTAAAAATACTGACTCAAAATACAATTTTAAAAACCTATAAGAAACGCGATTTCCTGTAATCGTATTAAAGACTGATAGTTTGAAATAATCTAGCAGTATTTCTCGATAAACGTAATAACCGAACATCGATAAAATAAGAAAACAAGAAATGAATCGCATAAGTGAATTTTAATCGACTCAAACGGATGCTGGCATCGATATCGACAATCAGAAACAAGAATAAAGTTTCAGAAGATAAGGAACACCAGCCATACAGATGATCTGAAACACGGTTCTTTCAACAACAAAACAGTGTACACATACTTTTAATTATTTTTTTCTCCCCGAAGAGGTTGGGGAGGGGAGATATTAAACGGATTATCGATTTGACCCGACCGTCCTTTAACCTCGTTGCAAGGTGCAGCGCGGGTCATTCGAACATATATTCGGGGTTCGTAATAGAAATTGACCATCGATTCGGCATTTGGCTCGTCGGCATTGCTCTCAGCAACGCGCAATCAATGCAACGATAAACTGAGTGGCTCGAAACGGGACAGGATGATAAGCCATCTCTATTTTCGCAAATTGAGATTTCACGGTTCTGGTTATAACGCGGAACGCGAAGAAAAAAAAAAACGAGCGTAAAGTTTCGCTGTAACTGTTGGAAAATACAGAACGCTTGAATTAAACAAAACATTCGATACACGCAAAATTAAATGAAATATTAAACGCCGCATTATTCTATATATACCGTATATTATTTAAATATTCCATTATTTCATGTCAAGCATGGTATTCGTATTATTAATATTGATATTTTGCAAGCTGGGCTCCCAGCTTGCAGATTCAACCGGTCCATGAAAATTTGATGTCGCCGGAGCGCGAGCAGGTTGACAACCACTGGGTTGGATTACAAGGCTCTTCTACAATATAAGGTTGAATAATGAAGCATTATCGTGCACGCTGGATCCATTTGCAAAATCCATTCGTTTGCTAAATATTCATTCGCGTCCGAAAATAAAAACTTTCACATTTTACGAGTCGATAAATTATACCGTGCCGCCGCGGAATAATGGAACATTATAACTAAAAGGTTTCCTTGTATTTTCATCCGATTTCGTGATTTACTGAATTCACTCGCGCAAAGTTTCAAAGCTCCAAAACTTCGATATTAAATTGACATATCTATACAATCTTAAATAAAACCGCGAGAACTTATTTATACATCTAATACTCGAATTTTATAGTACTGTACGATGGTAATTTTTTTATCTTTATGATTGAAAGAGTTCAACACCACCACACAGTGGGCCAAACTGTTACGAAATCTCTTGATTTTTATTGCGAATCGTAGGAAAAGGTTCAAAGAAATCAAAAACACGCTAAAATAGTACATTGTGTATCAAGGGCGGAAAGTAAGTCCTACCTGAGCCGTGAAGTACGTTATTATCTGCACGTAAGGAGGGTGCAAAGTTGGTTACTTTTCCGCCCCAGGGTGTTACTTTTCGCCCTGGGATGTTACTTTTTCGCCCTAGTATGGCAATAGGCAACTTTGCGCCCGATCTACTGGCATATAATGATGCACTTTCGGTGCAGGCAGAACAAAAAATTCCTTCCAGCAAATTGTATCCGACACACGTACACAAACATCTAAAAATGGCGTCTCTTTATTAAGATGTCCTCTGCTTTCGAAAATATTACGACGAAAGTCACCTGGCGCTGTGTTGACCCAGTACAGATGGGTCAAAAATTTTCTCTGACAATTCATAGAATTGTTTTATATCCTAAAGAACTGAATAGTTAATATTTAGACTACGGCTGTTTATGCAAATTCATATTTTCAAGGTCACAAAAAAAAAATAACTTAAATAAAAGTGTCTTTTTCTTTCTAAATATTATAAAATGTATTCTATTTTCGACATTTCATGTAGTTTTGTATGTACTCACATTTTTATACATTTTAGCACATTCAAAATCGTCATAAATGCATAAACATCCGCAGTCTATTAATAAAGCTTCTTCTTGTGATGAAAACCAGTCAGAAATATTGATCTTTAGTCATAAACTTGTTTGTTTGAGTGTACTTGAAATGCAACTGCTAGAAATGAAATAATCACGAAGCCATTGAATCCGAAATTCTTGTAGCAATTTTGCTAAGTGTTTGATCTTTTTGTAAGCAAGATTTCGAAAACTTTGTAGTGACATTTTTTAATATTGTGTTTTCTCAGAAGAATACATGTGAAATTGAAAGTTAAATAAAATTACCAAATAAATTTTTCTCAAATTTTTCGTGGGATTTTACTATTGCACAAAGATTCATTCCTCCAATTTTCAAAGATTTTCGTTTCCTTTTAACGTTACTGAAGTTCATCCTTAAAAGATTTGGTTTCGTATAATAGGAAACTGTGAAAAAGGTATTGCAATATTACGATCGAGATTACACGTTTTGCTGATGCAATTAGTGGGCATGAAACAATAACGCTCGAACACGATAATGAAACGGGGAATACCAGATGAACGCAGAAGAGGAGAGAGAATAGAAGCGAGGTAGGGAGGAGAGAGAAAGAGATGAAAGGGAGGACAGAGGAGAGAAAGAGGAAAGGTGGAGGATTAGTAACGTCAATAATAAAAGCAGTCGTGCAACGGGGCCAAGAAGGAAAGGCCGAGATCGTAGGACAAACTAATCGAGTGACTTTTGCACGGCACTGTACCCGAGTGGTAGCTATCATACACACGATTCCATCATATACAATTCGCGTCTGAACCTCGGCCACGACCAACGGCGCATTATAAATAACTTTCAGTATCGTGATGTGTATCCACTCGAAAAGCTGCACACACAACCTGTACACTCGAAGAAATTATGAATTCCCTATTTACATGCCGTTAATGTAACCCGATTAAAAAGAAATAGGGAAAAAAGGCACGATAACCCTCTCCCGCACGTAATTTCTGCATTCAGCTTGATTTAAGTGGATGCACGAAGCGTTTCGAATTATGTAACAAGCAAAATGTAAATGTACACGCGTAATTAAATATAGATTATTTGAAGGAAAGTACGAATTAAATCTTAACATGTAGACTGAATACAAAAATAAAATGAATATAAAGATACAATGATTGTGAATAAAAATGTAATATCAATTAAATTGTTATGGGTAATGAATCGAATGAGAAAGGAAATATGAATATAAATAAAAATGGCTGGATGTTTCGAACGTAAATAATAGTAAATATTAAATGATAATATGTAACATAAATGTAGATACAAATATAAATAAAAACAAAATGTACATTGAATCATAACAAATGCCACTGAGAAATAGAGAGAAATGGAAATTTTGAAACAACAAATTCACCAAATTTTGAACTATCTGTATATTTTTTTAAATGAAAATCATTTATTTTCAGTGATTTTTGATAAATTTTGAGGCGTAGTCGAGTGCCTAGAACAATTCGATCATAGAGATATCTGATCGCTGGAGATCGCCGCGAATTTAAATGTTTGCGAGATTATCTTTAGATCGATCTGAAACTCGTTATCGATCGCACAGTGTACACACGCGCTGATAAGAACGTATAACCATTATTTATTGTGTAAACACGCTACGCGTTTCATTTAATAAATTTCCACAGTTTTATTTATTTATTACTCACATACACACCACCCATAATACAAGGCATTCATTTTCATGCGTTGTACAATTTTTCAGCCATTCGTGATAATGCAATAAGATGCAATGCAGAAAGGAAAATTTATTTGTATTAAATGTGCAATATACAGGGTGGGGCAATAACTATTAGCACCTCAGATATCTCGGAAACTATAACTTTCACAGAAATATTTGCTGAAATAAAATTGCACAGTACGAAGGGGGCCATCCGGTGGCGATAATAGTTTTTTTGCAGGTGGAGGTACTTCGGACATTTGAAGGTCACCTCCATTTTTTTTAAATGGATCGGTATGTTTTTGCTTCCGTATCATGATAGAGGATCTTAAAACGAGTTCAACGACCTATTACATAAGGTCATTGAAGGTCATAGAAAGTAGAGAAAGGCGATAATACTTACGGTTTTGGTAGTAAATGAATCGCCTTTCTCTACTTTCTACGACCTTCAATGACCTTATGTAATAGGTCGTTGAACTCGTTTTAAGATCCTCTATCATGATACGGAAGCAAAAACATACCGATCCATTTAAAAAAAATGGAGGTGACCTTTAAATGTCCGAAGTAGCTCCACCTGCAAAAAAACTATTATCGCCACCGGATGGCCCCCTTCGTACTGTGCAATTTTATTTCAGCAAATATTTCTGTGAAACTTATAGTTTCCGAGATATCTGAAGTGCTAATAGTTATTGCCCCACCCTGTATAAAAAATAATATCACTTCGAGTTTTTTCATTAATTAATGAATTTAAAATTATGCAGGGTGTCACACCTCATTTAGACACCTTCATTCTTTTCTCTATTATTGCTCATAGCAAAAAATGTTTCATATGCTAATTGGGTGATATCTTGGGGGCAGGGGGCACATTTTGTTATTAGTTCTTTAATAAGTGGATACGTTAAGGTCAACACGGTTTTTTTTTAAATCGAATGATGTATTTTTTAATATATTAGTCGACGCAATTCGAAATTCGTTATAAAAAAGTATTAAGCTATTTACGTTGGAAAGTACGTCATTTAAGAGATATTTTCATTTAAATAATTAAGCCGTTAGAAGGTACAAAATAACGACTATTTATATCACAATATTTGTGCAATCGAAAGATTAATAATTATGCTATATTGTTGTATGCATGAAATGATATCGTGCTATATTTAGCGATAATACGTTATTTCTTAAATCTACCCAGAATAAACTTTATTCAAATGGCCTGATAAGAAAAATTCAAGGAGATATAATGGCGTATTAGAATTATTTAAACTGAAATATCTTTCAAACTAGTAACTTTTCGATATAAATAGGTTCATACTTTTTTCATAGTGAATTCTGAACTGCATCAACTGATATATTAAAAAATACATTATTCAATTTAAAAAAAAAACAGTGTTGACCTCCACGTATCTATTTATTAAAGAACTAATGAAGATAAAATGTGCCCCCCAAAATATCATTCAATTATCATGTGAAACACTCTTTGCCACGAGCAATAATACAGAAAAAAATTAAGATGTTAAAATCGAATGAGACACCTTGTAAATTTCTATTAAAAAAAAAATTTAAGGTGATATTGGATTTCATTATAAAAATTAATATATTTAGAATAGATGATTCTCGGTTAAAAAAATAGTTTTTTATTTTGTTGTCACGTTACAGTGAACAGTAAGTACATATGCAGATAACAGTAATACATTTTGACGTTGATTAAAGAAGATAACAGAAACAGTCCACAATTAATTATATTCATTATGCCACAGTGCTACATGTAATGTACTATTAAAGCTCCGATAACCCTTAACCCGAGCTATCAATAATGTGTTACAACCAAGTATTGTGACTAACCAGAATCATAAGTATTAAGCATACATTTATGCGCGAATATGAGTACGCGTCACGCAGTGCACAGCTCGGCAACACGCGTGCCCGCGCGCGCAAAACAGCAATGCCTCTCGAGGAAATTATACGACTGCATTACAGTGAATCGAATCGCTCTCGTAATTTCAAATGATAATAATGTTCCCGAGAAATTCCGATCCCACGGCATTTCTCTTCAACCCCCGCCGCGTCTTATCGCGCCCTCTCCGCCTCGCGAAACGAGCTGAACGCGAGAGGCCACACGCGCGCGCGGAAGCGGATAATAACAAAAACACGAGGGGATAAATTGACAGCCGCGGTGACCATGCCATAAGTTGAATGGAATTCTGGCAATTAAATGGGTCTCTGAATGAACGACGATAGGCTTCAGTCGGTGACCTCCCCCCGAGATAACCCCCGGCAGATAATGAAATTCTTCGATCCGCGGAGGCTACATTTGTCCCTCCTGCTCCCCTCTGCTTGACCCGCGTTTGTTAATGCGTGTTCACGGCGATTTTTTCCGCGGGTGCACTGCATCGTGCGCAGAATTCAATGCGCTCTGCCCGCTTGTCCTTGCTTGTTAATCTTTTTCGCTTTAAGAACATGGGGACTCTGTGTACAGTCGGTCAAAGAATACTTTGCGCTCTGACGCATACGTGTTGCTGATTTGAATGAAGTAATAGTATGTGAATGACTTTTGTAGGAAAAACATTTTGCATATTATTTTAAATAGTGGAAGTTTGGAGCACACAATTTAAACATTTTTTTTTAATATGATATTTAAGGAAAATAGGAGTATAGAGATTTGTTTACAATGTTAACCAAAAGAAATGGGAAGAATACTAAAGTTAAGACGGGAAAGCACTGTTGAAAATTTGAGTCAGCGCTTGGAACTTCTACGAAATGGAACTAACCAAACAACTAACAAGGAGAGGTCGCAAGCATTGGGTCGAGAGCAAAAATAAGCCGACACGTGTTCGGCCGTTTTTGTCAATACTTATTATTTAAAAAGATATTTAATATTTTATTTTTAATTTTATATTCAATTCTGTCGAGTTACTTTTTTTCTGAATATATTAATAGATTTATACGTTGTTTCTTGTTAAAAATTTTTTAAATTATTTTATTAATTTTTCCTTATTCAATGTTGTTTTTAATATTAATAATAATAACAGTAGTGCGGCTTTATTGCACACTAAATACGTGTAATTACAATTTGATATACAAATCTCCTTGATATTAATAAAGAATGTTTCTCACAATCAGATAATATGAGAAGAGTAAAATGCTCTTCCAATGCATCTGCGTTAATTAAATGCTCCTTGTGTTGAAGATTTTTATGCTTTTCATGTTTTTATAACATAAACCATCCACTACATTCTAAATAATGCATATAACACACTGAAGAATGAAAAAAAAAAACATTGAAAAAGGACAAATTAATAAAATAACTTTAAAAAAATTTTAACAGAAAACAACATATAAAACTATTTAAATATATTCATAAAAAAAATCAAAATTGAAAAAATATCCCGAGGAATTTGAACCCGCAACCCCTTGATTGCAATACCTGATACTTTACCAGCGTCGCTACACAGTTGTTATGAAGATTCAAATATTCGTATATTGGAGTGTTTGAATTAAAGCTGTAAATTTTCGACTATTCGAAGTATTCGGATAATTCGAATAGTGTAGAAGACGAATAATTTATTCAAATTATTCAAATAATTAAATGTATTCGAGTAATAAGAAGTATTCGAATAAATTAGGAGTATTAAAGTATTCGGCGTGATCCATTTTTCGTAGGTACTAATAGCACGCTAACTATTCGAATAATGTTTAAGGATTCAAATACTCTCAATTGTTCTAATAATGTTCGAACATTTAAATTATTCGAATATTCTTAACAGGCCTAGTTTGAATATTCAAATACCAATACAATTCGAATTTACTATTCGGATAATTCGAATGTTCGAGTCTTATTTGAATAGAAAGAAGTATTTTATTATTCGAATAATTATGAGCTTTCGAATATTTAGTGTTCGAATTTTGTAATATTGTACCGACTACGAGTTTAAATGTGAAATATTGTTTCATATTGTATTAAAATATTGGAATAATGTTCGAATATTTGAATACTTCTATTTATTCGAATAGACAAATAGTTACAGCTTTAAAGCCGTGTACGCACACTGCGAGGCTCGCGTCGCTGTCTTGTTTTGGTGTACGAAAAAAAGCGAGACAACGCAAAATACATAGATGATTGCGAACGTTGCCTCACTTCTTTTTCGTACTCTACAGTAAGGCAACAGCTCGAACCTCGTAGTATCCATATGTACACGGCTTAATACAAAGACTTATTGATTCTTAATTATTCCGAGTGAAGTTTAGTACTGTTTCGGTGAAGTTAGTTCCTTTTTCGGTTTACATAGTCAATAAGTTACTATTGTAACCAGCGTTGCCAGATTTTTCCGGAATGTTCCTATTTTTAGATCGATTATGTCGCATTTTTTGTGAATTCTCCTAAATAACTTTGTAATTATTTAGAAAGCAGACGCGTTCTCGACTTTGATGATTTCGAAATATGTTGTAGAAATCAACATTTTGAACAACTTTTTCCTATACATACAACCGCCGCGCCGGTCTCTCTTAGTTATCAAGATATTTGCTAAAAACTAAAAAGTTTTTGGTAAATGTGTACATTAGGGTATACTCCATCGATTTTGATGAAACTCAGGTATGTTATAAAACTCGAAATTCTGAACAATTTTTTCTTATATATGTTACTGCCGCTCGGCTTTAGTTTTCAAGATATTCATAAAAATAGATTCTATATTTTCGAGTTCGGTTTACATTTAAGTTATGGACGTGTTCTATTTTTAATATTGAAAAGGGGTTCGGAAATATAATGGATGAAATTTTGCGAAAAAAGTTTTACTACTACAATATCACTGTCTACATTAACGAAGATAATAAATTGTAACAGTACTCAATAATACTACAAGTAGAAACTCGTCCATTGTATTGGGGGTGGGGCCGCCACCCTTCCCCCAAACTCCCTCCCCGCTAACAAATCAAGCCCAGACCTATTCCGATCACATTGTAGAAATTTAAACTTGTTTGCAAATATCTCGGAAACTAAAGTCGAGCGACGATAACATATACAGGGTGTAACGAAAATGTTGTAGTTTTTTGAAAGGAGTGATTCCTGAGGTGATTTTAAATAACTTTTTCCTCAGCGAAAATGTTAGGTGGGGCTTTGTTAACGAGTTATTAACGAAAAACACCGCCCAATTAGGGAGCTCGTACAGTGTACGAATTTCGGCGCGGGCTCCAGCTGTGAGTAGTATTGGCCCGCCATCATTCGCGCTATCATTAGTCTACTGTACTCGCTCCCTGATTGGTCGGCCTTTTTTGTTAATCACTCGTTAACAAAGCCCTACCTAACATTTTCGCTCAGGAAAAAGTTGTTTAAAATCACCTCATGAATCACTCCTTTCAAGGACGTGCAACATTTTTGTTACACCCTGTATAGGGAAAAGTTGTTCAAAATGTTGATTTCTACAACATATTTCGAAATCATTAAAATCGAGAACGCGTCCGCTTTCTAAATAATTACCAATAACTTTTCTAATCCTACCAAAACTACTACATATTTCACTGATAAATCAGTTAAAAAAAACTTTTTTTCCCCATTCACTTGTATTGTTCTCTGTATGTTCCGATTTATCTATCGAAAATAATCTGGCAACGCTGCTTGTAACATATGTCACGTGGTAATAATATAACTGTATGTACAATGCTCTGTCACTGAATTGTAGGAGATAAGATACTTGAAATTGTATGCCAAAAATATCAGTTATCAGAGAAAATAAAAGCAAGAGAGAAATGTTATAACGCAACAAATCATAAACATTGAGAAACTATAATATTAAATATTATTATTTTTATTATTATTATTATTATGTCTCTATTATGTAATATAATTAATACAAATAACAAGGAAACATAATTTTACAAAGTGAGTTCACAGACTGTTCTATAACCTAATTCTAATACCCAACCCTAAATATTATAGCAAACTAAACATATAATATTAAAAATAATACAATAATATTATCATGTCAATTGTGTAATTGTAATTATATAAACAATATTTTTGTAAATGAACTACATTTAGTTTCAAAAAGTTTTATAATGCATAAAATATCTGTCGCTGAGAATTCAACATTATCATATCTTTTCTATTTAGTAAATTTGTATTCTCCATTTGTTTTTCGCGAATTCCGCGATGCACTTTGCCAAATACGAATCATCGCACTTCGTTTAAGCAACTTATCGCATTATTTTTATCCTTTTTCTCTTTAGCTTGTTTTAACTATCAAGCGATATTCGAAATATGTAATAAAAATACCATTTGAAATTAATAAAATGAGGTATTTAATTTCCAAACTGAACATGAAATAAAATTGACAGAATGTTTCGAAGTAAAATCGTACCAGTTTTAATAACGAATATATAAAATACTATTCTCAGAGATCATTTAAAAATCTGGATTAAAGTGAAATTAGGATTCTGCGATAATACATTCTGTGCGAGTATGTAAAATAAAATATGTTATTTATTTGAAGGAAACGCATAGAGCCAATCGTAGATCGTATTGCTATCGATGTGTTTGTTTCAAAGCGCAAAATATTTTTTGGCCGAGCGTACAAGTATGTACCTTTGAAAAGTTGACGGGACTTCCCGCCGCTCATTGCCAACATTCGAGAAGTCCAGTGTATCGTGTGATGTATGCGTGACCGTATCATGTTTTATGCATATTGCGCCCGTGCACTTCTCAGGGGCGAAATATCGCTGTGATTCGCAGGTGGAGGAAAAGGAAGGACGAAAATATGCGCGGGATTGTAACGATAATAGGATACGTACACGCCACTTCCGTTCAGCGTCTCGCCTTCGGGATTCGTTGCCTCTATGGATCTATGGCCTTTTTTGTTACGGTTTTCGATTATCTGAGCGCGCTGATATTTTATCGCGCGCAAGAGTCGCACGGCGTAATTGATTATGATAGTGCGCGGTATCGTGTACGAGGCACACGTGAGATTATTCGAAATCCGATGATCTCAATTCTAACGGGTAAGTAAACTTTCGCCGTGTGCCTTGGCTTTAGTAAAGATGAAGTTTGATCAACTCCTAACGACTGTTTTGTAACGTATATTGAGTAAAGATTCTCATTATTGAATTAATTTAATTGGTTTATATTCAGACCAGGATAATAATTGTTCGAAACAGAAAATGTAAAATAGTATTTAAAGTAATGAGTTATTTTGATTAATTTTATATTAAATACGACTTAAGAGGAATACTGCGAAATCACTTTATTATATTTTGTTTCGGACTTTTACTTAAAAAATGAAGTAGCCTAAATATTTAGTCTCATCTTTTCATCCGATTTGTTTTCCTTTAAAATTTTAGTTCGCTATTTCAAGTGAAATAATAAACAGTTCCGCTTGTTCAATTATTTTGAACGCGCTCGAAACAAAGTTATAATATTATGAGAAAATAACACGAAGTAAAATTTTGGAATTGCGACGTGATAATTTCATTTTAAATCTGAACAGCGTCAGTTCTCAGACTGTCCTCATTTTAAATGCATCGTCTGAGAGCCAACTGTATCGAGGTAAATCTATTATTGTGGTGAATGAATGGAAGCTTTCTACAGAGTTATATTAAAATGGATTCGTTTATGTTTTTTATACAAAGAATAGCGTAAAATATAGTTACAAATTAGATACAAATGATGTACGTTATTATGCGAATAATTATCTTCGAATAATTCTACTCAATGAATATCTGGGTCTACTATAATTGCCAACAATTAACGTGCTCCTATCTCTATTTTTCTCTTATCTGAGACCTTTTTCTTATCTCTATTTTTATTACACGTAGATATGCCACGCATTTACATTTGAAACGAAGAAAAAAGGTAGCAGAAAATAAAAACCTGGCACGTTCTAAAATTAAGTAATTTCTATAAATTGAAGTCCAAATTGGTAATTTTGATAAGATTAAAACAAGATTTACAACTAAAAATGTAGAGATATTAAAAGACTTGAATATTGGAAATAATTCACTTTGAAAGGAAACTTGCAAATTTTTTTGAAGTCCTTGAAAATAATATTCCGAAGGATCTCGAACGAGCCTCCCAAGTCATTGAGCTCGACCGCACCGAAAATTAAGAGAGAAGTTCTTTCAGATTGATGCCAAACAATAACCATTTGCCCGGTGTCGTTTTTTCCTTATCTTTAATACGGCCGATGTTTTTCTTCGCAACGCTTTCAGCCACGTAGCAGCTGAGTCAGCCAAAGAATGATTGCACCAGCTGTACAGCCGACACGAGCGCGCATCGCTAATTAATTATTTTCCTGCAGATAATAAGAAGCTACTGAGTTGTTTCTTTATAAATTAAGCGTTTCCTTTCAAATCATAGTAATTTGCAATCTGAATCTAGTTCTTTACTCGTACAAACTTTTATCGACTCGTAAGTCCGTTTGCCGTCAATTAGGTTACATCTAATCGCAACAATTAATTGTTAATTTAAAATTATTTGCGCATTAAAGAATTATGTAGAATCGAAATTACGCGAAAGCATAAAATAATATATAAAACGCGATAATTACATGGAAGAAACGTGAAAAATAGTTGTTGAAGTTTATTACCATCATTTGTGCAACATGTTGCACGAAGTATCAAACTCGTGGAGCGAGAATTTGTTCGGCTGTATTTATAAAACTCGCTGCAACTTTCCCCGACAGGCGACGCGAACGCCTGTCTGTTTCTTCGTCTCGTAAGTCAGAGTCGTGGGGATAAAGCACGGCACACTATAGCTTACACGGACACGTCACTGTTCGTTTTGTCATTGTCCCGTGTAATTACGTGCGTGTTGGTGCACGGTCGAGTGTATAAGGAAGGCTGCGACACCTGTAGACATCACTGAATAATAATAGATTGGGAGTGACTTGAGTCACTTTGAACGAACGCTGCAGATTATAAAAAAGTCACGAATAAATCAAATTTTTACGAGTCGTCGTTTTCGTGTAAATTATTAAGTTGGTGAATACGAAATGTCGGATTTTTAAATAAAACATTCAATATGCGACATTTCTTCAAAACAATCCATATTTCGTTAAAATAATATTTTATGCATTCTTTCAATGATTTAAAAACTGCAGAATTCACGAATGCTGCATTTTTTAATTTTGGAGTAAAATTTACTTTTACATTTTTATACCAAAAATTTAATCAATTAATTCGTTAATAATTATTTGAGATTTATAAAAATCAAATTCGTCGAATATTGCTTTCATAATTTTTTCGCAATGAAAAAATGTATTCATTAAAAATTAGTTTATATAATGTGTTCATTGAGAGAAATGGAAAGAATGTTACATAATTTAATATTCCAATATTTGCATAACTGAATAATGAATAAAGTTCTTTTGTATTTATTTTCAAAGTTTTATCTCCATTTTTGGACCCTGTATATCGCTTAACTTACGCAAAACTTGTTTATCTACTTTCGTTATTTTTCTATGTAGATTAAGTAATAAATAATGGCATAATTGATTTCCATTATTTGAAATGCACTTCTTCGTATTATTATTGACAATTTTTTGAAAACTTTTGGTTGGATGATTTCCAAGGAAAAATTTACTAAGTTTTGAATTTGCATATCAATAAATTGTATACATTTATAATTATCATTATTGAATACAATATCATCATTATTAAACATTATTTTCTTATATACAGCATTAAATTTATTATTCTTTAATGTTGTATCAGATAATTTCAAAACAGTTTGAGCAAACAGCAATCAGAACAAAATACAGATGTCCATATAGTAATCATTTCGACGATAGTCATGCAAGACGGAGCATCTACGAACGTGAAAGAATTTTAAAACGTGAAAGTCATAATAAAAGTACGTATATTGTGATCGCTAAATTATTTACTATCGTTGAAGCAATATGCAATCTTGTTCCCACGCACAGCGTATTTTAGAACTTGTACCGTATTTTCCTCTTTCTTCTCCCCCATAGTTACACCTTTCCGTATAGAATATTGAATTTTTTATAGTCAACCACATTATGAGTCAGTGATGGGAATAAGTCGAGTCGAATAACATAAAATACGCGGACAAAGAAATATTTTAAGTATGTTTGAATAAAACCTGTCGAAGGTTCTGTGCTTTCGAGGCAACTTTGAGAGATCGCGTCGATTTTTCCTTTCCCGCCACAATTGTAACTAGGGTAACTGTCCCTATTAGTGTGCTGTTAAACAAGCACGTTCTCTTTATGAAGTAAATATTCAATTATCTGGTCTCAAATTCATTTGTTCAAAATTTATATTGATTCTTTGATTCTTTTTTTTTTGTAAAGACATTTTTATAATACAAAAAATATTGTTTTCATAAAGTTTTCATTAAAATTAGAGATGAAGTTATTGTCCCTATTTGTGTGCCTTTTCGATAGGCATTGAACATATTACTGTGCCCCCAATTTGTGTGCCTGTCCCAAATTGTGAGCCCCCAATTTGTGTGCCTGTTCCAAATTATGAGCCCCCAATTTGTGTGCCCCCCAATTCCTGTGCTTGCCTATAATTATTGATTAACATCTAATTTTAAGCATCGTACGTAGTTTATAAACCTTATATTTTCCAAATATCAATGTATTTACAACTACTCTGAAATTCTCCGTACTCTAACCTACTGCACTTTAGCTTCAGAAATTAGGTTAAATTAGATTAAATTTAACAGTGATAAATACGGACAAGACAAAATTCAACCCTATTTGTGGAAACGCTTTTAAAACTGTTAAAAGGTTTTAAAAGTGCCCCGAATACTGCTTTTTCATAGTATCGAACCCTTTTCTTCTGTAATTAACGTTTCAATTGTCGTAAATTATATTAATAATCCATTTATTTACTTACAAATAGTGACCATTCCTTAACATTTTGGTTAAGAAAATTCGATAAAGCTGCCGAAATAATGATACGAATTTTTCAAAAATATTAATAGTATTATAACAATTTGTAAATACAAAATGTGTGTTTTATAAATATATATATTCATAGCCTAACTTCAATAAAAAAAATACTTTATCCACTAATTTTCATTCATTTTTCTCTGAAAGTTATTTAAATATAAAGGCACACTAATAGGGACAGGCACACAAATAGGGACAGTTACCCTAGCCGTTATTTAACACTTTTGTCGAGGATATCTACGTCCGTCCTGGTCTGTTTTAATGACGAAATAAATTCACGTAGAGAGAGAGTCGGAACTAAAAGTGGACCGTAATAAATATCATGGATGTAAGAAAAAATTACAGTCCCCCCCCCCCCCCCCACTCTCTCGCAAAACTGTGTATTGTAATTTCCTAGCGGCAAAAACAAAAACATACATAGCGAAATAAACATTCGCGAACGTCAGGTATGTACATCTACAAACAGCGCGCGAACAATTCACTGTCAGTTATAAAATAAACCGGTGTATCAGCCTTTATGCCGTTGCTCCTCCTCTTTTTTTCAAATATTTTCGTGCAAACAGTAAAAGGAACTTATCGATCGTGCGCGCACGCGGTACGCAAAAAGAAATTTAATACGAAACGAAAGATAAAGGGGTGAAAACAATTTGTTTGCATTGGCGCAAAGCGAAACTTACAAAAAGTAAACATTCCTCTATTTAGATAGTTACCGGTTTTAATTATTCACGTTTATTGTACTTTAATCGTGTTTTATCGCGCGCATCCTATTACTGTCTCTGACACGTATGTTCATCAATATTTACGACAAGCCTGAAGTTTGAATTTATAACGTATGTATGTGTGTACGAGTAAACACATGGACGCGCGGTGCAAGAAACGCGCGCATGTGCACTCGACCACCCATGTGACGAGACATCGTTGGGAAGGTTGAAAGAGTTCGAACGTTTTTGTGATTGCTCTTTGGAAGTTATAACGTGATAATGCTGGGAAAAAGGGAAACGGGATGAGAAGAAAGGCAGGATAAGAGGACCACATTTTATTCGTGGCTTACACTATAATGGACTCGTCACATCGAGTTACCGACGAGATTTGTTCGGGACATTTCAGGACACATTCTTTGATTATATAATAAATACAAATGTGTTATGTAATAAAATATATTATAGCAGGCTATCTATATTTTATATCAATTGAATGCAAATTTTAGATTAAAACTTTTTTTTGTAATTAAGGGGGGAATTTCTTTTCTTGGTCGAAAATATCGATTCTTTAGTATTTTTTTTTGTAATAAACAAAACTGTAAACTTAATAAATCTGAAACATTTTCTATATTTTTAATATACTTTTATTGAGTAACACAACTTTTTTCGGTTGAATTCACTCAAAAATACAGTTGGAATCAACCGCGAACGTGACATCTGCCTTTTTGTTCAAATAAAATAAAAAAAATTCAATGTGGTTTTATTTTATACAGATAATGTTATCGTTTGTCCTGCAATGAAATTAAAAGAATTATTTTTCGAAAAATCATACCTGTTTAAATTCAAATGTTCGATTTTACTCCTGAAATTGCTCAAAGTTTGCTAATTAAAAAAAATATATATAACCTATCGCCTTGCCTGTAGGTCGAAAAAAATCCTAATACAGAATGAAAAATTGCCTTCTAAACCAGAATACCCATTTAAGTTGACTTGGTTAATTTTAGCACAAATTTTAAGCTAAATTTAAAGATTATTTATAAATACAAACAAAAACGGAGCGTTGTTGAATACGTATCCAAATAATTACTTTATTTTATTGTTTTTTATTTTGTTTGGAATTTATCAATTTATTATTCGTTACTTGAATTTATCCAAAAATTGAAATACTAAATTTTCTGCTTGGTAGGTACATTGACAAGCTTGTAAGTAAATAATTTGACAAGACAAATACTTTTATTATATTAAAAAAATTATTGTCCATTATTTGAAATAATTAAGTAATTGATAAATAAATCATTTCATGATTTCAAAAGTTATTTTTACGGATTCCGATTTTTCATTGAATTTATTTCAACAATTATGTATCGCCTTTATTGATTCTTTTCATTTCAAATAAAAGGTGTCAAATTCTGTCACAGACTGAATGTAGTATAAACCCGATATTTCATATAAATGTTGAAAAAGCGTTAAAGTTATTCAGAGATAAAATATATGAAAATTTTTGTTCATCGATATAACAACAAAATATAAGTTTGATATTTCCTAATTTAATTGATAGTCGAGTTGAATAATTCTTGGGATTTACTATGAAGTCAATATTTCAATCGTGTGATCGAAGTCCAATAAGATGATAAGTCTAAGCCATACCTCTTCCAGTGGCTTAAGAGAAGAATCTATACAATAACTTATAGTAAGTAGAAAATTTATGAGAATGAAAAGCCATCTAGTGGTGAGCGAATGAACCACGACGCATCGTAAAACACGACCACTGGAAATGGTTAATTTTCCATTGCTAGGTATTCGTCATTTCATGGGTTGTTAATATTCGAGGAGCTCGAAATTATGGTTCTTAATCATAAATTCATGCTCAAGAGGTACGTAAGATCCTTGACTGCGTTCAATAAATAAACGAATACATAATATCGGGTTTCATGGAGACTCGACACACAAGTACACAGTCGAATTAAAATATTTATGGAACAGTAAAAAGTATGATGAGAATACGAAAAATAAACGCAATAAAAAAATCTACAAAATTTGTTTCGCTAAAAAATAAGTGAGGACCTTGCAAGAAGAACGCAGCTCCATTTTTATCTTATTTCGAATAAATTATAACAAAAGTGTTTCTAAAATTATTGCTTTGATTTAACAGTAAATACTGAACATTAGTTGAAAAATATATATTTTCATACATTAAGTAGCAGTTGTTACATATTAATTTCTATTTTTGGCGAATTTTTCAAATTTGGAGTTGCATCCAATCTGCATCAAAGGGTACAAAGAACAGTTGTTCGTTAATTTTATACAATAAAAAATACAATTTATTGATTTATTGTTGCTCTTTAATTAAATATGGAAAAATATACTTAAATTAATTTTTGTAGGCATAACAATTTTGAAGTTTCAAAAAATAACATTATTCTTGAACTTGCTTTTCATTGGCGTCGTAATAATCGCAATAAACATATAACAATATTAATAAGAAACAGCAATAATATAAACAGTTAATGCTATATATTCAAAAAACAGTTATTTCTCTTAAAGTCAAACAAACAAAAATACCAGCAAATAAAAAATTTATTTTGAGAAATAATAACTAAATCAGTTAATTGCAAATAAAGTAATTTGATTAACGTATGAAATACTTCATGAAATGTTTATGTTATTGTAAATATGGATTATTTCTCAAGTAAATATTTTTTAAAACACCCAGGTCTGAGTTTGTACCAAATATGCGTCCGTATAGCACAAAACAATAATGACTGCAGGTCGAAATTTACAATAAATCGTACATTCATTATGAGATTTGCGTAAAACCTACACCAAATGATATAGAATTTTGTTTACGTATATTCTACGAAATAACTAAAAATCTGTCTAAACCGGAGCTGAATCCCTCTCATTGCGAAGTATTCAATTAGTTTGTTTAATCAAGGATCATCGCAATCAAGTTATTACGACATGTCCATAATTTTGTATCTCGTTGTACTGAATCACATTGTTCGATTGAATTAGTCATAACAGTTTCACATGGAAATTTTCCAGAATTGGCCATTCGTCGTTGCGACCGTCGATGTCATTGCTACTCTTTATTACAAATTTCCACGTTTCGCATACGAATGTGCGCGAGCTATGTTGTATGTAGATAGTTATTCAACCAGTCGTATCCTTCGAATTAATTCGATACGTGTAAATCGTCGAAAAGGACTCTTTCTCTTTGAAATTGCATGAAATAATAACGTTATCAAAATACAAGCCGTTATTAAATTATAGTGAGAAATAACCGCTTTGGGCCTGAATAGCGAGGGTCACCTTTTTTCCTATTATTGTGAAACCCTCTCTGAGCTAACCGGACAAATATTGTCGCCGGAGGTAAGCGTGGATTCAACCATTCGGAGACAATAATTTCGCTGCACGGCAAACTGCCAAGGACGGTACATAGGCGTATGCATCAGTGGCTCCGCGCTGCTAAACCTTTCTCCGTTTTTCGTTACTCTAAACGTAAAAGAAAAAAAAATTAACTGCATCGCAAAAATAAATTCAGACCTGGTCGATTTTCAAATTTAACTCACGCCTTCGTTTTTGCGAGTATCATTTTTCGTGGAAAATTCGTGACCTTCCGCAGCGAATTCACCGAGAGACAGTTTTCATTTTCACTCTCCTCTTTGCCATACAATTGAATTCAATCGAACGCAAATGGAATCAAATAATCGAAGCGAAGAAAAACGATTCGCATTTTATAAATCACCTGACAAAAATTATATAATATTTCTCTAATCGGGAAATTCGTTGTGGTGATATAGGATAACGAGATGGTTTAAAGATATTGTTTAAATGAAATGATTTTTACGTACCGAATGAATGCATAAAATGAATTGCACTGCAGGAAGACAGACGATCAAACGGCGCGCTAACGCAATGGAATTGATATCTGGTTTGAATGAAAAAAAATAGGAAGGCATTTCGCCGCGTAGGTTGGTTGCCAGAAGCGATTTGTCAACCTGTAAATCATAAATTGCGCGACCACGATTTTATGATCCGATTTCCGAAACACGAACACTAGGCTACGCCGATGGGTTTAAACAGACTGCAGGCTCGCCTGTATCACCATTGGCGTATAACGTCCCACTAATCGCCGCTGTGTTTGTCAACGTAATACGTTATCTGGCTGATCGAATGATTTTCGAAGGAAATGAGTTAACAACGTAATTAAAGAGCCACTCTATCACGATTATTCAACCGTCGAGTACTTTTTTTTTTTTTATTAACGAAACGCTGCGCGATTTTATTTTCCTCAAAATTTTTCTCGTTCATCGACGAAAAAGCGACGCGAACTCGCGTGCTCGTTCCTGTTTGCTATCAATTTTCTGTCATCTCCATGTTTTACAAATAACCACGTTTAAATTATTTTTCACAATCTATGTTCGTCTAGAATTAGCTAAAATATTTTTCTACTTCTAACGCCGCGCGTTTCTTTATATCGTGTAAATATTTTGCGATTAATAATTAGACGATGGCGAGGAACGCGAAAAACTGGTCGTTTGTGGAGTTTACGAGTTTTCACCGCGAATCTTTTTTTCCGTGCGGGAAAATCGTTAAAGTTCACGACTATGCAGAACTCATAAAGAGAAATGCACGGTACGCGTGTGTACATCCATGCATGTGTACGTGTGTGTGCGTAGCGCGTGTATGTATAACGTGAATACTAAAGCCTCGTACACTCGACGTTGCCTGTTTTAATTCAACGCGCCGGCGATAAAGTTATTCGAGGCAAGTTCTACAAAAATGTATAAACATTTGCTCGAATCAAGTAGCACGCGAACGAAAAAAAAAAAGCCTGTATATTTCATTATAAAACATTCCCTGAACGAATAAGCCAAAGAAGTTTAACAAGCCTCTTATTCTTGAAGATAAACCCACGAATTAATTAAAAATTTCTGCTCTTAAATAGCAACTTCATCCCCGTCACTTGCTACTATTTGCTCTCTGGTATTACTTTTATGAATTATTTTCAAACGACCGCGAACTTTAGTATTCGTAAAACGCTCGTCCCTAACGAGCCTCAATCTTCATTTTAAAGAGAAGAAAATCGCTAAGCAGCTCTTCCGAGGTCTTGAAGAGAAATTTATTTGAAAGGGATTGTATTCGTCCCTGTACCGTACCTCCTTCCTTTAACCCGCCGTCGCTTTTGTCTTTTTCTTTTCCTCTTTCACTTCAAATGTGTTCTACGTGATTATAGCGTTTTTCCTTATATCTTAATGCACACCGATAAACGTTAGTCAACCTACTTTTATTCGTCGCTGGAACTTTTTCTCCACTTTCATCGCCTGACATTCTGCTAGAATTCAATTTCGTTCTCCGAGGAAAAATTCACGACTCTCATAGGAAAGAAGTTTAACATAATTTAGTAACAAGAAATAAAACACTCAAGGATCACGGCATAAACCTTGGCAACTTGCAAGCATTTTTAGTGCTGTTTTCTGAAACACTCAAGGTTCTATTGTGAATTATTCAATTCAATAACCTGTAACATTTTGGTCAGGTTTGTATTCCCTAACGAATACAGTGACTCCTCTTCTAGTTTTGACTGAAAATCAATCTGCATGAACGCAACAACTTTGCAACACACATTATAATATTCCATTTATGTCATTTTTTACTTGTATGTAAAGAAGGAACCGAAATTTGGCAAATATTTGAAGTAGAATGAATAATCATACGGACATCTACTCGACAAATTGTTAATGTTTTCAATTTTGCAACCTTCAACGAGCGACTCGTATAGAATTTTCTATTGTGAAACCGAATATGTAAACGCTTTTTTCGTAGTCTCATAGTTTCTGAGAAAATTTAGTTTAAACACAAATTGTGAATCTTTAACTTTAAAGACGTTTTATGCGTTTATAATATTAGTAGACTGCGGATGTTTGTTCTAAAATGCACAAAGATATTCATAAATGCAAAAATACATGAAATATCGCAACTAAAATACATTGTATGGTATTTAAAAGGTAAAAGACAATTTCATTTATGTTGCTTTTTTTTTTCTATCTCCTTAAAAATGTGAATTTGCATAAACGTCCGCAGTCTAAATATTAGCTATTCAGTTCTTTAGGATACAAAACGAATCTATGGACTCTCCCGAATAAAATGATGTAAGGGAGAGTGGGGAAAATACAAAAGCGGGGTAATTGCGAATACAAATATTATACTGTGTTGGAAAAGCATGAACAACTCTTCCTGTTGTCACGTGTCAGCTCGTGTAGCGTGTAATTCTGGGAGGCAAATGTGAAACAGTTGACACGCACGTTGATCAAAACAAAAGCTATTGCAGATTTTCGTTCATTTTCATATAAATTGTTTGACAAATTAATGTTAGTATGTATCCTTTTTATTTCTAATTATTACACTACTAATGTTTAAGAACATAAAACAGTACAAATCAAGGATTAATTTAAAATTAATACATTTTTTGCTCGACGTTTTTAATAAAAAATACTCTCAATTGGTTTTGTTTTTATCTTATGAAAGATAATGGCGAACGAATTGTATGGGTCCATTCCGAACGTTTGTCATTACCTCGTATTTTAAATTAAAGAATGACAAATAGAAGATTTGTAAGAGAAAACAAAAAAAAATAGACAGGAAGAAATACCAAAAAAGAAATTAAAAACAGAAGAAAGTTCGAAGAATTGCTTTGTGTCCTAAAGAACTGAATAGCTAATATTATAAAAGCTGAAAACATCTCTAAAGTTGAACATTTGTAATTTTTTATGAAACTCATTTTTTTCAAAAACTATAAGCACCACGAAAAAAGGGTTTATATATTCGGATTCAGAATACAAAAATCTATAAAAATCATGACAATTTAGATGTCCATACGATTATTCATATTTTACTTCAAATATTTGCGAAATTTGGGTTCTTTTTTTACATAAAAGTAACATGAATGATATTATAATGCGTATTGCAAAGTTGTTGCATTCATACCGATTTATTTTTAGTTAAAATTAGAAGAGATAAACACGCTGTACAATTTCGACTAACAAGGGAAGTTAGGGAACTCAAAAATTCAGAAAATAGTGAAACTCTGTGCGCAAGTAGGTAGATTAGTTTATCCCTATCACAAAATATTGTAAGGGTTGAAATCGGCTCTAGAGGAAAAGTAAATATTTCGTTTGCGTGGCATAATTCGCGCGAACTCTAAGGATGTGAGAAAAATTTTAAACGAAAGTTTTGATTTACTTCGTACAAAAATATAGATGTTTCGAAAATTTTGAATGCAGTTTAGTAGATATAAAAAATAGCTGCAACTTTCGTTTGAACTTTTTTCTCTATCTCTGACAGTTCTAAAAGTATTGTTCAAAAATAAGAAATTTACATTTTTTTCAATGCGTGATTTCAATCCTTAAAATCACATTATGGCACGAATAAACAATTATTTTGTAATAGGGATGCATTACTCTACTCGCACACAGAATTTCACAATTCTCTGAATTTTTCAGTTCCCTTGTGAGTCACTGTATGTTTATATCGATTTTTGTGCAAAACAATCTCCAGAAACAACATCACTGGTTGGATGACTCAATAGTAACGATAATATTTTGAGACTCGACGGCGAACTTATATCTTTCAGAAGCTCCCAAATACGTTTATCGACAGGGGTAACTCGTTCCAAGGTTGTTACAGTCTGGTACGCGGGTCAACAAACTTCATTTTCTTTCCGCTCACGAAACAAAGGGAAGCAAAGGAAAAAAAAAAAGGTAAGTCCGAAAAGGGGTGGCGCCGGCTTGTCGAAGGGTTAATGACGTTTCGCGAGTTCGTCGCGCGGGAAAACGCACTTTGAAGTCGAAATGGTGGTAGCCACGAGCGATTAGAGTGAGGGCGACCACAGTTCGCGCGTATAATCGTCGCTAAAACAAATAACGTTCCGCTGAGCCGAATGACGCTTTAACGAGCACGCCCGTGCGATTAGCTATGATTTTGCGAAATGAAGTTCGCACCGGTGGGGAAGATCCGTATCTCCTGGGTAGCGTGGCGTCGCTCGAATTAAAGAACGCCTTTCGATTCGCGGTGGAAAGCCTGTCGCGGTGAATCCCCCGCGAACCGTATCCCCATTTTTCCCGGCCTTCAACATGCTCTCGCTTTTACTTAAATTTACACCTGCTTTTTGCTGTCCTACCTCTGATTACTTGTCTCGGTGTTTCCCCTCCTCGCTCGGAGAAAAAGCAAAAACTCCGGGAGGGGGGAGCAAAACAAAAAACGATAATTGAGTGTTTCCACGTTCGGCCCTGTCGCGGACACGAAGTTCTTGAACAAACGGGAAATTTCATTGCTGGGAAACGTCGCGATTCTGTTACGCTACGGTCGTATTTTACTTCGCGAACGCTAAACGTTAGATTATGTCCCACGAGGAAAAGAGTTTGCTCGATTTCGGTACGAATTTTCCCCCCCTCGACGCTTCGCGTTCTCGAAAAATTAAAAATTTCTCTTGAAATCACTTCTCCTCGTTGAGCAATTTCATTTCCACTCCTTTATTTTCTTTTTTTGTGTTTCATAATGTGTTAATGTACCTTTCTTCGGTTTATTGTTTTAACATCCACAGGGAAGACAGGAAAGCCTGTTCGTGAAAAAGCTAAACTTGTTTTCTGAGCGTTTCCTGTTTCTCAAAATCGGTCTGGAGTCTGGAGAAATATCGAGGTCTCTGGAAATCTCACGAAGGTGACCGAGAATAAAACAAATTCTATAGCATGTTGTTCGATTCGTTGTCCAAGCATTATGGCGGCGACGACCCTTCAACAAGTATTCAAAAGCTTTGCGTAAGCGCATCTCATTAACTGCGCGCTAATTCGTGCTCGTTTAATAAATTTCATACGTAGTGAATTATTGCCTTCGGGTAGCGCGAGATTTCAACGGAAATTTAATTGGAACGGCTGTGTTTAAACAAATTTTGACAAACTGTGCGAACTAATTACAGTTGAAGAGCATACTTAGAATAACGTGGCACTACACAACTATCCTTTTGAGTAGACGATTGAAATATGAATTTTAGCGAAATATCGAAAACCTCGATCGTTGCAAGAAAGATGATAAAGAGGTGCGCGTGTGTTGGGGTTCGTACGGTTATCGAGGAAAACGATTCGATGCTTTAATTAATTTAATTTTCATTTAACTGATTTCTGCTATTCGAACGATACAACGGGTTTTCATTGTGTTCTTATCAATATTTGTTTGTGTGACCCGTATACCTGATAATGGCTAATTTACTTCTCGCGTAGTAGTATAAATTCAGTCGTGCCAGTAATATCGCTTTTTATCTCGCGTTATAAAAGGAGAATAGAAATATTTTAAAAAAGGTGCTCAAAAAATATTATTATCGCAGTGAAAGATTACTTTATATTTAACATTAATGAAATCATTGACCCATTTCTGAATATCTACAATATTACAGAAAGGCCTTTAATACAGGATTTCTTTTTCTCTTTAGGTTCGCATAAAAGATCCACTTCTCATTTTTATCATAATTCTCTATATCTAATAACATCTCATTTTCGCTAAACCTTATTCATTATGCTCCAAATGAAATAAAAAAAGAACAAAAAGCTCAGAAGCATTTTCCTCTGCTATTGTACCATTGTACCTATTTACTTTAGGATCAGTATTTTTAGGAGTATTATAATAATATAAAATGTACTGTATAGTTGTTTTCGCACAAGTTTTTCTGCCGTATAACAGGAAGAAGATGCAGAATAATAACATGCACTCTAACAGACTCTGCATAACAATTAAATATTTATTCTGGTAAACAAAAAAATGTTACATTTTCCTGATTGCAATTAACTACATAAAATAAGAAATGAAGCCTTTGGAATATAACAGAAATTATTCATACTGTCAGTAATTGTGAAAATACTTCAAACAATAAGATTTAGAGCCAGGGTAATGGTCCCAATTAATGAGCCTGTACCTATTAGTGTGCCTCTACACTTAAATAAATTGTAAAAAAGAATATCTCTAAGAAATAAAAGAAAAACATTTTTTTTAAACAAAGTCAAAGTATTAAACTTAATGAAAAAAAATGTTTTTCTGTCATTTCTAAAGGGATTCCTTTTTTATAACTTATTTAAATGTAAGGGCACACTAATAGGTTCAGGCTCACTAATGGGGACCAGTACCCTATGTGCAATAAATTCCAAATATAAAAGACAGCTTGCGAGTATAATTCTACAATTTACGTAAATACATCTCTTCATAACTTCCTCTCAAAAATAAGAATTAATCTGCCAAGAATTGGTTATTCCGTAATGAAGAAAATATTTTTGAAGATAAAAATAAGAGACATTCAGAAAAGTACGTAATTTAAACATTTACTCGATGAATAATATAATCATCTTTTCTTTTGCTTATTTTTGTTGTTAATTAATTACTCCTATCGTTTGTCGGCTGCAAGTATCAGGGTACTTACTGTTGCTCATTAAAACTAACGCGGGGCATAATTAATGAAGCAAACATAATTAATGAAGTAAATTTCTCAAAGCAAATTTCTTCATACTTTTATAAGCTTCTATCCTCGCGAGTCCTTGGTTATTCAACTTAAGTCACAACATAAATCACTTATTCCGCCAATAGCCCTACTGAATCGACGCGAATGTGCAACTACGACAGAAGTTGGCACCGAATCTCGAATAGACTTCTAAAGTTGGCCCTTAATTCCGCGATATAATTCGAGCACGATTGGCCGTGGATTAAATCGAATTATCGAGGGGAGATCCCTGGTTTCCCCTCGAAAAGTGGTCGAAGCTGACGAAAGGAAGCTACGCGTTACAGTTTTGCTGGATGCACGGTTGCGCAAGATTATTATCGATCGAGGCCCCGAAGCTGTATCTCCAAATAACGCTGCTTTTGTTTTCTCCTTGTGGTCGAGGGCCCCGCATTACCTCGAATTTTCCGTCCTCCTCTCCATTTTTCCCCGAACCATTTCCCCGTGCTTCTTGAACACGTTCGTCTTTAAAATCGCGTATCGAAGTAAGACCACTTCGATTCCTCTCGCCTCGTTCAACGTTTGATCGCAACGGACGAGGACGAATGAGAAATTTCGTATAAAGCTTCGCATTTTTTATCGATTTGAAGCGCTCTAACTGCCGAGTGGAACGTAATTTTAGGCAGCGTGTCTTGTGAATTCGTTGTGCCGTTAAGTCAATACGCTTAACGGGCATTTAAAGTGGTCAGGTAATTAACAATATTAACCCTCGCACGTCATTTGCCACTTTTTCGACTTAACCGTTCCGTCTATTTTCTTTAATAATTCTTCTATCTCCAAAAAAATGTTAACAACTTATTATTAATTTATTTTCGGTTCTAAATTATTTCTAAATCTTTTTTCGACATTATACAAAAATTTGTCATTTATATTCATAATAATATATTAGACAATAGTATTTAAACATTTTATTAAAATTATTACTTTGACAAAAATATAAGAAATCAGACAAATGAATAAAAATTTTAACGAAAAATTTCCTGAGTGTGAGTAAAATAATTCAATATGCATATAGCACATAAATCCCACTTCGAAATCTCATAAATACAAGAACCAAACAATATTCCTGGCGTTGGAGACATTATTTACACTTTTTTATCCAATGCGGTGTGCGTTTATAAAACGCTGCATTAATTGTCAAAATTAATGGGAGGAATAAAACAGAGCTTGACAACTGTGATAAGACCGTTGAACGAGTTACACTGACTAAAGAGAGAAAAATGCTCGAATGCCTCGGCAAATAAGGATAATCGCGATTGTCGAGGCAGTAAAAAAATATCAGTCGAATCGACGACAGGCATTGTGATTGATCGTACAATAAGTGACGTCACGTCATCGTAGAACGTTGCATTTCCCCGTTCAGCAAAATAGACGGCGTTTCGCCCGTCGAATATTACGTAATACGTAACGATGAATTTCATTGTTCTGTTAACCTTATTTCGCCCTCACCGTCGTCCATTTCAGCAGAACTGATTATTTAACGGAGTGTATTAAATTATAGCGATGAATTTGCAGTTGCTAATGCAACCTCTGCGACTGCGGCGGGCACGGCTTGATAAGGATAATATAAAGATAACGTCCGGCATATTAAAACGTGGCAGGCGGGAAATTAGTGCACTCTCGAAAGTTGGAGCTGCATGTTTCGCGCTGCGTTGTTGGATCGAATGAATATTTTATACGACGCAATTTGCAATAAAGATTAATTGTCCTATTAGACGATAGAAATGCGGTGGTAATCAATAAAGTATAATGTTTTATCTGTCATAAAGGCAACGAGTCTCAATATTTGTTTTTGTACGATACATTAGTTTCCTTGCAACTCTGAAATTATAGTTCCGCTGTGTAAAGACTAACAATTTTTGTATTAGAAATTGTAAGTGATCTAAATATTGCTATTTGAGTTAGCGAGTCTCAAAAATATTAGATTTAGGGTGGCAAGTTTTATGGTTTTCATTTTGTTTAACTTTTAAAATAATAAGATTCAAATTATAAGAATTTTTTAAGTTTACAGGTTTCTTGAACTTTATGACTGGCAGTTGCAAGTCTTAATAATTCAAATTCATGCAGAAGCAAATTTTAATCATTTAGTTATTTAAACACACAAGTGTTTCAATGCTATGAGTTTTAACTGTAACTCCTACGAATTACATCATTTTGAACTGCAAGTCCCATGAAATTCATTAGTCTACATTGTAAGTCTTATGAATTGAATAATTTCTGATTACAAGTTTGACAATTTTTATTATTTCGATTTGTGATTTTTCTAAATTTATAAGGACTTCCAATGCCATCAATTACATAATTCCGAATTATAAATTTCCTAAATATTACTGTTTAAGGTTGCAAGTCCTGTGAATTTCATTATTTTCAGCTGCAAGTCCCACTCGTTTTATATTTACAGATTGCGAGTTCAGCTAATTTCTCTTTTTTCAGTTTAAATGCCACATATTTTATCATTGTGAACCGTAAATCACTTTAAAAACCTACATTAAACCCACAGATTCTGCAAATTTCGATCTGTAAGACATCTTTCAGGAAAAAATTGATGTTCGACGCTAGATATAAATACAGTTGCGGACGAAAGTTTTCGAGCGATATCAATTTCCATATTTCACGCAGTTTGATGTATTTAATTTGAATAGCAATAGAAAAGTCTAATCATGTACATCAGAGCATTTAATAATCTACAAGAATTCACCGAAATCATTTATATAGAAAGTATGTTTATTTTCTTACAGTTTCAATTTTGCATACATACTTGAAATATAAACTGATAAAAGCTTTCAAATAATGTATTAATGTTTGGTTGCACGTCTTCTACTGCCAATACCAGCTTAGTATCTCCTTGACTTATTTGAAATTAGTCTTTGCAAATAGGATTCGAATATGGAATTCCACTTTTGGATTATGTCTACAAATATATCGTCACGTTTAAAATTGTTTGCTTTTCACCAATCTTTCTAAGTCTCTTCCTAAATAGATTTGAAGACATCGATCTTCTTTATTTGAGAGTTGACGGTTCTTCACACACTTTAAAATTTCGAAAAGAGTTGATTTCTATTTTTTCCAATGTTTTGAAATTGCTATAATTGATAGATAATCCTTTTTACAAAACTCTGCAGTTGAAGATTTAATTTTGTTGGCAATACATTTACTGTAAATGTAGTTGCTAAATATTATTTACATACTTAAAGTCAACTTCACTATTAACAATATAATTGGTACAGTAGATTCTTGGAAATCTAAGAAGAATACATTAACAGTTCCTAAAATTGGCGAATAAGTCACATTAATGAAATACTAATAAATCTTTCGGAAACTTTTTCGAACTATATTTCGGAAAAATATGTAAAATATACATAAAAAAATGAGCATATTTTTCTATAAATATGATATGCATGAATTCTTGTAGACCACTAAATTCTCTATCGATGTACAGAATTAGATTTTTCTATTACTCCAAATGAAATACATGAAACTGCATGAAATATGCAAATCGATATTGTTCGGAAACTTTTATCCATAACTGAATATGTTCCTTACGAATAATATAGGGTTACACCAGAGCAATAGTTTTATTTATCCGAAGACTGAAGTTAAAAGATTTCTGTGGCTGACAAAAAAAAAGACGGGAAAAGTGTAGCGAGTAACCGAAGGGAAAGGAACCAGGTTTAAGAGCTGTTGCCTTTGGACAAGTTGGATCCAGCTTGTTTTCAAAAGACACACTTGTTACGGGTAACCCCTCTGAATACCAATTAACGTGAATTACGTGGGTACATGGAATTCGAGACCGTACTTTGTCTCCGTCTCTCCGCCACGCTTCTTGACGTCTCTCTCTCTCTCGCACTCGCTGCGCCCAGCCTCTGTCTCTGTCGCTCCCACTCTCATGATACTCTCTTGCGCGACTCCGTAATTAATTTGTGGTGGTCCAGACGCGGCGAGGACGCGTACAACACCCCACTTTTGTTCCTTTTTAATGCGATTTCTAGTCTTATTTGAGCGATTTAGTCTCCGTGAATTGAATACGGTTTTCGCAGACAATTGTTTCGCTTACCAATTTCCTAAACAAGCGATATTAGAATTCAGATAATTCGAATGAAATGTTGATCGATTTTTGCACGGATTTTAATTGATGATCGCAAATCCGAAAAACCTCTTTTGGAGACGTTCCAATCTCCATTCTGAAATTCTAAATCGGCTCCACGATTGGACATTCCTCTTGCGTTAACACCTGCGCATTCCTTCGATCCTATATCGCCCGGAATGACTTTCCTACAATTATCTGGAAGGTTAATAAATATCCTCCGCCTCTGTCCTTTTTCTCTCTTTTTTCCTCCTTCCGTCTTTTGTTAGCGCAATCCGTTACAATGACGGAGCACTTGACAGTCGCGATAAAATCAGACACACATCGATGCAAAACAGTGGTAGTGGTTTAATTGCCACTCTGCCGTGGTTCACAATTATACATTTGTGTAATTGTGATTTACAGAACTAGTATTAGTGGCGTATGCAATTTATACTCCTTCAGATTTTTGTAAATGTTACATAGTTTGATCCTTGAATAACATCGATTCAGTTATACGGGAATTTTTATTCTTACAAAAATTATATTTCAGTTTAATCAATTCAAATATCAATTTAAAATGTTACGAATATTCATGTCTATTTTCAATTGTCACGATTCACACTTTATATTTTTCACGAAAATACGAAGTAACGCTTTTTAACAAACAGCAGTCTATTTTAGTAAAATTTTTAAATAGTTAAAAATACAGATGCAGTTCACAGTATAATACTATTATAATAAATAATAATAAATAAAGTTGTTACAAGAATCACAGACTATTTTTCTACGAAAATGATTAAAATGCTGCTACTTTTCTTCCGGCGGTATTATGAAAACAGCTTACAAGAATTTATAATTTCCAAGGAATCAAGATAAAGCTGAAGAAGCGCTTTTTCAAGGTACCATCAACCCTTTTTTTTAAGAGGGCAAACTAATTCCCTCGTAAATTTCATCTCAGTGAGTTCGTTGAAATTTTTAACGCGAGAAGGAGTCGGACTGTTCTCCTTCGTTCATCGATTTCATGCAAAGTTATTCTGCTTGCTTGACTACCTCCCGAAAGAGAAACTCCGAGGCACAAATTACAACATTAATTCAATTAAACTTTAGTTACGGCCGTTCAGTATTAAAACGCAATTTCAACATCACCTCCTTTCCCCCCGCTCCGTCCGGCCAATGCGCAAACATAAATCAATCTTGCCTTTCAAAATCCGCGGTTTGCAGTTTCTTTGACGAAGACACAAAAAACGAGTGCAGGGAGGAAACAAGAACGGAAAGACGAGAAAATAATGTCCCTCGGCGAATTTCAGAACGCGTAGCGCGCGACGACGAGCGGATCGGGGAAAATTGCTCGGGCAATACGATTTATGGTTCATCGAGGACAGGAAATCACAACGCGAGCGAATTAATCACGATTAACCGCGGCCAGGTTGTTATAATCGTTTCCAGAGTTCTATTCACTTAAGCTGAAACGCCTGACGAGTTGAGTGCATTTTACGACCTCGATACAAAGAAAAAGAGATTCGAAATGCTCCGCTCCCAGTATCGTTCCAAAAAAAGGAAACCTATACTCAAACTTACACCTGCGTGAGAAGGGAAAGACCCATTTCTCGTTTATTCATAGCCGATCTCATGAGAGAGAGAGAGAGAGAGAGAGAGAGAGAGAGAGAGACGTATTTCGATGTAATCGTGGGCGTAGATCAAATCGTCTTATTAATACACCCCTCGCGAGGGGAGAAAGCGCAGCCCCAAAAGATCATCCCCGAAGTCATTATCGTCCCTTGAAAAAAGCAAAAAGGATACGTTCATACACACGCGTGCGTATACGTACACAGACACGTACGCGCGGGCAATGGGAATTCACCCCCCTGTGAAAAAAGTTGGTTTCATGGTCGGGAGTCGGGGTCTCGAGTATTGACAATGAATAGTTTTCTTCCCGTGGCAAAAGGCTGGACGGGGGGAAGGGCAGAGATGGGGAGAGAAAGAGAGAGAGAGAGGGAGAGAGCGAAGGAGAACACGGTGTGGAGTTGAAGCGAGAGGGAGAAGGCAGGAGAACATGTGGCTCGAACGAATAGCTGTGAGTAGGACAGAAGCGCAGGTGGAGAGGGAAAACAGAAATATAGAGAGATAAAGACACATGGAGAGACAGAATGGCAGATGGAGGTGGCGGTGGAGAAGTGTGAGGGGAAGGGGAGGAAGGAAGGGAGAGAGGGAGAGCAAGAGCGAGAGTGAGAGAGAAAGAGTCGACGGTAGGGGAAAGAGCGAGATTGTGACGGAAAGAGAACGTGCAGATGGAAAGGAGAAGGACGGAGAATGACACGAGGGTGGGGAAAGATTTGATAGGAGGGATGGG
This sequence comes from Perdita meconis, assembly GCA_030770465.2. NCBI lineage: Eukaryota > Metazoa > Arthropoda > Insecta > Hymenoptera > Andrenidae > Perdita > Perdita meconis. The sequence continues at coordinate 1,072,241 of JASKOS020000015.1, read as the reverse complement.
TTACCATGGAAACGCGTCGTACTCCCGACCAGCTCAGATAGGATATATAGGTATATATGTGTTTACATACCTACATTAGATACATACATTATAGTATTATACGGCACATATACAAGATACAAGTACGAGAAGAGCCGTAATTTGTAAGTCGATTTCCTCTTCTCTCTCACTCTTCCCCTCTTCCTCCTCTTCTTTTGCACCGCGCAGCGCAGTGTATCTTCGGAGCTAAATTAGTATAACGTTAAATATTAATATTTGACGCGCTCTTTTACCATCCCGCACTCTCTCCCCCTGCCGCGTCGTTCCCCTCTTTCTTCCCACGGTTTTACGAGGAATCGGTGTAACTACAGTGCGCGCACTTCAGCGCGCGCTCGCGCGCACATTCGATAAAGTTTAATAACGTATGTAGTACATGCCATCGTTGTAAAACGCACAGGTATTATCGTTTTTAATTGACTTTCATGGCGATGAAATTTCGCGGCGATAACGTGGAACGATTTAAAACTAATTTTTAAAAAACTGTTAAAACATAGACAAAACGGATTTTATATTTTCTGCGGATGTCCCAATTTTTTTTCAATCTCTTTGCGCGAGCCATTTTCTATTTCATTTTTCATTGCTTCGTTAAAAAAAAACAAAAGAGAGAAAAACGGAGAAATTAATGAGAATGAGTAAACAACATTTTCGAAGTAATAAACACGTAAACGCAAAGATGTAATTATTATGTCGAATTGAATAGACGCGGATATAAATGTATACAGGAAGATAAATAAATATAAATCATCGTATTGAAAGGCTTGCATAAATTTAGATCAATTCGATTGACTGGCTATTTATACTGTCAAAGGCGAAAATCAGGAACAAGGTATGCAAAGATGAACGATTCATGGGTCAATGAGGCCTTAGAGATACTTTAGAAATACTGTGTTCCCCTCTCTCCATAAGCGTGAGCTGGAGTCCGGGAGGGCGCATTGGCGTAGACCGCCGCCAACAGAAATAGAATTCCAATAAAGCAGGTTTTCAAGTGATCGCGTGAAAAGCCCGCTCCTGCCCGCGGTGCAACCAACACACGCGCGTACACGCGTGCACACGCACGCGCGGCCGTGTACACACATATTTGCATGGATTTGAATAATAATCGCGTTACGTAATTCGAGCAGATTACGAAACCGTTTTATCTCTGCTGTTAATTACGCCTCTTATTACAAATTGAAAACACACATTCCGGCTTCTATCTACCGAGCGCGCATCAATATTTACGCCGAATAAAAGCAGAAACATGATAAATCGAAAAGTACGAAGGAAACGTAAACGTCGACGAACTGTTGGAAACTGGTTGAACCTTTTGTTTCTGTTTTATTGAAAGCATACCATTTTTATTCCGAACGAAATTCACGGTTAACATTCAACGCGGCACACAAACGTTTCGCTGCGGGATACGGTTCAAATGAAAATCCAAAATCTGCACAGTCTTTTGGTTCGAGACTGAATTATGAAAAAAAAAATGAAGAGGCTTTTTGGAGTCGTTAGACCGATTACTCTTAATGTGTCCGCCGTGATTATGAAACGACGGAGCAACACGAATTTAACTCGATGTGTACTTTAGCCACCAAATCCGTGAGGAACTAGTTTTTTTATTATTTTAAGGACGTTTCCTACGTAATATTGTTTTTTAACTTGACAAAATCCTAAACCATGGACTTTTTTTTATTATTAAAAGATAAATTTATGTTTCATTTTTAAGAAAAGATTTTAAAAAATTGAAAATAAGTGCAACTGAATTATTTACAAGCTATTAAATACTAAGGTAATTAAGAACTAAATAGTTTTTGATCATCTAAAACACATGGAAGCTAATTTTTTATCAGACATTTTTTGATCAACAGATTTTTGATCAGACATTTTTTTTTTAAATTTTCAGTAAATGCTCTTCTTCAAAACTTAAAATTGTCTGTAAACCAAGTCTTTTAATGAATCTTCTCTTTGTATTTTTGCACTAAAGTCAAGACAGGTACATTACATTTATCATTAGTAGCAGCCACTGATAATTTATTATACTGTATATTTTTTACAGCTTCTTTCAAATTTTGTTCACTGTACTTTTTATAACAGGTATTCTTTTTATTTGCTACTTTCGCTTCACTCTAACACTTGTTCCAATTAAAAAGAAACAAAAATAAACACAGGAAGCTTGTGGTAATAAAAATTAACTTATTTTTAGTACAATAATGTACATTAAAAATTTTGTTGCAATTTTATGTCTTAACCTATTTATTATTCAGGTGATAAAAAAACTAGCTACACGAGAAAAAAACGAAACTAAATAATTGATTACTCATTTTTAAATAAAAATCATGTACATACATATATTTGAAATTCTTGTGTTACACTGTCAATAAGCCATTTAATAAACGAAACATATGATAATAAGCTTTAATAGTCCCTGTCATGGATTTCTGCAACTATGCTACAGCACTAATTTATTTTCACTAAAACCTATTATGTTATTTGCTGTAACATGCTATACTTACATTTTTAAATTGTCACTTTTCACTCCAAAAATGATTTCAAACGAGTATTTGTTGACATAAATTTAGAAGAGCGAATTATTTTACAAACTGATCAAAAATTAGTACCTGATAAAAAAAACTAGTTCCTTAACGGTATTTACCGACCACCCTCGCCTCCTCCGTGTCCTCCCACCATGCGGCGCGTTGTCGAGGTTTCGATAATATTCGAATCCGTTGAATGCGCGTTTATATGCTATACGTCGACCCCGCGGAGCTCGACGAGGAAGAAAATAAGCAATATAGCCGAAGAATGCTCTATTGAAAACTCATTGATAGAAGGTTAGGACATCGTTGATGCTAGAGAGCGTGCGGAAGCATCTTCGGATTTTTCATTACGTTTCGAAATCGACGGTTTTTTCTTCTCGCTCGTATCTCTGATTCAGCCGTTCGATTGTGCGGGCGACGAACCGCGTGACGATTACAGTGTCGTTCCGATAATCTCGCACGGTGACGTACTCTCATCATTATCGCGTTCATTATTACGCGGACAGGTTAATCTTATTAGGACCCCCAGCCGTCACCACCCCATCCCAGAAACCGTTCTTTTTTTTTCTCTCCTCGTCTCTCTGTCTCTCTCTCTCTCTCTCTCTCTCTCTCTCTCTCTCTCTCTCTCTCTCTCTCTCTTTCCCTTTTATTCGTTAACGATCTATTTTTCTTGGCATGCAGAGCTTCCCCCGGAGCGTGAACTGGTTTCGAACGAGTGCCGTGCCTTTTACGTTTTCTGGTTTTTGTGCTCCTCACGGAGGGAGACAAGGGCCGACGACTTTTAATGGACGACAGGGCGAGCTCCATAGGCGTAAACCGCGATTGTACGCCCCGTTTCAGGGTCTAATATTCCCATCCACTTCGACGACGAGCTATACACGGCGATAAAAAAAAAGTATTCTCTACTTTCGAGATCTACTTGGACCGTCTTCCTGCTCTTTCTCTTCTTAAATTCATCCGGTGTCACTGTTACGAGCGGAATAATAATGCTGATAATAATAAATGATGCTTCCTATTAATAATTCAAATTGGAACTCATTATTATTAATCATTATTAGGTACTATTACTGAGGATGAACTTCAATAACATTATAAATGAGCGACAATTTTTGAAAATTGAATGAACGAATCATTATGCAATAGTAAAACCCCCCGCAAAATTAAAAAAAAATTGATTCGGTAGTTTTTAAGGATGAACTACAGTTTAAAGATAAGCGGAAATCTTTGAAAATTGGAGGAATAAATCTTTATGCAATAGTAAAACTATATGTAAAATTATAGAAAAATTCATTCAGCAATTATTGAATTATTTGACTTTCAATTCTAATGAGAAAACGCAACACATATTGAGAAATATATTACAAAATACGTTCCAACAGACAAGTTTATGACACAGCAATTTGATTCGAATAAAAACTTATTCGTTATTCTAAACAACTTCTCTGCGAATAAAAATTGATTAGTTATATGAGACAGTTTTGCTATGAATAAATGCCGTTGTCAATATATAAATACGTGTTGAATATGTATGTGTTTCATTTACACTTAATCCTAGTACGTACATCGATCATTTAACATTAGTTTCATTCCATTATTTATTTGAATAAACTTTTATTTGAATTAATTCGTTATTCTCGACTCTCAGTTTATACGCTATTTTTATTCGAAATTTTATTAATGCTCAACTGTGGTGTGTGTGTATGTATGTCGGTAATTCTAGTAGTTTCATGTTTTGTATGAATGTATGTGCTGTGATGCCTGTGACTGATATTATAAACGGTACTATTGTTACTTTGTTTTGTTTTCATATTTTTTGTTATTTTATTATTATTATTACATACGGAAAATTTATAGATACAAATCAGAATATTTGCATGTTATTCACATTTAAACTTCTTAATCAATCTAGATCAAATTTTGCATAGTTACTCTCTAAGACCTTGGGGAAAATATAGTATATCGTGAAATCTGCAGACTACACTCCCTCCTAATTTCATCCTTTGGACACTGTAATAATTTAAATCCACATTTACATAAATTATAAGTATTATTTGCATAATAAAGTACCTACATATAAGTAAGCACTCTGTAATAAGTACGGAAACTATTTATTAATGTAAAAATATATATTAAATGAATTATTAATACAATATATATAAATACACTACTAATTTAAAAAGCACGAGAATATATATAATTATAAAATATCGGTTCATTTAAATATATATTATATTATAATTTCTGCAATAAAAGAGCAAACAAGTTTTATCTGATAATCAAATGAATTTTAATTCTGATGTAAGATTGGAAAATCCGATAGCGTAGAGTAATTTAACCCCTTGACAATTTGCTCCATATGTATGTTACAATTTAAGGATTTTGTTATTTATTAGTAATTATTTGTAATACTCTTGCATTATTTAAAAGAATAAGAAGTTCAGTTCGTAAACTTAGTCTATCCGAAAATAATAGAAAACAGAACAAGCTTCAACCAAAACTGAATTAAGCTGTGTTTGAAAACGCGATAAGAGATAGCAGCGATAGCTTATAATAGTGCATGAGTTACTGATAATACAGGTGAGCGCAGGAATTATGTAAAGACTCAACATAAGTAGGGTTTGGCAGCTTGTTCAAATGCATAGAAATGATCAAATTAATTTCAATGAATTATTAAAACAAAAAAGAATTACAATAATAAACGATAAACGATAAAATTAAAGATGATTGATATTAGATTGAGTGGGCATTTTTAAGATAAAAAATGTTGGATTTAAAGATGTCAAAGATGCAACAATAAATGTAGAAAACGAAATGCTACGCTCAAGCTGCGAGACATTTTGAATTAGTTAAATATGATTGGTAAAACAAGATGAAAGGTAAAGAGTACAAGCTATATTACAATGCTCAAGGACAGTAAATAAAAGGGACTGAGTGAGGAGGAGTTTTATTTAAGGAAGTGGAGAAAATGTGATGAAATATCCAGCATATTTCAGGGCTCCGTTCCTCAAAATACCCATGATGAATCTAAAGACGGACCAAGGCTTTTTATGAATCCTCTTGCGTTGATTTATACATATGTATATCGCCGATAGTCACTGAAGCCGATTGGAGGATTAAATAAGGCCGAGCAGTACATGCACACCACTCTGTTTCTAGATAGATCACATTTCCTAAATAAGCCGGCGGTAAGTGTTTGTCATAATTAGTGAGACTCGCGCTGGGAAAAACAGAAGTAAATTCTTGTATACAACAGTTAATTAAATTGCGTGCCCACAATGATGAGCTCTTCGTCATTCCAGCCACGTAACTCATGAAGCGCTAACCGACCACACGGATACTCGATGATTCACAAAAGGGCATAAAAATTCTTCTTGCAGGACCTCCGAAAGAATTCAATTTCGAAATGACGTCATAAATAATTCTCTACATTTCAATTTCGAAATGACGTCATAAATAATTCTCTACATTTCTTTGAAGAAAATGAATCACCAAGTTACATTTTTTCTGTATCAGATTTTTAATATCCTTTTTAATAAAAATATAAATTTGTCAATACAGTCCAGTTATTTTTTTCATTTCATTTCAGAGAACTTTCTTTCGCAGAACTCTTTTAAGTTTATGTCAACAAATAGTCGTTTGAAATCATTTTTCTAGTGAAGAATGTAGATGAAAATTCAAGAATGTAAGTATGGCATGTCGCAGTAAATAACATTGTAGCACACTTGCAGAAAGTCTTCATTGAATGCCATTTGTTGTTGATTAGTAGACTGCGGATGTTTATGTATTTATGGCAATTTCAAAATTGCACAAACCCATAAGAATGCTCAGGGATACAAAAATACATAAAATATAAAAAATAAAATACATTTTATAATTTTGAAAACTAAAACATACATTTATTTATGATTCTGTTGCAGTTGTATGTCTATAAAAATATGAATTTGCATCAACATCCGCAATCTATGATTAGTTTAAGTAAGGCAAGAATTTCAACAATATATATCATTTTATTGAAAAATCAGTGATCGATTATTTAGTTAAACTAATTTTTGATCACCTAAATAATAAATAGGTTAAAGACACAAAATTGCAAAAAAAGGATTAAATTTACATTATTATTAATTTATTTTTGTTTCCTTTTAATTGGAACAAGTGTTACAGTTAAGCGAAAGTAGCAAGTAAAAAGAAGATATGTTATAAAAAGTACAGTGAACAAAATTTGAAGGAAGTTGTAGAAGATATAAATTATAATAAATTATCAGTGGATGCTGCTAATGATAGGTATAATATACCTTTCTCAACTTTAGTACAAAAATACAAAGAGAAGACTCATTAAAAGTTTATGGACAATTTTAAGTTTTGAAGAGGAGGATTTACTGAAAATTTAAGTGCATCAAAATTTTGACTACATTTTATGATTTTTTATTTAACATTTATACAAAAAATATGTGATCAAAAATCAGTTCAGTGCATGATGAGAAATTAATTCAAATGCATTTTAGATGATAAACAATTAATTCCTGATTAAAAATTAGTTCCCAGTTACCTTATTATTCCATGGCTTGTAAATTATTATACTTTCCCTTAACTTTTTAAAATCTTGTCTTGAAAATGAAACACAAAATCTTTTAATAATAAAAAGATCCATGATTTAGGATTTTATTAATATTACGTCGGAAAGATTTTTAAATGATAAAAAAATAGTTCCTAATGGTATATTCGATCGGTCCCAAAATTCAAGCCCAACCCGCATAATATTCCCTCGCTGCGTGAATTATGACACCGCGATTGAATCGATGGAATATCGTTCCGTGTAAACGATAAAAATATGAACCCAAGAAGAAGGAAGAGGAGGAGGAGGAGGAGAAGGCGTTTGTTACTTTCAACCCGCTATCGATCTTCCCGACCTGAACTCTCTCGTGTAATTGAATAATGCAACATGGCATTATTACATGAACTCCGTTACTGTATTTCCTGTATTGCCTTGCGTTTCAAAATAGTGTTACGCCGTCTGAACTGCAATATTATTAGTCCCACGGGGTAGGGAGGGAGGCGAAGGCGTACTGTTGCTGACATTTAGCGGTTTATTAATCGATACATTCTCTCCGCGGCGCTGTAACGTCTGATGCGAATGTTATTCGGTAATAGTTTCCTTCTTTCTTGTTACGGTTCGTGTTATTCCGTTTGTCAAATCAAGTCTCAAGTCCTCAAGTCTCAAGTTCTGCCTCGGCTCGTCGAGAATTTTAAACAGTTTCTTTTTGCAGTTCTGTAATTAACAGAGGTCAAGAGACGATCTGCTTGGTACTCCGAAATATATCTCATTAATATGCACATTAAATAGCACTAAAATCTTGGTGGCTCCGAGGTTATGAGAAAAAATTTGTTAAGAGTTGGTGACTGAAGAGACGCGACAGTATGAAATTCAATCGCGGGAAATTCTTTAAGCTTCGATTCATTCGATATGGTTTAACAATCGATTTACATCTGTAATTTCGCTGTATTGGCCGGGGCTTCTCATTAGCGAACAATACCATAGAAATGAATGACAGATAGGTATGTATATCGAACGTGCTTTCCATTCGTTCGACGATTATCGGAAGCACGGTTTCAAACACATTTGCTATGGACCTGTTTGATAGGGAAATGAGACCAGTCCAGGCAGTCGGAAACAAGGGAAATAAATTATTTGATTGCTTTAATTCCCTTCTAAATCATATTCTTTTTGTAAGCTTACTTAGCTTTATTACAGAAATTTATTCGAATAAATGATATTACCAGATTAATGTGACTACATATTTCTAGAATTTTTATCAACTCATTCGAATCTGCAGATTCTGCTATGCAACTCTCTCGAATCTTTTCACTGTAATTATTTCATTATTTACACTGACTTAAACCTGCGAGCTCTAAAGTTTTGCGAATTAGAATTACGAATGCTTCGAATATTGCTTTAATTATTTTGGTCTTAATCTACCCACTTCTAAATGTAAATCTTTTGAATATTATCATTTATGCGTGGAAGTCTGGAGAATTTTTTTATTTGGGGCAAATCCCGTAAACTTTTACATCTTAATTCTTTAATTTTTATACTTTATACGTACAAATTGCAAAGTCTACAAATAAACGGTATTTACATGTTTTTAATTTAGAAAATAAACTAACAAACAAAACCGCAGTATAACCATGAAAATTCACTACTTTAATGTGTATAATACATATAAATAGATTGCGGATGTTTATGCAAATTCGTGTTTTCAAACATATAAAAGAAGGAAAACAACTTTAAATAAAAGTGTCTCTTACCTTCCAAATATCATAAAATGTACTTTGTTTTCGATATTTTTTGTATTTCTTTATTTATCTGCATCATTATATATTTTAGAATATTCAAAATCGCCATAAGTGCATAAACATCCGCAGTCTACTTATAAACATTTGTAGTTGTGATGAAAAATAAAGAATTTTTAATTATAAAAATTATAATAATTTAATAGTAATTTTTATTCTTTAAAATAGAATCGGACAACAATAAATAGACAATTTAATAACTGAAAGATTACGAAAATTATTATAATTTCTAAAGCGTAACAAGTATATGATGTTAATTATTCAAGAGTTCTCTATGTATTTTTATCTTATCAGAAAAATTTTCCGTAATGACACACATTGATCGAAATTAAAAAATTTATAAGTAAATCATAAATTTAGAATGTAAGTATATTTAAATATATTTACATTAATAACTGTATTATATACATCAGCTATTGGGCAGTTAAACTTTAAAAACTTTTAAAACTATTAAACTATACCATTTTTTAATAATTTGAATTATTAAACTATGAAAATATTATATTTAAACATAATTTTAATTGCAATAAACTATTATACCCTTTTCTAATAACAACAATTAGAATAGTCAATAAACAGTATATTTTAAAATTCTAATAATAGTATGCACTATGTCTCTAAATTTGATACGTTATAGGATAATTGTTAAATTATTTAATAGTTTTATAGTTTAATATGTATATGCGTGAAAGTTTCATAGTTTAATAGTTCAGAAAATTTCATAGTTTAAAATTTCAATGTGTAGAAAGTTGTAGAAGTTTCTTAGTTCAATAGATTAACAATTACACTAATTTTACAGTCCATTACGCTAAACAATTTAATACTTTAATGCTATATATTACATGGTTTCATTTCATTCATTAATTTTCAGAATGCACATATACAGAACAAATATTACTAAACATATTGATTGAATTTTTTGAACCACTACGAAGTACGCATTTAATATATTTATTCTGCATATATTTTGCATAAACATCTGCAGTCTACTGATAAATATTGATATATAAAATGTTATGCTTTTGATTACGCTAAACTGCTCTGTCTCTGATTCTTTAATTTATTAAATCTGCAAATCAAAAAACTCTACTTAACTTGAATTATGAGTCTCCAAATGCAAACACATCCAACTGAAAGTTCTGCTAATTTCTCTAATAAAGTCGGAAATTGCTCAAATTTCGTTTTATTTGATTGGAGCTAAAGTTCATTCTTCCAAAACTTGTCATTTTTCAATTGCAATGTGTTGAAAAACGCTACGAACTTTTGTTACAACCTAATACTTTGTATTATATTTTATCTCGTAAATCAGGATCAAGGTGTGCGACACTGTATAATTACTGAAGCGAAAGGAACAATTACTAGGAGCCACGTGTGTGTATGTACAGATCTTTCACAGCCGAATGATGAAAGTCTGCATGCGATACAAGGTAATCGATAATGCGTTAAGTAAGCTGTCTCAAAGCCGAAGGAAAGGGGAGGTGTAGAGACATTAGTGTTAGCTCGGAGCATAGGGAATTTGTTATTACTTCGCCCACGGTTCACTACAAGTAATCATTTCACCACGAAGGAGTATCGCTTTTAAAAATACTGTCCGAACGTAGCAGCCGGGCTCCACTATGCGCAGGAGCTTTGAATAAAATGAAAAAGGAACCTGCCCCCAAGCGAATTACACTCTTCGGTGTGCCGCGGCACTTGATCCGTGGTTTTCAATCCCGAACCAATAAATACACGCGCATTGTGCTCATATTTTGGCCGCCGTTTAGTCGCTGTCGCGTTCGCAGGATTCATCGATTCCCCTCGATACGTTATTATTACTCCACAGCTTTGCAAGCGTTCGTACCGCGCCGTCGTTGGAATTCTGTAATTTCGCGAATCACGAAAAAACCGAGAAGCCTTCGCAGCGTATATTTTCGTCGTTCGCGAAATTCTCAATTAACAGAAACCGTATGAATATGCAAGCGATTTGTAGCTATTTTCGAAATATCCATCGGGCAAGGATACCGTCACAATTCGAAAACGACGTTCCCAGTGAAATTGAAATCCCGACCGATGGAGGCGAAATAAAAATGTAAATAAAATCGAGCGGCGCACTGCTAAAATCTATTTCAAACGGAATCAATTGGATCGATCCCGGTCGTAAGTGAAATAAACTGAAAACCGTCCCGAATGGAACAAATCGAATAAATAAATGCTTTCAGAAATCCGACAGAAAATTTAATCCTATAGCGGGAGGAATTCCATTCGGTTTGCAAAAGAAAAAAAAACTGACAACCCGAAGAAGAGGAAACGGCGCGAACCGCCGCGCGCCGCGTCGCCTTCGTCTACGCGCAGCATTCATGTTTGCAAAACACGAGGTAATTTCGTTTAACGCGTTAATAGTACCTCGTTCAACAATTATTTAACAGTAGCCGCGATAATCGTCGAGATATGAACGTTGAAAAAAACTTGCTACTCCCACGGCAGGAACTGAAAACTGAATACGTTTCCTGAGACGAGTGTCAGTAAAACGATCTCCGAACGCTCGACAGATCAGTGGCGCTCAATCGAAATCGAACCCCTCGCAAATTGCTCGCGAGAGTTTCGTTCACGTTAACGTTGACAATTTCATTTGCGGAATTCGAATACCCTTCTCAGTTTTTCAGATAGCACAGGATATTTTCGAGAGACTTTTCAACATTTTGGTACCTTTTAGCACTGAAATAAATAACTTCATTCGAAAATAAATTGTCCTTGAATAAACACTTTTCTATGTAAACATAAAATTGTTTTTCGATTTACCGTCGACGCTAGATAGATTCTGCATCTTCCCTTGTTAAGCGTTTATGAATGAACTCGTTTGACAATCACTTAAACGAAGACGTAATGCAGTTTAAGGACATGCATCGAGTAAGTAAATTTGATTTAGCCGAACGAACAGCAGCGAGTTTGCACAGAGTTTTGATGTACATACATACATATCTTCGGAGGGTACAGCGCGCACGAATTTTTCTGCTGTTTTCTCTCGAAAGGACGAGGCGGTGCTCGTTACGATCGGTCGAGCGAAGAACCGCTGTCGTAAACTAGTGACGGATTTAAAACGTCTCGGATTTCGCTGAGAACGTGCAACGAAACTTTCGAATGGGTTACGGATTTTATTTGGACGTGGACAGCCCTCGGAAAGTCTTTATATTGCATAACTGCCTTCGGGGAATCTCGAAGGACTCGTAAAAAAAAAAAGGAAGATCGGGAAAGACAGCAGCGTTTTTCACCAGTGGAAATTTCGCTCTCCTGTAAAAACTAAAGGCATTAGAGAGAAAGAGAGTATTTTTAAAGGCGACGTAATCTTCCATAGTAAATCGCCGTCGGTGGCTTCAATTACTTTCGGAGATATTATCCGAGGGCCGTTCTCGAACATTCTTGCGTTTAAATAATATTCGAAACGATCGTGTGATTAAATTGCTTGAGAACTCGAGAAGAGAGACCTAAATGCCTATTGCTATCGCGGAGGGGAAAGAACAAGAACGATCCTCCGGGAAGGACGGAGCGAGGGAAATTGAGGAGGACGGGGATCAATGGCGATGGTTGGACGAGGACGGAGCGATTCGTTTGGGCGCGGGTAGAGAGGAGAGAGGAGCGAGCGAGAGACGGAGAGAAACACGAAAAGCGGGAGGAACACGACGAAACAGAAGTTGAACGACGAGGAAGGAGTTAAATAGTGAAGTAAAGGATCAGAAATGGAGAGAAGGAGACGGTGGAACGGGACAGAAAAGGACGGACGAGGGAAAGAGAGATATTAAGGGGGAGAAAGAGGGGAGAGAGTGAGAGATAGCGACAGGGAGACGAAGAGGGACAGAGCGGTTGGAGGAAGGAGAATCCCTTCCATTCCCGGTTGGTGAGAGTCCATACGCAGTTGTGGAATTGGTCAAAGGTTACTATATGTACAGGCAACGTGTGCGACTGTGTATTAGAATTATCCAATCCCGCCCAAGCTATACAGGCTAAACACGTAATGTACAGTAGCGTGCAAAATTACTTTCCTCGTGAAACTCTTTCTCCTGTCCCGTCCTGCATTTACGCGTCGACACTATTGACTGAAATTCGGAGGAAATTTTTTGCTCGCGCCGGAGAGCACGATAACAATAACAACGGGGTTTTCGGACAAATTTAAAGCAGAGATTTTTGGGAAATTTGAAACAGGTTTAATGGAATCAGCGAGGGAAATAAATATGCAAATTAACTTAAATATTATGAGGTCATTGTATAAATAATGCAAACAACTTTTTTTCTTTACATTTAAACAGAATAATTTATGTAACTATTAATGTCTTATATGAATTTTACTAATTACGAAATGAGTAATTGCAGCATTCACTCTTCTGATTATGTAAATAATATGCATTACTAGAATCAGTATTGCAGATAAATACTATTTATTGTATCATTTTTTCTCTTGGGTTTTACGTAAGTAAAATAATTACTGTATGTTTAAGTTAGTGCTGATAATATAATGAAAATGACTATTTTATACCTTCCTTTATTTAGTAGCTATTTATTGTTTTAATAGTTCATTTCTAAAAATAATTCTTTATAAAAAATTGGTTTTTATTAGATAATAATAACATGGAAAAAGACATACAAAATTAGAATTACATCGAATTTAACATATTAAAATGATGTGAAGTTTTAACAAATACTTCACTGTACATATTACTTTAAATTAGGACTGTTATGAATATTAAAATATTTGAATGTTTGAATATTCAAATACACGTAGAATTTGATATTCAAATAATTTGAATGTTGGAATATTATTGGACTAAAAAGAATTATTCGATTATTCGAATAATTCGGAATTTTCGAATATGCGGAGTGTTTAAATTTCGTATTGTATAAACTACGAGTTAAAAGTGAAATATTTTTTCATACTGCATTAAAATATTTGGATAATGTTCGGATATTTAAATTTTTAAAGTGGAATTTTATGGGTATTCGAATATTCAAACATTCAAATATTCGAATATTCAAATATGCACAATAGCCCGAATTTAAACTAATACAGTAAAGTATTTTTTACAACTGAATATTTACAACTGTACTTTAAATAAGTCATCAATGAACTACAATATTACATGAATTTTATGTATTAATTAAATTTTATATTGCATTATATTACAATGGCGTTTCTGAATATATTATATCAAAAATTATCAAAGTTCAGCTGCTTGTTTTAAACTCTTTAAAAATTTATCTAAATGTGAGTAATTATTTTTTGTAAGTTCATATTAAAATGTATGCTCGGTTAAGTATCCCTTGAGAAAATAAAAATATTTACTTAGAAATATCTATTTTCCGCAACACTAATTAAAACTTCTCTCTTTCCACGGAAGTTTCTCTCGCGTTTCTCGACTTCCCCTTTTGAATCTTTGTTCACTGAATAAACTCGAAACTTCAACCCGAAACTCGAGCTACTTCAATCCTCGCAGTATCGTGCACTGTAGTTTCGTATTTTAAATGAATAGTCGGGTTGTAATGAAATTAGTGTAACAATTATTGACACAAGAAGTGAACGCGGCGATACGCGTCAATTTCGTACGCGAAGGAACGCCGTTTAACAGCCGATTTCAACGTGTCAGATTCTTTTGGTGCTCGTCAAATATTCAATTACCGTGCAGCAGCGCGGTAAAAGCAACACGAATGAACGTGGACGAGGCCATAAAGGAGGAGGAGGAGGACCTTGAAGAAAGATGGCTGTAACTCTGCTCTGTGTCGTCCAATGGGCTGAATAGGCGACTTGACATAATATAAAACCGTTTTACCAAAGGGAAATATTTCAGGACGAATTATCTTCGTATTCCCTCGCAGGGAAATCGACTTGCCCCTTCTTCCTTTGTATAACTGAAGTTCCTTCATCGAGGAATTCCCGCTATTATTTCTAGACAATATTTTTATGAATTATTAATATCATTAAATCGCATTTTCGAGAAAATGTAAGATTAATATTAAATCCAATTTAGACGAAATGAGTTTAGATGAAACTTTATGAATATTTTACCAAATTTTCATATTTAATCAACGTGAATTATTATTCTTTGAGTTTAACTTATGCAATATTCATACAAGGTTTATAAATTTTTGAAAAAATTGTTTTATTAGTTCATATTTTTATAAAATTTTCATATCCACATTTTTATAAATTGTAACGTTGATAGAAAAAGTTTATGACTGATATTGTTTTTTTTTACAGCAGACAGTTACTATAGTTCGTTATGAAATATGAAATGCATGGAATACAGAGATGCACAGTTTTTTTACAAACTCTACTACTTTTACTTTTTACTTTCTTTTGCCTAACGTCGCCACAGTGGCGGATTCGACCGAAATCGTGGACAAAAATAAACAAAAATTTTTCTTGGTTTTTAAAATCTATATAGTTCATTCATGAACTATCAGAGTATATGCTTCTGTTGAAATCAATTATTAATATGTAATCCTCTTAGAAATATAGGAGTTCAAAGTTGACGATTTTAAAACTCTGATTTGTTTGGTTATAATTGAAAGTAAGTTCGTGATTTACTATCGGACTATGTTGCCACACTGGCGCTTCTATCAAATTCGACACTTAAGATTCCTTTCTTTAAGGGATATGCAACTTCAAACTTACTAACGTTAGAAAATGGATTCTTTCAACTAAAACTTAGAATTAAATTACGATTTACTGTCGATGGATGAAGATAATCTATCAATGTTAGTATTACTTATTATGCTCTAAAATAATATTTACTTTAATTTGATTACTTTTGAAATATTTTTATAGCCGTGGTAGATAAAAATTTAAGTTGTTATCGACGTCCGAATCTCGGTTTCAAAACAATTCGAAGTTATTCAATACTGTGTATGATAATATGTAAAATACTATTACATACATAATATGATAATATGTAACCGATGTCGTGCTACTGCTTTCTCCCTTTTCCCTTCCAATTCTTGTAGACCCCTCGCCTAAAGTAGTAGGTAACGCTCCGTCTATCTATATCTATGTGTGTAACTGGTTCGGTTCTACGCATTTCTTCTACGCTGCAATTGGTTAAATTGGTGCATCATCTGTGTTCAGAGCGTAAGATTATATTCGGCCACGTCTCATGGGGATCATGTTCCCCCATGACCTCCCATTAATTCCAATAAATCGGGGTCTTACTGTGATCGCAACAAAAGAGAGGAAGCGCAAGCTTCGACGAAAGAAAACGGCATAAGAATCAGTTGCAAAAAAGATCGTGTACTAGGTAACCAAAATTTCTGGCCGCGGGTAAAAGAAATCGACTTTCGGTTGATAACGCTAATTGATCGGTAACAAGAGGGCGCCAGACTCGCGATGATTGCGCGCGAAACCGCGGCTAAAAGAGCCGTGGAAAAGCGATTCGAGCCGGGTGGACGGAAATAAAAAGGAACTCGACGAAAGTGACTCTCTTTTTGCCCGGCCGGCATTGTAGCGTTCACGAGGGCACTCTGTATTCGTCTCTAAGTAAACCAAGAACGAAAGCGTTGCCGCCAACTGTCCAACCCACAAATCCTACACGAACGCGTCTCGCGGCGCACGCGTAATGGTGAGCAGGTAAACACGCACACACGCGACCGCGGCGAGCGTGTGAACGCGCCTTAAGCATCCCCCGGTCGTGGCTATCGGCCCGTTCGGACACATACCGTTCGCCACGAAAATGTACGAGCGCAAACACACAAACGGGAGGGAGATCCAAACCTGTCGAGGGTTCGGGAGATCGAGGAGGATCGTCCCTCCGGCTACTCTACCTGTAGCAATTTAAAGGTTAATGTCGCTTCGAAGGACCGATATATACCGGCGCGCTCGTCATTATCGTCATCGTCATCGATATTATTGGCGATCCCTCTGCCAGCCTCGATCGAGCCCCGCGATCCGTTTCCCTCGCCATTACCGACCGTACAACGATTCTAACTTTCACCTTCGCTTGCGTTTTGATCGAGTCCGGTCCGCTTTTTCGCCGGTCTTCGCTGCGGCACTAATTTAATTTTTGACCCTCTTAATGATCAGATAAAAGTCGACGCTGTGGTCGGAAATATCCATGTAACTTGGTTATGCTGAAGGAGAAAAATGAAATACTTTATACCACAGTTTGGAAAGGTCTGTGAAGTTGACATCTTGAAGCACAAATATTTGTAAAATATAAATAGGAATCGTTCATCCACGATTTTTCCATATTTGTTAAATCAACATTTTTTATTCGTTTGCTCTTACTATCATTAACGTTTTTCATACACGTTTACGTTTGTGAACTCACACTTTTCGTTTTCCCGTTCATAGAAAAATATTATGATCAAAGAATAGAATTTTTCAGATAAAGAATTTGTGTGAATATAAGATTTCATAAATCTAAAATTTTGTAGATATAGAATTTTACAATCATAGAATTTTACAGTTATTTCATTTTATTGATATAGAATTTCGATTTATAAATACGCAATTTCGACGAACACAGAATTTCATAGAAATTGAAATACAGTTTTAATAGATATACAATTCAATGAATAATAAAAATTTCATTAATTTCTGTCAAAATAATTGTGAAATGTCAACAATTTCTATTTCTATGAATAGACAACTCTACAAAATTCAGTTCAGTTCACTCTACAAAATAGACAACCCTATAAAATTCTATAAGAATAGAATTTCTACAAAATGTAGAATCCTATGAATATATGCAGAATTCTTATAAAAATAGAAACTAAAGTTTTAGAATTCTTGAAATATAGCTGTCGAACAAATCTAGAATATCAACAATTTCTATTTCTATGAATAGAGAATTTTATATGTACCTACCTATAAAATTCGATAGGAATAAAATTTCTTTAAATGCAAAATTCTATGAATTTATGTAGAATTTCTATAAAAATAGGAACTAAAGATTTAGAATTCTTAACATATGGATACCTATAAATATAAAATATTTGCCCATAAAATTCTACAGATACAGAATGCCTATACATACAAAATTTCCAGAAACATAGTACTTAGAATTTTGTAGAAATTAAACTGCACTCTTAAAAAAATACTTTTAACCAAATTAGAAAATGTCACTTAAAAATTAATAAAAAAAAAATCATAGGAGATAATGTAAAATTTTCTAATTTACTCACAATTTTATTTCGAAGGGTGGACAAATGCAAAAATCTGGTTGAAGAAAGGTAGATAAATCGTAAGAAATGAATACTATTGATTTATAATTTTAGAAGTACATAATTTAGAGCATGAAAATCGGAGTAAAAGGTTGGCAGTAAACGCAATCATGGTATCGATTAGTTGTAAAACTTCTTTGAAATTTCAGTTAACATTTTAGAAAAAGAATTTGTTATCATAAAAATGCGCATTATTAAAATTAATATTTTTCAGCTAGTATACGATATAATAACTGTTACAAATATAATTTATAAAGGAAGATTTTTAATTTGTTTCGTATCATAATTAACGCATTTTTTGTTATTAATTATGTTGAAAATGTGAATAAATAAAAAGCAAGCAAAATTTAACGCTGGAAGTAAAATGAAATCACGCAAAATTAATTTATTAAGTGAGTTATTTCTTTATTAGGAACGCTTGCAATATATATAGCAGTACATTTAAAATTAATTAAAGACAAATTAATTTACTTTGCTCACAGTAAATACTCTTTCCCAGCTAATATTCTATTTCCTCGCGTTGCGCTAAATTAAAGTTTTATGATGAATTGATTTACATATTTTATCTAACGCGGCGGAATTTTAAACTAACTAATATTTCCCCACTATAATTTTTAGTTTTGATAGTTGAATATTTTTCATTTTATTAAGTTTTATCAATATCATTGTGAGAAATTAGAAATTAACAAAAATGCACACGTCTTTCATTGTTTATGTTTGCTTTTCGGAAACTTAAGTCACAGTCAACTATATTTAGTCTTTTAAGAATTAATTGTTTAAAATTTTAACTAACTTTTGAAGATTCTAATTATTATCCAACTTCCGAAAAGAGGTTACAAAATGATAAAGATAAATTATTAATAGTTTCCGGTTAACAGATAATTTTTAAAAATCCTTATCCTATGTTACGAGCCGAGGGCTAGGTAGTCTGACCGAGGGCCAGGTTTTTGGAATTTTGTTATTGTTTCGTGGACGAACCAGCGAGTAACTGTGCACTCGCCAGGAGCCACCTCACGGATGTGGACGAACCGAGTGCGCAACGGCTAACACCGGGAGCCACCTTAGGATTAGGTAGGTTTTCGTGGACGAACCAACACTCAACTTGGCAAGTGTCGGGAGCCACTAGGATGGAATAAAGACTGTGGACGAACCAGCGAGTAACTATGCACTCGCCAGGAGCCACGGGACGTGGACGAACCAGTGCGCAACGGCTAACACCGGGAGCCACTTGTAGGTTAGGAAAAGGAGACCTTCGCAAGGATTGCGAAGGTTGTTAGTATAGCCTCGTAACTTTTAAGTTATAATATACCTCGAGCGGCAAAGGTATAATATTGTGGGATCGTTACGCGTTCGCTTCTTCTTGGATTTAGGAAAGGTCTTGATTGAACTAAGTCCAATTTAACAAACCTTATAAAATATATATTATTACGAGTTTAAGTTTGACTCGAAGGAATACAAGTGTTAAGAATTCAAATGTCGCGGAAACTAAGTCCTCTCTCTCTAGATTACGCACAGAGGTATGCGGGGGACGCGTCGCTAAGACGACGTTACAGTGAAGTTAATTTACGTACTGTACTCTTAAAAAACTCTGCTCGAAGGAGAACTATTGCTCGATCTTGCTTCCAGTCTAAGCCGCGTACTAAACTCGAACTGGATTAGGAATGAGCCCACGAGTCCGAATTTCTCGGCCCTTTTATACCCAAAAATCTATGAGGAAAATGGTGGGGACTCGACTGCATCGCGGAGTTTCCGAGAAAAGTTGGGTGATATTGATTTTCATAGAATTCTATTAATTGGGTGCAACGGAAATTCCTATCAGCCCTTGCATGGTGACTTCCAAGTAAAGTCAAAGGTCTCGGATAAGGGCTTTGAATCGAGCCCTTTCAGAGTTGCTTTACGTAACTCGTCTGGACTCGTAACATCTCCCCCCTTAGATGAAACATCGTTTCTTACGATGCTTTCACCTGCTTGGAAGTCAAACATGCAAGAACGAATGGATAAAAATCTACTCATGAACTAAACGGTTGATTTTACTGGTCCTATTGCGGTGTATGTGTGGGTGTTGTGTATGTGTACTGTAGGTGGGCAAATTTTGGGGCTGACGAAGTCTGGTCTCCAAGGGCTGGTACACCTGGGCTGTCCTGGTCATCTGGATGTGGAGCCCTTTCCACAAAGGCTTCTGGTTGGTGGTGTTGATTATTGGTGATGTCATGAGGTTTTTGAACTTTAACTCGAGTCATCAAGGTCACCGGAGAGGTATGCATGCTTTAATTTGTCTTGATGTTTAATGATCGTGCTTCGATCATCTTTACTCAAAACTACGTTATTTCTGTCAGATATATCTATTATTTTGTAAGGTCCAACGTAGTGTGGATCGAATTTATTCGTTCTCGGTTCCTTTTGGACGTAAACGTATTCTCCTGGCTTGAAATCTCGTTGTACTGCACGACGATCATAATATCGTTTTGATCTCTCCTTAGACTGATTCAGACTGTCAGCTGCTTGAATTCTAATTTGCGTCATTTTTGTGATAAGATCCGACAGGTATGATCCGTATGTAGCTAATTGTTGTCCAGATGGAAAAGCACTTGGTAATCTTGCTGGGTTTCCGAAAATTAATTCATGAGGCGTAAAATTGGTAGCTTCATGTACGGAAGTATTATATGAGAGCATGGCGAATGAAACGTAGAGGTCCCATTCTTCGTGTGAATCCATGTAATGTTTTAGATATTCCGTAAGTACCAGGTGACTTCTTTCCAGTGATCCATTGGTCTGAGGTCTATATCCTGATGTGGATATTTGTTTAATTTTGAAAATTTCAGCAAGGTATTTCATCACTTTTCCCATAAAACTTGTTCCTTTGTCTGTTAATATGGTGCGGGGTGCTCCAAAAATTGCGATAAAGTGTCTTGAAAATGCATCTGCTATTGTAGAGGCTCGAATGTTTGGAATAGGAACAGCAATACAGTATTTGGTGAGATTGTCTTGCATTGTCAAGATGTAACGATTTCCACTAGGTGTTTCTGGAAGCGGTCCGACTGTATCCAAGGCAAGTTTATCGAAGGGTTCCAAAGGTGTGTCTGTGATGATCATGGGTTGTCGAGTTTTTGCTCTGACTAGCTTTTGCTCTTGACAACTTCTGCATTTTCTAATAAAATCTTCGATATCTCTCCTCATACCTTGCCATTGGTATTTGGATTTCAAACGGTTAAGTGTTTTGGTTACACCTTTATGTCCTCCAAGTAAACTGCTGTGTGCCTCTTCAATCAGTTGTTTTCTGGTTTCTTCTGGTGGTGTTTGAGTAATATTATTTTGTGGAATTTGCGATATTGGTTGACTTATTGGCGGATCTGATGATTCTTCTTCCGAAGAAGTACTATATTCCAGAGATGAAGATTCATAATCTGGAAGTATGGTATTGGAAATTGAGTCCAGCTTTGAACTTTGAGATTGTATCAACGGTGTATGTTGCGAAACAGATGGCGTTGAAGTGACCATTGGTGGATTGACGATGGTTGGAGTCAATGCAGCTGGTAAATTTGATCCATTCGATTCTTCTAATATTGCTTGAGGAGGTGATTGATTTGGATTTACAGACTTGATAGTTGCGTTGAATGGAATCGAATCATTGAATGAAATCAAATCAGTGTTTATTGTTGTATCTTCCTGAGTTGAATTTCCCTGATTTTCCAGTAATTGATCCGAAATGCGTGTGGAATGTGCCAAGGGGTTTCCTGATATTGTGCTGTCTGAACGACTAGAAGTCGACAGTCTTCTGTGCAAAGGATCTTGATGAATTTTTCCTCTTCGTAAATTGTTGCGTCTAACTGGGGTAGTTTCCTTTTCTTCGGACTCTTCTGAGCTGTAGCTAAGTTCTTCGTAGATGGGTCGAGTTTCGCGATCTCTTCGCAATTCCCGAATGCGTTGTCCAATGGTATCAAATCCTGAGGCTGTTGTTTTGGGTATTTGCATCTTGAAGTCTTTGTCCTCATCCCTCGGAATCAGTGGCAAACAGACTACTGGATTACGAGATAAAGCATCAGCGTTTTTATTTGTTTTTCCCGCTTTATGTACTACTTCATACTCGTACTCCAAAAGCTTTAATTTCCATTTGACCAAGCGCGAGGTTGGATCTTTAACAGAGTGAAGCCAAAGTAATGGTCGATGATCTGTGACCAAGGTGAATTTGCTGCCATAAACGTATGGTCTGAAATATTGCACAGCATATACCATTGCTAAGCATTCTTTCTCTGTTGCTGAATAATTCTTTTCGGCAGAATTCAGACTGCGTGAAGCGTAAGCTATCGGCAAATCTTCTCCTATTTTTCCTTGGCTCAAAACAGCACCTATTGCAAAATCTGAGGCATCTGTGGTGATGATGAAGGGTTGATTAAAGTCTGGATATTGCAGAATTGGTCCTTTACACAACTCGTCTCGTAATGTTTCGAAACTTCGTTGTTGCTCTTCGGTCCATTTGAATTTAATTCCTTTCCCAAGTAGCTGAATCAAAGGATTTGCTTTTACTGAATAATTTGGAATGAAGCGTCGATAATATCCAGTTAATCCAAGGAATTGTTGAATATTCTTTTGTGATTTCGGTGTCGGAAAATTTTTTACAGCTTGAAGTTTTCTCGGATCCGGTCTTACTCCTTCTGATGAAACTATGTGTCCAAGATAAGTGACTTCTTTGCGAAGGAATTCGCATTTGCTAGTCTGTAATGTAAGTCCGTGTTCTCGGAGACAATTCATCAGTTTCCTGATCTTAATCTCGTGTTCCCTGAGTGATGAGGAGTAAACCACAATGTCGTCAAGGTAGACAAACAATTCTGATCCTTGAAGTCCCGTCAAAACTTGATCCATGAGACGTTGAAACGTTGGTGGTGCATTCTTCAATCCGAAAGGCATACGCACAAATTCGTAATGTCCGTACGGTGTTGTGAAGGCAGTTTTTTCTCTGTCTCGTGGATGCATCTCAATTTGATGAAAGCCATTGGCTAAGTCGAAAATTGAGAAATACTTGGCACTTCCCAATTTGTCCAAAATTTCTGTAATTTGCGGAAGCGGATATTTGTCACTAACGGTTTTCTCGTTAAGTGCTCGGAAATCAATGACCATGCGCCAACGTTTATTTCCGTCGGCATCCGGTTTTTTGGGTACAATCCACAAAGGTGAATTGTAAGGTGAATTAGATGGTTTGATGATTCCTTGTGACAGAAGTGTTCCCACCTGTTGTTGAATTTCATCTTGATGTATAGGCGGATATCGATATTGTCTTGTGTTGATCGGAATGTCATCCGTAACGTGAATGGAATGATAGAAATTTGGTACTTTATCCAATTTATCTCCTGGTAGATAAAATCTATCAGAAAATTCTTGAATGATATTCTTGATGTGTCGTTGTTCCTCGGAATTAAGATGATCGGTTTTCAGAGTGTCCCAAATATGTTGAGCTCTCTTCTTTTCTTGAACTGCATCTGATTGATAATATAATACTGGATCTTCATCGGAGGTGTCGAAGGTGTCATATGGATGTAAATATTGTGGTTCAAAGGTTATTTCTTCTTCTTTTTCTCCTGCATTCGTAGCCATAACGTATCCCATCCCGTTGCGATTAAGCACCGCAGCTTCACCGATGAAAAGATTCTTCGGCGTTTTTAGACGCGGCAGATAACCTTCCCTAACTTCCGGGTTGGCGATGCTCAACGCTATCGGCTGCGTCGTCCTTCCAGGAATTCGGTGTTTGGTTCTGGTAGGATTACGTCGTGTTTCTGTCTCCATGTAATTACAGAAACGGATAGGTTTAGTCGGCTGGCTGTGAATGACTAAGGTCTTGTGATAATACGAGATTTCGGCTTTTTCTTGTAGTAAAAAAGGACTCCCTATGAGGCCATGGGCGTTAATAGGCAGATCTTTTACTACGTAAAAGTGTGCTGGAATTCCATTGATGTGAAGCGTAGTAGTACCCAGCGTACGGATGGTGGAGCGAGATAACCCCGTTATCTCGATTTCTTCCCTCGAAGTGATTTTGGCTGTATCTCCCAACGTGTCGAGAACTACAAGGTTTACAGAAGCTCCGCCGTCGATGAGGAACTCTCCTTGTCCGTTTTCCATTTCTGGAACTTTGACCTTGATTCTCGGTGTTGGTGCTCCTTTGTAGACTATTGGCTCTTGTTGTCGAATCGGACGATTCTTTGGCGATCCTTTTTCAATACACTCACCGTGTCGCCTGTACGATGAGCGCTGTTGAAGTTTAAATGTTTCTGCGAAGAAGGCTGAGGTGATTTGCTTCTGCGACCATATTTTTCGTTGTCTCTGCAGGTTTTTCCGTCGTGACCTTTCACGCCACAGTTCCAACAATATAATTGTGAAATATTGCTAGGTTTGCTGGTCCGATTGTCTCTTCTGTGGTTATCATCTTTTGTTGATGCATTAGAAGAACAACTAGACGAACGTGAAGGATGCTTAGACAAAGTTAAAGCTGTTCCGTGTTTCGGTCGGTTTCGGTCGTCGTAATCGGACTCCGAACCAGATGCGCTTCTGTCCCTCTGGTAGTCTTTGCGATAACGCAAAGGAGATGGTGAATGAGAATACCCACGTCGTGAAATACGATCCCTTTCACGACTTTTCCTGCGGCTACGGTAATCCTCTTCGTAGTCGTAATTTGTTGGTCTGTCGTCGATGATGTGACGACGGTTTCGTAAACGGCGATCCACTTGAAGAACAGCATCGAATGCGTCCTCCAAATTATCGTGTCTTTCACCCAAGGATGCCATTCTCCATGCTATTCGTTCCGGCAATCCCTCGAGGAAATTTTCAACCACGTCTTCTTCTATTTCTTTAATTCTATCTTCGCTGTTCGCGCCGTACCGATCGCGAATAGCGGTCCGAGTGCAGTGTGCCAAATGACTAACTCGATCGATATACTTTCGAATAGTTTCGTCACTACGAATTTTTAAACGAGCAATTTCTCTTTGGAAATACGCGAGATTACGTCCTGGAGCGTAACGTTTCTTCAGATGTTTTAAAAACTCCGATACGTTAGAGAACGTTTTATTTTGTATACTGATTCTCGCGGAACCCGTAAGTTTTGTTAAAACAATTTTTAAGTACTCTGACTCTGAATCTTGCGGAACTAACGCTAACCCGTTTTCTACGCTCTGTGCGAAAACAGAGAGAGGCGGATTTTCTCCGTCAAAAATCGGAATCGACGATGTTGCAAATTGAATGCAATTACGCTGCGTAAGTGCAGCCATGGAATTAGCCATGGAAAGAGTTAAACTCGCGATATCATCATTGGATACTGAAGCCTGTGCTTGTGCCATGATGAATCCTTTAGGCGATTTCCAAAACTAACTCACAAACTATATGTGAAACAATTATAGAGCCGCTAAGGCGATGAAATAATCTACTGAGTCTAATGCAAAGACTCGTCGATAAACGCACACAGAACAACCGAAGTTCTGAGACGTTATAAGAATAATTTCCCTCGGAATGGTTAAGGCACAATCTAATCAGATTCTCTTTGCCACCAATATCCTTGGTTGTAGTTTAAACTATTCTGAATATCCTCGCGAATTTAGGCGTTTCCCTAAGGAGCCTTTTCGGACGCGGAGCCGAAGAAATATTTTTAAAAATCCAACTATCCAATAAGAAGGGAATTTCTCAGTTCAGATGGTGTATTCACAGAAGGTGAATCACACCTAAATAATGAACATCAGCGTATCCCACCGCTGTCACCAGTTTGTTACGAGCCGAGGGCTAGGTAGTCTGACCGAGGGCCAGGTTTTTGGAATTTTGTTATTGTTTCGTGGACGAACCAGCGAGTAACTGTGCACTCGCCAGGAGCCACCTCACGGATGTGGACGAACCGAGTGCGCAACGGCTAACACCGGGAGCCACCTTAGGATTAGGTAGGTTTTCGTGGACGAACCAACACTCAACTTGGCAAGTGTCGGGAGCCACTAGGATGGAATAAAGACTGTGGACGAACCAGCGAGTAACTATGCACTCGCCAGGAGCCACGGGACGTGGACGAACCAGTGCGCAACGGCTAACACCGGGAGCCACTTGTAGGTTAGGAAAAGGAGACCTTCGCAAGGATTGCGAAGGTTGTTAGTATAGCCTCGTAACTTTTAAGTTATAATATACCTCGAGCGGCAAAGGTATAATATTGTGGGATCGTTACGCGTTCGCTTCTTCTTGGATTTAGGAAAGGTCTTGATTGAACTAAGTCCAATTTAACAAACCTTATAAAATATATATTATTACGAGTTTAAGTTTGACTCGAAGGAATACAAGTGTTAAGAATTCAAATGTCGCGGAAACTAAGTCCTCTCTCTCTAGATTACGCACAGAGGTATGCGGGGGACGCGTCGCTAAGACGACGTTACAGTGAAGTTAATTTACGTACTGTACTCTTAAAAAACTCTGCTCGAAGGAGAACTATTGCTCGATCTTGCTTCCAGTCTAAGCCGCGTACTAAACTCGAACTGGATTAGGAATGAGCCCACGAGTCCGAATTTCTCGGCCCTTTTATACCCAAAAATCTATGAGGAAAATGGTGGGGACTCGACTGCATCGCGGAGTTTCCGAGAAAAGTTGGGTGATATTGATTTTCATAGAATTCTATTAATTGGGTGCAACGGAAATTCCTATCAGCCCTTGCATGGTGACTTCCAAGTAAAGTCAAAGGTCTCGGATAAGGGCTTTGAATCGAGCCCTTTCAGAGTTGCTTTACGTAACTCGTCTGGACTCGTAACACCTAAGATCTACATTTTCTCAAGAAATTTTAACATTATTTCCAGGTTTTTAGTTTTAACAATAAATCAATCATAATTCTGTGAAACTAAAATCTGTCTGTGTAACAATTCATCTTTAGCAAAGTTAAATAAACAATTAATAAAATCAATAGTTCTTGTTTCTGTATATATACGTTTGTTCATTATTAGTTAATTACTCATTTTATATTTCACTAAATTTCGGTAACATTTTCGTCGCTTTATTTATTCAAGAAAATCTAAAATATAAGTATCTATTTATTTACTAACTTCTTTATTACTTTATAAATATAAATGCTGCCGATTGATGTTTCTCAGTAAGTGAGACTGACAGCAAATGTATCAAAACAATGAAATGCAAAAGTACTATTTAATAATTCATACTTTTCGTGGACATTGTTCTATCCAATGGACTTACAATTAGTTCGTTACTTGTAAACCTCGACCAGCAAAATAAAATCTTCTGAAAGTTACAACGCCAAAATACAATCGACCCTATAACTCATCCCACTAACAGCAGACGGGGAGATACATACAAGCCCCGCAGGATTAGAGATAACATCTTTGCTAGTGCTCATAACTCTTCGCGTTCGTTTCAGCGAGTCCTCAAATCGGGTCTTTGATTACCCATCAAAATCCATTTTGTGCCATCGAGCGGGTTCCCCGGGAGCCCGACGGGAGGCAATAAAACGCTATGTAAGACGAGCGAACCGGCGCGGCGCGGCGGTCATCGCGAATTCGATCGCACGATCGGTCTACTTATTGGCCAATTTTTCTCTCGCTCGATGTCCCAACGGGGGAGACGGGCCAATGAAAAATAGGGAAAACGATCGAACAAAATTTAATAAAACACTCCCCGCACCGGATTACGCTCGAGAATGTTCTCTGCTATTGGACTAGTAGTTCAATTAATCGCGACATCGAACAATGATTGATTTTTTAGCTTGTCAATTCGATTTACCGGACTTCGCCGCCCCCTACTTCGCCGGAAAAAAAAAATTAATCAATTAATGTTCAACAGCGAAACGGAGTTATTACATCGCCAACTCCTGTCATAATCTGTCTCACCTCTGGTCGGTTAAACTTGGCTAATAATCGCCAGATTGGCGGCGGTAGTAGGCATGCGCAACAAAAACCAATAACACTGGCTCTCTCTCCACATGTCCTTACAGAGTGGCTCTACACAGTGTTCTATAGCTTCTATTCGGCATCCCCCGCGCCACCCTCCCCATCCCATTCCACCCCCAATCCCTTCAATTCTCCCCCATCCACAGCGACCAGGCGAACCACGTTGCAGCAACAACATATCAACATCATACCGCTACAGATGGGAATAAACCTGACTGTTATTGCTATCTACAATGTGTGCTCCCTTTATTGTACCATGAATTACGAGATACGCGGTCCGCGTGCGATTGTGTGTGACCGTGTGTTCGTCATTTGCTTAGGAAAGTTAAGTATTTGAGCCAGGGATCGAATGAGTCTATTAAAATTTCCAATTAGTTAACAAATAACAGTAATTTTTTTACTATTATCTTTTCAGCTCTAAAGAACAATTCTCAAATCGAGTGTATTTACTGAAACTATTATTCCATACTTTTCTGCAATAAATAGGGAACTTTTATTTTCTTGGAAGTAGAAACAAAATTTTAATTAAACATGAACATCTATTTTATTTCGAAAAAGTTAAAGTTGTAGGCAGCAGATTTCCTATTCAGAGAGAAATGTAAATACACATGCATCCTACATAGAATGTTGAATTGATAAAAAATTCAAAAGATCGTTCCTAAGTCTGCTAGCACTAACGCTTGACTGTGTTCTCGTTATACAAGTTAGAGCGGTACGGAAATTAGTGCTTTGAAATTTATTCTTAATGATCTGTGGATAAACACTAATGAAAGTAATTTAGAAAATATATTACTCCTAGAATTGAATAAACTTTGAACTCTGAACGTATATATATATAATAATTACTTGTTGTTTTCTTAAATTTCTCTCTATTGTTAATAAGATAAAACAATTATATAAAAATCACAACCTGCTTTCTTTTCTATACATATTTATTCTTCTTTCAACTCCTCAAACAATGCTAATTCAAAACCACTAATTCTAACTTTTATATTACACATTTAAATATTTGTTAAACAATATCTGATTGTTCTGAACTTTTATTAATCGAATAAAAAGTAACAATATAAACTGAACTTTTATAACAAAGTTACAGTGTTAATGTACAAAGTTAAATTAAAACAGAAAAGAAATGATTTGAAAGTTAAAAGTTCGATAAACAACTTTTATTTATAAAAGTTAATAGTTTCATTCGATCCTTGATTTGGACACTGCCTGGCAATGGAATCTCGATTGTTTACAACAGGTATAAAGTATAAAGGTCTATGCAATTATCAATATTACTAATTAATTATTTTAAAGTATTTTTTCATCAAATAATTGTATGGATTTATTCGGCTTCACGTCGATCACGATAACTGAAGTTACGGTTTTTTTTTTTTTTTATGAAAAGTATTGAATTTTACATTTTTCTCTAATTGGAGAAATGCATTGTCAGCCTATTGAAACATGCTTCGTGTTCATGTTTCGACGAACGAATTGATTTTGTTCAATTATATTGAAACATTTTTTTAACGATTTACTTATGTGAGTCACTGAATTTACTTATTCAATTACATTACATTATCAGATTTGTTTTCTCATTCTTATTTCAGACGACTCTTACTAGAAACTGTAATTGTAGATTAATAGTTACTGATAATATTACAAACTAGTTAAATTATTTTAATTAAACAAAACAAATGAGCAAAAATTCTATTACTTGAATAGCATTATGTGCTCATTCTCGTTGCCGAATAATCACGTTTAAGCTGTAAAGTTTCAAGCGCTCCGTGTATTCGTGCCATGTATTGTATTTATTCTGGTGAGAACGGTTGGCCTCCACCTCTTTTCTATAGATATTGTATTATTGTGATCAAACGCAACTACCCGGAACGAGCTTTCCGCCGAGTTCGACTGATTTCTAATTAAAAAATTACCCAGATAAGGAGAAGAGACTGTAATATAACGTAATTATAGACTGTTGTATTAAATTACATTCTACGTTGCAATATACGATTGTCATAATCAATCTTCATTAAGCTTACTATCTACGCTCCCGTACCTATCAAATTTAAACGAATTAATCAAGGATATTTACGTACGCTACAACAGTAAGCGCTTTTCTCTTCTTTACTTTGTACAGTTTTCCAGTATTGTCCTTGTACATTGGATGGTAATTTCATAAAATGTTCTTCTGGAGGAGAATTCAATTATTCATTTACGCGATTCACTTTAAAATGAATTTACGATTAACTACAACAGTCTGTAGGTAAATTAGCAATCTCAACTTCGAGAAATGTATGCAAGTTTTCTTCGGGTATTAAAAAGCAATCGTTCGACATTTATTTCTTTAGTTTTAATGTAAAATCTGGTGTCTGTTATTATACTGTTTTTATGTTTATTACTATTTTCTAATAAATGAGTTTAATACAATCACTATTTTTTTGTTTAGGGGAAAATACATTTTAAAAAGTGATGCATTTTGCATGCGATTGAATACGATTTAAATGTTGTGTATTTTTAATACGAATAATTTGAAAAGAGTCATTGAAGAATTATTAAAATTACTATACAATACAATCTATCGTTGAAGTTTGAGATTGGGAACATTAAATTTGAATATTGGAAGAGTTAAAAAGTGAAATTTGAAGTTTTTTTAATATTTCAGTTTAGATATTTCAAGATTTCAGATTAGAGATACAAAAGAAGATTTTAATATTTAAAATTGAAGGTTGGAAAATATGAGAATGAAGATTTAAAAGTTTCGGACTGGAGATTTACATTTTTTATGTTGCAAATTTGTAGATTTAAAATTGCATATTTAGGAATATTTAGAGTTAAAATTGAAGATCTAGTGATTTCAAATTGAAAATATAAAACTTTCAGATTGGATATTTCGATATTTCAATTTCATTTTCAGTTTAATTTCAATTTAGAAATTTGTATATTTTTAGATTTAAAATTGGAGGTATAAAGATCTATAAGTTGGACATTGGAAAAATTAAAATTAATGACTGAAAATATGAAATTGAAAATTTAAAGACCTGAAGTTGGAAATTGTAGCTGTTAAACTTACAAATTTAAAAGTTTGGAGCAAAAAATTTGAAGAGTTTAAATTAAGAATTCGAGGATTTCAAATTGAAGATTTGAAGATTTCAAGTTGGACACTTGATTAGTGTTGGAGTTATAATTGGAGTTATGCAGGTCTAAAAGTTAGTGACTTGAAAAATTGAAATTGATGATTGAAGATGTAAAATTAAAGATTTAAAGACCTGAAGTTGGAAATTTGAAGAGTTGAAGTTAGAAATTTGAAAATTTAGAGCAGAAAATTTAAAGAGTTTGAATAGTTGGGTGAATTCAAGTTGAAAATAGGAAATTTTAGATTGGAGATTTAAATATTTCCATTTGTAGATTTAAGGATTTCCACAATTCAATTTGAGAGATTTAAGGGTTTCGAGTTAGAAATCAGAAAAAATGTCTAACTTATGATTTGAAAATATGAAATTGGATATTTAAAAACTTGAAGTCATGCGATTTTACAAGTTAAAATTAAAGATTGAAATCTTTGAAGAAGAAATTTGAAATGGTAAAAATAAAAATTTGAAGATCTCGGGTTATATATGTATATTAGAAAATTTGCAAAAGTTGCAAATTTAGAGATGTTTAACGTTAAAATTGAAGATTTGAGAGTTTGAGGTCGGAGTTTTGAAAAGTTGAAGATAGAGAATCGAATCGAAAATAGTATTTCAAATGGAGAAGCAATTTTCAACGATTTCTAATATTTATATTTAATATGAATTCAATATATAACTATTTTAATTTATTTCATTTATGTGGAGCAAAGCTTTAAAATGTGGATCCATAAAAGGTGGTATATGCGGATCCTAAATGAAAGCGTACCATTTTTTAAACATTATAGATTAAAAAAAAATAGTACATACATCAATCCTTGTAATTGACAATAAATACAGGGTATTAGCAAATTAACAAATCAAATCTTTTCGTATAGAATAACTCACTTTTATTTCCTAGCAAGAAAGAAACCGAATTGTCGTCCATTCTTAATCAGATCCTCTATGTCGTAAAGTTATTCGAAAACCGATCAAAACTTGGAGTGTCTAGACGTGCTGTTCGATCCAACAAATCATACTTGTTCCGCTTCCGTTCATATTCGACGCGCTGAATCAACTGCTCAGGATCGAGTCCAATTCGCAAACAATCCTCCAGTTCGATTCCGCATCCACGTGACAGTGTTCTAATACACTCGTGGCGAGCATATGCCGCGGCGGATTCGCATAAATCTACAGAACTGCGTAATGTCCACTGCTCGATCCGTATAGAAAGCGTCCAAAATTTGCGTTTCACTTCGACAACGCATGAACACCCTCCATTACGCGTATTCTTGGCACATCTGCACCGACGTATACATTCATTTGCTTTGACAATACATTTCGAACGTTTTTCGTTAACTTCGGCAGGATCGAACTATGAAAACGTCAGACAAAGGCTAAAGTCAAATAAAGTCAAGTAAACTGCTAAATGTCAAGTGCTTTCCCGTCGAAATTATTTTCAGTTTTAAATATATTATAATATATTATATATTAAATATATTAAATATATTATATATTAAATATATTAAATATATTAAGTATATTAAATATATTAAATATATTAAAATATATTATATTTAAATAAATAAATAAATAAATAAATATTAAGTTAGTAGTCTCCACAAGCTATTTTGGAGTTCCTTGGAGTTCCGGCAATCCATAGAGTCGCAAACAAAATGAAACAAGATTTAATTAATACATAACTGGTCGTCCTACATTCCAAATAAAACCCAACAGGTCCGTTTAATCAATTCGTCTGGTTAATTGGTAGGCTAATAATTTAATTAAATGTTTTTCTAATTATTTCGCCTAGCGGTCTGATCGCGTGCATTGTGAAACGGGATGCTCCACGAGTCGAATGATAATTAAACGCGACACGCAAACGAATGCTATTTTCGACTAGGGGAAATACGTGAGAAAATCACAGAAAATTTGCGCGGCGCGTAGACAGGCGCAGAGAAAAAGAACGAACAGGGGAAGAAAAAGAAATTCCGTTTTCACCAAAAGAAATGAATCGACGTAAACCAATCGATTCTGTCAGTTCGTGCGAGCTTTATGAATTGTATCTGCATGGAGCATTGCCACTGTGCACTGGCATGGGTTATGTAAGTCACGCTTCTGAATAGGAGCCTTTACAAACGTCGCATCGATTTTTGTGCGTGTACATACAATCGCTAGCTCCGAGCACAAAGTGAAATTAAATTGGTCAACCGTACTCCAACATTTCAATTCCCCGTCGATGGTTTTTTTTGCCTTTAACGAATAGATGAGCAAATTATTCGGTTCAGGGGATGAGAACAAATAACCGTTAATTATAGTCGATAATTTAGTGCTCCGAGCTTGACGTGCATATATCAGTTTATATTTACGTATCGAAATTTAAATTACTTTTCACCGAAGTTTCATCTACTGTTCGGATTATTTTATTTCGATTTACAATATTTAACTTTATCTATTCCTAACATTGAAGAATTAAAATAAAATTAATAAATATACTAAAAAATGTAACCAAATAATTAATCTTATTGACAATAAAATTTCACTAATTAAATTTAAAGAAATAGGAGCAGATATATTAGAACTACAAAATAAAAATCATATTAATGATACAATAGATATATAAATTATTATTTCTTTATTAATAATTATTAAACGTCTATTTCTTTCATTGTAACATAAATTAACTAAATAAAATAATCTAGAAGAACATAATCCATGAGCAATTATTATTAAACAACTTCCAATAAATCCTATTTTTAATATTGTTAATAATCCACTTAATAATAATCCTATATGTACAATTGAAGAATAAACAACTAAAATTTAATTATGCATAATTTACATTATGCAGTCATTTACATTATTGGCTCTTCTCACTTACATATTACATTTACATTATTGGCTCTTCTCACTTGAGTTTCTGTGTATTATATACTTAATTCATTTTTCAATACATATGTTTCTTTTTTCTGTCGCAACTAGGAAAATTAAATTATTACTGTCAGTGAGATTGATTTTTATTTTTACGAATAACTTTCTGAATTCCTGATTAAATGTTTAGTAATGAGGTAAGAAATATTTTAAACCAGCGAAATATACAGGATGAGTCACGCACTTGGAATTTCATTCGGTTGTATTTCTTATCTGATTACAGAGGAAGATGAATTATGGAAGAAAAAACTGAACGGTCTGAGTTCTATCATCCTGTGATTTTACTTTTTTCGAAAGTACAGTGAAACACACCTAAATAATGCAACAAACATACTTTTTCTTCGATGGAACTGCATATTTGTTTTAGATAGGTTCAATTTTGTTATACATTTTGCGTGAACAGGGAGAATGTAGTAGTAAAATATAAATATCAAGCGATATATTTGAAATTTTTATAAGATTTATGTTTTATTGAAAAAGATATTCGAATACTTCGCCGCACTTTGAATAGTAAACAGTTTATATTTAATAAAACAAAAGAATAAAAATACTATCGATTTTAGAGATTCTATTGGGTTCAGTAAAAACTTCGAGCAGTTCATACTCAGTTTTTACTTAGAAATCTGAGAAATTCTACAGGAATGGAAGAATATCACACGAAAAACCACTATGATTTTCAAAATAAAATGAAAAATACCTCCATGAATGAAAGTAAATTGAAATAATGAAATATTGACTTTTCATTTGACCGAAGATACGGCGCAAACTTTCTACTCAACCTAATATTTAATTTGTGTATGTGTTCACTATTATTTATTTAGTTTTCCAACGTTTTCTTACACAGAGAATTAACGAACTGTAACATTTTGAAAGCTATGAAATTTCGTGTGCAAATACAATAGTTCATCTCTAATACTAAAGCATTTTTCGTCGACTTCATAATGCGATCACAGAGGATGAAATCAGCCAGATATCGAAAAAGTTGAGAGAAAAGTGCTTTTAAAGTTTCGAAATTTGAAGTTTTGCGAGTCTTGAAAATCTTGAAAGCAGTTTTCGAAGTTTTAAGTTTTTAAACCTTTTGGATGTTTCGAAAATCCGAAATAATAAAATCTTTGGTTTTTAAGCGTCAAAAAAGTAACAAATAACACTAACGTTAAAAACAAAAGATACCAATGTTCAATTTTTTTCGAGGTTTGCAAAACTATTAAGATCTTCAAGATATCTGAAACCAAGGATTTCCACGATTTCAAGAATTTCTGAGAACTTTAATGGGAATTTATTTAGGAATTTACAGAACAGATTAGTGAATGTCTCTCGCTGTTCATACATTTAGGATATAATATTTGATTATAATAGCATTATTTTCGTTCCAAATTCCCAAATATCCAAATTATGAATGAATAGATTGCAGTACTTGAAACAATGATTTTTTAGTGCATATACAAAAGTTGGTAAAATGGAAAAATCCTTGCACTGGTTTTAATCATTTGCATACTTGCGATACATATCGTCAATACATCTCAATATTAAATATAAATCATCCACGCATTTAAACGGAACGAATAATTATGTAGTTATTCGCAGGCAGTTTATACGGTTTCGCACGAATTCGAACGAAGCAGGTAATTATATTGAAATTTTATTCCGGTCGTTTGAATTTAAATAAAGCTTAATAAATTCAACTGAGTGGAAAGTGTCTTTGTTACTCGTTGTGCATCCTTTTCTCTTTTTCTCTCTGTCCATCTTTTTACTCGGTTACAGTTTTCACTGTATTTGCATTGAACAATGTGCTTGCGAAAGGGAGATAAGGACAGGAGACGAATAAATATTTACAAAGCAATTTTGCCACCATTACATTTTCGAATCACGTTAAATTGTGATATTTAACCACGTTCAAGGACTTTTCTATATCTTTTTGTTTTAGAGAAAATGCCTCGCAAGGACAAATACAAAAAACCTCCTATTGTTCGAAAAGAATGTCTTGCAGTTCTCCGCCATCCGCTCCTAATGCTTTATTACGTGACGCTGTACGTTGGAAAAATGCACGTAAATTTCTATAGTTCTCTGCAAAACACTTCTAAAGGTGCACAGAGTTGAAATTTTACAGGACAGCTAGTCACTATTTAAATGAAATTCCCTCTGCTTGGTCACCAGTCCGGTTTGTTTGCCTAGTGTACCTTAACTGCATATATTTCCATCTTAAACATTTTTACTGCAAAGTGATATTTTTATTCAACACACGATGGAATTATTAAAAGGAAGTAATGTGCATTGATCCATTTCTCTTAATCAATTTTTGTGTTACGAAAGCAGCGTCTGCACTATGTGTACAACAAAACACATTTTATGGCAAAGTTATAAAACTTGTTAAAAAAAGTAAAAAGAATGTTATATAATATTATGTTATGTAACAGTATTAATGTTACAAGATTACATTTTGCAACTGTAACATGTTAATGTAAAACATCTTTATTAATAATTTCCGAATTAATGTATTCAGACTTTTTGCAAAGCTTCATTTTTATACGTCGTGAATGAAACGACTGAGAAAAAGCAAGAGCATTAATTGAGAAGTTCATTTGGCAAACTGATTAACTCCATAAAAGAAAAAGTAGAAAAAACTGATGAATTTGTCTAGACTGCAGCGCTTTGATTAAAATTTATAGAAATTCAAAAAGTGAAATCAGTTTAGTTTGACAGGGAAACATTCCAAGTAAAGAGTCATGATATCAAGTAGATTGTGATACTATTAGAAACTTTAAACACCGTCAGAATGATCTGTAGAATATTAGCTACTAATGGCTCATACAAAACGAAAAATAGTCTAAAAATGTTCTATGTTAAATAAATGATACCTTAAAAAAAAATCTAAATGAGGAATTCGAAGTGTTTAGAAATTGTTGAAAAATGAATTACTAATTTGATTGTTTCAAGAAGCATAGAAAATCTGGAAGAAAATTTTAAAACTTATTTTTACTCTTAACTTTTCATTTTGAAATTTTCGTATTTTCAACTTGAAACTTCCAAATCTTTAACTTTAGCTCTAAAAAATCTTAAAATCTTCCAATTTTCCAGCTTCAAACCGTCAAACCAATTTTAAATCCTTAAACTGCTAATTTTAATTTTGAGCAAATTTTAAACGTTAAACTTCCAAATGTTCAATTTTAAGTTTGAAAATCTCTAAAACTGCCACTTGGTATCTTGAAATTTACAACATGAAATCTTAAAATCTTCAATTTCAATTCTGAAAATCTTTGCTTTTCAGGTGCCCCAAACGGTGTGCATGATTTAGCTCAAAGAAGTGATGTAAAATAAGAATTTTCGATTTTCTAACACTTATTAGTCTCTTAGTTCTTGGTTCACAACAGGTTTTTGAATACACAAAAATTTGAATAGAAAAGTTCGTAATTTTCATTGAAAATTTCAATTTATTTCAATGTATTTTTGTGAGCCGATAAATAATATTATTTGGAATATGTAAACAAAAAATTAAGCTCATCGAATGAATGAAAAATCAGTTATTATGCCCACCATTTGAAACAATAGCCTTTCGCGCAACTAGATGTGACCGTCATACTTTTAATCGTTTTTGGTTCTTTCTTTCAACTTTCTATTCTATAAAAATGTATTTTTATAATACAAACAGAATTAAGTAAATCTTCTTTACTGTTTGTTCTCGAATCACTAGCAAACATTCATGATTATTTAATACTGAGAGGCGTACACTGAGAAAAATAATGGAGGAAAAATTACTACATTGCGTAGTAAAGAAACAGGATTTGCTAAAATGCGTTCGTTTCTATCACATTAAAAGGAAAAATTAGCACATGTGTTTCAAAATTTAATAGACCAGTGTAGTAAAATTTACGGAAGGCTGTGATACACAGCGACATCTACGCTTCGGAAAGAAGTGGCGTCTCGTGACATAACCTCAATTTGTTTGGATTTTTGCATTGTCTTTTCAATACCTTTCAATGAATATCGCATAAACGTCCAAAACATGGTATAGTTAATATTGGAAAAACTTATTTTCTGACATAGGTATTTATTACGGGCTGTTAGCAGTTACTGAGCATAGGCCTAGCTTCATAGGGTTTCCGCTAGAGTGTTCTCGTAATAATCGTCTTTCTCGCTAGTGCTTGATCCTAGCCCTGTTCATATATAAGACGAGTTCCGAAATAATCTCCCCCAGCAGAAGTGCGGGTCCGTCAGCATAGGTCTACTGAGATGATGAAAGCAAGTCCTTCGTTGATCCCGATGGTCCAAAAAGAAAATTGCCGTGACCCCATTTTCTCTCTCTTCTGCCATCCCAAAGTTTTTTCCTCCTCCAGTCGTCAACACTTTGTATAACCAATAATAATTCTCTTATGTATCCTATACCTCGCTTTCTCCGTCGCCAAGCATAAATACCCCTCAGTATTTTCTATAAAGAAAAACTGTTTAGTTTGAGCGAAAGTTCCAATTTTGCATTCGTGTAGTAAAAATCAGCACACGATGTTGTAGTTTTTACCAAGTCTTCAGAACCAAATCTTACTACACTGGTGTAGTAAAAACCTAACTGTTTTCACCAATCCTCTCGTTTTAGTAGAAAATGTAGTAAAATTTCTTTCATTTTTTCTCTCAGTGTATATGACAGCTTGATAACATTCTAAATATACCAGTTTCCAATTAACGCGAAACTAATACAAGATATTGGTACTGATTTTTATCACTCCGTATTAGATGTTTCCATATCGTTGTGCGATTAAGCATCCCCAATGACGTCAATCTGGGACCGCCGGAATTTTTCCCGAAGATTCGGCTTTTATCACTTTCAGACCGTCGATTCGACAAGCTGCTCGAAATTCGATAACAGTCCCGGAGGGAGGCACTCAGGGTATATCAGAAACGATTTGTCACGTTGCAGAGAGTCAGTCGACGAGCGTTACGTGCCATTTATTTCCGAAACGTTCCTCGGAGGTGACGTTGTGGTCCCTCAATCATTTTCGTCAGAAATGCGATGGAATATACTCGGACTAAACAGTATCCGAGTTTGCCTCAACTTTCCACGCTGGCTAAA
This sequence comes from Perdita meconis, assembly GCA_030770465.2. Taxonomy (NCBI): domain Eukaryota; kingdom Metazoa; phylum Arthropoda; class Insecta; order Hymenoptera; family Andrenidae; genus Perdita; species Perdita meconis. The sequence continues at coordinate 1,033,168 of JASKOS020000015.1, read as the reverse complement.
TTGTGCTGCATTCCAGGTTGTGGTCGAGGAATAGAAGAATAGGGCCATTGGGCGAAGGGAATGCTGCAAACGGGTTAATCGCGTTATGCGTGAAGGGTTTAAGGGTACGTTCACCCGATCACGAATTCCCCGTCCGTTGTTCACACGACGGATAACAGCATGCACGTCAGTTATTTGTTTTTCGTTTAAAACGTTCCATTTTTTCAACATAGTTAATGCAAACTTGAGAATTTGGTCGATGAGGAAACAGCAAGAGACACTAAGAACCCCGACCGTGATTTATTAATAAATTATAAGTAAGGCGATACTAAGTATGCAAAAACTATATAAGATTGTTAACATGTGCCAAAACATACAAAATATCAAAACCGTAATCCGAGTTGGAATGTTTAAAAAATTAAAAATACTTTTATTCAAGTTCCAATTCTGTATTTGTACTTGTAAAAATTTGATTTTGCATAAAAATCTGCAGTCTAATTATGAATCTCCATTGAGTCAACATGTAGCATCAAATATAGTTGAAACATAGTTGAAAAAATGCAAGTGAGTTTCAATGTTTGAGTTACAATTCATGAAGTTTGAATACGATTTGTTAAAACTCAGATTACATTTGGTGTACTCAACAAAGTTATATACACAAATTTCTTCACTATTAAGTTACTTCATTATTTCTATATCAAAGGTAATTATGGATTTTTTATAGCAGTTTCAAATAAATTAGCAGGTAATTACTTATGTTATATTTCTTTTAAGAATCCTGGATTTAACCATTTTTTATTATTAATGCATATGTGAATGCAGTTGAAGAACTTTGAACGTCCATTAGACAAACTATGTATGCTAGGGTGAGTCTGCCACCCTCTTTCCTTATGTGAACTGATTTCCTCTTCCTGAAATTATCGACGCGTATAAAACGATAATCATAAACTGCAAGTAAATACAAAATTTTGTTTATATTTTCCGAGAATAAATAACCAAGACTTCATTATTTAACTTACTCTTCGAGATAATGCTAAATAAATATGTAAATATTTTTAACATACGTATGCATCTTTATTTTGTAAAATGCATGTAAATAATAATGACAATTCATTTGTTCTATGAAGAACTTTTATGTAAAAACAAAAAAAGGAAAGGGGACCAGGCTCTCTCGCATAAATAAAAATTCCAGTTATAACAATCCTATTTTTAAGGAAGAAGAAAATATGCTGAAAGAATGAAACATTGCATCAGAGTTGAGGATTGAATGTTCGAATCTATTAGAAATAAAGGGAACATGAATATGTATTTCTTTTTCTAACTTCAAAAACGTAACTGGATGTGTTGGTTGAGTTTTCATTACATATTAATAAAGTTAGATTCCCTCCCTATTTTTAATCATAATGCAACACTGTGTTACCCGATTGCGTGCAAGTTTGTCGATCCGATAAAAACTACCAGAGGGCGTAATATCATTTGTAATGCCGTAACGATTGTATATGGGAAATTCGCCCAATGATTGGAAGAAAATGAGAAAACTCCGCAACGGATAGAAAGTCGTTCCGATAATTAAATAACGATAGCGGGATGCCGTTCGTCAGCAATTTCCTGATTAACAAACAACAACGGTACAGGGTCTATGGACGACTGTTTTTGTTCTCAATCTCGCGCCGAATATCGATAATAATAATGGGAATCTCGAGGAATCGTTTGTTCGTGTTATTGTGAGTTCAATGTACTTCGAAATACTGACATCGTTGTTTTAACTCTTTACGGTTTAAACATTCCTAATAAATATAAATAACTACGACCATCTCTTACTGAATTGCACATTCTCTAAAAACCAATTGTTTCACTTGTAATTTGTTGTTAGATAAGATAATAAAACGCAGATTTCGTTAAAGCACTTGAAGAAGAATTTAATATTAACCCTGCTATCCTCTTCGGGTTTATCTGACCCAACCTTGCATATCGTTTTGTTAAATAGCTGTACCAATTGTAAGAAAAATATGGAGAAATTAGTGTTAATATTTACATTTATTGTCCCCTGATATTGTGTAAAAATTTCATTGACCACATTTACAATGATGTGTTAACAATTTAAGTTGTGATAAGTCAGATTTTGAAGAGAACAGCAGGATTAAATATATAAATAATTATAAATATTAAACGGAATATAAATTGTATATTTTGAAATTGTCTTTGAAAATAATCAAAGAAATATATGAAAACAATTAAAATTTCGAATCATGGGTTTTTGAAAAATCTAATATGTTGGCATTCTATTAATTAACAAGTTAGTCGCTAGTAATGTTAGTCTTAATTACAAATCCTTTTTTATACTGTAATGTTTAACAGTTCCCCATTTTTTTGAGTTTAGTAATGTGATTTGAAAAAGATGTTTGAAGTAAATCTTTATTTAATGAAGATGTAACAAACAAGCTGATTGAAATTTACGAATGCGTTTTTCAATTTTCATGCAAAATAAAATCCAAAAATTTATTTTGTCAGCAGACACTTCGCATCGTTTTTGATCTGGAAGGAAGAAATAACTAAAACGGTCTGGAAAAGGCAGAAAGTCGTGTTCTGTTTGAAAAAGGAAGAAATAATAGAGGCCCAGAGAAACGAGCGAGAATAGATTTCATCGTTCCAGCGAGACATATTTTTTCCTTTTCTTTGGAGGAAATGAGCGTCAACTATTTTTCGACGGAATGCAATGAAATACATTTGCCATGTGGATATTCGATCGCACTGGAATGCATGAGAAAGAAAACGTTGTCTGACCCTGTTATTCTCTCTACCATCTGTGTTTACGCAGCTCGACAATACCATTCTTCTTTCTTCTCTTTTTCTCGTTTCTTTTCTTGCTTCTTTTTTTCCAACTTTTTATTGATGCTTTTGTCAGTTCAAGTCATAAATGTGTCGTGTGCGCATCTATCGGCGTGGTTCAATATGACTGCGATTAAACCGAAATTAAAACAAAGGACTTGCGTCGGACAAATAAAAAATATCTGTTCTTTTGATTTTTGAAAAATATAATCTTTGTTTTGTTTATTTTTTTGTTTTGTACGAGCTGTGAAAGAGGTGTGTTGCTCCATAAAGTAGGAATGAAAGGTTTGAAAAAGAAGGAAAACTGTGCAAGTTACAGTGTCGCCCTATAAATGTTCAATAGCAGGAAAATTGGGGATATTGTTCTGCCCTGGAGTCGATGCTATAGGATTTGATTAGTTGAATTTATAAATGACTAAATATTAATATTTACATCCTGCTATCCTTATATCTGTGGCTTTAAGGTAAAACTACGCAAGTCATATTTTCAAAAAATTTGAGTTTATGCCTTAATTTTAGTCTACAAAGAAAAATTTATTTTATTATCAGAAAGAAAGTGTATTAAACAAATGTTTTCCTTTAGAAATTTATAAAATCCAAGACTACATAGTATATTTAGTATAGTATTGGATCCAAACTATTGGTAATTAGAACTTTTAATGCGAATAGCTCGAAAATAAAAACGTGTGACATGCGTCGCTTTGACTCATAACCATAAATATAATGTCTAACAGTTGCTTTCTGTCCGTATCTGCCTTTCTTACGACACAAGAAGAATTATAATATTTTTTGTTACTACAAAATGAAAATGTTGAAAATTCATAATTTACAGAAGGTCTCATCTAAATTTGACATCTTAATTTTTCCTCTATTATTAGGGTCATTCCATGTGACATCAGACACTTTTTGAAATAGTTTTTAGGGATATATAAATGTAAGTCAAAGGATTTTTGAAAATTTTTTTAATTGTTGATTTTATAATTCCTTGAATTTTAGTTTTCACTTTTTTTCTAACAATTCTAACTCTTAAACTAGTAGAGTGATAAGAATGATGCCTGCTGATGTTCATTTTTAAAAAAAAAACCAGAGACAATTGTCCAGAATTTTTGTCACAATTCTGTTTAATGTTTCATTTTTCTGTACACAAGATCTCATAAACTTTGACCTATTATTTCACTCTTAATTTAATTCCATAAAAATATACGTTAAATTAAAATTTAAATAATTCAAGAACTACTAAATCAAGATTTTTTTAAATTTTGCAGGGGATTTTACTATTGTATAGAGATTCATTCCTCCAATTTTCAAAGTACTTAATTTATTTTTAATGTTACTGAATTTCATCCTTAAACAGATGGCGTACACCGACAGATTTATTTAATAGCGAATTGGTTACACGAAGCTCAAAAATGTCTTTCGCTTTAATCACACACACACACACTCACACACACACACACACGCGCGCGCGCGCGCGCACACACACACTATATAATCTCTAATTGGTTCTACACGTGTATACCAGACATCCGATTAGTGGAATTAATAATATGTTCGTTCTCAGAACGCAAGATATTATTTGGCCGATTGTCCCTACGAACCGACATAGTCAGAACGTTAAAACACCCAGTTACCATTACTGTTTATTCTTCAGGATCATGCTTGTGCTCCGACGGGTGGAACGAGGACGAAGAAAGAGTTAGTTACAGCATAGCATGAATAAGAATTTCTTCATTACGTCGAATTTACAGCGAACACTAGCCGGAAAAGGTCGGAAAACGCCGCGCCGGCAACGAAGGAAACCGAGGAAGCGAAAAACGGACGAAGCCGCGCGGAGAAAAGGGCCGTCTTCGCGGCGCAGGCGTCGAGACGCTTATCGCGTCGAGTCCCTTTTCTCGCGTTTCTATTTTGCGACGGGCGTTTATACGCGACCGTGTCAAGAAATTGTCCGTAATTGCCGCTTTCTTTTGGAGGACTCGCTGCGAGGGAATAAAATGAAATCAGAGCTGGATAGATGGAAACAGACCATGCGAACTGGCGAAACGGAGAGGGAGTTAGGCAGGGTGAAAAGGGTGCAGAAGAGAGCAGGTAATTGTATATTCTCGCCGGTCGATCCTTTTGTCTTTTGCCGTCAAATCGCTTTAGCGACGCATTTTCTGCCTCTTCACGGTTACACGCAATTTTTCACCAAATTTTTGTCGCTCCGACAGGATTATGTTAATAAATCTCTTCAGGAGTTGCGCTTACCTAGACAGATTAAAACATCCATGAGCCTCGGATCTTGAGAATATGTTCTCCAAATTTCATAATCATATTTTTCATATTGACAAAGCTGTACAACTTTAGACGTCATGAGATTAGGGTTTGTCGATGTTTAAAAACCGAGTTTGAAAACCGATTTTTTGAGATAAATTTTCAATATTCGAAAACCGGTTTTAAATTTTAAAAATCGGTTGCAAATACTACGAGCAAATTGAGGAAATTAATTAGTTATTTAATTAAAAACGTTAACATTTTCACTGAGCACAATAATAATAATAATATAATTACATTATAGCTTAATTAATTTTCATGAATTAGCCATGAAAAAATATAAATTCATACATTTTATTTAGAGCCTGAAAAAATAATATGAAATCCATTGAAAGAAGACATGAAAAAATCATATGAAAGACATTGAAATTTGAATTCCCAATATTTGTTAAAATTTCAAAAAAGAGATAATTTTGCAGTGTTCATAATAATTTAATCATTCACTGTATAGAATCTGAAAAATTGTAAGATTTTTGGTTACTTTAGTTTTTTTTTAAGTTTTTCTTTACTTTCACGTTATTATACTTTTATAGTTCCACAAATATTAACTAAACTAAAAAAAAATAACTATCAATATTTTTTTATTGCTTGAATGCGAAAATCGGTTTAACCGATTTTTTGAAAATACTAAAATTCGAAAACCGGTTTTCTCAAAACTCGGGTATTGTATAAACTCTACATGAAATCGTAGCGGCCCTTAGCCGTTTCTCTAAAAAAACATTGATGTGTAATAATTTTTATTGACAGCTTAGCATTATAAATATAGATAACTAATTATTGAATTCATGGCAAGAAACATGAAACATAAATAATAATAATATTCTCCTACTAGAGAAAACAAAGTTTCAAACTTTAAACGCTTTTTTTTCGAAACACTATTTTTAAAGACATTTGCGAATGGATTCATTATACTTAATTCAGTTCAAACTTGTATAACATATTCTTAGAAATTTAACGACATACCAGCTGTTTTCACATTTTTTAATTCTGTTATTAACTTTCAACAATTAAAAAAAAAATGTAAAATTTTCTATCGGCATTTTTTCTATATTGCAGCTTCAAGCAATCACCTTTTTATAATAGAGTGCAATATAAAAATCCGAAAAGTATTAAGTAATTACAAATTTTGCTTATTTTAAACTGTGAGACTATCCACCAGCTAACACTTAAAAATCGTTTTTTTATTAAGTATATATTATTTCACAAAAACTTATATAGCTATAATTATTTAACTATAATTAAAAATTTTTTCAATTTAGAAATATTGTGCATAATTTTCATCGAAATGTACTAACATGAAGAGCTCCAAACAATAACTACATTAATCTAAATTAACAATGTTTTGATTTATTAAATCAATTGTGTGAAGAAATTTCACAGGTTTCTGTTGTTTTAGAAATAAATTCTTAAAGATAATCTCACAATTATGCTTCCTAATGGATACAGAGTATTTCTTCATTATTACTATATTCTCCTATTACTCACTTCTTCATTATTCTCTCACTCTCGCCTCAGATAAAATTAAAATGGATCACCATTGGAATGAACTGATTTAAGAAAAGTAATTCTTCTAATACTAAAATGCTAATACATACAACAATTACTGGGTGAAAAAAATGTGAACTTTTAGCGAATAATATTGCGCATTAATAAATATGAAGTACACAAATAAGTAATCCAGCATTTTTGTTTTATGCTCCTTTTTCCTCTCATAAAAGATAGCAATTTAAATAATAAAGAAAATAAATAAATAACAGAAAAATAATAATGAGTAGTTCCAGAAATAAATATTGAAATGCATTGAAGAAAAAACGAAAGTAATAAAGTAGCACAGTAAATTATCTTCACATCTAGGAAATTTACAGTTCAACCTTGACTTTGATTCGACACTGTTTTTGATTTACGTTGTTCACTTCAGTTTCTTTCTTCGTGAAAAACTATTTTTTTGCTTCGCCGTTTTTATTGTAGTCAGTTCTCATGAAAAAACTATTCCGCAGGTCTTTAATTGTTCGAACAGATAGTATGATAATTTCATGGCGTATTAGCGACGCAGGAAGATGTTTGGATACTCGATTAAAAAGACATCACCGGGATTCCCGTGCCGCAAAACAGAAAGGTGTAGACACATTATGCGCACGATTTATCGGGATTCGACCGTGTCGCGTGTAATTGACGTGATTGATGAACACGCGGGAACAATCGGAAAGGTTCGATTCATCTTGACTATCGAGGAACAATGTTTATCCGACAGCTGCAGGGCGTCCCGCTTTTAATTTATTCCAGAGGCCCAGAAAAGGGCTGCGGGATACCCCACACGCGCTCCCTCGTCGATTCCCTGAATTATGTTCGAAATAGTTTCTCCTGGGGCTAGGCCACGCTAATATCTGTTTCATAACGGCTCGATGGCTCGTTATTTTTTCCGTTGGCCTGTGCGATCGAGATAATTAAACCTTTCGTCCTAATTGCCCGAAGCACCATTTTTACTCAACTCAATTTCGAATTTTCGGAGTTTCTGGTTACTTGGACGGTCTTGTTTGAAATTTTAATCCAGGACATTCTAAGTGAATTCGTCCGAAATTCAGTAATTCTAAAATTTGTGTTAAGAGGGCTTCTTAACTTTTTACGAGACTCCCCTTAAAATTCTTTTCAAGTTTATTTAAGAAGTAACTTTTTCATAAACATTTGTGTCGCATGGAAACATTTAAATAATAATGATAATTAGACTGCGGAGTTTTATGCAGAATAAAATTTTTACAAGCATAAATAAATAATTGGAACTTGAATAATAGTATGTTTAATTTTCTAAACATTGTAACTTGAAGTATGTTCACGATATTTTGTATATTTTAACAGTTTTCAACAGCTTTGTAGATTTTTGTACATCTAGAATTGTCATAAATGCATAAAAATTCGCAATCTAATAATAATAATTCATTGCTCAGTCTATACACAGGAATATGTCTTTGGATACATTGTCGTTACTTACATAATTATTTTACCTTGGTTATATTCGGTTAGCTGTGTTTGGTAAATTATATCTTAAACCTATTTTTGTCTCGCTTTTTCAAATTATATTCCTATTTCTAATTTCTAAGTTCTTATTTTTCATTCAAAATTTGTACTTTGTCGTTAAAATTGACCTAATATTGGTACCTTAACTTAAAAATTACTTAATAGAAACATGTCAATCTCAAGTTACTATCAAATAAATTATTCTCATGCCCAAATTGATCAAGTCCACTTTTTGAGTTTCATTGTTTATTATCAGCGCACTTGCTTCGGTGTTTTAGTAATAAAATCTGAAAAAGTTTAAAAAATGGAGTTAATCATTTTGACTTCTGAATGATGCAAATGTATTTTAACACATTAAGTACCTGTAACTAAAATGTGACACATTTGTTTCATACATTTTATTTAGAATTAATTATACGAGCATGAACGTATTCTTATTTAAAGTGTATTCAATATAGTAATAGAAGCTTTGATTAACAACTCTGACTTCAATATTAATTGAGTCAATTGGATGTTAAATGTATAACAGACGATAAAGATGTTACGAAACTAATTTTTTATTTTTTTATTTTTTAAGAGGTTACGAACAAACAAAATTTTACACAATTTATTTAAGATTTAATTTTTCTATTGTAAAATGCACGAAATTCATATATTTTTTATAAATGTATAAACTTGTCAAATTAATCAAATGGTAACTAAAAATGTTTGATTTATAGATAAAATAAGTAGGATAACACGTATAATAGTTCTATTTGTTATGAAATATTCAAAGACACATAATAGTAATTTTAAATCACCTATTACTGTTGCTATTATTTTTATAAAAATTGTTTTGCATTCAAATGCAACTTTATTTAAAAATATTAATATCATCATGTTTGATCAATATTATGTATTTTAATAAATCCATTATGCCGCTTCGCATTTTTGACTGATCTGCGCTAAATTTATTATTAAATTAAACTATGTATCCTCATTTAAAGCGCATTTGACTTTTATGATAATAGTATGAGATTCTAAACTTTCTAAATTAATCCATCGCATCTAAAAAAAAGTACACTAATATTCTTGCAGTTATTTTCTTTCTATTCCCGATGGAATATCTTAATGGTTTTCTGGAAAGAAAGTTCAGACAATTTATCTCAATTACTTTAAGTGGTTTCTTCCTTTTATAAATTGTAGTTATAACACGGTAACGGCTACAGAGTATTTTTAATATTAATATAAAATAGCATAAAAATTATCAATAATAACAGAACAGCTATTAAGGCTCAACTGTTGAAAATCAATTGGAGTTAATCATAATAGCCTCTGACGTATGCCAATTATTACTTAGAAGCCGTATATCATCTCCTGACAGTAAACAAATTTATGGAAGAGTAAGTCATCTGTTTTTCGAGAAGCTGAACACCAACCACATATTTGAGTATTTGAGCAATGAGAATCGATAACTTTACAAAAAAGTTGAGTTAATCAATTTGGCATTGAAGTGGTTAAATTAAATATTTAATGTGTCATACGTGTAGAACGGATGAATACTTTTGTCAGTAACTGTACATTTATTTTTACAGCGCATAAATATTTTTATTTTCCCTTCACAGTTCTTTTTTTACTGCAGATAGTAGCCTTATATCTGGGGTTAAGGTCTCAAAGATAGAAATTGTATTCTAGAGACTTTAAAAGGCTTTGAGGATGAGAATTGACAACGTAAGAAGACACTAATCGATAATCTGGAATCGATGAGCAAAATATTAAAAGCAATCTTGAACGTGAAAGCATGTGACTTGCTTCGTGTTTACATTACTACTTGATCTTATAACATTGATTTTATACGCATATTATTTAACAGTAATATAAAACAGTTTGTTCTATTAAATTATGAAATATGCTAGAGTTAAAGCTTGTATTTGTTGATTTTTATCATTAGTTACTTAATTTTAAAAATTATATTATGATTTTTTCAAGTTAGGAGATGGAAAACGTTAAATTTCCTTCACTACGGTGTTTATAATTTTCTACAAAAAATCTTACACGAATAAATAAACAGTATAATCCCAAGCAAAACTCTCATTTAGAATTAAAGTAAATAAATATGTTACTTAAAGGCGTAGTAATTAAAACCAAGTTAACAATTTTATTTCCAATTTATGGAAAGTAGAATTTACTCCCAGCATTAAACCACGCATAAAAGAATGTTACTCTACGTTCTACATAAATTCATATTTTTAATTAAAAATGTTTTCAGCTGTAGATAAAAAATACAAATTATTTCAGACATTTTCAACGTAAAAATTATCGTGAAAATGTTGTTTGCATTAAACTGAAGAATTTGTTTGAAAGAAATTAACTGAAAAATGTTGAAGTATTTTATAAAGTTTTCCGAGTAAAAGAACTTTTAAATATTTTAGTTATGTTATAAATTATTCTGATTCTTCTGATAATTGTGAATAATCATTACAAATTAGTTGACCTTTAAGATTGCTAATAAGTATTATAAGTCAAGAACAGTTTTCTATTATTTCTATTATCTAGTATTTTGATCGGTATCAGTAGTATAATATGTCTTAATCACGATTCATTATTGCTTATAATTTGACTTAAAAAATAAGCCTTATTTCAAGATTACTTCAAAATTACTTTAAGATACAGTATAAGAAATTTAATCGTGTAACATATTTCAAACAACAGTTAAAAACACTGTATACGGCAATATTGTATGAAATATGTATAAGAAAATGGTAATTAGAAAAAAATACAGTATTAGCGACAGTTGACGTAACCAACGACGTTTTTCGTTTGCGACACTGGTTATTAGCAACGGATATATAATTTTCCTCGTCGATATAAATTATTAGCAATAAAAAAATATTTTCCAGCAACAACTTTTTAAATTATTAGCACCAAAGTTTAGAATAGTTTATAATGATTATCTACACTTAAAAAATTAAATTGCTTCACAATATCAAATCGGAAGCAATAAAATAAAAAAAACTTGTTATTGTACAACACTTTTTAAATGAAAGTCATAGCAATTTGCGAACAAATAGAACAAATGTTTATTTATTTTGCAATGGCAATAAATTCTGCAATACCCATACACACTGTTTACGTTCTTCGACCCGGTGTAACCCTTTAACAGCGCAAAAACAATTAGACGAAGTGCGCCGATGGATCGGCAGCAATTAGTTTAGAGTTTCGAGCAAAGGAAGAAACTGCAGGAAATTTGCAACAACGGGTATCGATTTCTACCGGGCGGTCGATGTTACTTGCTCGCAGCATATGAAAAAGAATCACGTGAATATTCATGTACGCTTCTAGAGCCTTTGAATGCGACAAACGGGTTTTCTGTAATCAGTCGAGTGGACACAAACGTAAAACGCGCATCAGCGACGTGAAGGAACCGATGCCACGTCGCGTATATGTACGTGTGTCGTGTTTCATAAAACTAACATTTAAGCTGGGGAATGTATTATTCATTACGTCATTCCTGCGGACAGTATTAGAACGTAACCTTGTCGGTTCGCGGATACTTATTTCTACATAAAGTCGCTACATAATAGAATGTCACGCTTTGGGAACATGAAACAAACGGCGAGCTTATAATACCTTTTTTCTTTTCGTAACGTGACCAACTGTCGTCAATGAGTAGACAATTATACGTCACACAGATCTTCCCTTTTCTGGGAAAATTCGTCTTGCTTTTCTCTAGCAGTTTCTTCGCGGAAAAACCTTTTCGTGAAATACAATTCTTCTCGGTCATTCTTGTCCCTTTTCTCCGTAAAAAAAAAAAACCGGAGAATTTCCATCGTCCGTTTTCCTCAGTTTCTATGATTCAGTTCAATTTCAAGGTTCAATTTTCTTAAACGCCAACTAAAGCATTATAAACCGTGGAACCGTTGTGACTGTTTCCCATTTTGAAAACGGAAGCGGCTAGAATAGTCCTCGAATTTTCAAATTACTCGCAGATCGCGGAGCTCAAAAATCGCTTAAAATAATATTTTCAATGCCGAGTTCAATTTGTTGCTCGATGCCGCGTGCAATATAATACGTTCGTGATTGCGAGCACGGTGATCCGATTTAACAGTGGACCTCGCGTGCGCTGGGACGTTTATCGATTTAAAATAATAACAAACGGGAGCATGTTTTTCCATTTACCGGAGTAGTTATTATATACTCTCTGATGTGTGTGTGTGTGTTCACGTAACGTGATTCGATAAATGTATTAAAAATTAAAAACGAAGAAATAAATACCTTCAGCGGAAATAGGCTACATATTCACCTTGCTTACCATGTTAAGTCCATTAAATTACGACTAATGAAAGTATAATAGTATAAAAAATGCAAAGCTAATCCATATATGTAGGTTGAAATAAGGTTAAAAATATGTATATTTCAGGGAGCAACTGGGAAAACCTTTCTACTTTCAGCTGCAGTTCATAAAAATTGAAATACAATAGCTTCTCATATATGTTATATCAAACAATAGAAACACACGATGCGTTTTTTTTTTAAATAAAAGATCGAAAAACAAATAGAAGTGCTGCTTCGAGTCGTAGTGCATGAATAATGCAATGAAAAATTCAAAACATTATTGTCACATATGAAGGAAATAAAAATTTACGAAATATTTCATCGGTAGAGATACAGGATTTTGCTTTTACTATAATAATTTATTCAAGAAAGAATTTGTTTCGAAGGGGAAGATTTTTTTTTTTTTTTTTTTTTTTTTTAACAAAATATGGGAGTACAACATTTGAAGATTGTATGTCAAAAATATTAACAAACAATTTATATAAATAAAGAAGTTATTACACTGCCTGGAAAATTTTTTTACTCATAAACAAAATACATGAACCTGAAATTTAAACATATTTTATATAAAATCATGTTTTTTAAACTGGCTGAAGTCTTCCTAAAATAGTTTTGATTGAATCAACTTGCAATTTTATGTATCTATTCTACATAAAAGTATGTTTAATTAAATGCGGAAATTTAAAAAACAACTAATATGTAAACTAATATAAGTTTCAAGATCTACTATTTCTCCATAAGTTATCGTAATTTCATATTTGAAACAAAGTCAATAGACGTTTAAAAAAATGATCTCATTTGAGTTTTAGTATTATGCAAATGTGACAGTTTTGTTAAAAAAAATAATTAAATTCAAATTGATTTCAAAGTTTTTATTTTATTTCTGCATGTCTATTTACATTATTATTGATTCTGATTTTACGATTCTGTTGTTTGATCTTCTTAATGGATTAATATATTTATAAAAAAAATCCTTTATCCTAAGAATACATAACAATAACATCCATTTGATCCATTGGACCTATTCGTTTCAAGTCTGAAATTATTTAAATATTCATTCTCCGAGATTATTATAAAAGTTTCTATGTAGCCAAACATTTATTAATGAAGAAGAAAGTAAACAGTCTACCATTTCCTTTATAGATTCTAAAGATCAAGAGCTTTCCTACCAAGTACTAATTAACTAAAAAAACGAAATGATAAGAATCATCAAATTGAACGAATTAAAAATAATTGCTGCGCCTATCATTATTTAAAACTAGCAAAAACTTATGCACTCACCCAGAATTATTATATCTAATTGTAAGTACATTGTATATTTGTCAGTAGTATTTAAATTTAAGCAAAAGATTTAGTCTACAAATACGGGTCAGCATTCATGAGATTCGACTTTCATTCGGAATATATTTTCATTTCAAATTTTACTCAATCCTGCAACTACTAGAGTTGTTGCTGGAGAGTAGAAAAAAAAAAAATATACAGGGTGTTTGGGATAGTATAGGCAAGCTTTGGAGGGGTGATAGATCACGTAAAAACAAACAAAAAACTTCTATATGACTTGGGTCCAAAATTCAATCATTTTTGAAAAAAACTGTCATAAACATTTAAGCTATAAACCGCTATAATTCAAAATAGGAACGTTTTTCGTAAGCAATTTCTTCGCTAAAATAAAGATTACGATCTTGTTAATCCAATAAGTACAGTAACTGTGATATTGTTACCTCGTATCGCAAAAAAATAGTATTTTTCTAACCCCCTAAATTACCCTTTAAAATCGCGATAATTTAAGGGGTTAGAAAAATATTATTTTTTCGCAGTACAAGGTAACAACATCACAGTTACTGTACTTATTGGATTAACAAGATCGTAATCTTTATTTTAGCGAAGAAATTGCTTACGAAAAACGTTCCTATTTTGAATTATAGCGGTTTATAGCTTAAATATTTATGACAGTTTTTTTCAAAAATGGTTGAGTTTTGGACCCAAGTCATATAGAAGTTTTTTGTTTGTTTTTACGTGATCTATCACCCCTCCAAAGCTTGCCTATACTATCCCAAACACCCTGTATATATACAGGGTGTAACAAAAATGTTGCAGTTCCTTGAAAGGGGTAATTCCTGAGGTGATTTTAAACAACTTTTTCCTTAGCGAAAATGTTAGATGGGGCTTTGTTAACGAGTTATTAACGAAACACACCGACCAATCGGGGAGCGAGTACAGCGGATTAATTATGGCGCGGACGATGGCTGGCCAATACTACTCACAGCTGGAGCCTGCGCTGAAATTCATCCACTGTATTCGTGCTTCTATTGGTCGGTGTTTTTCGTTAATAACTCGTTAACAAAGCTTCGGAGGATATTTTTGCAAAGGAAAAAGTTGTTTAGAATCACCTCAGGAATTACCTCTTTCAAGGAACTGCAACATTTTTGTTACACCCTGTATATATATAAAAAGAAAACACTCTGCGGAAGGATGAAATCGACGGATGTGTAGAAAAAAAGAAGAAATTCGTGGATATTAGGTACACGAGAAACATAATCCACTCCTGGCGTGCAACGCTCGACCCTTTCAGGCTAACCAGCCTATAAACAGTGAAAATGACGAGCGAAAGGGTGTGCTTAATTGACAATGTCTCGATAGTAGAAGCAGGCCAACCCCAAAATCCACCCCTGACACCTAACGAGGGATTGCCCGCGTGTCCTTTCGACCCCTTCACACAGGCGTTTTTACATCTGCCTCTCCCTCGCTCTGTACTTTACGGCCTCGCCTCTATTAACCTCCCCCGTCTTCCCTTTAAACGCGTTCCTAATTTGCATACGCTTCTTCCGAGCCGCGCGTCCGCGAAATCCCGCGAAGCGTGGAACAGACCGGAACCCGGGATTCGTGAATTTTTAATCGACGAAATTTCGAAGCCCCTTGTCGTTCATGTCAAACGCTATCAGCCGAACGATGCAACGACAATGCAACCGCATTTACATAGCGAATTTGCATATTAATGTTATTGCAGCTTGTACGCAAATTAATATTAGGCATTCATGTAACGTCGTTAACCGTTCCTACCTGATATGGAGTTCGCAAATCACTGAGCACGTTTATTTGTCTGTTTAGACCGACTGCGCGAGGTTGTTAAAATTCGTCATATAAAGGGTGTGTAAGGCGATACGCAGGATATTGCATGTAAAGAGTGAGTTTAGCGTTACAAGTGAAACAGGATCGTATGTGCATGCACTGCTTTCTGTTTTCTCGTTAAACAAATGAATTTAAGTAACTGTATCGACAGCGCTCGTTCTTTTAATTGCGTTCGAGAAAAGAAGATTGTTACGTTACGTAATTGTCGTTCAAAGTACGAGATGTAATTAAATTATTGCAATTACATGGAAAATTATGTCATACATATTTTGTATTGCCGACAATATTGCGAATTCAATAATAACAAAAAATATCCTTTTCTTTAACATACAGATAGATATTGCAATTGTGTTTTGCCGCAACATTGTTGTATTTTTATCAGTCTACAGTAAAGTACATATTTATGACAGGCTGTCATACTGTGTTGCCATTGTTCATTTGTCAACAGTGGAACTTAATATTGGTGATTTATGTGTTTTGTTTTCGTTTATTCGCGTTTTCCTTGTTTTCTGAAATAATATTGGAAACATGCCGAAATGTATTTGAACAATTATACAGATGTCAAGAGTTACATGACAAAATATTTATGTTTGCTTGCCAGTTTTTTTATTTAAAAAATTAGAAAAATTAAGAATACTTTTTGCAATAAAAAAACTTTAATCCATAACAATTAAATTATTCATTATATTAATTTTGATATCTAATAACTTACATCTATTTATTTCTTTATTTAACACTTTATGTGTTAGGAAATATACAAATGTGTTTTATATTCATTTTCGCATTTTTCAAGGCAGCCAAATGTTACTCGAATACTAAAAGAATTTTTCCTTTGAATTCACTGCTTTAGATAACATTTCTCTACATTATTATATTTAATAATATTTTTTTTTACGTTTATAAAGAATTAACTGAATATTCTAATTAAAGCGAATATTCTTTTTGGCGTTATAAAATAGCTATTCGCAAAATTATTTAAGAGAACTCATGTACTATTTAATAAATAAAATAATACATCATTATTTAGCAATTATTTCCAATGCCATAATTATATTTATTTGATTTATTAAGTTACTAACAAAATAATTTAAAAAAATTAGTTACATGAAGATTTTTAAATAATTATCGTTAAATGATGCTAATGATAAGAAGTCATATTGATATATTATGTAGTTTTTAATTTATAGCCGTAGGATTTCCTATCTAATTTGTTAAATTATATCCCAATATCTCATTAAAATATACAAACTTTGGACAACTCAATAGGAAAATAATGTAAGAGCAATTTCTTCGAGATTGTTAATTAAAGTTGGATTAAGACTAACAATAAGCGTTTATTCAGGACCATTGGGAGAATCTATTCCCACCACTTCAATTACTGCCGTCCGCTTTATCCCGACTACATTCGTCATAAAGAACAAGGAAACGAAAGTAATATTTGCGGAAGACGGGAAACGAATTACAGGAGCGAAGCTGCGCGGAGTTCTAGACGAACTTCAACAAGATAAGAGCAAAAAATAATGAGAATACAAATACGGTTTTTGAATAAAAACCAGCGAGTATGAAAATTGCGGGAATAATATATTCATTCCCTCTCCGTTCCGTGATAAATTGCTCTGAGCGTTCATCGCAAACGGTGGAAGCATAATATTTCGAAAATCTCGGAAAATTTCATGCTTCCTTTTTTCTCCCCCGTAATAAGGAACGCTAAATCTTCTTCAACTGACAGGAATTTTAGTTCTAGGTTATCCTGTTGTCCCGTACCTTTCTTTTCTAATGTCAAGGAGAAGCAATATAGTAAAGGAATTGAAAAATTGGAATTCCATTTTATTGTGCTTTTTGTAAATTGGAACCCCGAAAATATGTTTCTACGGGATTTCATGAGAAGCCACAAAAATATTGCAACTCGTAGACATTCCACAGCAATGCAACCTTATGTCTGTTGGTAATAACTTGCAATATTAAACGAGTTTTTTCGGAAACGAGTTTTTGTTAAAAAAAGTTCAAACGATTCTCAACAAAATGAATGAATGTGACAGTTTCGAAGATTTCGTATACACATGGAACAAAAAATATTTGTGCGCATTTTAAATAACAAAAGTGCATTCCACGACAGAATTGAATGTCTTTTAAACTCTACAATTTATTTAATTTTTTATCATTTAAATAATACTGTGATAAATTAATCTGTACATTCTCCCAGCTCTGCTAAACGGATAATCTTCTTATGAAATATTAAACTCGTATTCAAAATTTAATTCTTTAAGCTTTCATTTGTTCTTTTACTTAAAACCGGTAACTGAATTCTGGAATTATTTATTATTAGAGTTGTGAAGAATTATAAGAACACTTAACCATTCAGAGAACTAAGTTTTATAACACGTATATACACGAATGAGTTGACACTTTGACAGTTTATTACATAATCAATAAAATGATGACATATAAATATAATAAACTACAACTCTTTATAAAATAAAATTACACATTTAAAGACATCTTCAATACAGATACTAAAATTAATTCAATACAAATCATCTAACAATTGGTCTCAAATTGATGCATTAAATAATTTATTCAACACAGATTATCTTCGTTTATATAAATTTACAATTCATACAATTTATATAAACCCTCGGAAATGATAAATAAATAAATGAATTTGATTTTCTAAGGAGCAAGGCGACATTTAAAAAAAATATATCACTCGAAATTTTTTATTCATTTTTCTCACGCGCGAGCATGTTTGCTCGATAACAAGCACGATTTCATCGCAACTCTCCTGTCAGAATAACCAGTGGAAATTACTCGATTAGAAGGCTATGCATATTAATAGATTTATGCAAAACATTGCAAACGGGAGGCGAGAATTCAAAGGATACATGCCAGCTCCTTTTTTTCCCGTCTCGATAAGAACGCGCGGTTAAAATGATCGATTTCAATTAAATGATTGCGCGCAGAGTATCCCTGGAAAAAATTCGATAACACCGATACGACTCGTTCTCACGTTTCCCTATAAACGGGGGAGAGACGGAGGGAGATCGAATAAATCTATATTCTGTTTTATAACCCCGCCGCGAAGTTTCATGAATTGTTCGCCTCTATCCTGCCCCATTCGTTCTTCAATTAACAAACTGAAATATAGTATAAACATAGACTGCTCCGATTCACCGTTTTGGACCGTGTAATGAGCTTCCTTTTTCACTCGCTCTGCTATTGTTTATTTTAGGGGTTTTCAATGGCGGATACATTTGTGGACACGTAAAAGTTATTAAGAATGAAGTTCGATAACATTAAAAATAAGAGAAAATCTTTGAAAATTTGAGGAATAAATTTTATGCAGTACTAAAACCTCCCGCAAAATTGAAAACAATTCATTCGATAGTTTTTTTAATTATTTAACTTTTAATTTAACAGGTATTATGAGAAAACCGCAAGTATTGAGAAATATAACTACAAAATTAAAGCGAAATAATAAGCCAAAGTTTATGAAATCTTGTGTACAAAAAGATCAAACACTAAACAAAATTTTTATAAAAATACCAGACAATTGATGTAATAGTTTTTTTTGTTTTTAATGGACTTCAGTAACATTAAAAATAAGATAACGTCCTTGAAAATTGGAGGAATAAAGCTTTATACAATAGTAAAACCTCCCGAAAAATTTTAGAAAAAATTAATTCAATAGTTTTTTTAATTATTTAACTTTCAATTTAACAGGTATTATTATGAGAAAACCACAATATTGAGATATTATAAAATTAAAAGTGAAGTTGCTAATAGTTGCATTTTAAGTACTTTTCGACAAACGAGTTTGACAAAAGATCAACATTTCTGACTGGTTTTCATAAGAAGAAGCCTTATTAGTATCTTGAATATTGATTAATTTTTAACTTTTAAAATCTAGTGCCACAATTATAAAATGAAAGTAGGCAACTGATTATAAGCTTGAAGATGTCAGTTAATTCGATCAAATAAAGTATTAGATGACATTTCGAGGAAATCGATATTTGTGGTGTAATTAATACACACAATGAAAACTAAAATTATTTTAACAAATACTCCAAGAAATATTTATTCCAATAAGCAATATAATAAAAATGTAATTGTTAGTTTGTTTAAATAAACTAACATACAATATACTCGAATAAGGTGATATTTTATATAAATAATCATTCTGTATATATATATATATATTTATTTATTTCAAAAACGTCCAACGTTGATTTGGTAACTTTTACGACTTATAGAATTATACATGAAAAAATAAACACAGAAACTGCTTGAATGTAAATGATATCTTAGAAACCATATCACTAATAACCTTTAAAATGTCTGTAAATTTTGTAAGAACCATTAAATTATTTATTATTTTCACTGTTATCATTACTCATCATAAGAGTATAATTTTATTTTATTTTTCGAAAAGATACGCGAAACATCAACCTGAGAACCACTGGTTTATGCGTCAAATTTGCAATTATCAGCTATTCTAGGCTGTTCCCCGCGTTCAAACTCGTCGAAGATGCAATTCGATCATTCAAAAGCACCGAGATGCACGCGCGATAACCACGGAACCTCGATGCTTGCGCGCACTCTCCGTCCCGCTGGTTCGCAACGATCGAAGTTTCCCGTCCTAACGCTACGCCGATGTAACTTCCGACTCCAATATGAGAAATTTCGCCCCGATATTCCAAGTTTTCCCCTTTTACGTGGACGCTGACTATCGAAGCGTATGGCAGCCACGATATTTCGTTATTAATATCGTTAGATGGGAAGATACGACCGATGAGGAGGACTCGAGGAATCAAAAGCGAGCTCGCGAAAGGAAACGGTCGTTAAAGAAGGAACCATTAGCATGTCGTTAGCATAATACAAGGTGAATTTGATTCAGAGTACACGAATGTGCCTCGAATGGTATCGTGGCCGACGGTAATCGCGTTATTATAATAGAATTATTATTCTTAGTTAAGCTCCGCTTTTCATGCGAAACGAAGGTCGAGCTTAATTTCGATTCGTTAAAATAAACGCCACTTAATATACCGTTCGAAAATGAGAATTTCGTGTCCAGTGAATTAATTAAACATCAATCGAACATCGGAAATAAGAAAGATAAAATACATTTACGGTGTTGCTTTTGTATTATTAGCGAGGATAAATTCTCTGTTATGAGATTTTATTTTATCTACTTATTTTCCAAGGAAAAAACATTTTTACATAATTTTTCTATTTTCTAGAATCGAATTAAATGGAAACTCCAAATATTAGAGAATTTAATTATCATCTTGAAGTATTTTGAAACGCAGATTTATTTATTGCCATTTAGTTTGTTTGGTTTATTCACAATTCCTTTATTTTCAATCATTTGTTATGTTACTTTAATAAGTGAATTGAAATAGATTATTTTGAAGCGATATATTCGGTCTTATCAGCCGATGCTATTTTTTCACTGTTATCTTAAAAGGAAATGTTGAAATAATTCAAATAGTTTAAATAATACCCGTTTAGATATGTTATTCTACAAATTTTAGAAAACACACAGACTTTGAAAATAATAAATATACACACATATGAACTCAACCACAGCAAAATATTAATGGATAAAGTGCAGAATATTTTGAAAGGTATTTCAGTATTTTCGAAGTGGTTTCAAATTTCTAGTGGTTTCGCCATCGACCATAATTTAATAACCCAGTTTTTTTTTAATATCTTAAATTATTTTCAGTACCGTATTTATACACAGAATGTTTAAGTAAAACCGTTAATTAACTTAATATATCATGTAGGCATTTAATTGAACAATGGCATGTACTGCGGATTCTTTTAATGAATCTATTATCTTTTCTTTTTTTTTCTTCAAGTAATGAATCTCGTGTTTTTGTTTCCCATAATTTGCCCCTGGAACGACTCCAATGTCACCAAAGTATCCATTATCTGATCTCATTATCCGATGATTCATCGCCCACTCGTTATTATCGTTTATTTTTGCTCCGCAGTCCGTATCAAAGGCTATTCCATTTATAATAGCGACGCTAATGCACTACAAAAGACAAAAAGACAGAAAAAGAAAGAAAGTTTGAATCACTTGAATGTCACGAGGGACATGAAAGTTGAACTCGAGAGATTTGGATAAAACAAACGTTCAGAAGATTTTTGTCGATGAAACGGTTAGAGGCGAGCGTTGGAAAAAACAGAATCGGAAACCGGTTTGCGATGTCGAAAGAACGTTTCCTCGTCGCCGAGCGATGCGTTCTTGATAGATTAAATTACAATTACAGAATTATTTTTTTTTCTGCGAACTGGTCGCGATTGTCACTATTTGCCACGGCTAACTATGTAGAACAAATGAGTCTGATATTCGCGCGTTATCATTCGCACGTTCGACGAGATAGAAGAAAGTTACTAATACATAAATCAGTTCCTGACGCGTGTCTTTTACCAGCTATAAACACTGACGAGATAAGAGAAGAGAGTTATCGCTGCACGGATAATTATTTTATACAACTGGTAATCGAAACTGATTTTACCATTTTTGGATAAATTTTCTACACAAATTATATTTATAGAATACAAGTAGAAATGCGATGATTTGAACTAATGAAAGCGGAAGAGTTGAATACTGAATAAAATTGATTAAAACTAATTATTTTAATAATATATTACCATGTATGGCTTAAAATTAATTTCAAGTAATTGTATATTGGTTTGTTTGAAATTTGAACAGATAAATAATTTATTTTCGGAATTATTTCATTATTTAGTTCTCAAAAAGAGTTATATTTTATTTTTCAATTGTACTGAATGTTGAAAATGAATCCTCAAATATCCTTGGATTCTATTATGTCAAGTGCATCAGAAATACGAGTTGCATCACAGTGGCTCGACATGTGTACACAGGCTCGCATGATATCACTCATCCTATCATCTGTTGTTTTATTTGAACGAGTTAACTAAAATGAAACAATAGGGTGAATACACTAGAAGCCGACCACCCTCTAGTAGTCGACCACTTTTATTGTTTAGGTTAAAAAATTAAATATTTGAATAAAGCATTTATTAAATGATAATTTTATATTGTATTTTAAATGTCTAATTTCAAAATACGACAAAAAGCGATCTTTAAAAGTAAAGAAAATAAATGCTTTTAAAATTATTTCTAAACAAGGTTCTATTCTACATGTATCAACATTCTTAGTTATGAGCTTGACAAATTTAACAAATGCGATAATTTGGATTATATGGTTCACTACTGAAGCGACTCGAACACTTTACTTTTAACGTTAATTACGTCTTTTTCAGAACTTTTATATACAAACGAAAAATATTTGTAATACATTGAATAAATTTAAAGTATTATCATGTATATCATATATTTTACAACACTGAATGTTTTATTTTATTAATACACACAATTCAAATTTAGCTTTAAGTGGTTGACTACTAGTGCTTTCACCCTATTTGAAATGAATTTTTTGGTCTTGATATAAGATACAATTACTTTTTTTAAGTTATTTGTACAGTAAAAATAATAAAATATTTTAGATAATTTATTACTTGGAATAATACATAACTGATTGAACTTTAAGATAATAACGTTTACGAATAACTTTATAATACTGACAATAAGCTTTATGCATTTCTGAAAAGAAAAATAAATATCAAGAATAAACATATTTATAAAAACAAAAGTAATTGATTAAAGATTTACGGACTCCAAACATGTTAGTAATTATTTAGTTAGTAATTGATGCAGCTATTTTAGCAAATCTATTGAAGCAAAGTTACATTCTTTTCATGCTTGCAGCAATCTCTATTTTTCCAAGGTTGTTACTTTCGAGATTCATCTTATGAATCTTATTAGGATTGTTTAAATATGAGTTTGATTATAATCGTATAATTATTGACCTTATATAAAATTAAAGAATAAAAGAAAACCGTGTGTCTCAAAAACTGATCGTAGCTTGCATTGAAGTGTGATCATTTTTCTAGACAAGACGATTTTAATTGTAAAACAAAACAGACGAGTTTTGACTTTCTAACAACACAAAAGCGCTAAAAGAATTCTGGCGCTCCAAAAAATCAAGCCATTCTGGTGTACCTACTGTGCTGAATTGAGAAGATTGCACTCGGATCCCATTGGTTATATGCCACCCGGAG
Organism: Perdita meconis; assembly: GCA_030770465.2. Lineage (NCBI taxonomy): Eukaryota > Metazoa > Arthropoda > Insecta > Hymenoptera > Andrenidae > Perdita > Perdita meconis. Next base: position 1,009,438 of record JASKOS020000015.1, on the reverse strand, counting down.
TGCAATCTTCTCAGCTCAGCACAACAGTGTGTGCAGTAATCCCGTCGCAGGCACTCAATTGTGAGCTTATAACGAGAACACTATATCCCCCATGCGATCGCATCGATTGGAATGTATTTTAAACCAGAAATTACGACGAAGATGCTATTTAGTACCGAAGGGGCCGGACTTATACATTTTCCGCTTGCTATTTTAAGAATCGCACCGCGAAATCGATAAAAATAGTTTCTTCGAATTCTCGAGTCGTAAATATTTCACTAGGGTCGAATAAAAATAATTGGACGATTGATTAAATAATATTTTTAACGAAGTAACGCAGACCCATCATTGAATATTTTATAATGCAATTATCCCGCGCAACGTGACTGGATAATGAATTAGATCAAGGTTGTGTCGTTCCGTTAAAATTGCGCAGATAGAAAAATTCAAGCGTTACGACATTCATAACAGCTCGACGATCCTTTAAATCATTCTGATTAGAGCGTAATCGCTGTTTTATGATATCACCACTTGCTCGACACACAACCATTATGTTCTCGCGAAAATGCTTCCCGGTCGAGGTTTCTTGATGCTTCGATAAACGACCGCAGCGTCAGATCGATAATCGCCGCGAGATTTTTACTCTACTATTTCACGGTTTTCCGATGCCTCGATATCTGTCGGCGATTTTTATAAACCCGATTGATATCAAAGCTCGTATTTGTATATCAAGGCTGTATTTAACGATTTCGCGAAAAAAAAAGTCGTTCGTTATCTTATCTGGGACAATTAAATGAAAGGCTACATTGAAATGATTCGTTTCGTTTAAAATAACGAAGCGATCCGATTGATTTATCGCTTCAAATTCCTTCCTTTCTACTCTGTTATGGAAACAGACCTGCTGCTAGGATAGAATGCAAAAAATATCACTCGAGTAATCCACTGGATTCGTCATTGGAAATGTTTCGTTCAATTTCGCGCTTCTAACAAATCATGCTCTGTATAAACAAGATTTACTCTTCTCCCGGCGCGCGGCGCGGCGTTACTTTCACAATAAAAACAATGAAGCCGGCTCGACTGATTTATTACTTTAAATATTACTTTCTATTTTCTAGCGCAACTATTTATGTCGCGGCATGGCCGTAAAGCGAGATTACTTTGCCCACATTATTCTCGCAATAAGAACAATGAAGCAATCCGTCTGATTCATTGCTTCGAGCGTTGCCTTCTATCCAGAGATTCGAGCGACGTACGAAACAAGTCTGACGGAAACGTGTGCAAGTTCGTTACGCGGACCGTTTAAAAATAATTCCAATCGAACACGTCGAGTTTCGAGCACGTCTACACGCCTTTGAACCTCGATTTCGCATGCATCGAGCTAATACGAAACTTCAAACTTATTCCAATTACCCACGGCTAGAAATGCAGGGTTACCCGGTTCTAATTACGTTTCTTGAGTCCTTGAGTGAAACTATTCGCAGAGAGGCGGAACAGCTTTGTTTTAGGAATCGATCGAAAAGGAAAGTGAACGAGAACGAGTAAAATGCAATACAGTCGGCCCTCGAAATACAGCTGCTCGGAGTCCCGCGATATAGGGATGTTGCTATCCCCACTATGTACTTTGATTTCGGCCGCACCGGGAGGAGACACGACACTTAGCCCGATACTCCCGATACACACTATCAGAGTTGGGCAAACTGTAATCATTAATATGATTATTACTGACTAACAACGAATGATTAAATGAATATTTATGTATGACTAATGACTAATGACTAAATTTTTATTAAACATGAATAATAAACATTGACTAGTGAGTGAGTAACTCTAATCGTAACTAATGGCAAAATGAGTAATCAAAATTTAAATATGACTAATAACTAAAAATGATAAACTAAAAAAGCCACGGAATGATAACAAAAAATATATTTCAATACTTTATAAACTTTTAATATAAAATAGTAAATATTTAGACTCCGATTTGGATAATCCTGAAATATGTTGTCATATTTCTAATATGTAGAAAAACACACCAGTAACTAATGATTAATCGAATGTAATCTAATCATAACTAATAACGAATGACTAATGATTAAATAGAGTTCTAAGTAATTTATGCTATATAGTCATGACTAATCAATAAAAAATGTTTAACTATTGATTATTAATTATGATTAACGATTAATCAGATGATTAGTCAATTTTAGTTATCAGTTAATTTGTACCTTACTCTGCACACTATCGGTCTGCTTTCCGTCCCGTCACGATCCGGTCATATACTAGTTGAAGGAAGAGAAAATCGAAAAAAAGACCTTTCTTTCTTCAAATACTGTGACCGGACTGAGAGACCGATAGTGTGTTTCGGGCCTAAATGTCCCAATCTCTGCTCATGTTCTGATTTCTAATCACTTTGTATTTTTCTTATTATTATAAATTTTACGTTTGCACTATAGTTGTAAAAAAATAATTATAAGTTCTTTGTTCTTTGTTTGATGCACAGTTTTGTTACAAAGGAAGTGCTACATAAGCAACGAAAAAAATTTTAGAACCAGGAACTTACTTATTCTGATCGTATTCTTACTGTTTGGGCTAAAGAACAGTAATTCCATTGTGATTTGATAATCGGGTCGAATGTATTTAGTGTGGGCAGAGATAAATCGTCTTTAATACTAAAAACGTTTACTGTACTTTGCTCTAAATGTAGATTTTTTGCCAGTGTTAATTTTTTTAAGTAGAAAAGAGGTGAGCAGATTTAAGGACATGTAAATTACCCGCATGTCCGTATTTCTACTCATTACAATTTTAGTAAAGTAACTTCAAAATTCAGTGTAATGCGTACCTTATGTTTTTATTCGAAGGCATTTTATTTGTTATTTATAATTATTTTATCGTTTGAAAATAATTTTATTTATATTTTTTGTAGTTTTGAAAATGGAAAATCAAAAATTAGCAAGGAAATGTTGCAAAAGAAAGAATCAAAATTATACACGGGAGACGCAATAGTGAAGGTATGAAATGCTGTTTCAAAGGGAGTTATCTATATCTATCAGAGCTGCTAGTAAGGAATATAAGATTACATTCTCTACATTAAGATATAAACGTAAGGGGATATACCCTAAAAAAATAAAAGATAAAAAAGCAGCAGTAAAAAAAGAGGAAAAAGATGAAGAGAAAGTTAAATTTAAAAAAATGAAACAGGAAAAAAGAGCACTCACAAGAGAAGAATCAGTAATTTAAACCTAGTAGAAATAAATTAATTACTGTTAATTGAATAAATATTTATCCTGAAATTATAAACAGCTTTACTTACTATTATTTTATAAATCTAACTGTAAAACATGTAACTTATTCTTATCTGAAAAGGCAAAATATTACGTGAGTAGAAATTGGTACAAATGGTGAATAGAAATACGTGCATCATCATTTTTCGTGAGCAGAAATACGGACATTTAGAGCACTACATTGAATTAGCCATTATTAATAATTAAACGTCATAAAACATCTTTAAAATATTTTTTAATTAATTGATTCATTATCAAGGTATTAATCAATTACTTTGCAAATTTTTAATACAAACAAATTTTTTATACCCTTCTCATGACGAGTGAACGCTTAAATGAGCAGAAATTGGGACATTCACCTTAGTGTGTATCGGGCCTTACGAGCCCCAACTTTCGTTCGGGCGATACCGCGCCGTTCCACGGTATGTACTTTTTATCAAAGCAATTAGCGAAATATGATACATTCTCTCACTCTGGTACCTTTCAAACGAAGTCGCGGCAGGGTCTAACGAAATTGATATGTAGTTTGTAGAACGCGGCATAACGACGATCAGAGAAAACAAAATAGAGCAGCTCCATCGATTCACGGTTGCTTCCGGGTCCCGAGACAGCACCGTACATCGAGGAAAACTGTACAACTTTGTCTCTGAAAATGATCGAGTCTTCAAATCAGCTGCGAACACTTTGAGAGACGATCAATTTTGCTCGGTTTAGCATCGAGGAGTGAGAAATCATAAATTACTGAAAGACGTGGAAATAAGAACTAGTAATTTGAGAGATTTGTAATCACTTTAGAAGACAGCAATGTCCCAAACAAAAATGGTGTAGATCTGCTTAATTATGCATGTAATCAGATCCGGTGTTCTTGCAATTCTAATAGTATTTGAATATTCAGAATTAACCTGTCAACCGAGTAATCTCATCATCACAACTGCTCAAAATGCATTCAATTCTGTATATTTAAAAATACTCAAAAGCGGATTAGCTTCCTTTGTCCACGGTAAATACGACGAGTGATTTAACACTGTATTTTCCCGTTTTATGCTAATGTTAACCAGTTACACTGTTTGGACGTTCTATTCACGTCCGGGCATTTCCGCGCCACGATTGCTAAAATTCCGGGTAAATACGTTAAATTGTACCTAGGTCAGCCCAAAACAGTGTCCTCTCTCGTTCAGAGAGTCTGCACAGGTTTCATAGAAAATTATTACAGTTTACTCAAAAATCGATTGAATCAAATAATCAACAATGTAAGCAATCAATATGAAAATTTCGTGAGAATTGAACCGTTTTTGCTTAATCCAGAGAAATTTCCTTACTCACGATCAACAGGTTAAACTATTTTAAACGAAAGAATCCCATATTCTGCTTTTTCAATTAACCGGAGAATATTGTTAGTCCCAAAACTTAACAACACAAACTCGTACGAATTAATTGTAGACTTGTAAATAAAATGGACCAATTCGCTTTGAATTAGGGATGTTTGATTCCGATTCGATTTTTCGGAAAATCAATTCTTTTGATTAAAAGATCGATCTTTTAAATCGATTTTCTGCTCTTTGATTTTTCTGTGAATCGATTCTTTATCAAAAAAATCGGAAATCGATTCTTTACCAGAAAAATCGGGAATCGATTTTTCTTACCTCGGTTTTTTAACATTATTATTGTAGCCTGTTACGACAGGAACGGTTGCTCGCAATATAAGTCCTGGTTTGTAAACAATGAAAGTCATCATAACATGCATTGCTGATCCCAAAATAACCCGCATTGGATGAGAACAGTTGATCACCAAAGGGTTTGAAATTTTAATGTCTGGTGCGGGATTTTAAACAACCAAATTATTGGTTCATATTTTTTCGATGGTGTTTTAAATTCAGACATGCACAAGGCGTTTCTTCAAAACGAGCTATCGTTTTTATTAGAAGAAATTAGTTTAGATCAACGTCAACATGGACGGTTTCAACATGACTGAGCTCCACCGCATTTAGCATTGACAGTAAGAAAACATCTAGATTGATGCGTTTCCAAATGGATGAATTAGACGTGGTGGACCAATAAATTGGTCGGCCGGATCACCAGATTTAACACCATTAGATTTTTTTTATGAGGATACATAAAAGAAGTGGTTTATAAAATACAGCCAACGACACAAGAAAACATGAAAATAAGTATAATTAATGCATGTGCCACTATACTCAAAGAAACGATTGCTTTTGCCATCAATCGTTCATTTCCCAACAGGCTACGTCAATGCTTAAGAGCTAAAGGTGAAAATTTTTGAACATTAACTATAAAATACACAGGGTAAGGTAATAGGGACACATATTATTCACTGATTCTCGTCAGTTTTAAAACTTTTTGTCTTTACGACCTTGGATTGCGTCAAGGTCATTTCAAAGACATGCTGAACTTGTTTTTTTTTTCAGTATTTTTAGAATACCCAAACAAAAGTACAGCATTCCATTTTAAAAACATAAGATGACTTTCGTAAGTATGATCTTGAAAAATTGAAGGTAAAATTTTCTTCTTTCCACAGTGACATTCTACATAAAACATGGTGCTAAAAGTCTCACTACATTTTTGCTGTATCATGTACCGTTCAGTTGTAATACTAAACGGCATTTATCGTGAGACACTCTGTACATGAATAATAAACATGATAATTTTAATTACTACGTATCGCGAGATCATACTATGCTCAAAAACAATTTCGTCCATTTAGAATCGCAACTTTTACCACTGTGTGTGTACCGTAAATGCCTGTTTTCGAGGCACGACCCAGTTAATAGGTCAAGTGGTCCGTAGTACCCGGTAGTTTGGCGGAATACAAAAAAAAAAAAAGTGAAAAGGACTCACCTCTCCGTGCGTGTCCCTTCGTCCATCCGGTGTGTTCTCCGGCAAGAAGTACAGCCGTAAGGATGCCAGAGGTTGATTTGGCCCCCGACTGTCCATCCACAACAACTGAAGCTCGCCGATGCTGACGAGGTCCGCATCGCTCCAGAGTTTCGTCAGGAAGAAGCTTCCGAGACGAAGCACGCGACCGTTCCCTATCCTCACCGCTTTGTAGAATGTGTACGGGCCGTGGCTGAAGCAAGCACCGCCCAATAACTGCAACAACAACAATCGATTCGTCCGATTAGCGGAAAATCGACCGACCTTTGTTTCAGTTCCTTCTTTCTTCCTGTTACGATTGGCTACCATTCATAGGGAAACGTTTCGACGTTGCTATCGGTTTCGGAGATCCGAATTTTCTGTAACGAATTTTCTGTATTTTTTCTTTGCACGGGAAACGAAAATTATCGTAGAGACTTCGATCATTTAGATCTTAATTATTATCAATTTTTATTATACAGAATTTTGATTGTTTGTAAGTGTCATAAGTAGACAGTGGATTTTATGCATTTACGGCAATGCTAAGTGTGAAAAAAAACCACGAGACATATTACTAAGAATATTTGGAACATTAAATATACTGTTTTTCAAGTTCCTATTCGTTATTTGTGCTTGCAAAAATGTTATTTTGCATAAAAATCCGCTATTCAGTCATAAGTAAATTAATCTACAACTGAATTGCGTCATGGCGATAGATGAATAGTTAGGTACTGCACTGTGCTAGGCTGAGGACTGAGGAGATTGCACTCTGAGCGGGATGTAATGAATAGAACTCAAAAGCATTCTTCTCAGCTTGGCATAGTACACTCTGCGAATTTACAGAAGTGCCTTATGTGAAATTGTAGCTTATTTTAAATTAATTTTCTATTTTAAACGATCGCAGTATATTATATATAAAATATAAAACTATTTCTAACTTCAATTATTTACTAATTTAAGGGGAAACCTGGTTTAAGACGGTAAAAATAGATTTTTGGGAATTTCTTTTTACGAAATTCGCAAAGTGTGTTATTTCATATTTAAACCATAAAAGTGAATATTTTCATTAGAAAATTGTCTGCAGAAATGGATATAAATAATCTTTGTGGCATTCCTGGAGCCTTTAATTCTTCTCTTACACAGAAAAACCAGATATTTTATTATTCCTCATATAATTACATTGTCGATGAACCTCTATATCAGAGGCCTCTATATATATATTTAAAAAAAAAAAAAAAAAAAAAAAAAAAAAAAAAAAAAAAAAAAAAAAAAAAAAAAAAAAAAACAAAAACAAAACAGATTAGGTAATTTTTTGTGCATAAATGGTACGAACATTTTTGGTTAAATCATAACTTTTCTTTTGAAGTCTCACCGATTTATCAATTTTGTATTTTCTTATAGTTTTTGAGATTCATGGACAATGTAACTTTATGAGAAATAAGCAAATTCTCGGTTTTTTCTTTTTTAAAGAAGAATTAAAAGCTCCAGAATTCCCGCAAATTTGACACTTTAACGATAAGGCCCTACAGACTTATTGATATACATAACTGTTTCTAAAGACCAGTTTTTAGTGAAAAAATTGATTTGCATTGTCTAAATATGAAATAACACATTTTGCAAATTTAGAAATGATTCACTTATTAGTTCCATAAAAAGAAAATACGGTGTATTTGTTAAACCAAAATTTTCAAACATTGACATAACCACAGCTTTATCATATACACTTTTTGTTATTGTTATTTTTTTGTTTTAATAAATACCAGAATTGTTAAATCCTGCAATTATTATTAATATACAGGGTGTTCACGCTATTACTAGCCAGTGTTTTTCTTGTGAATTGTAAATAGTTAGTAAGTATTAGAAATAAATGAAAGAGGAAAAAACAGTACGGGTATTCATAAAAAACAAATGGCCTATGAAATTCTTTTGCATTTCTACTATTTTTCGAGAAATGAAGGTGACTCATTTTTTTAAATCGAATGTTGTATATTTTTTATATCACATCAATGCGTCTACCAAGACAAATTCATCAGCGTGCTATACAACTACCTTCGGGGTCATACAAAATTAGAAATGAAAGACACATCTTTCATATTTCGTACCAATGTGTTTACAGATATTTCTGATTGATACGAATTGAATGATGTCATTCAGTACAAATGTTTACTTCTGCTTCCACTAACAATATCAGTACTACTTCCTTGAAGTCTGAAATTAACTTGAAACTAATGTTTCCTAAGATTACAACTAATTTTTGTATCTGCTTTGACTACAATTCAACAAATTTAACAACTGACTCAGAACTAAAGTTTCTCAAATTTGAAACTGGCACAAAAGTAAAGTTTCTCAAGATTGAAATTGATGTTAGTCTTGTTTAAAGCTGACATCAAATTTGAAATTCCTCAAGTTTAAAACTGGAAGAAAAAACTGAATTTTCTCAAGACTAAATTAGGCTTTTGTGTTCATTTTGATGTAATTTGCTTGTACCTTTCTCTAATTGAAAATGTTTCTTTCATTTATGACCTTGTATGGCCCTGAAGTTAATTGCATGGCATTCTAATGAATTCATACGATATCAAAAATTATACGGCATTTCATTTAAAATATTTAAGGTCACCTTCATTTCTAAAAAAGTAATATAAGTACAAAAAAATTGCATAGACAATTATGTTGTTTACAAAAAAGCAGTATTACTTTTTCTTCTTTTAGTCTTTTCCAATACTTACTATTTACAAGAAAAATACTGGCTAATAATAGCGTGAACACCTTGTATATATTTTTTCAAATAGTCTGTTTATTTTAAAGGACATAATACTGAACGTTTTTTTTCTTTCTTTTTTCTATAACAAAATATGGGCTAATATTTTTTTAAATTTAAACTTGAACCGTTTTTCACTTTCAACGGACATAAACGGCCAATTTCGAATTTCCTTCAAGATTATTCATATCCAATAAATTGCCCTCCGCTTCATCCCACCCAACAAGTTGTTTTCAATCTGCCTTTATTTAAATACTCGCACAGGTAGCGATTAGGATGCACGCGATCACCGCCGACGAAGCGTTTTCTCAGTCACACGGCGGAACAGTTATTGCAGTTATTTTTTATGTGAAAAAGAGCGAATGAAAATAAGGCAACATCCGTTGTCAGCAAAACGACTGCGAGCATACTTGAACCCCGGTGTCGAGTGTGCTTGTTTGTGAGCCATCAGTTCGGTTTTATGAACGTTCGTCAAGCGAAACAAGTCGTTAGGTGACTCATATCCCACATACCCGCCGGGCCTCATTTGTAACAATGTGCTTCTTTAAAAACCACTTATCAGCAACACCTTTGTTTCCCTTTCAACTCCCGCGGCCTAAATGGCCGGTCGAATGCTCTCGATTTACGCACAGCTGACCTTTGAGTAACACACGTCTATAATCTCCATGACTTTGAATGTTTCGGAGCCAGCCGCGTACTGACTTCGAATTAGTTTATTCATAGTTTTTCCAGGTTTTTATTCTTTACTGTGGGGAATAAAACGGCTGAGAAAGAGCGACAGAGCGCGTAAAAAAGCCTGACGATGCGAAGCACTAGTTATTTCGAAGTAATGGTGGTATTTGAATAACGTCGTGCTGACGCATGAGGTAACAAAAAGAAAAAAAATAAGGATCTTCAGCAAATAAAAACTAAGACAGATATATTTTTACGAATAGCTCTTAATGGTTGTCTGTTCTGAAGAGTTTCTCTAATTGTAAGATGTTATTCTATCTCGCTTAACCAGCGGGGAATTGCAGAAGATTTTAATCAAGCTCTGGTATTTTTACCTTTTTCTGTGTAATTAAGTAAATTATATTGACATTAAATCGATTAATCAAAATTCCCTTCGTACTTCTAAGATTAATTAGTACCTAAACAATTTAGTGCATTTACTTTTATTGAAAATGTTATATTTTTTGAAATTGTATAACTTTATATTTAATTTTACCATGATTTACAAAGTGTACGAGACTGTTAATATATGCCAAAATATACAAAATATCGACAATGTTATTCAAGTTCGAATATTTGGACCATTGAACTGAATATTTGTGCTAGTAAAAATTTTATGTTGCAGAAAGATCTGCTGTCTAATAATTGTATACATTTTCTTTTTCTTGCTAATATTTTCATTTACGCTCTATAAAGTGTAAAAAGTTTACGTCAAATGAATAAAAAAAGAATATTGTCATCGCACAAGGTTTTCTCGTTTTTAGAATACAATAATATTTTATGTTACATAAAAAATAAAGATTCCAGTCAACAGTGAATTTTTATAATTATTATAATTAAATTTTTAAAGACTTAAAAATTCTACACAGATTTTCTATTTGCTTAATCTCTGCGTTGGTTAATATTCAACTACATTTTCCTCAGCGCCAAGAATCAGTGTTTCGAATATTTGATAGCCTTGCTCGATCGATACGGAAATTCGTAGTATACATATACTTCAATCGCGAATATTTTATTTCAGTGCTTCAATCATGAACGTTTCCATATTCGTTTTCAGGCCGAGCCTTGAGCTCGTTCGAAAGGCTGAACGGGGAAACGAAATATGTATGTACATACCACGTGTCCTGATAAAAAGAGGAGCGATCAATTTTCTCAAGAAGCTGCGGAATCAAGTTTCGCGAGTCGTACAATTCTAATATCAGTGTTTTTATATTACTGGAGAAATAAAGAAATATTTTTTCAAGGACTTTAAGTTGATTGCAGAAAAACATGGATTATTAATGTTCCCTCTTCCTTGTTTCAGTTATTTTTATTCGGAGTCTCCAAAATTAATCGTGTTTTGCTATCAAGCACAAATTCGAAAAATTCAAACGACAAAAGAATTTTAATAAGCGGCGCAGTTCTGTATACCAATATGAAAATTGTGAAATCAAAACGGCAAAAAATTACACTATTGTGTGCAAATGAATCAATGAAGGACGAATTTAATTTGATAGGTCAAACAGATAACAAATTTGTCATTATTCGAATATTTGTGCAAATATGTTTATAGTTAGAAAATAGCAACTGAATTTTAAATAAATGTATATTTTGTTTTTTAAATAATATGAAATGTATTTATTTTTTGCTATTTTATATATTTTTTGTATCTTTGGAGATCCTTATACTGTTTTGTAATTTCAAAATTGCCATAAATACATAAACCTGCAAACTAGTCACTATTCACTATACAATAAAGATTATTCTTTGTAATATTTTTTTTCTTTAACCTATTTGGCGAATTTTTCGCTTCTATTGTTCCAGTACATTTATTCTCAATCTCATTTCGAATCATTCGTACTGGTTGATTGTAAAGAAGCGTTTATTATTCTACAAAAGGCGAGAAAAAACGAATTCGACAAGGTAAAGGCGCATGCATTGCGTACAGTCCCTCGAATAATTCCTGCGCGAACAGCAAACCGAGCAACGACTTGTATTCGCGTCTTTTATGCCTCCTCTTTCTCCCTTCGCCGCTCGCACCCCCCATGCCTCTTTCTTTTTGCCAAGATTCAACCGTCAACGTGCGTGATTAACGAAGCACGCAAGGGTACCGATGCGGTTCCGTGCGGTTCTGAATGCAGAAGTGCATCGCGCGATGCACTCGCGCATCAATCACGCGCGATCGCTGGCCAAACTGATTTTTCCCTTCCCACCGGTATCCCTCGGGACGTCGCTAGATCGTCCGTTAATATTTTGTCTAAATTACCGTTCAGCATTCTTTTTTAATTACACTTCACCACTTTGTATTCATTGCATCATTTTTGACAGACACCTGTTTCGAGTAATTAATATCGTTGTTACTGGGATGACGTGTACGAAATAACCTTCCAACAGAGAAATTAAACACGAAAATACAGTTTTTAATATTTAATCTTCTTATTTAAGCGGAGTGATTGAGATATTAATTAACTTCAATCATTTAAATTTATGTGGGAACTAGGAACTTTACTTTTGCATTCATAAACCTCGATGTTAATTTTCGTGATTTCAATACGATCATGAAAGTTATATCTTTCAGTATCGATATATTCCTGTCGTTGCATATACATTTGTTTGGTATTGGCAGTCGTCGCAATGATAAGTCACTCGCAAGGGTGTCTGTACAGTTTTTCGCACGAGCGAGCTATTTTCATTGCAGAAATTCATCTCGATCCGACCCACCATAATACATTGCAATTACCTTTATCGTATCTTATACAATATACATAGTCCACATTCGATATTAAAATTCTCAGGTAACAAAGTTTTTCATCGCCGATCAATGACCAACGACGAAGCGGCGCGCTTTATGAGCGAATATGCCTTTGGAAAGAAATTCATATCTCAGTTATTTTTCTGAATTTCCGCGCAGCACCAAGTGGAAAATATTCTCAGACTTTTACTTTATGAAAAAAAAGTCGACTTCTTCTACCTTGCATAGTGTATAAATCTCTGAAGAGGGTTTTCTGATTTACAACACTGTAAAAAGGTAGCTCTTTATTATTGTGTTATTTAAAGCCTATTGACTGGAGCTATTTCAAGTTTTATATGATTGTACACACGTGCTTCAAGATAATATATTAACTTTTTCATCAAAATTTAATTTCTTAAAAATGTGTGGAACGAGATGAAATGCTGCAAAATGTCGGTAAACCTTACTTTTAAAATATTAGGTTGAAACAAATGTAGAGAAAAACTGTATATTTTTATTTTAACTCATTTTATTCGTTTAGCAAAACTTTTAGGTCTTCGTGATTTTTTTTTTTTTTTTTTTTATTTTAATAAAAATGCAGCGATAAAAACTCGAAGCTTTAACGGTGAAACTTTATTTTTAGTTTTTAAGTCGAGTAGAAATTCTTGCTGAAAATATATGTAGTAGTATAGTTTTAATCAAGTACTTTTTCTTTAAATGTTTAAATATATTTAATATATTAAATATATATAATGTATGAATGACAGTCTCATGTATGTGAGCGCAGATCGGAGGACAAAAAGAATGAACATCAGATAAATAAAACTAAAATTAAATATTGTACGTTTGTAAAAATTTTCAATATAAATCTAAAACCTAGACAATATGATTTTCAGGTGTCCGCCTCCGATTATTTTAATTTTTGGATATGTTATGGAGAACCGAAAAATAAGAAATTATACGTGTTGTTTTATTTTGGCCAGTTTTTATATTTAGACTAAAGTCTCTCAAAACTTGTTAGTAGAGCTATATGAAATTTCTATTACTTTAACAATATTATAATAGTACGTTGAACACATGGAATATATCTTTACTATCAATAAATATACTATAAATTAAAATATTAAGATAATGCACAGTAGTAATAATAAACTGGCTCTATAATACTGTGTTCATGTTTTCAAAATAAAGAATACAAACTATCCTGTTACAATTTATTTATATTTATTTGAAATATTTGAGAGGGTGAATTATTTACGGTAGTTGCAATTACAGTAACAATTTACAGTTCCATCTTTATAAAGTAGAGTTTATATGATTTTTTTATATTCGTTTAAGCTTTGCGTGTTTTTTTACATTTCCTATTATAAACTACATGCAACCAATTAATTAGGGGTGGATCATCTCCATACTGATGACAAATCAAAAAATCACTAATTCGTTATCATAAAATAATTTTGTCTAAAGTTTTGAAAGAACTTGACGAATTTCTTAACTAATAACGGTGGCTGACGACAAGAACATCATCGATACAGCAATTTATAGCGCAAATTTAATTCCTATTACATTTTATTCAACGTAGTATTATAATATTGTTGAAATAATAGAAATTTCTATATTTCTAAAAAAAACATGTACCTATTTCTTATTTTTCGGTCCTCTATAACAGTGTTCTTCAACCCGTAGTCCGCGGACCGGAGCCGGTCCGTGAACATTTTCTACCGGTCCGTGGAAAGTTTCTGCCGGTCCGTGAAAAGTTTCTACCGGTCCGTGAAAAGTTTCTACCGGTCCGTGAAAATTTTCTATCGGTCCGCGAAAAATTTCACCCGAATCATGTAATCGCTATATATTTGAGCACTACATTGTTGGGCCACGAGCGAAACACAACACGTAACAACGAGCGTAGGCGAAGTAAACGGTCGTTGAAGTACTGTATCAGTATTTTATCATTTCGTTTGTCGATGACACGTCAGAAGTTTTTATTTTATCTTATAGTTTTTTAGTATTGTGTTGAGGTAGTATTGTGATGTTAGTATTGTGCTTGAGGCCGCTGCACACGTATCCGGGCGTTCGGATATGTGTGTCCAGACCTTTAAGCTTCTTTAGTAGAAGCAAGGACAATATTCAAGAGAACACAAGTGCTTCCAGTTTACAATAGCTTTTGTTTCTTTTTTAACCATCGGCCAATCCGCGAAATATTCCTGCTATTTTCACCAGTCCGCAAGTGCAAAAAGGTTGAAAAACGTTGTATAACATATCCAAAAATCAAAACAATCGGAGGCGGATACCTGAAAACCATTCCTTGTAAGAAATATAAAAAGAAAAGAATTGATATTTTGTAGGCTAATAACTAGAGGATCTTCGTAATTTTATTCAACGCATGTACCGAATACGATTTAATTCGGTTACAATTAATATCAAAGAAACAGTCGCAAAGGAAGTTCCTTGTGATATGAGTTTCGTCGTGCGCGAACGGAATACCTAATTTTCTGTATATTTTAATTAAGCTGTGCTCGGAAATTGAAGAGCCGTATTACCGGCAAAGGAGCGCACCTCGCTAAATGTAATAGCAAATTTAGAAAAACCGTGCGCTCTCCTTCTCCTCCACCCCCACTTCTCTGTTTCGCCCATTCTGCAAGTAATACATTTCTTGCTGGTCCGCGTCGATTTCGAAAATACCATTTGGATAAAAGCTTTCAGTTTTGAGAGTGAAAAGCGAATAGAAGGAGATAGATTAAATTGCTTATCGTCGAGCATCTTTCATGGCGAGTCTCGAGGAAAATTTATCTCGAGGAAATTTCAGGAAATTACAACTTCCACGAATTACGGTCATAAGGAGAAGAATACCCGATCGCCAGGATTTCACGTCTTTTGCTATTAAAAAAGTATCCAGGAGAAAATTGGTTAATGTCTACGGAGTCATCTAAATCGTTCCTTACCAATTTATTTTCGATTAACGTAACAGAATCTAGATCCATTCGCAAATGTACATATGAACTATTCAGTGAACATCTAGATACAAGCAAAAAATTGTGACGTCACTGTACAGAATCGGACGCTGTGACTGGCCGATTCCCCTTTCCCCGCTGCAGTTTTAGCTTGGTGGTAAATATAATGTTTTTGGATCAGACAGACGCAAATTCATTTGGAGAAAAGCAAATGCGGAGATGAACGTTAAAAACTTGCGCGCGACAGTGAAACATGGTGGCGGCTTAATCATCGTGTGGGGGTGTATGGAAGCAAGCGGCACAGGCAACTTAATATTTATAGACGGAATAATGGTTAAATACAAATATTTGCAAATTTTACAATAAAATTGATAAGGAAGTGCCAGAAAATTGGTATTGTACCGTCAAGGACTCAATTCCTGATCTCTTAAGAGTAACTATCATGGTTTTTCTAACATTTAAATGTGAACAATTACCTAATCTCAAAATTTGTGTGACATTTGACTAAATCTATATTTAATCTTTAATTTTACATGTATAAAACTGCAAAAATAACAATAATTAAATTCTAATTTAAGTTCTAAAGTCAAAAAAGCAAAGGAAGCAATTTCTGATCACCCAAATTGTCTCTAATATTAGCTTTCAAATTTTACTTTTGAAATTCGAAACAGTTAATAACTATCTAGTAAGTGTTTGGCATCAATTTTTAGCATGATAATTTATTGTACGATAGTTATACATATATTAAACTGATCAGTAGACTGAGGATGTTTATGCATTATAGCACTTTTAAACATTCTACATAAAATGAATAAAGATGTGCATAATGCAAAAATACATAAAATATCGAAAATAAAATACATTTTATAATATTTAAAAGGTAAAAGGCACTTTTATTTAAGTTGGTTTTTTTCTATGCGCTTGAAAATCTGAATTTGCATAAACATCCGCAGTCTACTGATCAGAAATTGAGTCCTTGACAGTATGAACACTTTTATTTTCAACAGGTCAACGATCCTAAGAACGCAACAAGACTTGTTGAGAAATGGATTTTGTATAGTACGAAATGGAATTTGTAAATAGTATGAACAGTCGCCTTAAACATATAATTAATGCAAAAGGTGGGCCTACTAAATATTAGTGGTTATTAATATATTAACAAGTAACTGTTCAAATACTTTTGTGTCCTCCGGGAAGGAAAATACTTTCGTGATTCAGTTTACGTATTTTTAAAACAAAGCTTAATATAATAAATTTTAAACTTCTCATAACAACATCGTTGCGTAAATCAAAGCGTACAATTAATCTTCTAAACTGTTTCTAACAATGCATGTAATATTCCCCTTATTATCAACATTAATGTATTAATTAAAATGTCACAATTTGTAGATTTTTGTGACCGACTAAATATTTAGCTGCAACCGTTTATCGATGCGCGCATTTCATGGAATTAACCAGGCAAGAGTTGAACAATTCGCCGTCCCGTTGCTTTCAGTTTTTGCGAGGAAGAGTGGCTCAACATTTTTTTTTTCTCTCTCCTAGAACAGCGAGTTAATACGTGCGTAAACACCGCGACCGTATCGAATTGCAAATGCGTCGTCCCGAGCTTTTGCGGAGTGGTGAAGAAGATTGCCATCGTAATTCAGAATATCCAATAGCAACGAGAATGATAAAGAAGGACATACACGCGGCGAAAACGCGGCATCTCTCTTCGCCGAACTTCCGACGACTTCGCGCCACGGAGGACGCGTCTCTTTGCAAGACCGCAGGGAGCTTGTCCGTAGCTTTCGTTGCTTTATTTACACGGTCGATTTAAAACTGAACGGATTTCGGGGTAAAAGCGACGCGCGCGAGAGGATCGACGATTTATTGGCCAGGGAAACCATCTCCCTTCTCCTCTCCTCCGACTCGCCAACGGAACCAGTATTCTCATAATCGCGACACGCTGTTTTAGAACCTCTGGAGAGAACGGCAAACGAATTTTCCATGGATGAAATTTTCTGTAATCGAGTTTGCTGCGGTCACCGGTGCACGGCTGAACTTAGCATTGTTGCGTTTTATGATATCGTCGTGTCGGTGGACAGTTTTAACGATTTCGAAACTTTCAATTATGGAACTTCAAGTTTTCAGTTTGCTAAATGATTCGCACAAGGCGATTCAGAGTTAACTTATTATAAACAAAAATTGTTAATAAAGAGAGTAAATTAAGAACAGTGCCACCTTAAACGCATGAAAATCATAGGTTTATTTAACAACTTTTTTATAGAAATAATGAATTTAATACAAAAGCGTAGTCATTGTATTTATTGTACATATATTGAAGATTCAGAAAAAATTGTTCGTTTCAATGTTTTTAATAATTTGTTTCGAAAATTCGGTTTTGTAAAAAAAAACCATAAATATTCATTTTTTAAATAACACAAACTAAAGAAGTACGTAAGCATGTTTCAAAATAAACATTTTCATAAAAATGGTGAATGTTTGAATACAAATCCTGATTTTTAGCCAAAAATTTGGTTATAAAAATGTCTAGCTAAAAGTATTTTTAAACAATCATAAAGTCCGTATGTACTTCTTTAAATTAACATAAAAGTAATATTCTCTTTAAATTTCAAATCAATTGGACTATTATTTCTCTCTGAGATCCACGCAACGCCGCGCCGATTGACGAGATATTTTCGAAGGACAGCGGCTCTATTACTGCCATTTTGTCAACAAGAAATAAACGTACAATTCTTTCTGGATCTTTAATATATGCACACTAAATGCCGTTGAAACACTTCTATTGAATTTATTAATTAAATAAAAAAATTGTTAAATAAACCTATTATTTTCATGTGTACAAGGTGGCACTCCTCCTTGAGGAGGAGAAAGAGCAAAACTAATTATTTAAATAATTAAAACTAATTTATTTTAAATATGCCCTCCCGCTTTAATTTTTTAAATAAAATAGTAATTGGAGTTATTCTATTTTTAATCCTGTATTTTTGCATTTCAAAAATTAAGAAATTTCCGCTCGCACGATTCATATAAAATTATGCAATCCTGTTTGACTACATTTATGTTTCAAAAAACTTGTTTTTATATATCCATATTCTTGATTTCTCGTTATGTGTGTGTGTGTCTAACCTATTGATATGCATTTAATTAACGAGTTTTCAGTGTATTTTAATATCTCAAGGACGATGGAAGGTACTCTGACTACTATTATTGTAAAAACTAATTTATTTTTTAATTTCCTGTATATTAATCAATATAAAAAAACATTCGCAATTCTTTATCATAATTTGAAATGTATTTTACTTTAATTATTATAATAAATAGATTCAATAAATACTAGACTTTCTAAAAAATATCTACTCATTTACACACAATATGCTCTATATACAAAGAATGTGTTTTAAATTGTTTTAAAAATTAGCTATTGTTCTACCCATGGGCGTTCAATTTATACTTCCTTGCTAATTTCCTTCTTCAATTAGCATGCTTCAGTTAACAGATTGTGCACAGTAATATTAAATTTCACGTAAAACTACAAAATTGAATATTTTCCTTACTACTGTATTTTGTGGCATCTCTAAAAGGCCAGCAACAATTTCAGCCATATTATCGTTCAACTTTATCTTCAAATGTGTTTGACCTCCTTACGTCCACTGTGTCGTTTTCGATACACATCTCTTTCAGACAATTATATTGCTATTATTAAGTTAGCGTATATAAAATTACCTCTTCGGATGTAGAAATTAAATTACCGAGTCTGTTTATTGAGAAACGTATTATCTTTAATGTGTATCTATTGTTAAACTAATTAAATATTATTGAATAACGGTTTACTCATTAAATCATCAACATATAATTAATTACATACAATTATATAGTGGATATTGAATATATGTGTATTTGTGTATGTATACATGTGAATATATTTTTGTTTTGAATGGATAATGAAGATGTACAATAATTATTAATAAGGAATGATGCATAATCGAACCAAAAACATTTTGCACTCTAAAGATAGATTCATTAATAATTCGATCAATCGCAGGTCTTAAATACACGTTCAGGACCAATCACAGATCTAAAATACATACACGTGCCTACACGTTGCTTTTAAGCAATTGCAATAAATATTAACTTTATGTAACGATATTAGCAACAATGTAATACAATGTTAATAGCTCTGAAAAATTATTTCATGTTACTGTTGATCCCTGTTGATCTCATCATATTCAATTTTATATTTTTAATGAATCGCAACCGAAAGATCATGATCCGTTTTTTATGTACAATCAACCAAGAAATATCTAGCGCACCGAACACTGTTATCTTTCCAATTCACTCAGTCGCAGAGCATGTAAATACAGAAAAGCGGAAACTGTGTTCAATATGCAAAACACATATGCAGCCAAAAGTAAATAAATTTCCAAGATATTAATAACAATAATAAGGCTTCTTTTTCTAATAAGACCCAGTCAGAAATGTTGATCTTTTGTCATGAACTTGTTTGTTAGAATGTACTTAAAATGCAGTTGTAGCAACTTCACTCTTAATTTTGTAAGTCTATTACAAATAAAAAATTAAATGAGAAACGATGAAGACAAAATCACTGCCAAATAATTCCAATTTCTCTAAACTCACCCATTCGCTTATTTTTAATGTTACCGAAGTTCATTCTTAAAACACGTAGGTTCCTGGGGTCCGATCATTCGATCGAAAGCTCGCTAATGACCGGCACAGATACAAGCCGCACGCTCTTCCGCTCTCCCGCTCTGTCAATCGCGACCAAGTTACATAATTGAATCGATAAACATTGGATAGGCGGTAGCTGTTGGTTGAGCACCACTGCCATAACTATTTCCAATGTTTTAAGGGTACAGTCGGGACCAAGAATTTTCTACGGGCCGAGATGTCACAGACTGGCCGCGACCGCCGATGGTATTTATAGCGTTAATCTCGTTTCTCCGCAACACACAGCTGCATCGCCTGCAAAACCCAAGCGCCATTGATATCGCAATTGCATCTCTCTACCGGTCCTTCTTTTTCCCTTCCTTCTTCCTTCTTTCCCCCCTTTTTTCTCTCTGCCCCCGCCGCGCACGGTCTATCCCCTCTCCGTTCAACGGCTACCCCACCACGCGATGTGTCCACGCGTAGTCACTCGGTCTGTTGTGCATGGATTTTCGTGACGCGTTTCTGCCTTCATTATTTACTCGCACACACACTCCAATTACCATTGGTGAGGAGTTTGCGTGCGCGCGCGCGCACGCGGGAACACTCTCGTAGCTACTATCCCTGCCAAATATTTCTCCATGTGGCATCGAGAGCGACAGCGGCGCATGTATTATTCAGCGCGCGTTGTCGATGCCTCGTTCGAGCACATTTTATTCGTGTACACACGCGGAACGTTACGATCGGTTTATTATTTATGCTCGTTGTCAGTCATGCACAGTGACACTCAACACGCTCGCATAGTGTACCATGCGTCTGAAGAAAAGAATGCAGCAAAGATTCGATACACTCTGAATGCCTGTAACCGGTATAAGAAAGTAGTAGGTTTGAAGATTCAAAGAATGAATGAAGACTCAAAGCAATGACTTTCACATTTCTCGGAAGTTTGGATAAAGGACAGGATGAATTTATGATAAGCTCGGAATACCTTCCCGAGGGATCTGTGAAATATCTGAATTACAAGATATATTGAACGAGTTCTATTTTCACAAATTTCGGTTGGACTGAACTCTACACAAGGATGTTCGACAATAAAAAATTTTGTTAAAATTGTTAAATTATTAGATTGCGGATTTTTATGCAAAATAAACTGTTCACAAGCAGAAATAATTTTCTAAATATTCTAACTTAGATTATATTTTTTATATTTTGTATATTTTGGAGTATGTAAATAATCTTGTAAACTTTTTGCATACCCGGTATTGCTATAAATGCATAGAATCTGCAACCTACTCATTATAGTCGTTGACTGAGGATTCAGTAATTCTTGAAGCGAACTGTACGATTGAACGCGTGCACAATTAACGCATTCTAGCTCGGCATTCAGTGAAGGAATCGTACAAAAACGCATAAAAAATGAACTGATAACGAAGAAACATCTGCTCCATTTCTATATGATTGATTTTATGCTTTCTAGGTCTTAAGCGAGGATAGTAACAGCTTCCGAATTAAAAACAAATTCTAAATTAAAAAAAAGGATTTGTAAATCAAACATGGCTTGCTATAAATTGATTTTTAATTTGTAAAACTTAAATAGCTAGAAAATAAATTAGTCATACAGAATAAAGTAGAATTAATTCACGAAATAATATTAGTATACAACGGAATTTATACTAGAACTAGTAACGATTGAAATTAACCTATTATACATCAACTCAACGTCAACTACATCAACACAAAATTATTTTGCAGCAATGCGCAACTTAAGAAAATAATGTCTTTTTATTTGTACATATTAAATTAAACGTGTACAAATTGAAAACTCGCAACTATGTAAAAATAACAAAAACAACAAATTTTCACGAAAGTTATGAAATATTGTGTATACAGTTATTTTAAGAAACTGATTGAATTTGCAATGTACGCAAACAATAATCCAAGTTAATTCACAGATATTGTTTGCCAAAATCAGTATTTGCCAAAAAACTGATCATGTGCCTTTTCACACTCAACACTATTTGTGTTATTTCCGTCAACGAAGTATAATGAGTGAAACTGGATAGATATAAATTACATTGTAATACAAGTGACTGAATTCAGTAAATGAATGATTAATTAATTGTTTTTAATGAATTCTTCCAGATATTTGAGTAAAATAAAGATTCTATTGAGAACGAAATAGAATTTTTCAAGCATTGAAATACTTATTATTATTAATGATCTTACGCAATTTTTCTGACAAACAATTTTTATTTTATCTAGGATCAAATTATTATACTATAATTGCGTGAAGAAATTCGTCGAAAAGAACTCATTTCTACACCAACCAAATGTAGATAATGAATTTTTCACATAATGTCAAAGCTATGAAAAGAAATATAATACACTATAGGATCAAAAAAATGGTAAGAGGATTGAAACTATTGTTATATCTCATTAAAATGTAATATCCATGATTTTCTAACATTGTCTTCTATAAGTATTGAGAGCTTACTGTTTTATTTATGAAATAAAAAATGATTAACATTTTTTTATAAATTGCGATTACTTCGCTCAATTAACCTATTATCTAATGTATTACATATAGAGAGGTGGAGTAGGAGGAAGACGCATCAGTGTAATTGTATCAGCGTTTAAGCTGTTAACCGAGGATGAGAACTCGTATGATAACACCGCCTCGTAGATCAAAACAAATTTATTAACTAAAAATATTGTAATTAAAGTTTCATGCTTCATTTTTTAAGCAAAGTTAAAACATCTTTCATGGCTTCTTGACCTCTAAAAGTGGTTTAATTTGTCTTAATTAAAAAACAGGGAGATAAAATCTAATTTTTGTTAAATGTTTAAAAATATTAGAACAGGTACAATTCCATTATTTAAGCGAAATAAAAAAATATACTACTATATATCTCACATGGCATTTGCTACTAATTAAATGAATTAAGTCGAATTATTTTAAAACGTTTGAAAATCCTTTGGAGCACACAATGGGTCAAGGACTGACCTAATTAACAAGTTACTCGCCGCGAAATGAAACGATAGAAAAAAAACCTCTCTGAAAACACACTACTTCCTCTTTGCTTTTCCTTTTAATCTGTTTCTTTTAGCGGCAATGTATATTCACTGTTAATCGATTTGAGTAGCTCACAGGGATTGTTAATATTAATTGGGAACGGTATAAACCGACGTTGTGCTGCTGAATTATTAATCAATACACTTCAACACGGTTGAATGCAAATTTGCTTCGTTACTTCAAACAGCCACTGACCGAGTATTAAATTCGACAACAGGGGGGAATTCATCTTCCTTCGGAGAGCGCGCGAATATAACTTTATCGGAGTATAATTCGCAACGAGGCCTTAATTGATTAAAAATCGATCCCCGGCCGTCTTACCGCCGCCGCCGATGCTTTTCGACGGAAAATAGGTCAGGCAAATGACTTTATGAACTTAATGAGCAGAAAAATGGTCGCCCCTCTGTGATGATAACGGGCCTTCCGAAATGTCGTGAAAAAAGACAGTGTCAAGCGTAGGATTCCGTCTTGTCGAAAAATTGGCGCTAAAGAGTTTAGGAAATCCGCGATAATCGCGAAAATAAATCGAAGAGCTGTTGAGCGGGAGCGAAAGAAAAGGGGAAACGAGAAACATAAAATGATTACTTCGCGCAGAAACACCGAGGACAAATGGAATATCGTCTCATTTCTGTAATTGGAAGGAAGGGACTGGCTTCTGAGAGTAGCGCCACGTTAATCGCACAAAGAAATGAGCGTGCTGCGAGCAGCCCTTTCTCAGGGATGTGTTGTATCGCTCTGAATTATTGACCCTTTGCAGACCGAGTATTTTTACACATATTTAGCGAAGCGTAATAATCTGAAAAGGACGCAACGATTGTTGAAAAAAGGATAGGTCCCTTTGTTGTTAAAAGGAATTCATTTACCTCTGAATTTAGACGATGATATATTGTGACTAAAGGCGCTTGTAGCTGGAAGGATGAAGGATTAAACCCTTGAGAGATTACACCATTATGAGAGGTTGAAAAAAATCATCATTTCAATATTCGTTTTCATTGAATAGTTCTTAAAAATATTAATATAAAAAATATTAATGCTTACGACTTTAAATTAATTTTAAGTGTATTATACGCTTGGATTTATTAACAACTAGCTTTGGTCTGTAGCTTCACCCGCGTGGATTCTGTTTCAAAAGTTGCCTAATTTTTAAGCTGTTGAAGCCGAGGAAACTGAATTTTTATATTAATAACAATTTGTTAAAACAAATTGAGCAAAAATTAAATAAAAAAAAGAGTATGGAAAGGATAGCTGACACTACAACTTTAAACTGAACAGAAACTAACCCAAGATTTAACACCAAATTATAACTCAAACATTCAACAAATACCAAATGAAAAAGCAAAATCAAAAATCAAACATCCAACACAAAGCACGAAACCAATTAGTAGTTCCGTAATTAAAATGTCATAGGTAACGTACATATACTATCAAGTCTTTCACCGTTATAAAAACTAATCAATTTTTCGGGATAAAAAGTGTCCTATGTCCTTTTCCAGATTTCAAGCTACCATCCTGCCAAATTTCATTGTAATCGGTTTAGTAGTTTAGTCGTGAAGACGTAATAAACAGACACACTTTTGGATTTATCATATTAGTATGACTAGTATAGAATATATATAATTCATGAGAACAATGAAAATATTATAATAATGAGGATTTTATTGATTCAAAATTTTAAACTTCAAAGTAGACTACGTTCATAGATAATTAATGCATATTACACGTTATTATTAGGTAGCATCTGCATTATTACTGCGTACACAGAACAGGAAGTTATTACAAAACAGATACAGTTTAAAGGTATTATTAAATCGTAATTAACTAAAATATTAAGCAAGGTACAATATGTATTTAAAATTATAAAGTAATTTTATGCATTTAATAACACTATACTGACGTATATTTCTTTCATAAAAAAATTCCATTTTCAGCTCTTTGTGCAGGTATAACCATATCACTATGAGAAATTATATTCGCCTACAAAAAATTCTCTGTAACCAGACAGCGAAAACTTGTTTCATAAGTATGTAATATAGTGTCCTGTTCCACAATGTGGTTCAAAGAAATAGAAATTCTTTAAAAAAATATTTTAAATAGCTCAGAACAAGTAATAGTGGATACTATCAATCAAGAAATAAAGCAATTTTCATAGGCCTTATTTATGGGATAATCTAATATTCTTTTATCGATTATGTGTACATTTAATTCTTCTTTAGAGGAGAGCTGCAGATAAGTAGGTAAATTAGTGATATTGATTTTTTTTAAAGGTCATGCATAGCTCAAGGTTAATCATAATCATCCCTCATAAACAGCAGGCTATCGTTTTGATTCCCTTCTCATCGTCTTTGCTTCTTTTCTTTCAGTGTAGTACCGTAACATTCTCTGGCCGTTGTGTCTCTGCAGGTTTTATGTAATAGCCCGTTGCCTGTTTTTCCTCTGGCAACCGGAGGCAACGTTGGATGAGATGAGAACGAGAACAGAAAGGGAAGAAGAGAGAGACGGGAGGAGAAGAAAAAGAGAGAAGCTGTGCGTAAACATTTGAAAACCGCGCGGAGGAATGCGATATGTAACCGTAATTCTCATAACGCGGGATTGCGAATTTTTCAGTTCTCATATTGTACGAGGCAACGTCTAATTTTAATTGTACTGTACAATCTCGATGTCTGCAATCGCGATGCAGGAATTTTATTTGTTGTATTTCATTTAAGAGTAATAGAAACGATTATTTACTATAGATACTGAATATAATGATTTCCTATTTTTTATTTTCTATTTACTATTCCATATTGTTTTTTAATTTTTATATTTTAGATCATTCATACAGAAGATACAAATATTATTTCGATTTACTCATCAACTGTATTATATTATGTGACTGAAATATTATTTAAATTATATCTTCAATTAATGACATGTCGAAATTTCATTATTTATCATAAGGTATTTGTAAGTATTTATACAAGTTATAATTAAAACATCATTACATATCTCTGAAACATCATTTCAACAGTTTTATCTTAAATAAATATTTCAACTGTATTATCTTCAAACTATCGAAGAAATACAAATTATAATATTCAATTTATATTCTAATGATTCTAATCTATTTCACTGGATTGTCTAATATCAGAGACAAGATTATTTGAATAATTTAATTGAATGCTTGATTGGAATCTGAATAGTACGAATAAACGTCTACCCGTTGAGTATTTGAATACTATTATGGTAGAACTGAAACTATTTGAATAATTTAATATTCAAATGGGTAGGTATCGCAATACTACAAATAAATTTCAGATATTTGAATTTTCCACTATTTGGTTTCCTTTTTTTATATTTTTGTAAAATATTCGATAATATTCGATTATATAAAGTAACAAATATTTTATATAAAATATTCGATATTTTCGTATAAATGCAGTATATTGAGTGAAGTATGAAATTCATACTAGGGATGTGGTTTCTGTTTTAATATATTGTTTTGTCCGAGTTTTTGGCATTCCTTTTGAAAACGTCGAGGATCTTTGTCGTGTTTGAAATTGTTCCGTATTGTGAATTTATTGTTCCTGTGTTGTGTGTCGCATTATTAAATTATTTCTAAAACTGTCTTTATTGTAATAAATCCCACAATATGTACACTATTAAACCACTATACTAACATGAGTTAAAAGTTCAAATGTTTCATTAAGTAATGCAAATGGTATTGTTAACTATTTCTGCATTAATATTGTATAATTTAATATTTGTTAAAATTTCAAAGATTAAAATATCCAAGTATGTACACAAAATTAATGTGAACAAATAGTCGAATTCTACTGTCTTTCAAAATTAATCAAGGTACTATCTTAGAACATTAATTGATTGATAATTCTAAAGGACTAAAGGAGAAAGTGATTTTTAATTAATCCCTTTCATATATCGGAAAATCGTCAATGATGCGTGAGTAATTTTCAGAAATATAACGGCCGCGTTTAAATTAAAACGAGACTGAGATACGATCAAACACATTGTCGAGACTGCAATGAAAGGGGTTCAAGAAACAAACAAGCGGAACTTTCGTTCGAACGCGGTGTTTTACTTCGCTAATTATCATCCAGATGTTCTGGTTGACTGGCACAAACGAAAATATCGATTCCTCCACGGCTTCTGCCGTGCGTGCACTGCTTGCAGTAGCGGATCTGCGCTATTTATTTCGTTATTGATCACGGCATTGATTATGAATAAAAGTAACATGAAAATTGGCAGATGCCAGTCCTGTGTGATCGGAAAGACGCGATTGAAAATTTCTTGAACACTGATTAATAGTCACGAGATGAAACACGTATTTACTCGTAATCCTTGACTCGTAGTAGGTATATTGATAAAAATAGGCGAAAATAGATTGTTTACATTGTTTACAGATTAATTATAGCATGAAAAAAGACTAGCCACTTTATATTGTGTGATGTTCGTATATTGTCCACCTATATTCGTATAGCAATGAAGACTAAAAATATTAAAATGAAAAAAAAATGTTCCACTTTTTTAACAAAATTTATAACAATATTTTTGCGATGGTACAATATTAAATTCCTCGCGATCTTTTTTTTTTTAAAGATGAACGAGAGCAAATTTTAATCTCTCCGTGTCAGATTTCTCTTTTTTCAAAGAATATAATATTCGACCATGATGTAAATGAAAGTTTTACGTTCAGGAAGAAATTGAATTCATCAGAAATTCACCGACTGCGAGAGTTACGAGCGCACTGGTAATTACATTAAATAAAGAACAAACGTTTTAAATAGAGGAAGTTTCGTTCAGTTTATGAATATTCACCAAAGCGGTATATTAATAATAAAAAATTGAAAAGTCACAAAAAACGATCCCTCTTTGAATTTATCAAAAAAATATTCCTTGTTTGATCTATTATGTAATTGTTTGGGAGTGAAACGACGAATTGACTTTTTTTCTTTCCTTTTAATGCCAAAAGGGAACTAAAAAAAAGAAGCGATGGTAACTTCCATGCTTATTCACTTTCATTTACGTAAGAAGACAAAATATTAACGTTTTCATTTAGAACTGCAGAGGAAAGAATGAGAAAACTACACGTCGAAGTTTAATCACAACAATCGTTTAGTTACTTAATTTAATCAATTTATTCATCCTTTGGCTGCAGCTTTAAAGAGCTCAAGAACGAAAAGACACGTTGTAAATGTCACTTATATTCTCAGCACTTTTATATTCACATTATTTCAGTATGAAAATTTATGGAAAGTTTATAATCCGTTTACAATTAGAGTATTTAATCAGTTTTTTCAGTATTCGAATACTAATATTTCAAAGAAAAAATATTTGAACCATGTAGGTATATCAGGATATCAATTAATATAGTGAATTTATTATTTATGTATAATACTATAGGATACAATTTATGTGTAGAATCGTGTTTAGTATTATATTATTTGAACCTTTTTTAAATAAAATATAAAAACAATTATTTTAAAAAAGCATTTCAAATAAATTGGACATAACTGGATGAAAAATGCATTCATAAATATTTTCATTTGAATTACAAGTTGGAAATTCAATTAAAACAAATTTTACTTTATATTAATCGAGAACGTAAATAACCTGCATACCGTTACACTCTGAACGAGAAAATACAAACACGCCTATCTGGCGCAAATATTTAACTTTCAGAAGAAATAAAAATATTTTTGTGGTCTATCGATAACGTACACTGTTGCCATAAAAGAGAAAATTTTCAAAAATGCAGTTCAATTGGAATACATTTTTTACATGACTATAAATATTCGAAATCCCCAATCTGGAATCCCTTAAATTTTCATAGGATCAAAGCCGCAATTGAATTTTAATCCCTTTAAAAAAAAGGAGCACAATATTATACCGTTAAGGAAATTGTTCTTTATCAGTTCATGAAATAAATCATTCTTTTATGTTTATGTCAACAAATACTATTTAGTTTGAATTATTTTTAGAGTGAAAAGAGACAATTAAAAAATGTAAGTACGGCATATCACAACAAATAACATTGTAGGTTTTCCTAAAATAAATGAGTGATGTAGCACAGTTACAGAAAGCCTTTATTGAAACACCATTTCTTGCTAATTACTTTAAGAAAGTACTATCAACAATACAGTAAATTTTTATGATACCATAGCAGTTATTGAAGTTTATTATCATATATTATCGTTTATTAAGTAGTTTATTTACAATCTAGTACAAGAATTTTAATAATATATATATAATTTTCATTTAAAAATTAGTGATCAATTATTTAGTTCCAATATTTTCTTGTGTAACCAATTTTTTAATCACCTAAATAATAAATTAGGTTAAACATAAAATTACAATAAGAAATATTTAATTTACATTATTACATGTATAAAAAAATAAGCTTAAAAAGAGTACAAACTTTTTTTATTTATTTGTGTTCACCTTTAATTAGTACAAGTGTTAGAATTAGGCGAAAGAGGCAAATAGGAAAAAGAGCTATTATAAAAAGTACAGTGAACAAGATTTTTAAAAAGTTGTAGAAAATATAAATTATAATAAATTATCAGTGAGTACTGCTAATGATAGACAGACTATCTTTCTCGACTGTAGTACAAAAATACAAAAACACTCATTAAAAGACTCCATGTGCAGTCACTTTTAAGTTTTGAAGAGGATTTACTAAAAACATTAAAATTTAAATGTTTTACAATTTTGAATATATTTTATGATTTTTTTATTTAACATTTATGCAAAAATATCTAATCAAAAATCAATTTAAATGAATAGATTGCGCGGATTTTTACTCAAAATAAAATGTTTAGAAACGCATATAATAAATTGAAACTTGAATAGCAATACATCTTATTTTTTGAATACTGTAACTTGAACTATAAACTCTGATATTTTGTCATTTGTCAACCATCTCAAAGATTTTTATAATACTTAGAAATTAATAATTAAATTATACTTACTTCCAATTTTTTAAAATCTTTTCTTGAAAATGAAACATAAATTTATCTTTCAATAATAAAAAAAAGTCTATAGTTTCAGATTTGATCAAGTTAAAAAACAATATTACGTAGTAAACGTCCCTAAAATGACAAAAAAAATAGTTCCTTAACGGTACTCCCAAATAATGACGTTTCAAATAACCCGAAGAAAGTCATTTCGAAGTAACTACAATCGAACAATTTCCGAAACGACCCGAGTCGAGTCTCCGACTAGCGCTCAGAAAAGAAAAACGAGTTGCGCGTACCCATGGGATCGAAAAAAAGATGGGATATGGGGCAATGCCCCCCCATCCCCCGTCCCTTTCACCCCGTGTCTCATTGTATACCCTCACCGCGTGTAATCGCATATATACCAAGCTGTCCAAGCCCTCCCGCGTCCCTCTCGCGATCTCTCTCTTTTTTCCACTTTCCCTCCTTCTTGTTACTGTGTCCGTGCCCCCTGCACGTCTGTCTCTCTTTTCCCGATGATACTCCTCGAAGAGAGCCCGATAGTTCCGTTTCCCTCCGCCCACGCGAACCCCGCGCCATCTGTCTCCCTCTGGAATGAGTTTTACTAAGCACTTTAAAGCTACCGTCACAACGAGTGACTCACCTCACCGCATTAAGGGCCGATGCACACATGACCGAATAACCGAGGAGTCGAAGAGGACCGAACTCCTCATTCTCCGTTCCCCGTTCCTCCATTTCGTTTTTTTTTCAAAAGATATACTGGGAGGGACGCAGAGACTTTGTGAATCGGATCAATGTTACGAATAAACTACTGATGCGAAGCGATGAAACTACTAATGCGAAGCGAATAATGACCACGGGGGATAAGAATGCCGGCGAGAACTGACGCGACACTTCACCGTTTTCTCCGCTTGATATGTTTAATTTTACGAGGAATTAGAAAAGGCCGGCTTTAACGATCGAGTTTTCAACCCGGTCGACTTTATCGGCGTAATTTGATTAGAGTTGTAAATGAAACTCGGTTAGTTCGCCGTTTAACGACTATTCGCCAGTGGTTCTTCGCGTTCCGTTCGAAATTTAAATATTGGGTTAGGTGAATGCAGCCTCTTAAGTCGAACGAACTTCTTGATGGGTTTATTACACAAGCAGCCTACAGTTTTCCTAAGTAAATATTCCGTCGCCCGAATGATTTATTCTGTTTCGCCAGTCGATATCGGCGTTAAAGTGCATCCAGAATGAGTTCTCGCTGGCTGCCAATTGTTGCCGGCCAAACACTCGACGAAAACTGTTTAACCTCTTCAAACATTCCACTCCCGGCACTGTCGCTTTCCCAACTCGCGTCGACTAATTAAACGCGCTCGTTCGTTTTGTTATTTCGTGCAAATTTGAAAAAGGAGTCGAAACGGAAGCGATCCCGAGACGAGGAGTGGAAGGGGGTAAAGAGACACGGCAAGTCGAGTAAAAGATATTGATAAAACGCGGCTTCTAAGTTCGCCGCGGTTTGTTCGTAAAGTCCGCCTCGAAATTTATTCATACCCATCCCGCGTCACGTTCAAATCGATATACAATGTTCACACACGTGCTTCTATTTTCATTTGGATTCAGATCCCCGTTACACACACACGCTGTTTGTGAAACAGCCTTTAGGACACACGTGCACACACGTCAACGCGGAGGGTCCTCGAATAGCGATGGCTGTACGACCCGTATTTTCTTCTGTGCTGCGGAAACAATTTCTCGAACCGAGATTTCGATTTTCTTGCAACTTTTCGCAAACCACTAGTGAATATAATGAAAGCAACACACAAATTTCAGTTTTTCTTTAAGAAGTTTAGCATCGTTTCTTTCGCTTAAAATATAATACAATTTCCATACCAAGCTATTCATTATCTCAAAATTCTCCAAAACGCTTCATTCTTTTACGAGAATATACTTATACATGCTTGCGCTATTACATGTTTTGTAGAACAGATTGGATCGTGCAATGAACTTAAACATGGCAACAAAGGAATTTTTTGGACACGTCTTCTGACACAATCGCAGTGAGAAGTTATAATCCGTGGGATTTGATTTTGACCTACTTAAACCCCTCGCTACTCAAGCACAGCTCGGCCGAGCTACGTGTGCGTTGCGAGTGAATCAACACAGGGGACGCACACATGGTCCGATACACGTGTACGCACACTCGATACACGCTACACACGAGGAATTCGACTGAGGTATTTCCCCTCTGTAATACGAATCAAGGAATAGGTACACTTAACTCATCGCATCACGCAATACTTGCACAGGTATTTAACTCTGCGTTCGGAGGTATTTTTCTAGTAACGATTTTTATTCATCGTCCATAAAATATGGCTACCTTCGACGCTCAGAAAAAAGACCATTGATTTTTTGAGTGAAATAAAACGCTGGATGGAATCGCCTTCGCGTTAATTACACTGGTTCCTTGCCAGCGGGCCCCACAGTTTTTCTCGAGGACCATTCGTGTTCGATGGGAACCAGTGGTTCGCATTTGAGTGAGTCACGTCGAAAGATTTTCTGATCGAGAACGAAAAGAAATAATTGAGGCATTGGGTGGAAAAAGGACACATAGCCTAAAAATACCATGTTAAGAAAATCGTTTTCAAAAAATGCATTTGCTTTCATTGCAATATTACTTAAAGAAAAGTAATGCAATTAGATTTAGAAATGATAATTAAATGTAATTACAGTATTTTTCGTTAAGTAATATCTTAATGGGAACTCTGAAATAAATTCTCTTGAATTGATATTTTAGTCTATATGCCCTTTTTCCATTCAACATCTGAATTATTGTGTAGTTTGCATGTAGTTAAAAAGAAAAATAATAACTTTGTTAAACAGAATCGTGGGAAGACATTTTTAGTTTTTAATTATTAATTTAATGAGCTGTGATAATACTGCTGCTTTGTTTCATTTGAATAACCAGATAAAATGTAGGATTTTTAGTAAAAAATGTTTTGATGTCCTTTGACTTCTTTTCAAATAAATTAACTAAAAAAGGGGTTTTGAGATAAAGTGACGACTCAATATTTTTCAGGGTTTAATAATTTTCAGTAACTACTAAAAATTAGTAATACTTTAATGAACAAATCAAACAACTCTTTATATTTATAAAAAAAAAAGAAAATACTAATAGATATAGATATATTTACAAAAAAAAAAAAGAAAGAAAGAAAATACTAATACATCACTCTTTCAGCAAATATTGATCATTAGACGGCGGATATTTATGCAAATTCGGATTTTAGAGGACATAAAAAAAGAAAGAAAACTTAAATGAAATTGCGTTTCACCTTCTAAATTTTGTGAAACGCATTTTATTTTCGAGATTTCGTGTATGTTTACATCTAATCATCTTCTTAGACATTCTCTCAAATTTAAAATCATTATAAATGCATAAACATCAGCGGTCCATTGATCATCAATAGTAGCAAATATACTAAACTTGAAAAATTATATGTATAGTCTAAGTAATAAAATAAAGTGAAGTAAAGCAATTATATATTATTGAAATAATTAACTTACAGATACATTCGTTCCAAATGTATCAAATGATTAATGTTTCATTCCCTCCAGAATCAGCCCAAGGTAAAAGTGACTTCCCTACTTCCACTCGCATTCTCGCGTATCATTCACCCCTTCCCCCCCCCCCCTCTCTCTCTCTCTCTCTCTCTCTCTCGGTCGCCACGTTATTATTAGTCCCGAGTTCTGATTATTATCATTTCGGATGGCTCCTCTCGTTACGATACAGCGGAAGTTTATAGCTAATAAAGGGATATTTGGAGAGACTGGGCCGTGACTCTCTCGCGAGCTGTCGAGCAGGGTCGTGAATAGGGCCTTATGCGCCAGGGATCAGAAGTCACCTTGGCGATGGCTCCGAAAATGAAACCGGTTCCGAAGAGCGCGTATAGAATTGGGTCCCAGGTCTCTGACTGGCCCTTTTTTTCCGAATAATCAACTTTTATTTCGCCGTTTAGCGCGAACAGGGTGTCAGCCGGCTCTTGGTCGTTTTGCTCCAAGAGAATTTGCTACCTCCTTTCGGAGCATCCATGATCCTTCGTGTTTACCCGAGATTCGCCGCGATTTCGATTCCGCGAAGGTGCGCCAATTATTAGACTAGACGTGTTCTTTCTATTTTTTTTCCACTATTCTTTTATATTCTATGGAAACGCCAGGGACAAATAGTTTAAAAAATCGGAGCGTGGTTATATCGTATTGTGGTGAAATACTAATCACATCAAATACAGCATTTGAAACAACATTCGTTTGATCGAGACAAAACGGAGTGGAGATTCTTGAAAAATTGTTCTCATGGAGTGCAAATAGCTTCGATATGTATAAGTGCGATCGTATTTGTGAGTCCTAGAAGAGAGAAAATTCAATTGGCTGGCGTAAAAGAGAAATATGTACAATGAAATATTGTTACAAGTGTAATTTGCTTTGATATTATAACGAAAGAACTAAGATAAATTGCAAACGTTTCCATAGAAACATATTAATGTCGTTAGTTTGTTGATTTAACTCAGCTACGTTCCTCTTAAAAATTCGATTCATGAAAACGTCAATTGTTAGCACATCATTGTAAATTTGGAGAATGAAATTGTTTTAGAATATCAAGAAATAAGAAGCCTAGATATTAACACTAACTTCCCTATATTTTTCTTATATATTGGAGCAGTTATTTAAAGAAATAAAATGCTTTATTAGGTAAAAAAATTCGAAGATCGTAGCAGGATTTAAAAATACATATCTACTGCAAAAACACTAAATTTATGTGTACATACAAAATATAGAAAATAAAATGTAATTCATGAAAAAAATTTTAACAAAATTGAGTCATAAAGTAGAACCTCGATTTCTGTAAACTATTAATTTTAACTTGATTATTTCTGATTTTTATATTTTCGGTTTAATAATAATTTATAAAAATATTCCTAAGCAAATATAATAGTAGAATCTTGATTAAACGATTAGATACTTGTAACATAAAATGTTAAAACTTAGTGAACCATTATTAAATCATAGTCCAAATTAAACTTGAAGTCCTATTTTACTCTTACACCTACTGCATTAAAATTAAATGATTTATACTTTGAATAATAAAGTTTTGGGATAATTGTAATTCAGATAATCGAAGTTCTATTGTAGTTATATGCACACATAAACTGAATATGTACAATTGCAACTTGTTCATAAATAATCTGGAACATCCACACAAATTTTTTTCTATTGTCTTCTGAAACAATATGAAATATTTTTAACGCATTATTTCCTATTTTCGACGATATTAAAAAAAAAATAACTACTTGATTTACGCTGAATCTGAATGTTATAATTAGACTGCGAATATGTATACAAATTTACATTTTTATAAACACAAACGAAGAGAATCGAAATTTGAATAAAAATGTACCTTATATTTAAAATCTTTTACTACACATTTTACTTCTGATATTTTGTATATTTTTGCATTTACATTAATTTTTCTGCATGTTTGAATATTCATGCTTGAATTAAGCAATATTAAATAGCAACACAGATATAAAACAAAATACAACTTCCATTTTATTTTTTTTTTTTTTTAATCCAGTTCTGTTTGTATGATTCTATTGCAGGGATTCATAGTAAATTAAAAATCCTAAATATACTACCGCGCACTAAATAACGACAAAATTAAAAGAGAGACTCGACAGCAACAGCTCCATATTTTGGAGTCATTTGGGGGGAAAAAATGTCCAGAGATCGAGGCTGAAAGAACTACTAACGATATCCTTCCTTGCTCCAACTCGTCAACATAATTCACCATTTAATGCAAAAATGTGAACGCGATAAGGGTGGCTGAAATCCTCGGTTTCAGTACAACGAATTCTTTTATCGCGAGGGAAAATTCTGCTAGCTGTGGAATGAATGGTAATCAAGATATACGACGAGTTGCGGCAGAGACTCTATTCAGAGGGAAAGAGCTCTTTACGATGATGCAACCTTCTCATCAAATATCCAGCGGAAGAACATTTTTTATTTTCGTGTTATACACTTCTCCGTTGTTTTTTACGTTTCATTCGACGAGCACCGATACATATTAGGGATATTAAAATAACGGGAACGCCACCCGGGCACGAGACAAATATTTTTTGTTTCTTACATCGCGCATACCTCGGCGAAAAATACGCGGCACAGGAAATATAAAAAAGGAAAGAACAGTTTTCATCGTTTCTCCAGCAAGAGAGGGAAAATAAAAATTTCTAATTATTCCGGCGAGAACGTCGTGACAAGTATTTTCATTTCGTTTTTATTCGCCTCTTATTCCCCCGTGAAGAATTCCGCGCGAAATCAGCGTTTAAAACGGCGGAAGGACTCTTCTAATAAAAAGAATTCTGTTCTTCAAGTGGAAGCACGAATAGATCAGCCTCGTCTCTCTAATCCAAAGACCGAAATCCATTCGAAGGAAACGAACGAGCTATCCCTCCTTTAAGCTCGATCGCGAAGAAACGCGAACGAAATCCCTCGACGTCGCAAGGAGGAGGAACGCTCTTTGCCGAAGAGCCGCATTGACGAGCAATTTGCTCCAAAACTGGCCGAGACAGAAGAGACTGGGAGGTGTGTCGCGAATTAATTTTGATCTTAAAGCGAGGGTTCGATTCGAATCGAAAACAATGCCGCGCGCGCGCCGCGGGGGACGCGATGAAGATGTTTTTGATTTGACGGGCGACGCTACCGTGAATGTTTCGACAGTGCTTCGAGGTCATGTTTTATTAACTCCGAGGGCGAAAGGGGAGATTTGCAATTCGCCCCTCGCGGAATTACAATGACGGCCGGTTCAACGGATTTCGAAACAAATAAAACCACAAGGAAACTCGTAATAAAATCCAGTGGGTCTCAAAACCTTAAATTGCTATCTTTATTGAAGTTTATCGCGGAGACTTGCTCGGCTACTGTATGAAATTGATCGCGTTTCGAGGTATCGGGTCATCTTCCTCGTAATATTTCCTCGTCCTATATTTTGGTTCTGAAGAGCAGGAACTTTTTGAGATAGAAATTAATAGGGAAGTTTCTTTTTTCTTGATTGAAGATATCGATTTTTTGGTATATTTTAATAAACAAAACTGTAATCTAATCAATCTCAAGCGTTGCCTATATTTTTAATATGATTTTATCCAGTAACACAACTCTTTTCGGTTGAATTCACTCGAAAATACAGTTGGAATCAACTGCGGACTAAACGACGTGATTGCTGCCCTTTGGTTCCATGTGAAATCGAAAATTCCAACATGGTTTTATTTTATGCACATATTATTATCGTTTACCCTACAGTGAAACTAAAGGAATTATTTTTCGAAAAATGGTAACTGTTCAGATCTAAATGTTCGATTTTACTTCCGAAATTGCTCAAGTTTTTGCTAATGAAAAAAAAATATACACAACCTATCGCCTGTAGGTTGAACGATAACTATATGTCTATAAAATAAAATCATATTGAAATTCTTAATTTTATATGAACTAAAGGGCATTTATCATGTCAACCGTAATTTCACGATACTTTTAGTTCGCAGTTGATTAGAATTCTATTTTCTAATTAATTCAACTGAAGAAAAAAGTTCCTTAAAAGTATATTAAAAATATAAAAAATTTTAGATTGATTAAGTTTACAGTTCGTTTATTAAAAAATACCAAAAAATTCGTATTTTGACCAAGAAATAAGAAATTCCCCTTTAAGAAATAGTTGGAAAGTTAGAAAATGATCGATCAACGCAGGAGTAATTGAACATTTTAATATACCATTACTGACGAAATCACCGCATCGAAACTTCTGATTAAATATTTTATGGTTAATCTGATCGATATTTACAATTTCTTCTGAGAAATATACATAGTCTCGTGATTGATCATTTAATTACATAAATTGTCGGTAGTTTAGTTTAATTTTCAGTATTTTTTATTCCCAATGGGAATAAGATTATTCATACCGCTGAATTGAAAATCGAAGCTTGCTGCGAAGTCGAGAGAAGATCCTCAATGATGATAGAATAATTACTTTAGCTTTAAGAGACATTGCAAAGTGTCTCTCGAATTTTTCAAGCAAATTTTTCTGAGTTGTAGGGAAGGTTTATACGTATAAAACAAGACTAGAAAAATGTAAAAAGCAGCAGCTCCTCTCCGTTTTTTGTAAAATAAATTATACCACTTTTTAAAAAAAGAGTTTCTTTTCCTTGGACATCCTTCGTCAACAAAAATTTCCATTCTGTAAACAGTTTATTTTCTGAAAACGGGAAAGACTTGCTCCTCGCAATTTTCTAGGACTGTTTTATATAACCTCCCCTACATTTAGAAAAATGTGTATATCGCTATCAGAAATCCTGATGTATACTAATTCTCCATTTATTAGAAACACTTTCAAGCTGTGGTACAGGTACTCAGTAGACTGTGAAGCTCAAAATTGTCGAAACCTTAATTACCGCGCGTATTTTTCCCTAATCTGTGAACAAAGATCGAGGCAGTGCATAAAATTCGAATTATTATACTCATCCGTCGTTGAAAAATTCAACGATTCTCATCCCTTACCCTTCTGTTCATTTTTTTCTGCCCCCTTTGCCCCAGTTAATTACTCACACGAACGAAAACACGCTTAGCCGAATTATTTCTATCGCAGAACCGAGCGTATTCCTGTTTCCCTCTTTCGCCCGACGAGAGTTTGTGAAACGTGAAATTACCAGTCGGACTGAAACGCCTCTTTAATAAGTCTTTTTGATGTCTCTCGCTCGCGACGGCTATCCTCCGTAATTTCTGTTAATGCTATAAGCTGCGCGAGACACGCGCACAGTTCTATGTTTTAATTAGTGACATTTTATGTCCTCTGTTTTCATTTCCCTGTCTCCCTGTGTTTCAGAGATTTTTACCGCGTTATCGTTTCAATGCTCGGGCGAAAACTCCTCCGACCGTCTCGGGGGCGTGTAGAAATGAAAGGAAAGTATATTCGAACGCGAAGAAAGAGAAGACGTTTAATCCAGGGCGCGCTAGAAATATGTTCGACGGGGTAAATGTATTCCCGCGTTTGCTCTTCCTTCTGCTGAGATATCGATAATGGAAGCAATAAAGCCGCCGGGATGAAAAGGCAATTGGAAAATAATGGGCAAAGGAGATTAGGAGAAGTTGATGCAAGGGCAGGTTAATGCAATGAAATTTTGGCAGCACTGCATAGGTGCAGCTTAACCAAAGGGACAATGCAAATAATTGTTTGTTCAAACATTTAACGCTACAATCCTTAAACAATTTGTATAGTCAAATATACTATATAGTCACAAACAAAAAACGTTTATAGATTAAAGCAATTAAACCAATTGTTATAATTTTATCATCAAACCACAAAATTAAATGCATTGATAAAAATGAAATATATTTTTAAAGTCGTCTGGAGAAACTCTACAAAAAGTTTCACTATGAATTATGTAATTTGATGTCGCATGACGTTGTTTTATATGCTTTGCTTTTCTCTGTTTTATTGACTTTGTATAATCGTTTATAAGTTTTCTCTTGGGGCATGTTGATACACTCTATCAACTACATAGTTATGATTACATTTAATTACACTCGCACTGACTTTCTACATGAACTGACTCGGCTTATTACAAAACATAACATTGATAAGTAGACTGCGGATTTTTATGCATTTATGACAATTTCAAATACATGAAAACTTGTAATAATGTTGAAAGATGCAAAAATACATAAAATGTTGAAAATAATATATATTTTATTGTATTTAAAAAAGAAACCACACTTGTATTTAAGTTTCAAATATTCTTTAATTTATATGAAATTACGAATTTGCATAAATATCAGTTTTCTGATAAGTAAATGAAAACTGTAAGTAGCAGAGAAGTAATAACTTACAAATGATAAAGATAAATCGGAGTGAAAAAGAAGGAAAGCCTTGTGCTTAATTTGTTCCAAACCGTTCCTTAAATCTTAGCATGATGAAAAATGGGTTCATGCGTACGTTATATTCAGTGGATTCGCTAAGAGTGCATTTAAAAATACTCCTAATTATATGCGCATTAATTGCCACTCAGATTTAAAGCATTTGCATATCAATGAAAGCGATTAAAAGTCACACCAATATTCTTTACAGATTTATCAACATGTTCGAGAATTGTATCAACTTGCAGCGTAGTGGAATAAATTAATACGTTTTGACTTGATTACAATAAATATTTTTTCATTTACATTGTATTATATATTTTGGAATTTTCAATTGTTATTATAAATTATTCTTATATGAAACTATAATTATTATTATAAAAGAAGAAAAAAAATGATGATGTTACAAAACTTTTTTTTCCACATTTTCGTAAAAATTTAAAAACAAATTTTGCATAATTTTGCATTATTAAGGACGTAGTTTTTATTTGCTAAACTATAAAAGATATAAGAAATTATTTACAACTTTTTTACACTCTTTATAAACTTGAATTGAATAAAAAATGTATTATAATTTGACTTATTATGAAATTTTCAAGAAATAATCATAGTTATTTTTATTATATCCATAAATGATGTCTTCGCTGTCAGATGCATTGTTTATCGCTCCAATTTATCCTCAAATTTTATAACAGTCATGCTTGATAGATGGAATGTATTTTAACAAATCCATCATATTTTCTCGTTTTTTCGTCCTCTTTTTTGTTATCGGTTTACCAGAAGGGTATAACAAAGAGTGATATACGTTTTTTAAAATAGGTTATTAAATTGAACTTTGTATCTTCGTTGAAATCACATTTCCATTTTTTGATGTGTGGTTCTAAACTCTGTAATTTAATCCATCCCACGTCAAACCGGTTCACTGGTATTTATGTAGTTGTTTCTTTCTTCTTTTTATTCATAATGGAATCTTCTACAAGCTTTATACAAAGAAAATCTTGGCAGGTCATCTTCATTACGTTAAGTGGTTTCTTGTTTTTATAAGCTCTATTAATAACTCGATAACAACTACAAAGTACTTACAAAGTAGTTTTAACACTAAATAATACACTTTGATTATTCATGGAAACAATTGCTGAGGCTTAAGTGTTAAATCGACTAGTGTTAATCACAATGATAAAAAAAAGTTATGATATTTCTCGGATAAAATATAAGACTCAGATAAAATATAAATCCTTTGATTTCTGTGTTATCAACGTGAAACTTCACAGAATTGAGTACCATTTATTTTTTTTAGTCAATCTGAGGGTAGTAAACATCGTCGAATTTGAAATTAATGTTTTTTTTTAAATATTATTATTTCCAATAGCTGTAATTAATAACTGTTGCATATAGCTGCAAAGATTATTCTTTCAGCTTTAATATGAATATAAACACATATAATGGTATTTCTCCGACATAGAGCAATAATATTCATGGCGAAATGATGATATGTCAGCCAGTTTTGCTCGATTTTACGAAAATTTAACGGTTAATATCTTACAAACTATTTGATGTAGAAAATTAAAATTTTATGTAGATTGTTTCTTCGAGTGTAAGAATAAGTAGTCTGCATTTGAAAAGAATCGGAGACTGTGTGACAAACC
Organism: Perdita meconis; assembly: GCA_030770465.2. Taxonomy (NCBI): domain Eukaryota; kingdom Metazoa; phylum Arthropoda; class Insecta; order Hymenoptera; family Andrenidae; genus Perdita; species Perdita meconis. Next base: position 967,904 of record JASKOS020000015.1, on the reverse strand, counting down.
TTTTGTGATTTGACGTGGAATGGCTCATATTTTAGTACATTTGTAAGCACGGAAATAATTTAAACAAAAGGTTACGAAAATGAAGAAGTAAAAAGCGTATCAACATCAACTTGCTCCGATCTCGCTCAGGGTTCCACGCGACGAAAAGATTGGCAAGCAAAAGCGCGGAGAATTCGACCAATTTCGAAAACGTGCACGGCCGTTGTAAAAACAGAAGAGGCGATATTCGATAAACGTGAATTTAAAAGCCGGGCCAGCAGGCGCGCGCGCGCCTCGACGGGTCTCCGAAATGAACAAATCATACGGTGTTTCGATTGCAACGATGTGCTGTAAAGTCGTTGGGAGCGCGCGCAACGTTAATGGACGAGGCTAATTTAATCGGGAACGGTGGCCCGCTTGGCTTTCTAGTCGAATCGGTGCGAATTAACTGTTGTCTGGGGAGAGTGAAATGTTTTGAGAATGTTTCGTGAGAAGCGAAACAGTGATTCGGAGATTCGCCGCTTATCGCGGCGAAGGAAAGTGTTATTTTTGAAAGCGACTCCTCCATTTCTCCTCCTTCGTTTCATTCTCCTTCTCTCGCACGCTGATAACATGCCGCTAACACTAGTTGATAAACGATTATCGGTCGGAGGAGATCGTATCGTGTAGATTAGAACATCGCGAGAACGTTCTTTTGCAATTATTCACGATCGTTATTATTCCGCGGGATCGAAAAATGAATAATTCAGGAGGACGAGTGAATCGCGCACGACGCGACGCAACACTCGAATCCCGCGACCGATACAGAAGAATGCGAGAACGAGTTCCACTTTTTTCTTCCTCTAAAAGAAACTTTCCAGGTAATTAATTTTAAACGGCGCACGAGTCGTACAAGGCAGGGGGATCGCCAGGCCGATTAAATAGTATCTTAATGATGCAATTGTATGAGCAATAATGTACCATGGAAACGCTGATGCTGCAACCTGACGCCACGCAAATACAAACGCGCTGTAATAATTACATTTTATTGCTATTTATAGGTAATAATACACGTTGCAACATTCAAGCTCGTATCGTTGAAATCGGAATTAATTTCCAATTTTTTTCAGTTTGAATTTCTAAAAGCAAAGTTAAACTTCCAACACAAATTAAATGTTATTTAATATTATTATTGTTAATTAAATGTTATTTAATATAATTAGATATAATTAAATGTTTTTGTGGTATGAAATTAATATTTTGACATTATAATTAAAAACGAATTTTGAATTTTTGAAATAAGTATCAAATTTTCGACTTCCAAAAACAAATATAATTTCTTAAAATTAGAATACTTATTGTTGTTATTTATTCGTTTTACATTATTAAATTTGATTAGTTTTACATTTATAGCAAATTTCAAAGTTCGAAAATTCGATTTAAACATTTTTTAAATGGAATCCAAATTCAAATTTTCGAATTTTTAAGTTCAAATGTTTAGATGTATGTTCGTATTCAAATCTGAATGTAAATCTTCGAACTCAAATTCGAAGTTCAATACGAACAATTTAAATCTTTGAATTTTACGAACATCTTTGAATTTTATACGAACAATTTAAAATTTGAATTTATATTAAAAATTTTTTTAATTGTATCGAAAACGAATTTATAAATTCTAATTATTAATATTATTATATAATTTAGTTTTCATTATTTACTTTCATTAATGAATGAGATTCTAATCTTTTGCTACAAATTGGAAATAAAATTGAACAAGTCTTTCGACTCAAACTCAAATTTTCTAATTTAAACCGAAGTATTAAAGTTCAACTTTGAAGTTTGAAACTTCAAGTGAAGATCCATAAATCTTTCGCTATATCTGTGACTACAAGATAAGATTGTAGAACAATGCAAGTCACATGTTTTCATTTCCAAATTACTGGCGTTCAAAGCTTGAAATATAAACGTTCTGTATAATAGACTTGTATCTTATCAGATTTTTGTTCTGAAATGAAAATGATGTTTTAATTCATCCCCCTGTTCACTAATATTATTTACGAAATGTAACTCATATAATTCTGTTTTACAACCCATAGAAATTGATAATTCTGAGAAAAGAAGATGTTTCTTTTTCAGCGACATTAAATTTTGTAAATCATTCTTTCCTTCATAATATTGACAAATTTTCGTGAGCAAAATATTACAGGGTGACTGAATTCATTTGTTAAGAACAATAAACAATTTTGTTAATACTCTAAAAGCAACGAAAATTTAATTTCAGTCTCCTTCAAAATTTTGTTCATTATTCATTATCTAATCAAAAAACACACAATTGGAATGATCTATCATTAATTATACGGATCTGAAAACAGATGTTTAATTTTCTATAAAATTCCGAGGATTTACGTGAACGAGGTCTTATCCGAATTAATCGACTAGCTAAACGACTCTCTAATCCTGAGATGGGAATGATAATAGAAACCCAACTGAACAAACATTCATGGCAGCGTAAAAATTGTTTCTGCACCTACACGCAGTTTCGCATTGATAATGCAACGCGAGTCTCTGTTTCCCAATCGCAGTCAGTCGTTGATTCGCGGTAAAGTAGGGGTGAAGCAGAGGGTAGCAGGGGTCAAGCGGGGCAAACCCGCATGCGCTCTAACACACCGACCGAGTATTTCATTCACGTTTATAGATCCGATATCGTATTGTTATTGAATCCTGCCATAAGAAATATATTGCCGAGCGCTCGAAAGAATTTAGGTTATTTCGCAACCCACGATTTTAATTTATTCACTTTGCTTACCGCCAATATATTCTTTCTTCGACGAGCGTCCATGCTTGCCATTCTTCTATTACTCGCTTAACCGAACAGCTGAATCACTAAATAAAACACGCCGGCTAGAACATCTCCATCTTATGTAGAAAAACTTATGTAGAAAAAAGTCGCGATGAAATCGAACGAGGCCACATGAGAGCGAGAAGCAAATGTGTCTACGTAAAACAGTAATCAACGTTTTACAAGAAACATTGTTTCGCGACATCGCGTGCAAACCGAGTTTCCCCGTGTTACAACGCCGCAATCGTAATTGTTATCAGCTCTTAATGGTCTTCGCAGGCTAGTTTCCAGCAATAAATTGAAATTCTAGTCGCCTTTCTCCCCCCCTCTCTCTCTCTCTCTCTCTCTCTCCCCTCTCTCCCCTCTCTCCCCTCTCTCCATTTTTCCACGTCCCCGCTACTCTCCTTCTCTATTTAGTTGTTATTAAATCACGAACGAAAGAAATACACACACGACCGGTGAACGCTCCGAAGAATCTAGGTTATTCCGTGACGCGCAACTTTAATGCATTCGTTCGCCGTTTATTTATAGGCATTTTCGGCGTTGCGGATCGTCGCTCTAAGGATGCCCCGTTGTTTTTCTACGGACAACGCATAAGTGGAATCTAGGATGAAATGAAAGCAATCGAAATTCTGCAACTATTTTCTGTTTGCTAAAACCACTTACTAGTGGTTTCCAGATTTCAATTGCGAAAGCTAAGATAAGAGACTCAATTACTATCATTTTAAGGATTTCATTCTGATGATGAACTTCATTTTGCAATGCTGAATAAAATAGCACTTGAAATAGAAAATTGTAATATTTTCAGGGCGTACCTATAGGCAACCCTCATATAACATGGTACGTATTCCTACAGGGTTTCACTCCAACACGGTTAGATAATTAAGATACTGGAGAATCGGAATATTGGTAATATTAATATTACTAAGTATTACATATTAATATTAATATTGATAAATGATTTTTTAAATCGATATATTCCTCTTAGTTAGAAAATGAAATTAGTATAGCTTTTTTTACCTTTCGGAAGGTGACCGTGTTTTTTTATTTGCTGTAAATTTCTAAATTGTGTTAAATTAGTTATTTTGTAATAACTATTTGCTTTCGCATTAAGGGGTCTTTCTACTGTGAAGCTCCGAAAAATGATCATTCTTTGGGATTTTTTGTTTTAGTAAATGAAATGTCCAACATAAATAAAGTCTTTCTACTCATTAATACACTTATTAACAGGCCAAAAAAGTTGTCTTTATAATTTGTAATAGTTTCTTTCGCATATAAATATTGCACTAAAATAATTTCCTTAAAACAGTGATGAGTGCTGACGTAGGTGATTCCAGTAAAACGACGCATGTAAAACGAAAAATACAAAATGATTTTTAGTCGTTATTGTTGGAACGATAATTGTTTTGACTGTTAAAATATATAGAAATGACGGAGGTTTGAATCTCTAAATTTCGAAATTCAATTAATCTTTAATCTGTCCGTATTATAAACAGTATGCAATTATTAATGAAAAACGATTTCCGTGGTCCTTGCGATAAATACTAATGTGCTTAATAACGTGTAAAAATTTCAGACTGATTGGTCGGTTTCTCTGCAATCGCTTTCTCAATGTGTTCACTTCAGTGCGGCGTATATATTAAAAATAAACTATTACAAATTACAAGAAATATTTTTTGTATTAGTAAATAGTAAAAATATTATTTATGTTGAACATTTTTTTCACTAAAAAAATTCCCAAAGAATGACAATTTTTTGCAGAGCTTCACAGTGGGAAGACCTCTTGATGAAAGTACTGTTTGTAATATTTGTTTAAGTTCGCATATGTATATGCAATGTATACTATAATTGTTTTATTTACTTTCATGTTAATGCAAATACTGTTTGAAATATTTATTTCATTCTAAATCTATATGAAATACTTACTCCAAATGTGTATTTTTGAGCACAAACTTGAAATAGTCATTTGAAATTAACATTTCTCTCAAATTACGCGTTTTTTCTTCTACACACTGTTTCAGTTACTTCCTTCCTTTAATAGTAATTATTAAGAGCATGAAATATTAAGTGAAATCATTATTTCTCAATATTATATATAAAAATGTATGCTACAAAAATATTGCAGTATTGTACGTATGAATGTGAACACAGGTTATTTTAGTCGAAATATACTACATTATTCGCAAAAGCAGTTTTACATTGAAACTACAATTTGCATATGGGTTTCTTAATAGGAAACGTATCCTCCTTTGGTCAACCGCAAAACTTTAATGACCACCTGTATGCAAATATCTCAAATAACGCTGTGTTCACATAATTCGCACAATACTGTATTTCAAATAATAATTCCAATCCATATATGTATAATAAATAGGTATGTTGAAACATTCTTGTATGCAGGTAGAATTGAGAAATAAAATACTGTTTTCAATATTATTTAATTTAAATAAAAACATTTCAATTACTATTTTCAATACTTTTTATGTGAAACTCATGCAGTACTGTATTGTTGCATGGGTTTTGTATTCATTGATCAAAGGCATGAATTTTTATTACTATTTATCATTACTTGATATGTTTTATACCAAACAGAAATGATTGTAACATTTTCAACTCCAATTTCTGTTTATAAATTCACCGATTTATAAAATGTGCTTTTAGAACTTTTATTATCATTCTTGAATCACGTTCAATTAAATTATGGACCCTCAGTCATTCGTAACGAATTACTCTCATTTTATTTACTGTCGTTTCTCCAAAAATCACTTTTTCACCTGAATTGAATTCGAAAATTTTTGTTAACGTTTTATGTTTCTATTTTATTTTATTAATGCTTTTATAAATAAAAATATATTATATTCTACAAATACTGCAAAGTGTATAATATAAATATATAATAAATTCATAATTTCCATCACAGATAAAAAAATATTTTTTTACAGATATGTGGTTACTTTTTCAAACTTAATTTACTCAATGCATTCATATTCATATTTATAACGACATAAATCTGTGGTTATAAGTTGTAAGGTAAAACAACGCATAACGCATATCGCATATTTCCATTTTCGAGATATTCGCGTTTAAAGTTTTAAACATCAAGCAGTATGTACTTGAAATTTCTTCTTAATTTTAATTCTTCTTAATTCTTTTAATGCAAAATATTCTTTTAATGCATTTTCTCTCTGATAAAAATATGAATTCTACTTTCTAGATCTCAGTTATAGCATAAAATCAAATTTTTGAAAAAGTGACACGCGTCGTTTTGTCTTACAGCCAGAAAAATAAGCAAATATGTTGAGAAGGTCATGTTGCTGAAGGCAGTAATTAATATTAATTAAAACACTTGTATAAATAACTACTATCGAAATACTAAAATGAAAAAAACTGAATGAATCGTTAAATTATGATCGCAATTATTTTCTATGATGCTTGTCTTATCTAAAAATTGTTGTTTCTCGTTCCATCACAGTGAACAATGTTTTTTATTTAGTTTCTATACGCGGCTTCAAGAAGATGAATACAAGACGACCGTTCCGTTGGTTCAGAAACAGTTTTTCACCGCAGGCAACAAGCAGAGCTCGTCTATTATTGGAGTAAACGAGAAAAGTTCACCGAATAAAAGCAAATTCGTTTTCGATATTTTACTACGTGAACCTTTATCGTGAAGCAGCCATAGAAAATTAATATACTGGTACGAGAGTAGAACGAGATTATTTGTCGACTCGATTCGATTTTACATTAACACAGCTCGTTACGTTGAAATCCGTACAATATAATTATCGTTTAATTTGCGAGTTACACACAATCGAGTTCGATGCTCGCGCACAATCGTGCAATTTGTCAAGCAGAACGTTCGATTATTCCCGATGCGAAACATATATCACTGTCTTCTTAGTCAATTACTGCTGTTAAATAATTAATCTTCAATTGCGGTATCAATGCTGTAACGTAATAATGCGGTGGGGTCACTGTAACTTCTTCACAAAAAAGGATTTCGTGTGAAGCAATTATACAATATTTTACCTTATTAATTTTTTTTATTTCCCTTTTTTAAATAAGTGCAGTATTTCTTTTTCACGAATTTATTTTCTTCAATTCTTGGATTAATTTTCGGAAATAGATTATTGATTTAACTAGCAGTTGCTTGTATCGAGTTTTCAAATTATAGCAAGTAAACGTTATAATATGTAGGTATAAAATAGATGAATAAATACGAAATAAATAAAAAAATAAAAACTATGAAGAATATTTATACTTTTATGAATTTAAATAAAGAATTTAAATTTAAGCAAAACTGAACCGTGAATTTTTAATTTTAATACGATTTTCAATGTTATTTCTTATGTAGAACTAATTTAAGAAGTTAGTTTAAGAAAACTATCAAATCCATTAAGCTGACGTTTCGCAAGTTTATTTATATGGAAAATATGTTTAAACTAGTAACACACATTTTTAAAAATCCTTTTATTAAAAACTGCAAGAACTTTTTTATATGCTTAAGGGTATTGATGGCTTTTAGTCGTCTTAAATAAATAAGCAATATTCCATTTTAATCCCCATAAATATGATTACATATTACATAACTGACATAAAGACATCAAAAAGCTTTTAGGTCAAACGATATCTTGAAATCTATGTTTTCAAAAATGAATTTCTAAGAAATAATGTGTGACCACTTCGAAAAATATTTTTTCTGAAAAATTCAGTTGCAATGCACTCACGTAACTGCCATGGATTTGACCTAATCGATCGGACAATAAATTGTCTCGTTTCTGGGTTTATGATCATTAGGCTCGCTAAAATGTAATATTAATCACAATACTTATAATATGGTCAAACTACTAACATATAGTTATAATCGTATCGTGCGATTAGCGATCGGTTAGTCAAAAGCGTGTCAAGTGCATGCGTACATACGTGAAGAATTTTCAAACTTAATTTTTTCGAAAACAAAGTGGCAAACAAAAAATCGTAATCCTATATTTTCGATTTATTTTTTCATAAGAAATACCTTGTATAAATTTCATGTTAAAAGATAATATACATATCTTACACATTTGGTTCCATAGTGGAAAAATATTTTTGAATAGACCCAAACGCAAAGAGCTAAACATCTAAATAGAAACGAAATACCTATGACTTACACCACTTTCATAATAACCGGGACACATATGTCTGTGGTGTTGGTTTATGATTGCTCCATTGTGAAATTATGCATGATAACAGTATGAAGTTATATAGAATGTAAATAATTTACATGAAGTGAAGTTTATTCTATTTGATTGTAAAAGGTAATGACGCGTTCGAAATATTTTATGTAATAAGCATCAATGTTAGTTATATTTTAGTAAATAGTCCCATAATGTCCCTCAAACTGTAAGAAGAAACAAACACAAAAAGGAATGGAGTTTCTTTTATCGGTTACAATAGAATACCGTCTTGATTCTCCAAATTATGTATTCATTTGAAAACCTGTCATTCGAAACAGAGGTGTAAGTGAATTACAGATAGTTCTAACGTTCATAAAGTCACCCCCTTTCTCGATCTGTACCAACAGTTCGCCTACCACCCTGCGCATGCACAGTCGGAACACAATCGCGTTGCGGATTTACCCATTACAGCGTGTTATTCATGCCTTGGCATTACTTTGTGTTCGAATTACAGGAGAATTGTCCCGGGAGATTGTTCGGATCGCATGAATTCAGCTTCCTGCAGGGAACCTCGCTCGCCTATTATTGTACAATCGTCGATGATTTCATTCGTCCGTTTCAGTCCCCTCCGTCCGTTGTTGTTGAGCTTAATTTATATAATCGTTCGTTATTTTTCGCTCTTTTCTCTTTCTCCGATGCACACAGATTAATCTCGTCCCTCGAACACCCTCCACCCACGCCCGAACAACCCCCGACGAGCTCGGCTGCATCGCCCGCCACCCACGCATCGCGCTCGGTTCGCTTCCCTTTCGAGACCTCTCTGTTCACCATTATTTTCATCGTTCTCTCTAAACAACGGTCGCGAGTTGGGTTGATTTTAAATTGTACGAGCCACGTGTAATGGGATCAGTGGTCGCGATGAATTTTTCATTTAACCCTTCGTCGAATCTTTTCTCCTCCAGCCAGCGATTCGGATTGATTTAAGAAAACATCCCTCGGCACGAGTTTCAGGCGTTGCTTCAGTCAGTGCGGGGGTGCGTTTGAGGGGAAACTTCGGATTGAACGGCACCTTGGGGATCGATTGAATACAAGCGTTTGAAGATGATTATTATTTGAATAATAGTAAATTGCGTTATTCGGTTAATAATTTAAAAAAAAGAACGATAATTTAAGTGAGGAAATTAATTTTCTATGCATCAAGATTTTACTATGCAAATCAAGTTCTTTTATGTGCGCGAAATCTGATTGTGAAATTTTAGTGTAGTCTAAAAATTTTATTTCAATGTCTGAAATATAAAAAAAAAACTTCGGAGCTTTAATCTGCTCAAAATTTTACGCTGTTGATGATAGTAGACATGTTATCTCGTGAAACATTCGATCGGATCATTTTAAATTTGAACTTTACGTCATTCTTGATGGCCTAAAAGTTTTAAAATGTACTTTTAATTTTCCAATGATTGAAAACAGGAATTTTTTATTGGGAGTCTGTAATCAGACTGTAAGCGATTAATATTATATAATAATTGCTAAAAGTCAACACGTTTTATGTAAATTCAATTTTTGTTGATTTAAGTAGCAACAGTTGAAGCTAATCGTAAAATTTGAATTAAAGTGATTCGTAGAATATAAACATAAGAATAATAAAAAAAGAGAATATAAAGAGCAAGTATAGGAACATAAAATTTACAGCTACTAGTAAAATAAAAAGAAAAGAATGAAGTTGGAGGGAGTTAAAACATAAAGCCTCTTTCAAAAGGAAAATTATTTTGCAATTCCAAAACTATACTTTACTTTGTTTATTCACAATATTGCATGTTTATTTTAGATATATCAAAATCAAATGTATACCAACCATTTCCTTCAAAATTTGAAAGATTCTCAGAAATCAAAGTATAATCTCATTTTATTCAGAATATACAAAAATAAAAAGAATTGTTTCTATTTGAACGTAATTTAAAAATACCTCCTTAACAAGGAAATATATTTTACAAATAATGAACTACAATCTCACGCGATCAGTTAACGGTTGCTGCGAGATTTTATATTTAGCTATTTAGCTTAGGGTTGCCACTTCTAGCATATTATAAGGTATTGTATTATATTTCGATAAATTAAACGATATATGTTCTGTTAAAACAAGAAGATAGTACACGAAATACTATAATTCCACTTCATATAGTTACTCAGAAATCAATAAAGTTAATATTTTGGATTCGTCCAATATCATGCAAAAAAATCAAAATATTGAAGGAAAATCACAAGGAAATTCCAGTAAAAATTATTAGGAAGCTTTTATGATTTGACTAAAAAAATGTTCATTATTAAGTTTACTGTCGTAATCTGAATAGAAATATTGAATTTAAATAACTTGAAAACATCTTGGTACGTATCTTTAAATCCACTAAATCAATTAAAAACTAATATTAACAATTTACTTTCTGATATTGCTGAATCGAATTTTTGAAAAAATAAGAGAAAACGAAGATTTTCAATTCAAAACTACTTGTGAAAAGTGGTAAACACATCTGATTTATGTAACATCCTCGCAACTGCTTCTGTTTTCCTATCAAAACGAACTACTTGAGCTTTTACAGAAAGAATTCTTTGAACTATGAATATTAAATGGCGAGAAGAAAGAAATAAAGCTGCAATTAAATTTATAAAAACCGAGTTGTTAATTTATATTAATAATATGAACATAGAATTCCAGGATTCTTACAATTACTTTGTAAAAAATAATTCCTTGGTATTAAAAGCACAAACTAAGGACAAATATACTTGGAAAAATAATTAAAACAAACAAATAAATCTGTACTTTTTATTTTTTAAATTTCCCTGAAAATATACCATTTTTTTTAAGATTCCACAAAAATACTACTTTTTCCTCCAAAGAAAGACAACAACGCTAATTCAGTTTCAGATACTTTTTTTTTACGTGGCACTATGCACTACGCAGACCACTCGAGTCATTTTGTACATGCTCCTTTCAGGTTTCGAATTATCTGAAATTGAACTTTCGTTTACGCCAATTTCCCTTCGTTTACAGCCCCCTTCCGAAATGCGAGCAAATCCGCAGGCGGGAGAAACAACGTTTGAGAAACTGCCTTATAAAGTGAAAGTAACTCGACTCCCCCTTGCCACCGGCGCGGCGCACTCGGGATCGATCGGGCCGTGGATTTCAGGCTTTTTTGATATCCGGTTATTCTCAACACCGGATATACACGCTTCTACATTCTACACTGTTCAAAGTGTTCGAATCAAGAGGAACTATTTTATTTTGAAGTTCAGCATGTGATTACTCATTATGAAATACACGTCAGAAAATAGTAGGTGCGTGATTAGCAACAAAAATAAACGAAGTAAAAGGTGAGGGTGAAAGACGGTATCCGTTGAGATTTCTAGTGATATTATTCCATGAACTTTGACATTTGCACACACGTTCAATTTCATTCCTCTGCGAAATTTCGGTGTCCACTGATCCACTTTTCCAAGCTCCAAAGGCCAGAATTTATATTAATTCAGCGCTGATAAGGTGGATCGTAAAATTGCTCGAGAATTATCTTCTCTTAAAACTAGCTGAACCTCGAAGTTTTCATTGTTCCATTATGACGTAGACCCAAGATATCACAATTTTTAATCAGACCCGAGCAAAGTTTATTTCAAACGAAGATAAAAAGTAATAACATAAAATTAATGGTTACTTAAAACATTTTATTATTTTTAATGTAAACGTAACTTTATTCTACACCGAAAATAAATAATTCTCCAGTAACATTTTATTTTAATTAACTTGCTCAATTTGAATTATGTTGTAAGTCTGTGTGTGTGTATGCATGTGTAATCCACGATGAGGAATTATATCAGCACGGATTTATTCGAATGAAAAATAAAATAAAATATTATTCCATTTGACAGTCGGGTAATGAAATAATTCAGAGAAAAATCGTTTGCTTGTTCAAATACAGTAACGCACAATTATTTCAGTTTCAAATAGTCAAATAAAATAACATATTATTTAAACAATGCTTAAGCTTCTTATTAATTTAATCTCAAATTTTTTAAATTCCAGAAACTATAGTATATTACAATCCACTACAATCGCGATGTAACAGAAGTCCAGCTTCAACAAAACTGTTTGTTCCGCTATAAACTCGACACACGGTAGTTAAATGTATAAGCTGTAACTGTAACACGATCCACCGAGTCAACAACTCGCTGTCGTCTCTCGGAAAGTGTAAGTGATAAACGGAGTTCGTTTGCCACGAATAATTGCGAAAAAATGACGAAGAAAGCGACGAACTTATAGTGAAGAAGTATTGTATTCAATGAACGCTCAGGGTTGAATAATCCCGATGCAAGCAGTAACCCTCAGACCACGGGTAAAGGTTTTCCTAGCAGCTTCGAAAGCATCGAAAGCAAGCTGCCCCGAGAACAAGAAGACACAGTGGATGAAAAAGGGAGAAAATCCCCGGCGGTGAAGCGAGAGCAAGGGACGGCGAAGGGGGTGGAACGGGGAGACAAAGAGGGGCTGTGTGTGCGGGCGTACGTGTGTACACACTCGGGACGGTCCGTTAAATAAGCTGACACTCAAAAAGTGGGCGGCTGACAGTTCGGAGGGAGACACGCGAAATCACAAATCCCTTCGGGCGCTTTTGTAATAACTTTAGAGCGTGGTTTTTCAAGAAATTAATCGCGACGCTGTTGCTCTACTGATCAGAAGTGGGTGAAATGCCAAGACGGAATCAACTTTAATACCTTCCCAGTGCTTCCGAGCTTTCCCCGCGATCAATGTTTTCCGTTTGTTGGAGCATTTTGAGGGATTTTTACTAACATTTTAACAACTGCAACATAAACCATAGAGTCTGTTGATTGAAAGTTTCAAACAAACCTGGGCGTTTTGAAAAATGTCGAATCAACAGTATTTTAAAATTACTTTTTAGAAGTATTTGAAAAATAATACAAAACTAGACTGGATAGATGCAAAAATACATGAAATATCGAAAATAAAACACATTTTGTAATACTTAAAAGCCAAAAAACATTCTTATTTACGTTGCTTTTCTTTTTGTATATTCTTGAAAATATGAATTTGCACAAAACACAAAATATTTCATGAAGTACTTTACATGAAAATCAAATTAATTTATTTGCAATTAACTAATTTATTTACCATTTCAGAAAATAAATTGTTGGTTATTTGCTGTCTTTTAGTTTTTATTTGATTTTGATAGGAGTAACTATTTTTCCAATATGTAGAAGCGACTGCTTATAACATTGCTATTTACTAACATTGTTACATAATTACTACAATTGTTACTACGTTTCTTATTACCTTCCTTACTACATTAGACTGTGGATTTTTATGCAAAATAATATGTACAAATGCAAATGAGAATTGAAGTTTGAATAACCGTGTATCCTACCTTTTTAAATATGGTAACTTGTACTATACTTTTAATGTTTTGTATATTTTTTAATTTTTACCTATTACCGAATCATTTTTATTTGTATTTGCGAATTTCAAGACCATTCACTAATAAAAGAAGTGTTCATAAAATACAATGCTCCTTTTTCATCTTCAGTATCAGTAGAGAGATTATTTTTAGTTGCAACTTTAACTGATGTTGAATTTTAACTTTAAAAAATTTTAAATCTGCTACTTGGAATCTTCAAATTCCCAATTTGAAATCTTCAAATCCCCAACTTGAAATTTTTTATTCTTCAAATCTTCAGCTTGGACTTGAATCTCCAATTTCAAATCCTCAAATCTCCAACGCTAAATGTTACAAGAAATCTTAAAAATCTTCAACTTTAAATGTACCGAATCTTCAATTTCAATGATAAATATTGTATTGCATAGTAATTTTAGTAATTCTTCAGTAATTTTTATCAAATTATTCGCATTGCGTATAACTTATTTTCGATAAACATAAAAAAAAATGTGTTTAAGTTTCATTACCTAAAATAGACTTCTTTTTTTAAATCTCATAATATTTAAATATGGTCCTGATTATAATGTATGTATAATATTTAATACTCCAACGAAAAGTAATTTGTTTATTATTAAGCATATATACACAATAAAGAAATATACCTATACAAAAATTCAGTTGATTATTATTGACATCTTCGTGTTAATTTTACACCAATGTTATAAAGATTTACCGAATGTCCCTCCTGGACAAATTGTAAAGTACAAAGGAGTTATTAAAAAAAAAAAATCTCCTTTTGGAATTAAAGCTTATACGAAGCTTTGATGATAAAAACTATTTAGATAAGATTTAAAATTTCGTAGATATTTCTTGACCCCACTTTAGATTCCCTGGAATTGAGATTCTGATTTATGCTCAACGCTTTCAGAGTTAACAAGAATATTCTCTATTTTTCTAGACCGAGACAAAAGTTTCTTTTCACTTTATGCATGGAGTTAATTTTATCCACGAAAATTTGCACAGTGAATTCTAGTCTTCCAGATATTTCCAACTGCGTTTAATAATCGTCAAATATTTATAATAGAATTTATTATAACAAACTAAGAAATTAAACTTAAGCGAAAATTCTATGAATTTTTTACAAATCACGAATTTTTTACAAATACGTTAAATGGTTGTTGAAGCAGCGCTGTTGACAAGCGATCAATATGGCGAACAAAAAAGTAAAAATAACATTATCGACATACACCTCATGGGTAAATAACAATACTGAAGCAGAATAATTAGTTGATAAAAAAATATGATGTAAACCGTATAATTAAAGAAATGAGTACACCAAATGCATACACTTACGTAAATAATATCTTTAACATTGTTTTTCAACTTTCAAGCCACTATTAGAAAACAAAATATTAGAAAATTATTATTTAAGGGATAAAGATATATTCCTTTCTTAATATTTTAAGGTTCATCAAAACTTCGAATTTTTTCTGATATGCAAAATACAAATAAAATGTTTTATATAAATATCAATTATTTTTCAAAACAATTTAATATTTAAAAAATTATTTTCGTGCAGAATTTTTTTTGGGAAAATAATATTTGACGTTTGATTTGACGCACTCCGTTTATTTTCAACATTAAAACTCGAAGAAACCAGATTTATACTGTACAAATGATATAATCACAAATTTTTAACGAAATCTTAACAAAAATAAAATAAAATTTCTAGTAAATTTCTAGTTTAAGAAATTAATCTTTATACACTTTGTAGACTGTGTGTTAAACATTTATATAAAAAAACAAATGTGAAATGTTTTTGAATTAAGAAGATTACTATTCCATGAGTCAAAACGACTATATTTTTTGAATTTTTTGTTCTATCCTCAGTTAAAAATCAGAATTATAATAGTTTTTAAACATTTACTCCGTTATATCGTAACAGTGAAACTATAATTATGAAATGTTAATAAATATTTTGTCAAATAGTGTATCTACTGCTTGCACACATTTATTTAAAAAATAAATATTGTTACCCCAGGGAGTAGAAATTTTATTCCAACGTAAATTTTTGCAATAAAAAATTGTCCGCACTCCGCCTTAATTACTTTATACATACTATATAATTTAAATCTCGGATAGTTTTATTTGCAATCATACCGAGCACTCGCCGCAAAATTATCTCAAATTAGATACACGAAGTACAAAGTTGCAGTTCACCGTCAATATCGACCAGAGAAAAAAATTATTTTTCATTCAACTCGCTCGTAAATTATGCAAAAAATGCAAAACCGTCCGCAACGTAAAACACTGCAGTTTCGTTACCGCCGAGAGAAGCAAGTCACGGCGAAAATCGCTAGCATAATTTTGTCCGTGGCGCGGGACTCGTTTCAGAACGAAATTCCAAACAGAAGAATTTTCTTCGAAACGCGAAAAGCAATAATGTAAACAGAACGGAAGCGTCGCATAAATAACGTAATTAAGTATTCGGCAGATACTCCTGACAGTAAACTATAAAAGCGAACAAATAGCCGGTACCTTTCATAAAGCATTATTAATTCCCTCGATAAGGCGCTATCTTTTATTCATGAAGGCAAAAGCGTCGATAAAGCACGGAGTGGCGGCTGCGTTCAGCACCTAATTTTCCCCGGAACCGAAAAAACAATGCCAATAATGTTATCGAAGGGATCTATTTCCCGATCGTTTCGAGTTCTCGAAACTTGAAAACACAAATCGGAAAAAAGCAAAACAGAAAAGTATCAAAAACTGAAAGGACTGATGACGTTACAAAAAAAAAAGAAAGAAGTGGAGTTACCTTCATTTTGTGGCAATGAAAGACTTCGGTACTACTCTGCTACCTAGAATCAATTAAACTCGTTAATTTCGCCTGGCAGCTCAGGCGATGCATCATGATGTTCGAGGCGATCAAATGAGAATAGTTGATGGCGAGGAGCAAAGCTTAAAAATCGAGGCAACAATCAATGATGTATACTCTCGTAATCCTGTTTTCTTTCGATTTACCATCTCTCTGGACAGAACGCCCTTGCGCTTGCGCGCACCCCGAGAGAAACGAATGATCTTGCATTTAGGTGAGTGCATTCACTCGCCGGATGCATTATATTTCTTGCGGCAGTGCGGGCCGCATAATCGATGGAATGCCATATAAACGAAGGGGGTAGCTGTTTCTCTTTTTTCACCTTCGCTCCGACCAGTCAATATAAATTCCGATATTTCACTGTTCGGAAAAAGGCAATTACTTTTGATACGTGTCAGCGTGGAAGGTAATCGCATCTGTCATGAGCATACGGAGAAGATAAGTTATCGGTGGTAACTCGATTCACTCGTCTATGTATGTGGCACGGTACGCACAAACGAGTTCCATCTTTAACGATGATTACGAGTGAGAATTATGATTCCTTTTCATTTCTTCTCTGTGTCTATTCTGTCTTCTTCTTCGTCTCCTTTTTTTTCTCGCTTTGCTCGCGAGGGAGACCGAGTTATAATTTTCGGATTAAAAGGCCGTGAACGGTGCGCTTTTTGTTATGCATGACGAATGGGGCGTGTAAGATGACGATAGAACGCTTTTTCCTCGAACCGAAAAGTGAACAGCCACGGTTCTTCGTAAAAAATCTGTTGGGAAGTTATGTGATTGCGGTAGAACTTTCATCTTTGCAGGATATATTTGTGGTTATAAGGCAAAACGCCGCACGTTGCATATTTTCATTTTCGAGATATTCGCGTTTAAAGTTTTGTTTACTAATATTGTAGCATGATTACAGTTTTGTTAAATTGTCGTTTTTAAAATAACACTTTCGTTTACTACACTTTCTCTCTACATAAAAGCTTAAAAAGTGTGCACGTATCGACCTTTAAATGAAGTAAATAGTTACTTGACCCCTTGCCCTACGATTTTTTTTTTTAGGTTGTAAATATGTAAACTACTTTGAATAGTAAATAATATCGTGAAATTACTGGTTATTAATTGCATGATTTCTGAAGATAATGCAATATATCTTTGACTTTCAAACATTGCTGTAACTTTCCCTTTTTCATTATTAACAATTTAAAAACGTTTATTTCAATATTTTGGAGATAAATTACATCCGAGTGCGACTTGTTATTATAGAGCAAATTGCTTTTTGTTTTGTTTATGTGCACCGATTCATCCTTGAATAATTAATATACATACAGGGTGTACCAAAAGTCTGGAAACGGAAAAATGTTTCAGAGCAATGATTTAGGGTTTTAAAAATTCTATTGAATAGTAATATGCGTTTAATCTTCAAAGGAGCGGTCAAGATCACGTCAAGGTCAACATGATTTTTTTTAAATGGAATACCCCATTTTTTACCAGGCAGTGTTAAAGCTGACGGTGAGACCTTTTCAAAACACTAGCTGATGACCTACTTCTGTTAAAAATTGCCAAGATTTGTCAAGAAACAGGCGAAACACAATTCGAACACTTAACGAATTAAAGCATACTAATGCTAAATCGCAAATGCTCAAAGCTAAAATTACCGTTCCTAAGCCCATACGTGAGGACCATGATTGTGCGAAGTCCAATCCAGAAACCTCCACACGGTGCACCATGGATACTAACAATAAGGCTGATAGCATCGAAGCATTTAAAGCACAGCACTCAAGAAATTCCCAACAAAAATAGGTCATCAGCTAGTGTTTTGAAAAGGTCTCATCATCAGCTTTAACTGCATGATAAAAAATAGGCTATTCCATTTTGAAAAATCATGTTGACCTTGGCGTGAGCTTGACCTCTCCGCTAAAAGTGAAACGGATACGACCATTCAATAAAATTTTTAAAACCTTAAAACATTACTCCAAAACAGTTTTCTCAAAAATGTTCCGTTTTCTAAATATTTGATCGTTTCCGGATTTTTAGTACACCCTGTATATTCAATAAAAGAAAAAACAGCTTTATGCTATTATTGTAAATGTATTATCAGTTTAATGAATAAGTAATTGTAAGTAGTATAATGGATCAGATATTTATCAGTCACAAGAGGCAATATAACATGAAATACAACTAGATAGATACAATAGATAAATAATCGATGAGTAATAATATCTTGCAGAGTCATGCAAGTACTTAAAATATTCAAGTAACTGAAATCTCGAAATCGATTTTTCGATTTCTCGAAAAATCCCGTTTTATTCATGAAACAAATTATTTTTCAATTCACTCTATCATTTCTCTTCGACGTAAGTAATCTGAATACAAGCATCTTTTTAAACGTTCAACTTAACTGATTCGTAGAGACCAAATGTTTAAGCTTGCCCAAATATTTAAAGTAAACTTGGAAGCAAATTGAGCTTTAAATCAATTTCATCTTTCGAAATACAAAATTTTCAGAGAAATATCACTTATTAAACAAGGCTTATCTAATATCATGATTTCTATTGCGTAAAATCTCCTCTAATCAAAGCTGACAATGAGATCCCACAGAACGTATAATGTATCGTGCTCAACCAAGAAGATTACACACTCTAATCAGTACGTAATCAATAGTGCCCGGGTGCATCTTCTCGACACAATATAATATCAGATCTAAACTCATCTGCTGGTAATCGTACTCTGATATTCAGCTTCTGATCGGATTTGAACAGTTTGAACGGAATAATTTCAGCTCGACTGACTTGTTTAAACTACCGGAACTTCCTTGGTGGCAGCCTAAGGAATTTTTCAGTCGACCGTAGGGCCTAAATTTATGACGAGAACGAATCCTAATTTCCAGCTTTTCCAGGCCATTCACGACAGGCGAGCCATTGCGTTCAGACAAGGAGCTAAACTGAATCCCAACGCGAAGAATGGCCCCCACGACACCGGGACAATACTCGAGCACAGTTGAACTTTCTCCTCGAGAACGACTAGATCCTATCAAATAGTACAATTTATGCTAACTCGAGTAGCGACGTAACGAATAGGATTGTCCCTAATAACTCGTGTCAGCGGTTGATCCAGCGCAAAGTAAATAACGAAAAGGCGGCAAAGAGCAACGGGACCGGAGGGAGGGACGAGTGACCGCGCGAACTGAAAAGTTGTCGGTGTACAACGCACGTGCATGATTGTTCCTCGAGTTAAGTCAATGTCCTGTGGAATCTAAGTCACTCCTGCGTTATCATTAGACTACGGATGTTTATGTGAATTCATATTTTCAAAGGCATAGAAAAAGAAAACCAACTTATATAAAAGTGTTATTTTACCTTCCAAATACAGTGGAGGATCAAATTGTTAGAGTCACAGCACAAAAATATGACTTGTGATTATTTGAAAATGCTCATATTGGTTTGCAATTATGTTTTCAATTTGTAGACATTAAAACTTAATAAAAAGATTAATTCTTTATATGATACTACAGAGCAGGATTAAATGATTAGAGTCACAGCACAAAAGTATGACTTGTGATTTTTTTTAAATGTTCATATTGATTTGCAATTATGTTTTCGATTTGTAGACATCAAAATTTCGTAAAATGATAATAAGAATTCAGTGTATTAGGCCTTCATTTAATAATTAATTGTTAATGTATGCAAGTGGCTCTAATAATTTGATCATCCACTGTATCGTAAAATGTGTTTTATTTTCAATATTTGCATTTATAATTGCATAAACATCCGCAGTCTAGTTATCATATTAGTCCCGATGCATACGAGCGACACGAAGTCGCTGTCATAGTATGCTGAATCGCAGCGCCTTTTTTGTCGCTCGTGTGCATCGGAGCTTAAACGAATGAAGAATATTAATACATGAAGGAATGCTATATCTATGTGAACTGTATCAAGGTAACTATTTATTTAACTTCATTAGAAATTCCTTAACTATATATCTTCTACAACAGAACTTAAAAAAAAAAAATAAGCTATTTTGCATTTCTTGATACTCAATATACCTATTTGTATATTTCTGCACACGTTTAGATTCATTACAAGTGAAATGTTAGAAGCACAAATATTTTATGAAGAGTATAAATATTGTAACGCTGCAAAATTACAATTTATTAAATTGAAGATCACTTATTGGCTATCAATTAAGCGAAATATATTTTAACGCAAAATAAAGTTACCAAATATTTTATAGCATGCTGCATCTTTTATATCGAATAATTTTTTCAACAGGCTAAAATTAACAAAATTAATTTACACGTTGTTGAGAAATTTAAAAATTAAGAACTTAACTAGCCTGTCTCGCTGTTTGCTATTCGGGGAATTAATTTCCAATCGATACCCCATAAATAAACAAGTCCTGGTTATTTTATCAGGAACTATGTGCCCTTAAGTTCTTCGGCCCTTTCGAACTCGGCTTATATTTATAGAACCTTCAAACTTCTGTAAGTAGAACAGCCAGCAGCGCAAGATAAATTGAAAGCTATACATAAAGTGGAATTAAAAGTTAAGCCAATTTGATATTTGGCTGGCGCTCGTGTTTTTATTTTCTCGCCAACTTTCAAGAATTCGTGATCAGAGGCGGAGCAACCCAGATCCAAAAGTTACAAGTGATTTTATAGAGCGTTAAAAATTTCAACGAAGTGAACCTGCGCGAGGTTTGCGACAACGAAATTTACCATGGAAGAAAGCGATACGTTTCTTCCTCCCAGGCGAACGATTCGGGGAATTAATAGGGTCCAGAACGAAAAAACAAGCTCAAAAATTGCTCCTGTTCGACATGCAAAGGCCCCGTTCTACTCGCCGACAAAAAACAAAACAGCAAGCTCCCTATTGAAAAACAAATTTTACTTTTAACGAGCCCAAAGTCAACGAATTAATTTTCAGTTTTGTTTGCGCAAAACGACTGCAGCCACCGGTGTCGGAGAAATTAACAATTTAACACCGCCGTTCACAAATTTGTTTCGCTCTGTAGCGATACCGGAGAAATTATTTCACCGCGTTGTTACAATTTACAGCTAGCAGAAAGAGATCGCGGCGGTGCCACTGCCAATTGCAACTCATTTTTTCTGACAAATCTAGATATGAATAGACGGACTTGTTCCAACGTTTGTTTTAATTAATATTATTAATAAAGATATGCGAAGGTTACAGTAGGAATAGGGATTATTGTTGAAGAGCCAACGCTGAAACGCAACAATTAAGGAGGGAAAAAGAAGGGGAAACAGAGCGAGAGAGAGGAAGAAGGATGCATTTCAAATTTCATATTTTCTGGTTCCCACCAGCAAAACTGAATATAATGAATCAAAAATATTATTAACGATGTAATCAAATACTTTAAACTCGTATACAATAAATTTATAATGAAAAGACCATTGTAACCGTTACGAGCACAACATAATTACTGAATTAGTTATAGAATTATTTTCTGTAGGTAATCATTGTTACTGACAAGTGTAACTGCCAAATATAATTGCCGAGTTAATGATCATCGTATAGTTGAATAACTTTTATTTCTATTGTAATTTGTGGTTAGTACTTAAATTAAATTGTTTACCATTTTGTGAAATGTTATTAAATATAACAAATTAGTTTTATAAATATACAGATACCTTTTTTAAAAATATCTAATTAATTATACAATATAAAAAGTTATTTAAAGATTTAATTTAATTTTTATTATAGATTCTTAGAAATAATGACAAAACTGTGGAATATTTATAAGTTTTTACTTAATTATAGAATCGTTCGTAAAGTGCTAAAAACTTTGGTCTATTTTTATCAGAATTATGAAATAAAATGTGCAAAATTGTAATAGTTAAGCGGGCACAAACATATAATATTATCCATTCTGCTTCTCCCGAAAAATCTCTCAACATCAAAAAGATGGATACTGTTTGCAAACTATAAATGTTCTTCGGTAAATAAATTGGCGCCGCACGATGCAACGAAGAAAGGGCCACAGGGATTTTCTTCGCCTCGAATCGTCGATTGCAGGGTCGATCAGAAACGATCCACCTGCCCGTGGCCTGAGCTGCGAGCAATCGCGATCGTCCATTGGGCAGAGTATTATTTAAAGAGCCTGTAGCCGGATAGAGCGTGTGTCTCGACCTCTAGCATAATCGCGAGACACCTGGGGGATCGTTGGCGTACGTGGCTCCTGAGAAACCGGTTTTCCGCTGCCCGACCATCGAAAAGAAAATTTCAATAATGGTTATTACGCGTCCGTTTATTCAGACGTTTTCTGAGGAAGTCCTGTTTATTCGATTAATTAGAAATTCCCTGGGCCTTGCGACGGCCAACGGACGTTCTAACAGCCAATCATCTCCTACTTTAACCTGTTCGGAAATATGTTAGAATCACAAAACTGATTTAAGTTCGAGTACAATTTTTCGGAATTCGTGGGCAAACTAAATTCAAGTTTGTTACTGCTCCAGGTTTCCAAAAAATTCGACCAAAATGTTGGGATACTTATGTTATAGAATGAAATAGATATTTCAAACAGTATTTGCAATAACATGAAAGTAAATAAAATAATTAAAATACTATTTGTCCAACCAAAATAAAACCTTAATATTTTAAATATTATTCAATATTTTTGAAAAATTCTGTTTTTGTTCTTGTTCAGACTTCTTGAGAAATGATAATACGACGGTGTGATTTCTGTTAAAAGAAAGAAAATAAAAATGTTTAACATTAAACAAAAATGTGTATTTCTACATCTGTAGACACGATTAAAATTTTGTGGGGGCCGCCGGTAACCCCAGGATGTCGTTCTAGGGTTAAACAAATATTTCAAACAGTATTTCCATCAAGGAGTCTTTCCACTTTGAAGCTCTATAGAAAATTGTCATGCTTTGCGAATTTCTTTTTAATGAACAAAACGTTCAACATAAATAATATTTTTTTCTACGTATTAATACACTTATTGAATGGTCAAAAATATTTTTTTTGTAATTTGGAATAGTTTATTTTTAATATATACATACGTCGCACTGAAGTGAACGCCTTAAAAAAGCGTAGGTGATTGGAAAGAAACTATTTTACCAATCAGTCTGAAATTTTGACACTCACAGGGACCACGGAAACTTTTTTTCATTAACAATTTCATACTTTTTTCAATGCAGACAGATTAAATATTAATTGAATTTCGAAATTTTTAAATTCAAACTTCCATCATTTCATTAATACTGTAACAGTCAAAATAATTATCGTTCCAACGATAACGACATCCATAACGACTAAAAACCATTTTGTATTTTACGTTTTACTTGCATCGTTTTTCTGGAATCACGTACGTCAGCATTCATCACCTTTTTAAGGTGATTATTTTAGTGCGATATTTATATCTGAAAGAAACTATTACAAATTATATAAACAATGTTTTTTACTTTTAGTAAGTGTATTAATAAGTAGAAGGAAACTTTATTTATGTTGGACATTTCGTTTACTATTTAAAAGATTTTAAATAATAGCAAGATTTTAAGGATCATTAATATTTCGCATGTGCCATCAACGATCCAGCTTACGCAGGATTAAAATATGAAATAAAAACTATCGATTTTATAAAGATATGTCTGCTATACTTTTCGGAGTTTTTTGAGTAAATATTTATTTCACTTAATAGAATATTTATTTCACCTAACACTGAATATTTTAACTTCATATTTGAAAGCCTTATTATTACTATATAGACTTCGGATTATTGTGCAAAATCCAAAAATGCAAGTAAAGAATTTAATCTTGATTAATAGTATGTTTTATGTGTTAAATATTGTAATTTATATTACATTTCATGATGTTTTGTATATTTTTTAATTTATTAACAGCTTCAGCAATTTTTGCATATTAAAATTGATATAAATCCATAAAAATTCGCTGTCTAATTATTATGCACGCAGTCCATTTCTTTTTCTTGGGAACGAAATAATTTGGCAACTTAAACTATACTTTCCGCTTTTTTAAATCATGTATTCTCTAAAGGTTTTCAAATTGCAAACTAAACTGAAAATGAAAATACAGATTTAAAATTATATTTTATATTTTTTAATTGAATTCACATTTGTTATATTCCATATTCGTCATAAGTCCCTAAATTGATTTAGTACGATATAGTAAAATTAATGATTTATTAGTTCCGTTTAATAATTTCTCATGATTTATAATTCAACCTTTCAAAAAATACACAAGCCTCAAAAAATATTATATGAATGACTAATGTGAATAAATAAAAATTTACATCTAATCTGGCCGATTTTTTGACCGTTTAAAATTTGCACAAAATAAGACTTAAATAACAAATATTTGACTTTCACTTATCACTCATATGTTTTATTTTTTTTTTACCACTAAATGCTGATTACATTTATCAGCGATAAAAGAATCAGTGGAGTATGATATAGGCAACTCTCCCCTATTTGTTATGCATTCGCTAAGAATAATTAAATGAGCATTAAATTAGATTACAGAATAATTCTGGCACAAGCTCAATTACGAGTTCTATAATAATTATAATACACATCCAAGTTAAATCGCTTCAGCATATTAAATCATTCGAGATGTTTAAAGTGTTTCGTGATGTTTCAGTTCTGAACATACATTGCATCACATAAAATTCATAAAAGATGTTTTGAGAGAAACTGAAAAAAACGATCAATTTTTTGCATTTATTAAATTGAATCTCCAATAAAAACATTTCTATCTAAATTTCATTTAAAAAAAATTTCCGATCGAACGAATATTAAATTGATCATAATATTGAAGTTAATCAAAGTGGAATTTTGCGAACGGTTAAACGTAACTGCGAGCAGATGTTTCTGGAAACACTGACATATAAAAATAAAAAGAAATTCGTGTACGAATAGAGAAAAGTCATTCAAATACTTTCTATCCCGACTAATCGATAGTGCTGATCATTCCACGAGTATGTGCATAATTAATTCAAGATCCTCCAACGCAGAATTGATTTAATGTTAGATCGTTTCTGACTATCCAATTTCCCCGACGCGTATTTCTGTTTCGCGCGTCGCGTCGCCTGACAAAATTGGAATATAAATTTAATTAAGCTTCAATCGCACGGAATTGGATCACTGGTGAGCAATTCATCTCAATAAATAGTTCCACGTAATTAGGAAAGCCTCGGGACCGACGAAACATTAATGAAAGAAATATTGCAATTATTATGGAACGCGAGTTAATTAAAACTTCTTGTCGATCAGAAATTCTTGCCAGTGACCGTACAATGCGAATACACGGCGAAAAAAGGGGGTTTGGAGAAAGGTGTCGAAAAAAAGCAAAGTAAAAAAGGTCGTCGAGCAATCATGATCATTATCAACTCATTAATATTAATCTCGCGCCGCGACTTTTCCTGGAACGGGACCGGTCGTTCAATTTATTAATGACTCACTCTGCGAGCAACCAGTCGATGACAATCGATGTCCGAGTGACAGAATAATCGTTGCGTAAATAAATACTGCCTTGGATGTATATTTTCGTTTCAGGAAGAGAGGGGGAAAAATTGTTGAACATAGAAAATAGTTCGGCGGACAACTGCATATACATACTAGGCAACCGCTCCCCTTTCGCAGGAAGTTGCCACAACAATAGAATGCATTTTCCATTTGTCCAATTCCCAGCAGTAATTACGTAGGACCTCTCTATCGAGCTTCCCCCACCGCGTCGTTCAACCTCCCCCGCCCTACGAAATTGTGGCAGAGATTTAAGGGGTTATACCGTTACGAGAGACCGAAGGAATCGATTTTTTTTTCGTTTCCCTGAAATACACATTTCGAAGGATTTCTTCATGATTCTTACAGATTTTTCAATATCATTCAACGAAGAATCCACGTTCCTTAAAAAATTGCAACCTTTGCTGTTTTCCACGCAGCATTTCTGATTATACATATGTATAGTCGACAGTATCCAATAGGTAGAAATAGAAAAGATACTAAGCAGTCGTTTTCATAAAAGATGATGCATTCCTTTTCGATTTAATTACAAAGCCATAAGTTAAAATAGACACTTGTCCCTTAACACAATGTTTATTTACATTACAAGCTTTAAAAAAATATGCATGCTTCTAAATGTATTCATTACAGATGCTTTTTTAAAGGACTTCCTTTTGCTTTGCAGTGATAACTTAAAAACAGAGGATCGAACAGATTTCAAATAAATTCGAGTATATTCACAAGATGTGTCGGCTTGAACCTAAATTACAGTCAGTAAAAACTTATTTTTTATGAGAAAAAAAAATTAGGAAACGCAGATTTTTAAAAAATCTTCATTTAGTAGCTATCAGTTTCATTATTTTGTTTTTCTTTTACAGGTTCAGTGCAGAATCAGAGGCATTTTAATGAAGAATCTACGAGCAAGTCGCTGGATTTCGTTTCGTTTATTCAAAATCGCTGCAAAACGAAAGGAAGTCATTTATCAAGGAGGTCATCTGTAATGCATACATTTGTAAACAAGCATATTTTTTTAAAGCTTATAATGTAAATAAACATTGTGTTCAAGGTCAGCTTTTATTTTAAGCTACGTCTTTGTAATTAAATCGGGAAGGAATGCATCATTTTCGATGAAAATGACTGCCTAGTTCCCTTAAACACTAGAGACATCATAAAACAGCAAGGATTTGATAAAGGAATATATTATTATTTTAAAAACTTTTATGATAATAAATCTAAACCATGGCATGTTGATAAAGGTCTTCCTCGCGAAATTATAGTAAGGACATTCAAGATGTAAACCATATTGTGTGGTAATTTCATCTCTATAACTCACAGCGCTCAAAGCTAATTAGAGAATTGCGAAAATGTAAATTATAATTACCACTGAATATAGATAGTATAGTCGCTGAACCAAACATCAAAGGCTGTTCATATATTTTTAATTCCATAAAAAATTGTAATTTAATGTACTTTATGCAAACACTTTATATTTAATTCAGTTCAGCCAAAATAAATCTCGTTGAAAGTTTCAGAGGCTCGATAAAAACAGAATTGGAAATTATTTGGGATGTAGTTAGTGTTTTTACCTAGAAATTTCCAAAGTAGGGCTTACGCTAAAAGGGGTATGACATTTTGCGTACAAATATTCAATATTGGTTCTATAATTACTATGGCTGGGTAATTAACAAAGAATTTACAACGATGATACTGCACTGGGCTAACTAAAGTAAGCCAACATTGAAATGTCGTCTTACAAACGGCAAATAAATCAAATTTCCAGAATAACGGAATAACATACGTTCTAATACGGCCAAAAATCAATTTGGCGACCGATTCTGCAACCTATTCGCCATCATCAACAGTGGTGCGAAGGTCCTCGGTATCGTGAAAACAGTCAAATACAATGTTATATCAACGATCTTCACATCACTGTTGGTCGTCGAATCGGTTGCAGATCGGTAAACCGATTTTTGGTCACGCGGCGACTTGTCCCTTATGTGTAAGATCTCTTAGATATTGATGAGGCTGTTATTGCAAAAAAAACCTTCACTAAACCTTTATGCAGAGTGATGTGGATCTTACATTGGGTATAACCCAATGAATAAAAAGTACATGAAGGAGCATAAGCCGGAAATTTAGGAATGGGGGTTGAAGCCTTCTGCGTCACATTTAGTTCAAAGATGGCAGGCGTATGGCATCATAGTTAGAGAGAGTCAAGCTGTCTAATCATAGTTAGAGAGAATTAACTCTTTCTAATCATAGTTAGATTGTTTTGTTGTATCCGATACTTCTGTAGCCAAAGTTCATTCTATCAATTCATGTGTTTGTAAATTCGATATTTCAATTTTGCGGCAATTCTAACGTCATAGTCTATTCGCTTCTGGCTTCACTTGTTCTGTTGAATGATCCTTCCTGCACTTTAAAAAGGGATGACAATAACCGTTGGCCAACTGATAGCACGTCAATGACCCATCAAAATATCAACAATAAATGCTGCTAGGGTTTTTAGAACGTTACGTTGGAGTAAGCAATTTTGTAACACACTAACCGAGAGCTAGTATTTGCTTCCGTACGTAGGCTCGTTAGATTCAACCAGTTGGCCAACGGCCTGACACCTGGGACAAGGTCAACAATGTTTTCAGAACCCGGCGGAGCACAGTCCGAGAAACCAGGAAGACGCGCTTGGACACCTTCGAAGTACAATGGACAGACCGATTATCTGGACAAATTGAAGAGCTTGGTTTAACAGAGGGTTAAGTGATACGTGTCTGATTATTTGGGAAAAGGTGATTTCGTATCCCTTTATTGAATAGTGGAACCTGGTTACCTAGAAAATGGCATAAACGAGGTGTGTGATAGATAAATTGTTCTTACGTAATGCTTCCGATAGATCTCGATAAGTTTAGATCGTGAACTGTTAAAAGAGGGGATAAGTATGTGCAAGTATCAAGGTTTGTGTGATGATTGTAATATTTCTGTCGACGCATGTCACATATTTTCATTTGCTAGACATTCGCGTTTAAAGTTCGAAGAAAAAATTCGTTTAATACACTTTCTCTGATAGTAGTATAAATTTTGCTTTCTGAATAGATTTGAATTAAGACCTAATCTCAATATTTTTTTACATGTGACTTGTCGTTTTTCCTTACAGCCACAGATTTCTCCCTATTGACTTTGTTTATTCGTTCTTCTAATTGTATACATTGCAACTGCAAGTATCGAGACTCTACTTTATCTGTTTTAATCAGATAATATGCAGTGCAACATCGATTATCGGAACAGCCATTATTCGACTCCTTCATTTATTGGAAAATTTATGCGATTTTAAGAGGAACATAGCAGTGTTAAACAAATATTTTTCCTCTACGTATAAATACAGATCAATGAACTCAAAAGCATATAATATTAGTACCTATGCCAATGGAAGAAATTGTGTATAAACACATAAAATAAATATACACGAAGATAAATAATGCCCAGATTTATTAAAATGGGTCATTTCAAAGTATTAGTCATCGAAATTTGCAAAAACCTTGCGGTTTCCTAAAATAATAAAAAATGTTAGACGTATAAACTTTTCATCCATTATCATCCACATTGGGAAGATAAAAGTTACAATCAAAATTCGGAGTAGAAAATCCATTTGGTTTGCTAATTCTCCAAAGAATATTTTTTTATAAATTCTGATCACCAAGTGCATTGATATACTTGACCCCACCTCTGACTATTAATAAAAGTGATTTATCTTGACTGGTAATTATAAGTCTTTCATTGGAGAGTCGATAATAAGCTTCGTGGGACCAATCGTGGAAAAAAAAAATAAAAAAAGGGAAATCACCAGATTCACTAGGTGGGGGCGTAATCTTTCATTCTATACGGTTGCCGATTTGTTACTCGGTCGACTGACACGTTGCGCGCGTATTTACCACCTCGAATTTTCGTGCGAATAATTTGCATTTTAAAAAAGACAGACCGATACTTTCGCGCGATCGGTCTACCGTTTCGAAAGAAATTCGAAAACGGTGTTCGCGAAATCCACGCTTCTGCTTTTCAAGAAACCGGTAGAAATTTTGTTCCAATTTTACAATGAATCTCCTTTCACGTCTGCCTGGTCATCAACGTTCGAATCGAAGAATAGATTGCTACAATTTTCATGTAATTAACAACGCAGACGCTTTCGCACGACTTGCGCACGAGATTCAAAGAATCGCAATTGCAGCGGCTGATTTCGCGGGCTGATTCACATTTCCGTGTTCCTTTTTCGCCTTATGACACTTGGAAACGATCGCCCACACGACAGCTGTCGCGGAGACGAATTACAATACAAATTGACTTTTCAATCGCATTTCCAGTTACACTGTCAGCCAACCGTCCGTTAAAGTTATTCGACTCGTTCTTTTTTCTCCTCTCCTTTTTTTTAAAAAAAAGAAGAAACAAAAAGAAATAACAGGGACCCGAGAGATAGACACAATGCCGTGTCTAAATAAAATACAGAGAAAATGCTTTTATAAAAGTTCAAGCGACTTGTGATTCATGGGCTGTTCGGAACGCGATAAAAAATGAGGTCGAATTAACTTTTAGATATCTCTGGTCACGATGAAACATCAAATTTAAATTGTAAGCCAAATATTTGATTGCATAACAGAAGATACGGCACGATTACGTTCTATTCTCCATATTTAATTTGTACTCTAGCCAAACGCTTGTTCCAGACAAATTTTAACCAATCGAGTTTCATTCGTGATAGCTTTTACAGAATGAAAATATGTTGCTTCTAATCGTGACGGCGCTTTCGACGCCGTTTGAACCTTTTATCTTCGTAACAAATGTCGCTGGTAAGGACAGCTGTTTAAACGAAGAGCATAGTTTTTTTATCGAATTTCTCACACACAATGGTTTCTTTTTATTTAAATATATCAACGTAAGTGAACGTGGGTGTCACGTGAAAATAGAGAAATATTTTGAAATTCTTTTACAAACGAAGGCTGCAGGGTAAACACGCCAATAGATGGACAGATTTTGGATTACTGGATAAACATTGTTCCTTCATTTTGTAGAGAAATCGTTTGCTGTGTTATAAATCTAACATCTTCGATGAAACTGCTTTTTGTATGCGAAAAAACATTTGATAATACCGTCCATCTACTGGTGATACGGATTATGAGTGGAATTTTCATAATTTTATGATTTAATTAATTCTATTACACACAATTACTTTCTTTCTTACAATTTACACATTTTTTATGTAAAGCATTTGAATTTTTTTTACAAATCAAATGTTTCTAAGTGAAATCTTAAATCAAAGGTCGGAATCAGCAATACCGTCCGGCTTGCTTATCCTAGACTGTTATCGATGTGGACATGATGAAAATAAACTCTTGCTCAAATAAAATTTCTGTTTCTATTTTAAAATTTCTATTCTATTTTTTACTCGATCTCTTGTTTCTATAGTTTTGGTATATGAAAGTAAGAAAGTAATATATTTTTATTATTTGTCATTCTATTTAGAATTTAATCATCCGTTAACTACATCAGAACAATGACAAACGTTCTTTTATCGCACGTGGAATTAGTGCTCTAAAACAGACGCTGCGTTGAACGTCTTCGCATAAAGAAACTTAACGTCTATATAATCTATAAACCAATTATCTGATAATGCGTTTAAATACAGAAAACTAATCCTCTTAGTAATCCAAATCTTTTATTAAAAAAACAAAAATTATTATATGATATTATATATTTTTCAAAGGACTGATTACCTGACTTCGAATGAAATTTACTTTCAGGAATTTTAATTTTCAATAAATTTATTATTTGATAAAAATCAAATGTTCGTATTTCAATTTCCGAGTCTCAAAGAATAAAAGTCGAAATGACTTCGGATGATTTAGTGAAGAGATATTTTACCAATCAGCTTTTTTCGAGGCGCCCTACGAGATTGGTCCTACTCTTTACACAAATTAAAACTTTTGAAACGAAGTTCAGTAAATTTTATATGCCCAGTTTAATATACATTGATAAATTGTATGCTTCACGTCCCTAAAAAAAAGTTTCTAGCAGTTACCCTACTTTTCAACTCATCACCCTGATGCAACCCTTTAACAAAACACAAAGTTTCATCGAAAATCTCCCCGCTTGTGGTCCACGTTTTGACGTGGCGCTCAATATTGTATTAAAAATTCAGTTCCTAGATTGCAATGAAACCGAAGCTCACAAGCCGGCGAAAACAAATTTCGTTAAATAAGTATGTACTTCCGTTCTCGTGTTGTTGACTGCGTGCTTCCCCGAAAATTAAAAGCCAAACAGAGAAAGAGAAGAGCAGGGAATTCACGGAGCGAAGCAGAACTTCTTCGACGAAGTTACAGGAAAAAGTTTCGCAAAAATTCCCAACTAAAAATGAAGCGAAAGGATCTGATCCCCCCCCCCCCCCCTGAGAATAATGATCAGAATCTCTAACGTATCCGTCAGCGTTCTAAAATATTTCGCCGCAAAACCGTGGACAAATATTTATTTATCCTCCAACCCCGAAATTAAACGTTAATCTTGTTTAATCCTCAATTCAAACGGACAGCTGTCTCGGGCAGGAAAAAGGGAACGAGATTGAGAAATAAGTAATTTCACCGTCGTGAGTCGCATCATCGCGAAGGCTATTTTTTTCCTATAAATCACGCCAACAATTTCAACCGACTGACGTGCACAATATTTCTCCTCTCGAGTGGTATTCAGATTTTATTCGCTGCCTATTAATCTATCGATCTTCGATGCGGTAGCCTTTGAAAAGACTCAGCTTCTATTTCTTCATAAACAAACTACTTGAAATTAACATAAAGAATGTAGCGAATAGCAAAACTGTATCGAGGAAAAGCGAAATGCTTGCAATTTTATGCAGCGCATGAAACAACTCAATTTCATTATTATGAAATCAGTGCATAAATAATTTTCTTTGAATTTTACAGATGTCTTGTGTTCTATTGTAAATAAAATAAAAAATAAATAAGGTTATTACAATGTCAGAAAAGTGGATTTTAATTGAGTGCATCTGTAGTATTGCATTCCCTTTGTATTTTAATTATTATTTTAAATACTATCAAATTATATTAGGTGAGTGCAAAAGTTCGTGCACGATTTCTAATTGAAATTCACCTAATGTATTGTTTAGTATTCAAAAATCCTGATTATTCGTGAAAATTCTTGCTGAAAAGAAGATACATTCAATTTTTAATTTTTGCTTGTTTGATGTTTCTCATAATTTAAAGAAAAATGTTTTATGTTTTTGAATATGTAAGTAAATTGGTTTGCTTTTGGTGAATGAATATAACTATCACTCAATAAATTATGATTCTAAAAATGGATCCCAAACACTTACTAAATAGTTATTAACTGTTTTGAATTTTAAAAGTACAATTTTATAATTAAAATTAGATTTGTTTTATTTTTACTTCAGAACTAGGATTCTAATTTCATTAATCTAATTTTTAGACATCAAATTAAAGATAAAACATGAATTTATTCAAATATCACACAAATTTTGAGATTAGGTTAATTTTCAAATTTACATGTTAGGCAAAGCTTAATAGTTACCCTTCAGTGATCAGGAATTGGGTCCTTGATGGTACACCAGTTTAATATTTCCGTGTTATTCGAGTATTTATAAGAGAAAACACTATATTTTGGTCAGTGGCAGCGATTCTTGGTGAAGTTGGCAAACATATCGTGCTAAGAAAATGGTTAGACATTCGCGTGACCATATAGAAACTGCCTGGCGATCCAGAAAGTTTTTGAGAGGAGAGAGACTGGACATCTTTGTTGTCTGCTCGTAAAGGAGACTTATTGTCGGCCATAGTCGTAGCATTTTCTGCTTGACCCGGTTAGAAAGACGGTTTTGAATCGTTCTTCATTAATTCGCGATGTATTTATAATCCTTGATAAATACACGTTAGAACTACTTTGAAAACATTCCGGAAATGTTGGTAAAAATTATACTACTTCCTGAGAAATCCCTCGTTAAATGAACAATAACCATTCCCATTGCATAATACTTTTACGTTTACTTAAAAGAAGAAGTTCAACCTTTCCGTATCTTTAAATCTTTAAGTACTTTCTTTGTTGTGTGTGTGTGCATACTAAATGTCTGTGTAAAACTTTATTGTCAATAAAATGATGCAAGTACCTAAGAAATGTAATTAAAATTGCAACAGATTTACACTATTAAAGGATACAAAAACCTCCTGTGAATTACATTTGATGTTATCCTTTATTTAATGTAATTAAAGTATTTTAATAAACAATAATTTTTTTAAATATCTGCAGATTGAAGTTAAATAACATTATTCATTTATATGTATAATTACATTTTCACATTTGAAATGTGAGATGATATTTAAAATAAATATGCGAATGTATTTTAATAACAATCGATTTAATGATATTTTTATATTTGTGATTTAAGACGAACAAGTAAAATGAATGTTACGAAATCTAACTTATTTTTTAATCTTCTACACATTATCATTGGTTTTCTATGTTTGTTTCTATTATCAGGTTGCACATTTCCTTCTACTTGAATAATAAAAGATAAGTGATAATTTTCAACATAATTATTCGAGAATATATTCCAATCAATATTGTGTGATAACGCTGACTCATATTCAGAGATATCTGTGAATATCACATGCAGTTTATAATGGCATGAGTTGCCTAGAAATGACTCAAACTATCGGCAACAGAATTTTATATAGACATTATTGGTAATAATAATTCTTAGGGGAAAATTACTTCCTCTAAGTATTTCCCATTTAAATCTTATCTTATACGAGCTATAAATGCTTGAAGAAGTCAGAAAAATGATTAATAATTAAATATGTAATTTCTTATTAATTTGTTTTAATCAATTATGATTAATAACTTATTTTTAGCTATGTAAATCTTTATGTTTCTAAATGTAGAATTACTAGGAGTCTCAGTGCACAATATTCAAATATCTTCAATATTAACTTACGAAACAATTAATACCAAATAAGAAATATAAGATATCTTACGTGGTATGATTTCAGCTATTTCCCTTTATAAAGGAAAAATAAAAATTGGCAGTCTTCGAAATCTGACAAGCACTTCTCCCAAGAATTTCACAGTACTAATATAAATTAGTCAAACCGTCGAGTAATATTCATGAACAAAACAGAATAAGAAAGCAAACATTTGTACTTCATTAGAATCATTCAAGCCACGAATTCTACGGATATACCTTTGTTATCTTATCAGTTCACGCATATCCATATACCTAGTCAAACAATGGAACCTCCGCTATCCGATAATGCATTTTCATCTTACATTTCTCTACTGTAAAAGAAAAATCTCAATAAGTCACGCTTACTGGAACGGACCAAAAACATTGTGTCAATAAAACGCAACGAGTAATAATATACTCTTATCGCATAATGATCGCAAAAAAATCTTGGTGTGCATTTCCTTTCGATTTTGAATCACGTCTACAAATACTAACCATTCTGCGTTTACGCGATAGTTTTTTCAAGCCTTTCACACGGCGTGATCAACGGATCAACTTGAGAAATCGTTCGAGTTTTTCGGTTGGAAAACCTGTCGTGGTACGTTGGCACTTGTTGATCAGCGCCAATTCGATGGGAAAGAAATGAGAACGGGAAGAACATCGAATCGAAATTTATCAATTTATGCGCCTCATCAGTCGCCGCGAAAAACGTTTGTGGCAATAATTGTGAAAGTGGTCTAAATTGAAAATCGAAGAAATTGAATTTATCAGTTGCTTAATGTTATGTTAATCTACGGTAATGATAAATCTTTTTTTAAGATAATTGATAAATAAACCGTTTAATAGTGTTGGTAATTCAGTTTGAAGCATTTGCTTTCTGGACATCTCAATAAAATTGAATTATTTTTAACTTCTGTAAGTGTCATTAAGCATTAAGAAAAATATAAAGGTATAATTGATTTCTGTAGATTGCGAATTCAACAAAAAAGAATAAAAATAGACCGTTGATCAACACGAAACAAATCTGCAAAACACAAATGTTTTCTTTTACAATCAATTCCCATTTCAAAGAATATTGAACTCCAATCAATCAAACAAATCCAATTAAAAAAGATCAACAGAATAGGAAACAAACATTGTGGCAAATGTTTGTCGTTATTCAAAAGCAACTATGTTTTGATCATTTTTATAGAAAGAATCGAAGTCAACAAATGACAGCTCATGGAATGAGTAGACACAACGACAGCAAGTGTCAAAGAGGCGCAGAAAGAGTCCAGAAAAAAATTTACTGCCTACGCCAGCGACGTTTTCCTGCGTCCAATTCATCGGCCGTATTGCATCGACGAAGGAATGAGAGGCCATAGAAAAACCTGAAAGCTGAAGGCAGCCAAACAGAACGAGAAAGGAGGAAAACGGCGAGGCGAAGAAGGCGGGTCAAAACAGTGAATGACGAAAGTTGTCGAACGCTCGCGACCACGATGATTAAATAAGCAGAATATGTATGTCAGCGAGGAGATATCAAGGAAATACCGACTACAACTGGTATCGAGATTGTACTGTCAAGGCTCCAACTGAATCTGATAACGCGGATGGTACTTACGACCATTTTATCACGGATACTTGTTCCGCGAAAGCTGGAAGCACATTTCGAGTTAACGACGCGGGCTATTGTCCGGTACGTTCGATGTAAGCATTGATAAGCTTGATCGGGAGGACCGTAATTACGTGCTGATAATGGATTCTGAGGAAAGTATCGCCGAATGGTACAGGGATGAGACCAATATCGTCCACCTATACAGGGTGATTCTCCCGCCAGTGGACTCAAAGGCAGCGGCCGTCTTTTCGGCAGTTTTCATACACTCATCTGTCGATAAAAAGGCGATTTATTGTGTTTTCTTAGACATTTCAATTGTGAGACTTTTGTTTTCAGTACACGCACCCACGCACATAGCCGTATCTGATACAGTAGTCATCCTCGTCGAGATCTCAAGATCGATATCGATCTCTTGAAATCAGGGTTTTCGTGTTTATGTTTGGGCGGTGGCATCACCTTTAAGTCTACTGGAAAGAGAGTCACAACTGTATTGCAACCACGATTTACTTTTTTCAGTGGATGCTATCAACAAAAATATAGATACTGATATATAGAACAATTAGAGTAATTCTAGCATAGTTCGACCATCGGGTCTTTCCACATTCTTCAATGTTTCTTCTTGTAATTTTGCAAAATAAACAACGATTTTTTCTTTGAAAACAACCAATATATACTAAATGTAATTATAAACAATTTTTGGACGGAACATTTTTTAATAAAATCAATAGTAAACGAATTATTGACAGAAAACTGAAAAAAATGGCATTTCTTTACCTTAGTTTGCAATAAAAATGCACTTCGGACCTGTTCCATTTTAGATAATTTAGCGTTGGCAACGAAGAAATAAAATGTCATGTTATGTCATTTTATGTTATTAAAGTTTACTTTAGTCTTTATTTTAAATATATATATTTAGTTGAACTATTATTTTAATTATCATTTAACCGGGAATTAACCATTCTACTATTACACGACTGATCAATGCGTACTTACCTCCTCGCAAATCTCCTTATTGAGTGTGGATAAAGACTGCCATTTACGTATGAAGTAGTAATATGAAATATGATTGACAGGTATAGAAACTTTACTGTATCTAAGTTATGAATTACGATTGAAACTTTATGCGAATCTAAAAGTTTTTTTTTATCTATTTACAGTGTTGATAATATTTGAAAGACAAGTGAGTTTATTTACACTATTCTGATATTAGGAGATATTCAATAATACGTATGTATTCGTTTTTACTTTATGTTAACAAAGTGGTACACGAATCAAAAGATACGATAAATTAAAATATACTATAGGGTAAAAGGCACAATCACTGACACTTTAAGAAATGCACCTGACATTATTGTATATTTTTTGTATTAATTGACCAAACACATAAATTTCTGTATGTATTTATTATTACTTAACATGTTTAAGTAAGGAAAACATTTTTTGTAACAGTCTAAACCTCTAATTTTGTTAAGATTATCATTATTTTCAGAAATATATTTCGAAAGCTATTACTGTCACCCATAAAACGTTCTTAATCGAATTAATGACATTCCAATTACTGTCACCTAACTATATACTGACACTTCCTTTCAAAATTACTTTTCTTTTTAATAAAAGCATATTGTATACAAATACTTATGAAAAATATATCTGGACATAAATATTTACTTACTTAGGTACTCATTTGTGGAGAACTTCGTAGAAGTAAAATAGGTTACCGTGATAGTAATTAAAACAGTGAATATGTAGCTGAATTATAATCGACATCATTTTGTGATCTTTATATTATCTTAAACATTATATTTTGTTACGTTACTAGTTCAGATATCACAATTACAGCCATTTCTTTACTATCTTGTTTTTTCCGTTCGATAGTGAAGAAGTCGTCGTTTTTACTTTTCCAATCAACCCGAAAATTCTCACAATTTTATGAAAATTAATAAAAAAAGAAAATTTAATATTGCTTTTTCTATCATTTGATTACAGTTTGAATTACCAACTAAATTTTCTTTGACTTCGTAATATTTATTTGTTATTTTAGGTAAAACAGCATCAAGTGACAGTAATTGGCCACATGGCAGTAAACGGGTCCTCTACCCTGTAGTCTATATGTATATGTATAACTACAAACATACACTCCTCAAAAAAATTAAGAAATCACCTCAACAGGCGCGAAAAATGGGACTAAGTTTAAATAGTTACAACTCTGGTATAAATGATCGTATCGATATCATTGATAATTCGTTTCAAAGCGTGAAATCTTTACTTTTATGTACTTTTTTTAGGATTTCACCTATATTATTTTGTGACAAAGTTATAGCAATATAAAGAGCGCTCTACACATTTGCTAAAATTTTATTTAAGTTTGTAATACTCTAAGGAACGAACCAAATTTTTTAGACATTATTTCAGTCGTGAGCAACTACCTGCCTCTATAAAATGAGTATTCGTTGGATGTTGTACGATTTTTTTTGACCAAGTTATTTAACTCGGAAATAAAAAACGTCTTTCTAACATTGATTGTTTCTGGAAAGCGATCACGGAAAAAAATGGTTTAGCTGCTCCAGCAAATCTATAATTCGCTGGAAAAATTTTGATGTCATAGCTAAGTAACTTTGCTACTGCAGCAAAGAAATTGTATGTTAAAGCAATCTTGAACTTATTGGTAAAGCAAATCTAGTTTTGCTAGCTGAAATGATCTGTCACGGCAACAACTCAGTTTCTTTATAATTAATTCATGGAATCGTTTTCTTCAATAAATTCCACTGTACAACACGGGTCTGATTTTGTAAACTTGAATAAACATGTCTTATAGATTTCGACGTGCTGAATACAAATCTACAAACCGTTTTTTTTCAGAACGTACAGTTTTTGAAAAATCAATTTTTAAAAAAATGATAAATTCTCAACTTTGGAGTTTTTTTGTGCTTTTACCGTAATAGTTATTTAGTTGCTCTTGGCACAAAATGATTCTGTGGACTCTCTCGAAAAAAATGATATAAATAGTTATTAGATTCTAAGCATCGAAATAAGTTTAAATAACAATTAAAGTAAAAAGGACACCCAAAACGCACCCATTTTTGCTGATATTCTTCACTTTATTTCAAAAAGTAAGGGTCTAGGAGAAAATTTGACCATACCACGCGATAGAGCAAACCTTTCTACTAAGGAAAGCATCAGGCGAATTTCCAAAATTATTTTTGTTTTCAATATAGAAATAAAATAGTTTGGCGAAACGCGCGGCGGCGACAGTGGTACTCAATGACGCCTCGCCGCGCGTTTCGCCAAACTATTTTATTTCTATATTGAAAACAAAAATAATTTTGGAAATTCGCCTGATGCTTTCCTTAGTAGAAAGGTTTGCTCTATCGCGTGGTATGGTCAAATTTTCTCCTAGACCCTTACTTTTTGAAATAAAGTGAAGAATATCAGCAAAAATGGGTGCGTTTTGGGTGT
This sequence comes from Perdita meconis, assembly GCA_030770465.2. NCBI lineage: Eukaryota > Metazoa > Arthropoda > Insecta > Hymenoptera > Andrenidae > Perdita > Perdita meconis. Next base: position 928,121 of record JASKOS020000015.1, on the reverse strand, counting down.
CCTTTTTACTTTAATTGTTATTTAAACTTATTTCGATGCTTAGAATCTAATAACTATTTATATCATTTTATTCGAGAGAGTCCACAGAATCATTTTGTGCCAAGAGCAACTAAATAACTATTACGGTAAAAGCACAAAAAAACTCCAAAGTTGAGAATTTATCATTTTTTTCAAAATAGATTTTTCAAAAACTGTACGTTCTGAAAAAAAACGGTTTGTAGATTCGTATTCAGCACGTCGAAATCTATAAGATATGTTTATTCAAGTTTACAAAATCGAAGAAAAGTCAAAATTTGTCGAACAGTGTTCTCTAGAAACGTCCTTTGATTGTCACAATTAGTTAACATTGTAAGCCACCATGCAGCATGAAAAAGAGAATGCAAAAGCCTCAAACGTCCAAAAATTCCAAAAAATGGTAGAGTTAATATTGGAAAAACTTATTTTCTGACATAAGTATTTGTTACGGGCCGTTAGCAGGTACTGAGTATAGACCTAGTTTCATAAGGCTTCCGCTAGAGTGTTCTCGTAATAATCGTCTTTCTCGCTAGTGTTTGATCGCCCTGTTCCTATATAAGACGAGTTCCGAAATAATATTTCACAGCTTAATCGCGGGTTGATCAGTATAGGTGTTCTGAGATAAATGAAGTAAGTTTTCGTTGATCCAATGGTCTAAAACGAATATAGGAATCGCCCTAACCCCCGCCTTCTCTCTGCGTTTATAAGATCTCGCAAGAAGCATTCCATACATACAAGCATTATTGGATGTATCTAATTTATATTGTTGGAGCAACTAATAAATTAGCTGTAATTGGGTCTGTTCGTATACTACATTTTCTTTAATGTAATAGCAAAATAATTAGCTACATATACTACGCTCTATTTTCTATTGGTTGCAGTATTGAATCATTTTTGCTGTACTAACAAATCGCACTTCTTGTAATATCAAACTTCATTTGCTACAACAATCAGCTCTGTAACTTAGTTTCTGTAACATAGCATATTAGCTGTCCGTATATTACGGCTAGAGATTTGCTAGGCTAGCAGGATTTTTGGATGTCACAGCAAATCTTTTTTTTCCGTGATAGAATCATCGTAGAACGTAAGTAAAAAGAGTAATAGAAAGTTTAGAGTTTTATCTTGAAGAGGTATTTTCTATTTTTACATAACGTTTAAGTTGTTGCAATAGAAGAAGAAATTACAATAGAATTTACAACCTGTTTTTTAACTATTTCTTAGAGTCAATAATAAACGATAATATAATTCCAAATTGAAATTCTTTCCTCATGTTGGATTTAATTAACAAAAAAAAAAAAAAAAAAAAAAAAAGGAGGAAGAACTCTTGAATTTAATAAAGAAGCAGTCATCTGCAGAAGAATATTTAAGAATCACATAATTCACTTTGATGGAAAATGAAATTCCAACTAATCATAAACTGATCGACAACATTGCTTTGCAAGAAATATTGATCATCAGACCGTGAAACAAACCTAACAAAATTTCTTAAGTAAATATATTCACATTGTAAAATATAGCTATACTTGAATAAACTTTTCTTCTATACCTAATCAAAAGATTTTAATGTCTTAATTTAAAAATGCACTTCGTTGCAACTTTCTAAACGGATTCCGCAATTGAAAAATCAATGTTAACGGTAACATTAAAGAATTTAGTCAAGAAAAATTCTGTATCCGACTTTGATCACTTTCCTCCGCAGTACAATTATTAAAATAGAAAGTGAAGGTACCGCACAGCGTTTGGAAACGTTCACTCGCCAACTCTGTCTACGAGGTAATTCCCGGCACTCGAACTCGAATATTCGCAGCTATTCCGGCTAATAACGATTGGTCTGGTATTTTTCGTTCGTACTTGTGAATTTGTATGTACAACTTGTGCCAGGTCCAGGTCCCGGTCTCCCTGCGCGTCGGATGAATAAAACAACCGTACGAGGAGGCGAGACGAGTCCGCGAGTGCAAACATCCGAGCACTTTCACAATGCGCTGTGCGAATTCAAGGCACTGGAACACGCTCGATATCTTGGTGCATTACTAGTGGGAAATATCGGATCTCCGCGTCTATTAACATATAGCGTTGTATTGCTGACTGGTAATCGACATTGATGGATTTATCATAGCGTCGAGATCCGTGATACGCGTAAATTCGCGTTAATTTGCGTGGGATTTGCAATTGCGTAACCTCCGACTAGGCGTCGAGCAGGTCAACCCGAAAATGTTGATAAAACCCGATTCAATTAACTACCTCCTATTCGAACCGACGATTCATTATTTCGACGTCCATATATTAGATATACAAGTACGCAATTTAGTATTATTCCGCGAGCGTTGCTGCTTATTATTTGCACATTAAAGCAATTGTTTCAATCGCGAGATTGCAATTATCTTTGATGACTTTCTCCTAATTTCCTTTATCACTATTGCTTTTATTGTTATTGTATTTTATTTGCCGACAGACAAATTTCATTTCTTTTCTTTTCATTTTCACGGTTTCAAAAAATACTAAAACGGAGTACTATACGCGATTGGAGTGAAACAAATTTTTATCGTACTGAAATGTTTGCTATTTCACTTAAATTAGCTTTTTCCAATTTCACCAAGCAATAGAAACAATAAAAAGAATACGTTCACCGTGTATGAAACGATTCGCTTTATTCACGGAGGAAAATCGACCTTACTGTTGGCAATGAACAAGTACGATGATTCTCGCAACCTCGCGAATAATAGCTGAATTTCGTTCGGCAGTCAACGTGTTAATTAAAGTGAGATCGATCAAACTTTGTGATGGTCTACAAATTGCGCTTTGGCTGTTTGAGTACCGAAGAAAATTCTATTTATTTATTTAGGCCGCGCGTAAATGTCCAGAATCGATCCGAAACTTTCAATATGCCATTGTTCGTTTGCGTGACGGAAATTATTCGTTTAATTGTCACCGTATAAGTTACTCTTCAAACCTCTAATCTTATTCATGTTCATACGTAAAATATAAACTGACAAATTTTTTAATTCATAACACTCTAACTTTCCTTCAAGATAGTCAAATCGAGAACTATTATTAATTTGAACAAATTAGTCAGTATTTTAATAAGCTTCGAGTAATCAATATTTTCGTTTTTCAGACACATTTCATGGATTTTAAACAAGATCACCATATCTAAACTCAATATTTCAAAAACTATGCGTTTTAAAAATTTCAAATAATGACTGTGCTTATCTAAACTAATAATATTTTCTTTCTACTTTTTTTCTCAAACGAAACCTGAATTATTCATTAATTCTTCAAAACGTATGACGACGACAGAACAAATTTAGAAAAAATGAAACCACTAAAATTTTTCGGGACATGTACAGTGATTTTTATTTTCAATGAAATCGTGTTCAATCTATTGTGCTAATCACTTTATACAAAATATATGTTCTCGTAACAATTCCCGTTAGAAATTCTGGTTACTATCCTATGTAATCAATTAAATTAATGCTACCCATCGCGGTATAATAGAACTGTCAGCCACATGAATGACGTGGCAGTGTTAGACACCAATGGGCAAGCTTTCCAAGTAGAATATTAACGAATTCCCGGAGAACACATTTGAAGGACGGATGACTAAAACATACAATTAACGCAAAATGGGCACAGTTAATTTGTACGGGGAGTCGATAGATCGCTTACGGTTTTTGTAGTTGCTGTTTTGAAGCACAAGTTTGATTACAGCGCGACGATTCGTGTCAAGGATGTGGAAGCTTCGGTTCTCGAGTGCACTTCGACGCTCCGAAGAACGAATTATGCGAAATAATGTGAGAACTGTGCGCGGAATATTTATACGAAACCGGCGGGTAACCCTGTTTGCTCGAAACGATTTTGAGACGCGAGCTTAGAACGCGCGCTTTGTTTCATTACGCGACGGTAATTCGTGTCAAAGATTCGCAAAGTTTTACGCTAGTGGGTTCATTTGCCGAAGACGTGGGAACCGAGTCGACGGGGGAATTAGAAACTTCGAGTAAATGTACTTACATACGCCTCGACTAAAAGATATAATGCGTAATTTTGTCGCACACGTCTGGTTAGAGTGGCGATAAACAAGAGTTTCTATTAATTACCAAAGCCCACTGACAGTCGCTAATACTGCTGTGGCCATTGATTAGGTACTATGTAGTCGCTAGTACGGATCAGTAGCATTAGTGGTCATTAGTAGTTAGCAAGATTACGGTCCACTAAACATAGATTAATTTATTAGTACAATAACCAGTAATACATATTTCAAATAATTAATGGGAATGTAAAATGTAAAACAATGAAAGAAATATATACTATCGCTAGTGCTAGCTGAATTTCAAATAAAAAGTATTGAAAATAGTAATTAAAGTGTTTTTATTTAAATAAAATAATATTTCAGAGAATATTTTATTTCTCAGTTTTACATACGAATGTTTGAAAATATTTATTTATTGTATATGCATTGAAATTATTATTTGAAATAAAATGTTTTGTAGGATACAAAAATAGCAGGATATTAGAAATACTTGTTTCAAATACTATTTATTTTCAAATGTATTCAAAATAATTGTGAGAGAAGATATTTTTTACTCTTAAATTGATACTCTTAAACTTGTAATAAAGAGAGTCGCCTCAATGTTTATATATTATTTTTAAAGAATTACTATCAAAATGTGCAGAAGAAAATAACGTGTATTTTGACAGAAATTTACATTTCAAACGACTATTTAAAGTTAGTACTCACAAATGCAAAGTGGAAATACGTATTTCATATGTAAAATGAAATAAATATTTCGAACAGCATTTCCATTAATATGAAAATAAAAAAAAATAATTAAAATACATATTACATACACATGTCAATTTAAATAAATATTTCGAACAGTATTTCCAATTAATGCGAAAGTAAATCATAATTTTAAAATAAAAAATAACTAGTTTAACACACTTTATGAAAATATTATGTGAAAATATTTCTATTTTTTATTTAAAATACCATTTTACCCAGCACTGACTATCCCTAACATCTGTTAATATTTTAATCACAAATTCAATAAAACTGAATGGAAACTTCATTGTTCAAAGTATATTGATCAACATGTGGGTCATTGAACTGTGAATATGTTAAGGGTAATTGTACATTGTATTTTAACATTAACAGCGATTATTAATTCACAATACTAAGCATGTTGCATACTAGTAGTAAAAAATATTCATTAAAAGTAATTATTGATTATAACTATTACTACCTTTAATTAAACAGTGATAATTAGTGTGATTAATTTCGTAATTAACAATTATGGTAATTAAACAGTCTTTACGGCAATTTATAAAGTAATATAATTACTATGCAATTACGAATCTGTTTGATGGTTTATTGCTATTATCATTATATATTGTGTATTATTACTAAAGCTAAAAGAGAAATATTAAGATAATATGATTCTTAATCAGGTCCTAAATTAAAGATTATTTGGTTTTATTATTTTCGTTATATCTTCATAACTTTAATAAACTTTGTATATTCATATGTATAATAACCATATGACATATAATATATCAAATATTGCATATAAAATCATGTTACAACTAATTTGTAATAATAATCAAGGGGGACTACCACCAACAATTAACATTCACTACTTGATAGGCTTTAATGACAGGCAGAACGTACTTTCATACAATTAACCTATTAACCGGGTCAATTCCCTGATTAGAAACTCCTGTAGTGACAAATTACCTCGCTAATGTTAAATGCATATTTTGTTACTACCATGCTCATTTCGCTATAACGTCGAAATAAAATGTTTGTGATAAATGAATTTATTTTGCTGAATTTCGTGAAATTTTTACGGTATGGTTCGATCATATATTATTGAAATAAATAAACCGCAATTTATTTCTAAAACAAAAAACAACTTTTAATTTGCAAAAACAAAGTACAACGCATTGATAGATTCGTAAACAATAACGAAACGTAGAAAGCAGCTCTTTTTGAAATCCGTGACTTTGAAGTTTAACTTTGAGTGACATGTTTCATATGGCTTGATAACCAGCCAACCAAGTTGTTAAAACTGCACAATTATGTACGAAGTAAAATGATCGAGAGGGAGAGAAAAAAGCAACGTGAGAGGGAGCGCACGAGTTTGCGTGTTATTTTTAGCAAGTGATTAATGCGAGTATTGCGATTGTTATTATTCATATGTTATCATTAAAACATGTCACTGTTCCGATGCACGGATACTATTGCTCCGTTACTGAATAGAGACTGCACCCTTAAAGTTTAGAAATATATTTGTCATCCCAACAATAATTTAACGACAATTCATGTCATATGAAATGTTAACAATGTTTATGAAATAAAATATTTTCAACTGTTATTTATTTTAATACAGAATATAGTTGATGTTTTGATTAATGGTTATTCCATAATATTCCATAAACTCCATTAGTTATACATTTTATAAAAAATGTACTTATAGTGTAGCAATATCGTGAAACACTTTGAAGATCATAAAATGACGAATCTGATTTGTTATCGAAAACAGGAATTAGAGGACGTCGTTCACTATTATTACTTCTTCCTAATAATGTACCTTTCATAAAACGCAAGATCATGAAATTTAATTGCATTTATCAATTGAAATATTTAATCCAAGGATTTAAAATAGCTTTAATGAAGCACAAGTGTCCTTTGTGAAATTATCTAATAAATGGATTTAATATAATATTGTCATTCATTATTAAATAATTGATTATCTACAAAACTAGCGAAAATTTTCCAAATGACTGGAAATTTATTAGAGAATAAACTTTTATTCATTTATATAATCTCTACACACTTGTTAGACTTTGTAAGCCTGTATTTAGATAATAATTAGTGTTAATTAATATCTTCTTACGAAAGAATTTAAGAAGTAGATATTGCAATCTTTTAAAAATATTCCTGATTTTCATTACGAAACAATTTAATATCCATTATTAAGTGTCTTATATATTTTTAGAAAGTTACGGTTTACAACGTAAACGTAAACTTCACGAGTATACTTATAAATCAAGTTTGTAGACTTTCGCATGTAAACTTTCCGGCATAATAATTTAATTAAAACTTTTCACAAGCGCATTCACAAAACACTGCTACTTTGCATAAAATATTCTCGATGGATTAATAATTTATCACCATTATAAAAAGTTTCCTTTTTTTTTCTCTGAAATATTACAAACGTATCAGCCGTATGTAGATTTCTGTAACTATGTTTATAGAAATTAATTGCGTTATCTTTAATAGATCTGCGGTTCGTATCCCCTGCATGTACACTTTCTAACACAGAATTTTAATCAACCGTATCTTTTAAACAAGAATATTTTAAAAACGCCGCGAGATTGAAAAGTACCGCTATCTTATCTGAAATATTTCCATTCTAAGTTAATGGACGATTTAATACCATTATCGAAACGCTGGTACGTTTTGAAATATAAGTTACGAATGCATAAAACGCACATAAACACCGGTGACTGACTATGTACATAGATTCAGATTTTACTCGTTACACGCGAAAACTCGTTTTCCCTTTTCTCAAAACAAAACGTAATCGTATGCAGGAAACTGGCAGCCACGTTAGATTTTGTAACATTATTCGCTGTTTACTCGATAATGCATTTAAGAACCGTCACAGATAAGCGACGCCCGGTTATAATTCACGCAGATAAAGTAGAATCAAGTTAACGCACTCACTTTTCTTTTTCTCTTCACGCGTATATATTATACGTCTTTTATTCTCTCCTTCTTCTCTCCCTCTATTTCTCTCTCTCTCTCTCTCTCTCTCTCTCTCTCTCTCTCTCTCTCTCTCTCTCTCTCTCTCTCTCTCTCTCTCTCTCTCTCTCTCTCTCTCTCTCTCTCTCTCTCTCTCTCTCTCTCTCTCTCTCTCTCTCTCTCTCTCTCTCTCTCTCTCTCTCTCTCTCTCTCTCTCTCTCTCTTTCTTTCTCGGTCTCTCTCTCTCTCTCTCTCTCTCTCTCGCTCTTTGCAGCGAGACTCGTTTTCAAACTTTTTCATTATCAGCCAGATGAAAGAAGCAATACACTTAATCGCGTGAACGCGTCTGTGTACTCGCGCGTACAGTCCGTCCAGAAAGCAAATAACGGACAAGCCAGCGCAAGTTGCATTCAAATTACCCCACCGTAACGCAGCGTTGCGAAATCAGTTTTTAACCTCTTCAAGGATGAATTTATTCGACTTGGAAAAAAACTGACTCAATTGTTTTCCAATTATTCATTGCAATACGATTTATTTTCTTCGCGAGGAAGTCTTCGCTTCAGCATGAATGTTCATTTGTCATTCGCTTCATTATAAATGTCAATATTTTCGATTGAAACATTATCTGGGAAATTCTTGTTAACATAATCGCATAAAAACTGGTAGTTAAAAAAGCGTATTTTAATTATGGATTTTTTCTGTAAATATGCTGATAAAAATTGAAAGCAAGTTTTTTTCACTGCAGATAGTATTTCAATGAATTTTCAAGAATTTCTTTGACAAGATACTAGTAATAAGTTTAACAAAAATTCATTTATTTAACAAGTAAAGAATTTTTTCATCGATAAACGTGAAGGATAAATCAATTTTTGAATACTGCGTTAACTATAAATATTTAAAATGATTAAATAATAGGTTAAAATTAACATTTTAAATTCGTCTTGATATATCCTCATTTTATTAATATTACCGAACGGATATTTGAAATGAAATAAGGGATTATATAAAAACTTTTAATTAGATTTAATTAATTTACAAAAATGATAGGATCTTTTATTATTTCATTAATAAATGTAATATTGATAATCAGAAACAGACAGTGATTTCACCATTTAATTTTGAAATTCGCTCAATTGTTCGTTTTGAAATATATAAGAAATATTAATTAACTGCTATTGAAAAAAAATTGTAAACAACGTAATTAATAAACTGATCGTGTATCGTAATACTGCGTTTAAATTCAATCCACAACACCTTCTAAACAGTTCTATAATTATTATTTCTTTTCCAATTAACCAAGTATGTACAACCTCTCAAAACAGCCGATTAATTATTATTCCACGAACCTTGATACTTGCATACACCTTCAGCCTCGTTTTTCTGCAACGACTGAAGTTGAACTATGTATACATATTTCGTATTTCAATGCAAACGAAGTCGGAGCAACTCCAGAGGAACGTTTCGCGTTATAAATAAATAATACCAATATCTCACGTGACGCATAATAAATATTCAACGTGCTCGATTCGCTTAGACCGTGAAACACAATATTCTTTCATTCCGTCGAAATCGAGTTGCTATTTGTTTTTTACTGTCTCCAATTTCGCGAGTACAGTATTATCCGCAGTTATTATTCCCTTCATTAACGTTTTTTTTTCTTTACATCGCGGATTAATATTAATGCACTTTCCGCGCGAACGAATAAATTATTCATTTGTCGCATTGAAAAGCGAGCCTCTTGCGGTGCAACAAAATTAACGAGTACGCGCGTTAATGAAAGTATGTGGCAAACGAATCGGGCAAGAGGAAGCGCGGAACGTTAAGTAATAAAAAAAAAAAAAGTGGAACGCCAAAGGGATTTAACGAGAAGCTTCGGCTAAAGAGCGTCACGATTACGAGTGCAGAGCATAAAAGTCTCAAGTGAAAACCGAGAAAACACTGGTTATTTTATGATCTTCGTTCTCCGAGACTCTCATCATTCTGCAGACGGATAAAAATAGATCAAGCACTTCTACGGAATCAATTTTCCTTGCGTTATCGAATCATTTCTGTCGCGAAGAATTTTCATTCGAAAACAGACTTCAACTAAATTATTTGGATTTATTCAGATAAGTATTTTATAAATTTACTACAATTACCAGCATAAATGAGTTATTCTCATTTCAATATTTCTTAGAGATAATTTTCATTTGTTACTTACAATAAATTATTGTATAACTTTTATTTTAGTCGTTTCCTTCAATTATTTTAGCCAAATATTTAATATCCAATTATTTGAAAGAATATTTCTTTAATTACGAACCTCTTCGTTCGTGACTAATTTCTCACTAATGCTTCGCAAAAAAATTACTGAATTTTTTTGTGTTATACATTACGTTTTATTATTAACATTCGCGTAAAAAATGTTTGGAGCGGCAAGAATAAACATACGGTCTCTGTTCATTTACTTTGATCATGCGAACGACAATCTTAAATGCAATAACGAAGTCCGAGAATGCAAGCAACAAAAATGCAACGCATCTGCAGGAATGTCTCTGTCAGCAGAAAAAAAATTCAACGAACTGTTCGAGGAACACAGACTGAAATTATCTATTAGCAAGCGCGATACAGCGAAATTCGTTGCGCTGCTTGTTACACTGTTAACGATAATCGCGATAACTACACTGGCGAATATTGGCAATCAATGCGTTGAATCCACGATACCAAACGCGCGTCGAAAGCTCGTTAAAGCTTGTAAGGGGAAGCTGAGCTTTGTTCGCGTGGACAAATCAACATTTAAATAACCGCCTCCAAAGCGCGTTAAATTAATTATAAATATTGCTGCGAAAATGAAGACAAACAATTTCTTCGTTTTGTAACAAATAAATTATTTTTTATTTTAGTTGTTAATTTCTAAAGACAGTGAAAATGCACCTGAATCAACAAATACATATGTGAAAATTATTTCTGGACTTGGTATATCTAAAAAAAAATTTATTTGTGACGAGATAAAAAATCCAATAAAAAAATATTTTTGGTATAGATATTTTTTTTGTTAATTAGTAATATAATGTGCAATAATTCGAAAATTATTTTGGTTTTCGAATAATCTTTAAATAATTCCCGCAATGCTTCCAATGAGATCTACATAATTTTATTCAAATGACATCCAGATCTATTCTTGCCGCTATGTAATCGTGCCTATCATTTAATGACGGAAGTATTGAGGTTGCCAATATCTAGATACCACCGTAATATCCATTATTCCCCAACCTCCCCAAGTATTTATAGCGGCGTGGCTTTCTTTCTATTTTTGTTTCGTCGTGAGCATGATTCCTCGTTCGCTATTCATTAGTTTGAAAAAGCCGAAGCGCGTCGCATAAATGCATTTTAAACGTCCTCTTTGCATTTCAGCACGCCACATTGCAACGCGTACTTTGTATCAATGTATTACCCTCCTATTTACTGTAGCCTATCCTTCGAGATCAATAACACGACCCGATTGAACACAACTTTTGCTCCCATGTAAGGCACCTTTACGATACTTAAAACGAGGTCAATTGTCTCAATGATTTCCTCCGATCGGTCGATCGAGCGAGTCGCCGCGATTTCCTCCTCGGTGCGGCCAAAATTGATTTTTTGTGTACGACCGACGAAAAAAAGGAAAATAATGAAAAAAAAAACTTGGGACCATTATTCCAACTAAACGTACGAACACGTCTCGCATTTTTGTTTCGTCACGCTTCGCGGCAAATATTTCTAGCATTACTTATGCGAGATAAACAAGCCATTAGTAAAATATTGATAACAGGCTTCGTTATCAGGGTCGCAATTGTTCTAACATTCACCGGCCGAGCGCTCGTATATTTTCCGTTGCCATTATTATATGACACTTTTTCCCCCCGCAGAACATCGCGCCGCACTGAAACACTGCACGTCGCCTGATTACCATTATTAATTGCGTAAACGCAATTACGTGTCTCGTATTGCGCTGATTAACCCCAAGAGACCGAAGCCGTTTGATTTAATTCGATTCCCCTTTATTTAGGATAGATTTAAACTTCCACGATATTAATTATAGATTTCTCTCGGGTCTTCTATCCGTCAACTTTACGAGATAAATCGGTAGAATTTAATAAGGAAACTGGCTAAGGCGAATAGGAAAAGAAAACTTGGAGGAGTTTCTTTCGTATTCGTGCCTCGTGCAGTTGCAATTAGGAAAAAGGAAGAGGAATGATAAGGGGCAACGAAGACAACGTACTCTCACGCGGGATCCTGCGTCGAATTGATTTCATAAGTTTCCTACTTGAAAACGCGGTCAGCCAAAGTTTCTGACGCGACTGTACCCCCTCCCGACTAATTTTGCCGATTAGAATTTTAGCATGATGTACAGTCCGCGGCAAGATTCGCAGCGGTATGTATTTCCCTTGTGCCTTCCTTGAACGCAACGCAACCTGTTCAGTACATGGCCAAAATAAATAGTAGTGATGAATTTCCGACTTAAGCAAACCGATAATTTATTTTAAAAGATACAAAAATGCATCCATAGACAGAAATATACATAAATGTAACGTAAAGGTGCTGAAATAAACAAGTTCACAGTTTTATTCGAAATAATTCAGGTAATTCTAATTTGTTATAGAATAACAAATTTTCTATCAATATTTACTGTTGCAATTTGTTGCCACGTGATGTACTGATTAACTGCTACTGTACATTTTTTTATTAAATTAATTATAACTGTCATAAGTAATTATTAAAATAAATTTTAACTGCATGAATTTAAATTACGTAGAGAGTAGAAACGCAAACATTACGTGTAGTCGAAAGTTCAAGTATAAGTTTTGACTCTCCTCTTTGAACACAATGACCTACTCTTGATTAAAAGCTTCATGTTATATGCTATGTGTGTTATTGCTATATTCAAATTTGGGAAAATTTTGTTTGTGGTTAATAGAAATGAAAAATGAAAATTGTAAAAATAATTTACGAAAAATAAGTTTATTCCATGTCAAGACTAAATATTTTGTTTCAGTTGATTCGTTGATATGAGATAACAGATGATATGATTTGAGTATGTGTGTGTGTGTGTGTGTGTGTGTGTGTGTGAGCCACTGTGAGAAAATCTGTATTTGTGATGCAACTGGCATAGATATAACTCAAGAAATTATTCTAGGAAACATTTTTTTAATGAAACAGAAATAAACAAATTTGTTTCTCTTAACAAGTTAATACAGATACATTTCGAAGTAGTTTGAAATTTAATAAGATGGTATATTACTGTATAAAATCGAAATTGTGCATGATAATGAAATTAGACAAAATAAAATTATTTTAGTAAAATTCCTGATAAGAAAATCGAATTTTCTTTATATTCTTTTGCTCCTTGGTCCTTTCATTTACTCTGATAAAGAATAATGACAGCTTCAATGAACTAATTCTGCAGAATTATGCGGTTAGTTGAAATTAAAAAAAATCTGTGCATAACTAGGTTTATATTTTTTAAGAATCTATTGTAGTACTGTAGGCGTTACATTTTTGCCGTTTCTCTCATTAAACGCTATTTTGTTAAAAGTTATTTTGTTCTTTGAAAATTCTAATAGTTAAAACAGTTCAATTCAATGGGATTCTTTGTATCGAGCACAAAGTTTTAACAATATTAATTTGTGTAGAAGATAGTCTTTTCTCTGCAGTAATATCAATGTTTTCATCAGTAAGTTATCGAAGTCGGAACAAGAATCAATATTTGTATCTCGAATGTATGATCTTTTTATAAATAATTTTTTTATCTTTAAATTCATATTTAATCTTCCTATACGTAGTTGCTTTTATAATACGATTGGATCTAATCTTTGATTTAACGTAAAATTTATTATATCTGAAATGAATAGACAACAAATCAGGAACATTCTTTCTGTTAACTTTTTCAAAACTTCGTACAATGTCTAAAGAAAATTGTACATAAAAAATCAGCTACACTTAAAAAGCTGCGGAACTACTAAATTTAATTTAAAAACTAAAAGTTGAAAGCATAGGAATATTCAATATAAAGAAAATGCAAAGATTTCTCTAAGAAGCTGCATGTCTGAATTTAGACTCCAAAATGCTTTATGGAATAAAAATTTTAAGTTACAATGCGAACTAATTTTCGTTATTACCATTTTGAATTTCACAGACTGCGATTTTTCGACTGTTACCGAATCGGTTGATCGACACACCGGGTAGTTGTAATTGTCGCAAGTGCAAGGCGAGCCAAGAGACAAACCAGGCGAATCGAGAGTCGAAAACGACTTTCCCTGCCGGGGTATAAAGTTTCCACGACGACCGTAAGCGACGGCGAGCCCTGGGACGAATTTATTTCGAAACGGCTCCGACCGTGAGGAATTATTGTTATTATCATAGTGGACGGCGCGGCGTTTCTTCTAAACACCGTGCGCCTCGTATCGCGTTGCATTTCTACGTAACCGTTTTCCTCGTTCATGGTCGTTATCTTGATCGAACGAAAACCTCTTATCGACTCTCTATTTCGATGAGTGCCCAGCCACACGCGATCGCGCGAATTTGAACGCGCTGATCGACCCGGAGGCGCGTCCAGATCTGAACTTCGAACTGAGCGCACCGCGAATCCGAATAATCATCGCGTTTACACGCGTCAAATGTTTTTGTTGATTTTCTCCGCAGACAAAGCATTCCATTCCAGGACTGTTCACAGATTCACAGCTAACAATATAATCCGACTATTGATTTCTTCTCAAATCAATTTCTGCTATCGTTGCTCGGTTATTCTATTGGCAATTTCAATTATAATTGCAATTTTTGTATGTAATTACAGACAATTGTCATTTGCATTGTAATTAAATCTGTTTGGTAACACCAATTTACAAATGTATTTATAATTGTTCAAGGTCATCGCTGACTATTGTATATAAATCTATCATAATTATACTACGGATGTTTATGCAAATTCATATTTTCAGGGAGACAGAAAATGCGAACCAACTTAAAGTATCCTGTATATTCTAAATATCATAAAACGTATTTTATTTTCGATATTCGTGTATTTTTTGCATCTACGCATATCGTTATGGATTTGAGTACATTTGAAATCGTTATAAATGCATAAACATCCGCAGTCTAATCATCATAATTATACTTAACAGACCTATGGTCTTAAAAACTACGTAGATAGTTAATTAGGAACCTGTTATACGCGAGTAATATATGTACACATTTTATTCACAGAAAACTTGATTGCACATTAATCTTGCTTTTGATTCTAGTCTTAATAAGATTAGCCTTTCTCTAAAATTACAATTGTAATTGAGGTCAATGGCGATTAAAATTTGCAGAAGGTACATCATTAGTAATTAGTTTAGCGAATACATTCTAATTATATTTGATTGCAATTATTATTTTTAAATTTTACTGTGATTATAATGAAAGCAATGGATGTTATAATTAACTGTATTTTTAACTGATTACTTACACCTCTAATTTGGATTAATACAGTTCGAAGGTGAGAGTATAGCGCGGCACTATACATATATAATTAATTTGTGTTTTTGGCTTCAATTCTAGGTTGGAATTATAATTTAGAATTCGAATTCAATCTAAATCTGGAAGTCTCAAAGTTGTCGGATAAAATCGAAGCGAAAATAAAATTCTTCTACTAAATTACATTTAAATTACAAATATAGTTGCGAAAAAATCTATTTGTTGAAATAATCGAGGAAAGCTTATATACATCTAGCGATATCTTTTGTAGCATGACTGCTATATTTCTTAGTCTTTTTCTTTATTTATGAAAAAAATAACTTAAAAGATCGAATCGTTTAAATTCTGATACTTAAAAATTTTAAGTATTATTAACAAATGAGATTTAATCACGATGTATTATTATTATTATTTGTCTTTAAATTAAAGTGGTTATTTACTGCCATTAAATCTTAGCCTATACCACTGCAAATATTTATTACGTTTTGATAAATATACATATAACACTTAATACCAAAAAGTATTAGTAAGTTATAAAAAGTTATAACAAGCCAAAATAATTAGTTGCGTATTTATTCTTTATAGTTGCTTGTAACATTTTTTTAATCCCAATAACGTTGATACTAATTCTTTTATCAGTTATGTTGCTATAAAAACTATGCATACGCCGTAAATTCTGTGGATGATGCAATATTTATTTTGAGCGAATATGAACAAAAATATAGTCATTGCATATACATATTTCTATGAATTTACAATAATTTGTAAAATATGAAAGTATTCTTGGCTACACTCTAATTTATATGAATTTATGTTTTATTATGAACAAGTTTAATATTATTCCGCTACGGTTACAGAACAATTTTTGACCTCAATCATTAAACAATGTAATACGTTGACTATTTTTGAAATTCTTATCTTATCCAAAATATTACGAATGTATGAAGTATGTACATGCAGACTTTGACTAACCGTGCATTTACTTGAACAAAGTCAACAAATTTTAATCTGTATGTAGATTTTTTGACATTCTATTCCGTTTCAATATACATTTTTCATGCATCAGATTACTGAACGTTATTTTTTCAAGTTTCTTTAGATTAATTTTATGCTTATTGCATTCGAAGAATTAAAATTTTCATAATTTTTTAAATATTTAGCTAGAAATGTTTATCTTCATTTGTAATTTAAAAAAGTAATTAAGTATGAAATTGCACAGAATGTATGAAACATAAGAAGTAGTAAATACATGTTTAATATTGCACATTTCTTCTATGATACTTTCGATAAATAATAATATGCACTCAATATAATTATCAAAAATATAAAAAAAAGAATGAAGAGGATATAACATCATTAACAACATATGGACAGTTATTATAATCAGAAATTTAAGAGAATCTGATAAAGACGTGATTAGAACTCATCGTTTAAATTACGCCGACCTACATATGAATCATGAGAAAAATGATGAAATACTTAAAAAAGTTTCTTCCGAGTCTAAAGTGGAACATGTACAGTTTTAATAACGAATAACTCGATTATTTCAAGTGTGAATTGTTAAAATTGACTACTGAATCATCTCCAAAATCGACTTATTTTATATTATCTCTTCCTATTCATAAATTATCACTGTCCTCTTCACTAAAAGAAAAAAAAGAAACTAGCACTAATTGCACTCGATTAGGATTGAAGCTAGAATGCACCCTAAGGAGAAAACGTCGATCAGCATACCATTAAAAATTTCACGTTTCCTCGACCGGGGTTACCAACCCAGCCACCGGAACTTCCTACTCCTTCGATCGTGTACTCGGCTCGCGAAATAATATCGTCGCGACGTGTCCTATTGTTTGCGTCAAATCGAGACACTTGTTTCCAGAGATCCGCCCTCGCGGTGCAATTCACTGTGCAAGGTACGGGTGAGCTCCGCGAAGCTACAAAAGTAAATTCCATTAAGGCGCGCAGCAACGGGGTACTTTCCTTTAATGTCGTTAGCAGGAAGGAGCGGTAACACCGGTAGTGGGAGTTGGCAGCGGCAGCGGGCTAAGAAACTTAGACGAATATCCTTAATACACGGAGCGTTTCTTTATCGGTGGAATCCACTTTCGAACAAACATTCTGTGTATATGCTTGCCTTCAACTGCCTTCTCGTAAACGAACGTCGCAAGGGAAAAAACTCGAACACTCAGCTTCGCCGCTTTTTGCGGAGGGAGATAGTAAAATTTTAAGCTGTAGCTTGAGAAACGAACGAGTTGCAAAACCAAATACATATTAGGGATCTCACTGTTACTCAGATCTAAGGGTATCCGAATTTGAGTACTCGGATACCCGCTCCATTTAGATCCGAGTATCCGAATATATCCAGGTACTCGGATCAATCACGCAATTTAGATCCGAGCATCCAAATAATTGCTGAATTCTTTCTATCAAAATATCTACCCGAATCACTGACTATAAACTTTACGTATTAACCAATTTTGAAAACGGAGTTCGAGTTATGATGAGTATTTCGAATACTCGGACACCTGGATAATAAGAGCTCTATCAAATATGTATAAGCTCGAAGAGTTGAATTACGAAGACTGTTAGCTGTGTTAAATTGATTATTTTCAAATTATTATTTACTTTCGCATTAGTGGAGATACTGTTTGAAATATTTATTTGAATTCACAGGTTTTTACTTATTTAATAAATAATTATTTTATTTATTTTCATATTAATGCAAGTACTACATGTATTCTATATGTATATATACATATATGCAATATGTATATATTGTATTCTATAATATGTATTTCAATGATATATTTTTTAACAGAACCTTGAAATAGTTTCAAATGTTCAAGCTTCAAATTTGCTAGTTTTCAAACATTCAGAATTTCAAGCTTCACAGATTAAAATACCAAACACTTTCAATTTTTCAAGTGTTCCAATGTTCACGTTTCCTATCTCAAATTTTGAAGTTTCTAATTTCCAAATTTCAAGCTTTCAAGTATTCAGTATCAACTTTTCAGGCTTCAAGCTTCTAGGTTTTTAGTTTCAACTGTTTAAGCTTCAAGTTTCAGGCATTCAAGTCTTAACTTTTTAATTATTTCAAAATCCAGAATTGAACAACTTTTATTATTATTATGTTGTTAAGAATGTAGATAATGAATTTTCGAAACAGTATTGAGTAACAAGAAACCTAAATATGTATTGACTCTAAATTTTTCACACTTTTTCCAAAAATAAAACAGTGTTGAAGAAAAGAAAATACTGTAATGGGCCAAAAAGAGACTCGAAAACCGTAGCAAGGTCAATGCTACACTTGAAATTCTTAATTGTTTTTTATTTTGAGTGTTTTATTAAATACAATTTTTAACAAAGGTGAATATTGTATCTCGCGAGCCACTCGATCGATTTAGTTTGAATTTGCACAAGATATTCTTAGAAACCTTACTCCCTATTTGATTCTTTTGAATTATTCAATTGTACTTTTAATTTTTCAATATTTGAGGAAAAGTCATATTTTCTACAGAAATTCTGTATTTGAAGTTCAACTAACATTTTGTAATAAAATGAAATATAAAAATCTGAGATCGTCTGGAGCCGTTACATTTTGTTTATTT
Source organism: Perdita meconis (assembly GCA_030770465.2). Lineage (NCBI taxonomy): Eukaryota > Metazoa > Arthropoda > Insecta > Hymenoptera > Andrenidae > Perdita > Perdita meconis. The sequence goes on along the minus strand of JASKOS020000015.1, from coordinate 909,281 downwards.
TTGCAATATATTGAATATTCCTTTTCTTCTGTTTTCAGTTACTCCCTTTGAATTGAAAAAATGCTTACTTAGAAAAAATAAGGCTCATATCGGTAAGGATATCATTTTTAATTACTATTATTACTGAAAATTTACGATAATGTATGACGAAAATATACGGTTACTAGAAAAGCATTAATTATGCATCAGTTCTAATTATACCTTATTCCGGAAAAGTTATTGGGCTTTTAAATTAATTTTATATTCTACATCGTTTAAATATAAATAATACTTTATAAATAATATTGCCTGAAATATAAATAGTAACATAAAAAGAATTTTCAAAAATTCGAAAAATTGGTTAAATCACGAGCCTCTGAATAGAAACGTTACGTACATATGTAATAATGATATTGATACAGAGTTTTGAACGTGATTCTTTCAAAACTACGTTTTTCCAATTGATGTCCGGAGGTTATACAAAAATTAAATGACTCGTCAATTTCAAACGAAGCTCGTTTTATTCATTGTATGTATACTTCTCCAATGACTAAATCTAAATTTAAAATTTTTATTTCAAAATATGTATACTTTCCAATGACAAAGATAATTCATTAAAAAAAATTGCCTTCCTATTTAAAATATTATCAATTTTTCAATTTTATCTTTTTTTATTTTAACTCGGAGAAATCTATATCTATTTCTAGCTTAAAGACAAATTTTTCGCGTTCAAATCATAATACTACACAGAATGCGAAACTGAAAGACACGTTATTGAAAAAAATAAGATTCTGCATTAATTAATAAACAATAAATAAAATAGACATAAAATAAAATTTTCCTTAAATTTAGAGATGCTTTTTATAAACCAAAAAAGTTTGATTCAATATTTATAATAGTTTCATGTTCAACGAAAAATTCACAAATATTAGATACTTTTGAAGCTGTTACACAAGAATCCCACTTTAAGGTGTATTTTCAAAGGAGCGTAACTACACATCGGCAGCATTGTCAGTCAAGCACCTGTCCCGCTTCGGTTCGTTGAATTTGACTCGAGCTGTAAACGTGTGTGCGCGCGCGCATCGTGTACATGCTCGTGCGCGCGCGCGCACGCTGGTACCAACACGACCTCACGCGAAGATACACGAGCAGCCCGGGGGAGGAAAAGAGGCATGTAAACACGGGAGCAAAGTATACGACCGCGTGTAACGAAATATCCCATGCACGGCCGATTACCCAGTAAATTAATGACAGAGAAAACGGACACAAAAGCAGATGTTTTTCCTGTTTCCCGTGAAAATAACTTATTTTTTTCACGAATATCTTTCCAAAGTTATGAAACACCGTGTATACGTGGAAGCAATAATTCTCGAATAGTTTTTCCTCGACCCCGAGAATATGCGCGCGCGCAAACATCGGAACCAATTATAATTACAAATTGAAAAGGAACTCGCGTTCTTTTCTATGCGAGCTGGAGATAACGCAAGGTACGGGGTACGAACAAAAAACAGGCAATAATTACGTGCATAAATCAGGGATTTCTATTGATTGAAATCGATTTATTCGCAATTTGCACGATATTTTCTTTATTTTACTCTTTTGTCAAATATTTTATGTATAAACAAGTACATATTAGATCATCTATTTTATGCAAATTATATTAAAACATTTTTATTTTTATTAATTAACAGCTTTAAATACTATTAAAAAACACAATCATATTCCTGTTTCACAATTACTTTCCACTTTCTGGGTGAAAACAATTATATGTAGAAAATCTCTTGAAATTTTTATAGAAACATTTTTTTATTGTGGTCGGAGCTTATAGAGTGACCTAATAATTAACCATTTTTTTTTTGTTTGAAATTTAATTAAGATTGATCTTTTTATTGAGCTGGAATTTATAGTACACCAAAATGTTGAGTTCTAAACAGCTGCTCCAAAAAGAGCAGGCTTTTAAAAATGGTATATCTATTTACACACCTAATAAAATATATACAAGTAAGAAAAATATGTAAACCTTCCGCTATCATATATTTTATGTATAAAAATCTGTACAGTCACAAATTTAAAATATGAATAATTTTCAACGAGAAAAGCGCTATTTGAGAACTAATTGCCACGCAAGCACTTATTACGAAGAACTATTTTTATCGGTGCTATATCACGAATGAAAGAGAATCAAGAACGAAAAGAGAATATTATATTACATAAATCACACGGAGTAGAATGATTGCCGTGAGAAGCGTTTTTGTTTGCCCGTGTACACGAAGGCCACAGCGAAGTTATCGGTGCCGTGAATTACTGCTCAACCAACTGAATTCCGAGTTTAATCTCTTTAGAGATGTCAGACGCGCGCGCGCGCTCACTCGTCTATTTATGTAATATTGAAATCCTTAAACGTAAATATCACGACATCAGGCACTCTCCTGCGATCGTGACGCAATTTCCCCGGAATATACAGAAATAAACCTTTTACCGAAACGATTTTTTGGAGAGAAATTGTTATTGTCACTTCAACGTAATAAATCGACGCGCAAAATATTCGTATTCGATGCGTGAATGAGAAAGATCCTTCTATGAAAATTACGACCAGTGGGAAATGAATGTTTGTTATTCCTGACGAGAGTCCAATTGCGTGTGTCCGTGCGCATGTATGGAAAAAACAGAGAACGCTTTGGGTACAGCGTACACGCTGATTCGTCCGTCCGCAAGGACAAAGCATTATTTTAATCGCTATCTGCGTATTATTTAATTCTATGCTTGGAATGGATAAACGAAACGCTCGACGCACACGCATTATTTACAACGCTTCCTTCCACTTGATGAATTATTAAATTCCAAACTCACCGTTTATGAAAATTTAATGAAATCGCGAAATCCAAAAAATTCAATAACCACGGAAACGTTACCGGAATCGTGATTCGTCGAGGCTTACGACTCCGCTCGAGATTAAAGGAAACGTTCGCGTCGCTGTTATTTCAATCAATTAACGTTTACATTATACAAGCTACCGCGAAACCTAACTTAGTTTATAAAGTCTATTCAATGTTGCATAATGAACATTTCGCCGTGCCTCACTTATCATACTCTAAATAGCATCGCGTCCTATAAATATATAATTTTATTACGTCATAGACGCTCGGGGATAGAGGTCGCTAGGGGATAGGAATTTTCGTTGGCGCACTGATTATTATTGCATTTGCCACTAGCACGTCGTGCAGTTTGTATTTCCCTGTTCCGACAACGACGAGAGGTAGGGGAATAAAGAAAAAAGAAAGGAGAGGGGAACAAAAATGTCTACAGACGCTAAACAACCCTTTGGAAGAGCACGTTTTACTCGAAAAAAAAGAGACAGAGAGAATATTTTAAGTCGTTGCTCGGATGGCGAGGTCGGTGACGGTGGGAGGCGGAGTGGAGGGGGCGGAGCAAAGACGTCGCGAAAAACTGCACGAAGAGTTTGTTGTTTCCTCGTTACGAGTAAAAGACAATAGAGAGCGTTTCGCGCGCATTAAGTACTTTCGGTCGAGTTAAGATAATAAAAATTATGATCGCCGCGTTCGGCATTGATACAATATAATTACCAGCCGTGACTCGCGACCTCGCACTATCGATTTAATTCTCGAGCCCCAATACTTTCGATTCGTTCATTCGTCGAGAGCCGGAAAAGAAGAAAAAAAATTCGCGAACGACCAGTTGAATCGTCTCGAGCTTGCGGACCATTCTTGCGCGTTGAATGGTAAATAAATAAACGGGAGCTTAATCGTTCAAGCACAGCGTAAACAAACGCGAGACGCCAAAGTGGGTAAGCAAAGGGAAAAAAAGAAAAGAAAGAGGAAGGGGGAGTACCTTCGATCCAAGGACCTTGTATGCTTTCCACGAAACGATCCCAAATATATTTTTTCTCACGGCATGGCAGGCTCGCGCTTCAAACGAACGATCCTCCCTCGAAAATCTTTTTCGAATGCCTCGTAATATTTTATCCTGATAATATAACGAAAGCACTTATCGATTCGACTTCTTGCAAACGCGTATACACGGTACACTCTGAATGACTGTTTTGTATATTATTCCTTTCGTGCCTTCGCTCCTTTTTATACGCAAGATGTCGTTTCGAGACAGCGGTAAGGACGCTTTCGAAAAACTGAAGGAGAAAAGGAAAATAGTCAGAAAATACGGAAGAGGAGGCAACGTCCGTGATACATTGTGATCGTGAGCGACGAATTCGGCGGGAGCAAAGAAAGTGACGGAGTGGGGGGAATGTAATTTCTCATTAAATAGTCGTTAGGACAATGCGAGTCGAGGTGGCTGTATTAAATCGGGTTAAGGCACATCTATAAATACCTCACTAACTAAGAATGAGAGAAGAACACGAAAGAGAAGAATGAGAAGGGAGAGAGAGGGGGACGCGAGAGAAAGAGGTTCAAAATGTGCTGGCAGAAGCGCGAGAAAGAGAGAAAGAACAAATACGTGGAGATGAAGAGGGAGCGAGGAGGAGCGAGTGAGATATGTGAACGGGGAAAAAGAGTGAGCGAACGTACGAACGAGCGAGAAAGAGAAGGGAAGAGTGGGGGAAGAGGCAAGAAACATCCGAGAGAGGAGGAGAAGGAAAGAGAAAGAGAGATAAAAGTAGAGTCACAAAGTTGACAGAGAGAAATGAAAATGAAACAGAGAAAAACGTTGTAATGATAACGAATGGAGGGGGAAGACCGGGGGAATGAGGAAGAGGAGGAGGGGGGATGGTGGTGGTTGTCGGTAGGAGTAATCAGTCCGTCTAATACTATGAGCACATCAAAGATACACACAATTGCATTCGTTGCCAGATGTCTAACTACACGATCGTGTCTCCCTCCTTCCCTTCTTCTCCCTCCCTCCCACCACTGGTTACCCCTTCCCCTACTCGTCACCACGCTGTCACTTCTGCATTACGGCCGAGCAGCGAGAGAACCCACGAGTCGAGGTAAATTCGAGAGGATGAACGCGAGAGCGGGATGAAAAAACCGCGCGGGACACTGTGCACGGGGCTATCTATCACCGGGCTACGGGGCACCGTCGCCGATTCCAATCGAATTTATAAATAAATCAATCGCAACAACGCAACGAACATGCGAAACATCACTCACCTCTATCTTTTCCATTTCTTTGCTGCACGGCTGTCACTCACTATTATTCCCACAGTCATCTAGGATCCTTTGGCACACACACACTGACGGCACATAGCGCGATATATAACACGAGCTACACACGGGGGAGCGCGGTGTGCGTGTATCGAAGCGATATAGGTTTGACGCGCGCGGACCAGCGACTCACGGTGCGGCGCACGCCGCTGTCCCATCAAGACTACTTTGTATTTACTCTAATTATGTGACGTCACGGATACACTGCGCGCCCCACCACTCGCCGCCGGAGGCGCCCGACCGTTGACGAGCACGCTCGACCGAGCCCGAGCCCGAGCGAGCAACGCGCATGGCGCAGACGTTCAGTCACCTGTCGTCTCTCCTCGTTCTCGTAGAACGTTCGCAGCAGTAACGCCGCGATCTCCTTGCGATTTTCTTCATCTTTACCTCAGCACCATCACCGATCCGCGTTACTCGCGACTCGCGTTTCCACGGATCTAGAACCTCGGGTGCCTGTGAGAACAACCGCGACAAGGATCCGTGCTCAAACCGTAACGCGATCGAACGTGTCCCCGCGACCGATTCTTGGTGCTCTAACCTTAATTCGACGTGCAAATTCGTGCTGTTTGTGATGGAAAACTCCTTAAAATTTAAGAAAGTTCCGTGTCGTGCGCATGCATAGTCGGACACCGATTCAATCGTGAGAGAACAGTCTGTGTACCCTGACAGTTTGGAGCATCAACGATATGGAGTATTATTCGAGGCACGCGATGCTTTTACGATTACTTCGCGCTGTATGTTTTACCTAACGAATTGATCGTGCGTTACAAATTGTAATCGTGTCTGCCCGATGTTAGTGCATTTTTGTTTCACTGTTTTGTTACCAGTTAATTGTGTATCGACGCGGCTTCGGACAAGACGGATCAAGAGAGTGTGAAATAAATGACACCATCGTTGAAAAATGATATTTGCTTGTTCCATTTATTATCCAAAAGCTCATTTCCAGTTTCCATGTTTCACAAAATTAGCGTTCAACCAACGTGTTCTATTAAAACACGAATTGACGCCTGCTGGCGGAGCGGACGAACTACGCCCTTCGAGTATGGTGCTTCGCACGTCATCGTTCTTATCATTCTGTATAATTAATCGACTTACGATTTCCTGCGTTCGCGATATAATCTTTCTTTCTTTTCATTTGTTTATTTATATATTCTTTTCATTTGATAACTTTCATATTTCCTAGGGCTGAGGTGTAAGTGTTGTTCAAAACGAAGATTTGTTTGTGTAGTGGAAGGCAACGTGCACGAGGAAACAGGAAGAATATATTTATATTCATATATGTGTGTATAATTATGTATATATATATATATGTATATCGTATATATTTACAGTAAGCGTTAGAAGAAACGTGTGTCATTTAGGTGTTGACAGACGGATTTTAGGCCTATCTCGCGAGACACTGATTCGCACAGTGCGTGATTACGAAACTAGATACAGGCTGTTAGAGATTTAATTGCAGTAATTACTTCGTTGTTGCTTTTTTCTGTTACTCTTTTTTTTCCTTGCTCACTTTTCCTGTCTTTCCGTTGCAAGCAATTTTATTGGAAATAGGAGAGAAAAAACGTTCGCGGAAGCGTACCGAATGAAAGACGGTCGATAACCCGTCAATCACCTTTTTAGGTTAGAATCGAGAAGAACAATTTTACGCTCGAGAAATTAAGCGCCTAAGGGTATTCGAAACGGTGAACTCATGTACAGCGCGTTGTGCGAAAAAAATGAAAGTCGTTGGATCGACGCAAAAATAACAAAGAAGGAAACTAACGGAAACAGAAACATCAAACATTGTCACATATTTTCTATATGGCCATCGATACGTGTTTATTCTTGTGCTGATAAAAATATATACTGCGATAAAAAAATATCCAAGTATATCTATCGATATATGTTTATCAGATTCCTTCAAACTTTTTAATTGTTATTTTAAATCGTTACTGTTATTATTTGTGCATCGAGCCAACGCCAAAGCAAATCTCGCATCGTTTCATAATCGACCTGCCTAAACCCGTGCAATGTAGATAAGTATCGCATGGCTATCACGAGAAAATCTTTTGTGCGAATTATGCACGCATCACGAGACATCGGAAACTTTCTTTAGAGCTAGAACGATGGCTATTCATTGTAACGGAGAAAAATTAAGATATTTTTTACCTTTCTTTTCTAACAATAGCTACTCGCAAAGTAAATGCTTCGACATTCGAATTTCCGTTGTAAACTGTTTTCATGGGGTTGGCAAATCTGCTTGTGTAATCAAAATATTTACATCCAAGATACGAGAAAAATAGAAAAATCCGTAACTTTCTGACGTTATTATCGCGCACGAACTAAATCTTTCGTCGACGTTCTAGCACTAATTGACACGATGCGAAAAATAACAGTTCTATTACACTCGAAATTATAATTGACACGACGCGACCAAGGAACCGAAACGACGAAATTCACGCGACCGCGAAAACTAAAATCTGGAGGGAACGAGCGTGACGTCACGGCGGCGACACCAACCACCTCCGCTATCTGGTTTAGAATCGAGGAACTACAATGAATTTTTCTCATCCGCGAAACTCTGTTGTTTCGAGTTCGTGAACGCCTCTACGTGTTTTCGCGGAGCTCGGTGCATCCTTTCGTTTCGCGTTTCTCGATCGTGAAATTCACGTATCTCGTAACAGCAATTTTCGTCGCGTTTGCGGATTTCATCGAAGCTTGTGCATAGCGTAAGAAAGTATACGAAACAACGACGGAATATGGTGGATCAGGTTAGATTACGATTATCGGTTACGGATAAGATTTCGACGGGTTCAAGCGAATACACGGGGAATATAATCTTATTGATTTCTTTTTCCTATTTCGATACGCAATGGGAATGTTGTCGCGCACGTTTAAACGACCGATTGTTTTTCTTCGCGGTTGAATCCGTTGCAAGTTAACAATGTAAATTGGAGTAGAAATTACGTAACGAATTTTATTACACCATGGCATTTTGTTCTACAACGCGGTCAAGGTAACCGTGCGCAACGTGTTGGGTTATAAGATGCGATGCATCACGCTCAGAGGACAATTTTTTTTGTATATAATGTTTCATGGAAATCAAATCCCATATTGTTGTTTTATCTGATATTCGCAAATTGTCATCGAGTCCAGTGTGATTCAAAATAATTCCGTATTAACCGATTATTCCGTATAACCTTTCTCTCACGTTAACTGAACGAGAACATCCCCACCATATTTAATCCTGGAACATTAACATTAATTTTAATTTGGAGCACATTCTACTTCTTATAGTAAAATAATTATATTTGTTTCACTGGCTTTATTAACGTTCAAATTGTAAAAATCGTGTAAGATCAAAATAAATTAATAAATACATATTCAGTGTAATTATATGTTTAAAATGAAAATATAAGAATAAAGTATCTACGACACTATTTTAGTGTTCCAGAATTAATGTCAATGCTTGATTGTAAAGACCTATCCATTATAAAAAGTTTTAATTTGTTATTTTTCGCTAGATCATTATGAAAGCGGTAGCAACGGATTTCTGAGAATTTCACTAATTATATAGTACAATTTGGACACTGTTCCAATCGCGTAAGCGTAAAAATAGTTGGATTAACATCGTATTTGGTCTCGTACGTTCGACCGAGAATCCCAGTCGAGCGTGAACTAATTCGCTATCCTCCCTCGTTGATTGAAAGCGCACGAACCCGTTTCGACGTTCAGTTAACGACTACTGTAAATAGTCCGCGTAGACTGATTTCAACACCGGCGTGTACCACAATGGCGGTGCACACTGACAAGAAAGACAAAATTATCAGAAAAAAAATGATTGTTAAGAATCGCAGAACTAAGATTCTCTTGTAAGTTAAATTATTTACATCGATCTCAGATTACGAAAGCTTAAACTGGCTGTGCCGGGCCGAGATGATTGCGCTCCGGTCGCCGCAGATTACGTATCGGCCGGTATGCAATCTTCTCAGCACAGTCGGAGTAAATTTCATTACCGGAAGCAATTAAGTAGAAACGTTTAAAAACGATACAATGGCTGAATAATTGACGTTGGTTTCACGCTAAAACTTGCCAATGTGCGTGCGATTGAAGTCAACAATTCCTCTAACCCGTAGTTTCCCGCACTATAGCCAACATCGATTCCGTTGGTCCTCCAAGGGTCAATGACCGAAACGATGAAAATAACGAAACCAATTGAATCGCTCCTCTAAACGTGTCAGTGGCAAAACATCAATGGAATTCAAAGAGTTTCGGCGTGTCCCATTAACAACAATAGATTTTTCGCTTAGATCTGACCGAGGGAAGATCACGATCTGACGTAGTGCCCTCGAAACATTAATCAAGCTAAAAATTTTACGGAACGAATATGTTTCAACGCCGCTAACAGCCAGGTTGATAGCTTCAGATTTGTGGTCTTTACGTGGGATGCAAATAAATTACAGGTACCCAGAAATTAAAAGGCTGAAAATATTTTTGAAACCATTTACGGAGACACTGTTTACCGCAACTGTGTCCTCGCCTTCTATGAGCGATATAAATTCTACGATTTCATTCCCATGATTTATTTACACGCCGCGTTTTAAATGCTGTTTCACTCGAGAAACGCCACAATCAGATCACGATCTTCCCTCGTAAACTCGATTAGGGCGATCAGAGCGTAAGGTAAAGTGGGGAAAATATCACAGCTGGCCCCCGGAAACGTCGAGAATCGAAAATAAAGGAGAGGCTTCGAGGGCCTTCGAAGAAACGCACGGTCGTCCCGGTCGCGACTTTTCAAACCAGTTCTCTACGACGCGTTTAAATCCGTCACGTCGACAATGCCGCGTCTATGAAATGTAGAAAAAATGATACAAATAGTGACTACCTATACAGTTTCTAGGAACGGTTCTCATCGGCCGCGAAAACCGGGCCGACCGAGCTTCTCTTGTTGCGCGCGGATTATTTATATTTATACACGTATATTCTGTAACTAATAATAATATTAATTATAAGATCGTCACTAATTAGTATTATTATCATCGTCTCGCACGCTAAACTCGTCGCTGCAACGGTGCGCCTAACTTACGAGCTGTAGGATCCATTTTGTGACTCTAGTCATTTATGGTTAAAGGTTCACGTCAAACTGATGACCTGAAATATTCATTCTATTTGGTAAAATTGATCGTCATTCACGTAATTGTATCCTTTTATTAAACGACTTTGGAGTATTTGCAGAGCAAAAGTTTTATCCTCTTAGAAAATTTGTTTACTAAGCCAACAGAGACTGATCAAGAATTTTTTTCCTTTCAAGAGTTTTATTCGGTACTGTTCTTGCATAATCAAAAAATACCATAATGATGGCAGTTAAAATTTTGTTCCATTTTTACGAAAAAGCAAAGATTTCTTTTTTAATATTTAGAGAATTACCTAATTGCTAAAGAATGATATGAATAGATATGAAGTTTTTTAAAATTTTAATCTTTAACAAGAAGAAATTTTTCAAAGAAGATAAAATTATTTGTCTGTTCTGCGAATAACGTATACTCATATAATAGAAGAATATTTTCCAAAAATGTAATCCAATTGTCACAAATTTTTCAAGAAATGAATATTTAAGCTTACACCGTGTGACGCCTTCACTTTGTTGATTATCCTGGAATTTGGTCGAACACACCGGCACAGCGATTTGCTTCTACTTGTATCTGAGGAAAAGCGTGTCGAGGTCGCACGAGGCTTCGGGATTTTTATGTTCGAACCACTACTTTATACAAGGAAATTATAATCACAGATCAATCGACCGCGCAAATTTCTAGGGGTTCGCGCGTTCTGTGACGACTGTTCGCCCTTTGTTCGCAATAAGATTCAAAGTTTCGATACGAATGATTATCGTAATTCAAAGTCTATCGTGGATTCTGTTTGCTAAAAAACTAACGTTGAGCAACCGACGACACGCCTGTCGCTTGCTTCCAACCTTCTTTGTGCAATAACAAACCCAACTTTGTACTTCTTAAGAATGTTCTCACTTTCTCACTCCTTGCATTCAGTTTCTCAAATGACGACGCTCAACACTCACGTTTATACCCCCTATCAAATCAATTTTAGCCACACCATCGTTGTAAGTGAAGACAAGCAGGAAAAAGCGTTAAAAGTCTAAAGCTAATCGCAGGGTGGTTCCATCTGCATGTTGTTAATATTAACATTAGTGTGGGTAGAATTTATTTTTCATAGGGGCTACTGAATGTTAACAAACTGTTAGTGTAAGTTGAGAGAGAATGATTTTAGATTAAAAGAAATAAATTGAATATTTGTTTCGTCTGTGCAGTTAACCTTCGTTAATTTGTTATGTTCAATTACTTTAAAATTTGATCAATTAATTTAAGGTTTGACTATGTAACAACGAGATTTAGTAATAATAGCTTACGACATTCAGAATCACCCTTCTAAAAACTTAAATGATAAATGATCAAACGTTATTTCATATATTTGAATTTCCTTTTTATATAGAATTGCCTGTTTCGGATTTTTGCCATCAGTTTGTTAACAGCCTGTACTATTTGATAAAAATACTTTTCACAAACGTATGCAATCGATTAAATTTTTGACTGAGCGATCGTTTCTGGGTTTCAACCCCTTTAATATGCAACAAAGATATACAACCACGACAAATACAACACTAAACATCTAAAATAATGAATCCACCAAATGCAACAGGAGAATACCGGACCCGGTATGGATAGACTTTGAAACCATTTAACCTTGGCAACCCAAAAAGATACAACTAGCTGATTCCTGAGACCTTCACGACATTGTCCAAACAGTCTGATATGAGGAACCGTACGCAGAATCGTGCCTGTTCGTACGTGATTTGAAGCCTCGCACGAACGTGGTGCCTTAATGTCGTAATTTCTTAAAATAATTCTCTTTCGTTCGTCGTTGATGTCGCTCGAGAGCTCTTCCCGAAGAACCGCCCCTATAGGACACATCATCGATCAAACGTGAAAAATTACACGTATCACAAATGATACTTTCAATTGTTCTGATTTAAATAGAACGTCTATATAAAAACTAGCGCCAGTTCTCTACGGCAAGATGTGCTACTTATTCCGGATATATTTGGGATCAGTTTTGTAAATCCAAAATGGCGATTACCATATCACCCGCTTAATTTTCCTTTTAGAAATTGAATCGATGAATTCTATCGGGCATAGAGAGAAGAGAACACTCTCGAGCGAGCAACGTGGCATAATTCGTGGACCTTCTACCGAGTAATCGGACTTGCGGTTAATTATTCGGAGTTCCCAGCCCCTGTTCCTCCATCGTCCTGATTGCTACCGTCGTCGTGCGACGTCCCCTCAGCGTCTCCCAAAGTTTCCTCGGCATTCGCTTCCTGCTCACCGTTGTCGGCTGCTTCTTTGGCATTTTCTTCAACAGGCAAGTCGGTCACCTCTATTCTATCTTGGAATTCCTTCACGGCAGCGTCCTCTTCCGGTGGATCCTCGCACTCTTCCGTCTTCTCACCTGGTGCCTCGACGACCACTACACCGTCTTCAATGTCTTTCGCAGAATCTTCTACCGCGTCGCTGACCACGATCTCTTCATCGACGGATTTTTCGTTTCTAAAAGCGTCTACTACCCCGTGCTCGATCGTCAGTTGCCTGAAAAAATTCTTCATGTTGTCCCTCAGAATGTGACTCGTTTCGCTGTCCATCTCCTGCCACGTGAACGGCATAAACGTCATCCGGACCGTCTGGTAGAGCTTTCTGAAGCCCAGCTTCTTGTACAGGCTCTGGCTGGCAACGTTCTCCGGACGTATCACCACGAAGGGCCGGTAACCTCTCTCGGCCACCCTTTTCGTGAGGTACCTACGGTTTCGTTATCGTGAGTCGACCTGCCGCTTTCGAACCTCTCCTCGAAGCGGATCGCAATAATACGCTACTTTCAAAAGGAAACAATTCTACCTTGCCAGCTTCGTCCCGTAACCTTTTCTTCGGTACTCCGGCTTGGTCTGCATGGAGAACATCGCCCCGTAATATGACTGAACCATCCAGGCCGCCAGTCTGCCCTTGGCGAAGACCCCGGCCGCTGGCAGGGACCTGATCAACCGCAGAAAGACCTCGTGACATTCCATGTCGTTCGCCGGATACAATTCGTGGATGCCTTCGGCGTGCTCCGCCTTCAACGGCAGCACCTGAACGTCGGGATTGGCCTCCTCGTCCGGTTCGTCGACGTTGTCGGCGTTCTCGGGCATCACGCAGGCGAAAACGTCGCCCACAACCCTGTCGATCGTTCCGGTGCCTTCGTAGAGGCGCGCCAACACCTCGGAGATGTCGCGGTGGACAAAATTGATGTAGAGAGGCTTCGACCAGTCGATCAGAATGTCCTCCTCCCTTAGCAAGTTAAGTAGCTCCAGTCGGTCGTTGGGACAAAAGACACCCACGCTTTCGTAGAGCAAACCGTGAGGCTGAAAGCCAGTGAAGCGATCAAGTTAGAGGAAAGATTGGTCCTCTGACGGCGCTAGGAATGAGGGAAGTTGCTAAAAGCGTTAGGTTGCCTGACACCATGAATTATTTATCGTCAGTCTCGTATAACGCTTAAGCTTTATTCCCGAAGATTCTGACTGATGTTTTGCAAGCTTTGGTTTCGTAGGATGAAGGAACTGAGCACAATGGCGTAATTTGTTTGGGAATATCCGGAGTGGTCGTGCTAACTGATCTATGCGGTGGTAAACTCACGTAAGGACGCGACAGCTCGTCGAACCGACAAATCGCGAAAACGTTAATTAACTAAAGAGCTGGCAATCACCGGTAGGGAGGGAGCGCAGATTAGAGGAGTCACCAGCGAACGTCAGGATACGGATTGGCAAGGCTGGGAGAGATTGGCGAGGAGCCAGCAAAGGATGTGGGCCAACTTCTCTGCACTGCAAGGGGTGCAAGGCCAATCAAGGGATGATACGTATAGAAGCAAGATAAATGTGCATGACACACGTGATCTGTATTTTCTTTTCAATTTCACGACATCTACACACGAGAATCGAGAATCTTCGTTGAATCGTCCGAGATCGGAATGGTATTTTCCGTTCCTGCACGACTCGCGATTCAACGAAGTTACTTTCAAAGGGCATCAAAGTCAATCGACTTGCTTTAAATTTTCTTGAACTGCAATCACGTAGAAACAGTAATACATACATATATAACGTGTGTCTGGGGAAGAAAAATTCTTTTCGGTGATGTTTGATACTCTTCCTGTAATGTTCTCAAGGGAAACCGAATTCTGTCTGCGACACGGCGAATACACTATGGGAAGATCGTATTATCGATCGGCGGTGCAAGCGGAATCTAGAACCGATTTATTTATTTTATACTCACAGCTAATGTCATCCCTGGAAAATGCAAACAGATCGCATCCTCCGGCCAGTCGTTGGCCACGTAGAAATGAAAGTCCCATACTCTGTCCCGCGTGTAGGTCAACAAAGTTTGATGGAACTGCAAAACAGAGAGATAACGTCACGTTAAGTACTTCCAACGCACCGCGGAGTCTATTCTCCTCTTTAAAACGCGTTATCTGAAGCGATAACGTCGCGAGGAGTATAAAATGACGAGTAATAGACTGAAACGATGTGCTATTTACACGGCAATAGGCCCGCGAATGAAACAGCTGGAATATTTTCATCTCGCGGAAGAATCGAAAGAATACAGGACACGGGCTAGTTAAAGGGAAGGTTCCTTTCGCAGCGTGCTGAGCAAAGGCAGTGTCTTGAAATGAAAAGGTAGACATTTACGAAGAAGCAGCAGGATAAAGAGGTATCTATCGCCGCGGGCGACGCTCCAAACGCAGGGTCTTAAAATAAGTACCACGTGCTACCTTTCGATACCTTGCTACAGAAAGTGTCCTTCTCCTTATGCACCAAGTCCTACATCTCCATATCCTATAGCGGGCCAAATAAGCAGAACATATTCACACTGATAATGAAAGCGTAGCTCTATTCATTAGAAACGAAACTAACACAGACGGTATCCAAACTTGAAGCAAATGAAAAACTCTTATTTGAATTTGGAACAAGCGGGCGAAGCAGCAAAGTAAACAAACTTTCCTTTATCGTCCTTTAGCTTTGTCACGCTAATCACCAAGAGTAGCCTGACCTTCTTCAAAATTCATCCAATGATGGATATCCCAACAAAAAATCTCCGACAGTCTCACAATGAGTCAGGAACAGCAAACAATATTGGACGAACCAAGAATACGACACATTAGATACATCTACACTTATGTGCTAATTGTAAGTGAATGACCCGCAGACCTTTAATGTTTGTAGTAGTCTAACTACCGTTTAAGTACATTTTCTCAAATTTGTCTAAATATTCAGTGATCCCGTGTTGAATCTAAAATGCTAATAAATAATAAAGAAAAATCTAAATAATCCGTGATAAATTTTAAAAAGTCCGTTTTTGTGAAACCCAAGGCTACATCAAAATCCAATTCTCCATAATCTACTGTTCTTGCCGCTGTTGCTAAAAACCAGACACATAGCGGTTGATGCGACATTCATAACTTAAGAAAGAAAAGATCTCTGTATATGTTTGCAAAGAAAAAATAACAGGGATTCCTCCAGCAACAATTGGCTTTTTGATTCTATTTTTACCGCGGTGTTCGTAAACACGCCACTGGACAAAGTCCTTCTGAGGTTAAGTGGTGTGAAACGCTACATAATTGAGTGAACAGAGAAAACCAAGCGTTAAATAAAACAAATCAGATATAGTAGAATACTTTGTAACGAAAACCTCTTTACTTCAATGCTTTGTTATTTGAAGGTCCTTGCTAGTATAGGTACACGGCTCTTTGACAACGAATTTGCGGCGAGGGATACGTTTCTACTACAACCAATACACGTGAATCATGATGTAGCTCGCTGTTGCCTAATCGTAGATGTAAATAAGGGTGCATGAAACTTTATGCTCTAAATAACTTCACGAATTGATACTGAGTGAAGACGATTAATTGCTATTTAGTAGGCAAGAAACGTAAAATATTATTAGTGGACATATTACCAACAAATAATCAAACGGAATAGCAAATATTATTACTGGATATCAGTACTTACTTAAGTTCACGAATACATATTTAAATATTAAACAATTGGTCAAATGATTTAAAGATACTTTAATACTTAAGTGAGAGTCTATGGGGTCCCAACTGAAGATCAACAAATACTGTACATAATTTTATTACAAATTCGTAAAAAAGAATATTTCTCAGAAAAGTTTAAATAAATTACGTTATTATACTTTTTCAGTGTTGAATAGTAAATAAAGAAACATACCATGAAAACCACCTAAGTTTTGCTGAATTCCACTATATAGTTAGTAACTAACTAGTTACTAACCCAGTAACAACCTACCATTTGAAAGTAAGTAAATAATCCACAGTGAACGATATTACGGAACGCTTGCTCTATATTTTATATAACAGTTACACTCAACGTTCTAGCGATTTCACACGTCAGTTATATTCAGCATTTTAACATGTACATCCTGGGGAAGGTGCCTAGCCGTGTGTACTTTGTTAGTCACACATTAATGCCATGAACACCTGTTCTATTACAATTTACTTCTGTGCATATTTCAAGTATTTACGCAAAGAAATCATATTTGGAGCACTCGGACATTACGAAAATGGAATACAACAAACCTCAAGCTATTATTTCTTTTTCAAACTTCGCTGACTTTTATGGGTACTGTGGTTATAGTAACCTCGAAAAATACTTTTATGTTTATATGTAAGTATATAAAATTCTTAGAAGTCAAATTGATCAAATCCATGAGCTTAAATGGTGAAGTAAGAAAATTGCAAATTAGACAAGACAAATAGAGACAAGTTGACTTCTGAAAGGCTCTTGTTTAAAAGGAAACATCTATGTAATTGTAAGACTTCATTTGACGCTGTATTTAAGAAACAGAATATCAGAATAATCAAAAATAATTTTTTTCTATCTGCATGTCGATGGTAATAATATTAATAAAAGATTATTCCGTAAGTTTATTACAATAAAATAGGTGTGTTTTTAATCATTATTGTTTTCTTTTTAAAAATGTGGAAAAATTAATTTATCATTTTTGTGAAAAGAAATGACTTAATACAGACCTTAGAATCTTTAGCTTTGAATCACTTTTTAGGAATAAAGATAAATTTTAATTTCTACAATAAGCGATCAAACATTTCTAGGTACAATATATAGTTATTGTTATAAAGTTAACAAGGTTAATATACTGAAATTATCGAAATCTATAACTCTGAGGAATCACATTTCCACTAAATTGAAGTACCATGTATAGAATGTTAGCAAAATTGCAAAAAACTTATGAAACGACTAATAATAAAAATTATGGTTCTTAATCTTTCAAAGCTGACGCCCAATTTTTTGACATAATTACTGACACTGGCTCTGTGAAACCCGATATTTCTCCATTTAATAAAATATGTTAGCAGAGAATAAAAATGAAACGCTTATTTTAGAATGAAAAGTAAGGTTATTACTAGATTACGGATTTTTATGCAGAGTAAAATTTTTACAAACATAAATAGAGAATTGGAACTTGGAAAACAATGTGTTTAATGTTCTAAACTCTAAACATTCTAATTTGAATTAAATTTTTGATATTTTGTATATTTTGGAATATATTAATAATCCCGTAAATGTTTTGCATACTAGTATTACCATAAATGCATAAAATCCGCAGTCCACTTATTACAATAATAAAACATATAAATTAAACTAGTATATTTATATTGGGTCTAAAAGCCCCAGCGTCAGTCGTGGAGGGTTAATACCATTAGAAAAAAGTTTTGCAAATGAAATTCACAAAATATAAGTTAATATTCATTGTAATAATTACTTTTTAATTTAATTTTTAATAGTTTACAGCATTAGGAGATTGTAGTTCGTCAGACGTTACCTCGTTCTTACTGATATAACAAAAGTCGTTAACAGCGTCCAGTGAACAAAAAACCCGCTCTTCTTCGCTCCTTTCGAAGAATAGACCGCGGTCTGCCGTTTTTGAAATAGCTAGAGGCGCAGATGTAGCGGTAATAAAATGTCTCGCATGCGGCATATGTGACGCGCAAACGGCATGACATTTGCATATCGGTGGCTGAATCTTGAAAAGACCGGGAAGAATGGCGATGAGAAAGCTGCGCGAATTGTCTCAATTTATTTGCCGCGTTTAAGCCAGCAACGCTGCGCTGCGAGGGTAACCATTCAGTCATTCAGGATCAGCTCGGCGCAGTGTTCTGCGCCGTGAGCGCTGCCCGCATGCGAGATTAACTTCAACGGGGAAAGTTAAATCGCAATATCAAGTGGAATATTAAAAGTTCGAGGAGCTCCTTTCCAATTTCGTACACGGTCTAAAATTAATTCTCCCAAGAAAGTTAGATCAATACCAAGTTCCTTTGAAGATTTATTTTCTAAAGATATAACCAGTGGAAGCGTTCGTTAAACGATTTCTTCTTTTCGTATTAATTTCCGCGGCAACCTCCGTTTATCAGAAATAAAGCGAACCAAGTTTATCAGCAATGCAGACTGAGTTGCTATAAATTAAGTTATACAACTTAATTTACTTGCTCCGAACTTAATTACTATCAAGTTTCTATCGAATCGCGCGTCAGGTTGATGACAGCTATCAAATGGGTCGGGTTGTCTCATTTCCCATGTTCGAACGGTGTTGCGTTGAATTAAATACGAACCCGCAGGGCAAGCCGCGAACGGGTTCGAAGAAATCCGCAGTCTGCAGTTACGCGACGGAAGCTCGATCGACACTAACGCAGCACAATTCTACCGCGTCGACTCTTGTAAACAGCGCTCTATAGCTGACGTCTATTACGGTATAAAGAAGGGACGGAGCAAAGTGTCGGAACTCGTCCACCTCCGGCTAAACAAAAGGAAGGAAGAAAGGAAGGACGCACAGTGTCAGGAAAGCTAGCATCAGAGCTACTCGAATCATTATCGAGCCTCTTTCAGCCGCAGCTCGTTAAGCATCCTCCCGGCGACCAGTAGGCGTGCAAGAAGCATCGATTTGACTGCGGATTCGAAAAAGCGACACGATACCATGTGTACACGTCCAGAGAACGACCCTGACCTTGCCTCCACGCCGGATACTCCAGCTTTATTCCGGGATAAATGACGTGAGCTTTATGCGCAATCGTTTCGTGCTGGCCAGACATTATAGCTCTCGGCACCAGTACCGATGGGTATGGTTAAGTTTTCCGAATCGCGTAAACGGCTACTATGCAATCGAGTGGAAGAGTATCGAAGACAGAATAACGGCCACAAGAGCAATCACAGGCCGAGATGTTAGACTCGAATTGAGATCGTATGGACTTGCTGGACTTGTTGGAGGAACGATTGATGCGAGTAACGCGAGTCGCCCGCTATCTCTGCCTACTATCCCATAGAACCGCTGCACTATTTTCTTCCGGACTAACTTCCGACAAGATAAACACCAGTCGTCAACGCATTAATTGTCCCTTGAAATGGGCCACCGTAAGCTACGTAAGCCTGTTGCTAATAACTCCCGAGATGATAATGAGCGAAGTCTGCATTCTCCCTGCATTTATCCGTCGTACACCCTTCGTCGGAACATAATCAACGAGACTGAGCAAAAAAAAAAGGGTGAAGACCAAACTGTTTCGAATCTTGGTTCTTGCAAGCATTCTAGATTGATCGGGGATTGATCGAATCTACTAGCAACGTCATCACTGGTCAGGCAACTCGGAGACAATAAGTATCCGCAGTGGCTGAGAAGCGATCGATGTTCCGTGACGATTACGGTATCGAGAACTCTCCTCGGCGATATTGCACCGAGATTACAAGACCGGGCGGCGATGACGGAAACGCGACCCTGGCCTTGACGCTGGTACACCTTGCGCATCGGTATCGGAATGAAGGTGGCGTGGCCAGTGGTCGTAACACCGACAGTCTCACCAGTCGTCGGCGAGCAAGAAACAAAGCTCTTTTAGATCGATAACTCGCCGCGTTGAGAGTGAAAGGCATGCGGAAGAAAGACGTAGATAAACGGTAGGTGTTAACGGGGACCGGCCGCAATCAATTTCGCGCCACCTTCCACTTCTCTTCCGGTGACCAGATGCCTCTCGTTCGCCGGAACTCATTTTTCGAGAACGATTCTGGACTCGGGGATGTAATGGATAATCGAAGAATCGATATCAAGGAGAAATCTGAGAACATTGTTCTTGCGCTAGATGCTCGAACGACTCAAATATCGATTAGCGTTCTAGAACTCCGGTAAAACGATACTGAAGTCATAACAGCGTCGATGCTAACCACGGTTATTGCTGTTATGCAACGATAACCTTTGATGCGTGAAATTTCAGCAATAATGTTGCCATTCTCCGCTTGGGTATCTCTTCAGAGTCTTCAATTCGGCTCCTTGTGTCCGACGATTTTGTACGAACATGCGCCTAATTTATGAAAAAGAAAGCCGTTTCTTAAATGATCTTACCTTCCACATCAATACATGTGAACCAACAGTTTAACTTTCTATGAATTAAAACGAGGTATGACAAGGCTTATCGCATTATGGATTTTTTCTGCTGAAGTCGACCGTTTTGTCGACCTAGAAGTCGAGAATAATTTTAGCGTTGCTAGGAAAATTTTTGAAATAAGCGTAGAAAACGTTCATCACGTTTAATTACGTTTTATATAAACCAAAGAAACTTTTGCTATTTTATGGTAAATGTGTTTCTAGGATCTGCCGGTGTTTGAATAATGCGAAATGGTAACGCAGCTCTAGAGCAGTGATATCCATGTTTTAGTCGTAAGTAAAGCAATTGTTCTTTACTCCGTCCGTTCTATATGGAGTCTTATGTGTGTAACACGCAGTCGAAATACTACGCATAGAGAGGCAACTTCTGGCAACACTGATGAACACTGCTCCAGAATCGCGGAACATCGAATAGAGACATTGAACGATAGCTCTGCCCTGTTTCATCTTTGATACTAAAACATTTTCAGTAGAATATAATAGAGCAACACAATGTTCGTTACAAGCCTTCTGCTGTATTCATTATATGTATATCCTAATATTATTTGAGCCTAATTTTCCATACGTAGGGGAAAATGGGGCAAGATAGAGGAAGCTAACGATAAAGTGCTCTAGAGTATTGCACTTATTGATATTGCATCTGTAAAAAATATTGCATATTGTATCAACACCTGTATATTGAAATACATATATTAAATGTAATAAAATGTATAAAAAAATAATTTCAAACATAACGACAATATTCCCCATATACCCCATATACGAGGCAAGACGGGGTACATCTATTTACTATGTCGTACACATATACAATATGTCTTCGACTCCGTTTTCTCCACTGTGAGTCCACAGTGAATTCAACTTTTACGTCCAAAGTACATAACCCACCATCCAGTAGATATGGAGAACAAGTGCTTAGAAGTGGTACATTTAGGATCGTTGCTGACCGTTTTTAAGCAATTTTCGATTCGTTTATGAGGAATAATAGTTTTTTTTTTTGTTTGTTCTTCCTTTCTCTGAGGTTGAGCATACAACAAGCAATGTATTTATTCGTTTATTTTTATTTATTTACGAATTATATTGATGAACACATAAATAAATACTTTAGGAAATTGCCTGACTGATAATATTCAAATTATAATATAATTAAGAATTGTTACATACGTACTAATGTTTAGAAGAATAGGATTACAATCGTTAAAAGTAGAAAAATGGTCACTTAACAAATTTTTTAATTTTCAACATGCAAGTATGACAATACGGAATAAACAAAAATTCTATCTTGTCCCACCTTCCTCTACATTTCCATTTACACCTTTAACGAAGTAAAGGCAAACTGTCATCAGGCATGTTGGCTTAGAAACGTGTAGCTCGCTATAAGTTTGTTATCAGCAAACTCTGAGTTTACCAATATACTTATCAGCAAACAATTGCAGAATTATTTAAAATCGATGCAACCTCGAATCGAGTCATTTCACAAACGTTGTTATGAAAAAATAGCAATATTTTAAAGGACTGTAAAATATCTAGAAAATAAAAAATGGTTGTAAAAATGACTGATTAGCAGATTATTAATTAAATGTAAAAACAAGCAATATTTTACAAATAAAATAATTTTAAAAAATGACATCGTTTATCAGATTACTTAACAGTAAATATTTTTTTTAAAAATATCTAATATATTAAAAAAATATTTATATCTAGAAAAACTAACATTAATAAATAATAATAAATAATAATAAACCCAGACCAAATTTAATTTTAAATCTGAACAAGTGTATTCACTTTATTATTTAGGCAAATTAACTATACTTTACTAAAGATCATACTGTAGAGGAAAAAGAGCAATAATAAAAGACGGAGGATCCCAACTACCTTCTTGTATAATTACTAAAGAAATTGTAACCCAGTGGTGAAGTTTATTACAACTTTCTCTCGTAAATATGCTCACTGGCCAATAGCTGCACGGGTACTTATCATTTGCATTAACAGGTGTCTGTGACGTATATCGAGAAATAGTAGTGTTTCAGATCGTCCGAGAATATTGATACTTCACTCGTGGAATCAACAACAACAATTGTAAAAATACAAGACTTTAATGATGGTGCATGAGGGCACATGCTGCATGAGGGATTATCAGCATCGCGACCGATCGATGACGCGACGAGGCTTGTGTAACGTTACTGAAATGAAGTTTCAATGCAACAGGAAACAATTTACACGTGTAATATATGACCTCGTCGACAAGTATTAATATTCGAATCTTTTATATATTTGAGTAGTGCAGCATTAGTTAAAACGTGACGCAAAGAAGAATATCTATAACATTATTATTATTACAGTTCTCAATGTTGAAACTTTCGGGTGTAAGCCGTGTCCATGAGGAAATGTTTTCCCAACGTTTCGCTAGCATTGCAGTTGGCTTCTTCAGGGGATCGAATCTCTGATTATTATTATTATTATTATTATTATTATTATTATTATTATTCTTATTCTTATTATTATATCATACACCATATATCAAAGACCTTTAAAACGAGGGACCAGAAAAAACTGTTACAGATAATGACAAGACTATAATTAATATCCAAAAAGCCTACTAGTAAATAAATACAAAGAAATACTATGTAAAGTGTTTGGTAATATTATTCAAAAACATTTTTTCAAACGATGCTTAAACATGCTGAACAAAAGGAATTATTAAAAATTATTTTTTTATTAAAAATTATTTTTTAATTTTTTAATTTATTATTTTATATCTATTATTATTATTATCAATATATTACTATTATTATCTTTTATTATCTTATTATCTTATATATATTATATTATTATCTATTATCTTTTTAATTTAAATCATTCTTTCATAGTTATTCTAACGAAACAGAACATCAGAACAAATAAATTACAATGGTTCAATTAGACTTAGGATAAGAAGCAACGAAGCTTCGTACGAAAAAAATTATTATTCTACTCTTTTCATGCAGTATAAGCAAAGGCTAAAGAAAGCTTGAAAAAAAACACCAAAGAAATAATAGTGAAATTGAGATATCGTAGCAAAAAGAAAACATGTTACATTAATAATAAATATAAACGATTAAATGATGTAGTGGTCCATTCAACTGACAAGTAGAACTGCAAATAGTGAAAGGAAAAGAGGTACGATAACGTGCGGAAATGTAGAAACGCAACGCTTGAAACTTCTCCTCGGATCCTCCTCGAAACGCCATTAAAACGAACAGTAGGTCGTTCCACGTCACGACAGTGAAAGCAATAAAAGGTATCAGCTGTTACACAGGACGTCGCGCGCGATGACGTCGCGCTTCGCAATCGCGTAATCGGTGCACCTGATCCGCCTGATTGCTCTTTAAAGGGACTGTAATTCGCGCGGAAGTGTGCGCGCTTAGCCATCCGTGCGATCCTCGTGGAAAGGAGGGGAAAAAAAAAAATGGAAAAGACATCCCGTGACGTTCGTGCAGCTTTACGAGTCTGCGTGGCCATATCGCGGCGAGAAGGCCACTGCATAAAACGGCGTGTACCAGCTGCGACCTTGACACTAACCTAGCGCAACGGCCGACACTTAGATGGGGTTACGGGCGGAAATACTACTCGAGGATTGCTTCCTTCGCGCCGATAATCCCACCTCGTCCATGCCGAACCTTTCCCCCGGGAAACATGCTACATCCTCGCATCGCTGCCAGCTCAATTTTTCGTCGCAGGATCTTCCGTGAAGGTCCGCTATTTTTGGACAGAATGTCGCCGTTCTATAGGGCAGCCTTTTCCCAATGGAGTCCCACGCCAGGTCTTAGCAAATGATTTTTTTTTTTTTTGTTTCGCCAGCGAAGAATCATTCGCGAACGCGTTCCAAGTTTAGAATAGAAAGTTGGAGAACGCGGGGCATCTTCAAGGCCGTCGGGATCCAAGGCGATGATTTAGCGGCGGCAAGCGCGAGCAGGTGTAGGCTTTTGTTCGTATTAAATTCCTCTTGAGATCTCTTTATCGCGACGCAGATTTTCAAGGGCCGCGAGCACGCGATATTAATCGTGACACGCATCCTCCGCGCGCGCGCGGATCCGCCGCGTTTCTTCGTGCCGGCATTCCGAGATCCAAGGCCTTCGCCGGAGCGCGATTTGGAGCTGCGATCATTTCGAAAACGCCAACACGCTCGATATCGATCGTCGAAAATGTCGTCGGGCAAGGTCGGACTGTACGTGGGTAATAGAGATCGTTCGTGAGGTGAACAGTGATGAAATTTGCACGCGTTCACGCGGTGAAGTGGTTTTCTTCCGGGAGGTGCATCGTTATCGATGTGCTCCTGATTACAGCGCGATTGCGAATGTTAGGGAACTTTGGACCGAAGCGAACCTAAAGCCATAGAATTTCGGGAATTATTTCCGTCAGAACGAAAATGCACGCACCTTTAGGGATTCGGGCAAATAGCCGGCAAGGAAGTCCAAGAGTTGGGACAACTCATCCTCGGCCAGCAGACGAAAGTTCCGGCCATGCTCCATCGCTTCGGGGCACTCCATGCTGAAACTAATTACCGAATGATCATTGAATGAGTGAGACGGGCGTTCGAATACTCTAGCTCAGTCTTCGTCGCCCGTAAAATACGTGCCTCTCCGTAATATACCTGTTTCACGATATTGTATCTTTACACTCTTCCAATTTTTACGACAACATCCTGATAATTCTTATTACACTTCGATTTTTCGTTACAGATTATGATTTTGCATTAGAAATGTTTACACTGCCCCATTTAAAAGTTTAGAATAGATTTGAGATTAGAAGAGGCTGAATATGGATTTCACACGAATAGTAGGTTGCCAGAAACAGTATAATAATAAAATTATAAGTAATAGAAAATATTCATTGACTCATGGTGACGCATAAGCATATCGCCTCCCCCACCACAATTATTCAGTTCGCTGCGGTGGAAAATCAAGTTACGACCTTATCGTTTTATTTTTTGTGCGTTCGAAGTTAATATAAGTAGCGGATTTTCTATCAACTAAGAATGTTTATTTTATAGCATCCACGGTAATATTTTAAGTGAATCTCGTAGTTTAGAAACTTTTCTATCTCACTTTAACGATTTTCTTGGACTTCGCAAACTTCTTTACAGTTGCTTGCTGCATTATGTCACCTTATTTTTTTATATTCGCAATAAATCTTAATAAAGTTTAGCGAAATTATAAAAGAAAACATTTAGAGGTGAGGTTTCTTCAGAATTAATGCTACATGCTACAAGAAAAATAAAAAAGGAAAATAACAATCAAAAAGGTTGTAAAAGATTACTATATAAATAAATTGCAGACTATATACTTTCTTCACTGAACCGACTTTTGATTCATAAACTTGACTAATGAAATTTGTGACAATAAATTCTAGATACTGTGACTATCCACCCATGTTTGGGGTATATTGTCACATATCAATTTCTATAAATAATACGAATTAACTTTGAATCTTCTTGGTAACATGCATAGAAACAAATCTTTTTACAGCAGTTATAACTTGTTAAAAAATCAAAATAAAAAAGCTAGCCTTTCCTCACTTATCAATTTTGATTAAAACTTTTTCGTTGGCGACTCAAATGTGGTTCATTTCAACATAATTAATAAAATAGGTAAAACACTATCATCACTATTTTATTACGATAGGAATACTTCGTGGGAGTCAAAGAAAAGAATGGTGACAATGAAGAAAGTAATAAGAGGGAGAATAGACGAAAGGTTAACAAAGGTAAAAAAAAAAACAAAAGAAATATCCACTAATGTATTGAAAATTGTATATTTAAAAACAAATTAAAGGAAAATTAATTCACTTTATACGTAATAAACAATAAGGTAACTTAATCAACATATAAATTACTTTCTCGTTTTACATTCATATTAATATTAATTTTTCGCAACGAATTTATTTTGTTCAATCTGGTGGAATTTATACATGACAAATTAATTTTACTTGCAATTCAAACTTTTAGATATTGCATAATAAATTGTGCTGAAAGTAATAGTTATATCAAAATCGGCGATAGTATATGCAGTACTGCACGCTTGTAGTTAAGTTTTCCTCCTCGGTTATAGTGACGCACAACATCATCCCCACTATCTATTCTGTTTCCTTCACTCTTGTTAAATCTTACTCATTCTCCTTTTCTACCACTTTTCAGAGGAGAATCGCTTATCTGCTCGCGAACACTTTCCCATATAGACTCGAAGTTATTCCCTTAAAAATGACTTTTCAATTTTTATTATAACCTCTCGAAAGACATTCACGTTCAGTCGTTCATAGAATCTTCTAAACTCTTTAGAGATCGTATAAATGAAAGTAGAAATCATCAAATGCAGCCGCTTCACCAGACAGATGCGTATCCGTGTAACATTTTTACACGACTCGGTAATTACATAATTACAGGTGCGTTTAAACTTAAAAACGTTTCCCTTGTTACTCGCCAACTAGCAAGTTTGTGCACACTCAAGGTCTGACTTTGACTTATTGCGTAAAGTAGAATGCGACCGTGCCCGGTCAAACTCGTATCCATCATCGTTCGCGTTAATAGCTTCGACCTTGGTCGATGGGAAATAGTGAACCGTTTGTTAGAAAGTGATGAATGAATATTAATATACTAATTAAACAGACACGGGGAAAACATTCTTTTCGAGTTTGGAAACAAGGTCGCAGGGGTGATCGACGAAATCTGATCATTAACGAGTCAAATTGTTCCGCAGTGTTTGTTCGAGACTCAGTGATGGTTGATCGTTCGAGAGCGCGAGGGAAAAACGTATCAGCATGTTTCCCCGTGTTTTGCAATTATTTCGAGCAAGTTAATTTAAGTGGAAACCTGGAAAAGAACTACGAACAGGTGAATTGAGTTCAGTAAAGTGTCCCTCGCTATAATCTCGTCAAGAGTAAACAGCGAGAGAATACTGTTCCTGAATATCTGCAACACTGTAGACTTGAAACATCCTTCGGCACTTTGGATATTCGTCGTATTCAAAATGGATACTTTGAATATTCGAAAATCTGTAAAATTGAGCGACAAAAATGGAACATTTAGGAAATGAGAATTTCAGTAATTCATTGACATTGAATTTAACGACACAAAATACATATAAAGCTCGAGGCAAGCAATGAAATAAAGAAACCCTGTTGATTCCTTAATACGGATGACTCGGACGATCGGCCAGACCATCAACGCTCGTCTAAGGTTTCTAATTTTTCCTTTTCAAGCACAAACAGAGGCTGACAAGGCTGAAACACGTTATCGAATGTCGGCCACTGTTTGTGTATATAACAAGCTTATCTGTCCGAAGAACATTAACAGAAGCAGCAAATCGAAGTTGTCGTTCTAGCAGCTGCGAAAAGTTAACTAGATTCGCTGACGCAAATCCCAGACGTGGCACGATTCACAGCATCCCCCGGCTGCATGTTCGAGGAACAGTCGACGAGCTTATCGACGAGAGTGTAGCAGGGAGTTTGTAGGGGACTGTCGCAGGAAATCGTACCGTTGCCGACGGTAATGTCACAATAGATAGCGCTAAATGATTCAAGACGACCGACGTGCAATAAACAAGCCCCTGGAGAGACGTGCCGCCGCGAGAGATCGTTTCTAGACGGTTCGTTCCGACTCATAAATCATCCCCAATGGAAGCAACGGAGGACATTACGCTACATCGATTTACCTGATTGAACGGGCCGCCTGATCCTTGATCCAGCGGGTCCAGAAGTGGTTGTCTTCGATGGACGAACACTCGATTACCGTAGGACAAGAGAATACCGCGGCGCGAGATCAGCCGAGGATGAGAATGGCCGCGGGCCGTCGTCAAGGGGTAGTTCAAACGGAGGCACCCGCCCTCGCCGCCCCCTGAACCCGCACTGCCGCCCCTGGGTCACCGTTACCCTCTGTGCACCGAACACTGCTACGGTGGCCACCGCGCAGGCGTCGCGTCAGCTCAGTAGCGTCTCCACAATGCTGGGCGCCTCCTCCACGTGGTGTCATGCTGCGGTTCAAATTATAGGGATACCGAATGCGTTTCACGGGAACAATTCACGTTTTCTGAGGCGAAAAATGATCTATACTAGTTATCCAGCGACAAGTAATCGATCAATGTTTTCCTCACAACTTTGAGTACGCCATTGAACGTTATTGAAGAATTCAGAATTAATAACTTTTGTAAGGGTGTTCATACAAAGATCGATATTTTTGTAGATATACCACCGATACATTATATCAGTCGGTTTCTCTTTACTGCGGCTGGCAACCAATTTGTACATAAATAAGAGCCTTTGGCTATTGTTCCTTTGACCCCTTGCCCCGTTCCCTTAAACTGTCCTCGTCGCAGCGGTTGGCACCTCAACAGGCGCAATGCGCTAAACATTTGAATGGTTGTCGGTTATAGTCAGCGGTAAAGAGTATCCTTATTCATAGAATAAGAGTATTCTTATTCGTATTCGTTGAGATTGTCCTTGAAGAAATACTCGGAAACGGGAAAATTCTACGAAATATGTTTGCCTTGGGGAATACAGTTTTTAGGGACAAATACGCGCCTATGGGTCTTCATCGTCGTACGGTACTGTGCTTAGCGTCGCGACGCAGGAAAACACAGCTTCCACCGCCGTCTCTTCATTTTCATGGATCGATCCGGCCGAATGACAAGAAGCGTGGCCGACAGTCTCTCCGGTGTTGAAGTTACCTATGCGTGTAACATACAACGCGTGTAATCGGTTGGGACATTATATTAAAGTCATAAATTAAGTGATTCGTGAGAAAAGGTGCACGCAAGGTGGACTGAACAGAACTAAAATAAAGGGAAGATTGCTTTTAAAACACGAGTGCCTTTTCCTATTTTTAACAATCTGATATATTGTATCCACCATCTGCAGAGAAACAATTGTACACCGCTAATAGAGTGTATATTATTATACGTAATAACGCAACACTAGCTTAACAACTGCTTCACGTTTCGTTCCTTTACAAGAATTTACGTGACGCTCTGCAGTGCAACATATACACATTGCAGTACATGACAACAAAGGTCAGACCGAAATGCATGCAAACTATTTTGTCGCATTCCATGCGTGACCCCATTAGTTCTTAGAGAATCGGAATAGATATGTTGCGAAGAGAATACGAAGTCCTTGAATTTTCTTTGTGATACCCGAAGTGAAAGGAAGCAACGAAATTTGGAAAAGAATATGCCGTGAGAAGGGTCCATCAGAGTGCACTTAAGTTGTATGAACCTTGGTCAGAAATTGTGCGGCGTTTACGCTAGCAATTGTAAAGTAAAAAGAGGAAACTTAAATGATATTTTAAATACAATAGGAACGCGACCGTTGCTTGATATGTGGACAAGCTGGTTTGGCAAAGGTAAAGGTGGATTTCTTGATTAATTTCTGTATACAATTTGAATTCTCCCTCGTTATTTGGTTCGTTCCCTCTTTTCATGTTCGCGCATGCCTCCTGAACTTAAAATGTATTATCAAATATCAACATAACCTTAAATCTGTACATGCACTGGTTTCACTGGAGAAAATAAAAAAAGATAACAAAGTAAATATCGATTACGATATCTGTTTGTTATCAGTAAAATTTCTGGATTAATGATTACTAGTTACGAATTAATGTCAAGTTAGTGGAACTGTGTTACTCGTGTCTTACGATGGTCAGTCATTAGATTGGAATATATCTACTATTGGAAATAGTATGTATTAATATACGTTTAAATAATATAGCTAATTGTCTATTGCAGTTGTAAAATGTGCAAACAAATTGTATTTCAAATGATGTTTGTAAGTTTCGATAAACTTGTATAAGTTGCGATTTTATACAAGGTTTAGAAATTTCTTCACGTCACAGTTGTCGTTAATTAATATTTACAATGTATTATTTTTTCTGAAAAACGAAACATTATATACGAAATGTTATCGTTGAATAATACATTAAAAGTAACGATTGATGTGCATAGTTTACTTGCGCAGGACACGCATACCCGTACGTAACCACAACAACTAAAGCTAACGTTATCATTAAAATTCTTTCATTTAACTTTTGTTCATATAAAATAAACGAAACGTTGAGGTTTCTTTGTTTTATAGTTATACCACAGTATCATCAAGTATCATATACGTTTCGAATGTAAATCGTAAAAAAGGTGAATCATTGTGGATGAAAGTATGTAACGTAAATAAATAAAGTAACTTAAATAAATAACGTTGATTTTATAGATTACATTAACAAAGTGAGTATGTCCAGGAGGAAAATCGGCGACAGACAATTTGACAACGTGGATTATACACAGCTTACAGAAACTGACAATGGCTTCATTGATTCGCAGGTCAGACATTGTTAATTATACATTTCGCAAATTTTAAATGTTTCTTTTTTGTTTTATTACATTTTTATTAAAATAACGAAATGTTTAAAATAATGATGCCACGTAAAATTAAGGCGAAGTCAACAACGAATAAAAGAGAATAATACGTTTGACAGTTTGTGAGCCCACCTGTAAAAATACCATGGAAAGCCATTACATTAGCGGCTCTTCTTTTCGTGGGAGGCATTGTCATGCTCATTATGGGCAGTCTGATAGTGAGTGGACACATTGATTCAAAGGTAAGAACTACTTGTGGAATTCCTTAGTGTAGGTTTATGTTGGAGCTGCGATAAGCGATAAGACCGGCGATATGAATAGCATGGTAAAAGAGAAAGAAATGTTCTCTCTTTTGTTCTGCCACTATCATCTTATCGCTCTTGTCGTTTATCACAGCTCCAACGTAAACGTACCTTTAGAAAAGTAGAACTTTTGTGGAACGAGAAACAATAATTGTTTATTTTTCTTTTTTTTACAGTATTCAGACCGTATGTGGCCAGTGATTATTTTAGGAATTTTAATGTTTATACCAGGTGCTTACCATACGAGGGTAGCTATTTTAGCGTATCAAAAAGTACCAGGATATTCCTTTGACGATATACCAGAGTTCGATTGATCATGAGTAACTTTTTTTCTATTGAAAGTAGTTAGAAATTCTAACTTTCTGTTCGTTTACTTAAATTACATTACACTATTTTGAGTAAACTGTGAGTATTGTAAGCATTAAGTTATTTATACATGTACATATGTATTTCTGTGATCAGATTTTTTAATTTTTCAAAAATTTAAGCTACAAATAGTGATAACACAATTTTCACAAACAACTACTGATTTTAGAGAATTTTATACTTTATTCTTACATACAGTACTTATATTTGAATTGTATAATACGAGAAATGAGAATTTCTATTACATGAAAGGAAGAAAACTATAATAATTCTAAATGTGAATATATTTAAAATAATTATAATTACATGGTTGTTACATGATACTTTAATGCATTTGACAGCACACTGATGCTTGTTTGTACAGATATACATAGTATTATTACAATGATTGTTCCTGAATGTGGCATTAACAGTTCACTTTACTATGCAACCTCTTTTGTCAGTTGCAAATTAATAAACTCAAACGTTGAACACATTGTACACATTTTATAATATAAAACAGATTGTGTATAAAACAAACATAAGTGCATTCATCATAAGAAATAAAAACAAGGAGATATATATCTATTGTTACAACAATTCTAAAATTCTATCGATTGTAACATCGTAATGTCAAGAAAATAAAAATTATAATATTAATCCGAAATTATATATTTGGATATTAAAAAATGTTAAGATGTTTGGTGTATTATCAGTTCAAGAGTAAAACAGTTTACGTAGAATAGAACTGTGATCGAATTATTTATAATAGTTACTTATCAAATATTGATGAACACTTTTACCAGTTAATTTGCATAAAAATGTATTTCTATTTGTGTATAGCATTGAAATAGGCGGATTAAATTCTGTTCGCAATATATTTGCCATTAATGTTTTAGCTTTCTTAAGTTTCTCAACGCATTGCTGATTCGTTCCCTCATCACAAGCAACCTGCTTCTCCGTAGGAACACTCTGCAGGAAAAAGGTAAGTAATTTAGAACTAATAATTGTCGTGCATGGTTATTCTGGGTAGAGGTGACAAATTTTAAAGGAAATACGTTTGTATAGTGTACAGTGAGTATAACTTACTACGAAAAGAATATATATTGTAAGTTGCTTTGCATTAACGTGATCAGCTGCATGCCCAATATTTGATGAAAATTGTTGCATTATATTTAAAATTACAAGATACATTTCTTCTTTTGTCCAATCAGAGTTTATAATATTATACACAACTGGATAAAACTGATCAGAGAAATGTACGATGTAGCAAATATCATTGTATTTATTCTTTTAGATAAATCATCATATTCTCGTGGACCTACCTGTATATCAGAATATATACCCAAAACAATTGCCTTTTGAAAGAATTGCTTAGCCAAAACAATATCGATATTAACTAATACCGCGGTCAGTGCACGATGCGTTATTGTTTCAAGTGCAATGTCATAGTTATTAATTAGCCTTGCAATATCCAAAATCATCTCTGTATCGCGTCTTAATAGGAATATCGATATTAATTTATTCGCAGGACGTACAAGATCTAAAATAAAACAAATTTCAATAATTACGTTCTGTACACGCTTTTCTAAACTATCAGCATTCTTCTTACCTACTGGATAAAAATTACTACTCTGATTTATGATTAAAAACTGAAAAAGGAAGACCGCATGTTCCAGAGAAATGTGACAAAACGTATCTAACAAAAGAGCTATTAATCGTGCTCTGACATAATCATCTTTCGCATCATTTCGGTGTATCCACTTACTACGATCAGTATAAAGAATGTTAGTTTCTGTAAAAAGAAAAAAAAGCGTAATAATTGATTTGATTTCGAGACCCGAGTTTCATTTAAATGTATAGCGAGAAAAGTGCTAACTCACGTTTAAGTAGCGTAAAACATTTAGCAGCTTGTTGATTTGCCAAATAAATCTCAATGAAGAGTAAAATTGTCGCAGCGTCCAATTGAGAAAAGTACTTTCGGAATTTTATTATCATGTTGGTATCTCTAAGTAATTTAAACGCAATCACCCAAAGTTCTTTCTCAGCTAAACGAGATAAAATACGAATCATTACTTCAAGTAGTATTTCGTAAGCTATGGCTGTTGCTCCGATTCGCACTGTAATATTCAAAAAGCAACGAAGTTAGGTATAACTTCAAATAAAGATCAATGTTTTTTAAAATACTTTTATTTTATTTGCGTAAGGTTTAATACAAAAATAATAACTAATAAAACTTATCACAATATATTATATTAATAAATATTAGTTAACATGTGTTTTCTGTAATAACAATTTAATGTTAACTAGTCAAATCGATTTGCTTTTATTTATATATAAGATGAACTTAGTTACTTAGTTTTAACAATAAAACTTTATAACAATAAACATCGTTTATCAGTACAAAGTTCGCAGTTCTTAAAAAAAAAAACAATATATTCTTATATCTTGTAGAAGATACATTAAAAGCTTTAAAAAGGCTTTAAAATTTATCACTATATTTGTTAATTATATAAACCATTTTTTAAGCTATATTGGTCAAATCACGTTTAATCACATCTTTATCAAGGTTGAGCAACTTCAATTATTTTCTTCTGAAATTTCTGTATAAAATCAGACAGATATTAAAATAAAAAAAATGCGCCATAGTAGTAGAAATGAAGAAAAAAAATCATAATACTTTATTACCTGCAAGCGAAGCGAGTTCACTCAAATGATATTGAGAATATTTTATTTCATTACATAAAATTCGAAAACATGCGCGAGAAAAAAACGTTTTCTGGTCTTGCTTCGCTGAATTTAAAACTTTTATAACATGATCATGATCATTATGTCTTAATCCTTCCTTAAGGCTATGAACATCTAAATAGAATTTCCAAAATCTGTTCCTAGATAATGGCGAGCAAGGTTCTGACAAATTATCTAAAAATTAAATACAATAAAAAATAATACAAACAAATACATGAAAATTGTACAAAATAGAAAATGAAAATGGTTTTCGTCAGATTGTTACCTATTGGATATACCGGAAAGTCATTCTTGTTTTGCGTATTGTTATTGTTGTCAATTTTTTTCGTTTTACTAGATGTATCTACCCATACTTTCGGTCTAACCGCTTGAGAATTTTTAATTGTAAATAATGATACGTCCATTTGATTTGCTTCATTACTCAAAGCGGGTGAATCAGTACTCCTAATTGACTCCGGTGATGTAATTTCTTTCGTTACTTGCTTTTCATTTTCAGTACATTTAAGTAAGTTTCTAAATGACGACAATAATTTCTGACAAATACAGTTCGTATTGATTTTGCATAATACGTTCTCCTGTACATCCTGAACATTTTTTCGTGTGGACACACATTCTCGTAAAATATTGGTAACAATTAAGGTATCTATATATTCCGTTTCTCGTAGTAAAGGTTTTAACGTATTCCAGTATTCTCCATTATTTATATAATGGATCAAGTATTTGTCCATCTCCTTCAAAATCCAATTTATGAACTTGGTATCGTTATTACTTACGATCTCTGTTACATCAAGTAAAAACGATTTAATATCTTTTCTATTGTTTTGAAAAGATGTAATAGTATCCAAAATTGTATTGTCAGTTACAACATTATGTTCATAGAATTTCTTTAATACTTTAAGTACGCAAGTTGGGGCTGGATGCTTATAGAGTAATTCCTTATAGAAATCTTTCAGAAATTCTAAATAATTATGTGATACTAAGGCGTTTATTATGTCAAGTAAAAGTTGCTCATTCCTGTTATAGTACATCACCATACGCTCTACAAACTGTGCAATAGAAAAAAAAAACATGTCAGACAGTTGTTATACACAATTAATGTAAGTAGTGATAGGGATGATACCGAATCATCGAAACTGATACCTTTTTGATATTTTATAAAAGTATGAGATTTAATTTTTATTTATTTTTGTTTTTATCAAATTTAATATCACTCATAGAAGTAAACTAAAATACATTACTTAATACAGAGAACTAGATTTTATCGATTAAACAACAGAGAAGTAGGTGTAAATAACTTTAAATGGATATTAACTCGATCTAATGATTTGGTATTTCTTAAAAAAAAAAAGAAAAAAGAAAGAAAAAAAAAAACTAGTGTTAAAATATGGTACCAAAGTGTACAATACGATTTCAGTGCCTTACAATACTTTCCACCGAGTATTTTGGTACTGAATTGATTGTATATTATTGATATAAATCGCTATCGATCCGATTACATGTAACTATTTAGTTTCAGATTGAAATACATGCTATGAAAATATTTGTCATAAGATTCACAGAAAGTGTGAAAATCTGTATGGTCATTGTACGCTCAGTCCAGTTGGATTCTTACCTCTAGAGAAAAGTGGGATGAGGAAAGATGCCCATTTCCCACCGAAATATATAAAATATAATATACAGGGTGTTTGGGATAGTATAGTAAAGCTTGGAGGGGGTGATAGATCATGTAAAAACAAACAAAAAATTTCTATATGACTTGGGTCCAAAACTCAACCATTTTTGGAGAGAAAAAAAAAACTGTTATAAACATTTAAGCTATAAACCGCTATAATTCAAAATAGGAACGTTCTTCGAAAGCAATTTCTTCGCTAAAATAAATATTATGATCTTGTTAATCCAATAAGTACAGTAACTATGATATTGTTACCTTGTATCGCGAAAAAATAATATTTTTCTACGCCTCTAAATTATCGCGATTTTAAAGGGTAATTTAGGGGGTTAGAAAAATATTATTTTTTCACGATACGAGGTAACAATATCATAGTTACTGTACTTATTGGATTAACAAGATCGTAATCTTTGTTTTAGCGAAGAAATTGCTTTCGAAAAACGTTCCTATTTTGAATTATAGCGGTTTATAGCTTAAATGTTTGTAACAGTTTTTTAAAAAAATGGTTGGGTTTTGGACCCAAGTCATATACAAGTTTTTTGTTTGTTTTTACATGATCCATCACCCCTTCAAAGCTTTACTATACTATCCCAACACCCTATATACAGCATATACTGTAGTGTGTGTAGTATACGTACATATGGGGCGTTCCACACCAAATCAGACGGTTTGAAAAATTTTAATTTTTGATTTCCCCAAGAATACTTAATAACAAAAATTGTTGAATGGACAGAAGTTTAAGGTAAAAAATTTTCAAAAAAAGCAAAGCATACACTCACTTTCAAAAAAATTATTTAAGATTTCAAACTCAAAAATCAAGGATAAAAACATTTTGAATAATTTTTTTGTATTTTTTTCTAAGAAGTACATTAAAAACAAAGATTTTGAAAAAAATGGTCTAATTTGGTCCATTTTTCAAGAAGTTATAAGCAAAACACCAAAAAAGCGCGATTTTTTTCAAAAATTGAAGTCTTGAACGGATTATCAAAAAATCTGAAAATTTACCTAGAAGGTTTTTTCATAGGGTACAAAAAAATGCCAAAACATTGGGGAAGTCAAAAATTAAAATTTTTCAAACCGTCCGATTTGGCGTGGAACGCCCCATATATATTTTTTATGTATAATTAGTGGGAATGAACACTTTCCCTCATGGTGATTTTCTGGTAACTGCCAAAAGTCATTTGGACTAATTGTAGGGTGAAAGCACTAGTAGTTGATCAGTTAAAGCTAAATTTGAATTATATGTATTAACAAAGTGAAACACTCAATGTTGTAAAGTATATGATATACATGATAGTACTTTCAATTTATTCAATGTATCACTAATATTTTTCATTTGTACATAAAAGTTCTGGAAAAGACGTAATTAACGTTAAAAGTAAAATGTCCGAGTCGTTTCAGTAGTCGACCATATAATCTAAATTATCGGATTTGTTAAATTTGTCAAGCTCATAACTAAGAATGTTAATACTTTTTATACAGCTGAATTGCATTAGCTATTTTTTCTCAAAGCTCGATTTTAGGCGCACCTCGTGTTTGAAACCAGCAATTGTACACGTAGAATCGAACCTTGTTTAGAAATCATTTTAAAAGCATTTATTTTCTTTACTTTTAAAGATCGCTTTTTATCGTATTTTGAAGTTAGACAGTTAAAATACAATACATAATTATCATTTAATAAATGCTTTATTCATATATTTAGTTTTTTAACCTAAACAATAAAAGTGGTCGACTACTAAAGGGTGGTCGACTTCTAGTGTATTCACCCTACGTAACGAAAGAAAGTAAAATTTTAACTACTGAATAAATACATACGTCATGTTTATATGTACAAGTTTGTCTTGGACATCTACCAGTCTTTAATATTTGATAACAAAAGCCTCGAAATAAATTGAAAAGTTCAATGCCAACTGCTTTCGTAGGTCCTTGTTTCTGTGGAAGACCCTCTTTCTCTGCTTTCTTGTAAATAGGTTTGCCAAGTCTTAACGCCAACGGCTTCTTGGTACCCACTAAATTATTATTTGTACAGTCGTTCAAGTTAGTTTCATATACTTTGTTAAATTCAGATGCTGTACTTGTGTAATAATTTATAAATACATTGTCAGACATTTCATAAGACTTTTCACAAGAACGTATTGTGTTATATGAATTCTGTTGAGCAGGTGTAACCGCTAAATCATCGAATCTGTAAATATTAATAAAAATTATTAAAACCTTTTGAAACATTGAACTGAACTAATTGTAATAAATTATTAACGGAAAAAGTTTTTTGAGAGATAGAAATAAATTAGAGGAACTTACTCTTTGAGAAGCTCTGCGTCCGGATACAAAGACATGCAATCAAGGTCCTTATCGTCGTCTGATACATTACTAGAATCTATTTGATCTGAAACTGAATACAAATCCGTTGCAGGTGATTTCTGCATCTCCAATGTTGTTTCCTGTGATTTCCTTACATTCTGCAGCGAATCGCACTCTTGTTTAATAGTACCTTTATTAATAAGTTCAATTTTTTGCTGAATTATTAAATCTGACACAGTTTTGTTATTTTTCATTTTTACAATTTCTACACTCTCATTTTTATTATGTTTATTATGTACAACATCTGGCTCAGTAACTATTGCAGTATTTACTTCAGTTATTCTATTAGCATTTGATTCTGCTACACTTGACTCGTTACAAGGACCAGCTTGTTTAATGTCACCATAGCTACTAAAACTCTGTAACCATAGGTTTCTGTTCAGTTTTATCCTTTTTGTGCTCTCGTTAACAGTATTTTCAAAAGTATTTGCACGTTTTTTTGCTATTAAACATTTATTTTTATTCGAAGGTTCAGTTGCGTTCCTTAAATTCACAGTCTCTGTTTGTTTATTTATAGCTTCTTGCTCTATAATAATTCTATCGTTCTTTGGTTCAGTTTGTATTGAATTACAACTCCCTAATCTATTTGTGTTTAATACTGATATTTTAGATACTTGGCTTGAACATTTGATAGCATTAGTATTAGCACCGAACCTATCCTTAGTATTAAATTGCTTATTATATTTATTAATGAAAATCTTATTTGATAGATTAGGTAATATATTAGATTCTTTAACTACTATTGCTGTGTTCTTTGTACCTTCTTCGTTACTTTCATTATTTACTTTTCTAGATACTAAATTATCTTCTACAGCATTTTCCATGCTTGTCTTATTAATTTCAATCTGTACATTAGTCGATGAACACTTATATAAAGTTTTTTCTACCGAAAGTTTTTGTGATAAAGGAAGTTCATCCAAATCTGTAACTTCTTTTCTTTTGCTTTTCTTACTATTCATTTCAATGTCATTCTCAGGTAAGAAAGTTGTTTTAGCAATAGTCACTGATTTCTTTAGTTTTGGAACATTGTTTTCTGGAACTGCGTCCACAGAATTCTTATAATCTTCCGCTTGGTTGCTTAGTAGCGAACCTTTCTCAAGTGCAAATGAATTTTTCTTTATCATAACATGATTGTTGTTTGCGTTTGATGCTTCTGCATGTGTTGAAACATTAGTTGCCATACCGTTTGTAGAAGAAACTGTTTTCATTGAATTTTTGTTACTGTTCTCTGTCTTGCATTGATAATCGTTAACATTATTACAGGAATCATGTTTCTGTTCTACTTTAGTATTACGACTCGCAACACGTTCATCCTGTTCCCAAACCGCAATAATTGAAACAGTGTCCGAGTGTTCCAAGTACTTCTTTTCTGTCTGCGAGTTTCTGTTTATAGTATTTGAATTTTCATCATAATTTATTGATCTCAAACGATCTTTCCGCTTTTTCGTAGAACTTTTCACTGGTTCTGTTTGTACAGCCACATCTATTTAAACAAATAAAAATGTTTTATAAATAACAATGAGATTAACAAAGCAAACTAGGACGGACGAGAATACTTACTGTGTTTTTTTCCCGACAAATTAAATTTGGGACCGACATCATTCTTAATCGATGCGTTTCCCTCATTTTTAAGCAAACTACTATTCTCTGTACTTTTATTATTCGATCTTTTACTTCGTTTACCTTGATTACTTTTCTCTTTGACAGGTTTCTCTTCTGGCAATGCTAATGTTTCTAATTTTATATTTTGTGACGAAGGAATAGTTTCATTTAATCCGTCAACTTTCGATTCGTCTTGTGTAAGATCATTGAAATCATTTTCACAAATAATTTCATTAGAGTTAATGTGCGAGTCTAAACAAATCTTATTAGTTACAAGTGGCATTGAACACCTTTGTAACATAACAACAGGCTTTTTAGAACCCAAAATGTGTTTATATTTCTCTTGTAACGACTCCGCATCATTGTAGCTGCTTTTTTCACTTTTACAACTGTTTTTGGTGCATGTCCTACGCCTACCTCGTTTCTTTTGAGGTAATACGGTTTTATTCGCTTTCGTCATTTCTTTTATGTTACTACACATCAGATCATGTTACGACTAAATCTTATAATTTTGTTGCTAAACTGTTTTTTTTTTTTTTTTTATTTATTTATTAAAGTATGTTTTTACTAAAGCAAAAATCCCTGATGACATAAACAGAAATTAAGATCACAATGCAATGATGTATGATTCTTTTGAAAACACATTAATTTTCTTCAATGATATTACGAACATTGAGAAGTTTTTATATCACAAAGGTAAACTGAAAAATGTATTTCTTTTGAAATTGCCTTCAGAATTTTTAATTTGCAATTTAATTAATAAAAACATAAAATTCCTATTCACCCATAAAAAGTGAAAACCAATTCGAACGACGTTATTGGTGAATTTCATCGCGATTAATGTCACATTGCTTAAAATATCGAGAATAGTTCACTTCGTCACTTTATCCGAGAATGCGAGAGATTATTACGAAGGCAAATAAACAAAAATTTAATTAAGTGTATCCGTAAAAACACGTGACTCGCTAAACAGTGGACATCGTTGGGTATAAAATGTAATATTCTTACCGATCTTCTACCCTGTTTCATTGAAGAATTAATGAATAAACAATTCCGATTAGATCTTTTCAGTGATCTTAAAATCAGAGGAACTCAAAAAACTGAATAAAATCTTGGATTTCTCAAAAAACACTCATGCGTAGGCACAACGATACTTGCTTCTACGTTTCACCGCAAAAATATTCAAGTGCACAATGGAAACAACGAGAATCGCAAGCGCCCGTGTATCGATATATCGAAATGGCTGGCCGTCAAGTTGTTATCACTATTTTTTCGGAACGTGTAACATTTTTTTTACGAAAGTTGTTTCAGTTTCTGAATATAATACCTTCGTTAGGAATAAAAAACCTTTTACCACTTTATTACTTTGGACTTTATATGAATCATTGAACAAAGCTTAAAATACTTCAAATTTACATGTAAGTAAACTATATTGTTACTTTTTATTTCACTTAAAAGTACTTAATACAAAATGAAAGAAAATCTCTTTTACTTCTGGTATTTTATAAAATATAATAATCTTTTTAAAGTATTATCGTTTACTTATCTACGTCTCATTCAGTGTTCACAATTTCGTTATGCCATTAACCAATCGAATAGAGTCATGAAAAAGGTAGGTTCTTTGTTTACCATAGCTCTTTTTTCCCTTGTTTATGTATGGAAGAAAACAGATACGATCCTACGAAAGATATAGCTTCATTAACGAAAGCTGAAAACTTTAAATGGAATTATGTTCCTAAAATAATTAGATTCATACTAAAATATTTTATATGAGAATTTTTGCATGAAGGTTTTATTCGTCTAGTAAAAAGAGAACATATACTAACGCAGCGAATACAGATGTAAATAATATAATTTTCGCTTTAAATAATATTTATATATTCGTTGAATATAATTATTTAAATTTAAATAATACGTAGGAGCCGATTAAAATACTACATTGTGCTAAATTTTATTATTATCTTTACGAAAAGAAAAAATACATACAGGGTGTCTCATTATAATCAGTCTACACGATTATCTTCTAAACTCTATAAACTATATATTACTAGAAAAAATGTTATAAATGAAATTTGTTTCCTTTCAAGAAAGCAGTTTTATACTAACTTCCGAATTTGATTTTCGGAAACACTTTCGAAATTTCAGAGTGACTTGTTTTTTTTTTTTTTATGAAACTGCTTATACAGGGTGCAAAAAAAATGTTGCAGGTCCTTAAAAAGTGTGATTTCTGACCTAATTTTAATAAACTTTTTCCTTAGTGAAAATGCTAGATAGAACTTTGTTAACGAGTTATTGTGCTACGCATAGTTGTAATCTGCACCGAAATTCGTCCACTGCTCGCTCTCTCATTGGTCAGTGCTTTTTATTAATAACTCATTAACAAAGCCCCACATGACATTTTGGCTAAGGAAAAATTTATTTAAAATCACCTCAGGAATCAGGAATCACCCCTTTCAAGGACCTGCAACTAGTGACGGAATCACTTCGAACATGATTCTCAATCGTCTTCGAAGTTTTTAAAGTCTTGATCGTTTTAACAAATATTACTAACAAGGGAACATATCGAACCCGCACACTCCGATTTTGATGCAATTTATGTGACAACTAGTTTTCAGAAAAATATTTGACACGTATTTTTTCTTATCTGCTATTTTCCATGTTGAAGGGGTGATAACAGCCCCTAAATTTGAAGGGTGGAAAAACGTTTTTTAAAATATCTTTGGAACCACACGGTGTAGAAGTTCGCTTTTTTTTTAATTCCGTGTTTTTAAACGACGAATTCAGATGTGTAATCAGTTTAGAGAGAAAGCCATTTGTTTAAACAATATAATTAAAAAACATAATTTTTTAAATAAATTTTTGGCTGCACGTCAATCCACATTCTTGTAAATTTATATACGGAAACTATGGACCAAAATAGGGGATACGTGTCTCGGGAAATTTTGTTTTTTTTATTGTGTAACACAAATTATTAAATGCACAAAAATATTTTGGTAATTATTCGGAACAGGGACGACCTCACCAATTTTGATGCCCTTGAAATATATTGTTAAGGTGATCATTCTGAATTACTTTTTCATGTACATACATGTTATCGCCGCTCAGCTTTAAATTGCGAGATATACACAAAAAATGTTTTTAACGTTCAAATACATAACTTCAGGCGAAAACTCGTCTATCCAACCTCCCTCCTCGTTAAATAATCTAGCCCAGACCTATTTCGATTACTTTTTTAAATATTGAAAGTAAAACACATCCATACTGACATATAAACCGAACATGAAAATATAAAAATGATTTTTATGTATACCTCGAAAACTAAAGTCGAGCGGCTGTAACATGTATAGGGAAAAGTTGTTCAGAATGATGGTCTCTATAATATATTCCATGGTCATCAAAATTGGTGAGGTCGTCCCTGTTTCGAATAATTACCAAAATATTTTTGTGCATTTAATAATTTTTGTTATACAATAAAAAACAAAATTTCCCGAGACACGTGTCCCCTATTTTGGTCCATAATTTCAGTATATAAATTTACAAGAATGTGGATTGACGTGCAGCCAAAAATTTATTTAAAAAATTATGTTTTTTAATTATATTGTTTAAACAAATGGCTTTCTCTCTAAACTGATTACATATCTGAATTCATCGTTTAAAAACACGGAATTAAAAAAAAATGCGACCTTCTACACCGTGTGGTTCCAAAGATATTTTAAAA
This sequence comes from Perdita meconis, assembly GCA_030770465.2. Classification (NCBI taxonomy): domain Eukaryota; kingdom Metazoa; phylum Arthropoda; class Insecta; order Hymenoptera; family Andrenidae; genus Perdita; species Perdita meconis. The sequence goes on along the minus strand of JASKOS020000015.1, from coordinate 865,477 downwards.
AACGTTTTTTCACCCCTCAACTTTAGGGGCTGTTATCACCCCTTCAACATGGAAGATAGCAGATAAGAAAAAATATGTGTCAAATATTTTTCTGAGAACTAGTTGTCACATAAATTGCATCAAAATCGGAGTGTGCGGGTTCGATATGTTCCCTTGTAAGTAGATAAAAAAACTTTTAGATCTGCATATAAAATTTTAAGTGTAATTTATAATGTAGATACTCCTTTGCGATAATTGTCACTGACAGAATAATAACAAACTGATTAATTTGTTTTGTTTCTATGAGGCACAGAGTCCTCACTTGCTTTGATTTTAAATTATCGACACTAACCGTTATTTCCCGGTGACCGATCTCTCCTGAACTTACCCTACAACCTACAATGATTGACCGTTTCAAGAAAAGTAAAAGATGTAATATAATCCTTTTCTTACATAATTAAATACATGTATATTTGAATAAACCAAATATTCATGTTCCGAATATAATTAATATTTTACTATATAACAAAGGATTGCATTATATTTTCTACTTTCCTTGAAACGGTCAATCATTGCACAGGACAGGAGGTCAACATCTGTACGCGTTACCCTATTACCAACCATCCAGGGTTGCGAGTTGGCCATGCCTGGTCCTGGCATACATAAAACAGATGTACCCCAATACGCGTGGGCAATCCTAGCCGAAGGTTGATTGGAGTGTATAACCTCTTCGGAAGGCTTTCATGTTTTTTAGAACTAACGGTTAGGGTTCGCCAATACAATAGCGTACCTTAACGGCACCATGTCTGGACAAAATCACGTGGCGCAGCCATAAACCGCTTCACTCGCCAGATACGTGCGACTGCCACTTTTTTACGCGGGCTACATTTATGACCTTGCTGTTTAACCCAAAAGTTAATTTCTGCCATCAACCTAAAGGACGGTACACGAAATAAACCTGCGAACGAGGGGGACCGCTTTGAGCGGAGCTGCGAAAGCTGCCTTGTTGTGGGTCAATTTACGCTACCATCTGTGTCGTATCGTAAAACTTTGTGAAAAATGTAATTTGAATTTATCCATTTTGAACACATTAAATGCTACGAGAATCATTAGCGGTTAACATTTATTCGATCAAAGATAATACCAATTTCTACTTCCCGTAGGAGTATTAAACTGCGGAATACAGGGTGAGTGAGAAATCCGTCAATTTTCTCTTCTTATTACCTGCATAGCCTTTACATCATTTGCGCGATTATAGATAAGTAAAATAAGAAATGCTCGATTAGAAAACGATTCGAATTGTCTGGTAAATAATGCCAACTTGATTTTCACGAGTATTATTATTTTCAAAGTTACGTGAATAGTAACATTGCAGTGTACATATGATGAACAACAATGGTATCCTTAATTACATATATTTACTTTGAAGATGAATCAGTCTGTATTCCTCAGAATTAAAGTGCGTAAACAGTTTTGTCTAAATTGTGCAAAGCCATCTGTTCGTCAATCCAGTCGCGTGCGTAAGCAACATTGGCATAAGCAGCTGAAGTGTCACTTTGGCCGCAATCAATTCTGTCCGTTACGATACCCACTTGTTGGTACCTGTTGGGGTTTTTCCTACTGGGACACACGAGGGGGCTTCCTCCGTCACCCTGAAACAAAGATTGTAGCATTTCACGTGACAATAAACACAGTAAACTACGACATAGGGTAGATGTCCCAATTACTGTCACCAGGGTCGGCGCTGAGGTGCTTGGCGTCTCTTACTCTTAATGCCCCTTATTCCCCCCCCCTCCCTAGGATTGTTTGTTTGGTAATTATTGACAAGTACTTATTCTTCACCGATTTCTTTGAAACTTTTTTATCCCCCTTTTCTGTGGCAGACCACCGAAGGTAGACAGTATTTTCTAAGTTGAACCCTTGCTTTTTGTGTAGTGGGAGGGCCTCGCCCCCACACCCCGCTTAGGGGATCTTAAGTAATTGAAGTCGCTTCAAGTGGTGACCAACACACCATGCTCCAATAGGAAATCAATTAATGTGACAATTCAATCATCATGGTAACCATTGTTGTTAATAATGTAGAAATAATGTGGGAAATTCAAAGTTTCTTTACACGCATGCACGTCTCGTGATCCCATATAAGACGCGCATGCGTACAACTTTCATTCCGCCAACACCGTATGACTAATACAGAGGTACCACAACCATCATTTTCGTACATATAAAAATTTTTATCTCGAAAACGAGAAGAGAGCGACAACTATTTTATTTACATTAATTATCTACGTATTAAAATACATGATATAAAAGAGTTTCAAAAAAATTGGTAAGGAGTAAGTACTTGTCAATAATTACCACCACAATTTATGAACTAATAAGTTTTGATGTATTCGAATTCATCAGATAACAAAAATGTTATTAATCTACCCGCAGGAACGCTTTTAACTTGAAATAAATTAACTATAAACACTTCTCTTTAGACAATAATAATTTAAGAAGTGGGACGAAGTGGGATGTGATTGTTTCACGATTTTATGGAGAAAAGTGGAGAATGTTGGAACTCTTTGGAACTTTAAAGATATTCTCTTTTTTTATTTCTACTTCTAATTTTCTTATTCTCAGTTTTTGTTTCTTTCGAAATTACCAATTATAAAGATCGGAAGAAATCCAAAGCATAGTCATTAAATTGAGATTTTGTTCTTTTCGGAAACTTTTTTGTACTATGATAGATGTAGATATTTATATTCTTGATTCTTCGATTCCTGAACTTCTTCAGTTAATGTACCCATTGGAACTAAAGTAAAAACTAAAAACTTTTTTTGCACAGTATGGAACATAATAGTGTTTTTATTCTGTAGGAACAGCTTTCTAAAAAATATATACTATATTAATATTAATAATATATAGTAATTATCGTACTACACACACATATACGTACGACTTTATGTATTGAATCACTGAAAACAAAATTGTTACAATTCATTATAAAAAAACAGTTCCGTAAATAAATATAAAAAATTAATTAATAAGTAATTAAAATCTGCAAGCAATCCTGATGCCTCTGTAACTGTCACCTTCGAAATCGTCTTGAACGTATAACTGCCACTCAAAACGTAACACGTAATTATCAGTTATAATTTCATTATGTCAGTTGTAATAACAGTTAATCGTATTTATTGAGACTTTTGGAATCCATTTCTATTTACGTATTTTCAAATGGCACTTTCATTCTTCAATTTTCAAATACAAATTTTTAAATACTAAGTACACACAAGTGCATCTATATCTTTGTTTTTATGTAAAACAGAGTTTCAATTTAATAATACAGTCTTTTTGTACGTCATTTTTATACGTTATGTTTTTATTAAGTAAAATAATAAAACCGATCATGCAATTGAGATTACACAAATTCAAACTACCTTGCATCTGTCACTGTCATTCTCATCGCCAACGCAAACGAAGCTGTGGTGAAGAACAAAATAGTCTCCTAGCTTCTTCTTTCGGAAATTGTTCTGGCATGTGTTGTGCGGCACCAACGGTAATTCTAGTTTTTTCAAGATCACTCGGTTCTGATCCTCTGCATCTACAACGTTTATTATTCTATTTAATTTTACTATTTGTTGGCGATATTAAATCTAGCTTATAAAATTGGGCGTTTTGTCCTCGAATTATTCGAAACTAATTAATTAATATACACTTACCGAATTTGTCTTTCCCCCAACCAGTGGCGATGCAGCGAGATCTGTCGAAGACAGCAGATTGCTCTGGCAGGCAAACTACATCAACGTTATCCGTGAGATCAAATGGATGAGACAAGATTAAAATAGCAAAATCATTCGCTAAAATTCCTGCGTGAAACTTTTCGTGAATGATCACTTTCCCAACCTTGCGGTCTTGATGCTGAAGGATCTCGGCCCTCGTTTTCGTGTCCCATTCTCCCGCACGAATCCTCAACTCAAGTGGTACCATTCTATGCATTACAAAATATGGTAAAGATTGCATTTAGGGAAGGCAGCTTCAATGACCTTGAAGTTTATGTATATTGTTAAGGACACTTTCCTAGTTGACTTGATAGAGCAGTGATAAGCAACCTGCGGACTGCAATTGGTCTTTTTAATCACAGACCTGCGGCTAGAGTAGGGCGTTATTCGAATGAATTTTCATTCGAATAAAATTTCGAATAAATTTTCGAATAAATTCTCCTGCGAATAAATCTTCGAATAAAAATAACGAATAAAATAAAATTATTCGAGAATAACGAATAATTTTTTAGTTGAATGAAAAGTTAGTCGAATAAGAAAGTATTCGAATAATTCTCCGAATAAAGATCGTATCGCATCAACCCGGCGCGGTGCTCGTCGACTCAAGTCCCATTCGACACTCGACCCGCACCAATACTAAAGCAACGACATCCACGTTCCATTTACAATGAGTCCAGAAGTTCTGATATTATACGACACAGATAAAGATAGCGAAGGATCCTGAGAGTCAACTACTATTAAACGTTAATATTCAATTTGTTTCATTCTAATTAAATCAATGAAAAAAGAAATAGGTCAGGAATATTAGACTAAAAATTGGGAAATATGAATAAAAAGAGAAACTAAAAATCGGTGAATCCTTTCATGAATTGCTGGTTTTAGTGATGAGTATGAACCTATGAAAAATTACTGTCGATCGACTGCCAGCTTGTCCCCGTGTTCTCAGATGAAAGGTTAAAAAAGCAGTTTTTCACAAATAACTCAAAAACGGTTAGTCTAATTGAAAAATGTTTTAGATAAAAATGTAAGAGCGTGAAATTCTGCGTATTGCATAATATTTTTTGATAAATGTAACCGTTATTGCAATAACACATTCTTACTGCTTTCATGGTGGATAGTTTCATACAAATTTCGTAGTGATCAATTTTTTTATATCAGGAAATTCTTTCCATGCTTATTTAAAGTTAGCTTTTACAGAATCCACGTAAAAAATAGCAGTAAAGATATGACCTTCCTTAATAATTAAAATTAGAAATATTTAGAGAAGATAATAATATTCAGCTATAGTTGTTAAGAATAAAATAATAAAATACAAAAGATTAAAAAAAAATATATATTTAATTTATAATATTGCAACATATTATAACATTTTTATACTTTCTAAAATATTGTAAATTCATGTAATGTACTGCTTGAAATAACGCCGATATACAGGTAGACAGAATTCGTAGAATGCCTTGTGTATTGTAACGTGTGAGTGTGTGAGGCTATCCCTAAGTCGACAGTTCTCACTTCTCACCCATCTGAACGCGAGCTCTTCAAGATCGAATAAACAGATGGCGATCCCTTCTCGACCGGCCGGCACTTATATGTACAGGGTGTTTGGGATAGTATAGGCAAGCTTTGGAGGGGTGATAGATCACGTAAAAACAAAAAAAAAACTTCTATATGACGGGTCCAAAACTCAACCATTTTTGAAAAAAACTCATAAACATTTAAGCTATAAACCGCTATAATTCAAAATAGGAACGTTTTTCGTAAGCAATTTCTGCGCTAAAATAAAGATTACGATCTTGTTAATCCAATAAGTACAGTGATATTGTTACCTCGTATCGCAAAAAAATAGTATTTTTCTAACCCCCTAAATTACCCTTTAAAATCGCGATAATTTAAGGGGTTCAAAATTTGAACCATAGACTTCTGAGTGGTCGTAAGAACTTCCAACCACTAAACTAATTAGTACCGAGCCTCACTCAGCCGATGTCACTTATGTCGTATATTTCTGCTTCCACTCTATCCTATTCTCTTTGGTACTCACCTGTGTACACATTGGGCGGCTGTCAGTACGACTTGTTCGTGAATCAGAGAACCTCCACATTGGTAGACAACTCGTTTCGCATTATCGAAAGCACTTCGCGTTATTGAAAGCTCCCTCATGATGGCTACCATCCACGGAAATTCGCCAAATTGAGCTTCGTTATCAGTGTTCCCAGTAATCTTGAAGCCAATACCGTTGGGATGACGATGTCCGCAACCTTTTCGTTCAGTGAATGGTGGTATAACTATTTCATTCAACTTATCTGATTGTATGCAGCAGACATCTAGGTACTTGGGACACCCATGTACTCTGCTTCGTAAAAAAAATTGTTATTAAACACATTATACCTGCATAAATTATGCAGCAAATATTGAAAAAAGAGAAACACAAAATTTAAATATTGATAATGTTCATTTAAAAAAATAGTATTACTAGATTATTAATGATGTTTCTCTATAAAAAATCATCACAAATAATGATCGATACAAGACATATGAATTAAAAATTATTGGTTAAAGTAGTTTGATTTATGGATATTTAAAAAGAATTTTACATACAATGAATTTACAATTTTTTATAAAATATAGAACTGTTCTCTGTACTACTAGTATATTTATTAATCAAAGTCAGCCTGCTGGCCCAGATTCGGAGACTTGGTCATTACATCTTTTTCGCGATTGTCATTTATCCTTTCTCATTCGCTCCTTTCTTTTGCTTTTCACACTCTTCATCCATTCTATCGCTCTATCATTGCCATTCTCATTCAATAATTCGTTCGCCTGTATTGCCACTCTCTCACTCTTCTCATATTCCTCTATTAAGTGTTCAAAATTCCCTTCTTTCGCACCGCATAACACGCATTTTCGATTTTCTTCGTTCAACCAGTATCTACTCCTTTTTTCTTCATTCCCACATCTCATTCTCGCAATTGTCCTTATCCCTGTCCTTATCCAATTGTCCTTATTCCTTATCAAATATCACTGCCTCTCCTTTCTCTCCTTAAATATCCTGGAATACTTTCAGTCACACAATCCTTGTACCTGACATTATACTTTGATTTTCTTATCCTACTCGTTCTCTCCTGTCTCTGTATATCTCTTTCCCTGTTTACTATCATTTTTACAATATCTATTCCTCTCTCTCTCTCTCTCTCTCTCTCTCTCTCTCTCTCTCTCTCTCTCTCTCTCTCTCTCTCTCTCTCTCTCTCTCTCTCCACACACACACCCTCCTTACTGTACCCATTTCTCCTTAGATATGCTTCTTTCTCGCATTGTCCTACTGTGGTCATCCTCCCTTCTCTCTCTCTCAAACATTCCCTTCTCTGTTGAAACTCTCTCTTATTTTTTCCTCAAATTTCAAGGCACGCTCTTCCGCACTCACTCTCATCGCATCCCTCTTTGTTTCCTCTAAAATCATGTACCCTGGTGTACATCTTTCTAACCCTAGTACCCAGCGTACATATCTTTCATGTATTCTTTCTAACTTCCCACATTCTTTCCATCGTCATACTTCCGCACCATACAAAATCACGCTTTTTATTAAGTAATCATACAACATCATACGCCTGTAGAAATCATCACGCATTCTCCTCTCACCCATTCCCCATACTTGCCATATCAGCCAGTTACCCTTTCACGCCAACCCTCTTATTTGACTCTGCTCACTTCCATTTTTTCTCATACAGTACCCTAGATATACAAATTCCTTCGTTTCCTCTATGTTCTCTCCCATCCATTGTCATTCAACTTTCCTCTCTCTTCCACCACCTTTTTGGAACTTCATTATTTTCGATTTTTTAACATTTAAGATGAGGTCTTTCCTTTGTAAATATTTACGGAGCGTCGCCATCATCTCCTTCATCTTCGCTTCTTCCTTAGCTAGAAGTACCAAATCATCCACATATGCCAGAGACCAGAATTTCACCCTACCAACTACCACCCCTCCTGCCTGCCGTTTTGCCAGCTGTTCTTCAATGTCCGCCATAAGGATCGCGAACAACGTTGGGCTAAGCGGGCATCCTTGCCTCACTCCCTTTTCTGTGTAGAATTCTCCCAATATTCTGCCCTTCACCCGGACAACATTCGTGGTTTTCTCGTAGATCTCTTGCACCCTTTCGATTAACCCCTCATTAACTCCTGTTTTCCTCATCAAACGCTGCCTTAAGATCCACGAAGAAGGCGTGCACCTTCCCTTTTTTCTTGGATAACTTCTTTCCTACTACATGATGTCAAATGTAAATGTTGTCCATGGTTCCTCTTCCCTTACGGAAGCCTCCCTGTGTATCCGGGAGTATTCCTTTTTCCTCTACTTCACTCTTCAGTTTTTCGGCCAACACTGCCGCATATACCTTATACGAGGAATTCAGCAGGGTTATGCCCCTGTATTTTTCAGGTTTGTCCCGGTCTCCTTTTTTATGCAGGGGTGAAACGATACCTTCTCTCCAGCCTCCCGGAAATCCCTCACCATTCCAAACTTTCTTTATAATCTCAATCATTCTCTTCCTCGTATTCCCCTTGCAATACATCCAGGCTTCATTCGGTATTCCATCCATTCCTGTTGCCTTACCTTTCTTCAGCCTTTTTATCTGTCGCTCTGTCTCCTCGTCCGTGAGCCCATTTTCACCTCCTTCTCTTGTTTTTCTACATTCAGACGTTTCCTCTTGCACTTCATCCACTCCTTCCAATAGCTCCTTAAAGTGTTGTCTCCATTCTTTGTTTAAAAACTTCAGAACCTGTCCTTCGGTTTTAATCTTTCTAGTCTCTTCCGCAATTTTGTCATTTCCTTCCTTAAATTTCCTTTCGCACATTGTCCTGAGATTTCTTCTGCCTTTTATATATTCTTCTCTACAAATTTTACCCGATTTCCATTCTTTATATTTCTTTCTTAATTTCTTCTTCTCTCTCTTTTCCACCCAATACCTTTCCTTTTATCCTTAATTTTCTTCCTTGGTATCCAGTTGCCAATCGCTGCGGACACTTCCTCCTACATTTGCTCTACTTCCACTTCCGTAAAATTAGCCTTCTCTGTTTCCTTTTCATACTCTTCTATTGTCCTATTATTCCAATTTACTATTTCCTTCTCTGTCTTTGCGTCGTCATGTTGTGCTACTTTTATTTCCTCTTTCACTTCTACGACCAGTGACTGGTGGTCCGACTCCATTCTCGCACCTACCCGAGATTCGCTCAATCTCTCCCACGCATCTTCATTCATTATTATGTAATCTATTACAGACACACCATTCGTACTCACATACGTACACTCACCCCATTCATCAACTTTCGTATTTCCGTTCAAAATCGACTAACCTCTTTCTTCAATCATCTTTATTAAACACTCTCTTTCACTATTTACACTCTTATCTTTCGTCCCTCTTTTAGTTCTCTTAAACCCATTTATTCCGTGCTCATACCTTCCACACTCATTTCCAATTCTGGTGTTAAAATCTCCTCCAATTAACAACCTACTTTCCTCGTTCTCGATCACGCTTTCCGTTATTCTTTTTGCCATTCGCTTCATATCACCGTTGCAATATACAACTACCACTCTCCATACATCCTTCCCTAATCTCAGCTGTCTCTCTTGCACTCCTTCGCTATTCATTAACCCTTCATTCACTTCTTCCCAAAACTCCCAAAACTCCTCATCTTTCCTCGCTATACCCGCTACGTTCCAAAAAACCGCTCTGAATTTCCTCTCACCCAAGCTTATACCAGGCTTTAAAGTTTAAAGTCCTTTCATTCTTTTGCATCCTCCTCCGCACGAAAAATTCGTTCCTCTTTCAATTCTTCTTTTTCCTCGTCTCATTGCATCCATTTCCCAAATGTTCTGCACTAGTTTAGCAATATTTTATTATATTATTGTTTCTTTAATTTTCTGAAAATATTGCCAGATATTTATATGAATATTTTCAGACCACTAAATATACGTACAAAATTTACGTAAATAATATAAAATTTGTTTATTTCGTGGATTATATATCTGTAGATTTTAAGAAAAATATAGAAATTTCAAACACAGCAGAAGTAATAATTAATTAAGATTGCAAGTATTTAGAAGAGACGATAATATAATACAATATTGTAAATAGATAAAGTAGCGTAGAAGATATTCCCTTATTTTGTACAAAATCGTAAATTTATCACGTGTGCAAATCAAACTACTTTTAACAATCCCTTTTAATTCATCTTGGGTCGATCATTATTCATAATGCCTTTTTTGGGGAAAACAATCACTAACCTATTAATACTATATATTAAAAAGATAAAATAAACATCGTCAGAATTTAAATTTTGTCATTGGGCGTCAATTGCACCAGCAACTTAAATGCAAGCTCTGAATAATTATATTATTTCGTGATACGAATAATGTCTCATTTATTGGAATAGACGTTGTTAAATTATTACAAGTGAAGAAAAAGAGAATTTGAAACAGTTTTTGATGCTTTTACTAAACAATAAATAAAACACTTTAGATACTACAATTTTGTAATGTCACTCAAACACTAATTTGTAATTTTCAAGCGATCTACCTAATCGTAGCTTTTAGATAGTTCATCAGCCTTAGTATTAATCCAGTCCATTGTAATTAACAATTTGACTGCTATGAATGCATATGTTCATCGTATAGCTTAGAGTTTAGAGTATTCCGCAGTTAAAAAGTTAACAACCTCGTCAAATTCGTCAAAATGGTGCAAATGATTCGCCCCAAAAATCGGTCTTTGGAACGTTCACTCCACGGCAAAACAAAAAACTAATATCGTAAAAATTGGACCTCAGATCAATCACAGTTTCTCTCGTTGATGTGGTTTTCTTTCGGCACAGATAGTATGGCACACACTCGCAATTAGGCTTTGGCTTTGATGTGTTCTTCATCTCCAGATAAGTTGGTGTCGTCGATCCGTATATAGCCTCCAATATAGACTTATTGTAATCTGGAGTCTGGACTCCAGAGTCTGGTAGACTGGAGTCTCGGTTTATGTTAGTTGTATTAAACGATCTTGACGTGGAAGACTTATTTTGAAGATCATTTTTAGCCTTATTTTGCGGAGGTCTTTCGAAAGGTGTAACAAATGTTATTGAGTCGTCAAAATCGCTGTTGCTTTGTCGAGCTGCTGACAAAGTCGAACACGAGATGACCACAACTAGTGTCAATGGAATCGCCCACATCCTGATGCTAGTGACACTGTAAGAAGGGTGTTTCTTTTGTCAATCGCAACCTATCAGTATTCAGGTTGATTCAAGCAATTGTTTCAGGCTATAACTTTGTTACTAGTGCAGTTCGAGAAAAATATCAAAGGAAAAAGATGAATGATTCAAAGAGTTCTACATCCATAGGACTTTATTTTTTTAAGTACAATGGTGCTTGTGTAATCGACAATTGCATTATTTTTTAAACGGAAACGAATACTTTTTTTTTACATACATAGATCACTCTCGAGATTCCACGTAGACAGGCATTGGAGTAGAATGGCAAAAAACTTATCGGTTATCGAGATATCTTTAAAAAATATCTTTATTGAAGAAGATACTCAAACGCTTCTGCATTACATTGAATTTTGAATACATTTCGGACAACGTTTTTCTATTGTTTCCATAACTGTATTAAGGTAGCTTCTAGTTAGTCTTGGACATTAAAGTTTTATCCGTTCTCTGAAATTTCCCACAGAATTTATAGGATTTGAATCAATCCTATCTTTTAAATAACCCCAAAGATAGAAGTCAAGCGGACTTAAATTGGATAAGCGGGGCGACGGGCGACCAAGGTGTTGCTTTTATGGCTATTCTTGTGGATTTTATGGCTATTCTTATATTGTGTGTTGGTGCATCATCTTGTTGAAAGAATTTTAAATTTAATCTACATCAATGCCAACGAGTACGACATTGGCACGAAGTGTTTGAGCACCTCCTTCGATATTTTTTAAGAATATCTTGATAACTGATAATTTTTTTCCCATTCCACCCCAATACTTTTCTACGTAGAATGATGAGAGAAATGTATTTATGTAAAAAATGTATGCATTTCCATTTAAAACAATAATGCAATTGTTGATTAAACATGCACCATTGCACTTAAGAAAAATAAGGTTCCATAAATGTAATGCTCTTTTAACCATTCATCTTTTTTCTTGATATTTTTCTCTAATTGCACTGGTAACGAAGTTATAGCCTGAAACAATTAGATAAATCACCCTGTATGTATACTTATTCATATTTCAAAAGTATACATGTGCTTAAGGGAATATTTTCATGTTTTGGGATGACAGAACAAATTGTTTTAACGTATTTATTTTCTGCATTATTTCAAGAAATAGTACGTGAAAAATTTTTTTTAGAAATTTTCAATAATATGGGAATTATGAAGGTTTCAGGGTGAACAATACTTTGACATCCGAAAAAAGTGTTCTTTATGAATAATTTTTAAGACACATATTTCGTAGAAATGTTATTGATTAGGAATTTAAATCTGCATACATTAGATAGTATTTGAGAAGTTTTTTATTGAAAAATATGTATATTTTTAAGCACATTTTTTTTTTAATTTCAGTACGCTTAACAGAAGATATTTTTATGTAAAATAAGTACGTAAAAGTGAAGTTGATTCATTCAAAACTAACAGAGAAAAAAATTCAACCAGTTTAGGAAATATCGTTTCGAAAAAAACGCGTTTAAAGTTTCATGTTCATACACTTCGCTTATTAGCAAACAATTTTCAAGATAGAACACATACAAGGAATCTTCAAAGGTTATATTTTCGATTTGTTTTCTGTAGACCGAGGTCTTTTAGGTTTGAACAAATTGGAAAAGTGTTTTTCTTCATTTTCTGTATATACAATAATAATGCAGTTATACCAATCATTGCTTAAGTATTTTATTTTCATTTGAATTTAAAAATTTTTTAAATGATGTATAAATTTTTTCAGATTTCTTGTAAGATTTTTATTCAATCGCATAAATAAACTATAAGTTTAATAATGCAAACATGTTGATTGCTCTATTTACATTTGCTCCAGATATACAACATAACAGTCAGTGTTATATCAACGTTAGAATATTTTCATGAATCGCTACAATGGGCAGTTGGGAAAATTTCATTCAAATAACGAATAAAAAATGACAAATAAAGCCCGATTAATATTATCAATTTCAGACACGTAACGGTTACAGAAAATCCAAATTAGTGTCGTGTTTTTATATGTAGTGGTTTACACCAAAGAGGGTTTACACCACTGATCTATAGAACTGGATACGACATGAGCTGAAAATGCTTATGATTCTTGAACTACGCTGTGTTCGAGAATAAACCGTATACGCCGCCTGGCGGGCGCACCTCGGTACTAATGTTTTTAACACCCCGGTCACTGACCCCGGTGCTCGGTACCACTGATCTATCAGTACCCCGGTACCAAGTTTCGCTAAGAATTGTGTCGGAGTGAACGCGTTTGATACAATTTTGTGAAAAAAATGCGTCGGCTATTTTTTTATGTCAAGTTATACTAAGAAGAGAAAGGTATACAACCTTCGACACAGAATGAACATATCAGTACACACTCTGTTAGTATTACAAAACTCTAAACAAATTAGTGAACAAGCTTATTTTGATGAATCCCTTTAGGATTTTTTGTAGGAGTTTATGTTCCATGGCTCCATTCCGTTATTCCTATATCCATGGTACGCGCGAATTCTGATTCCGAGATACGTGGCTGACTCTGTATTATCTACGGAAACGTAGTACCGTGGTTCATTCTCAAAGATGGCGCTATTCAAATCGTTGCAAAGCCTTTCTATACTAATTAGCTGCGTACCATATCCAGTTTATTCAGATTAGTGATTAGTGGTTTACACATGAACGAAACAAATAACGATTTTCCGTAACCGTCCCGAGTTCCGTGTCTGAACCGGATAATATAAATCGGGTTTAAATCTCCAAGATCTCGAAGATTCGTGAATAACGAAGAAATGCGTAGTATGTATTATTCAAGACAATTTCTCTACGAATAAAAATTTATTTGTTATTTGCGATTGTTTCGCTACGTTTAATATGTATGCGTTTCACTTACTCTTTATGAATCCTATATATCGACCATTTTGTATTTGTTTTATTCCATGATTTCTTCGAATAAATTTTTATTCATTATTCTCGGCTAACGTCATTTTATTCGTCATTTTCATTTGAAACTTTATTCGAATACAAATTTATTAGAATAGCATCTAACTCTGCTATAATGTATATCTGTGGTTTTAGGTCAAAAGGCCGCATGTCACGTGTTTTTATCTTCGAGACATTCACGTTTAAAGTTTTGGTCACTATTGCACTATGATCTTGAATTTCATAAAATCCTCGTGTTCTAAGAAAAAATTCGTTTAATACACTTTCTCTCTGATAGTAATATAAAATTTGCTTTCTAGTTTTGAGTTGAGATATAAACTCTATTTTTTTTTGTAAATACGACTTGCGTTGTTTTTCCGTACAACTTACAACCACAGATATAATGAGTCAAACACAAACCAAAAAAAACATTAACCAGTGTTAAAGAACTACTCGAGAAGGAAACATTGATCTAAAAAATTCGATGCGAACAAACTTTTGCCAAAGATTGACTGCATAATCAATCGCGAATTAGATAACAAGGAAAAAATCAGTCTTCCTTTTTCGAACGAACGATGACAAATTACACAAACATTCAGCGACCATGGTATACCTCAAACGCTTGACACTGACCTTTGCAGAAGAAACTGGTTGCCGCGACCACCAGTAGCATTCACGACCAAACTGGTTGTTGGAACCCACAAATACGTACTGAAAGTAACTCCAAACTCTGTTATTTTCTTTCGTACGCCTTAGCCACAAGTGAACTGAGTAGAAACGCCAATTCGATGCACAAAACCCGGTGTTTGAATATCAAGAGAACTTGGTACCAATAATGATATTCGTCACTATTAGTTTGTCAACTGTGAATAACTATTTAATATGTATTTAATATGTTGACCACGTAACTATGTTTGCGTGCAACTTTCACAAATCTTTAAATTCCAAATTCCACAGCTTCTCCATTTAATGTTCAAGGACAATCGGCATCTCCTTAAAACTAAGAGTAAAACTTGTTTTTCTTCCCCAAACTTTCAGATTCTAAGATCCTTTAGATTAAATATTATTGAAGTGATAAAAACAGTACACAATTCACCGCGAGTTAATCCCAGGTATCAAACAACTACTTGAAGAAGGAACACGGGTAGACAGCATCCCAAATACTGAGTATGTGATTTGTTCGTTTACAAGTATAGGAGCTCACCTCCAATCAAATATCCGATCTCCCCACGCACCTTCACGGTTATTTGATTCGTTGCTTTGTTCGTTACACAGACGCGTAAATTCTTACTACGACGAACACCTTTCGCCGAAAATACATATGGATTATATGAGAAACGATGGAATGCACACCTTGATCGAGGAACTGATAATTTTCCAGGAAAATTTTGGGGAATAAATAAATTACTCGATAATTATTTAGATGTTTACCATCCTCGCTGATCCTGATGACCTTGAAATATGTTGTGAAGGTCTTTCTCCTATACATGTTACCGCCACTCGACTTTCGTTTCTGGGATATTCGCAAAAAAACTTTAGTTAAACTCAATTAAAACTAAATTACGAGTACAGATCCCATTGAAATAACCGAAACAGCACCGAATAACACCGACTTCAAATTTGACTGACAACAGAGTTAACCGACAACAGAATTAACCGAAAACAGGATTAACCGACAGTAGCTCTAATCGACGTGACAACAGCATTAACAGACAAAAATAATGAACGAGATACACATTACACATTCTTTGCGTAGACAGCAATACTCTGATCAGAAAAATCTTGAAGTTGAACGATTTCCGAAATACTACAAAAAAAATGTAGAGTTAAAGGAAAATGGCAATATGTAATACAAAAGTATGAGACATGATACCTTATTTATTCGAAAATTCTTTAACATTAAAGATATCACTACTACACATGCATTTTGCGCTAACCAATCTGGAGATATTAAATGAGGAATCTTATGTGCCGCCGGCATTAGCGTCACCCCATGTACATCGCGGGGAGGTTGCTCTTTTAATGAAAGGTATAAATTTGTGATGTTAATAAACTACCATTTTTTGTATAAGTTTAAAGTACCATTTTTAGAGCCACCATGATGTACAAAGTACAAAGTATCCGACCGAACAACCTCCCATGGTGTACATGGGGTAACGCTAATGCCAGCGCCGCATAAGATTCCTCATTTAATATCTCCAGATTGGTTAGCGCAAAATGCATGTGTAGAGTGTTTTGTAAACATTTTAATGTCAACTATATGAATATAAAATAAAAAATATAGCATTCCATTAAAAAATGTACCCGTGACCTTCATACAGCTATTCAAGGTCATCACAGGGTCAATTTGATATAGGCATCATATGTGCCTCTTCGAACCCTACCAGTTTTGTCTTAACTATTTTTTTGTATCATCAATGTTTCTCCAGATATTTAAGCGTTCATACAGGGTCATCCACGTATCTCGGAACCCTGGCTCATTTATACTCGTGCAGGTGGGTTCCGAGATATGTGGATGACCCTATACATAAAACACACACCCTGTATATTTTTTGTTTTATTTTCGCTTTATGATCGATATATTTAATCTTAAAGAATTTTCGAATAAATAAGGTATCATGTCTCATATTTTTGTATTACATATTACCATTTTCCTTTTATTCTACCTTTTTTGTAATATTGCGGAAATCGTTCAACTCAAAGATTTTTCTAATCAAAGTAATATTATATGTCGCTCATTATTGTTGTCTGTTAATGCTGCTGTCATGTCTGTAAGAGCTAGTATCGGTTAATACTGCTATCGATTAATTCTGTTATCGGTTAATTCTGTTGTTGGTGAAAACAATGTCGGTGACATCTGTTTCGGTGATTTCAATGGGACTCACCAGTACATTTTATTCTAACATAGACGATCACCGAACGGTGTTTGTAACCTATTCTGCTTCTTACAACAAATATGTTCTTAACAGATATGAATCGAAAGAGTTATCGGAACAGGTCTGGGTTAGTTTTCAAATTGCGGCCGCCGCGCCGATGAGGCGACCACAGTCACCACTTAGAACGACTTCAATCAGTTGAGATCTCCAGTCTTGTCTGTTTATAATGGTAGAAATATTCCTAGTTGTATAAGATTAATAATAAAACATATTAGTAAATTTAAGTATTAGTTTCAAGTACCTACACTACATCAGGTAGAAATTCGTCTATTGTTCAACTCCTTCCCCGCTAAGAACTTATCTCTGAAACTAAAGCCGAACGGCGGTAGGTAATATGTATAGGGAAAAATTGTTCAGAATGATAACCTTAACAATATATTTCACGGTCATCAAAATCGGCGAGGAAGACAAACTTCGGGTTACCTTCACTTCACCGACAATTATTTCATCGACAATCGTTTCACCGACACGACTTCATCGACACCTTACTTTGCCAACACCTCACTTCGCCGACAATAGTCATTTCCCCGACCATCATTTCCCCGACAATCATTTCTCCGACAGTTATTTCCCCGACACTCATTTCCCCGACAGTCATTTTCCCGAAAATCATTTTCCCGACTATTATTTCCCCGACAGTCATTTCCCCGACAGTCATTTTCCCGACAATCATTTTCCCGGCTCACCTTTTCTTTCGCACGTCCAGTAAGTATAAATTGTCCCTGTTTCTGGATTTATTATATACAAAACCACTGATACAGATTTTTGTTTTCCCGCGAATAGAGGAAAGAATTTGAACTTCTTGTTCCACAGCATTACGACTCGATCCAAAATTCATAACGTTTAATACTTAGGCACACAGCACGTCTATACCGCACAATCATAAGACGAATACTGTATTAAATAGAAACTGATGGTTTGTATGTAAACATTGTCGGCAAAACTCGGTATACTACTGGTGAAATGACTGTCGGGGAAATGACTGTTGGGGAAATGACTGTCGGGGAAATGACTGTTGGGGAAATGACTGTAGGGAAAATGACTGTCGGGGAAATGATTGTCGGGGAAATGATTGTCGGGGAAATGATTGTCGGGGAAATGACTGTCGATGAGTTAATATTGTCGGTGAAGTGAGGTGTCGATGAAGTCGTGTCGGTGAAACGATTGTCGATGAAATAATTGTCGGTGAAGTGAAGGTAACCCCAAACTTCTAAATAATTACCAATTACTCTTTTTTTTGTGACATGAATATGCAAAGAAAATCTGTGCAACTCCGACACTTAAACTATTAATAAGGTGTCATTCTGTAGAACACTTCAGGACATCATTCTATAGATCTCAAAGAGTTCTGAAAACACAATTATTTATGGCAAATGTGATGGAAAAGTTTTGAAAAACGTAGATGACGGTGGTGGTGCACCGAAAGACAAATTGGAGCACGCTAACTTCAAATGATTATATCTTCGAAATGGATGCATGAGATACAAAAATTCAAACGCTATTTTGTAAAGGAAAGTCGATATTTACATATTTAGTATGTAAAAGCATACTGTTTGAATTATTAAATAATAACAATAAAATGCGAAAGATTGAGGTAAAGTATTAGGATGCGAATATTGCATGAAATACGTTTCTAATTATACTGTAATTGGTTTGTAAAACCAGATAAAGTACATTGAAGTCGAAGAATTATTGTTGTATTTCATCCTTCTCTTTTTCATGTAATAGTTTTTTAATCAAATTGTGTTTAACTACAAGTACACGTATAATGTATAGTGCATACGGTGCAATCGCGAGTGTGCGGCTTCAAGTGTTTATATGTATTTTAGGCGTTTCAATTGACGGTGTTTGTTGGTTTAAGATGGACTCTGATATTTCGTGATACGTAAGTACCTACTTTTCCTTTCGTCTGACATGGGATCATAGCCTTAACCCTGCTGTTCTCCTCTTAAAAATCTGATTTATTACAATTTCAATTATTAAAATATGTGTTCAATGAAATTTTTATAGAATGTCGAGGAACAATAAATGTAAATATTAACTTTAACTTTCCTCATGGTTTTCTTACAACTGAAACAATTATTTAACTATGTAAAATGCAGGATTGGGTCAAATAGACCCGAGGAGAACAGCAGGGTTAAATGAAGCGATATTGCAGATCAAAGAATTCGGAAATTTTCAAAGACGCAATCTGAGTATTTTATTTTAAATACATTTTGTAGTTTAGTGTACAATACATATAGTACTTTTATAGTATAAAGTATAACGTAATTGCATAGTATATTATAGTGTAGTGTTTGGGCAAAATTATTGTCTTCTTGAAAAGTATGTAATGACACTATCACCATCAACGTTTCTTTAGGTGCTTAAAGGGTAATAAATTTGACCCTTTTCTGCCATCCTCCTTTCATATGTTAATTATGCTTTTTTTTACAACTTTCCCATCATATGCCTCACAATGGGACAAAATGACATTTTTTTCAAATCAGTCTACAGGTCGGAATTTTTTAGCAAATTTGATGCTTTTTTTGTAAATTCTTCGCAATTAAATTCTCTATCATTATTATTATTATTATATTATATATCATTATTATCAAACTAAGTGACAATACAGCAGCATGGTTATAGATAAGCAACAATCGTAGCCTTAATTCTGTGGACGTAATAAAACAACGCATGTCGCATATTTCTATTTTCGAGATATTTCCATTTAAACTTTCAAGTTTGAAACGTCAATACCTTCTTCTATACTCGAATTTTCTTATTAATAGAAAATATTCTTTTAATGAATTTTGCTCTGATAAAAACATGATTCTACTTTTTAGATTTCAGTCATGACATAGAATCTAACTTTTTGAAAATGACATACGTTATTTTGCCTTATAGTCACAGAATTACATGAGGTGCATATATCGATCAGTCTGAAACATGGGAAGCTATTTGTTCCTCGATCCAATCGCGTACGAGAACAACATTGGAATAAACACCTGGAGTACCAGTGCCGCAATTTATTCCCCACGATACGATGCCTACCTGTTGATACCTTTTAGGGTCCTCTTTAGTGGGACACACGAGGGGGCCTCCTCCATCACCCTAAAACAAAGATTATACCATTTATACAGGATCTCCCAAAACTATGCAGCTTGTCGAAACATACTAATTTTACGTAATCAGACAAATCAAAAAGTCCTTTAGCATTTTACGATTTGAGGCTTCGTTTTTGAAATGTTATCAGTCAAACGAATACGAATCAGATGATAGGACGGTCACACGCGCGCACAGACACAGCTACGAACCCCATAATCACAACTCAGGTCATTGACCTGTGCTTCTTGATTGTGTCAACGCGTACGTGTGTCTTGTTTAATTGCTAATATCTCGGAAATGGAGCCTCGGATCGAATGGTAAAGAAGTTTCCGATTTGTTTTATCACGTAGAATTTGCATGTTTCGGCAAGCTGCATAATTTTTGGAACCCCTGTATGTACAATTTTAAGTTACCTTGCAGGAGTCGCTGCCGTTTACACCACCAGCGCAGATAAAGCTTTCGTGCAGCCTGAACTGCTCTCCTAATCGCGTTTCTCGCAATTTAGTCTGGCATAGATCATGTGGTACCACCGACAAATCTACGCTCCTCAAGACTGTTTGGTATTCCTCGTTCACGTCTAAAACGTTTAATAATTTGTATAATTGTACAGTTTAGTAACCTAATTAAGCCTATCTTATGAAACTTTGTCCTCGAATTGTTAAAAAATAATTAATGCTCACCGAACTTGGCCTTTCCCCAACCACTGACAACACAGGCAGATTCGTTGACAGCGTTTTGCTCCGGCAGGCAAACAGGGCTAATGTTATCCATGAAATCAACTGGCTCAGACAAAATTAAAATTGCAAAATCGTAGAAAAGTGTTCCTACACCAAAATTTTTATGGATGATCACATTCCTAACACTGCGTTCCTGATGCGGACGGATCTCGAGAGTCGTACGCGTGTCTAATTCTCCAGCACGAATTTTCAACTGAGATAGTTTGATTCTGTTAGGAAGCGTTATTCTTACATTAATAATCTAGACAATATTAATGAGGAAGTATCTCGAAAATTCGTTAGCTAGTCACCTTCGCACACAGTGACCGGCTGTTAACACAACTTGTTTGTGAATCAGAGAACCACCACACTGATGTTTCGGCTCGTTTGGACTGCCTAATTCTTGTTTCAAGATTTGTACCATCCACGGATATTGACCGAGATCCGATTCGTAGGCATCGCTTCCGGTAATTCTGTCTGTCAGACCGCGCGATTGTCCGCAAACTGTCGACGTTTTAATCTGTGGTATTCTGCAGCATTGATGGTATTCGGGGCAGTCAACATCAAGTTTCAGCCTTAAGAAAAATGGTGTTGCAAACATTACATTTTCGTAAATGATAAAACAAACATTGAAACAAATACATGAAAGCTGGTTTAACCTTTGCCGATTGTACAGGGTGCGGTAAAGAAACGGGCCACTATAAAAGTTCTAGCACTATTTAAGAAATTACAAATATACTGCCTTAAAGTATAAAAAAAGCATTTTATTTTCTGAAAACAACATTTTAAAGATGATTTTCGATTCTGCACAGATACTCCTCCAATCTTGATCCTATAGGTATTACCCGTTGCACGGAGCAGTATTTTCAACGGGATTTTGTTGATTTCTTTTTGAATTCTGAGTTTTAGTTCAGCAATATTGTGCGTTGGGTCAATGTAGACTTTGCTTTTTAAATAACCCCACAAATAAAAATTGTATGCCGTCAAAGCAGATGATCTTAGCGGCCAAGAATATCAACAAACGCTGCTTCCTAATCGCGTCATGTCTACAAATGACAGGGCTTGAAACGATATCGAAAATAACTGTCTCAAACTGTTACATAAAGGTTTTAATTGAAACAGTTACGAAGAACTTTTATTCTAAATAATTGTTATGAAGAACCTCAGACGAATATCGGTTTACGTTATGGTTCCTACATGTATGTCCTATGTATCAGTTCCCAAAAAACTGGTTTGGCAATTGGACCAGATTTCTGTCCAAAAAAAAAAAAAAATATTTGTACATAGTAGAACCTCGATTAATCGACTTGGTATTTAAGGACGTTATTAAATCACAGTTTAACTTTTGTTCGGATTCCTATTACATTCTTATTTCGAGTGCATTAATCAATTCAAACCTTAGATTTTATACGATTAAAAATATGAACAATTGCTCAGTACTGCGAGTAAATGAACATTGGATACTGGATACTAAATATGATGAAATGAGATTGTTTAGACCTACGACGTTTCTCAGTGCTCTATTTCTGTTTTTCATTTATGTTAGCGAACATAAGTATCTCGGAAATGGCAACTTTTAAAATATATGTACTTTAGTAATTTTTATGTTCAAAAAACATTGTTTTATATAAATTCAACATGAACATTGATTATTCCATAGAAAGAAATTAACTTGACCTTTGTCTAACACCTTTTTATACCTGTAAAAAAATTAATCATATTATACACATTTCAAACCGTACATCTTTTGGATCTTATATTTTATTCATCTAAAAATTTGAAAATTCTGAACAAATTACACCTGTATACCTAGGGAAAAAATATTGAAATTGAAATACTTTTAACTATGTATTATACTAACAAATTTGTTATAGCTTTTTAAGTAGAACCAAAGGAAATGATCAAACGTCCTTTTCCATCTAATGTAAATCAATCGACAAATTGTCATAAATCCTCATTGTAAGATAAATATCTCAAAATTATGTAAATAGTTCGCCCTAGAAATCCATCTCTGTTAAACTTATTTCGTGCCTAAAGAACTGATATCATGAAAAATTTGTACCTATTCTCGATTATACGTTCTCCGTTGGTTATAATCTCTGATGAATTTTCTCGGCATTGATAATAAGGTACACACTTGCAGTCCGATGGAGTTGGTGTTGTCGTCTCCGACACGCTTTCTGTAGTCGAGATTATCGGAGAGACACTATTCGGGTTTAGCAAATCATACAGTTTATGCTTGTGGTTCATTATGAACTTTACATTAGGAAAAGCCAAACATGAGCTGACTAGACATAGTGTCCATAGTACTGCCCACATCTTGATTTTAATGGCACTGAAAGTATATATATGTTATTTGATTAACCACAGTCTATAAAAATCTGTGTGTTTTCTTAGTTATCTCGTAAATCAATAAATTCAATATATGGTTGAACCTGTACACGTGCTTGAAATATTACACTTTATACTTAAAAAGTAGATGAAAGTTAAATTGCAGTCATTTCCAAATACAACGTAACTAGGGTAACTGTCCTTATTAGTGTGCTGTTAAGTAAGCACTTTCTTTTTATGAAGTAAATATTCATATTGAGTTAGGATACATGTGTATGACTACATACATAAATACAGACAAGCTATAAAATCCGACCCTATTTGTGGAAACGCTTACCAAACTGTTAAAAGGTTTTAGAAGTGCCCTGAATATTGCTTTTTCGTAGTATCAATCCCTTTTTTGTGTAATTAACGTTTTAATTGTCGTAAATGATATTAATAGTTCATTTATTTATTTACAAATAGTGACCGAACATTCCTTAACATTTTTGTTAAGAAAATTTAGTGAATCTGCTGAAATCATGATACGAATATTTTTAAAAACTATTAATAGTATTATAACAACTTGTAAATACAAAATATATTTTATAAGCATATATTCAAAGCTTAACTTTAATACAAAAAGTACTTTATCCACTAATTTTCACTCGTTTCTCTCTAAAACGTATTTAAATATAAAGGCACACCAATAGGGACAATTACCCTAGTTGAAACTGAAATTAAACGTGTTTTCTTTAAATAAGATATTTGTTTATTTAATTTCCTCAAATTTTGATTGCATACAAATTATACTAATTATTCACTAAATTAATGGCTAAAGTGGTTGGCAATTTTAATTTGTTATTTGTTCATATAAAAATGATGATCACTTTGGAATATAAAATCGTTATTCTTTGTCATTGTTAAAAAATGAAAATTCAAAATTTAAAACCTCAGTTATCGAATAGCATATTTGTGAAATGTTGTGTTGAAATTTCAGAAATTAACAAGGATGTAGCCATAAAATCGTATCATCGTCCAAGTGTCATTATTGTTTATATCCTTGGAAGAATATATTCAACATATATTTAATTGTATTAAAGCATTTAATGTATGAGTTATATTGAATTGTCTTATACTCAAACTTCAGGAAAACGTGGAAGGATAAGTTTATTCTTTGATTGGACACTGTGTATATCTTGATTTCATTATTGTAATAAGTATTGTATTATCCTAAATTCTACACTATTCAACCTGTAGGTAATCAATAAGCTCTACGCCAGTACCTATTACAATAAATATTAATTTTTGCAATCACGTATTTTTTTTTACCAAATACAGTAAAATCTGCTTAAACCTAGGCAGTTTTCTTTTTATACGCCTAGGCTAATGCCTCCAACCAGTATTTTTTGTCGACTTGGACCGTGGGAACTTTCTCGGTCGCGAGCTCGACTCCCGAAACAATGGGCTATAAAAGACAAGGATAGCACTAGGTATTTAAAAATGCTCGTGACTGATTTTCATCTTTTTCCATCGAATTTTCACGAGAGTGACGCCAATCGATTCCTTATACTCGACCGATTAAAAAACTACCAAACACGACATAATTCGGTCCATAATTAATGAATTAACGAAACAAATTAATTTTCACGCTTCAATTCTAACTTCGCTAAAAATAGTCCGATTTACATGAAATTTGGTGTTATTTTAATCGGGAGAACGCTTAGAATCCAATGGTGAAACATTTGTATCGATACGACAACGAATAAGATCGCGGAAACTGAGCAAAATTGACGACTCAGCGCTCGAACGACCCTAGCCACGCGCGTAATCCGATGCCGTCGCTTGGCGAATATCAAAGAATATTGTCGAACGTTAAAAAAATGACACCACATGCTTCCTTACATTATTCCGATGAAAATTAGTCGAAATACGACATAAATCGGACTATTTTTAGCGAAGTTAGAATGGAAGCGTGAAAATTAATTTGTTTCGTTATTTCGTTAATTATGGACCGAATTATGTCGTGTTTGGTAGTTTTTTAATCGGTCGAGTATAAGGAATCGATTGGCGTCACTCTCGTGAAAATTCTATGGAAAAAGATGAAAATCAGTCACGAGCATTTTTAAATGCCTAGTGCTATCCGTGTCTATTATGGCCCTATTGTTTCGAGAGTCGAGCACTCGGGCTCGAGCGTCCAAACTCAAAAACCAGTCAAGCGAGAAATTGGAGGTGCGAGATTCACTTCCCACTTTGTTTAAGTCTTGAAATGCGGACCCGATTGCCCTAGGCTTATGCGGAATATACTGTACATCGTGAAATTGTAAATTATATAAAATATTCGGTGAATGTTTT
Source organism: Perdita meconis (assembly GCA_030770465.2). NCBI lineage: Eukaryota > Metazoa > Arthropoda > Insecta > Hymenoptera > Andrenidae > Perdita > Perdita meconis. The sequence goes on along the minus strand of JASKOS020000015.1, from coordinate 840,210 downwards.
TCTTTACCGAGTTCAAAAATAAGAAATACGTATACTTCACAGTAAAAATTGGGTGCAACCATTTAATTACGAGTTGGTATTCAAGAACAAAAGTGTCACATAGTGATCTAGAAGTCATTGTTAGTGCGAATTAATTAAAAATATCAACTAACGTAAATCTTTTAGAATTTAGACTTGTATGATAATTTAATATGTATACTGCAATGATAACGGTAAAATTATTAAATCCGATGACTGTATTATTGTTGACAACCGCATTTTATATTTGTACGTTAATCAAATAATTTTTATTATTATCTTGTTATTTATGTTATTATCACTATGACTATATCTGGAAACAGTAGGTTTACGTTTCCTTCACACACTTAGGACATATTTTATGAATATAGTAATTAAACAAGAAAAAGAAAACGCAAATTTTAATATTTTAGTACATGTATCTTAAAGCTGTTTGAAGAATGATTAAAATTGAAGAATCTAAAACGAAATAATTGGGTTAATAGATTACTACAGTATGTTCTTATAGGAAGCAAGAAGCGAAAATAAAAATAAAATGGAGACAAGAAAGAAACGGATTATAAATCATCTTAAAAACTTGGGATATTAGTTGATCGGCCAAAACCCGATTATATTTGTAACACTTTATTATTTCATTAATAAATAATTAGTCTAGTAAATTATGTTTTATTTAGTTTACTCAATTATTTAAAAGCAGTATTTATACTAACAGTTAAGTTTTTTTCACGCAGAATAAATAATTTCCGCTGCAACTGACTTCTAGATCACTGTGATATCAGTCTGATTAATCTACGTCGTTCGATTTGTACGTACTTTTGTCCAAATTTGGCTCGACCACATAATTGAAAGTGATTTATGAAAGAGTATACAAGCATTCAGTGTCCACGTTAGATCCAAAATTCTTGGTACTGACCTTCACAGAAGAAACTGGTTATGTACCCGGATCACCAGACCAATAAGACAGCAATGTTAATGACTAAACTGGTTACTCAAACTCATGAGCACGTACCCACCGAGAGTATCACTGAACTCTGTTATATCCGTTCATGGATCGAGTCGAACCGCAAGTCTAATTCATGAATCCGGGACCTAAACATTAAAAAGTGTTGGTTAACTACGCAAGAACCCAACGTTCTCTAAGTTCTATACATGTTTCAAACTTTAATTCTGCAGTTTTACTATTTAATATTCATACACGATTGTTATGTCTTCAGATGTAAAAGTCAAATTTATCACACTAAACGAAATCTTAAAGTACCGTTAAAGAGATAAAACCATTAGGTAATTCACAGCAAGTTAATCCTATATATCAAACTACGACAGATCTATTGAAGGAGCAACACCCGTAGACACCATATTTTATACTGAATCTGTAATTTGTTTTCTTAGGGTGCGTCCAGACGAGCGAACCGAACGCGAATTGAACGCAAACCGAACGTGTGTCCGAACGCGAATCCCTATGCCACACAACAAGCGCTCGTCGCGCGCCTCACGTCCACAGGCGCGAATTCTGTTCCGTTCGTGTTCGATTCGCGTGTTCGGTTCGCTCGTCCGGACTCACCCTACAAGTAGAAGAAGTAACCTCCAATCAAATATCGGATCACCCCACTCATTTTCTCGGTTACCTGATTCGCTGCATTTTACCGACATATACGTTGTTCTTTTTTGTGACGGCGATCATCTTTCACCTTATAGTGAGATACAAAATGCAGAATAATCGGACCTTTACAATTCTTGAATTCAAATGATTGTAATTCTTGAGCAACACATATTGAAAGATAAATAGTTTAATGATTAAGCTTTCGAATTATATATCACTTATTGAAAAATAATAATTGAGGCATTGGATGGAAAAGGGCACGTAAGCTTATATGGCCTGTTTCCTTAAATCATTTAAGGCAGGCTTCGGAATTAAGTGACCTCCGCGGCCGACTTCCGAGGGCGACGCCTCGTTTCTGCCGCCGCGCGTCTCACTCTCCGTGGCAGGCGTACTGCTCGGTAGGCCTCAGGCGCGTGCCACATCAATCGCGCGTGGCGCATTGGAGCGACGCTTGTATCAATAGATTTCCACATCACCCATGAGGTACTATTGTCGATGCGTTTTCTTTTGTCAGTGGTATCTCCTGTAGGCCTATTTTTTTATTTATTTATTCCACTGTCTCGCATCAATAATTTTGAAAAGCGTGTACAAAAAAATAAGTGCTCGACAAACTTAAAATATCAATGGGGAGGCTGGACGTCGCTGTTCGCATCAAAGACAAGAGCAAAGAATCGTTCGAAGAACGAACACTCGCACAAATAAATCGATCCGAACATTGAGAAAAGTCGAAGCGCGAAATTTTTAAGACAGAGGTACGTCGATTCACTTAGAATTTTGAAGAATTCGGCTCCTTTTTCTTGCCTTGTTTTTAAAGAAATATCGTGTTGAAGATCGCACAGTTCTTCTTGATACTCGAGGGCTTGTTGCCATTGACAAAAAAAAAAAAAACGCATTGACGATAGTACCTCGTGGGTGATGTGTAAATTTATTGATACAAGCGTCGCCCCAATGCGCCATGCACGATTCATGTGGCACGGGGAGTGAGACGCGCGGTGGGAGCAAGGAGGCGTCGCCCTCGGAAATCGGCCGCGGAGGTCACTTAATTCCGAAGCCTGATTTAAGGGGCCATATACGTTTCTCAGCAATAAATAGTCATGAATAGACGGTGGGTGTTTATGCAGTTATAATATGTATATCAAAATATGTAAGATATGTGTAAAATAAATGCAAAATATATACAAGATATATGCAAGAGATATATATGCAATATACAGGGTGAGGCACCTAACTTGATCACCTCGAATAACTTTTAAATTATGCGTTGTACAAAAAATTATTCCTATGAAGGTTACATGGGATCAAGGGGGGCATCGCATGGTGTGCACGACTTCTTTAGAAGTGGAGGCGCTTAGGAGATTTGAAGATCAACTTTGTTGTTTTTAATGGAATGCCCTATTTTTTTCTGCAGATCAAGAGCTCATTAAATTTCAAGTAGAAAAGTATTAAACATTATTTGTCCTAAAACTAATAATTAACGAGATATTAACGAAAGTTAGATTCGCATAAGGTTGCATGAGGACGATGGTGTTTGTCTGACAATGTTTATGTCACATATGTACTTTTACTTTGATGCTGTCGTCCACGATTTCCATGATAGAATTGCTGATAAATAAGGCGATAAAACTGCAATAAAATTCAAATTCCCTCTTTTCAAGAACAATCGCTCTCAGTTACACAGCTGTAAATAAAAACTCAACTATTGTTTAAAGTTTAAGCTTATTGTAGAAGCTCGTTTGTTGTTTCCTCGCTAAGGAATTTAACCCAGATCTGTTTCGATTATTCTTTTCAATATTGAAAACTTTTTTGACCAATATCTCGAGTATTAAAAAAGACCCCCTGGTATAAGTATAGGGAAAAGTTTGTTTATAATGATGACCGTGACAACATATTTCAAGGTCATTGAAATCGAAAGTGCCTCCTCTAATCCAAATATTTATCCAAAAACAAATTAGAAGTCCTCGTAAAAGATATTTTCAATGACACTACAGTTAGATATTGCTGAATCAAGAGCAGAATTACAAGAGGCAACCCAAGAAATCTTCTTCCACCGATAAGAAAGAACGAGTAGTGTAAGGATTTCTTGAGTCGAGAAAAATCGTTACATAAGTAAGTGAAAAACTATGATGAACAAACAAGAAAATCGCAGAATATGATGAAATGTGGTCTAATTCAAACATGCAACCACGTGCTTCACTGATCACCGTCCACGACTGGAGCGATACATCCCATTCGCGTGCTTGATTATGATTAGCACATTTGCATGACGTAACACAAGGCCTATCCCGCCTTGCCCCATACCCCTACCATGCCACATCAACCCCTATTGTCTTATAACTTAAAATCGCATGGTTTTTCGTTTCAGAACCTGCACCGGAAAATTATACGTGCACCCGTTGTTCATACACTTTTGGAAAACCTCTCACGGTGGCTATTACTACGACTACAATAATGAATATCAAATTTATACAGAAAGTAGTTGAAGAAATGTACTTTTCAAAATCATTAAAGAGTTAGAAAAAACTAGAATTTAGTTTGCCAAAAAAAAATCCCCGGAAGTAGCCTTTACATTTAGCCTCCACCGTGGTTTCTCCCTTAAATAAACACTGTTAGTAGTGCCAATAATGTAAAGGTCTTTATTAAAGCATTTACAACTGCTTTTACATCCAATAATTTATTTTCTGTGACAACACAGAAAAAAAAGGAAACTAATAGCTACGTCCGCAATTTTCATCGGTTGCGAATATATGTTTATGATTCACGTGTGACACTCCAAAAATTTAACTCTTGTACTCTTGCAATAGCCAAATGCTATATGTTAATTACGTTACAGCCATGTACAACGAAGAGAAAGTCGCATCGTTCGTAAAGAATACAAGGAGTAGACACCTCAACACGTGTAGGCAATCCTAACCGAAGGTTATTCGCAGTAACTTCTTCGAAAAACATTTGTGTCTTTTTAAAATAACCATTAGGGTTCGCGGATACAATAGCGCGCCTTAGCAGCACCACGTCTGGATAAAATCAGTCAAAATCACTCAAATGGCTAAACCATAAACAAACATCACCCGTCACATACACGCGACCCCCACATTTCTATAGAGACTGCCTTTATTATCCCCACTATGCAGCCCAAAAGTTATTTGCTGCTGTTAGCTTTTCCTTCCTCTACGAATCTTGATACGTAGTAAGCAATATATATGAGGGGAGAATCCACTAGAATCTTCTTTGTCCATGGTGGGCTGTCTACTAGCTGTATAACTATGCATGTATTAACAAGTTTTTTGAGTTAGTAAACTGAAATAGTTCACTGAACAACACAGCTGTTAGTAGATATCGAGGATACTACGTTTTTATATGAGAATGTATTTCTTTCTAATGCTCGCAGTTGTACTCTACACTTAAACATGTGCTGTGATTATATTAAACAAGATAGAAAACATTTATGATTAGGCAAGTATTAGATCAAAATCCGATTGAAGTGGATTTACAAATGTTACAACATTGATTCGCACGTACATTATTTCTTTCAAATCTCGCATGAACGATAACACAGCAGTGTACCTACAATACACAATGATATTCTTAACTATTCGTATGAGTGACTTTTCAAATGAATCAGTGTATATTATTTGGAATTAAAGTGCATAAACAGTATTGTCCAAACTGTGAGCAGCCATTTGTTTGTCGATCCAATCACGTACGTAAGCAACATTAGCATAAACACCAGGAATGTTATCTCCCCCGCAGCCGATTCCCCACGCTACGATACCCGCCTGTTGATACCTGGTAGGGTCCTTTTTACTGGGACACACGAGAGGGCCTCCTCCGTCACCCTGAAACAAAAACGGTACGATTTTCCGTGACAATAAGCACAAAAGCTGCGACGTATGGATTATTCAGGTTTCACCACTTCAAACTACCTTGCAAGTGTCGACGTCAGATTCGCCACCGGCGCATATAAAACTATCGTCTAGAATGAAGTACTTTCCTAACCTCGTTTTTCGCAAACTGTACTGGCACGTATCGTGCGGAACTATCGGCAATTCTACTTTCTTCAAGATCACTGGGAACCGACCCTCTGCGTCTAAAACAGTTAATATTTCGTGTAATGTTACAGTTTAGTGACCAAATTAACCCTCTCATGTGAAATTATGCGCTTAATCCTCGAATTGTTCGAAAGTAATTAATATTTACTGAATTTGTCCTTTCCCCAACCAGTAACGAAGCAATGAGATCTATCAAAGACAACATCCTTCTCTGGCAAACAAACAATATCAACGTTTCCAGCGAGCTCAACTGGTTCAGACAGGATTAAAATCGCAAAATCATAAAAAAGAGCTCCCTTATGAAATTTCTCGTGAACGATTATAGTCTTAACATTGCGGTCCTGATGCTGGAGAATCTCATTCCTCGTTTGCGTGTCCCATTCTCCAGCGCGAATTTTCAATTCATGTGGTTTCTTTCTGTTACAAAACGTTATTACAATATTAAGAATATGGGCAATGTCAACAGGGTAAGGGAATGTGGGGCAAGACGGGATTTTTGTTTATCTCGAATTGTGTTATACATGTATTTTTGTGGTATATAATTATATAATAATATTATTATTAATTATTTGTACTTAAGCTTTCCTTAGATAAAAAAAATATGTTTGTTAAGCACGCACAATAGTAGTAGTATTTATTTATTGTATGAGGCTGATGCTCAGTACAATTTTGTTTACATATTGGATTTTGTTGGTGTACACATGTGTAAAATTTATTTCTCAGGTCGTCCGGCAATTTGATGTGTCCTAATAGGTGAGGGGCTCTTCTATTGGTTGCTAGCAGTCCTGTTTACATTGTTCTGTTGGAGCCTCCAACTTGGAGGTGTGTTTCCTTGCTTTTCGCCTCATTCTTCGAGGTACAATACTCTTAATCTTAAGCATGCCTTTATATACACGTATATTTCCTTTATTTGTTTTTCCTCTTCGGAGGACAAGATGTTGGTGAGGCCTCTGTTGTTTAAGGACGATGGTCTGAACTGTGCGTATTGGGGGCATTTTGTCAAAATATCTTCAAGTGTTTCTTCCTCTTTTCTGTTGCACATTCTACATGGTTGGTCTTTATTAATGTGGTAGGAACATCTATCGACATATATTTTGAACCCTAGTTTGCCCGATAGTCTCAACTGGGCTAAAATTCGTTTTTGTATTAGAGGTATTTTTAGTTCAATATACCTAGTTGTGCCTCTTTGATCTAAATCTTTTAGGTTTTTATACATGGAGTTGTACGTAGATGTTCTTGCCCTATTTCTATCATCGTTGAATGGGATTTCCTTTATTTTGTTTAAAATGTCTTCTTGTTTCGATTTAATTACCTCTGTGGTGATATTTCCATTAAATAACTCTCCAAAACCTAAGTGGGTAAGAATTTCCCCTATTTGTGAGTACCAGTTTCTTTTCAGATCAGGTTCAGTGTTGTCTAATTCTATTAGGGTTTGGTAGCAACGCCTTGGGAACCGTGCCTCTCTCATACTTAATATTTTACCCCAGTAGTTTAATGCTCTCTTTATTACTTCTACTTCAAGACTTGTTCTCCCTGTCTCCAGTCTCATGGTATATCCTGGTGTATATCTAGGTACGTTTAATAGCTTCTTGAGAAAATTCGTGTGAATTTTCTCTATTTCCGTTCCTTAGTTTAGTCCCCAAATCCCTGCACAATACAGTAAGGTGCTAGCTACCGTTGATTGGAATAACTTTATTTGGGCTTCCCAGCTGTTATTTTTTGCCAGCACTAGGGGTTTCCATGTTGTTCCTATTGCAATTTTAAGCACGCACGATAGATCTGGACCATAATGCCACTTTATGCAAGTATATATAAAGAAATGGCACTAATTAAGAAAAAAATGGCATTGTGTTACTCTTCTATCGTGCCTGCTTGACACATGTAAAAATAACTGGTACTAATTAAGAACAAAATGGTATTGTGTCCCACTTCTATCATGCATGCTTAACACACACACACTTTTTATGTTATGTACCAATTCGAATAAATTCTAAAAAAAGACTATATTAAAGCAGTTACTTTACCACCAGACCACGATACTATACAGTGTACAGTGCGACGTTAAAATTTCAAGCATTTATACCAGCCAATAATAATCCATTGTATGTTTTTAAGTATCTCCTAAACTATTAGGTATTTACATTTTGCGGGCAAACATGAGTCAAATATTTTTTACTTCTCTATCCTACTATCTATCTTCCTACGAAGTTTCATGCAAATCGGTGCTTAACACCTCTGTTCCCTTGTCAGAGAGAAGAAGAGAAAACGATAAAAGCTAATATTTCAAAGAAACGAAATGAAAGTTGTTTAAAAATACGCAGCAACGATCCTAAATGTACCAATTATAACCACTGGATCTCTATTTACACACGGGGTGGGTTAAATACTTTGAACATGAAACTTGATCTCACCATGAATTCACGGTAAAGAAAATGAAGTTGAAGATATATTTTATATGTATACGAGTTAAGTTCATTTTAGTATATTCCAATATACGAATGTTGACACTATATGTAATATTTCTACAGATGCTACATTAATAAGTGTAATATTCTAGAGCAGTTTTTCTTAGCTTCCCCATCTTGCCCCACCGTTCCTTATGTTCAAAATCCATTAGTTACTCACCCTTGCACACAGTGACCAGCTGTTAACACGGCTTGCTTGTGAATCAAGGAACCTCCACACAGAAACGTTAGTTCTGTGGTATTTATACGAGGTATAACGATGGCCACCATCCACGGGAATTCACCGAATTCGACTTCGTTGTCTAGGTTTCCAGTGATCCTATTTCTAACACTGTAGGAATTTCTAACTCCGCAACCTGTCGGAGTATATTTCGATCGAACTGCATTTTCTAAACGTATCACATTCGATGATTCACAGCATACGTATGTGTAATTATCACATTTATTAAACCCGCTTCTATATTGAAAGGAAAAGAGAATTGTTATACACATTACATCCGCATAAATGATTAACCCGGTTCGCGCAGTAAAACAAGTTTAGTGCATATAAAACAGACTTGAGCATTATCTACACAAACTATTTGAAAAATAATCGTTAGGATACTACGTTATTTTATTAGACAGCATGTTATTAGAAATAATCATGTGTTAATTTATTTGAACAGACAAATGATTTTTCTTTGAATTATTTCATTATTTGAATTTGAAGTATATAAAATAATATTTCATTCCTTTTTTAGTTACCCAAATATTTGTTTAAATGATTTCTCAAACGTTCTCTGATTCTATCATGTCAACAATGACAACTGCATTAGAAACACGAATTTCCGTATAATGTTTCACCTATAAAAATTTAGGACACATATTATAGAAAGACTAATATATAAAAACTGTGTAACGGTAATTTTCCATTGCAACGATGGTAGATTTACGTTGCGAACGAACTGTTTTAAGCAAGAACAATTTCGGAGGGAAATGCAGTTCATCTATAAAAACTCCCATATTCTAAGTTCAGTAATTAATTTAATTTAATAACCTCTTATGCTAAATTATTTGTTTATTTTATTTCACTGAAGTAAATTCAATAATAAATTATTAAAATAAAGAATTATTTGAAAATAATTTATCTGAATAGAACACAAAATAAGATTGATTTTCGTAGGCCACGACCACACGAGCATTTTACACACCCACGTGGCGTGGAATATGCTCATGTACACAATTGCATCAAAATACGCAGGTCCTATTTCTGCGAAGAAAATGCCCACGAGCAACACGCGGTGTGTAAAATGCCCGTGTAGTCCTGACCTTATGTTATATCTAAAATGAAAATAATAAAATATTTGAAATAACTCAGTATTTCAAATCATGACTTGTTATCTTATTTCAAATAAAATGTGTCCAACCCTGATATCAAATGTACTCTATACACAATGGCTGCCGCGTGAATGGATAAATTTACCACATAAATCTCATTGTGCAACAGGTTCATCAAAGTATAACTCGCCCTCAAAACTAGCCTTTACAGCACTCACTCCGCAGCTAAGAAATTAATATTGTGAAAACTGAACCTGATATCTAACAGATCTTCTCCAGTGGTCAAGATGCTTCCGTTTTTACACTGGTAATACAGTACACACTCGCAATTCGTATCCGGTGACTCATTTTTATATGACAGTGAAGATCCAAATACGGTTGTATTATGAGGATTACTGCCAGAAATATTAGTGGGAGGTGGTGTGCCTAATATGTCTGTCCAATTCCAATGTCTGTCGCTTTGTTCTGCGGATGCTAGAGTTAAACACGTGCTGACCAGAACAAATATCCATGGTATTGTCCCCATTCTGATCCTGGTGGCACTGAAAGAACGATAATGGTTTGACAATTAGTCTCTAACTATTAACATGTGTATATTCTTTCACTTATATCATGAATGTATTATTTGTAATATATGCTTGAACCGTTCGAGTTGAACGTGTATGCATGCATAAAAAATTGTACTTACCTAGAGAGCCAAAAATATATACCGAGTGTCCCAATTAAAAGTTTATATTCCAAGAACTACTCTCTTACAGGGAAACATTCCAAATAGAGGATTGTAATATCAAGTTGAATTAAATGTTGGTAGAAACCTTAAACACTGTCAGAATGATCTGCAGAATAATAACTGGTAATGGCTCATAACACAATAAAAATATTCTGTTAAATACTATGATACCTTTAAAAAAATCACTAAATCTGGAATTTGAAGTCTTTAAAAATTGTTGGTAAATTGAAATATAAATTTGATCGTTTGAAGAAGCATAGAAGATCTGAATGAAGAGTACTTTAAATCCTTAATCTTGATTTTTCAACTCTTCAACTTAAAATTTTCAAATATCAAACTTTAAACCTTCCAATCTTGAATTTGAACTCTGAAAAATCCTGAAATCTCTGAATTTCCTAGCTTTAATCCTTAAGCTTGTAATTGTAACTTTCAAAATCTATAAGACTGTAACTTAATATCTCAATATTTACAATATGAAATCTTAAATCTCTTAATCTGTGCCCTGAAATCCCTGAATCTCGTACTTTTTATGCTTAAAAGATTTCACATTAGATACTATGATGAAGGAAATGATCTCGTTATATTGGGTGGCGCAGAGGTTCTGATCTTGCCGAGTAGCTAAAATACTTTTGGCCTGTTTTTTTTTTGTATTACACAATCCATTAGATCATTTTGACAGTGACTTGATATCGCGACCGTCTACTTAGAATGTTTCTTTGTTAGGCGAATCCTTATCTAAGTATTTGAAGGTGCATTACAAAGAGTGTTTGCAACGGGCGGTATCCCGACAAATTTTTAAGACACAAATTTCCCACGTCTTCCCTTTTTACAAGCTTTATATTAAGTTTCACTTCTATCAGTATGTTACGATGAAATGAAAGTTAATTTTGCCACGTTTCCACATATCCGATCGATTTGAAACCTTACACATATTTTTCTTCTTTAACTCAAAATTAAGAATTTTTTCATTTTTTAATTAGATTCTAGGATGAAACCTTGTAAGCTAATTTTAACCCGCTTCCACACATCTAACCAACTTGAAATGTATACAGTATACATACTACATACGCAATCCCGATGACAATGCATTTTAAATAATTTACATAATAAAGATTAAAATTGTCGAAGACTAAAAAGTATAAAATAAAATTATAGTAAAGAAGCATTTGTTAAAAACAAGCTTTTATTAAATATGAAAGATTTACTAAAAAGAAAAAGTAACTTTGATACCGGTCTAAATGATTGTCTACAACAAAATAAAAAATGTTCTCATATGACTAAAAATAAGCGTGTGGAGCGCAAATATTGTATAATACAAGTTATGCAAAAATAGCTGAAAATCATGATTTTGTTTTCACTTTTAATGTGGTTAGATGTGGACATTTTTCTAAAACAGTCATTTATAACAGTATTAAAGTTATTTTTTCTTTTTAGTACATTTTTAATATTTAACTTGCTTTTAAAAAATGCTTTTTGGTTGTCTCCGAGACAGGAACCGACAACGCGACGACGTGGGAAACGCATCGTGGGAGGAAGGAAGATGAAAATGTTGGAAGAGAGCGTTTGAGGATGATTAATTGATTGATATGAGTAATGCCGAGGACATGAAAGATGCCGGCATGGAGCCGAGTCCACACTGTTCAGGTACGGGGCATGGTGAATCTTGGGCGCGTCAGGCCGCACCAGGAACCAATATTATGACGTTTTATTATTTAAAATTTTCATGTATGCGTAGCATCGGAGAAAGCTGAATTTTCTTCTTGGAAAGGGTGCCTGACCGTCTTCGCCTGAGAAGAGGACGTTTCTTTGTAGAAAACAAGAAGACGAGAGGAGATTTTTCCTTTGGCGAGAAGATGAGTCCTCCCCATCCTCAGATGTCAACGGCTACCCCAGGGTTGCTGGGCTTAGACCAGGTGAAGAAGCATAACGCCACCGATTCGCTCCAGGCGTGTGCCCTCACACTGAAAAAGTCAAGCTCTTCCCGGGAAAGGTCTGCCTCCAGGGCCGATCCGTGGACGAGGAGCGCATCGACATCGGGACAGATACATAGCTCCTTTCGGTCAGACGTCCGGGATCAGGTCTACTCGGTGTAGCTTCTGTGAGGGCGCAGCGAGGAGTTGTCCCGAGAGGTGCGTTCGGGGAGGCGACGGTCCTCCGCGGAAGACCGAAAGTATCGACCCGAGAACACAGCAAGAGAGAAGTGCCCAAGACCGAAGACGCAAGTGGAGGGCGAGGATTTGGGTCGGTGGACTTCCAGGAGAAGAAGCAATATACGAAGAAGCAGGTTTCGCTCTGCCCGGAGTTATCGCGTGGTTTCCTCCGGGACGTTGGGCGAATGCCAGAGTGAAGTCTGGAAAGGGCCACTCTGGGCAGGCATACTCTGGCTAAATACCTCCTTTTCCAGACAAGAGAGATTATCTGTGCAGGTTCTTCGATTTGGACTTTCTGCGATCGTCCCGATCGCCATTCTAGGGGGGGTGCAATATTACGCGCATCGGGAGCACCCGGTACACTGACTGAAGCTCGCCACGAGACTGAAGCCAGCGACAGAAATTATTAAAAAAAATAATTAAAGTGTCAAGTCTCCGATCAGATTCCGTGCGACATCGCTAATACTTGTACAACAAAGACTCTGTGCTATTCTTGATTGTAATTCTATTGTGAATAAATATGCAAGAACGTTCCCGGCGACACAACAATATCTTGGAAATTTATTATTGTAACTGTTCCTTAACCTTAAATTCTTAAATGATCCTAGAGGTTGACATATTAGTGCACAGTAAACTATTATAGGGTAACAGCGGTGAAGATATGGGGCCCACAACCATATTTTTCAACTAGCTAATTCCCGCGACATCGTCTGCGAGGTTTCGCATGCGCACCGCGTCGCTTGTCCCTCTCCAAAGTAGCAAGAGAACATGCGTAGTTGGGGCCGTTACGGCCGCCAAGGCCATCGTTGTCGTTTACGTATAAAAACTTTAATAACTCGACATTAAATAAGAAGGAGAATAATAATAACAACGCTGACAGTGATGTATATAAGAAATATTTATTATAAAGACCAACCTTGGGAAAACTAAAGGAAGAAACAAAAAATGAAAAATGTCATAATAGTATTATATTAATAAATGATCAAAATAATATCCTCCGCTTCCAAGCATTTATTAAAACTTTTATAAATACTATGCCAAATATTTAAAGGATAACCATTCTTAGTTTTTAACTCAAAATTTTGTTAAGATTAATGTTTTAAGATAATGTATCATTTGGCAAAAAATTCAAAATTGAAGTGTAACTCTTTCATCCATAGAATTACCATAACGTATCAGGATAATATAGTGATGAAACCAGATTAAATGACATATTATATGGAAAGCAATCACCGGATTAATTTACATCATTTGAAATGAAAGAATTTGTGCCTAAACGCAGAATAAAAATTGAATAAAAAAATTGATCCAAATTGAATCACCTATACCCACATAATTGACAGTGAATTATCTTATTAGATCGCAAAGAAAAAATCAGTCAGTCTTCTTCTATTGACCGGTGAAAAAGTATGCAAGCGTTCAGTGACCACGGTAAATCCTTTAAAGGAAACTCGCTGCCATGGTCACCGGTCACTAGCCGCATACTACAACAACATTAACCGGTAGGTAAACAGGTTGCTGAAACTCATGAACGCGTGCTAAAATTATCCTCGAGCTCTGTTATAGATACAAGGTGTCCCAAACTACAGGGTGATTCTCTCGCCAGTGGACTCAAAGGTAGTGCCGCCGCCTAAACATAGCGATAAAAAACCCGGTTTTCATACACTCATCTGTCGATTAAGAGACGATTTGTTGTGTTTTCTTAGGCGTTCCAATTGTGAGACTCTCTCTCTGCTACAGTACTCATCCTCGCCGAGACTTCAAGATCGATATCGATCACTTGAAAGCAGGGTTTTCGTGTTTATGTTTAGGCGGCGGCACTGCCTTTGAGTCCACTGGCGAGAGAATCACCCTATACGTGCGGGAGCCATTAAGAGGAGATTCCTAAGGTGATTTTAAACAACTTTTCCTGTAGTGAAAATTTTCTTTGCGGCTTTGTCAACGAGTTATTATCGAAAAACACCGACCAATAGAAGCACGAATACAGTGTATGAATTTCAGCGCGGGCTTCAGCTGTGAGTAGTATTAGCCAGCCATCGTCCGCGCCATCATTAATCTGCTGTACTCGCTCCCTGATTGGTCGGTGCTTTTCGTTAATAACTCGTTAACAAAGCTTCCAAGGGAATTTTTGCAAAGGAAAAAATTGTTTAGAATCACCCCAGGAATCTCCCTTTATCGGCTCCCGCACTTAGTTTGGGACACTCTGTATAGGGTAAAGTATACAGTTGTTGACCCCCCTATGCAATGATTCACCCTTTTAAAAAAAATAAAAATTATAGTATAATCCTTTTCTTATACAGTAAAATATTAATTATATTCGAAACAAGAATATTTAAATCATTGAAATATATTTTTTTATTATGTAAGAAAAGGATTCGGTAATTATTTACATTAGGGGCTTCCTCACCGATTTTGGTGACCTTGAAATATGTTGTCAAGTTCATCATTCTGAACAACTTTTTCCTATATATGTTACCGCCGCTCGGCCTTCGTTACCGAGATATTCGCAAAAAAAGTTTCAATATTTAAAAGACTGATCGGAATAGGTCTGGGTTAGATTTGAAAAACCGGCACATCGGTGGCCGGGGACGGAGCCCCCGGTGGGGGGTTGGGGCCCCCCTACTACTTGGAAAGTAAGGGTTCAACTTTGAAAATACTGTCTACGCTCGGTGGTCTGCCATGGAAAAGGGGGATGTTATATTTTTTGCGCGCGAAGCGCGCCACGGAAAAACGACTGATTTAAGTATATTGAAAGTATACCACGTCACTCGCTTCTTATTATTAATCTTATATAACAGGAAATATTTCGGCCATTATTTAAAAAAATGCTGTTATTCTATTGTCAAAATTATGGCATCGACGAAATAAAAATTCTGCAATATATCCAACATAATGTTGTTTCCGTGTTCCGTAACGAGGAATATTAACCCTTGTTTCTTGCCAAATACGCTCTATATTGCGAATGGGCACTGCTGTCAGGATCAACAAAGTTTATTTTATGATTGACTGCTAAATTCATTCGCGTTCAACACGATCTATTTCACGTTTCAATTTGTAAACATAAACAGACAAGACAGGGGATCCCAACTGATTGAAGTCGTTTTAAGTTGTGACCGTGGCCACCTTATCGGCGACCACAATTTCAAATCTAACTCCGACCTACTTCGATCAGTCTTTTAAATATTGGAATATTTTTGCGAATATCTCGGAAACTAAAGCCGAGCGGCGGTAACATGTATAGGAGAAAGTTGTTCAGAATGATGACATTGACAACATATTTCAAGGTCATCAAAATCGGTGAGGAAGCCCTTAATATAAATAATTACCAAGGATTCTATTATAATTTTTATTTTTCTTGAAAGGGTCAATTATTGTATAAGCTGGTCAACAACTGTATAATTTGCCCTACTATCGTACAAATTAATCCACAGATGGATCGAGTAAAATCACCAGCTCAATACACAAATTCGAAACACGATTATTGAGGAAACTTGGACAAACATAACATTTGTTGTTAATAGTTTATAACAGAAAATTTTATTTGTCAAAAGCGGCTAATTATTAGACAGCGAATCTTTATGCAAAATAAAATTTTTACAATCACAAATACAGAATTGGAAATTGAAAACAGAATGTTTAATATTCTAAACATTGTTACTTGAACAGTACTGTTGATATTTTTGTATTTTGGTATATAATAACAGTCTCGTAGATTTTTTACATACTTAGCATTGCGATAATGCATAAAATCCACAGTTTAATCATAACATGTCAAACAAAGAAATCTATTTCAGTTAATGAAACTTGAAACACAGTTTTTTATGTGCATCGAAAATAAAAGTTGTACGTAATACGAATGATTTGATAGAAACTATGAAGAATTATTAAAATTACTACACAATACAATATTTATCGCTGAAGGTGGAGATTGGAAACTTTAAAGTTGAACAATTGAAGAGTTAAATAGAAATTTGAAGAATTTTTAACATTTTGGTTTAGGGATTTGAAGACTTGAAACTAGAGATTTTTTTCTATTAATTATAGTCCTATTAATAGACAATTAAATACTCCGGTAACGCAACGATTCTTCCATACAACTTTTGTGAATATTTAAATTCTCAATTGTGCAGCTTCCCTATTCAGTAATCAAGGAGTTAGTATGATCTGTATCTCACTAGAAATAGGAGTAAAATTAGTTTTTCTGTTTTAATCTTTCTACAACTAAAGTACCCACACTCAACGAAATTTTCAAGTACTACTGAAGTAATGAAAACAGTAGATAACTTACCGTAAGTTAATCTCGAATATCACACAACGACAAAGCTGTTGAAGGAACAACACCTTAGACGACGAGCTGAAAACTGAATATGCGATTTGTTCGTTTGCAGGTACAAGAACCGACTTCCAATCGCATATCGGGTACCCCCTCTCGCCTTGAGGGTTACTTGATTTTGTTGCATTTTGTTGACGCACACATGCGTTGCATCGTTGCACCTTACTACAGCGAATCCTTTCCACCTTACACTGAGTCACAAAAGTATTCGTACGCTTACAATTCTTCTGTTCCAATGACTGCCATTCTTTAACATTGGTGTCCCAAACAAAGTGTGGGAGCCGGAAAGGGGTGATTCTAAACAACTGTTTGCTTAGCAAAAATGTTTGTTATAGCTTTGTTAACTAGTTATTAACGAAAAACACCGATCAATCACAGCGCACGCATTGCGAAAGGTTAGCCGTGAATGCTACATGTAGCTCGGGCTAGCCACTAAACGGCCGGCCGTTCGTCCGCTATATGCGCTCTCTAATTGCTTGGTGTTTTTCGTTAATAACTCGTTAACAAAGCCATAACGAACATTTTTGCTAAGCAAACAGTTGTTTAGAATCACCCCTTTCCGGCTCCTACACTTTGTTTGGGACACCCTGTATATTCTTTAACCTTTGGTGGATTGTCTTCTATAAGTTTAACCACGATGTTTTAGCCATTTCCAATGACTTGACAAAAAAAGACTTGGAATAAAAGATAATCCCGTTCACGAATTCTACATTCGGAAATCAGTAATCTATGAAAAAACCTTGCTTTCCATAAAAATTCAAGTGCACCTTTATTTTTTTCTTAATGACACTACACATTGTTCATGTCATAAAATTGTAGCTGATAACGAAACGAATTCAACAATGCGCTACATTGTGACCTTCAGATGACCTTGAACTCTGAAATTTAGATTTAATCAATTCAAACATTAATATGGAGAATCAAAGCTGTTTCTGGCGGGGGTGCAAAAGGCCAAAAGGTGCATTGCATCTGGGTGAACAAATTTAGGGGCGACTGAAAACCGCTTACTATACGCAAAATTTTGTCTAATAAAAATGATAAGCAAACATTTTTCGGTAATTGTGCAGAACAAAGTACACCTCACCGATTTGGATGAAATTTAGATATGTTATAAAACTCGAAATTTTGAACAAGTTTTTCCTATACATATAACCGGCGCTCTTCTTAGTTTGAAATAGCCAAATGCTATATGTTAATTGCGTTACAGCCATGTAGAACGAAGAGAAAGTCGCCTAGTTCGTAAAAAATACATGGAGTAAACACCTCAAATCGTGTAGGCAATCCTAACCGAAAGTTATTCGCAGTCACTTCTTCGAGGAAAATTCGTGTCCTCTTAAAATAACCATTAGGTTTCGCGGATACAATAGCGCGCTTTAGCAGCACCACGTCTGGACAAAATCACTCAAGTGGCTAAACCATAAACCATTTCACCCATCGGATACACGCGACCACTGGATTCCTGCAGGGACTGCCTTTATTACTATTTAAACCAAAAGTTATTTTTTGCTGTTAGCTATTCCTCCCTCTACGAATCCCGATGCGCAGAAAGCAGTACGAGAGGGGAATCCGCCAGTCTTCTTCGTTCACGGTGGGCAATCTATCAGCTGTATGTATAACCATGCATGTACCACGTTCTTATATGGAAATGTATTTGTCTTTAATGTTTGCAGTTGTACATACTCTACACTTAAATGCGTGCAGTGATCATATTAAACTAGAGAGAAAACGTTTACGATTAGGCAAGTATTAGAACAAAATTTAACTAAAGTCGTTTTATAAATATTACAACACTGATTCTCACGTACATCATTCCTTTCAAATCTCACATGAATGTAACACAGCAGTGTACCTACAATAAACAATGATATCCTTAACTACATGAGTGACTTTTAAGATGAATCAGTCTTCTTTTCAATTAAAGTGCATAAACAGTATTGTCTAAATTATTAAAAGCCATCTGTTTGTCGATCCAATCACGTGCGTAAGCAACATTAGCATAAACACCAGGAATGCCATCTTCCCCGCAACCGATTCCCCACGCTACGATACCCGCCTGTTGATATCTGGTAGGGTCCTTTTTACTGGGACACACGAGGGGACCTCCACCGTCACCCTGAAACAAAAACGGTACGATTTTCCGTGGCAATAAGCAAAAAAGCTGCGACGTATGGATTATTCAGGTTTCACCACTTCAAACTACCTTGCAAGTGTCGACGTCAGGTTCGCCACCGGCGCATATAAAACTATCGTCTAGAATGAAGTATTTTCCTAACCTCGTGTTTCGCAAACTGTTCTGGCACGTATCGTGCGGAATTGTCGGCAATTCTACTTTCTTCAAGATCACTTGGTACTGTCCCTCTGCGTCTAAAACAATTAACATTTCGTGTAATGTTACAGTTTAGTGACCAAATTAACCTTCTCATGTGAAATTATGCGCTTAATCCTCGAATTGTTCGAAAGTAATTAATATTTACTGAATTTATCCTTTCCCCAACCAGTAGCGAAGCAACGAGATCTATCAAAGACAACATCCTTCTCTGGCAGACAAACAATATCAACGTTTCCAGCGAGCTCAACTGGTTCAGACAGGATTAAAATCGCAAAATCATAAAAAAGAGTTCCTTTATGAATTTTCTCGTGAACGATTATAGTCTTAACATTGCGGTCCTGATGCGGGAGAATCTCATTCTTCGTTTGCGTATCCCATTCTCCAGCGCGAATTTTCAATTCATGTGGTTTCTTTCTGTTACAAAACGTTATTACAATATTAAGAATATGGGCAATGTCAACAGGGTAAGGGAATGTGGGGCAAGACGGGATTTTTGTTTATCTCGAATTGTGTTATACATGTATTTTTGTGGTATATAATTATATAATATTATTATTATTAATTATGTGTACCTAAGCTTTTCTTAGATAAAAAAAATATGTTTGTCAAGCACGCACGATAGATCTGGACCATAATGCCACTTTATGCAAGTATATATTAAGAAATGGCACTAATAAAGAAAAAATGGCATTGTGTTTCTCTTCTATCGTGCGTGCTTGACACACACACACTTTTTTATTCTATGTATCAATTCGAAAAAATTGTGAAAAAAGATCACATGGTATGGTAGGGTTCAGTCCGAGTCTCGTGATTAGGAAGTAGTTAGTTTACTGATACTATACAGTGAATAGTGCGACGTTAAAATTTCAAGCATTTATACCGGCGAATATAATCTATGTTTTTATATATCTCCTAAACTATTAGGTATCTACATTTTGCGGGCAAACATGAGTCAAATATTTTTTACTTTTCTACTTTCGTACGAAGTTTCATGCAAATCGGTGCTTCACATCTCTTGCAATTCCCTTGTCAGAGAGAAAAAGAAAAAACGAAAAAAGCTTATATTTCAAAGAAACGAAATGAAAATTGTTTAAAATTGTTCAAAAATACGCAGCAACGATCCTAAATGTAAGTTAGGTTCATTTTAGTATATTCTAATATACAGATGTTGACCTTATACAGGGTGCGCCAAAAGTATAGAAACGGTCAAATATTTCGGAAACGGAACATTTTTGAGAAAAATGTTTTAGAGCAATGTTATAGGGTTTTAAAAATTCTATTGAACGGTCATATCCGTTTGACCTTGAGATGAGCGGTTGAGGTCACGCCAAGGTTAACATAATTTTTTTAAATAGAATACCCCATTTTTGATCATGCAGTGTTAAAGCTGACGATGAGACCTTTTCAAAACACTAGCTGATTACCTATTTCTGTTGAGAATTGCTTAAGTTCTGAGCGTTGAGAATGAAGAAATAAACTTTCGCTTGTGTCCAATGATCATTTTTATGTTTGCCACATCACTCGGCTGAAATCGCATCTCAAAGATGTTACTGCACATGCGCTAGAAATACCATCAAAATCATGACGCTGATTTCAATACTACTACCCAACGACATTAATTTCGAAATTTTGAATTGCTTTGATTCGTGCCGTTGCGTTGTACCTCTAACAATATGACGATAGATAAGCTCAGCACTCGGGCAATTTTCAAGGCCGTTTCCAGACTACAGTGTTGACTCGAAGAACGGCTGGGTATCAGAACCGAGTGCAGTCCTTTTTCGAGTCAGGTTCGATCTCGATCACGGCGGAACAAGGAGACTCGCACCTGCGAAAAAGTGGTGAGGATAGAGAAATCCCTTTTTTCGAATCAAACTCATACGTCGTTCTTTGAGTCAACGCTGTAAGATTGTCCTTACATCGGGACAGTGCTGTATTTAGTACAATAGACTTTCTTCACTCTCAATATTCAGAACTCAGGCAATTCTCAACAGAAATAGGTTGTCAGCTAGTGTTTTGAAAATATCTCATCGTCAGCTTCCACACTGCATGATCAAAAATGGGGTGTTCCGTTTAAAAAAATCATGTTGACCTTGACGTGACCTTGTCCGTTCCTCTAAAGGTCAAACGGATTCGACCGTTCAATAGAATATTTAAAACCCTAAAACATTGTTCTAAAACATTTTTCTCAAACAGGTTCCGTTTTCGAAATATTTTACCGTTTCCATACTTTTGGCGCACCCTGTATGTAATATTTCTACAGATGCTACATTAATAAGTGTAATATTCTAGAGCAGTTTTTCTTAGCTTCCCCATCTTGCCCCACCGTTCCTTATGTTCAAAATCCATTAGTTACTCACCCTTGCACACAGTGACCAGCTGTTAACACGGCTTGCTTGTGAATCAAGGAACCTCCACACTGAAAGACTAGTTTTGTGGTATTTATACGAGGTATACCGATGGCCACCATCCACGGAAATTCACCGAAAAGGACTGCGTTGTCTATGTTTCCAGTGATCCTATTTCCAACACCGTTGGAATTTCTGACTCCGCAACCTTTCGGAGTATATTTTGGTGAAACTACATCTTCTGAACGTATTACATTCGGTAATTGGCAGCAGACTTCTATGTAATGTACACATTGTTGATAGTCACCACCTCTATATTGCAAGGAAAAAGGAATTGTTACATACATTACATCTGCATAAATGATTAACCCGTTTGCACACAGTATAACGAGTCAGATGCATATAAAACAGACTTGAGCATTATCTAAATCTAACTATTTGAAACATAATCGTTAATATAATACATTATTTTATTTGAACAGACGAATTATTTCGTTATTTGAATTGAAGGTATGCAAAATAATATTTCATTTCGTTTTATATTTGCTGAAACATTTATTCAAATAATTTCTCTAATATTCCCTGATTCTATCATGTCAACATTCTGCGTTAGTGTGCAAACACGTAAAACGCTGCGCTGGTTTCCCGCGCTGGCTCACCAGCATGAGCACCTGTTTTCCGCGCTTACCATCGCGAAGCGTGAACATGTAGAAAGCTGGAAACCAGCGCGAGTGTAGCGATAGTGTTCGGAATATCCGATCAAATATTCCAGAGAACCGAGAGGTCAACTTTGAACATGATCGGCCACTAATGGTAATGTAATAAAATCATATGCCAATTAAAAGGAAGATTCGCCCACGCATCATTTTTTTCCATGTAACCAACTTACACAGAGTTTAGCAAAAGTACCCGGACGGTAAATTATCTCAAAAAATGTTTAATGCAAAAGTCACAGAGTAAAGTAAAATGCACTTGATAGAGGCCTTTACCTTAATTTTAGCCTCAATTCTAAGTGTCATTTCTAAGTCATTTTAAGTGTTACATTCGTATGTGTCATCATTTTATGGGTCAAAATTATGTTTACTTGTAGATATTACTAAGAGACA
The DNA here is from genome assembly GCA_030770465.2 of Perdita meconis. Lineage (NCBI taxonomy): Eukaryota > Metazoa > Arthropoda > Insecta > Hymenoptera > Andrenidae > Perdita > Perdita meconis. Next base: position 817,771 of record JASKOS020000015.1, on the reverse strand, counting down.
TAAAAATAATTTCAATTGAGCTATGTTCTTCACAATTTTAACTTGAAATTACGAAGTACATATGTTTATTCATTTGAGAAAAAATTTATTTCTGATCAATGTAGGCAGGTTTCGCGGCGCAGTGACCCACTGAGATTATTAAAATTCTCATTATATTTTGGATTACTGCGTATAATATCATATGTACCATTTATAATTATAGTACTGTAATAATTCCAAATTATCGTCACTACGATTATTAACATTTATTAGTATGCATATTGGCAGTGACAATGGTTTTGTCGTTGACGCTTTATTGGCTTTCGAGTAAGAAAAGAGTAATAATTATCACGAAGGGATGTATTCTAAAACGTTTCAAAAGTGGTTTCACGAAACTCTATATAAGCTTGAGGAAAAATCAGTAGTAGTGATGATAATGTTTCCTGCTATTTGTGAAAAATAGAAAAAATTTCCAAAGGGTATTGAGTTTTCAATTGACATGATAAAAAATTGTATATTGTATATTGTAAAGCACGTACAAAGAAATAATAATACTTATACATTAGACGTAATAGCGAAGCTAAAGAATATAACGATTTTTAGACATTTCTTTACCATTATTCTATAAAGGCATAAATGGAATAACCGAGGGGAATTAGAAAAATTCCATACAGTATGTTTATAAGGTACAATATAAATTCTAAGAATTAGATTTTGTGATCGAAAGAACTGTGGAACGCTCAATTATAAATGTTAATGACGATAGTAATAGTAATTTGAAATTATACGCGGAATCAAATTCAGAATACAAAGTATTATTTAGAACTGGTTTTGTTTATATTTATATTTGCAATAAATGATATCGTAGCACAATTAAAGGAATAGAAGTACAGCAAAAATTGGGGGGCCATTACATCCAATTAAGGGGCAATCCTATGGCCTGTGGTATATGTATATGTATATGTGGTATATGTAGATGAAAATCTGCTTTTGGGTGCTTATAGTAGAGACATAAGAATATGAAATAAAAATTACAGTTTCAGTTGAGAAAATCATTTTTTAAGTCATTTATTTTTCAATTGTCTTAAACAAATGCCATTTTCATGCTGAGGGGGTAAATTGAAAAATTCGAAAAAAAGTTGAGAATGTAGCCCTATTTGTCCTCTTTACGGACCACTTTTCAAAAATACGGACATTTTAAAATTAGCCGTATGAAAATGAACGAAGTTGTACGGTTACACGCTGCGCGCCGAAATCTACTGATTCGTTCAGACGAACGTGGCGCGGCGGGGTCCCTACTAGGGACTCCCTAGTGCGGTCCTTGCAATGCAAGGCTTGCACAGTTAAACCGAGTCGCGCAGCGCTCGGCTGGTCGAATCAGTGGATTTCGATGCGCAGCGTACAATTCAATTCATTATCCTAAATGTGACTCCGAAAAATGTCCGAGTTCGCGTGAAATGACCCTATTTAAATGTAAGTTTTTTCAAACTGAATAAAATAAGAGTAGCCGTCTACTAAAGGATTGTCGATGTTTAATGCCTTCAACCTATACGAGAAATAAATAATATGTACGTTTGAGTTTATATTGCGTATTTCTTACGCAACAATTAAGTCTTAAGTCTTAAATATTAAAATTTAAGTCTTAAGAATGTCCTAGGAATGTCCAAAATGGACGTAGGACATTCGGACATAAACTGGACATGAAACGGACGTCCTTGGGACATATGATGCTATCGGGACACTGAGAAGTGAAATTTTTGCATCTGGACTATACTGAGGTACAGTCCTGGTGGAAGTGTTTCGAATGAACAGTTTTAAGCAAGAACAATTTGTGAGGAAAATGCAGTTCAACTATAAAACTCCCATATTCTAAGTTCTATAATTAATATAGTTTAATAACCCCTCATGCTAAATTATTTTTTTATTTTTTAATTATTTAAAAATAACTTATCTGCATTGAACACAAGTAAGATTTATTTTCTTAGCCCTCGACCATACGAGCATTTCACACGTCCACGCGCTGCTTGTCGCGTTTTCTCCGCCGAAATAGGACCAGCTTGTTTCAGTGCAATTAACTACACAGGCGTGGAATATGCTCATGTACATACTCAATTGCATCAAAATACGCAGGTCCTATTTCTGCGGAGAAAATGCCCACGAGCAACACGCGGCATGTAAAATGCCCGTGTAGCCTTGGTCTTATGCTATTTCTAAAATGAAAATATTAAAAAATTTGAAATAACTTATTATTTCAACTGATTACTTATTATCTTATTTGTAAGAAAATGTGCCCAACCCTGATATAAAATGCATTGTACATGCAAGTAATATTGTGAAAGCTGAACCTGAAATCTATCAGATTTTCTCCAGCGGTCGAGATGGTTCTGTTTTGACACTGGTAGTACGGTACACACTCGCAATTCGTATCCTGCGACCCTTTTTTATTCTCTGTCGCAATAGTTGGTGTCGTCGCTGGCAGTGAAGATCCAAATACGGTTGTATTATCAGAATTATTCCCAGGATTACTGCCAGAAATATTAGTGAAAAGTGGTGGGCCCAATATTTCTGCCATATCAGGATCGTAACGTGTGCTGTTTTTTTCTGCGGATGTTAGAGTTAAACACGTGCTGACCAGGACAAATATCCATGGTATTGTCCCCATTCTGATCCTGGTGGCACTGAAAGAACGATATTGATTTGACAATTAGGCGTGTATATTCTCTCACTTATATCATGAATGTATTATTTGTAATATTTGCTTGAACCGTCCAAGTTGAACGTGTATACATGCATAAAAGATTGTGCTTACCTAGAGAGCCAAAAATATATACATACAGAATGCCTTAATTAATAGTTTACATTCCAAGAAATACTCTCTTATAGGGAAATATTCCAAATAGAGGATTGTAATATCAAGTAGAATTTAATGTTGTTAGAAATCTTAAACACTGTTAAATGATCTGAGAATAATAACTGGTAATGGCTCATAACACAATAAAAATATTCTGTGTTAAATACTATGATACCTTTAAAAAAATCACTAAATCTGGAATTCGAAGCCTTTAAAAATTATTGGTTAATTGAAATATAAATTTGATCGTTTGAAGAAGCATAGAAGATCTGAATGAAGAGTACTTTAAATCCTTAATCTTGATTTTTCAACTCTTCAACTTAAAATTTTCAAATATCAAACTTTAAACCTTCCAATCTTGAATTTGAACTCTGAAAAATCCTGAAATCTCTGAATTTCCTAGCTTTAATCCTTAAGCTTGTAATTGTAACTTTCAAAATCTATAAGACTGTAACTTAATATCTCGATATTTACAGCATGAAATCTTAAATCTCTTAATCTGTGCCCTGAAATCCCTGAATCTCCTACTTTTTATGCTTAAAAGATTTCATATTAGATACTATGATGAAGGAAATGATCTCGTTATATTGGGTGGCGCAGAGGTTCTAATCTTGCCGAGTAGCTAAAATACTTTTGGCCTGTTTTTTTTGTATTACACAATCAAATTTTTTTTGTACAAATTTTTAAGACATAAATTTCCCACGTCTTCCCTTTTTACAAGCTTTATATTAAGTTTCACTTCTATCAGTATGTTACGGTGAAATGAAAGTTAATTTTGCCACGTTTCCACATATCCGATCGATTTGAAACCTTACACATATTTTTCTTCTTTAACTCAAAATTAAGAATTTTTTCATTTTTTAATTAGATTATTAGGATGAAACCTTGTAAGCTAATTTTAACCCGCTTCCACACATCTAACCAACTTGAAATGTATACAGTATACATACTACATTTTAAATAATTTAGATAATAAAGATTAAAATTGTCGAAGACTAAAAAGTATAAAATAAAATTATAGTAAAGAAGCATTTGTTAAAAACAAGCTTTTATTAAATATTCAAGATTTACTAAAAAGAAAAAGTAACTTTGATACCGGTCTAAATGACTGTCTGCAACAAAATAAAAAATGTTCTCATATGACTAAAAATAAGAGTGTGGAGCGCAAATATTGTATAATACAAGTTATGCAAAAATAGCTGAAAATCATGATTTTGTCTTCACTTTTAATGTGGTTAGATGTGGACATTTTTCTACAACAGTCATTTATAACAGTATTAAAGTTATTTTTTCTTTTTAGTACATTTTTAATATTTAGCTTGCTTTTAAAAAATGCTTTTTGGTTGTCTCCGAGACAGGAACCGATAACGCGACGACGTGGGAAACGCATCGTGGGAGGAAGGAAGATGAAAATGTTGGAAGAGAGCGTTTGAGGATGATTAATTGATTGATATGAGTAATGCCGAGGACATGAAAGATGCCGGCATGGAGCCGAGTCCACACTGTTCAGGTACGGGGCATGGTGAATATTTAAAATTTTCATGTATGCGTAGCATCGGAGAAAGCTGAATTTTCTTCTTGGAAAGGGTGCCTGACCGTCTTCGCCTGAGAAGAGGACGTTTCTTCGCAGAAAACAAGAAGACGGGAGGAGATTTTTTTTTTGACGAGGGGATGAGTCCTCCCCATCCTCGGATGTCAACGGCTACCCTAAGGGGTAGTTTACATTTGAGCATTTCTGGCGAGCCGAGCCTGGTAAAGTTTTCTTCCGCAGATGCGCGGACCCTTCGGGGACGTAAGCGTAGAGTCAAACCAAGACTTCGTCAGTGTTTAGGCAGGATGGCTGAGGAAGCACATGCCTCCTATGGCGAGGGCTTTCAGAAAAGGTCAGGGTTAGGTGTAGAAAAGAACGGGAAATCTGTTACCTATAGACGTACTCTTTTTTTACAACCTCTGTGGGTATCGCGTATTTTGTTTGCCTACCCCGAGGCCTGGGGTGGCAACACCCCGTGGTCCGAACTATACGGAGGACCCCACTACCACACCTGCGTGGGTCCTGTACGTGTACCATTCCTTTGAAGATTCGTCGAAATACCGACTTCGGATGGATACGCTCCGAGCCGAGCCTCCAGCCCGGTTAATGAGGGGCAAGACCTTCGAAGCCTTTGTCCTGATGTCGTCTGGCTCTCTCTACCTGGGTCTGCACTCCTCTAGACACGTGCGAGAGTCGCGTGCCTAGCTGCGCAGAAGACGAAAACTGGTCCCTCTGCTAGCGAAAATCACGGAGAGTCAAGCAAAGTCAGGGAAAACGGGCCTCTCGCAGGCGAAAGTGCTAGCATTACCAGGCTCGGCTCGCCAGAAATGCTCAAGTGTAAACTACCCCTAAGGGTGCTGGGCTTAGACCAGGTGAAGAAGCATAACGCCACCGATTCGCTCCAGGCGTGTGCCTTCACACTGAAAAAGTCAGGCTCTTTCCGGGAAAGATCTGCCTCCAGGGCCGATCCGTGGACGAGGAGCGCACCGACACACAGTGGGCCAGATCGACGATCTAGCTGTTCAAAGCTATATTAGCGTTATTTAGAGTTTTAAGATCATAGTGTAATACATCGTTGGATTCGGCTTAATGTCAGCTACAATATTATGTAATCAAAAATAATTAGTAACAATTGAAAATTCAAGGTGACCTTGATTTTTTATAACAAACAATTAAAAAAAAATTTTTTTTGTATTATAATTTGTAGAATGTTTAATGTCGATTAATTTTTGTTGGAAACATTTTTTTGTGAAAGCATCTGAAATGCCTGAAAAATCGAGTCTAATAAATATTGTGTTCTCATATTGTGTTTTTATGAATAGTATAAGTCTATATTGGAAACATGTCGGAAATTAAACATTATTTTTTATAAATTATTTTAAAAAATAATACTCGACCAACTAAAGAGAATCGTCAAAGTTTTTCTTCTTTGACAAGGGATATCTTTAAAGTTCCAAAAAATTCCACGTTCTATCAAAGTGCAATATTTTCAGTGTTACTTCCTCTTTAAAATCATGCAAGATTCACTTCCCAGTTCGTCCCAACGTAGGAGATATTATTGTTTAAAGCTTCGCGTGATACGCGCTTCAGCGGAGAGTTGCATCGCTCGAGACTCGAGACGCGTGCGCGTTGTCGGCCATTCAATGAAGAGTTGAGCTGAGTTCAGTCATTTGGATTTGAGAGAGCATAGTATCAGCATCGTAGAAGAATCGCAGAAGCGCGTGTCACGCGAAGCTTTAAACAATAATATCTCCTAAGTTGGGACGAACTGGGAAGTGAATCTTGCATGATTTTAAAGAGGAAGTAGCACTGAAAATATTGCACTTTGATAGAACGTGGAACTTTTTGGAACTTTAAAGATATCCCTTGTCGAAGAAGAAAAACTTTGACGATTCTCTTTAGTTGATCGAGTATTATTTTTCAAAATAATTTATAAAAAATAATGTTTAATTTCCGACATGTTCCCAATATAGACTTATACTATTCATAAAAACACAATATGAGAACACAATATTTATTAGACTCGATTTTTCAGGCATTTCAGATGCTTTGACAAAAAAATGTTTCCAACAAAAATTAATCGACATTAAACATTCTACAAATTACAATACAAATAAATTTTTTTTTTTTAATTGTTTGTTATAAAAAATCAAGGTCACCTTGAATTTTTAATTGTTACTAATTATTTTTGATTACATAATATTGTAGCTGACATTAAGCCGAATCCAACGATGTATTACACTATGATCTTAAAACTCTAAATAACGCTAATATAGCTTTGAACAGCTAGATCGTCGATCTGGCCCACTGTGCGACATCGGGACAGATACATAGCTCCTTTCGGTCAGACGTCCGGGATCAGGTCTACTCGGTGTAGCTTCTGTGAGGGCGCAGCGAGGAGTTGTCCCGAGAGGTGCGTTCGGGGAGGCGACGCGACGGTCCTCCGCGGAAGACCGAAAGGATCGACCCGAGAACACAGCAAGAGAGAAGTGCCCAAGACTGAAGACGCAAGCGGAGGGCGAGGATTCGGGTCTGTGGACTTCCAGGAGAAGCAATACGAAGAAGCAGGTTTCGCTCTGCCCGGAGTTATCGCGTGGTTTCCCCCGGGACGTTGGGCGAATGCCAGAGTGAAGTCTGGAAAGGGCCACTCTGGGCAGGCATACTCTGGCTAAATACCTCCTTTTCCAGATAAGAGATATTATCTGTGCAGGTTCTTCGATTTGGACTTTCTGCGACATTCTAGGGGGGGTGCAATGTTACGCGCATCTGGAGCACCCGGTACACTGACTGAAGCTCGCCACGAGACTGAAGCCAGCGACAGAAATTATTAAAAAAAATAATTAAAATGTCAAGTCTCCGATCAGATTCCGTGTGACATCGCTAATACTTGTACAACAAAGACTCTGTGCTATTCTTGATTGTAATTCTATTGTGAATCATAATAGTATTATCTTAATAAATGATCAAAATAATACCCTCAGGCTTCCAAGCATTTATTAAATCTTTTATAAATACTAAGCCAAATATTTAAAGGATAACCATTCCAAAAGCAGTGTCTATACATATAGTTTTGATTTCATTCTTCATTTTGGGAAACACATTGGGAAAATCAATTAAAATTTTTCTAGTTTTTAACTCAAAATTTTGTTAAAATTAATGTTTTAAGATAATGTATCATTTGGCAAAAAATTCAAAATTGAAGTGTAACATTTTCATCCATAGAATTACCATAACGTATCAGGAAAATATAGTGATGAAACCAGATGAAATTACATATTATATGGAAAGCAACCACCGGATTAATTTACATCATTTGAAATGAAAGAATTTGTGCCTAAACGCAGAATAAAAATTGAATAAAAAAATTGATCCAAATTGAATCACCTAGACCCACATAATTGACAGTGAATTATCTTATTAGATCGCAAAGAAAAAATCAGTCAATCTTCTTCTATTGACCGGTGAAAGAGTATGCAAGCGTTCAGTGACCACGATAAATCCTTTAAAGGAAACTGGCTGCCATGGTCACCGGTCACAAGCCGCATACTACAACAGCATTAACCGGTAAACTAGTTGCTGAAACTCATGAACGCGTGCTAAAATTATCCTCGAGCTCTGTTATAGATACAAGATGTCTGAAACTACAGGGTGATTCTCTCGCCAGTGGACTCAAAGGCAGTGCCGCCGCCTAAACATAGCGATAAAAAACCCGGTTTTCATACACTCATCTGTCGATTAAGAGACGATTTATTGTGTTTTCTTAGGCGTTCCAATTGTGAGATTCTCTCTCTGCTACAGTACTCATCCTCGCCGAGACCTTAAGATCGATATCGATCTCTTGAAATCAGGGTTTTCGTGTTTATGTTTAGGCGGCGGCACTGCCTTTGAGTCCACTGGCGAGAGAATCACCCTGTAAATGCGGTAGCCATTAAGAGGAGATTCCTGAGGTGATTTAAAACAACTTTTCCCGTAGTGCAAATTTTCGTTGCGGCTTTGTTAACGAGTTATTATCGAAAAACACCGACCAATAGAAGCACGAATACAGTGTATGAATTTCAGCGCGGGCTTCAGTTGTGAGTAGTATTAGCCAGCCTTCGTCCGCGCCACCATGAATCTGCTGTACTCGCTCCCCGATTGGTTGGTGCTTTTCGTTAATAACTCGTTAACAAAGCTTTGGGAATTTTTGCAAAGGAAAAAATTGTTTAGAATCACCCCAGGAATCTCTCTTTATCGGCTCCCGCACTTAGTTTGGGACACTCTGTATAGGGTAAAGTATACAGTTGTTGACCCCCCTATACAATGATTGACCCTTTTAAGAAAAATAAAAATTATAGTATAATCCTTTTCTTATACAGTAAAATATTAATTATATTCGAAACAAGAATATTTAAATCATTGAAATATATATAATTTTTTATTATGTAAGAAAAGGATTCTCTTGTAATTTTTACTTTTCTAGAAAGGGTCAATTATTGTATAAGGGGGTCAACAACTATATAATTTGCCCTACTGTCGTACAAATTAATCCACAGATGGATCGAGTAAAATCACCAGCTCCATACACAAATTCGAAACACGATTATTGAGGAAACTTGGACAACCATAACATTTGTTGTTAATAGTTTATAACAGGAAATTTTATTTGTCAAAAGCGGCGAATTGTTAGACAGCGAATCTTTATGCAAAATAAAATTTTTACAATCACAAATACAGAATTGGAAATTGAAAACAGAATGTTTAATACTCTAAACATTGTTACTTGAACAGTACCGTTGATATTTTTGTATTTTGGTATATAATAACAGTCTCGTAGATTTTTTACATACTTACCATTGCGATTATGCATAAAATCCACAGTTTAATCATAACATTTCAAACAAAGAAATCAAAGAAAAAAAATAAAAGTTGTACGTAATACGAATGATTTGATAAAAACTATGAAGAATTATTAAAATTACTACACAATACAATATTTATCGCTGGAGGTGGGATTGGAAACTTTAAAGTTGAACAATTGAAGAGTTAAATGGAAATTTGAAGAATTTTTAACATTTCGGTTTAGGGATTTGAAGACTTGAAACTAGAGATTTTTTTCTATTAATTATAGTCCTATTAATAGACAATTAAATACTCCGGTAACGCAACGATTCTTCCATACAACTTTTGTGAATATTTAAATTCTCAATTGTGCAGCTTCCCTATTTAGTAATCAAGGAGTTAGTATGATCTGTATCTCACTAAAAATAGGAATAAAATTAGTTTTTCTGTTTTCATCTTTCTACAACTAAGACCAGTTAGAGTATCCACACTCAACGAAATTCTCAAGTACTACTGAAGTAATAAAAACAGTAGATAACTTACCGTAAGTTAATCTCGAATATCAAACAACGACAAAGCTGTTGAAGGAACAACACCTTAGACGGCGAACTGAAAACTGAATATGTGATTTGTTCGTTTGCAGGTACAAGAACCGACTTCCAATCGCATATCGGGTACCCCCTCTCGCCTTGAAGGTTACTTGATTTTGTTGCATTTTGTCGACGCACACATGCGTTGCATCGTTTCACCTTACTACAGCGAATCCTTTCCACCTTACACTGAGTCACAAAAGTATTCGTACGCTTACAATTCTTCTGTTCCAATGACTGCCATTCCTTAACATTATTAATATACAGGGTGTCCCAAACAAAGTATGGGAGCCGGAAAGGTGTGATTCCTGAGGTAATTCTAAACAACTTTTTCCTTAGCAAAAATATTTGTTATGGCTTTGTTAACTAGTTATTAACGAAAAACACTGACCAATCACAGCGCACGCATTACGAAAGATCAGCCGTGAACGCTACATGTAGCTTGAGCCAGCCACTGAACGGCCTGTCGTTCGTCCGCTATACGCGCTGTCTAATTGCTTGGTGTTTTTCGTTAGTAACTCATTAACAAAGCCATAACGAACATTTTTGCTAAGGAAAAAGTTGTTTAGAATCACCTCAAGAATCAGCCGTTTCCGGCTCCTACACTTTGTTTGAGACACCCTGTATATTGTTAACCTTTAGTGAATTGTTTTCTATGAGTTTAACCACGATGTTTTAGACATTTCCAATGACTTGACAAAAAAAGCCTTGAAATAAAAGATAATCCCGTTCACGAATTCTACATTCGGAAATCAGTAATCTATAAAAAAACCTTCCTTTCGATAAAAATTCAAGTGCACCTTTATTTTTGTCTTAATGCCACTACATATTGTTCATGTCATAAAATTATAGCTAATAACGAGACGAATTCAATAATGCGCTAAATTGTGACATTCAGATGACCTTGAACTCTGAAATTTAGATTTAATCAATTCAAACATTAATATGGAGAATCATGGCTGTTTCTGGCGGGGCACAGTGGTCCAGAAACCTGGTTTTGCTGGCCAAAAGTCAATTTTTCAAGGTTAATAGATTTAAAAAATTTTTTTTTCTATAAACTGGTAACCCTTCAAAACTCTTAAATCCAGAATATTATTGATTTTAGATAATTCTGTAATGAGATACAGCGTTCTAAAGACAAAATCATAAAATTCAAAGTTCAATTAAATGTTTTAAATACCACTTATAGAATATCAGGAAACAAGTTATAATTATGGTTTTTTATATGTTAGTAGATGTACTTCAAGTTTTAAATGCCGTCATAAACAGTTTTTAATCCATAAACAAATATTGCAAAGTTTATAACAATTTGAGCTTTGAAAAGGGTTTTAAAAAAATGCTTAAAAGTGCTAGACTTTGGACTTACTTTATATGAAAGTTTAAACAATTGTTAAAAAGAATATGCAAAGTTTAGCTGCTACCTCTTGCTACTTTTAACTCTATTTTAATTTTAATAAAAGCGTCCGACGTATTTGGACGTTGCGTTTGGAACCTGAACCCACCGCGCCGCGCCGCTTAAACAGTTGAAGACGAAGATTTTTATGAAACGAGTGACGATAATGACAATAATGACGATAATGACGATGCATTATCTGTATTTAAACATCTAAATAACTTTGACTTAGACACGGAAGAAATATAGGTGAATATTACAATCTTTCTTTAAATCTTTATAAAAAATTCTATTACTATTGTTATTTCTTTTTTTTTCTATATGTTATACTTATTTAAAACATGGCATTAAGCATCTCAATGATACAGTTCTGTGAAAATGTTGAAAAACATTGATTTAAAAAATTTTGTAATAGCGGCCACAAAATACCACCCTTTAGATCGCCATAATAACCCTACCGTTAAAAATTTTTACTTTTTAATGCCAGATTCGTTATCAGCGACCTCAAAAACCCCTAATTACCAAGTTTCAGAAAATTATGACGAAATTTTGAATTTTGGCCACAAAAACCAGGCTTCTGGACCACTGTGCGGGGGTGCAAAAGCAAAAGGTGCATTTGTATCTGGGTGAACAAATTTAGGGGCCACTGAAAAGTGCTTACTATACGCAAAATTTTGTCTAACAACAATGATAAGCAAACATTTTTTGGTAATTGTGCAGAACAAAGTACACCTCACCGATTTGGATGAAATTTAGATATGTTATAAAGCTCGAAATTTTGAACAAGTTTTTCCTATACATATAACCGGCGCTCTTCTTAGTTTGAAATAGCCAAATGCTATATGTTAATTGCGTTACAGCCATGTAGAACGAAGAGAAAGTCGCCTAGTTCGTAAAAAATGCATGGAGTAAACACCTCAAATCGTGTAGGCAATCCTAACCGAAAGTTATTCGCAGTCACTTCTTCGAGGAAAATTCGTGTCCTCTTAAAATAACCATTAGGTTTCGCGGATACAATAGCGCGCTTTAGCAGCACCACGTCTGGACAAAATCACTCAAGTGGCTAAACCATAAACCACTTCACCCATCGGATACACGCAACCACTGGATTCCTGCAGGGACTGCCTTTATTACTATTTAAACCAAAAGTTATTTTTTGCTGTTAGCTATTCCTCCCTCTACGAATCCCGATGCGCAGAAAGCAGTACGAGAGGGGAATCCGCCAGTCTTCTTTGTTCACGGTGGGCAATCTATCAGCTTTATGTATAACCATGCATGTACCACGTTCTTATATGGAAATGTATTTGTCTTTAATGTTCGCAGTTGTACATACTCTAAACTTAAATGCGTGCAGTGATCATATTAAACTAGATAGAAAACGTTTACGATTAGGCAAGTATTGGAACAAAATTTAACTAAAGTCGTTTTATAAATATTACAACACTGATTCTCACGTACATCATTCCTTTCAAATCTCACATGAATGTTAACACAACAGTGTACCTACAATAAACAATGATATCCTTAACTACGTAAGTGATTTTTAAGATGAATCAGTCTTCTTTTCAATTAAAGTGCATAAACAGTATTGTCTAAATTATTAAAAGCCATCTGTTTGTCGATCCAATCACGTGCGTAAGCAACATTAGCATAAACACCAGGAATGCCATCTTCTCCGCAACCGATTCCCCACGCTACAATACCCGCCTGTTGATACCTGGTAGGGTCCTTTTTACTGGGACACACGAGGGGGCCTCCTCCGTCACCCTGAAACAAAAACGGTACGATTTTCCGTGACAATAAGCACAAAAACTGCGACGTATGGATTATTCAGGTTTCACCACTTCAAGCTACCTTGCAAGTGTCTTTGCCAAATTCGCCACCGGCGCATATAAAACTATCATGTAGAGCGAAGTTTTTTCCTAATTTGGTGTTTCGCAAACTGCTTTGGCACGTATCGTGCGGAATTATCGGCAAATCTACGTTCTTCAAGATCACTTGGAACTGTCCCTCTGCGTCTAAAACAGTTAATATTTTGTGTAATGTTACAGTTTAGTGACCAAATTAACCCTCTCTTGTGAAATTATGCGCTTAATCCTCGAATTGTTCGAAAGTAATTAATATTTACTGAATTTGTCCTTTCCCCAACCAGTAGCGATGCAACGAGATCTATCAAAGACAACATCCTTCTCTGGCAGACAAACAATATCAACGTGTTCAGCGAGCTCAACTGGTTCAGACAGAATTAAAATCGCAAAATCATCAAAAAGAGCTCCTGTATGAAATTTCTCGTGAACTATCACACTCTTAACATTACGGTCCTGGTGTAGGAAATACTCATTCCTCGTGTGCGTATCCCATTCTCCAGCGCGAATTCTCAATTCATGTGGTTTCTTTCTGTTACAAAACGTTATTGCAATATTAAGAATATGGGCAATGTCAACAGGGTAAGAGAATGCAGGGCAAGACGGAATTTTTGTTTATCTCGTATTGTGCTATATAATGTATTTTTGTGGTATATAATATTATTATTATTTTGATATATGTGTATCTGAGCCTTCCTTAGATAAACAAAAGTATGTATGTTAAGCACGGACGATAGGTGTGGACCCAATCCTACTTTATGCAAGTATGTAAAAATAACTGGTACTAATTAAGAAAAAAATGACATTGTGTCCCACTTCTATCGCGCGTGCTTGACACACACACGTTTTTACTTTATGTATTAATTCTAATAAATTGTGAAAAAAAGTATATGGAACGGTAGAATTCAAACCGAGTCTCATTAGGAAGGAGTTACTTTACCGATACTATACTGTGAATAATGCGACGTTAAAATTTCAAGCATTTATACCGGCGAATATAATCTATGTTTTTATATATCTCCTAAACTATTAGGTATCTACATTTTGCGGGCAAACATGAGTCAAATATTTTTTACTTTTCTACTTTCGTACGAAGTTTCATGCAAATCGGTGCTTCACATCTCTTGCAGTTCCCTTGTCTGAGAGATGAAGAGAAAACGAAAAAGCTAATATTTCAAAGAAACGAAATGAAAATTGTTTAAAATTGTTTAAAAATACGCAGCAACGATCCTACATGTACCATTTGTAATCACTGAATCTCCATATCCACAGGGGATGGATTAAGTACTTTGAACATGAAACCATGAAACTTGATCTCAGCGTGAACTCACGGTAAAGCAAATGAAGTTGATATGTATATTTTATATGTATACGAGTTAAGTTCACTTTAGTATATTCCAATATACAGATGTTGACACTATATATAATATTTATACATTTGCTATATCAAGAAGTGTAATATTCTAGAGCACTATTTCTTAGCTCCCCTATCTAGCCCCACCTTACCTTATGTTCAAAATCCTTTAGTTACTCACCCTTCCACACAGTGAGCAGCTGTTAACACGGCTTGCTTGTGAATCAAGGAACCTCCACACTGAAAGGCTAGTTTTGTGGTATTTATACGAGGTATACCAATGGCCACCATCCACGGAAATTCACCGAAAAGGACTTCATTGTCTATGATTCCAGTGATCCTATTTCCAACACCGTTGGAATTTCTGACTCCACAACCTCTCGGAGTATATTTTGGTGAAACTACATCTTCTGAACGTATTATATTCGGTAATTGGCAGCAGACTTCTAAGTAATGTACACATTGTTGATAGCCACCAGCACTATATTGCAAGGAAAAAGGAATTGTTACATACATTACATCTGCATAAATGATTAACACGTTCGCACACAGTATAACGAGTCAGATGCATATAAAACAAACGAGCATTATCTAACAAACTATTTGACAAATAATCGTCAATATAAGACATTATTTTATTTGAACAGACGAATTATTTCGTTATTTGAATTGAAGGTATGTAAAATAATATTTCATTTCGTTTTCTATTTGCTGAAATATTTATTCAAATAATTTTTCTAATATTCCCTGATTCTATCATGTCAACATACTGCGTTAGTGTGCAAACACGTAAAACGCTGCACTGGTTTCCAGCGCTGGCTCACCAGCACCTGTTTTCCGCGCTTACCATCGCAAAGGGTGAACACGTAGAAAGCTGGAAACCAGCGCGAGTGTAGCGATAGTGTTCAGAATATCCGATCAAATATTCCAGAGAACCGAACGGTCAACTTTGAACATGTTCGGCCACTAATGGTCGTGCAATAAAATCATATGCCAATAAAAGGAAGATTTGCCCACGCATCATTTTTTTCCATGTAACCAACTTACACAGAGTTTAGCAAAGGTACCCGGACGGTAAATTATCTCAAAACATATTTAATGCACATATTTTATTTTATAACGTATTTGACTCATCAAAATCGATGGGAGCGTAGCACATCGACAGGTTCACCTTTTTCGGATAGTCCGAAAGCCATCACTACACTTGCGCTGGTTTGCAGTGACTGTGCCTAATGTGCACAAATTTTGTCGTATTTTAATTTTTAAAATTTGACTACAATATTATTTAGGGGAAATATAAGTATAAATAAACAAAACCAGTCCTAAATAATATTTTTTTATTCTTAATCAGATTCTATGTATAATTCCAAATTACCGTCACTACGATCATTAACATTTATTGGTATTCATTATTCATATTGGCAGTGACAATGGTTTTGTCGTTAACGCTTTATTGGCTTTCGAGTAAAAAAAGAGTAATAATTATCACGAAGGGATAAATTCTAAAACGTTTAAAAAGTGGTTTCACGAAACTTTATACAGGGTGTAACAAAAATGTTGCAATTCCTTGAAAGAGGTGATTCTCAGGGTGATTTTAAACAACTTTTTCCTTAGCGAAAATGGTAGGTGGGGCTTTGTTAACGAGTTATTAACGAAAAACACCGACCAATCGGAAAGCGAGTACAGTGGATTAATGATGACGCGGACGATGACGGACCAATACTACTCGCAGCTGGAGCCCGCGCTGAAATTCATCCACTGTATTCGCGCTTCTATTGGTTAGTGTTTTTCATTAATCACTCGTTAACAAAACCCTACTCAACATTTTCGCTAAGGAGAAAGTTGTTCAAAATCACCTCAGGAATTATTCTTTTCAAGGAACTGCAACATTTTTGTTACACCCTGCATGTATAAGCTTGAGGAAAAATCGGTAGTAGTGATGAATATTGCTTCCTGCTATTTGTGAAAAATAGAAAAAACTTCCAAAGGGTATTGAGTTTTCAATTGACATGATCAAAAATTGTATATTGTATATTGTAAAGCACGTACGAAGAAATAATAATACTTATGCATTAGACGTAATAGCGAAGCTAAAGAATATAACGATTTTTAAACATTTCTTTACCATTATTCTATAAAGCCATAAATGGAATAACCGAGGGGAATTGGAAAAATTGCATACAATGTGTTATTAATAAGGTACAATATAAATTCTAAGAATTAGATTTTGTGATCGAAAGAACTGTGGAACGCTCAATTATAAATGTTAATGACGATAGTAATAGTAATTTGAAATTATACGCGGAATCAAATTCAGAATACAAAGTATTATTTAGAACTGGTTTTGTTTATTTATATTTATATTTGCAATAAATGATATCGTAGCAAAATTAAAGGAATAGAAGTACAGCAAAAATTGGGGGGCCATTACATCCAATTAAGGGGCAATCCTATGGCCTGTGGTATATGTATATGTGCATATTATATGAGGAAATATAGTATATAGTCCTCACATTTTTTCAATCAATTATAACTGTTGAACTAACAAAGTGATAAAAATCTGCTTTTGGGTGCTTATAGTAGAGACATAAAAATATGAAATAAAAATTACAGTTTCAGTTGAGAAAATAATTTTTTAAATCATTTATTTTGCAATTGTCTTAAACAAATGCCATTTTCATGCTGAGGGGGTAAATTGAAAAATTCGAAAAAAGTTGAGAATGTAGCCCTATTTGTCCTCTTTACGGACCACTTTTCAAAAATACGGACATTTTAAAATTAGCCGTATGAAAATGAACGAAGTTGTACGGTTATACGCTGCGCGCCGAAATCCACTGATTCGATCAGCCGAACGCGGCATGGCGGGGGTCCCTAGTGCGGTCCTTGCAGTGCAAGGCTTGCACAGTTAAACCGATTTGCGCAGCGCTTGGTTGGTCGAATCAGTGGATTTCGGCGCGCAGAATGACCCTATTTAGCTGAACATAATAAGAGTAGCCGATTACTAAAGTATTGTCGACCTTTAATACCTTCACCCTATACGAGAAATAAATAATACACCAAAATTTCATTGGAATGTTGAGGTTATGTTGCGTATGTCTTACGCATATCCATAGCACTCTTTAGAGGAACGTTCTTTAAACATCCAAAATTTAAGTCTTAAGAATGTCCTTGGAATGTCCAAAATGGACGTAGGACATTCGGACATAAACTGAACATGAAACGAATGTCTTTGGGACGCATGGTGCTATCGGGACACTGAGAAGTGAAATTTTGGTACCTGGGTTGTACCTGGCGGAAGTGTTTCGAATGAACAGTTTTAAGCAAGAACAATTTCTGTGGAAAAAGCAGTTCAACGATAAAACTCCAATATTCTAAGTTTAATAATTATTTTTTTATTTTTTAATCATTTGAAAATAATTTATCTGAATTGAACACAAAATAAGATTTATTTTCTTAGCCCACGACCATACGAACATTTCACACGTCCACGCGCTGCTTGTCGCATTTTCTCCGCCGAAATAGGACCAGCGTGTTTCAGTGCAATTGACTACACAGGCGTGGAATATGCTCATATACATACACAATTGCATCAAAATACGCAGGTCCTATTTCTGCGGAGAAAATGCCCACGAGCAACACGCGGCATTTAAAATGCCCGTGTAGCCTTGGCCTTATGCTATTTCTAAAATGAAAATATTAAAAAATTTGAAATAACTTATTATTTCAACTGATTACTTATTATCTTATTTGAAATAAAATGTGCCCAACCCTGATATAAAATGCATTGTACATGCAAGTTAATATTGTGAAAGCTGAACCTGAAATTTATCAGATTTTCTCCAGCGGTCGAGATGGTTCTGTTTTGACACTGGTAGTACGGTACACACTCGCAATTCGTATCCTGCGACCCTTTTTTATTCTCTGTCGCAATAGTTGGTGTCGTCGCTGGCAGTGAAGATCCAAATACGGTTGTATTATCAGAATTATTCCCAGGATTACTGCCAGAAATATTAGTGGAAAGTGGTGGGCCGAATATTTCTACCATATCAGGATCGTAACGTGTGCTGTTTTTTTCTGCGGATGCTAGAGTTAAACACGTGCTGACCAGGACAAATATCCATGGCATTGTTCCCATTCTGATCCTGGTGCCACTGAAAGAACGATATTGGTTTGACAATTAGACGTGTATATTCTCTCAGTTATATTATGAATCTATTGTTTGTAACATATGCTTGAATCATTCAAGTTGAACGTGTATGCATGCATACAAGATTGTGTCTACCTAGTGAGCTGAAAATACATGCAGTGTGTCCCAATTAAAAGTTTATATTTCAAAAAGTGATACATCAGTTCTACAGATCATTTTGTCAGTGTTTAAGGCTGAGGTCCCACGGAGCGTGCTAACATTAGCCGCGCCGCGCCACAGCGATGGCGGCGAAAAAGCAGCTCGGCCCGAGTCACGGCATGATCCGTGCTACACAACGCGCTTCCCGCTCCACGGACCGCGGTTGGAATGGTTCTCGCGTTTGTGTAGCATGGATCGTGCCGTAACTCGCGCTGAGCTGCTTTCTGGCCGCCATCGCTGTCGCGCGGCGCGATGCGGCTCGTGTTAGCACGCTCCGTGGGACCTCAGCCTAAGGTTTGTAACAGTATCAATATCCACTTGATATCACGGCCGCTTACTCGGAATGTTTCCTTGTTAGGCGAATCCTTATCTAAGTATTTGAAGATGCATTTTAATGAGTGTTTGCAACGGGCGCTATTTCGACAAATTTTTAAGACACAAATTTCCCACGTCTTTCCTTTTTCCAAGCTTTTATTAAGTTTCATTTCTATCAATGTTTTACGGTGAAATGAAAGTTAATTTTGCCCCGTTTCCACATATCCGATTGACTTGAAACTTTATACACATACGTAGTACCAATAACATTACAATATTAAAAAAAACTTTTTCTTCTTTAACTCAAAATTAAGAATTTTTTCATTTTTTAATTAGTTTGTTAGGATGAAACCTTGTAAGTTAATTTTGACCCGCTTCACCCGATGATAATACATTTTAAATAATTTAGATAATCAAGATTGAAATTGTCGAAGACAAAAAAGTATAAAATAAAATTATAGTAAACAAGCATTTTTTAAAAACAAGCTTTTATTAAATATTAAAGATGGACTAAAAAGAAAAAGTAACTTTGATACCGGTCTAAATGACTGTTTAAAATAAATAATAAATGTTCTCATATGACTGAAAATAAGAGCGTGGAGCGCAAATATTGTATAATATAAGTTATGCAAAAATAGCTGAAAGTCATGATTTTGTCTTTATCTATAATGTGGTTTGATTTTGGGATAGACTTTGAATTGAGGAACTAAAATGTTTGCAATGAAGTGGAAAAACTTGTGCAACAAGGACGCCTCACGCTTTTATTTGTAGTTATATGAGGACATTTTTCTACGACAATAATTTGTAACGGTATGAAAATTATTTTTCTTTTTAGTACATTTTTCATAATTAATAAAGGCTTTTTTTAAAAAATGCTTTTTTACTACAATTACTTTTACTAATAAACAAGTCAAATACAAACTAGAATTTTCGTTATAATTTCTTTAAATATAAGTGTTTCATTGGGTCACTCTGTACTCTGTACTAATTCAGAATCTTCTAAGTAAAAGTAATACATGTACAAATTGCGATTTTGAATAAATTTATCCCATAAAAAATCAATAATGTTATAATTAGTTTCTGATCAAAAGTGTATAGAAGTGTATTACAATACCTTGTTAATACACTTCAATTAAAATTACAGGATATTTTGAATATTTTTCTTATTGCATTTTAGAGACAAAATAGAAAATTTTCAAATTAGAGACTAAAATTAGGCATACCTCTGTTACAATTCTTCATATTTAAGGATGAACTACAGTAACATAAAAAAGGGCGAAAATTTTTGAAAATTGGAAAAATTAATCCTTATGCAATAATAAAACCCCACGCAAAAGTTAAAAAAAAATTGATTTGGTAATTTCTAAATCATTTAACTTTTAATTTAACATGTATTCTTATGAGAAAATGCAATATTGAGAAATATATTACAAAATAGAGAATGAAGTTGCTAATAGTTTCATTTCAATATATATTCCAACAAACAAGTTTATGACCAAAGATAAAAATTTCTGAGTAGGTAGTTTTCATCATATAAGAAGCCTTATTATTAATATTTTGGAAATTGATTAACTTTTGGTTAAGATTGTTATTGAAGTTCATCTTTAAGGCGTAACAAACACTATTTAATAAATTGTAACAAATAACAATTTTTGATGAACGACTAAATTGTGGTCTCGTGAGTCTCTTGGTGACAATAGTGACAACGTGACAACCGTAACGATCGAACGTGTCTACATACAAACCTCGTGCGTATCGTGAACGCGAGTGCCACTACGTGTACGTGATAGTTAAACTGTTTCATACGAAATTTCATATGAGTTAAATCAGTGAATACCATCAAGGGTATAACAACGATACCGGTGTGTATCTAATCACCCCCCCCTCTCACTTATACTCATACAAGCTTCTTGGTGCAATCTTGTCAAAATTGAATACAGTCTACCTACCAATACAAATGATAGTGACTGAAGAAGAAAGGGAGAAAAAATATACACGAATGTAAATTACAAATATAAGAGTAAATAAAATGGTAATAAAAATAATATGTAATATTAAATATAAGGAGAATAATAATAATAACGCTGACAGTGTATAAAAAATATTTATTACAAAGACCAACCTTGGGAAAACTAAAAGAAGAAACAGAAAATGAAAAATATCTTATAATAAAAATATATTATATTATTAAATGATAAAAAAAATACCCTCAGGTTTCCAAGCATTTCTTAAAACTTTTATATATACTCAAAAGCATACTCATCATTTCAAAAGCAGTGTCTGTATAACTGTATACTTTTGTTTTCTTTTTTAATTTTAGGAAACATATTGAGAAAATCAATTTCAATTTTTTTTAGTTTTTAACTTAAAATTTTCTTATGATTAATGTTTTATGATAATGTATCATTTGGCACAAAATTCAAATTTCAAGTGTAACTCTTTCATTCATAGAATTCCACAGAACAGATGAAACCAGATTAAATTACGTATTATATGAAAAGCAACCACCAAATTAATTCACATCGTTTGATGTGAAATAATTTTTGCCTAAACGTAGAATAAAAATTGAATAAACCAATTGATCGAAATTGAATCACCTACAGCTACGTACTTGACAGTGAATTATTTTATTAGATCGCAAGCAAAAAATAAGTCTTTTGCCATCTATTGACCGATCAAAGAGTATGCAAGCGTTCGGTGACCACGGTAAATCTTAATGTTTGACACTGACCTGGCTACCATGGTCACCAGTCGCATATTACACAGCATAAACCGGGTAAACTGGTTGCTGAAGCTCATCAACGCGTGCCAGAAATATCTCTGAGCTCTGTTATATGTATACTTTCGTATAAATGAATCCACAGGTGGGTCGAGTAAAATCATCAGCTCAATACACAAATCCGAAACACGATTATTGAGGAAACTTGGACAACCATAATATTTGTTATTAATAGTTTATAACATGATATTTTATTTGTCAAAAGTGGCTAATTATTAGACAGCGAATCTTTATGCAAAATAAAATTTTTACAAGCACAGATAAAAAATAAAAAATTGAAAAACAAAATGTTTAATATTCCAAACATTCTAATTTGAATAGTATGGTTGATACTTTTTTATTTTCGTATATGATAACAGTCTCGTAGATTGTTTACATACTTAGCATTGCCATAAATGCATAAAATCCATAGTTTAATCATAACATTTCAAACAAAGAAAGCTATTTCAGTTAATGAAACTTAAAACACAGTTTTTTATGTGTATCGAAAATAAAAGTTATACGTAATACGAATGATTTGATAGAAACTATGAAGAATTATTAAAATTACTACGCAATACAATATTTATGGCTGAAGGTGGAGATTGGAAACTTTAAAGTTTAATATTTGAAGAGTTAAATGGAAATTTAAAGAAGTTTTAACATTTTAGTTTAGGGATTTGAAGACTTAAAACTAGAGATTTTTTTCTATTAATTATAGTCCTATTAATAGACAATTAAATACTCCAGTAACACAACGATTCTTCCATACAACTTTTGTGAATACTTAAATTCTCAATTGTGCAGCTACCCTATTCAGTAATCAAGGAGTTAGTATGATCTGTATCTAACTAAAAATCGGAGTAAAATTGATTTTCCTGTTTTAATCTTTCTACAACTAAAACCAGTTAGAGTGTCCACACTCAACAAAATTTTCAAGTACTACTGAAGTAATTAAAACAGTAGATAACTTACCGTAAGTTAATCTCGAATATCAAACAACGACAAAGCTGTTGAAGGAACAACACCTTAGACGACGAGCTGAAAACTGAATCTGCGATTCGTTCGTTTTCAGGTACAAGAGCAGACTTCCAATCACATATCAGGTACCCCCTCTCGCCTTGAGGGTTACTTGATTTTGTTGCATTTTGTCGACGGATACATACGTTCATCGTTGCATCTTAAACCAATCAATATAAAAGTGTCTTTTACCTTTTGAATATCAAAAAAATGTGTTTTACCTATGCACATCTTATGCATTTAAAAAATGGCAATAATTAAATTATAATCCAAGCTCTAAAGTCAAAAAAGCAATGGGAGCAAGTTCTGATCACTCAAATTATTTTTAATATTAGGTTTAAAATTTTACTTTTGAAATTTAAAACAGTCAATAGCTATTTCCTATGTGTTTAATTCTGTTCCAGAATGTATACATTCACAGGCGAACTTCCACAACTTAATACTAATGTCACAAGTGAAAAATTATGATGAAAAAACAAGAAAGTTGCACAATATGATGAATGTGCTCTATTAAAATATGCAATCACGTGCTTCACTGGCTCGTTGCTCACCGTCCGCGAGTGATTATGATTAGCACATTTGCATCACATGGCACAGGGAGTACACCCTCTTGCCCCCCACCCCACCGTGCCGAACCATCCACTATTATCGTATAACTTTAAAAAATCGCATGATTTTTCATTCCAGAACTTGCACTGGAATATTACACGTGCGCCTGTTGTTCATTAACTTTTGGAAAATCTCTCACGGTGATTACTACTACGACTATAATAATGAATATCAATTTGTAGAGAAAGTAGTTGCAGAAAAGTACTTTTCCAAACCATTAAAGAGTTAGAAAAAATAGAATATTATCATGGATATTATAAAAAAATCCCAGGAAATAGCCTTTATATTCAGCCTCCACCGTGGTGTCCCCCTTAAATAAACAGTGTTAGCAGTGCCAATAATGTAAAGGCCTTTATTAAAGCATTTACAACTGCTTTTACATTCAATAATTTATTTTCTGTGACATAGCAGAAGAAAATGGGATTTAATCAATAGGCAACGTACGCAATTTCCATCGGTTGGGAATACATGTTTATGATTCACGTGTGAGACTCCAAAAATTTGACTCTTGTACTCTTGGAATAGCCAGATGCTATATGTTAATTACGTTACAGCCATGTACAACGAAGAGAAAGTCGCCTGGTTCGTAAAGAATACAAGGGGTAGACACCTCAACACGTGTAAGCAATCCTAACTGAAGGTTATTCGCAGTAACTTATTCGAGAAACATTCGTGTCCTTTTAAAATAACCATTAGGGTTCGCGGATACAATAGCGCGCTTTAGCAGCACCACGTCTGGACAAAATCACTCAAGTAACTAAACCATAAACCATTTCACCCGTCAGATACACGCAACCACCGCATTCCTGCAGGAACTGCCTTTATTACCCCACTATTTAACCCAAAAGTTATTTTCTCCTGTTAGCTTTTCCTCCCTCTATGAATCCAGATGCGTAAAAAGCAATATACATATACGAGAGAAGAATCTACCAGATTCTTCTTTGTCCACGGTAGACAGTCCACCAGCTGTATAACCATGCATGTATTCACAAATTTGACGAGTTGGTAAATTAAGAGAGTTCATTGAACAATACAGCTGTTAATAGATATCGAGGCTAATACGTTTTTAGATGGGAATGTATTTCTTTCTAATGCTCGCAGTTGTGCTCTACACTAAACATGTGCTGTGATCATAGTAAACTAGATAGAAAACGTTTATGATTAGACAAGTACTAGACCAAAATCCGATTGAAGTGGATTTACAAATGTTACAACACTGATTCTCACGTACATTATTCCTTTCAAGTCTCACATGAAAGATAACACAGCTGTGTACTGTGTACCTACAATACACAATGATATTCTTAACTATTCGTATGAGTGACTTTTAAAATGAATCCGTCTATATCAGTGATGAGCAACCTTTCGATTGCTGTGGGCCAAAGATGGAAACAAAACGCGGGCCGCAATGAATGCGGATATTGAATAACGAATAACGGAATAATCAATAATTAAATGTACTGATCGGAGACTTCTAATTTACGGGGCGAATTTATTAAGTTCGACGTAGAACGTAGAATAACAATAACAGTCTTTTTTAATTTGATTTATGTTTTATTAGCAATATAGTATTATATGAACATATGTATCTACCAATCTATTAGTAAGTATAAATAAAAAAAAAAAAATTGGTATTAATAATGTGTATAAGTCTTAAATTAAAAAAAATGAATTTAATATTTAATTAATGAGAAATTTGATTCTGTTTCTTATTAACGAGCTTGTCAACATTGGGTTCAATATCATTAGAAACGGCAACTCGAATGCAATTTCTCAACCGTTCATCTTCAACATGGTTTATTTCCCAGATCTGACAATGGAAAATTCATTTTAAACTTAAACACAGTAGTATGCAGAGGAAATACAGAGATCACATAAAGAATTCAGTTCTTAATTTAAATTTAAATTAATTTAAAATCTTTCACGAAAATCAAACAAATATTGACATTTGATTGTCACGCTTTAATGTAAATGCTGACAAAATTTCTGAAGATTTCCAAATGAAATACTTTATTAACGGAACGATACAGAACTAAAGAATAGATTTTAAAATAGTAGTATTATTGAGTTTATAAAATTATAAACGCTACTTTTCTGCTGATAAATTTTCAATACCAACTACTCACAGCAAGTAAATGACGAGCTTAATTAGTAGAAAATATCTAAGTGTAAGGAATTATTCTTGATGACAAATTGAACCAAGTTTTTTATGAATTCCCGGTGTATATAATATATACACGTATAAAATATATACACATATATTTTATACGTATTTTTTACTATATATTTAGTGCTAATAAAAAGTAAATCAAATTTAAAAAGAACATTTTATCGTTTATCGGTTTAGGTTTAACGTAATTCATCGAAACTACTGCGAAATTGTGTACCGCGTGAATATAGATACGCAGTGCCGCAAAACACGGCGGGCCGCCAGTCATTGACAGCCGGGCCAACTGCGACCCGCGGGCCGCGGGTTGCTCATCGCTGGTCTATATTATTTGGAGTTAAAGTGCGTAAACAGTATTGTTTAAACTGTTAGCAGCCATTTGTTTGTCGATCCAATCACGTGCGTAAGCAACATTAGCATAAACACCAGGAATGCCATTGTCCCCGCAACCGATTCCCCACGCTACGATACCCGCCTGTTGATACTTGGTAGGGTCCTTTTTACTGGGACACACGAGGGGACTTCCTCCGTCACCCTAAAACAAAGACAGTACCATTTTACGCGACAATAAGCAAAAAAGCTGCGACGTCTGAATTACTGAGGTTTCGCCACTTCAAGCTACCTTGCAAGTGTCTTTGTCAAATTCGCCACCGGCGCATATAAAACTATCGTGTAGATCGAAGTAGTTTCCTAATCTGGTGTTTCGCAAACTGCTCTGGCACGTATCGTGCGGCACTATCGGCAATTCTACTTTCTTCAAGATCACTTGGTACTGACCCCCTGCGTCTAAAACAGTTAATATTTTGTGTAATGTTACAGTTTAGTGACCAAATTAACCCTCTCTTGTGAAATTATGCGCTTAATCCTCGAATTGTTCGAAAATAATTGATATTTACTGAATTTGTCCTTTCCCCAACCACTAGCGAAGCAACGAGATCTATCAAAGACAACATCCTTCTCTGGCAGACAAACAATATTAACGTTTTCAGCGAGCTCAACTGGTTCAGACAGAATTAAAATCGCAAAATCATGGGAAAGAGTTCCTGCATGAAATTTCTCGTGAACGATTATAGTCTTAACATTGCGGTCCTGATGCGGGAGAATCTCATTCTTCGTTTGCGTATCCCATTCTCCAGCGCGAATTTTCAATTCATGTGGTTTCTTTCTGTTACAAAACGTTATTGCAATATTAAGAATATGAGCGATGTCAACGGGGTAAGGGAATGTGGGGCAAGACGGGATTTTTGTTTATCTCATATTGTGCTATATAGGGTGTTCGGCAACGTGTGTCAGAAATTTTAAGGGATGGTTCTACACGCCAAAATAAGACGAAAATCAAGAGTAACGAAATGGCGGTAGCAGCTTTGTTTTTTAGTTATTAGCATTTTAAAAAGTGGGTGAAAAGCGTCTGAAACATGGCAATCCCTATGGTGTATGTTAAATTGTGCGGAATATTCAGAGTGTGTAGAGCTGCGGGGAAGAGATAGAGATAAGAGAATGCGGGGCAAGACGGAATTATTGTTTATCTCGTATTGTGTGATCCAATGTATTTTTGTGGTGTATGATATTATTATTATTTTGATGTATGTGTACCTAAGCCTTCCTTAGATAAACAAAAGTATGTGTCAAGCACGCACGATAGGTGTGACCACAATGCTACTTTTTTATGTTATGTAGTAATTCGAATAAATTGTAAAAAAAGACTATATTAAAGCAGTTATGGTACTTTACCACCAGACCACGATACTATACAGTGTATAGTGCGACGTTAAAATTTCAAGCATTTAATACCAGCCAATATAATCTATAAATATCTAAATATCTCCTAAACTATTAAGTATCTAAAAATACTTAAACATCAGTCTAATATTTTTTACTTTTCCACCTTCCTACGAAGATTCATGCCAATCGATGCTTAATGCCTCTTGCGGTTCCCTGGTCAGAGAGAGGAAGAAGGAACGAAAAAAGCTAATATTTCAAAGAAACGAAACGAAAATTGTTTAACATTGTTTAATATACACAGCAACGATCCTAAATGTACCATTTGTACCCATTTAATCTCCATATCCACAGGGGATGGATAAAGTACTTAGGACATGAAACTTGAACTCACCGTAAACTCACGGTAAAGAAAATTAAATTGAAGACATATTTTGTATGTGTACGATATATGTAAGACGGAATATTGTTACTGTGTTGACACAATATGTAATATTTCTACAGATGCAATACCAATAAGTAAAATATTCTAGAGCACTTTTATCTTAGCTTTCTCACCTTGCCCCAGGTTCCCTTATGTTCAAAATCCATTACTTACTCACCTTCGCACACAGTGACCAGCTGTTAACACGGCTTGCTGGTGAATCAGGGAACCTCCACACTGAAAGGTGTTATTTGGACCAGGTATAATGATAGCCACCATCCACGGGAATTCACCGAATTCGACTTCGCTGTCTAGGTTTCCAGTGATCCTATTTCCAACACCTTCAAAATTTCTAACTCCGCAACCTTTCGGAGTATATTTTGGTCGAACTACATCTTTTTCAGGTATCACTTGTGGTAAGTTGCAGCAGATTTGTATGTAATGTTCACAGCGGAAATTACCTCTATATTGCAAGGAAAATAGAATTGTTACATACATTACATCTGCATAAATGATTAACCCGTTCGCACAGTATAACGAGTTAGATGCATATAAAACAGACTTGAGCATTATCTAACAAACTATTTGAAAAATAATCGTTAATACAATAATACATTATTTTATTTGAACAAACGAATTATTTCGTTATTTGAATCGGAGATATGTAAAATAATATTTCATTTCCTTTTTTATTTGCTGAAATATTTATTCAAATAATTTCTCTAATATTCCCTGATTCTATCATGTCAACATACTGCGGTAGGGTGCATACACGTAAAACGCTGCACTGGTTTTCAGCGCTGGCTCACCAGCACCTGTTTTCCGCGCTTATCATCGCAAAGGGTGAACACGTAGAAAGCTGGAAATCAGCGCGAGTGTAGCGATAGTGTTCAGAATATCCAATCAAACATTCCAGAGAACCGAACGGTCAACTTTGAACACGATCGGCTACTAATGGTCGTGTAATAAAATCATATGCCAATAAAAGGAAGATTCGCCCACGCATAATTTTTTTTTTCCATATAATCAACTTGCACAGAGTTTAGCAAATTAACGGTAAGTGACGGTAAATTATCTCAAAAAAAGCTAATGCAAAAGTCACAGAGTAAAGTAAAACGCACTTGATAGGGGCCTTCACTTTAATTTTAGATTCAATCTAGGTGTCATTTCAGAGTCATTTTAAATTTTAAGTGTTACATTCATATGTGTCGTCATTTTATGGGTCAAAATGATGTTTACTGATTATTGAGCTATGTTCTTCACAATTTTAACTTGAAATTATGAAGCACATATGTTTATTCATTTGAGAAAAGATCTATTTCTGATCAATGTATGCAGGTTTCGCGGCGCAGTGACCCACTGACATTATTAAAATTCTCATTATATTTTGGATTACTGCGTATAATAATATATGTATCATTTATGATTAGTGTACGATTATCTGTCAACGACTTGGACGCTGGAAAAGAATGAATTAGCTCGTTATTTAATTTGAGGTATATAAAATACTATGTCATTTCTTTTTTATTTGCCCAAATATTTGTTTAAATGATTTCTCAAACATTCTCTGATTCTATCATGTCAACAACGACAACTGCGTTAGAAACACGAATATCCGTATAATGTTGCACCTATAAAAATTTAGGACATATATTATTGTAAGATTAATATATAAAAACTATGTAACGGCAATTTTTCATTACAACGATGGTAGATTTGCGTTGCGAACGAACTGTTTTAAGCAAGAACAATTTCGGAGGGAAATGCAGTTCAACTATAAAAACTCCCATATTCTAAGTTCAGTAATTAATTTAATTTAATAACCTCTTATGCTAAATTATTTATTTTATTTCACTGAAGTAAATTCAATAATACATTATTAAAATAAAGAATTATTTGAAAATAATTTATCTGAATTGAACACAAAATAAGATTGATTTTCGTAGGCCACGACCACACGAACATTTTACACGCCCACGTGGAGTGGAATATGCTCATATACACAATTGCATCAAAATACGCAAGGTCCTATTCCTGCGGAGAAAATGCCCACGAACAACACGCAGTGTGTAAAATGCCCGTGTAGTCCTGACCTTATGTTATATCTAAAATGAAAATAATAAAATATTTGAAATAACTCAGTATTTCAAATGATGACTTGTTATTTTATTTCAAATAAAATGTGTCCAACCCTGATATAAAATATACTGTATACACAATGACTGCCGCGTGAGTGGGTAAATTTACCAAATAAATCTCATCGTGCAACAGGTTCATTAAAGTATAGCTCGCCCTCGAAACTAGCCTTTACAGCACTCACTCGGCAGCTAAGAAATTAATATTGTAAAAATTGAACCTGATATCTAACAGATCTTCTCCAGTGGTCAAAATGCTTCCGTTTCGACACTGGTAATACTGTACACACTCGCAATTCGCATCCTGCGACTCTGTTCGATTCTCTGTGATAATAGTTATTGGTGTTGCCTTTGGCAGTGAAGATCCAAATACATTATTAGGAGATGGTGTGCCAAAGATGTGTGTGAACAGATCAGGGTTAAGTCCGTCGGGTTGTTGTGCGGGTGCTAAAGTTAAAAATGCGTTGACCAGAACTAATATCAATGGTATTGTCCCCATTCTAATCCTGGTGGCACTGAAAGAACGATATTGGTTTGACAATTAGGCTCAAACTACTAACATATTTATATGCTGTCACTTATATCATGAATGTATTATTTGCAATATATGCTTGAACCGTTCATGTTGAACGTGTATGCATGCATAAAAGATTGTGCTTACCTAGAGAATTAAAAATATATACAGTGTCCCAATTAAAAGTTTATGTTTCAAGAAGTGATAGTTTTTTTACAGGGAAACATTCCAAATAGAGTATTGTGATATCAAGTAGATTTTAATGTTCTTAGATACCTTAAACACTGTCAGAAAGATCTGCAGAATATTAACTGCTAGTGGCTCATACCACAATAAAAATATTCGAATAAATATATGATATAAATACATAATATATATATTATATTATTATATGTAAATAATATGTAATATTCATATAAAGAGAATAATAATAACAACGCTGAAAGTGAGGTATGTAAGAAATATTTATTCTGAAAAGCAACTTTTGGAAAATTAAAAGAAGAAAGAGAAAAAGAAAAATATCGTAGTGTGTAGTATTACTTTATTAAATGCTCAAAATAATATTCTTAGCCTTCCAAGCATTTATTAAAACTTTTATAAATACTCTGTCAAATATTTAAAGGATAACCATTCCACAAGCAGCGTCTAAAATCAATTTTAGTTCTTTTTAATTTTTAACTCAAAATTTTATTGCGATTAATGTTTTATGTATCATTTGGCAATAAATTGAAAATTCAAATGTTCACTCTTTCATCCATAGAATTACCATAACGTATTAGGATAATAGAGTGAAGAAATCAGATTAAATTACGTATTATATGGAAGGTGAAAACCAGATTAATTTATATCGTTTGATGTGAAAGAATTTTTGCCTAAACACAGAATAAAAATTCAGTAAAAAAATTGATCCAAATTGAATCACCTACACCCACATAATTGACAGTGAATTATTTTATTAGATCGCAAGGAAAAAATCAGTCTTTCTCCATGTATTTACTGATGAAAGAGTATGCAAGAGTTCAGTGACCACGGTAAATCCTACATGCTTGACTCTGACCTGGCTACCATGGTCACCAGCCGCATACTACAGCAACATAAACCGGTAAACTGGTTGCTGAAACTCATGAACGCGTGCCAAAATTATCTCCGAGCTCTGTTAAGGTGCGTCTTCACTGGCGTTCGTGAACTGTTCACGAACAATATAACCGTTGAATTTCGTTGAAATCATCTGTTCGCGTACGTGTTCGCATACGGGTTTTCAATAGTTCATGTAACATCTGTGAAGGGATGACGTAGTGTTTTTTTTTTTTAGTGCTTCAACTGCTTGCAAACATTGTATGCGAACAGTGCTCGCAAACTGTTCACCAGTGAGTACCCACCTTTATATACCTTCGTATAAAATAATTCACAGATGGATCGAGTAAAATCGCCAGTTCAATACACAAATTCGAAACTCGATCATTGAAGAAACTTGGACAACCATAATATTTGTTGTTAATAGTTTATAACATAATATTTTATTTGTCACAAGCGGTTAATTATTAGACAGCGAATTTGTATGCAAAATAAAATTTTTACAATCACAAATACAGAATTGGAAATTGAAAACAGAATGTTTAATATTCTAAACATTGTTACTTGAACAGATTTTTTACATACTTAGCATTGCCATAAATGCATAAAATCCACAGTTTAATCATAACTTTTCAAACAAAGAAATCTATTTCTGGTAATGAAACTTAAAACACAGTTTTTTATGTGTATCGAAAATAAAAGTTATACGTAATACGAATAATTTGATAGAAACTATGGAGAATTATTAAAGTTACTACGCAATATAATACTTATCGCTGAAGGTAGAGATTGGAAACATTAAAGTTGAACATTTGAAGAGGTACATGGAAATTTGAAGATTTTTAACATTTTGGTTTAGAGATTTGAAGACTTAAAGCTGGAGATTTTTTTCTACTAATTATAGTCCTATTAATAGACAATTCAATACTCCGGTAACGCAACGATTCTTCCATACAACTTTTGTAATATTTAAATTCTAAATTGTGCAGCTTCCCTATCTAGTAATCAAGGAGTTAGTATGATCTCTACCTCACTAAAAATAGGAGTAAAATTAGTTTTTTTGTTTTAATCTTTCTACAACTAAGACCAGTTAGAGTATCCACACTCAACGAAATTCTCAAGTACTACTGAAGTAATGAAAACAGTAGATAACTTACCGTAAGTTAATCTCGAATATCAAACAACGACAAAGCTGTTGAAGAAACAACACCTTAGACGACGAACTGAAAACTGAATATGCGATTTGTGCGTTTGAAGGCACAAGAACCAACTTCCAATCGCATATCGGGTACCCCCTCTCGCCTTGAGGGCTACTTGATTTTGTTGCATTTTGTTGACGCACACATGCGTTGCATCGTTGCACCTTACTACAGCGAATCCTTTCCACCTAACACTGAGTCACAAAAGTATTCGTACGCTTACAATTCTTGTGTCCCAATGATTGTTCAAGTTCTTTAACATACTTCGAAATGTTTATGAATGGCAATATACAGTGTGTATCCCATGAGTTTAATCGTGATTTTTTGAGCATTTCCAATGACTTGACCAAAAAAGGCTTGGAATAAAAAATAATCCGCTTTTTACGAATTCTACATTTGGAATTCAGTAATCTATAAAAAACCTTCCTTTCCATAAAAATTCAAGTGCCCCTTAATTTATTTTTTAATGGCACTACATATTGGTTATGTCGTAAAATTGTAATTGATAACGAGACGAATTCAACAATGCGCTAAATTGTGACCTTCAGATGACCTTGAACTTTCAAATTTTAATTTAATCAATTCAAACATTGATATGGATGCATTTGCACCTGGGCGGTCAAATTTAGGGGCAGTTAAAAACCGTTTACTATACGCAAAATTTTGACTAATAAAAATGATAAGCAAACATTTATTTTATAATTATTAACACTATTTAGACAAATAGAATCTAGTCGAATCAATTTTGAATGTAAGGTTTGTAATACTACTCGTATGCAAGATTAAACTGTCTTTATTATCATTAGACTACGGTTTTTTATACATTTATGATTATTTTAAATATACGAAAATCCATGAGGTTGCTAACAGATAACAAAATATAGTCAAAGTTAATTGTGTAATACAAGTTACGCTTGTTACGTGCCGGGGCCGAGTGCAACGCTTGAGGCCGGCGAGTGTGTGTGTATATTTTCCACAGGAATACGGAGTCAGTTTGTTAGTAAGGTACGCAGACGAACCTGACGCGAAGTCAGGGAGCTGTTAGGAGGTTGGAAAACGTACAGACGAACCTGATGCGAAATCAGGGAGCTGTAAGATGCGGACGAACCTAATACGAAATTAGGGAGCCGCAGGATGGGTGAAATTTCGTGGACGAAGCTGATGCGAAATCAGGGAGCCACTAGGTTGGATACGATTTGTCTTTGGAATGTTTGGTAATGCGAACGAACCTAATGCGAAATTAGGGAGCCGCAGGATTGTTAGTTTAGCCTCGTAACTTTGAAATAATAAAATTAGAAATATAACTCGAGCGGTAAAGTTATACTTCGTGTGGGTACGTTTGGTTACTATTAAGGATTGTGGGAGTTAGATCGTAGGTTCAAATTTATACTCAGAATTTAAAAGTTAACTCTAAATATATTGTAAATCCGTCTTTAAATACAAATGTGTCGTGTAGTGTTTGTCACGAATGTGTATAATAAGAATGTTTAGAATTTACCAAATAGTTGTTGGTGCTCGGTTTTCACGCACTGGCAATGCGGGGGTAGAGTGAATTTAGAAAGAGTGGCCAAATAGAAATTTATGCCGACTCGCGGATCCTATAAGGTTAGTTTAGATTCGAAGGGGAACTTTAGCCCGATCTCACAATATTCGACTCTAGAGTCTAGAGAATGTGACGCGACGTTGTCTCTAAACGTGACGGAACGATTCTGAACCCCCGAGGGATGAAATCAACGGGTTTATATAGGCCGAAAAATGAGCGGGGATGCCTCTAATTTTCCAAATAAGGAAAGTTCTAGAAGGTTCGAAAGTTGCGTCAGCTTCTTCAAAATTTCGGTTAGGATGCAGTTGCTTCCAGAGATAAGCGGTAAGGGGAGGTTAAGAGGGTTTTTCCTTGCCAGACTCGACCTCGAAGAATCGTGAAAGCGAGAAAAAAATCATGCATATGATGCATATGTAACACACTAGTTAAAGAATGAGACGCAGTACATATGATTCAAGTTTCAATTGCTTATTTTTGCTTGTGAAGATTTTATTTTGCATAAAAATTCGCAGTCAAATTATCTCTATCTTTTGCCGGAAATAGTATGTAATATTTAACCATACTTATTAAATGAAATAAAACAGACATGAATACAGCGTTAGGCGAAAAGCGTGGTTTAACTGTGGTTTAACAGGAACAGTGGCGCCCAAAGATTGGCGATCAAAGATTTTAATGACATTTTTGCAAAAAATGAATTTTCTCATATCTTTATCTATTCAATTAGTATTGTTTCTTAAAAGTCTATGGACTAATAAAATAAAAAAAATTATTAAGAGTAAACCAAAGTAGTTGTAATGAAGATTTAAAGTTGAATATTTTAAGACTGCATTTAATATATTGTGTCCTCACTCCAGACTATTTCCCTTTCTTTGCTCCTTCGTATTGTTTTTCTCTCTTTCAATATTTTCTTCATCCACACA
The DNA here is from genome assembly GCA_030770465.2 of Perdita meconis. Classification (NCBI taxonomy): domain Eukaryota; kingdom Metazoa; phylum Arthropoda; class Insecta; order Hymenoptera; family Andrenidae; genus Perdita; species Perdita meconis. Next base: position 782,648 of record JASKOS020000015.1, on the reverse strand, counting down.
ACCCTTCTCCCGATTCGTTCAGTATTATTTTTAGGTTTCTTCCAGCTTTTTCTATGTTGTTGCATTTTCCACCAAGTGTTCTAACGTTTCGCATTCTTTTTCACAAAATCTGCATCTTTTCAATATTGTATTACTACTTCTCTCTTTTCTGTTCCCCTCCCTTCTCTGTTTATATCTATGTCTTCTACTTCCATCGTAACTTCCAACGGCAGGTGGTACGCCTCCGTTCTGTCTTGAACTTTGAATGTTTTAACCTTATCTGTTGCCTTGTTAGTTACTATTACGTAATCTATAACGGTATTTCCTCTTCTTCCGATGAAAGTGTATTCTCCTTCTTCGTCTCCATTTGTATTGCCATTTAATAAGTGCCAGCCCCTTTCTTCCAGTTCTTCTATCAGCACCTACCCCTCTCAGTTAATCTTTTTGTCTTTTGAATTCCTACCTAACTCCTCTTCCTCTCCCTTTTGTACTATTGAGAATCATCCTCTTTCAGCATCCTTTTCCAATTTCTTTTTATTTTCTCCATCCCTTCGTTGTTGTATACTACTAATATTCTCCATAATTTCCCTTTTATTATTAGTTTCCTTTCCTGCATGTTTTTTACCTCTTTTCCTTCTTCTCTTGCTTCCTGTAATCCTCTTCTTACTCAAGTTATAATCCCTCCACTGGCTCTCCCTTTACTCTTTTCTCCCCTTGCTGGTTGGCATCTCCATATGAAGCTTTCTGGCATATTGTCTTTTCTTTTTTGCCATGTTCTTTCTTCTTCCCAGGTCTCGACTAAACCTATTACCCATAACCTAGTCTTTATCTTTACAGTTTAAACCTGCTATATTCCAGAAACTTATCCTGATTTCTCTTGTTCCTTTTTATAAGCTTGGTGGTTCTGAGGGGTGTTGTGTGTCGTTCTCTCTGATCCTGCAGAGTTCGTGAAGTCTGGTTAATTTTCCCCTCTGTCCTTGTGCTTTGAGCTTTCCCAATGGCCTATGCCTCGTCAATGACGAGTCGTCATAGGATGTGGGAGGTCTGTCCGCTGTAAAAAATGTTCTTTTCTCTCAGCCCTTCTCTTTCTTTCCATACAAAATGTTTATCGTTTATTATCGTTTTCTTATATCCTATTCTTACCGTTGCACCCGTCTCTCTTTCTTTTCTCGCTATGTCTCTAAGGTTTCTTTGTACATTTCTTTCGTTTTTTGTCAGGTAATTATCTAAAAATATGCTCGTTCCTTTCAGCTTATTTTTCTTATTCATTATTCCCTGCTTTCCCTCCCAGTTTTCAACCTTCATCCTTACCATATCTTTTCCTTATTTATTTCTTCTCGATTTATAGGGAAGTTATTGTTTCTTCTCGATTGTGCTTCCAGTAGTTTTGATTCGGCCCCAAAATCTTTTCTTATGAATTCTTCTGCTGCTTCTTTTAGTGTCTCCGCTTTTGGTACCTTTCATCCTTTTATAATTATATTGTTTTTGCCTTCTCTTCTCTCCTGCGCTTCTACTACTTTTCCCAATCGTTCCAACTTTTCTTTTTCTTCTCCTATCATTTTGCCTTCTTTTTCTGCTCTTTCCTCTATTTTCTTCTATTTGTTTTCCCATTCTTCCTGCTTGTGGTTCCATTTTCTTCTCATATTTACTAGTTCCTCCCATACGCCTTAATTGTCTTTACTCATTTCCTCTATCTCCTGTTTTATTTCTTTTAGTACTTCCATAATTTATTCCATTTTGGTCTTATCCACTTCCTTTTTGGCTTTTCTTTTCTTCTCGAATGCACGCTCCGTTTCCACCTCTTCTTCTCGTGCTCTTTTTTCCTACAAATTCTTTAATTGAGTCGGTGCTATATGATCTAACTCTTACCAATTGCTCTGCAAGCATTGGTCTACCTCTCCGTTTTGGTTCCTTATTATCTCTATAACCTGCTTGTTGTTCACTTTGACTCATTTACCTTGCGTCGGTAACGGCGGGGACCGTTCTACCACCGAAGAGATTCGTCGGTGGCTCTACCTTTTATCTCCTACTTATAATACAAGTAGACTTAGTAGACCTTACACCTTACCGCCTTCGTGGCCCAATCAGACTGTCATACCGACCCAGAAATTTTAGGCTTATTTCAGCGGCATCTATCCATACGCTCAGTCCAGTTGATTCTTACCCCTAGGGAAAAATGTGATGAGAAAAAATGCCCATCTATATCCATGTATTATATGCTATAGGCAATCCCTATAGCATATGTCAAAATTTACTGAATATTCAAAGTGTGCAGAGCTGTCCCTTACACCATACAAGAAATAGACACGGCTTCAGATAACTAGGTTGAGGCAAATATAACGGGGAAAATTTGGCCCTCGTGACGTCACAAGATAATTTAAGATGACATGTAACGCGAACTTCAGATATAAATACACACCATCTTAAATTATCTTGTGACGTCACGAGGGCTAAATTTTCCCCGTTATCTTTGCCTCGCTTTTTCTCGTGGATCTTTATATATAGGCCGTGTCTATTTCTTATATGGCTAAGAGCTGTCCGTATGAAATGAAGATGGCGTGTAACGCAACCACTGCTGTTTTCGCGGATCGATTTTTTTTTTTTTTTTTTTTTTTTGAATCGACAAAAATAATTGTATGTAGCACCGTCCGCACAAAAAAAGGGAATGACGCGAAACGGGTTATCCCCATGGACGACATAGACTAGGGGAAAAAACCTGCAACTTTAAACCTGTGGCGCTAATCTGCATGGAGAAATGGGCTACTACAAGTGATCTCTTCGGAAGAGGCGCGAAATACAATTAAATTATAATCCAAGTCCAAAAGTCAAAAAAACAAAAGGAGCAATTTCTGATCACGCAAATAATACGGTTTATAATTAAAAAGTAAATGTAAACTTTTAACGAAAGGAATTGACATTTTATTTGATATTCTTTAGCGAATTTGTGAAGAATTTGAGAAGCGAGAACATTATAAATTTCTGTTACAAGAAATGTTTATAAAAAAACATAAAAATCAACTTTTATTTGTACTTACATATTCATAATCATATCATAATGATGTAGGGCACGAAGCCGTGGAAAAAATTGTTGAATTTATCACTGGATCTATTTGTCTATTAATCTAAGAATTTTAAATAAGAATCAACATGTATAATAAAGAAACACACATACGTACATCACTTCTTCCGAATATCAAGGGAAGCAACCACGGTGACGCAACGGCTGAATATAAAGGCTATTTCCGGGAATTGTTTGGCAAAATCAATTGTTTTTTCTAAATCTTTAATGATTTCGAAAAGTACATTTCTTGAACTACTTTCTCTACAAATTTGATATAAAAATATACATTATTGTAGTCGTAGTAATAACCAGCGTGAGGGGCTTCCCAAAAGTTTATGGACAATGGACGCAAGTGTAATTATCCAATGCAAGTTCTGAAATGAACTTTCACATTTTTTCTTCAAAGATCCACTGTTTGATAAAAAATTATTTTTTTTTAAATCCGTGTTCGTAACTGAAGCTATTGTCTTATAATTTCAGAAAATCTTGCACTGGAAAATTACGCGTGCGCTCGTTGTTCATAAACTTTTTGGGAAATTTCTCACGCTGGTTATTATTACGACTATAATAATGAATATCAAATTTATAGAGAAAGTAGTTGAAAAAAAATACTTTTCAAAACCATTAAAGAGTTAGAAAAAAAATAGGATATTATCATGGATATTATAAAAAAAATCCCCGGAAATAGCATTTATATTCAGCCTCCACCGTGGTGTCCCCCTTAAATAAACAGTGTTAGCAGTGAAGGGCTGCGGAGACGGTAGAAAAAATTCACGACTCCGACTTTGACTCCAAATCCTTGTTTTTTTTTACTTCCGACTCCGAATCCGACTCCGACGCAGAGTTCGACTCCGACTCTCGAAATTGAAAAAATATATCTTCAAAATAATTAAAAGTTGTAATAAAATTGAATAAATAGTTGAAATATTGTATTGAAATCTAAGAATATGGAACAGATAACTCTCATATAATCATCACAACACGACTTGTCGCTTTTTCAATTTCAGGAAATATTTAGAAAATACATATCAATTTGAGAAATACTAAAGAAAAAGTTTCCTTTTTCGAAAATTAATATAATCTCTATTATTTCGTAGAGACACTTGTTGCTTTTAGGGCTGTCTTTTATCCTTTTGGCATTAAATGAATTATTTCTTCTATAACAACCATAGGAAGGTAATTCCAAGCTTCTTGGATAGATATAAATAAATTACCATGATTCATTATTAAGCTTCTGCTCATTGTACCTGTGTTTATTAATATTAACAATATATTTCTGTATTCATAAACTTATGAATGATTTATTGTAAACAAAAGAGCCAGAGTCGGAGTCGGAGTCGATATATTTTTTTCTGACCTTGACTCCGACTCCAGGAGTGGATATAGCTTTTTTTTACTCCAGCTCCGACTCCAATGATCAGAAATTACTCCCAAACTCCGACTCCGACTCCAACTCCGACTCCACGACTCCGACTCTGCAGCCCTGGTTAGCAATGCCAATAATGTAAAGTACTAAAGCATTTACAACTGCTTTTACATTCAATAATTTATTTTCTGTGACATAGCAGAAGAAAAAGAGAATTAATTAATAGGCAACGTACGCAATTTCCATCGGTTGCGAATACATGTTTATGATTCACGTGCGAGATTCCAAAAATTTGACTCTTGTACTCTTGGAATAGCCAGATGCTATATGTTAATTACGTTACAGCCATGTACAACGAAGAGAAAGTCGCCTGGTTCGTAAAGAATACAAGGAGTAGATACCTCAACACGTGTAGGCAATCCTAACCGAAGGTTATTCGCAGTCACTTCTTCGAGAAAAATTCGTGTCCTCTTAAAATAACCATTAAGGTTCGCGGATACAATAGCGCGCTTTAGCAGCACCACGTCTGGACAAAATCACTCAAGTGGCTAAACCATAAACCACTTCACCCGTCAGAAACACGCGACCACTGCATTCCTGCAGGGACTGCCTTTATTACCCCACTATTTAACCCAAAAGTTATTTTCTGCTGTTAGTTTTTCCTCCATCTATGAATCCAGATGCGTAAAAAGCAATATACATATACGAGAGAAGAATCCACCAGAGTCTTCTTTGTCCACGGTAGACAGTCCACCAGCTGTATAACCATGCATGTATTCACAAATTTGACGAGTTGGTAAATTAAAAGAGTTCACTGAACAATACAGGTGTTAATAGATATCGAGGCTAATACGTTTTTAGATGGGAATGTATGTCTCTCTAATGCTCGCAGTTGTGCTCTACACTTAAACATGTGCTGTGATCATAGTAAACAAGATAGAAAACGTTTATGATTGGGCAAGAATTATACTAAAATCCGATTAAAGTCGTTTTATAAATATCACAACACTGATTCTCACGTACATTACACTGTTCAACACAAATGTTGATCTGTAATATTCTCTGGCTGATCCTGGTAGGGTTTCTCATCCTAAATACAAATCCGCAAATAGAATTACTGAATCACCCTTAGTTTTTGTAAAAACGTGTAATTTTGGTAAACAATTAGGTATTACATGAAAACCAAAAATGCTAGAGAGTTCAATTTAGTCTTAAAAGATAAGGTGGAGTGTTCTGAATATATTAGTATATACACATGGTTAATTGTGTCATTTTATACAGTCGTGACCATCAAAATTTAAAACAGGGGCGATGCGCATACTTTCTACGCACAACTTTTGCAATTTTACGAAAAACTGTTTATCCTACACGAATTCACAATACAGTATCGGATTCTGTAGACATTTCTGAAGAAGAAACCGTCCAGGAAAAGTGTCGGCACGGTTTTTAATTTCAACAGATCGAAAAAATGTTTGTTGACAACGTGTGCACGGTATTTTCGCCTGTCTCGGCGCATCAGTACCGCAGCTACGTCTAATCGATGTCGGTACCGTCCGATAGATAGCCACTTTTTCTAGATTATATAATATTTCTTTTTTTTTATGCATTCTTGAACTAACAAGGAGAAGTTGCAGTCAGTGGGTCATCGATTTTGACGAAACTTTTTTGGTGAATCTAGAGCGAAAATAAGCCGACACATGTCCGGCCGTTGTTGTCAATACTCATAATTTAAAAAGATATAATTTCTGTTTTATTTAATGTTTAATTCTGTCGAGGTACTTAATTAACGAATTTTTTTGTTTTTATTTTTTTTAAATATATATAAAATAGTTTTACACGTTGTTTCTTGTTAAAAATTTTTTAAAATTATTTTATTAGTTTTTCTTTAATTTTTTTCATTCTTCAATAAAAAATTTAAAAAAATTAATTGTTTTTAAAAATAAAAAAAAATTTTATTTTTAATAAAATAATTTCAAAAAATTGTAAGAAGTAACAACGTGTAAAACTACTCGAATGTATTCATTTAAAAAAAAATAAAAACGAAAAAATTCGTTATTTAAGTAACTCGACAGAATTAAACATTAAATAAAAAAAAATTATATCTTTTTAAATAATGAGCATTGACAAAACCGGCCGGACCCGGTCGGTTTATTTTTGCTCTAGATTCACCAGAACAGGTTTCGTCAAAATCGATGACCTACTATTTGCGATCTCTCCTTGTAAGTACAAGTAAACTAAGTAAACTTTCATAATCGATTTCGGTAAGCAAAAATTCTGATTCTCTCCAGACTGAAATCATTTTTTAAATTTAATATGTAGAATCAAGAATTACCTTGAATGTCTTCCCGGAGTATTAAACACTGAATGTTATTAAAAATGGTATTTTGTAATCAGACTAATTTCAATCTTGAAAATCTTAATAATGAAAATCTTGTAAATTCTTAAACTGTACTTATATTCGTAACTGTATTTAAATTCGTAAACAGTACATCTTTGTTTTTTTTTAACGGTTTTAAATTTCTCTCATAAATATCATTATTGTTTAAAGTTAAAAGTGATCAGGAAATGTTCTTTACAATTTCATGATTCAACAATACATGAAAAAATGAAATATTATACTATCTATAAAAAACGGCTATCGGACGGTACCAACGTCGATTAGGCGTAGCTACAGCACTGACGATCTGTTGAAATTAAAAACCGTGCCGACACTTTTCCTGGCCGGTTTCCTCTTCAAAAATGTCTACAGAATCCGATACTGTATTGCGAATTCGTCTAAGATAAAGAGTTTTTCGTAGAATTGCAAAAGTTATGCGTAGAAAGTTCGCGCATCGCCCCTTTTTTAAACTTTGATGATCATTTACAAACGTTTAAAATGACACAATTTAATATCTGTGTAGAATAATATATTCAAGACACTCCCCTCTATTTTTTAAGACTAAATTAAACTCTCTAGCATTTTTGGTTTTCACGTAATAGCTCATTCTTTTCTTTTACAAAAACCTAGCACGATCACTCAATGGATATTACAGATCAGAAAAAAAGTTTTAATTTATTGGACAGTTATTACTTTGAAATCTCACATGAATGATAACACAGCAGTGCACCTACAACAAACAATGATATCCTTAACTACATGAGTGACTTTTAAGATGAATCAGTCTTCTTTTGAATTAAAATGCATAAACAGTATTGTCTAAATTATTAAACGCCATCTGTTCGTCAATCCAATCGCGTACGAAAGCAACATTGCCATAGACACCGGGAGTGCCATTGTCCCCGCAACCGATTCCCCACGCGACGATGCCCGCCTGTTGATACCTGTTTGGGTCCTTGCTACTGGGACACACGAGAGGGCTTCCTCCATCACCCTAAAACAAAGACGGTACCATTTTACGCGACAATAAACACAAACGCTGCGACGTATGGATTATCGAGGTTCCACCACTTCAAGCTACCTTGCAAGTGTCTTTGCCAAGTTCGCCACCGGCGCATATAAAACTATCGTGTAGAGCGAAGTATTTTCCTAATCTGGTGTTTCGCAAACTGCTCTGGCACATATCGTGCGGCACTATCGGCAAATCTATTTTCTTCAAGATCACTTGGTAATGACCCTCCGAGTCTAAAACAGTTAATATTTTGTGTAATGTTACAGTTTAGTGACTAAACGAACCTTATCACGTAGAACTAGGCGCTTAATACTCGAATTGTTCGAAAGTGGTAACAATATTTACTGAATTTGTCCTTTCCCCAACCACTAGCAAAGCAACGAGATCCATCAAAGACAATATTCTGCTCCGGCAGACAAACAACATCAACGTTTTCCGCGAGATCAACTGGCTCAGACAAGATTAAAATCGCAAAATCATAGGAAAGAGCTCCAGAATGAAATTTCTCGTGAACGATCACACTCTGAACATTACGATCCTGGTGCGGGAGAATCTCATTCTTCGTTTTCGTATCCCATTCTCCGGCGCGAATTTTCAATTCTTGCGGTTGTTTTCTGTTACAAAAAGTTATTATAATATTAATAATATATGAATAATATCAACGGAGAAAATTCAATAACTGTCAGCTACTCACCCGTTTACACAGTGAGCAGCTGTTAACACGGCTTGTTTGTGAATCAGAGAACCTCCACACTGATAGACGTTCAGTTTCGTGTTGTTGGTACCGACTTGTTCTTCTTTTACGATGGCGACCATCCACGGGAATTCACCGAACTGAGATTCGTTGTCGAAGTCCCCAGTGATTCTAAATCCAACACCGTTGGGATGTCTAAATCCGCAGCCTTTTCGTGGAGTAGGGGATGGTAATGGTGATGGTGTTGGCAAAACTACATTAGGTAACTTATCTGGTGGGTTGCAGCAGACTTCTAAGTAATTCGAACAGACACTACCACCTCTGTTTCAGAAGAAAAAATGTTGTTAAGTACACTAGATTCACATAAACGGCTAAGCAAACATTGAGACAAATACCTGGTACATAGCTGATTTAATCCTTACCCATTAGGTGTCACCTTTGACATGATAGCTCAATTTTATTGCTTTTAATGTACGGTAGGAAGTAACACGTAAACAACTCAACACAAAATGCCAATATTTTCTGGTTATAAGCTCAACTACTTTACTCATTTTTCTTGGTGATGTTACAATTTTTCTTACCTTAGCTCAAGGTATATAGGAATTAACTCTAGGAACGTTTCTTGACACTTTATACAAATTCAAATTTATAACGTGTAACGATTATCCATGCAAAATGCTAACGACCGATAAGGATTAAAATACAGATACGTATTAGCGGGCGCAACCAAAGGCAGTCTCATGCGGCGTGCAAAACCTTCGTTTTATTAGCTGAGAAATCGTTAAACATGCACTACTCTATTTGAGTTTATACTTCATTAAAAACGGCTGTACAAAAGATTTCGTATGTGTGTAGTTCTAAAAGTATTAAAGCACGAAAACGCTACAAGGGACATTTTGTTTCCAAGCCACCTTTTGTAAAACATTTAAGGGGTCTTTCCACAATGATACCTGAAAAAAGTACCGTTTTTTTATGATTTTTTTGCAACAAACCGAATATTGCTACTAAATATAAGTTTTTCCTACATCTTTCAGGTACACAAAATTGGTTTCATGTGTTTATAATGCTGTTTCGTTAAAATACGTAGACATAATATACAACTTTGATAAAAACATGCTTTGATTGCGGACACGATTGCAAAAAGCTACTTGTCCAATCGGTCTGAAATCTTTACACGTTATTCTACACATAAATTGCTATCGCCGGAACTAGAATCATATTTTTTCTTTTATTTTGCATCGTAAAATGATTTAAAAGTTTAACTAATTTCAATACTTCAACATTGGACATCCTCCATTTTGTTAATTCTTCATCAATTCAATGAATTCTAGTTCGGGCCACCGCGACAGGAGTACTGATTATAAATCTTCGTTTTCTTGTTTCAGACAAATAGTTGCTATAAAATTGTGTCCACAGGCGAAGCGCGTTTTTCTCAAAGCGTATAATTACATCCACTTATTTCAGCGAAACAAAGCATTATAAAGATATTAAACCAATTTTTTTGTATTCCCGAAAGATGTATTGATAAAAGGAAAAACTTGAATTTAATAACAATGCTCGTTTTATTGCAAAGAAACCATAAAAAAACGGTCATTTTTCGGGCGTAACAATGGAAAGACTCCTGAAGATCCTCAACGTTGTTTTACGTATTCAATTTGCAAAATATCGAATATATGTATTTCAAATATATTACATAAATAATACTAAACGATTCAGAAATGGTAAGTCTTGATACAATTGTAAGTTCGTAGTTTTATACTAAAAAAATGTTATTCCATCTAAATCGAGCATTAAATGTTAGTCGTTTCATAGAAGAAATCAAACCATTAATAATATAAGAATTGATAACATACTGGTGGAAATAATTAAGATACTCTAGTAGATAAAGTTCATGAAATTTACTATTTCGTTCGTCTCTGACCTTGAAATTACAAAGGAAAAAGGTTTTGCTGGAAAGCTACTTCCTCTTCAACTTCGATCATTTTTAAATGTTTTCTTATTATAAAGCTTAATACAATAGTACAATTAGTCCAAATGATTCGTGACGGTTACTAGAAAATCACCATGAAGAAAAGTGCCCATTCCCAGTAATTGTACATAAAACAATATATAGTGTATGTGCATATTCTACAGCACGTAAAGATATGTATGTAGTATATGTACATATATATTTTTATATAATAGTGAGAATGGGCACTTTTCCTCGTAGTGATTTTCTAGTAACCGTCACGAATCATTTGAACCAGGGTTGCCATGTGAGTGTCGTGCCATACCCCTTACTTACCCTTCCGCCTCCAGCAAGATGATCCACCACTCTTCCGCCCGTGAGACTGGTAGGGTAATTAACGGGTGTCTTACGCTACGGAGTCCGTAGCGTCGCGTCGCGTAGCACGTGGTAGCGTAGCACAAAAGACACCCGTTATTTACCCTACCAGTCTCACAGGCTTAAGAGTGGGGAAGGATCTAGGCGAGGGGCGGAAGGGTAAGGGGTATGGCACGACACACATGGCAACCCTGATTTGAGCTAATCGTACCTCCTTAAATTGCACATTCTTAGCCCGCTCCCGCTGAAAGGCTACGGTTACAGTGAACGTAAATTCGTGCGAAAACGAACATCACACGACAAATCACAACTATACATGCATATTCAGGGTGTCCTAAACTAAGTGCGGAAGCCGGAAAGAGGAGATTCCTGGAGTGATTCTAAACAACTTTTTCGTTTACAAACATGTTCTCGAAAGCGTTGTTAACGAGTTATTAACGAAAAACATCGACCAATCAGAGAGCGAGTACAGCGGATTAATGATGACGCGGACGATGGCGGGCCAATACTACTCACAGCTGAAGCCCGCGCTGAAATTCATACAGTATTCGTGCTTCTATTGGTCGGTGTTTTTCAATAATAACTCGTTAACAAAGCCGCAACGAAAATTTTCGCTACGGGAAAAATTGTTTGAAATCACCCCAGGAATCTCCCCTTAACTGCTCCCGCACTTCGTTTGGGACACCCTGTTTACATCACGATTTTTCACGCGAACTGGGCATTGGGCGAAAAATCGTGTCCACTGGTCCACTGTGATGTGATCTCCTAAAGATGGGTTTTCGCTGCAACTGCAAGTCGTCACGATTGGACGCAGCGTTGAATACAAATAGCATTTTTTCATTATACATTATACATCATGTGATCTACTGTATTTGTTTTTTCATATTTGTGTGTTGTATGTGTTGGAAGCCGCGTTCTGTCGTGAACGAAAACACACTTTAAAGCGAGATTTCCTATTTCCTATTTCCTATACGCGTCTGATGCACAGGTCAGACGTGTATGTCGGACGCATTACTGATGTAATGGGCAACAATGCTTTTGATTTCCTATACACGATTTTCATATGTCTATATGTATAGACGCAAACGCAGTGAGATCGGAAATAAAAATGTAATCAAAATTTCAATTTTCTTCCCCAAAGCAATTGACGAATTTCTACCTGATATGGTGTAGGTATGTAGTTGAAACTAATACTTAAATTTGTAGGATACACAACGAAGGATACTTGGTTTTATAATATACGTCTTCTCATAGAAATTGCTTGCCGTTTCATTGCGGCTCTGCCCCTCACCCAAACCCCCTACCCGCTAAGGAATCTACTAAACTAACTCAGACCTATTCCGATCACTTTTTCAAATATTTAAACTTTTTTTTGCAAATATCTCGGAAACTGAAGCCGAGCGGTAGTAACGTGTATAGGGAAAGTTGTTCAGAATAACGACCTTGACAACATATTTCAAGGTCATCAAAATCGGTGAGGTCCGAATAATTATTAAAACTTTTTTTGTGTATAACTCGAAAACTAAGACCGACGGTTACATGTATAAGAAAAAATTGTTCAGAATGAGCAAACAAAGTGATTAAAAAAAAGTCCCATCAAAATCGGTGAGGAAGTAGCTTTTCTACAAGTTTAACTACATCGTAGTATGTAGTAGCAGCGGTTTTTCGCGAATATCTCGGAAACTAAAGCCTGCTGCCTATTTAATATGTATATGCGTAGAAAAAAGTTGTTCAGACTGTTGTCCTTTATAACATATTTGAAGGTCATCAAAATCCGCGAGGGCGTAGCACATCGACAGGTTTACCAAAGTTCACGGCTATACTTTATTTCGGGGGACACAACATTTTTCATTTCTTTTTAAGATGAAAACTTTAGTTGGCACTTCGAATAAAAAAATTATCTTTCGCCTTCGAATAAATTTTGGCTTCGAATAAAGAAATTATCTTTCATAGTCGAATAAATTCACTTTGAATAAATTGATTTATCTGTGGTATTTCAAATAAAGATAAATCCAGTTCTTCGAAAGCTCGAATAACGGATAAAGATAATAATCTTTTATTCGAACCGCGATTTAAATAATTTTTTATCGAGATAGTGCCCTTCATCTTTATTAAACTTTTATTCGAGCAAGGCTTCAAATAAAAATCGAATAATTTCGGGGAGCTGGAGCAGTTCGGCGATAGCTTTTGACATTCTGACGTAGTTCAAGCCTCGCGCCTCGAGAACCATACATTGTTGCTCGTTACCCGCCTCAAATTATACAAAGTGGTCCTCGCAATTTGCACTTTGCACACCTTGAGTACTTTTAAAGTATGCGTTCTATAACCGATACGCTGCCAGCTACAAAAACACTGCATAATGTACCCCTGCAAATCATGCAACTATTTATTGTATAAAAAATTTTGTCATATAATGCATACCTTATAGGTTATTCAAGGTATGCAAAGTGCAAATTGCGAGGACCACCCTGTATAATCTGAGGCGGGCAGCGGACAAGACATATCTCGAGGCGAGGCTCGAACTACATCAAAAGCCATCGTTGAACTGCCCCAGGTCCCCGAAGTTATTCGATTTTTATTCGAAACCTTATTCGAATAAAAGTCCAATATGAAAACCTTAGTTGGCGCTTAGAATAAAAAAAATTATTTTTCGTGTTCCAATAAATTTTGGCTTCGAATAAAACAAATTATCTTTCGCCATCGAATAAATTCGTTTCGTATAAAAAAATTATCTTTCACCATCGAATAAATCTGCTTCGAATAAAAAAATAGTCTTTTGTTGTCCAATAAATTCACTTCGAATAAATTGATTTTTCCGTGGTGTTTCGAGTAAAGATAAATCCAGTTATTCGAAGACTCGAAAAATATAAATTATCTTGTATTCGATTTTATTTACATAAAAATTTTACCCATCTCTGGTGTGCGGTCACGACAGCGTTGGACGCGTATAGGAAAATAGCCGCAAGCGGTAAACGCGTTACGAAATCCCGCGAAGGAGATCACACCTTTACGTTGTTTGCAAATCATCCCTACTAGTATCTTTTTTGACACATCTTGGTATTCTCTTTAGACCGAAAGCTCGACGACTGACATCGAAGACAAAGATAACATCATCCATTAGGGAGTGCTCGATGCTAAAGTCTGCATTTTTCAATATTTCTCCTTACACAAATGTGACGGCAATCAATTTCATGTGTTTTTCCTAATGAAATGACACCAAATATAACATGATTCGAACTATGTACATTTAATTAACGATACAATAAAAAAGATTGACTTACATACTTAAATTCATTAAAATAAAAATCTTTTATACCAAATATGGTGTCATTTTAATTAGTATAATACAAAACATCTACTTATTACATCATACAATGATTATAAGGTCCCAGATTAATAGAAAAATTGATGGTCATAGCTCAAACGATTCTCGAAATCAATACCAGACATTCTTTTGGTCTCCTTCGCATGATTCGGTCGATCGTCTGATCACCGCGTCATTAATTTTCCAATTAGTTCGTGACCTTATCACTCTCGTCACCTTATCACTACGAATGGCATGTTCCAATATGTATTTCAGCATGTAAATAAATTTTCTTCACTCTTTTTAATTACACCTCAAAGTTCGTCGTATTAATTGTTATTTCACCAGAAGAAGGTAAAGAATCGATTACCGTCATATTTGTACAAATGTATTTTCAAAATGTGGACTTGTCTCCGATATCAAGTTTATATATAAATCAGTCAAGCTTGAAATATGAGGTGTGAAATTTTCGAAATTGGTTTCCCGTTCCGAACCCGAGAACACGCAGCATAAGCGCGAAAGAAATGTTTACGACACTTTCAAGTACCTATCGCTTTTCTTTCCCGTGCCATGTGGCCCCAAACTTTCGGAGTCTAGTCCAACTGATTGTGAGTTCGAAAACTAAAAGCAACTGGCCGAACATTTTTCCGTGTAGCTGAAACATTCATGCTCAACGCCGGTAATAGTATATTTAACAAAAAGTTGTCTAGAATATTGAGCTTTATAACATACTTTAAAGGGTATTCTACTGTAGGGCTTTCTTTTTACAGTTTACTGCATTCTTTCGGAATTTTTTATGAAGAACTCCTAATAGTTATTGTTATATGGCTTTTTTCGTACATATTTATTACCACTTAGAGTGTATTAAGATATTTTTTGGTGCAAAAAAAATAAAATGAATATTAAATGGTCCGCTTTGAAATCATCAATGTAAGAAAAAGGTTCACTTACGGCGTCCATGATTCCGCTAGTTCAGGTCATCCAAAACAAAAAAAAACTGAAAGTGAATCTTAATTACGGCATTTGTAGCTGCAGCAGGTACCAGAATAAAAAGAAACTACTGAAAATTTAAAAAATAGCGATGCTTTGAAAAAAAGTTGGGATTTTTTTTCCAATTCTTTACATCTTTAAAAGGTTGTCAAAATTAAAAAAAAAATATGTTTTGACACGTTTGTGGTAGCGGCGACAGTCGCGCATGTGCTGAAAATGTACACATAAGTTGGATCTAATTGGTTGAGCCGATCTTGAGATATCATGATCGTTTGTTCGGAATTCGGAAAACATTGATGACTTCAAAGCGGATTATTCTGGATAATTTTCATATTTTTCATACCAGAGAAATGTTTTACTATTCTCTAAATGTTGATAAATATGTACAAAAACAACCAAATAACAACAACCTTTATGGGTTCTTCATAAAAAATTTCGAAAAAAACGTTTTAAAAAAGGATCCCTTACACTAAAATACCCTATCGAAATCGAAAAGCAAGTAGCATTACGTGAAATTCCCGAAAACATGTCTTGGAAAAATATTGAAAGTGAAATTATGCAGTATGTTATGCAGAGATTTGAGGCTGTCACCTCAACCGTCAGTGTTGAAGCTTTTGGGAGTAAGCCGTGTCCTAGAGGAACAGATTTCGCGACGTTTCGCAAGCATTGCAGCTAGCTTCTTCAGGGGTCGAATGACGAAACTAAATCTTACCAACACTGTTTTGACAACATTGTGTTGACAAGTTTCAGTATTGTCATTCGATCCCTGATGAAGTTAGTTGTAATGATTGCGAAATGTCGGGAAATCGCTTCTTATGTATAGGATACGGTTTACTCCCGAAAGCCTCAACATTGAGAACTGTGTGAAATATTATTTGCATCACTATGACCAGATGAAAAGATTTAGTGTTCCTCTTTTAGCGTTACGATATTCTGATGCAATGACGAACGTGCAGTAACATTAGCCAAACTGTGATATTTAACATTTAAAGGGGAAACCAGGTGTAATCGGCTGAAGTCCAGGTCCATTTTTCAGAATTTTGTCTAAAGCCCACCATACACGAAACGTCACATACACGCGTCTACACAATTTCATTTCCGATGCGTAGATGCGCCTGTGTGATGGCTCAAGTCGCTCGGTCGAGCGGTTCGGTCGTTTATGGCGGGCTTAAGGAGACTGTACATACGTACAATCTTTTTCAAACTTCAAGACTACAATATTACATGCTCAAAGAAGTAAAAAAGTATGTTTTAATGTAACACTAAGTCGGTAGTTCCAAAAGGCGCAAATGTTTCAAGGCGGCCTCGGTATTGAAAGTTGTTTCGCGGCCTGTAGTCTAGGGTCCATTGTAGTGTTTTGAAACCTAAAAACTAAATATGTGGTTCTATATTTGTAATAAGATTGCGACGTAGATGAACCTAAATTGGAAATAATATTATTAAGTTTAACTATATTGCATAATTAACGTGAAGTTTTTTTTAGTGAAAATCACAACTATCATTTCAAAAACTCATCATTATTGTTATTTTGCCTTTTTAAACATGTATTAAGGTTCGTCCATATCGTAATCTTAATACAAATACAGAACTATTTAGTTTTTAGTTTTTTAAAACACTACAATGGACCCTAATCTGCACGCCGCGAAACGATTTTCAATACCGAGGCCGCCTCGAAATATTTGCGCCATTTGGAGCTACCGAATTGTTTTTACATAAAAAAAATATTTGTTGACTTCTCTGAGCATATAATATTAGAGCCTCGAAGTTTGAAAAAGATTGCATGTACAGTCTACTCAGAAAAAAATTCTGAAAAATGGACCTGGATTTCAGTCGATTACACCAGACTATCTCCTAAACGTAGCTGTTTTGTTCACGAACTTTAGACAAACTCAAATAAATACCCATTGTGCAACAAATCTATCAAACTACTGATAGCTCGCCGTAGAAACTGATCTTTGGGAAACTCACTCCGCGGATAAAGGTTGAGTATCGAGAAAACCGGACCTCAAATCGATCAGAGCCTCTCCAGTGGTCAAAATGGTTCCGTTGTGGCATTGATAGTACGGTACACACTCGCAACCTACAACCTCTGGCTTTGGTGTAGTTCGCTCCCCCACGTAATTAGTTGTTGCCGTTGTTGACGGTGGAGGTCCAAATATGGTTGAGAATAACTCCGAATAATTGGACGGTATTCTCGCGTTAGAATCAGATCCAGCATTATTCCCAAGAGTATTTGCAGGCACATTTCCGGGCATATTTCCAGGCATATTTCCAGGAGGTGGTGTACCAAACACGTTTGTTATCAAGGAACCCAAACCAGCTGCCTGTTGTGCAGCTGGTAAAGCCCAACACGAGCTGACCAGAGTTAGTGTCAATGGTATTGCCCACATCCTAATCCTGGTGGCAGTGAAAGAACGTGTTATTTTGTCGATCACATTCTATCAACATGTGTATATTTTCTCAATTAACTCACGAATTGATTAATTCCGTATTAATTCAAAATTAATTCAATATTACATTTGCTTACATTATGTTAGAGGGTTCAGAAAGTTTTACAAGCATTTCTAAATAAAAGATTGGTGAAAATGAAATCAAAGTATCAAACATATTTTCTTTAAGACATCATAACACGAGGCGAATAGAAACGCAAATAAAAACGCTGAGTTTAATAGAAACAAACGATTAACTATTTAGCTGAATATCTTGTGTATCCTGTTGCAAATATAGTGAGGCGGTGAGCGGAGAGGATAGCGGCGACCGGCGACGTAGCAGGATAGTAAAGGACATGTTTTTGTGTCCCTTGGTTTCTTCTGTCCGCGCCGCTATCTTCGGCGCTCACCGGCTCACTATATTCGTCTACTTATTGGAAAAAGTATTATATGATCCTAAATTATTTGTCCTATATGTAGGTCAGCCTCTACATCTAAATCATAATAAATAATCATATTTGCATTCAAGAAACTGCAATAATCTTCTATCTTGCGTGCCGAGTTATTTTTCGTGAAATCGCAAATCAAAGTGAATGTTTCGTAATTACTTTTCATTACCACACCTGGCAATTAGCGATTTACAAAGTGATTATATAAATCATGTAGTTCTAAGTTCTAATGCACAGCCGAAGGCCACATTGCCTGGAGTAGGCGTGAGAAATTGTCGTTGAACTATAAGACTATCACACATCGTTTTCTCTTTTTTATGTATAAATAGCGATGACTTCACAGACTTGTGGATGAGACCAGTGATGCGAAATGTTGAAAAACATGTATTTTAGAATAAGAATTAGCCGCAGGCAATTGTGAGTTTGTACAAGATGCTTCTGCTGCGGAAACGTTGTTTTTTTTCCTTAATTGCATGATAATTTTAATGTCTTCGGAGATTCCGTACGTTAATGATGTCTTTCAATAAATGCATAAATAAACTTGACTACTCGCCTAAATTAAAGGAGGAGGTGATGGAGGAGGAGATGTAGGAGGAAATACGTCTCAATAATGTTACCTAACAAGCAAAATGCCAGATACTATATCAGCTTATCACATGGCGTATGCGGAGGGTCTTTTTTTAGGGGCCTACTCAATTAACCCAAATTAACCAAACTTTCAGTTAGTTGTGGTGACTTATTCGGTATTTTGTCGAAAAACTGTTTTTTGTTACCCTTTTTAAAATAGGAAAAATTATGGGCAACAGACATTCAAAAACTTTTTTTTATTTTATTTGATATTTTATTCAAATTCAATAGTGTTAAAAAGCAACGATTTAAACTTTATCTAGGTACGAAACAATTTTGTGTAATGTATTTTTCCTAAATTTTCAATTAAAATTGTTTTTATTTTTATTTTTCTTACTGCGAAAAGGGCCCTTTCATTGAACGGGGCCCTGGGCTGTGGCCATAAAGACTATGCCTAAATTCGCCCCTGAGCGTGTGTCTTTCCCGAAAGTGGAGGTCTTTACAATATCAAGGTCACTTCCATTTTTTAAGAGAAATTATACATTTTTTTTTTACACTATTCGATGCACTTTTTACTTCTCTACAAAAAAGTGTAAAGGTACTTGGGTCGAAAAATCATTAATTTAAAAGATATTTCATCTTCACTTACTCATATTGTAGCATAGAATATTTCTTCTCTACTTTTAAAGTCCAAATACACGATACAATATAAGAAACTGAAGCTATATTTTTTAAATTACTGATTTTTAAACTTAATACCTTAATTTTTACCTTAATTTACCTTAATTTTTAGACTTAATACCTTAATACTTTTTTTTATGGGGAATCGAAAAGTGCATCAAATGGTGTAAAAAAATGTATAGTTTCATTAAAAAAAATGGAGGTGACCTTCACATTTTTTAACCGCCTCCTCTTTCGGGAGAGACACATACGCTATGTGGTGCACATCTCGAAACTATTTAATTTTTTGTAATGGAACTTTTTTCTATCTTCTACTAGTTTAATGCTATAGTTTGGCCGAGTGTCGTAGGACACCTTATATAAAATGTTTCAACTGGACCTCGCAAAACTTAGCGCCCGTCCTAATTAAAAGTACAATTATTGCAGCGAGTACGAGATATTTTCCGAAATTCAACTTATGCATTTTAAGATGTATTTATTTTCTCAAAGGCAAAGGTAACCGAAAAAATATTTAAACAAAGTGTGTAATAAGATCGAGATAGTATACCACAAAAGTATGAGTTACGTCCTATATAGTAACAGGAATTCCCGCTTTGGGAATTCCATAGTTTATCAGAACAGTACAGTATGAAGTAACGTTGAATATACGTATGAGTCAAATAGAACGCAGAAGGCACACTGACAAGAGTTGAGATTTATTCGAGGAAAACAGCGTCAACCAGATTGACCCTCGCAAACCGGATAAGTATTTCAGTCTATAGTTCAAATTGTCTTTTACGCACTTCAGACATGTGTTTTAGACTAAATCACGATTTTATTCTTTGTACTCTTTCTTTTTTTTATACTTCGTGATACAATGGCAAAGAATAGATGATGAAACACATGGATGTAGACAGGTCAAAGTAGCCCTGCATTCGGGTTCCGAAGGCTGTATAATCGATGTCTACGAACTTTCAAACGATCATGAATTGTCCTATTAGACAACAAAAACAAAACTAGCTTTTCGCTTTCTCTTGACCGATGAAAAATTATGTAAGCATTCAGTGGCCACGGTAGACCTCAGATGCTCGACACTGACCTTTGTTGAAGAAACTTATAGCTGTCACAATCACGAAACCACGATTCAATAGCATTAACCACTAAACTTGTTACCGAAACCCGCAAACACGTACTAGGAATCCCCGAAATCTGTTACATATATCCTTTCATAGAGATTAATCCACAGATGGATCGAGTAGAACCGCCAAGTTCAATGCACAAACCGAAACACAAAACTCGAACACCACGATATTCGTTGCTAATAGTTCGTAACTGTGAATTCATTTACTTATATGACAAATGAGACTAATTGTAGTCCTACTAATAGACATTTAAGATCCCGAAAACGCAAAGATTCTCGTGTACGACTTTTGTAAATATTTCAATTCTAAATTGTGCAGCTTTCTAATTCAACATTTGCACGCGATCGGTATTTCACAAAGAGCAGAACTTTTTTCTTCCCAAACTTCTAGATGCTAGAACCCTTTTGATTATCCACACTAAACAAAATCCTCAAGTACTGTTGAAACGATGAAAACAATAGACAACTCACCGCGAATTAATCCCAGATATTAAACAACGACGAATCTACAGAAGGACCAACGCGCGTAGCAGCGTGTTGAACAATTGAACACTGAATCTACCACTTATTCGTTTACAGATATAGGAATGAAGGTCCAATCATACATCAGATCTCCCCACTTACTTTCGCGGTTCCTTGATTCGTTGCGTGTGTCGTCACGCATATGCGTTGCCTCTTACTTCTTACTACATGAAACGACTCAGCCACATATTTTACACAAGAAAGGTGGTATTCCCCGTGTACGCCTTGACCATGAAACCGTTACGGGTTTCCAGGAAAATTTCGGGAAATACACGATTCACCTTTTCTCGTAGCGTCAGCATCCGGAGGATTTTTAAAACTATTTAATGGATCCCAGGAAACGTAATGCATCGTTTATTTATCGTTTATTTATTTTTGTATTAATTACTAATTGCTAAGAAATGACTGACCGACATTCAATATTTAGTAGGTTACGATAATTACCAATGACGTTCTGGACCATTTTAGTAATCATGAGATAAAGTTGAGATAAATAATCATAAGATAAGAAATAACGAATGTCTCGGCATGAAAGAACAGTACTTTAATTCTTGTGTATAGTAAAATGTTTCATTTCTGGTTTATATTTCCGGCGGAAAGAGTTGTTGGCAAAAACTTGTCAATTTTTGTTTATTTCTTATTAATTTCACATATAAATAATATTTCATTTCAACTGTTTTTGCCGTCGAACGTGATCAATGTTTGGTGGATTCCTCGAATTCGTTGCTTTTTCTGTGTTAAGGTCGAATGTGATCGTTTCAAATTAGGCTTTCTTGGAACATGCTACATCTACAAATAAGTACGTAACGCGTTTCGGATACAGATATAAAAATGAAATAATTATGGACAAAACTGAACTCCAAAAGCACATTGTGATTCAAATATTCATTTCTGTATGTCATACCAGATGTCGCGCTAGTGACGATAAGATACTATCATCGCAATAAGCTTCGATACTGTTTCGAAGGAAACAATCATTATCTGAGAACAGACAATTATATTTTGCACTATAAATGGGTCGCAATGATGTACGTTGCTTAATGATGATTAAAGGCACATGCAGATATCGCGATAATTCGTATCGCTACACTTTCATCGCATCGTACGACATGCAACAATATGCATATAAATAGCGGTAAGCTCGGTACTGATCACGTATACACTTCATTTTCTAATGAATTAGAATTACGATCGATATTCTTTCGAGTAGGTGGCGTAACTTTCTAGCATGCGAAATATGTCTATGAATCGTATGAATGAAGTTCTGTACATTTAGAGGTTATGTATGACATTCGATAACTCATTCAAATATATAACACATTTTGAAATTGTAATAAAATTAAATACTATGAAAATAATAAATAGTAATAGATATATAGTGCAGTATAAACGAGATACGTATTGTTAACGAAAAAAAAAGAACTTCCACCGTGACAATGTGACATTTGTGCACATTGCCGTGACCAGGATTCGAACCTGGGTTACTACGGCCACAACGTAGGGTCCTAACCACTAGACGATCACGGCTATTGGAAGACTTGCTTGCATTGCCGAACTTTTTAATGACAAGCTGATACAACATCAATTTAAAGATTATAAAATTTTTGTATATCGTATTACTTTATCAAGAGAAATAAAAAAAATTTCGATAAATCTATTTTTAAATATATAACACTGTTCGATAAATTTTAATGTTTTTTCGATGTTATAAACTTTAATAAGCGTTTCTTATAGATTTTTACGTGCTGGAGAATAATCTGGAAATCGTTTTTTCACTCGAAATATGTATTTCAGTGATATATTTCTTAGAAGAAACTTGAAGTAGTTTCAAATTTGCCAATTTTAAAATTCTCAGAATTTCAAGCTTCAAATTTTCAAGTTTGAAGTCTTTAAGTTTCAAGATTGCAAGCTTTAAACTTTCAGCCTTAAAGTTTTTAAATTTCAAACTTCAAATTTTTAAGTCTTCAACGTTTTGGAATTTCGAGCGTTAACAATTAAAGTTCAAATATTTCAAGCTTTCAAGTTTTCCAGCTTCAAATTTCCATGTTTTCAAACATTCAAAATTTCAAGCTTCAAAGATTAAAATACCAAAGCTTCAATTTTTCGAGTGTTCAAATGTTCGCAGGTTTCAAGTTTCGAGTTTTGAAGTTTCTAATTTCCAAATTTCAAGCTTTCCAGCATTCAGTATCAACTTTTCAGAGTTTAAGTTTCAACTTTTTAAGCGTCCAGTTTCAGGCTTTCAAGTCGTAATATTTTACTTTTTAAACTTAATAATAAAAAAATTATTTCAGCTAATTATTTCTAATACATTTGAGAAGAAATATAATTTCAAATAAGTGTTTTTAATGCATCCTACAACAAATATTATTTCAATTAATGATTCCAATCCATATATAATAAATAAGTATTTTCAAATATTCTGCTCCATAAAACTGAGAAATAGATTAAGATTTACTGTTTTCTATACTTTATATTTGAAATTTGCTATTAGAGTACTGATCCTTATTAGTAAGCCTGAACCTGTGTCTTTACATTTAAATAAATCATAAAAAAGGAATACCTCTAGAAATAAAAGAAGATTATTTTTTTCATTAAGGTTAATATTTAACTTAATTAGAAAAAATGTTTTTCCTTTATTTCATAGAGGTATTCTTCTTCACAGCTTATTTAAATGTAAAGACACACTAATAGATACAGGCTCATTAATTGGGACTATTACTCTACTCTCTACTGTAAAAGCATATAACACATCCAAAGTTGAAGATTTTGAATTTTATTGAATTTGGTTTTTTAAAACCTGTACGTTTTGGGGACAAAGGATTGCAGATTCGTATGCAGCAGGTCAAAATCGGTAAGACACGCTGTTTGAAGTTTACAAAATCAAATACATGTTGAACAAGGTAATAGTTTTCTTTACATATTTTTAAGATATTATGTATTAATTTACAATACTATGTGCTCTAGTCTTTAATATGTCATTACATAATAATTCTGAAGATCAATGGTCATCTAAACATGCACAAAAGTGCTATCTGTGCATGTTTTTTAGATATATGGCAAATATCGCAAATAATAATAAAGGAATGCGAAAATGCAAAGATCATTTAAACACGGAATGAAAGTTCTGTGTGTAGAAATTCATTACTATCTATTTTTGTTTATTGAAGAAATAAGTGTAGATACTTTTTGTTAATATTTAGTAATCCTAGGACTAATATCTAATTTGTACATGCGTATGTACTACACTTACACTATTACATATATTGAACATTTCTTAATACACTTCATAAAAAAGTAAACACAGAGTTCATAATGTATTGAGCTCTGGTGTATATTGAACATTTCATACTAATTTCACAAAAAAAAAAAAGATTTTCAAATGATTATATTCGAAATTTCTAAGCTGTTCAACTGATTTTGAAAAAATGGTAATATAGACTTAATTTATTCGTTTAGTACACTTATGCACTGATTATGTAATCGATATCATATTGCATCGGATAATTCCGTAGGAATCACGCTGCACTTTGACCTCAGATTCGCGCGATATTTTATCACAACGTCCATAATTTCTTACTGAACTATCGAAAACATAGAGAAAAAAGAATATTTTACATGAAAAAATAAGTGTAATTATATAGAAAGCGGACGCGTTCTCGATTTTGATTATCCGGAATTATCCGGAATAGGGACGACCTCACCTGTAGTCATTAACAAGTAACGATTGCAGCAATTAATTCGTAGTTGAATAAACAATTATACTTCAATCACAGTTTGTGATTTATAATCAGATTACATTTTGCTCACCACTGATTAATACATTAAGATAAGAAGCATACAAAAACTACTAAAGTTACATTACATAATATTAACTTATAAGCGGGATTCGTAAAATTACATAGGGTTAAGAATACATATTATTATTTAGCAAATATTTAAAATCGTTTTTCTAAAAAATAGAAATCTTATTCTCTTCTCGATTTTACTATAATTACTGAGAAGCTCTGTATAGACTGCGCGATCTCAGTATCTGCCATCATTATATAAAAGATTAAAAGGATATGACCGTTGTATGTTCACGAAGTTGTTTTTCTAAGTGGTAATCTAAAGAATTGTATTTTTTTTTGTAATATTCGACGGTGTTTCGACTAAATGTGACTATGGCAGACTTAGGTAAAAATGTAATCAGCGATTAACAATTAAATTCCTCCTTTAATTGTTAATTGCAATTAACACTTAGATTCCTATTTTAATGATTAATAGTAACCAACTATTAAATTCTTATTATTTACAATTACATAAACGCATTTCGATTGTTAAGTTCGATTAAGCTCCGATGCACACGAGCGACAAAAAATCGCTGCGATTTCGTATACTACTATGTTTTTCACAAGTACAAATAAATCGGACAACGTCACTGATATAAAATCTTAAATGATCTACTTTCATTATTGATTGCAATTTTAATAGTTGATTGAATAACTGATTAACTATTAACTACTGACAGTAATTTTCTAGTGAAATCAGTATTTCATGCGCTTGGTTTAAACTCTAAACGTTTCTGGCTGTGTAATTACTAAACATTGGATTTAATGCATTTTTGGCAATGTTGGACATGCAATAAATCTACGAGAGTGTTAAAATACGCTAAAATATACAAAATATCAACAATATTATTCAAGTTAGAACATTAAACATACTATTTCACAAAGTTCTTTATTTGTGCCTGTAAAAATTTTATTTTGCATAAAGATCCGCTGTCTAGTAATTACACTATTCGCTAAATTGAAGTAAATTCGATAAATTATAATAAAAATAATTTTAAACGAAATATCTAATTTAATTCAAATTTTAATCACATTCAATTTGAAAATCAATGCTTGATAACTGACAATTAATTCCGTCAACCGATTCAATCAATCGTTCATTTGTCGATGATTAATTTTCTTTAATCAACGATTGACGATTACCTTCATCAATCGATGAAACCAATTACCGACTTTTCGATTATTGCGATTTATTTTCGATTATTAATCTATTAATCAAACTAAAAATTTAGTCGTCTAATGCCAAAATCTAATCTATGGTTATGAATAAGTACTATAAGTAAAAGACTAGATGAAATATTTATTTACGAAATTTGCTGTGGAAATACTGCTCGGCGATGATTAAATGTCCTTCTAACTGACAGAACATACTTCACGCTCCGTAGGTCGCCAATTGCTGCTCGATCCATTGTGTATATTGTGCGACGTTCGTGTAGACGGCAGGTATGTTCGATGTGCCACAACCAATTCCCCAAGACACAATTCCAACCTGAAAAGGACAAACGTTCATCGTTTTGTTTGTATGCAGTTCTTGTTCAATTGCTTTTTATACATAAGGGAACAAGGGCTACAGAAAAAATAGATACAATCCACCAGCTCGCTAATTTAGTTTAATCTGTTTATGACCACCCGGCCTACCTGAAAGTATTGTCCGGTGGACGTTGGACAGACCAGGGGCCCACCGCCGTCGCCCCGACACGTGTCCTTGTTTTCTTCCCCGCCTGCACAAATGAACGATCCGTGCAGCTGAAAGTACGGACCCAACTTTGTTGTCCGCAGTCGTTTTTGACAATCGTTCCTATCGATTAACGGAAGCTCCACTTGCCGTAGCTCGGTTTGATATCCGCCGCCTTAAAAACAGCAATTACAATATCCACTCGCTATATCCTCGTGAGTCATTGCCAGAATAAATTTTCCAAGTCTGATGATTAGATTGCGGATGTTTATGCAAATTTGAATTTTCACAGACACAAGAAAAAAACTAAAATTAGAATAAAAATACGTCATATATTCTGAAGGTTAAAAAATGTATTTTACTTTTGACATTTCATATATTTTTGCATTAATGCATATTGTTACAGGTGGCATACAAGATACATACAGAAATGCATAAACATCCGCAATCTAGTGACGATCAATCTAGATTAAGGAGGGACTCCACCCTGAACACTAAAAAAAGACAATTGTTAGAAATTTCTTTCTGGTACACCAAATAATGTAATCACTCCGGACTTTTTGTATATCATAGAGACATACAGAGTTGCACAACATTTCTTTGCGTAAAATAATAGAAATTTGACGAACTGCAGGAAAAAAGATATGTATCTTGCTAGCACACCACCGCGAAGTCCACCTTCAAAGATCGGAGAATGAAATTCATAAAAGATTTAAAAACAATGATATTAGCTGCAATATAGCGTAAGAATTTTCTTGATATTTTAGTTCTTCGATCTTTTAGAAGCATTTTGATGCGATCTTTTGGGGATGAAAATGACCAATTTTATTCGAAATACCATTCTCGTAATTTTTCGAATTAAAAAAGATTCTACGATACGTTGTAGCTATATGTATTATAATTTACGAATCTCTTATGAATTTCATTCTTCGATCTTCTAGAACTTAGCGGTGATATGGTATAGCAAGGTACCTTTTTTTTTTTTTTACAAGAATCGACGTCCAAGACTGTCTACTCGTCAAAATATTTTTTTTGCGTGAAGAAATTTTATACAACTCTTTAAACGTGTCTTTGTAGCATGGAAAAAACTCGGAGTGTTTATATTATTTCTTGTACCAGAAAATAAATCCTAAAAAGTGCCTTTTTTTAGTGTTTAGGGTGGACTCCCTCCTTAGGGTAAACTCACACGGACCACTTTCTGGCCACTTTCGGGTAGAGATGGGATCAAGTACCTTGAAAAGGGTGCGAGTCTGACTGTATAATTTTGAACAGTTCCTGAGTACATACTTCAAAAAACAAAAGCAAGACTCGAATCCAAACAAGATAGGTTCGAATCCTTTACAAGTACTTTGACAAGTGCAAGCTATACTTCTAAGTACGATCGAACCTTGACTATGTAGTTTCAATCTTTTAGGCATATACATACATAAATGTGTAGACAAACAAATGCACGTCGAACAATCCGGATTAAAGGATCCTGGGGGATCATTTTATACAGATAGTGGCACAGGGTGTAAAGAAATGTTTTGTCTTAGCTATCATAAACAAATTCTACACCTTTGGATCGGTGAAGATCTGTGAAAAATATAGGCCTATACTCAACCGTTCTCATATAAAATAGTACCAAAGTTTTATTCTTATTAAAACTAATTTTATTGAAAGAAGTTTTGCATTTCTAATAAAGCAAATAGTGTTATTGTTTATCTGTTAACTGACGTATATTGATCAACTGCAAAATATAAATAAACACAAATATCAATAAAAATAAACAGCAAAACATAATACGAAAATCTAACGTAAACATCATAGTCAATATTACCTTCTAAACCATGAAAGACGCTCGTCTCCTATTTCTTGCTCTAAGTCTAAGTGTTTACATGATCTTCAACGCCACAGCTGTTTGTTTACATGTTCGCCACGATTGTGTTTACGTAATATATCACATTTAAGTTTAAAATCTTCCACTTTCAACTCTAGTTTCTAACGAAACCGTTGCTTCAGGATCTACATATATGGTTCCTTTGACACTTTTTATCCTCGTGATGATTAGAGTACAATGCAACAACAAAAATTTGGCCTTTAATTCAAAGGTCATGGTTAATTTTGTGGCTGATTTTTTTAACAGATCTTCCGATAACGATATACGCCGAGCGTATAACGAGTAAATATTACTTACATGCATGTAACATGAACTTACCAAATGAGCTTCTTCCCCACCCTGTCCCAAGACACTTGGTTCCAGGAGGAAAAACCGATCCCTGTTGCAGTATACAAATGGGACTGACATTTGCAGTTTTATTAATCGGTTTATCGATAATCAGTACTGCAATATCGTTGAATAGCGCAGCATTGTAAAATTGAGGATGAGCAATTACGGTCTTCACGGGAATCTGTTGATATGGTACCGGTTGATCGTCGGGTTGGCTCTCCAGGTCCAACTGACCGAAACGCGCCACTAATCTGCTGTTGTCTCGACTAAAAGAAGTTATTCAGGTCATAATTAGCCCCGAATTCACTGGCACTGACCCACTTACTTAGTGACACAGTGAGCGGCCGTGAGGACGACCGAACTGGTGACCAAGGATCCCCCGCACTGGAACAGGTATTTACCATCTGGTTGAACCGTTAAAAGAGCAACCATCCACGGAAACTCTGCGAAATATGTTCGGCCGCTGTCGACGGGGTAAGGCTGTGCTGTAAACACAAGAACCAGATGTGACGACCGGGTCTTAATTGACATCCTTCGATCTTTTACAACCAAGGTCACCAACTACCTGGCGCGAACGTCTTCTTCTGTTCGCCGCATCCAGACTGCGAGAACGACGCTTCTCCGTTCACTATATTTTCTCTTGCACCGACAGATAAATCGCGGGAACTGGGCAAGTTGCTCAAAACAGCGCGACAACAAACTTCATCCGCAGATGGACAAGCAGAAAACCGAGGATCGATGGCGCCATCATTGTCCCAACTGACCACGAACCCTTGCGCGCACAGCCAACTCTTTGTGCAATAGCAAGCCTGAGAGGTGCCAGGGTATTTGATAGGTCCCACCCCCGTCGGAATCCCGTTCGAGTATATTGGAGTCACCCCTTGGCAGCAGGTAGTAGAGACTGAACACGTTTGTTGGGGATAAGTCACTACAGGATTCACATATCCGACGTTGGCAGGGACTCCGACCCCATTAGTGCACTGAATCGTGCCCCCGCACAGCACGCAGAGCTGCGGTAAAACAACCGGTGGACTCGAGTATTGGATCACGCTGGACGGTCTGCAACACACTTGATCGCTACCAGGACACTGAATGTTCTGTATACGAGGGACGATCACACCTTCCCCCGATGCTCCAACGATTCCATTTGGGTCGCATTGCGACGCGAGTACACAAACACAGATCATGGTAGATTGCGGCGCTTCTGTTGTTGGAAAGACCACCGGCGGAAGGGTCGACGTCACTACAACGGTGGTTGGTACAGTTGGAGTGGTTTGACTTGTTTTCATAGTTGTACTCATAGTCGTAGTAGTTGCTTTGGTAGTGGTTGTTGTGGAGGCGGTGGTTACAGGTGTGGCTGTGGTAGCTGGAGTTGCTGTGGTAGCTGGAGTTGCTGTGGTAGCTGGAGTTGCTGTGGTTGCTGGAGCGGCTGTGGTTGCTGGAGCGGCTGTGGTTGCTGGAGTTGCTGTGGTAGCTGGAGCGGCTGTGGCTGCTCCGTTTACCAAACGACAACATACTTCCAAGTCGCCGGTGCATCTTCGATATCTGGTTCGGAGTGAAATATTCCCATCTCGTTATTCGAATTCCCACTCGCTCAATTAACAAACAACTTACCGAATATCGATCGCTCCAACGTTGCCCACGACGATGGTACCATTAATGCTACAAAGATAATAGGGCACGCAAATGCAGTCCGTGGGCGGTGGGAGAGTTGGGATTGTCTCTATTATCTGAATTTCTTTCTTCAGCTTTAGTAGATGAAATAGGAAGAGGGGGGTCGATTTCCTGATAAACGACCTGTCCAATGTCTTTGACAATTTCCGATGAGATTCCTCGAACGACAACGTTTCCAAAATCATCAGGACTATCGAAACAACGCACGCTAGCGTGAAAACTCGCGACATGACTTGTTTCCTATTCAGTGGTACGGCTCCTATTGAACGATTTTTAACGTGAGTCGACATTTATGTATACAGGATGTGTCGAGTGTTTCCTGACACACTTGGAGTGTCCCGAGTCTGATAGGAAGTTAATGGTTGCCTTTGTTGTACTGAATCTCCAACTTTTTACAAGCAACGACGAGGTTATTATCCATAGATGTTTAAGATAAGATTAATGCTCGCGTATTTTTTTGTTTACTAACGCTAATAGAATTTTAATGAACACTGCATTCTGAACACTAATAAATTCTTGTCATTAGCAGTGTTTCCTTCTTTTACATTTACGATATATTGTATTACTTTAATTTTTCATAATATACTGCATTCATATAATTAATATCAATAATCATACACAAAATAGTAATTTACGAACATTTTAGGTAGAACACCGCAAGTCCACTGGACTTAGGTAGTTCTTCCAAAACAAAATCTTAATGGTCATCACTCATCACTTCATATAACAAAATTTAAAATGATTCAGTTATACCAAAGAATATGATATTGTATTATAAAAAATATAAAGAATGTTTACAAGACAAAAAGTCTTTTAAATTAAGAAAGTATGCTATTTTCAGTAAAATAAAAATATTAAATATAATTCTATTTGTATTCTTTTGTACAAAATAAGATATAGTATAAGCAGATTAATACAAATGGAAAATAAAAAGCGACCACGAAAGAAACATTAACAAGTAATAATATTATTATTAAAATTTTGTAGATTTATGTTTTACTTATTCGTATAAACTGAATACTGAACTTCGGTTAAATGACATTATTTTTTTGAACATATAAATTTTATTTTTATGTATTCTTTTCTGATAAATAAATAAATGCGTAAACTCAGTTTTTTTTTTACTTTTGACATGCAGCGTTTTTTCTTATAGCCATAGAATTGACCACGTAAGCGGATCGATCATTTCTTCCACTTTCGTAGTATCACTATAAACTCTATTAGTGCAGCATTATGCGGCTGTATTCTATGTATAAAATACGGCGTGCAAAGGAAAACTTAGTGGTGCAAATAAAGGGTACGACTTTATGAATAGCATTGTATGCGTGTAGGGCAAATTTTTATTTAAATAAACAAATACTAAATAATAAATGAAAGTATGATTTTAATTGTGAATAAGAAGTAGATTAGATGTTTAAATAATACTAAAAATACTGTATTCACTATTTCTTATTTGCAAATGAAATATTTATTTGAAATTACGCGAAAAACAATAAATAATAATAAATAGTTTTCTGTCTTTTCATAACTGTTTTAGTTTGTACTATTATTAAACTCGCGATATTAATATTTTTTGCATTACGTCTAAAAAACATTAGAGTAAAATTTATAAAAAAAAACTTCATATAAACTTATGTCCAAAAATGCTTTCATTATATAATATTATTTGCAATTTTACTAACACGTCATCGTATACACACATTGTTTTAAATGTTATTTTAAAAATTACTTTATACACATTATATTATTACATCACATTATTTTTCTTCATTTCTTGTTTTATTTCACGGAATGGATCAAGACGTCTTTTAAACAAAGTTAATTGCTAAACTATGAATATCAAATGAAATATTCTAACGTACATTTATAGTGAATATTACCGTTAGATGTGTAAGAATGATTATTCGCGCAAGCCGTCATAACAATTATATCGAGTGACCCACTTACCTAGCGAACGATGGGAAAACGTTTAGGTGGCAGGAGTATCAACAACAGTGGTATGACAATTCGATGCACATTCACAATGAATGATTTGTATTTTTCAACGAACTAATATCATACAATACAACAAGCATGGTTATAGATTTGGCACTAGATTACTTCCACTCACAATCAGCGTAAATGTACGGAACAATTTGGGTTCCTCGATCGCATAGAAAACGCGGTCAACTTCTGTGAAATGGTGTGTCACGCAATGTTTAATAACTTATTCTTATAAATGTTTTTCTTTTTTTTTTTAATCATCGCGTGTCACGTAACGTTGCTTCTAAACGAGTAAATGTCAACGAATCAACAGATTTTAATCGTGTAAAGACAAAGCAAATTATTTTCTTTTTTGGTATGCACGTATGCTATAACGACAGTGCAGTCCACTTATGACATAGTTATTATGGTGTTTGAATGTTCTATTTTTATGATTGATTGTATACATGTCATAGAGAAAAACAATTAAACGGGATATTTATGAAACTATAGTTACAAACAACAAAGCGGAACAATTATTTCTATACCAAAAACAATACGAATTGTGCCTACAAAAATATGACTTCAAAGATTTTTTGTCCCAAGTACCGGAGTACCGATAGAGTTAAGAAAAAAAACTCGATCTAGCGGTTGAACATTCAGATTAATTTATATCTTAAATTATAAAGTTTTAATAATTGCAACCTTCGCACAGTGTAACGAGTACATATATAGGAATTCCATTCAAAATTCATAACTTCTAAACTACAGTATTTTCTCGATATCTTCTCGCGCCTCGGGACTCGGGACCGGACGGGAGCGCGTATCGTCTGGGGACAACGTTTTTTCTAACGTTCCGATCGTAGAAAGAGACAGCGCGCGAAAGAGAAAGAGGGAGTGATGCTCGAGCCTCGAGGCGAACGAGAACTTGCCGTCTCAAGGGCACTGGACCGATGAGTCATCGTTTTTCTACTGACTGTTTGGCGACTCTAATTTTTTACCGTAACGTTAAAAAAGCGACACCATTGGATTCCTGGCATTCTTCTGATTAAAAAAATACTAAATTTCATATAAATCGGCCTATTTTTAACGAAATTAGCATTTTTATGCGTAAATCAAATTTTTCCGTAATTTCGTTAATTATAACTCGATTTACATCGTGTTTGGTTTTTTCTTCATCGAGAGAGCATAAGGAATCGATTGGTGTCACGTTCGTCAAGATCCGATGAAAATTGCGATTTTTCTGCCGTCGTATTAGTATTGTTTCACACGGATATTCGATCCCTCGCGGCAACCGAGCGCCGCGCTGGCTTTGTAACCCGATACATATCGTCCGCTTCGCTGGTTCCAAGAAGGCGGACCCCCCTTCCTGCGGAGGGGAAATAGTGGGGATAAACAGGGAGTCCTCAGCGCGTGGTTTCGGCGAGAAGATATCGAGAAAATACTGTAATACGTTTAAAAAAGTATTATGCCAATTTTTTCTATTACAATTTATTGTCACATGATTACTGATCATTTTTTATTCGAAAACATTTTTTATGAGTTTGTCGGAAAGTGCCTGAAAAATCTTTAGACTTCAGACCATATACGGATTTTAAAGATATAGGATATTTTTGTTTATATTTTCAATTGAAATTTCATTTATAACATTAATTAATATCATTTTAAAAATGCAATGGTTAAGCTGTTGATTAACTAATGTACCTATATATAAATAAGTTTTGTGATAGATCCGAAGTTACGGTTTTATTCGTTAGAAGTCAATGAATCTAGAACTAAGAAAAAATCAATTAGAGCAAAAAGAGAGCAATGTAAAATAAAACTGTGTATAATTTAAAGTTATTACACAAAAAATTGGAGATACATTTTTTTACATATTTAAGAAAGCCATGATCTAATATCAGATTCAGAAACATGCGTATATCTACCTTAATTAATATACACATCGAATAAACTGCTAACTCATTTTACCTCTAAAATAATATTGATTAATATTTAACAAAAAAATTTCAATTGCAAAATGTTAAAAGCATATAAAATTGCGAAATATATATAACAGTTTTTCCAACCCCATATTTCATTTTTACATAATTGCTAGTCATTGCAAAATGTGCTTTTTTATTTTTGTGGTATAGGGAAGTTTTAACAAGAAATTTCTATAGGAGAAAGTTTTCTAAAAAAATTTTTTCTTTTTAATTTTGACTCGACTCCTTACATTTCGTGCTTCGTCTTGAAAACTTGGAACACTTACCTTATACGGTGCAACCGTGAGCGTGTGGCTTGAAGTGTTTATATTTCAGGCATTTCTGTTGGCCTAAGATCCACTCTGATAATTCGTGATACTTTTCCTTTCGTCTGACATAGGATCACACTTTTAAACGAAGCGGTAAAGTGAAGATCGAAAAATTCGGAGATTTTGGAAGATGCAATCTTATTTTATTTTTTTGGCCCTTTCCTGACATCTTATTTTCAATTAATCGGTTTAATTTCAGAAATTCTCACTTGGAGATTTATTTCCTCACCCGAAGATCATTCTACGTTTATGTGGACCATACATGACAAAGTTCAAACTATTTATACTACCCGTTAGCAACAATCGTAAAGAGAAAGGCTGTTAAGTAGAAAAAATATATGCAGTTTTTATAATTAATTTGTGAATTTTTCGAAAAATGTGAGCTAAAAATCTAAGTAATTATAATTTTATAAATAGATATACAAGTATACAAGTCACCTGATGTAAAAACGTAAAAAAAAAAAAGAAAAAAAAATTTAGCAATGAACTGTATTACATACAACATACAACTGTATGAACCTTTGTCGGAGGTTTGTGTAAGCTTAAAATAAAAAAAAAACGCAGAAAAAATTGTGGGAAAATGAAAACGAGGATATTTGTTTAAAGTAGAAATATTCTTCAAACACCAATAATCATGATACATATCAGACTACATATACTTAAATAACACCAATAATAATATAATAATGGTAACAATATAATAATAACATAAGAGTAACATGAATGAGAAAAATTAACGATATAAATATATATGTATATATTATGATGGTAGTACGCAAAATGTACTAATAGTAACAATACGAAAACAGCGAGCGCACGCAAGAATCATTATAAAAGATTAGCAACGACGTTGAGTAGAAAGCAAATAAAAATATAATTCGACATCAGTTTTGATTGGCATAAATCCAAAATAAAGAATCCATATTATCATCATGAAATTAGATAAATCGATTTTTCTTGGCTTCAAAACTCACTCCTCGTTCACTATTTCTTTCTCAGTGACTCGCTATTATTTGACAAAGAGAGTACACATGTATATGTATATATATATATATATATATTGTATTGATAATTAACATTTGTACAATTCTTGTGGAACAAACTCAAAGTGTTAGGATATATTGACAGTGAAATTATTACTATGGAATGCTCAATGTAATAACTATTGAATTAGCTATCTCTGTAAGTCGGTTCTCTCGTGCCGTCGTTATTACGTTATCACACCTGCCACTCTTAATCGTCAACTACCGCTGGCGTTGAATTACAATAACGTCATCTCATTCATTCACCGCGCGTATGACTCCAAGCGATTCACAATGACCGCAAAAAATCCTTTCTTGCCATTATTTTCCTTTTTCGTATTGCACGTAAATGAAAAGTTACACGCAATATCGGTAAGTGTCATTTTTTTTTTTTCAGTTCAAGCTTTGAACTTCTTCATACGTTACAATATTACAGTGTACGTAATCTGTTCTTAGAGTAGCAGTCTTAAACGAGCATAATTTAATTTTTCATATCTCTTTCCTTAAATACTCTTCGCAGTCTTAGCTTATCTTAAACTCTATATGTAATAAACTTAACATAGAAAAATTTCAATAACATTTCTAAATCTGTTCTACATGGAACAAAGAAAATTATAGTCTTGCAAAGAGTTGAAAAAAAGTGCATCAACCTTTTTTGGCTACGTTATTGAATGCGTTCAGCGAACTTAACAGTTGCGGAATCATTGAGCGGTTTCACTAGATTTACTGTACGATTTTACCTTGCATGGTAAAAATTTAATAAAATCACTCGACGATTCCGCAACTGTTGAATTCGCTGAACGCAGCCATTGGACAACTTTGGTTGCTTAGACTTCTTTTCGGAACAGTCAACGACATCTACCGTACAATACATAGAAACGCAACATTCAATAAACAATGCAATTGTCACACTTATTCAATACGCATATCCTAACACATTATTACTATAGGAACATTAGCTATAGAAAAATGTAATAACTGAAATTGATGAGTTTGTGCTTGTCCTAGTTCGCTAGGAATTATAATAGATTCAAATTAAAAGTTGCAATTAAAAATGTCATCTGAAGCAGGGCAATATTTTATATTTAAACAGCTGCACACAAAGTACGAGCAGTAGTAATCTATATGGACCTAATTTTCGAAAATCGTAAAACTATTTAAATTAATACTTTCAGGACCGTCAAATCTACAGGAAAGCGGTATAAAAGATTCGCGTTTTAGTATATATGCAATTATGCAATTGTTTAGTTGTAAATTGCTTAGTATTTTTAAACATGAACTATTAATTATAAAATTTCTTTGCTCTATTGGAATGGTCCAGAAATCACGGTTCCTTGTTGCTTGATAGATAATTCTGCATTTAATTAATTCAAAATTGATTCTTGGTTAATGGAATCATTGCAACGGAATTTTATTCTAATCTTAAATACTATGTATGTAGATAATACGAATAATAATAATGTAGCAAATTTAAGAAATGTTCATATAACAAATTATAGTCACATTTAAAATGTTTAATTAATTATACTGTATATAAGTTTTGTTTTTTGTTTAATGTTTAGCAAAGATTATCAATAATAGAAATGTTATTGAGAAAAATAAATTGTAAAGTGATTGAACTTATACGAAAATTTTTTTTATATTAAACATTACGAATACGCTGCACGTGACATACGATACTAAATGAAATATAAACGATGAATATATCTTATGTACAAACTTGAGTATCGAAAATAATGTTGACGCTTTACTACTATCTAGAAAGTTAATTCAAAGCTGAAGTTTTGAAAATGCATACGCAACTCATATTATAAAGTATGGCGCAGAGTTTCCAGCACGCTCGCACGCAAAATACCTCCCCTTCTGTTCCCGCCTGGTTTGATCTTACGTACGTGCTTATCTTTTTAGGATAGTTCGACAAAAATTGAACAAAAAGCCACTGCCTGGAAAGAGCGTCGATCGGCCATCAGCCAATCGTAGAGAACCCCGAAAAAAAGAAGGTAAACACATAAAGGTTAACAACTGTACGTTCGTCGTGATGTCCTTCGGTTGACTCATGGTCGGATACACAGGAGCGAGAGACTTTTTACGCCTGTATATGTTCGCGATTTCACGAAAAAGAACGGTATATTCAGGGAGAAAACGAGTAAACAGTAATTAAAGACAAGTAATTGAACAGTAATTACTGTTTGCTTAAGATCATTGTAGTCGGATAGGTAAAAAGGAAACAAGAGTGCTGCAAACTCGTATGCTTATGAGATTAAAAAAGGCTATAAAAAAATATTAAGCGTTGAAAGCAAAATAGAGAGAATTCTTACGCCATTAACAGTTCAAACGGTTAGTTTTATTCTCCTCCTTTACATGGGTCATCCACGTATCTCGGAACCCGAGCCCACTTATAATCATGTGTACGAGTTCCGAGATACGTGGATGACCCTGTATATATATACACTTACACACGAGTTTTAATCTCACAAACACCACCGTCTTTGTTTCTTAACTCTACTTTTACGCGATACCAAAAATATTAAAAGGAACTTTGGTTTTCACTTGTCGACGTTTGTCGATTGTTTAAGAATGAAAGTCCGCATAAAAGAAAAACTTCCTCTAAATATAAATTTTTCATGCTTCCCTTTCCAAATATGTAAGAGAATCGGTCTTAAATTTAGTTGTTTTTTATCGTCTGTCATAAGAGAATCATTTCTGAGCTTAATTAAGGCCGCAACGTTTAAGTCTTCATTGTGTCACTGTTCTATTTTCTCTCCAAATGTCATGATTAGTTTAGGTAAAAGTTAAGAGATCAAAATACAAAGAATATTTTGCGAGGAATCTGATAATACTACTTCATACTACAATTTTTTTTAAATTAACAAAAAAAAGGTAGTCTCGTTCGCATTATCACAGTATTAATTTACCTCGTTAAATTCTACATTCTTATTTTCTTAAAATTCTCTAGAAAAATACCGTATATAAGGTAAAGATGTAACTTAATAACATCGACGAAGTTAGAGAGGTTACATTGTTGATAAACAAACTAAATACTGTAACGAAAATACATATGGCACTATATTATATAATTCCTACAACTACGTAAAAATCTTAGGATGCAGCTCTTAATTTTCAATGCAACTTGTATCACAATCTCAACCAGTTAATACAAGGTATCCTCAAAGCATACGATACAACCCGGATGAAAGTAACGTCTTCTTATAAAAACAATCGAAAATATATCTACATTTTCGATTTACGTTTCTATAAAAATAAATTGACTTCTTTTATCTTGCGTCTCGGCTTTTCGTCGAAACATGTATAAGCCACTTTGCGTTTCAGTTCTCATTATGCGCTTCAGAAATTTCTTTTACACTCGCCAAGCAGCATACCGTGTATCGTACGAACAGAAGACGAATGACAATGCATAAAGCAATACGCTTCAGTCAAAGAGGAAAAAATGCAAAATAAATTTCTTCCTCTGCACGATCTAAATTCAACAGACACAATCGCGAATCAAACGATAAAGCGGATTTCTACCTTCCGATCAATCGACAAACTGTAAAAAACAAAATTGTGTCGGACAATTTGTTTTTAGTTTGTATTAGGTTGATTACTTCCGTGCAGTTCCTTTGTTTCGTTCTCACCTCGAAGTACAACACGGTACGATTTTACCTGCCAGCAGATAAACACCTGAGAATAATCGAAGTTGAATTCTTCATTTGTAATGTTTAAAGGCCTCGACGAAAATCAGACGCATCATTTTATACCACACGATGACTGGTAAGGACACATGCAAAACTCTGGCACGTGCGTGTCTTGAAGCGTCGTTTTCCTATTGAGTTTCTCAGCATCTTGAAGGCGTTCACTGTCGTCAAAGTTCCGCTACTACTTTTGGGTCTCTTGGGACAATACTTGACAGTGTGTGCATCATCACCAGTCGCGCCGCAGATTGGGCACGTGTATGCACTACACACAAAAGAAAAAAAAAATTGTAAATTTCAAGGATTTTTTTTTTTTCAGATTTTAAAGATTTCGAATTTTCACGCGTATCGAGATGACTATTCAAACAGAGTCACCAGAAACGAAAGTAAAATATATTTAATTATATTAGAATTTCAAGGGCATGATTAATGATTTTACCTTAAAACTGGACACTTGACGCGACCTTCGGCGTCTTTTAGCACGTGCTGTCGGTAATAAGTTTCCTCTTCCCCGTTGTTCCTACAGAAAACGCATTCTGTCGGCAAGGGTTTCCTGTTCTTCTTGCGCCGAGGAGTCGTCTCAGGAATGGTACCATTGTCCAGATCCGGACAATATTCAAAATCACGGCCATTGTGACGGAACTCTTCCATTACATCCTCAACTGTAACATTAGCAAAAAAAAAAAAAAAAAATTAAATAAAATTCATTTAAAAATTTCGAAATTATCCACAGTAGTATTATTGTATGTGTGTATGTGTGCGCGCGTATTATTTATTATTAATATAAAAAATATATATACATATATATTTGTTTATTTATTTATTTATTCATCCATAGAGTATAGTTAGAGCCTGCTCAAGGGTATGTGGCGCCCCATCTTTTTTTCTTATTTAAAACTTGAGCTTTACAAATTTTACAAAAGGTGCACGAATATACATATTTGAAAAATCTTACATAAAATTCGGTTTACAAACTTTTATTTTTATTTCACGCAGTGCGTGAACTAAAAGAGATAATATGCTAAAAATGGCGCCATTTGCAATATAACTTTTGGACGGCACTGCCTATACCACCAACGCTTTACCAACTACCATCTTCTTTAGTACATATTATCCTTTTTATCTTGACTATGTTAGCGCCTCAAAACCGATTGCGCCCCTAGGTCGGTGCCCCTTGTACCTCACCCCTAAAGCCGGCCCTGAGTATACTTTTTTTATTAAACAATTGCACATGACTAGACAAATCAAAACGATAATTAGTAAAATTAACTTTTTCCTAGTCTATTTTCTTTGTTACAAAATTGCAGCATTAGTGAAGGAATGTAAAGGAAAATGATCGAGTAACAGTACAGAAAGAGATGACAAATGGTTCACTTTGCATTAGTGTAGTGACAATAATGCCGATTTAAAACATATTCATTTCTAACATTAAATAAATTTCGTACAAAACTCTACATTATACTTTGTTGGTGTTTAAGACTAATACTAAATGTTGGTGAAAGTGGAACATGATTTCTAACCGAGCTGAATACAATGTAACATATGCACCGCGATTGTTAATTACTAAAATTTAGAACGTGCCGAAACTATTAATACTAAGTGCGTTTCTTCCCCCCCCCCCCCCCCCTCCCCACAGAAGACGAAAGACGCTCCCAATCCCAATTCTCAACAACGTCCGAGTTCATATTACCCTTCGAAAGTTCTGGAAGAACGTCCCGATAAGAAAAATATATACTCGCAAGTTGATCGCCGTGCATCGTTTATTTTCAGTTTGGGCTCTTTCGAGGGTCGGAGAGAAAATAACGGCCGCGACGTATCGGATTTCACAGTTAGTAAACAGAATAGTCTTCTTTTTCTAATTACGCGGAAACCACACGTACCCTCACAACACAACAAATACACGAATATTACGAATACTATATATCAGAGCTAGTCAGACTTGGGTAAAATGTGATCAGATTAAAAATGACAACTTTTAATTTACAGTGTAATTCTGTTTGTAATTACGAATTAATTTCTGCAATCGTTAATTTTTACAGACTATAATTTGACTTTGTAGCCAGCAACGATTAACGATTATGAATAATAATTCGTGCTTGCATTAACAATTACACTTTAATCGCAATTCGTAATTTGTAATTAAATTTCACCAAACTCTTAGCCTAGTACAGTTTACAATTTACCCATACAATGAAAACAAGTCCAATGGCGTTTGGCAACATTAATCCCGAAGTTTTCATTGTGTGCGTAATTATTTCCAAGTATTGCGCAATATCTTCCAAATTCACTTGTATAGATAAATAAACGTATGATTATGTAAATTGATTGTTTTAAACTGCATTTTTTTCAAGAATATAACTACTCGTTGAACTGTTTCGACTAAATTCTTTGAAACCATTATAA
This sequence comes from Perdita meconis, assembly GCA_030770465.2. NCBI lineage: Eukaryota > Metazoa > Arthropoda > Insecta > Hymenoptera > Andrenidae > Perdita > Perdita meconis. Next base: position 741,017 of record JASKOS020000015.1, on the reverse strand, counting down.
TATAGCAGTTCCATGAATCGTCTGCGACGAGTTATTCCTTAGCACGTTTTAGAACAGAATATTTCTCTTATCGATTCGTTTGTTTACAAACCGACGAATGTGTCTAACCAATCAGATCAAAATTTATTGACACGCACATTGGATTATAATAGACACAGAGCTCGAAACCAAAATTTCTACCATACTCTGTTGGTAATTCGACATAGTATATTTTTAAGATTAGTTTTTATGTCGTTGTGCAATGAATGTTATCTATTTTAGTCTATTATTACTTATATTCCATATGAAAATGTAAGCGTACGAAATCGAAAAACTAAAACGAACAATTACAAAATATTTTTAGATGGAAAATACACGTGCATCTTTCGTAGGTATCACGAGATCGTGTTTTAACGCGTTTCAACCAGAACAAACGAGCATCAGTGACAGTTTATGCCAAGCGACGAAGTATCCATGATGGAGAAAAAAGTTTTGTGTCACGCATGCTATGTAGTTTTCTCGAATTGCAAAATAACGCGGAAAGATAACAAAAAAGTTTGTAATAAGATATCAAATTAAAAATCCTTTTCTAAATAAAAGAGAATTTGCTACGAAGTTTCGAAGACAAAATTAACAACTTACAAGAAAAAAATTAGGTACGCTTGAAAAAGAAACAGCAAAACCAAAATAAGCAAAGACACAAATTCGTGACAGGAGAAAGTTATTCGATACACAAAACATCTGAAGTATACAATTTTCTACCTACTTAATCATAAGAAGTAGTATTTTTATGATACAGAATAAACCGTACAAAGAATCATGCTTGTGTGTGCATTTCACAATGTATTACAGAGTGACCTATACATGCATACGTAATTCCAGATCGAAAAAACATAAGAATGTATCATATGACAACGGTTGAAGTCAAGAATCGTCTGAACTGTCTAAACTACATGAATTATAAGCTGAACTTGACGGAGTGTCTCTTGTATCAATCGATTATTTATTGTCAATGTTACAAGGCAACTTGAAGCAGATTCTACTTTACAGATGGAATAATAGAAGAATATCGATTCTATTGACTTACCATTAGGAGGAGGCGGCGAATTCGTTTCGATCCAAAAATTGGCGAACAATCTCTTCATCTCTTCCTCCAGGCTAGAGTTTAACGGGTAAAAGAGATTCGACACCTGCGGCATCGGAAGCTGTTGCATGATTGTGACATGCATGTTTCAAGATGCTCGTAGAAGTTCGCGAAAAGCGTACAGAACAAACGCGTAGTTATCAAGGAGAAAGACGTCGACGAAGGGTAAGTACCGAAAACGTCAAATAAGAGTGCCGAACTAACGCAGGCGAGTTTCGAAATTCAACTGACGAGGTTGGATGTTACCGTGACGGACGATCGCGAAGAAAGGGTCTAGGGATGGTGGTGGTAGTGGGGATAGAGCCCACACTTGGGCCCGGCACCGCGAATTTGTCATTTCACTAACGAAGAAAGCGGCTAATTTGAATTATTCCCGTAACAACGCATTGTTCGCACACTGTTTAAACGATAATTAAATCGCTAATACACATTCTGAGTCACATCCAAGCATTATTCAAGATTTTGTATTTTACAAAAGAGATTATAATCAGAGGCGGATTTACATATAGGCTAAGTAGGCTGCAGCCCAGGGCGGCAAATTTTCTGCGAAACAAATTTATGACAGCAAAATACTTTTGTCTGTAATTTCTTATTATTTCGTCGATAATGATAGCATAGTTTTCCTTTCTAAAAATAGAATATCTTGGATGAATAGAGCTTTGTTTAATGTGCGAATAAAATAGGAAAGAGCGGCAACTGTTGTTAGCTTAGGGGCGCTAAACTCCTCATATTCGCCCTTGCAATGGATCTTGACTTCTATTTTAGGTAGCGAAATTCTCAGTTTAATTATTAATTAGTGACATTTAATACCTAAATCTGTTACTTGCCTTATAAACTTTTAAATGTTTAGATGCTTACTCAAAGTCTAGTTTTAAATTAGAGCTAGCGATATATTTATGTTGTTTCGATTTTGATATTCCGTACTATTCCAAGTTTAAAAAATATATAACATATGTAGACATAAATGTATATGAAAGTTTCTTCTTAAAGAAAATAACTACATGTGATGAATAAATTCAATGTGATAAATTACGTTAAGTTTTTAATGTTGAAAATCGAAGTAAATGCATTGGATAAGTTTTATCCATGACAATTACTTTTCAACAGTACTCTTTTAAATATAATTTGTTGGTAAGTTCCTATACAGGTTGTTCCAGATGAAATAGGTCACCTAATTATCTCCTTTCTTTTTAATTACTTAAAAAACACGAAACAATTTCAATGATTCTAAGAGAAAAATACTATAGAAAAGTAGTTTTCTTTGTCGGGCTATTTCTTTTTTTTTATAGTTTTTTCAAGGTCCTCGATATTTTTTGTCAGGAAAGTGTGTAGGTTACCTCCTTCAACTGGGACACCCTGTGTAACATTATTTATATTAAACTAGACGATACAAATAATTACCATCGTTTTTTGTCTATAATTTAAATAATTTGAATATTCAATGGTTTTTTAATTAATATACAAAAATAAAATTAATGTTTTTGTAATTTTCGCTATATTGTGTGTCAATGTGTTAGTTTTAACTAGTCAATTTTTTATTGTAATGTTACACGTAAAGTTTTATTGCAATTTCTAATAAACTTTATATAAACTGATTTTCCGAATTAATATATATTTGTAATTGTTGCATGAATGTCGTATAAGTTGGAAGATGGTGATTATTTATGACAAAATAAATACAAATGTGTAAACGTGGAAACTGAATTTGTTAAGTACACATGTCGTTTATTAAAATATTTTGTTGAGCTGTGCTGTAATAGCTACATATCGTATTTGTCACAGAATAATGAACAAAAATCATTCTTATTTATTTACCAGCAGCAATTCATTTATCAACGTAACGATGTTCCGTACCATTTTACTCGGCGAGTTAGAAATTTATTGAACAAGGATATGAATTCATAAGCAGCAACGAGGATTCCTATTTCGACAATTCATTTTGTTTTTTATTTAAATACAATGAAATATTTTCTTAAATTTAATTACTGGTAAAAGCCGTACAAGTATTGCACATAAATACATATATTATGTTTCAACTAAGTATACATATACATATGTATGTATGTATAAAGTGGATTTTCGAAGTCAAGTTTCTTGGAAACAGTGGGTAAAGAAAATCTTAATTCTACATAAGAAATTGCATGCTTTATGTTTATATCATTTCAATTTCATTTTGTAGAGTCTAAGAAAGTACATATAGATAACATTTTTTATTTGTATATTACAATACAACAAACGTTTCAATTATAAAAAAAATATCACAAAGATTCACCTACATACACTACCGTTTTTGTAATTGAATTTTGACTATTAGGGACTGATCTTCTTTACTTTCTAAACTTTGTCGGAAAAGCTGTGCATGTTGCCATGCAGAATCGCCTTGACTACCAGAAACCGTCGCTGTGATACTGAATTTTATCGACCCTCTCAATTGTTCTGTTTGATAGGTGCTACAATTAGAAAAAGAAAGAACTAAGGGTTCTTTTTTTTCTGAATCATTAAAATGTGCCTCGATTTGCCACGACACCGTAGCTCCGTAAAATACCATGACCCAGGCGTGTAGAGTGAACATTGATATGCATAAATCTGGGTTCTTCAATTCGAAATTCCATTTCACTTGTCCAGACGTTTCCCCTTGAGAACGAGCTAGATACACCATTTTCCAATCGTTCTCTACTTTACGAAATATCCCACCTTTCGTCTCATTCACTCCATTCTGCCAACCAGACACTTTCGCTAATGTCTGGCCATCGTTATCAGTTACTTTATACACATCATTAATAATGGAATAACATAAGTGAAATGTTTCTCCATATCTCGATATATCCCACGTACAAGATGTTTCGGGACTCGTCTGAAATATGCAATTAATTACAAGTACATTTATTGTTAATGTAATATTTATCCATTAAAATTCCTAAAAAATATATCCGATACCTCAGAAATTTCTCCTCGCGTCAACCTCCATGCATAAGAACCACTGGTTCGTTCGTCGTACGTTTCATTGTCAATAGGATTTTGTTCATTGGGTACACGTATTGTCTCAATGAGTTCTGAAAGTCTTCGTTGGATCATATATTGGCTGCGAATGGCACTACATCGATTAGAGCTTTGACAATGTTTATTCATCGATTCAATAAATTGAAGCAACTTATTTTCAGAGCAGGCATTTCTTCTTGCTATCACACCAAATAGATCGTGTGTGTAGCGCCAGGTAACATCTTGTACTTCGTCTTTTGAACACGCTATAACGTAGCTCAAATTTTTTTTCCAACCTTTTTCATATATTAGCGGTCGATCCATAACGTCTTCGCATGGATCTACATGAATCCAACGTTTTTCATGCACAGACCATACCTAATAGAACGATTTGTATCCATATCACAAAGTTTATAATACATATCGATCAGAGTCAATACAAACCTCTGTCCAAACGTGATCTGTCACATCGTATACCTTTCTTACGTCGTATCCTAACGATCGACAAAACAATGTAAAGACGTTGGCCCATTCTCCACAACGTCCCCGTCTCAGAGACAACAACGGTTCCGGATCGGTATACCTTGGATATTTGACAAATGCTTTGCAACCAGTACATCTGAAAGCAAACATAAGCCATTCCTTATCCATTGACCAAACTGAATTAATCGAGATCTAAAAGTGGTAAGCCACCTGTGTATTTCTATTCGTGGACATTTAGGATCTGGCAATGGTACAATCAGATGAGGTTCACAAATCCCGAAGCAATTAGAACATCTTGGGCTGTCCATCCATGTAAAAAATTTGTATTTGAACCAGTGCATAAGTTCCATAATGAACAAATCTTTTACATCGAGGTCATTCTCGCTAAGTGTCCTTTCTGCATTATGTTCTGTATTCGCTTGACTTAATTTGATACGTCTGTAAGAAGATTCCATAATGAAGAAACAAAAACGTTTCAATGTATAATAATGATTTCATAAAATACATTATTACTTTTGCAATTCCCTGATTCTCTTCATGGTTGCAATTTCAAGTTCTGCAACGGGAATTAAATTCCTTGCCTTCTCTTGCAGATCTGTGTTTTCATATTGCAGAATATCTTCATAATGTTGTATGATTTCTGAAAAGAATTTCTTCTCGGTTAAAGTGGAGCAATCAGGCAACAAATTTTGTTTTTCATTGAAATTCACAATATTTGGTCTTGTATTAATCTTTTTGGTCAGCGAGTTATGTAAAGCTTGTAGTTTTGAAATGGACGCATCTTGCGGTAAGACTAGGCAATCGGCAGCCTGTTGAAGGAGAGAGGTGTTCATTAAATAAAGAAATTTGTGTTGCTTTTTAAAATGTAATTTGAAATTTATTGCTTTTAATTATAAGGTACCTCGATAAAACCGACGTCGAACAAACATTCCATTGCTCCAATAGTAGATAACAATTTTTCAACAACTACAGTATCATCCAAACGCACTTCGCGATATTGCTTGTCATTTGGATGTAATAAGATATTTTGACAGATAGTTAACAATACATTCTCTGCACTCGTTTGCACCTCTTCCTCGTTTTCGTTTAATAAATTTAAACATGCTTGTAAACTTGTATCCATGGTTCGTATTCATCCAAAAATTGTCATGAATGACACGTGTAAATTTAAACAAACGATATACTTTTGTTAACAAGATGCGTATGACGCGTATTGCATTCTTGATTATTTCACCGTTAGATAAATGAGACCTACTGCACCGACGAAATCAAACGAAATGTAGAATAGGCTGGAATAGGCTTGACAACCGATTTGTGAGAATTTCGTCGGTTCCTTTCTCTTAGAACCTCATTACCATTTTCGTGTCGCGTTTGACGTTACCAGCTAAGTATGATTTCAGATTTTAAACTAAAATCTACGGATTTTTGGTATTTCTTTATTTTTTTTTGGTCACTTGAGTTTCAGTTTCTATGACATATAGAATATAGAGTACTATATGACATATAGCACAAATTATCAATTGTGCCCTTAGACCATATAAGAAATAGACACGACTTCAGACAACTAGGTTAAGGCAGAGAGGAAATGAGAGTGCTCACGCCCAGAATTTCGTTGTCCCCGGGCAAGTGCTGCCTCCAGCGGCCGATTGTAGCAAAATAATAGGAATCTAACCATTTTACTTCAACGCTAGCATTTACAAGAACCTGTAGTTCAACTATACCGACGATGATTCTACGATAGCATATATCAGAACCACAATTTTTAGTGTCACTACAGGCATCTTTCCCTTTTCACATTACACATATTCGAATGTATCAATTAGCACTGGCTTTACATTACAGCGGCATGTATGAAGGAAATTGAAATTGGTAGGACTTCAGAAGAAGTGTAATGATTTTAATCCAAAAGTTTCGTACCATTTCTGCTCAAGAAATTGTCTAATTTCATTTTTTTATGAAAGTTGAAATTCATCGACTATGTATATATTATACGAGGAATAAGAAAATCCTTGGTTTTTTGTGTTAGAGAAGAAGAGTCTCCGGAATTTCCGCAAATTTCATCCAAAAAATTAATTTTTATTGTTTAAATATGAAATAACACAACCTACAAATTTTGAAATGATTCGCTTCATATAGTTTCGTAAAAAGAAAATCACAAAGGACTCTAACTTATTTTGAGAAGCCCTAACCACGTATTTCTAAATAACGCAATATTAGAAAAACAATAGGAGATTGTTTAAAAGAATATTATATGTTTATTAACAATAGACAAGCGAGTAGACTCGAAAGGTTCGCGTGTTTTCCTCGTTAATGTTTATAACACCCAAGCTCCGAAAATTCATCTATTTACATCGTAACATTGTGAAATCAGTTGTTTTTTCAAGTTTCTACATAGAATTTTTCAAGAGGTAAAGCCATTCACTGTCCTTGTCTCATATGCCATTCGCTGTCCTTGTCTCTTGTACTTTCGAACCCTACTGCGCATGCGCGAGCCGGTAAAGGAGGCCTGTGGTTGGTCGTCGTCCGTCGACTTCGTATTATTCCTCTGTGGCAGCCAGAGAGGTCGGACGCGTTTGACACTTGCTCTGTAATTAGGTAAGTTTTGCTTTCCCATTAACTCGAAACCATTCTAAATTGCTTCTAATACTCTTTATGATTACTTCTACTTATTGTCAGTATATTATTTTCACTGGAAATATGAAATTTCAGGAAAATAAGATTCGGCTGTTCCAGTCGTCGACCGTCTTCCCCAAAATATTACTTTTCGCGTCAAATTTCGACTTTTTACAAGTAATTTCGCGCTCGGTCGTTGCTCGATCGCGATATCTTTCTACTTTTTCGCAATTTTTGTGGTGTTCATCCGTGTTTCGTCAGTTTCAGGTCCGAAAAGTGGAATTGGAGGAGTGGCGCGAAATTAACCGATGCCAGGCGAGTTTGCAAGAAATTCAAATCGCCTACCGCGGAAAATTGACAGACTCGGAACTTTCGACAACGGAGAATTGGTATAATTTACGCGTATTTACACTTTTATTGTTGTTTATTGAAAGTTTATTGCCTTTTTATTCATTTGTGACAATATTTTTTGGATTTTGTGGTTCTTTTCGGGTAGAAATGAAGCTAGAAAAAATCGAAACGTAGATTTTTTCTTTCGAACTGTTGCTTGTTAACTTGCAAATATAGTGACGCAACATGGTGGATCACTTTTTAACGGAAATTTCGTAACTTTCGATCTTTTAAATTTTACGCGTCATTACATACTTTCTTGCTACATGTCGAAAAATTTATTTGGTTTTGAATATTTATTGCATTTTTATTTGTTTTTGACATGGCTTATTGTGTTTTATCAAGTTTTTGTGTAGTAATGAAGCGAGAGAAAAGTGAAACGTACGTTTTTCGATTCTAATTATCGCTTTTTTGATTTTCAATTTTTAATACAAAATTATTGCGGTTTCAATTTGAACATTTTTCTATTTTTTGAAATTTAGACGCCATAAGATTTTTCCTAGCTTCTATAAAATTCATTTGAACTGTGATTTTTTCAGTTTTCCACTTTAACAGTTTTCAATGCAATTTGAGAAAAATATGTATTTACGCGTAACTTGTGTTTTAACAAACGATTCGGATTTTTACAACAGGTTTTGAAAATTTATAAAAAATGATTTCAAATATTAAATTTTCAGAAAATTATACAAACTGTTTTTCAAAATACAAATATACTATTATATATATATCCATCGTAGATTTTAATAAATTATTCAATTAATAAATAGCAATGTATTTCTCTTAATTTTTCTTTTAGTAACAAATCTTTGGTAACAATTCATTCAATAGCATTTTTTGCTAGCAAAATTTTTTATTGTCAAGTTAAAAAATTAACAAAAATAGTTGTAAATATTAGATTTTCATACAATTTTCAACATTTTTTATAGACAATACACAGATACATTAATGAATTTTAGAAATGATGTAATTATCAATTAACATTTAACAAGTAGGTAAAGTTTTTTTTCGTAAAGAAAAATAGTCTAAGAAAAACTTTATAAAAATATTGGAAATATTAATTTTTTTTTATAAAACTTGACCAATAATATACTAAAAATGCGATTAGTATTACATTTATAACAGAAATAGTGCAATTATTAAATAGTATTAGTATTTAATATTAGAGCTTTATTTAATAAGAAATGAAAAAGATAGAATACTATTTATTAAAAGGAAAACACAAGATGCACAATTCCAAAAAGCAGTATTTCCAAAAAAAAAAAAAACATTTTACGGGAGAATTCTTCTGTTGCTCCCTTTAATGAAATATTTTCAGTTTTCAGCAATGTTGTGACCGCGCGCAAAGCGGTCGTAGAGTCGGTTATTGCGCCACGTTTTAGCTTTGTTTTGGTAGAGCGTGTTGGCTCTCGGTAGTTTTCGAAATAGTAAACAAACGATTGTAGTGCTTCGCGAGGCTCCGTTCCGCGAAAATTCGAGTCAGTGTTGTTCGGTTTACTTTTTATTGCCAAAAAGTGTTAGAGTATCCGATACGTAGAGTCAGTTGGAAAAGCTCCAGACCAGAGTTGGAGAGTTGGCGATTTCGGGCGCCGGAACGCGAAGAACAACGTGAGTATTACTTTACATTTCAAAAATCATTCAAAATAGTGCTTTCTAAACGCATGACATTTTGACCATTCGCAAATTTACGATTTTTCAATTTGTAAACTTGGAAACTTTTGGGAATCTGGAAATTAGGAATTTTTACAACGTTCGAAAATTAGCAATTTTTTCAACTTATAGGAATTCATGAATTTTTCAATTTATAACTTTCGTAATTTCTTCGAAATTCGTAAATTTAGAAAATTACGCAACTTTCGGAAATTTACAAAATTGGGGCTTTTCAAAATTTTAAGATTCGAGAATTAGAATGTTTGAAAATTAAAAATTTTAACTGCCAAGTCTTATTTTTTGCGAAATTTAGACTCTTCACGAATGTTATCGAATACTTGAAAATTGTATATTAATTAAAATGGAAACATGCGAACGCGAACGTGGTTTAATTGATTGCTATTTTTTTCGCAGTCCCAGCAGACACCCCCTGGGTCATTCGTCGTGCTGCCTTCATTCCGCGGGTGTGTGTCAAGGTAACGCATGTTTACAGTTCCTCCGATCGTTCAAGCATGCCGTAGGACGCAAAGGTCCTAAGCGGCACGGGCGATCGGTTGTATTTATGTGTTTGTTTTGATGAGCATAGTGACCGCGGGTGCCGGATTGCACTCGCGAGTAGCGACTTTTTTCTGTGTATTTCTTATCTCAGGTTAGGGCCTTCTTGTGCGTCGCGTTTTTAAACAAAAAAATGTACAATCTCACACAAAAATGTAAAAAATATTTGGGTGGATAAATGAGTATCCACACAAATACATAACACACTTTTCAAAAGGCATTGAAACAAATGTTTGTAGAGTATTGGAAAATAATATACACTAGTTGAATAAATATGTATTTGTAACGCAAATGTTTATTCTTCGGTGGAAAAGTCAGGCGGTGTCCGACTTTATTTCCACAGGAATTCTACATTATTTGAAATAATGTATGAAATTATAAAAAAAGTCGTTTAAGTTTCTCTAAGGTAATATTAGAAGATAATTGTTTATCAGTAAAGTTCGTTCGTTTGAGACAAAACGTTTCAAGTTTGAAGCATAAGAAGACATTCGCGACGGACGAATTTCGTTGTCAAGTAATACAAATAAACAATTTCTCTTGTTTTTTTAAAACCTTTGCTTTGACAATGAAGTCGTTCGAGATTGAAATTTTGGAATATTGAAAGTAGAGTTTGCGAGTGGAATAAAGTAGTTTTTCACCAAGAGTAGAATAACGTAGAGTCTTTCTTTTTTTATGAAAATTAAAATAATATCGTAGAGTTTTTTTCTCGCTAATTAAATGAAAAATTAGAGTCACTTGTTTTGCCAATAATTTGTATAATGTCGAGTCCTCTGCGACGAGAATTAAGTATCAAAGTCAGTCCGCTAGATTCTGTTATACTAATCACTGTTGTTGGGAACCCGGCGAGTGTATAACACCGATTATATTATAATAAATATATTTCGGGACTTGCACGGATTACAACATAAGACTTAAACTCGGACACGACTAAGTACACTGTAGTACAGGATTTGGAATGAATGAGTACAGAATCTAGCAATGGATGAGAATCGAGTGAGAGATAGCGCGTTTGTGAAGAACTATATATATAACAGAGTTTAGTGGGGAGAAAGTGAACTTGGGCCCTTAGTGACTAACGAAGGGTATGAGTAACAAGATTAACTAGGATGTTTTCGAAAACAGTGACGAGATACGAATTATCGGGCTAACACTCTGATTCATTGTTAGCGGAGAGTTAGGTATCCAACACCTCCCCCCTTTAAGAAATTGAATACGCTAGTGTTCAATTTAAAACTAACTTTGAATATGTTAATACTAAATCATGGAATTCAATATATGTTTGTACAATATAACTACGATGTTAAAATAAACTATGAATGTAGCAAAATCGCGTACGTATGAATGAAACTTAGTTCTAAATACAATGTTAGATTATAGAATAAAATATATACATATAGTACAACTACGAATTTAAACTTGAATTAAATTATGAAATTATTACAATATACACAAAATTTTGAAAATATACATCTACAAATTTAAACTTACAGTAATTCTAAATAAATTGATTTCAAATAAATTATACGGTAAAAGATTATAGAGAAAGAATTATAAGATTATAGAAATAAATGTAAATATACATATACATGATGCTAAATTTAAAATAAATTATGAAGTTAATATAATATATATCCAAAAATGAAAATGATTATAGTTTCTTTTTTTTTCTTCTTATGTTTTTTAAAATCATACTCACGATTAGCATTAATTAAATAGACTATATGAAATAATAGCAATAGGTGAACATTTAAAATTATTAGAAATCGCACGAACTTACTGACTAAACTAACATTTTTTCTTGATTTTATTATCCAATGAAGATGTTGATTGGTAGATGAATACGATGATCCAGTGAATTTCTTCATACATCCCTTCCCCCTTGGCAGGTTAAAAGATTCCGTCGATTTCGAAATTGTGGGATCCTCGTAGAATGGTGAATTGGCGGGTCTTTCTTCGGTGATGTTGCTGCTTCTTGATGTCCAATAATTTTCAAGTGTAGATGGACATGATGATTGGGCCAGATACTGAATACATTCCTTTCCCCTTAGTAGATCGAAAGGGTTAATCGATTTTGATGTTCCAGGCATCTTGTGGAATACTGAATTGGCGGGACGTTCTTCGACGATGATGTTTTTCAATAGATTAAGTGTGACATCCTTTTTTATCCTTCTTTGAGTTTCAGTTAGATAGAAGTTGGTGTGTTCCTTGAAATAATCTCGTTTCTGTGGTATTTTAATGTTACAAGGAGCAATATCTTCCATTGGATTTTTCTTTGGGCAGAAAATGGTTAAGACAGTTGACTTTCCACACGGTGAATAATTAATCCTTAGGCTTGTGTGAGTATTTGTGCATAAGTACTGCATTTTGAGATATTTATTACAATAAACCAACTCTGAGGAGGATATTAAATTAGGTTTAATTTGAAACACTGGACGAGAATTTTCGGTTTTGAGTGTTGGAAATTGGAAATGGTGAAGATTTAGTAGCTTATTGATGTCATATTTCTGTTTTCGCAGAATACTTGTGGATATAATAAAATCAGTATTATTTTTATTGTTATCTGTTTTTGTGTTTTGAATAATGAATTTTGACGATACTTTATTTTCCAAAATATTATTACAAATTGTTGAAAATGATCCTTTAGAATTACGTTTTGTGACATTACGTATTGAAATACTTGTATTGCTACAATTATTAGCAATATTTGTTTCTTCTTTTGAAATATTTATCGGAGGCAATTGAGTTATGCTTTCCTTCGTTTCTGCATTAGGAATAACTATTTGTGCAGGTTCGGATATTTCAGTTATTGAGTTAAATTTATTAAATGAATTTGGAAAATCTAAAATATTTGAGTCTGAATTGTTGTATACATGGATTTCAGGATTAGTAATAACAATGTTCTTTTTAGCTGTTTTTTCTTCGTAATTTCTCTCTTCATAGGACTCTACAAGATTACCTTTTGGATAATTTTTCGAAATTTGTGTACATTTAAAAATTAATTTTGCTTCTTCTCTTAAAGCTGCCGTATATGCATTCTTTAAGGATTGAAATTTATAAAATTGAAGTCTTTGTAAAATTTCTGGTTTCATGAAATAAAGAAACCTGTTTAGAATCATATCATCCAATGAATATCGAAAATTTGAATCATTAAAATCTGGATCATAGACAATATTACGTAATTCGAAATAAATATCTTGCAAACGATTATAAAATTGTCTGATAGTTTCATTATTTTCTTGTTTTATTTCACTTAATTCATTTAGTAGTTGATCTAAGGATTTTGTTTCAGGATAAGCATTTAATAACATTTCGGATATATCTGACCAAGTTGATAAATAATAATATAAGTTCATTAATCTACTGCCATTTTTTGAACTCTGTAATTTTGTTTTTGCATATAGAAATAATACCTTTTGTTGATATGGTGTAGATAATGTAAGAACTTGATTTACTTGATTTATAAATTTTCTCACTTCATGACTATTAGAGTCACTGAATTCTGGAATTGAATTAAATAGAAATTCCATAGTGTAGGAATCTGAACTTGATTGATTCATATTCATAGAAGTCATGTTTACTTAAAAATGTTTACTTAAATTTAGATTACAATTATAATAATGAATTTTTCATTTCATATAGGATTTAGAAGATTTAGTAAGTTTTAGATTTATATTTAGGATTTGGAATTTATAACTTAGAATTAGGATTTAGGATTTTGAATATAGGATTTTGAATTTATGATTTAGAATTTAGGTTCTAGGATTTATGATTTAGAATTTTAGGATTTATGATTTAAAAAGGAAAATTAATTGAAGAATAGGATTCAGAGTTGAAACAGAGGTAACAATATCTCAAATACAAGTACTTACAATGCACTCCATTGAAGATTAGTCTGCCAGGAATCCAGTGTTCTTCACCCAAGATGAGGTTTCGCGATGTTCGTCTTCGTCGTTCCACAACTGGTGCTGGACTTCTTTTCTGGATCAGCTTCTCCAAGTCGTGAGTTGTCCTTCCGTAAGTCTTCTTCGCTGGTCCAACCTCGTCAATTGAAATTGATCGCTCACGTTCAGTACGGAAGCAATGTTCCGTCGTATGACTGAATATGTGAGTGGTTGTCCAAACGTATTCGTTGATCTGATGAACAACTGAAGTTGTCGTCCACGGCTCGTGCTGGCTGTTGCTTCTTCCAGGAGTTCGACGAAACCGATGAACGTCAGATCATCCCACTTCTGACACCAAATTTATGTTGGGAACCCGGCGAGTGTATAACACCGATTATATTATAATAAATATATTTCGGGACTTGCACGGATTACAACATAAGACTTAAACTCGGACACGACTAAGTACACTGTAGTACAGGATTTGGAATGAATGAGTACAGAATCTAGCAATGGATGAGAATCGAGTGAGAGATAGCGCGTTTGTGAAGAACTATATATATAACAGAGTTTAGTGGGGAGAAAGTGAACTTGGGCCCTTAGTGACTAACGAAGGGTATGAGTAACAAGATTAACTAGGATGTTTTCGAAAACAGTGACGAGATACGAATTATCGGGCTAACACTCTGATTCATTGTTAGCGGAGAGTTAGGTATCCAACACTGTTTTAGCTCAGGATTTTCAGCAACTAATTCCGTACTCGCCGCCTTTAATCGCTCACGTGCCCAGGTGCTACTTGGGCGAGTGAAGGCGACGGGGCACGATGATCTACTAATTCTAATAAAAATCGGCGGCTGGCATTGCGTTAGCGTATCGTGCCCGACGTATTTTCCACTTATGTGTGTGTGGTTAGGCCGTGGAACTGCGTCGGTTTTCATTCTAAATCTCCTCGAATAACTTGCACTTATTCCTCTGCTATTTATGCTAATATAACTTAAATACCTCGTGGAATATGTGCATGAAACGTTAATACTATGCGCAGAACGTATATTATTAATTATCTCATCACAAACCAACCTTGCTTTTCCCTGTAGTTTATCAATTGTTATTCGTTCGCAATGGTCGCTAGCCTTGCCAGTCGATTTCAGGAAAATGGTACGTACCTTAGAGTGTGATTGTTGAGTGCGACACTCGGGTGTCGGAGGCGTCCCGGGACGTCCTCTCTAGTCTAGGCCCTTGCGCCCGGGTGTCTGAGTGAGAACCGTGGAGCGTTGTGTGTTTGTGTGATTGCGATTTGTTCTAATCTTTTTAAATATAGCGCTAGGCAGGCAGGTAACATACTTTCTGTGTGTGAATGTTAATTATAAATAGGTAGGGGCCAGGGCGGGTCGCAGCTGTCTCTTTATCGGGTAGGCGCGTCCCTCGAGCAGTGGCTCGCCTCTGGATTCATTCGGAGAGACCAGGACGAAACTCCGGCGACGTGGAGCATGCCGTCGTCGGAGGCTCGGTCTCAGGCTCTTCGAATCCGGCGACATTGCACTCGGGTCGTCGGGCCGCGGTCGGAAGGACAGGTTCGAACGAGCGTGCTTTGAGATTTTGCGCGGAAACGGGAGCAGAATCGCCGCGAGTCCCGAACTCACTGCGATTTCTGCTCGGGTTCTCGCACATTTCTTCTGCCGGAGAACTTGAGTTCGTTCTCGGTGGGGCGGAGAGTCTCGGAGCACCTAGACGTAAGTTTCAGCTGGCGGACCGCCGAAGAAAGAAGCCGAAGAGCCCTGCAAGAATGGGGAACTATCAATGGCTCGCCATTCGAGGATGGCGAGTCATTTGTCGCTACTTTGTCACTATGCTCGATTTAGTTTTGTAGTCGTAGTATTTTCATGTGTTTGCAGTGGCAGATCCAAGGATCTTGAAGAGATACTTATGAAAGTACACAAGTAATTTTTTCGCCCTTTTCTTTTCGAGTTTGCAATTCATATTTTAAAATTTCTATCTTATACTATGTATAATTGTAAACGATTATAAATGGTATATGAAAGTACATAAGTAAATTCTTGAACTTTCCTTAGAGATTTCATCCTTGCAATTCATATTTTAATATCTCTATTTGATTAGAGTTCCAATAATTATTTGCACATTAGGAAAGTCAAAGTAATGTGTAAAATTTCTGTATTTCATTAGTTTTTTAATGACTCGAGTCCTCCCCTGAATCTGCCACTACACCTTCTTGGCCGCCTTCGGCTGGCCCAACGACCACCCAGTGATTGGGCCCATCGCGGTTTAAGTTAGCGTAGCGAAATGATTTCGGTTTGCATTAGAGTTGCGGGGAGATTGCGAGTTGAAGTAGAATTGCGCGGAAATAGTTACGGCTTGGACTCGAGTTGTTGAAAAATAGAGACATTGAAAATTAGCGTTGCGAGTGAATTTTGAGCGCGATTAAATCCCTTTTTGAGATTAACTTCCTTTGGATTAGAGTTTGCTATGTTATCGAGTCATTTTATGAGATTAACTTTCTTCATTTTAGAGTTTAGAGTATTGTTTTTAATGTAGTTTAATTCTTCCATTCCCCTTTCTGCATTAACGTTGCGGGGTTAATCGCGTTGCTCGAGATAAATATTTCCACTTGCAGTAGTCTTCCTCCTCAATTAGCTTTGTTTTCGAATTAACTTCCATTTGCGTCAGTAGCTTCTTCCTTTTAGCGTTGCGTCACAATTCCATCGCGTTTGCATTAGTGTTGCGAATAAAAAAGGCCCAAGAATGCCCAGAAAGGCCCAAAAATGGCCACTGGGACCACAGAACCACGCCAGTGGTTCCACGCAGCCTTCAGGAAGGTTGCATCATATCTTTCCGTTGTAGCGTTGCGAATTTCAAAAACTGGGTGCATAAAATTTCCCTTTTGTCCAATTATTGCTTTCACTATAATTACTATCGATTTTTTCATATTTATTGAGTATACAAATTAAATTTAAATTGAAATATAATGAAAAGAAATTGTACATTGAAGAAGCACCTTCGCGAATTTTTCAAGGTAGTGTTGCGAAAAATTTGGCGTTCCTCGTGGGCTGCCTCCCGGGAATTCATTTTCATTGAATAAATATGCCAACCAATTGTTCGTTCCTTTTTTGGATGCGATTAGAAACTTTTTTGTTCAATGAATTATGAATAAGTATTGTGATTGATATAGTATTGCGATAAAAAATCCACTCGACGCGTTTTGCTCGCGATTCTAAAGTAAATAAAGAATTGAAAGCTCTTCTGGCTTAGGACACGAGTGGAGAATTAAAAGCCCTTTTGGCTTTTCTTAGCGCCCGCTGTGGCTGCTTTTTTTTTAAACTAAAATGTTCGTTTTTGGAAATACTGCTGATTGCAAGAAATACTCATTATTCGAAGAAGAAATTTCTTTGAATTTCTGGAATCTTATTAGAGTCACTACTTTTTTTATTATATTATTAATAACAAAACTGTATTGTCAGTGATTTAATATACACATTCTTTAATACATTTGAGAAACATATAACAGAGTGGATATTTAAATAATTTATTAGATTATAACAGCATTTTTTCTATAAATTTTCAGATTTTTTTGTATTAATCCGAGTTAAACTTAAATCTATAATTAACAAGTATAGTAAAATAATAGATAAAGTTAATCGAAGAATGATGAAATAATAAAATATATTGAGCCATTTGATTATTATTTGAAACTTCAGTATTTGTCGAAATAGATTTTTCTAAAAGTCATAAAATATTTTGATTTCCATGTATATGATTTTTCTTTATTATTGTTTCTATAAACAATGGACATGGTTTTCAATTACGTTTCATTTTGTGTCGTGCTATATTTGTTTGTTATATTTGAATTTCTTTGTTTCATTGTGTTTAGTGTGCATTAATCCTTCAGCCGCGGATTTTTATACTTTCTGTACAAAATCGCAAGCGAAATATATGTATATGTTAGATTTGTTAAATTATTAGACGTTTGTTCACCACGACGGTTCTGGGGTAAGTGCCGTGGGGTTCATCACAGTCCTCTCACCAAAAGGCAAAGCCTTCCCCACTCCGTGGCCAGATCCTTCAGAACAATATCTCTAATTTATGGCAATACGGCGCCAGACCGCTTGCCATTCCCAAACTATTTCTCTCTCACTCCAAACATAAACAATTAATCCATCGACACTCGACAGCCGCGAGACCCAACGTGGTCATCAGCCATCGATTGCCAGCAAGACCAATTAGTCTCATACAGGCCCATTTATGGCGCCTGGTAGCCTAAATCCTGGTCATAAAATCCTTGAAAACGGGACGACCCAAAGCCGTTCACCCCAAACATCGGTAAAAACGATATTGATGCTAACACGACCATTCTGACCTGCTTCACGTTCTCGAGAAGCATCTAATCACATAGTAGTCACATCTGTACTACAACAGATTACAGCGTAATTATTCGCAGCATCTGATGCTTTCGAGTATTCCCAAATACTCAAGCATATCCGAGTCAACATATTGTCAATTTCATAACTCGATCATTCTCCAGAATCTTAGATATAACGAACGGTCCAACATATTTGCGTTCCAGTTTTGCACGCCTCAAATTCGCAGGTTTTATAAAAACCGTGTCACCCTCTTTATAAGTGACATTCACCCTGCGTTTTTTATTAAATCTAATATTTTGCCTTTCAGCATTTTCTGTCAATCTTTTTGATGCTAATTCCCGATCCTGAATAATGTCAATTTCATCGTTTGTGTCTGGTAGATCAGTTTCAGCAAGATCTGCGTTACTCGTACCACGCTCTACACCAAACAAAAGACGATATGGAGAGAATCCAGTTGATTTCTGTACGGTCGTATTTAACGAAAGCATCAACTTGGCTAATTTGTTCGGCCACTCTGAGCTTTTAGTAATTTCTGTAGTTAGTAAATTTATTACCGTTGAAACATAGCGCTCGGCTTGACCATTAGCACGAGGTGCTCCCGTGGCAACATAATGCAACGTGGTGCCATGCTTTTTTATAAATTGAACTAAGGGTTTGAAAGTGAAATTTGTAGCTCGATCCATGATAATAACCCGAGGGGTACCGAACAACGTTAAGCGTTCCTTAAACGTTTGCAACATTTCACCGCCCGACAATGACTTTAACGGGACAAGCTGAACATATTTTGTAAAGGCATCTATGATTATCAGAATATGCTGATAGCCATCTTTCGATTGCTCAAATGGCCCTACGCAATCACAATGTAACGTATGGAAAGGTAAGGCTTTCTTATTAATAGAATGTAACAAACCTTGTTTAGGGCCCGTGTGTCGTTTAGACACCGTACAAGTTATGCAATGTTCAATATACTTGCTAACAAACCTACGCATTTTCGGAAACCAATACTTCCGAACAATACGATCATATGTTTTCTCCGCGCCGACGTGGCAATTTTCGTCGTGATATAAACGTAACAGACCGATTCGGCTCCCTTTAGGAACAAAACTGCGATATATAATTCGCCCATTATCTTTTCGTATCTTTCTACACAACATGCCTTGTCGAATCTCGTAATCATTACTGACAGTATCGTTCGTTTGTATACGTTCGATGATGGATTTTGTTTCGTCATCGTTTCGCTGAGCGATCTCTAGCCAAGAACCTTCACAAATAACGTTTACACGATAATCTTTAGGCGGATTTCTGCTTAAATAGTCGACATGCTCGACATATTTCCCTTTTCGATATTCTATATCAAAGTTGAAATCTTGCAAGAAAATCCACCATCGCGCGACACGAGGTAATAAATCTTTCTTATTGCACGTTGACTTAATGGCATTGCAATCGGTAACAAGCTTAAATTTGATACCCAGAAGGTACACGCGGAAGTGCTTCAACGCATTCACAATAGCTAGTGTTTCCAACTCATAGGAGTGATATCGCGACTCCTCTGGCGTTGTGCGTCGGCTAAAATATGCGACTACCCCTAAATCGTCTTCTACTTTTTGGAAAAGAATGGCACCGTAACCGATTGCACTCGCATCCGTATGCAACTCTGTTTCTCGTTTAGGATCGAAAACTACCAGTAAGGGATTTGAGCTTAATTTATCGAGAACATAATGCCTGGCCTCGTCATGCTCCGCTCCCCAATGCCATCGTTCGTTCTTTTTTGTGAGTTTGGTGATGCATGCAGTTCGCACTGCAAACTCTGGAATGAATTTCCGAAAGTAGCTAGCTAGACCCATAAATTGCCTAACTTGCTTTACATTGCACGGAACAGGAGATTCTATTAAAGCCTGGACCTTCCCTTTTCCCGGCCTGATGCCTTCGGCCGAAATTTCTCTACCCAAATATTCAATAGATTCTTGAAAAAATTTACATTTTTCTACATTTAAAGAGAATCCGGCAGAGTCTAGTGCTTGCAGTACACATTTCAAATTTTCTATACCTTCTGCTACTGTTTTTGATGGGATGAGAATGTCATCAAGGTAAACTAAAGCTATATTATTTCGTAAGGTTCCTAGGGCAGTATTAATCGCTCTTTGAAAGACAGCGGGCGCGTTGGCCAACCCGAATGGCATACGCAAGAATTCATAATGACCATCCGGGGTCACGAAAGCGGTTTTCTCAACAGAATTAGGAGAGACAGGAATCTGATAGAACCCGGATGCCATATCCAATATGGTAAAATATTTTCCCTTGCTCAGACGATCTAGTTGATCCTCGATCAAAGGTAATGGGTAACGATCTTTAATTGTGATCCTATTAAGGGCGCGGAAGTCGACGCACATACGGTCTTGACCATTTTTCTTTTTCACCAGGAGTATTGGACTAGCGAACGGTGAAGCACTCTCGCGTACAATGCCATTATCTAATAAGTCGTTAACAATCTCCCTCACCTTTTCTCGTTCAGAAATCGACAATCGGTAGGGGTGATAATTGATTACCTTATCCTCCTTAAGATTAATCTGTAGTTCACCTGTCTTTACGCTACGCACTCTACTGCCCGTCGTAGTCATGTGGCTGTACTGCTCCAGGAGTTCCTTCACCTTAGCACACGTTTCGCTGTCATTTACATCACTGATGAAGCACTGTGGGTTTGTCTTCGGGGATGATTGTTGCAGCGTCAGTGGACATCTTCTCAACCTGGTCGTACCATCGGAGTTCGTCACAATTTGAACTCCTTGTGTCACGACATTCTTCCCGATTATCAGGTCATATTGCATTGTATCTTCAGGTACGACGAGTAGATCAAGTTCGATAGTCATCTCCTCGGTCTGAATTGTAGCCGTAGTACACCCAACAGTCATCATGGCGGCGTTGCCTAATCCTCTTATTGTAGTGGAAAATGCTTGAATTTTGCAGTGAGCACGTTCAGCTACTCTCTCCTTAACAAGTGAGCACGTAGCACCGTTGTCTATCAGGCAACATCGAACCATCAGGTCTTCTAAAATGACTGGAGTCAGCTGATGTTCCAACGAAAAGCAGGCATTTGCTTCAGGTTCACCGGGTCTACCTCCTGATTTTTTGTCGCCTCTATTCTCACGGGGCGCTCGTCGTTTCAGCCAGCAGTCGGACTCCTCGTGTCCTCTCTTCGAGCAGAAAGAGCACGTGGGCACTTTAGGTCTCTTTTCAGGGTTCGGTTGCGAGTTCTCTGTTTCCCGTTTCTTCGGACAGTCACTTTGCAGGTGTCCTAACCCACTGCACTGGTAACACCGTTTTCGCACGCTACGATCATAATGTTTACGTCCACCGTTCTTATTTCCAATGTCTTTGTCTTTTCGCGGCGCTTTAACGAAATTGGAAATGCCACTAAGCAAGTCCGCGGTTGTGGTATAACGCGCATTCATAAGTGATTGACGTACGCTAGGGTCGGTCACATGGCCAATGACCAAACTTACTAATTCATGCGATTTAAAAGCAACCTGCGTTTGTCCGAAGTATTTTAATTTATTTCGAACGTATTCGGGATAGGAAACAGCAGAATCACTCGTATAATTCACTGCACGAGACAATCGTTCACTTAATCGATCCTCGGGCACGAATACCGAACACAAATCCTCACGGAATGTAGACCATGTTCTCGGATTGCCTTCCCACCCCTTGTACCATTTTTTTGCGGGCCCGGTCAAAGCATGAGTGGCTAAACTTAAACGTTGCGACGCGGTAAGTTTTTCAGTGATTTTCTCTACAACGTCACACCACTGAGTCGCGTCTTCACCAAGGTCGGTACCACTAAAGTCCGGCACAGCGTCCACAATCACTTTTTCACCAGTCGTGGACATAGTAGAAGTCACCGCTCCGGCCGCGATCGTCTCCATGAAACGGCGGAAAAGCTCCTCTAAGGGCGGCGCAGCCGAAGCGCCGGCATCAGAGGATGCACCAGCGGATGCACCTTCCATCACGCACGCAGGTCTTAAATAAGTTGAAACTTATCAAGACGGATCCCACTTCTGATGTTAGATTTGTTAAATTATTAGACGTTTGTTCACCACGACGGTTCTGGGGTAAGTGCCGTGGGGTTCATCACAGTCCTCTCACCAAAAGGCAAAGCCTTCCCCACTCCGTGGCCAGATCCTTCAGAACAATATCTCTAATTTATGGCAATACGGCGCCAGACCGCTTGCCATTCCCAAACTATTTCTCTCTCACTCCAAACATAAACAATTAATCCATCGACACTCGACAGCCGCGAGACCCAACGTGGTCATCAGCCATCGATTGCCAGCAAGACCAATTAGTCTCATACAGGCCCATTTATGGCGCCTGGTAGCCTAAATCCTGGTCATAAAATCCTTGAAAACGGGACGACCCAAAGCCGTTCACCCCAAACATCGGTAAAAACGATATTGATGCTAACATATAATAATAATATTTATTAGCTACCCTGTTTTATATAATAGCTTTTGGTTATACATTTGTATTTTTGGTTCCTTTTGTTTTTTCCTTCGCTCGGCAATAGAAATTTTTATTTTCTATTAATTTCATTCGAATACGAACCAAACTTCATTCCACATATTCGTTTACCACCAAAATAAGTAGAATTCTATTTAGAATTTTAAGTTTTCCCCGCAGCTGAAGGGTTCAGATTTTTCTCGGAAACAGTTTTATTTCTTTTTTTTTTTTTTTTTTTTTTTAATACTAATGAGATAAGTAAGTTTCTGTTACAGAATATTTATAAATATCTAGAACTCATTATAAACAAGGACTTGAAACACTGATGACAAAAATAAATACGATGAAAAAGTACAAAATAAAATTTGACGATTCAAAGTGGGATCCTAATGTAAGTTTGAGGAATTCGGTGAGAAGGATAAAAAAAATTGACTCGTGTCTCTGGATTCATGGAAAATTACATTTAATATTTTCTTTACCTTACGGTTGTTATTTTTATTGTAACTAATGTTTAATGCTGTTTTTGAGTTTGTTTCACAGAACAATATCGTCGCTCCAGCTGAAGACGAAAATGAAGATGGGGTGATTAGGGTGAGGGTGGATTGGGAGGGAAGTTATGGTTGTTGATAGGCAGGTGTATGACATTTAATAGGCTGGGAATAATATTTGATGGGTAGAACTGAGAAAGAATTTTAGGTAGGAGAAATATTAAATGTTGGGTAGAAGAAAGATTAAATGTTAGATAGAAGAAAATACTGATTGCATTAGGCAATGGTTTATAACAAAAGGCCAAACATAAACAAGAAAAACGAACAATCAAACAAAAAGTAACAAAAACAAATATAAACGAGAAAACTCATTAAAATAATTAGGAATTCCTAGTACCTAAGTAACTAGAATAAGTCTGTTTGACACCGGATGGTTCGAATTGCTGTACGATTCTCTCTGAGTTGTCTTCCCTCTCTCTTTCCCTCTCTCTCTCTCTCTCTCTCTCTCTCTCTCTCTCTCTCTTTCATTCTCTTAACCCTCTAGCCCCTTAGCCCCTGACCCAAACTCTTAGAGCCCTCAGTTAGGTAGGCTAACCTACTAATAAATTTTATTTTTCCCACTAGTTTCTAGCTGGAAGAAATATCGGAAGAAAACATCGCACGAAGACATGAAGAGAAAATATAAAATTATAAAAGATTATGGAAGATAGTAGAAGAGGATAGAAGAGCAACCGCAAAAAGGACTCTTAGACTTAATTTAATGTAACACTCGCTGTCAAAACTGCCAAGCTATCATTTGTTAGTTGTCTTTGTTCGATTATTCGCTCCTCATCCGCGATGAGAAGAGCGCCTCTGCTTTTATTGATATAAGTAAGTGATCGACTGTGCATTAGGTGCCGTTGCGTCAGACCACCACTGGGACTACTTTCGAGGAAAAAGTGTTTTGGACGTAGGGGGATGCGTGTTAACGCGTATCCGCCTGCGGAAATCTCCCGGGGGCAGGTAGGCCCTTCTTGGTTAGCCACTCGGTTCAAGGTCCATCCTTGCGTGGCTCCTCGTAGCCTACGAGTCGTAAGGTGCAGGGAAGTGAGACTGTCCTCTGGAGTGTCGATATCACTTTCCCCTTTACTGAGCTCTTGAGTTGGTAGGCTCTGCACACCTCTGCAAGACCCTTTTCTCAAGTGCACCGCGGTAGACTTCCCTCTTTCATTTTTGCTAATTTTGATCTCTGCAGTTCTTTAGTTTAGTTCTTTACTTTAACACGTTCCGTGCGGGACTCGATAGATCTATCGAGTTCACCACGGTTTCTGGGCTTCGCTCGCACGGAACGCGTTTTAAACTCGAAACCAAGGCTGGAACATTGATTCCATCCATCTTTGAGGTTCACTAGTTTAAAGTCTTAGATTTTACGGTTTTTGTGAAGGGTGATCGATGGAACTCTGATTGGACGTACCATCTATCTCTCCTGGGTCTCCATCCGCAGCAACCTCCACATGGAGAGACCTGGGCAATTGGTAATTACCGAGCTAATTGGCTGCGAATTGTACATATTCAACATTTTTTAAAATTCTTTACAAGAACAAATACTTACCACTACTTTTAATTTTAATTTCCATCATAAATGCCGCTGTAATGTAAAGCCAGTGCTAATTGATACATTCGAATATGTGTAATGTGAAAAGGGGAAGATGCCTGTAGTGACACTAAAAATTGTGGTTCTGATATATGCTATCGTAGAATCACCGTCGGTATAGTTGAACTACAGGTTCTTGTAAATGCTAGCGTTGAACTAAAACGGTTAGATTCCTACTATTTTGCTACAATCGGCCGCTGGGGGCAGCACTTCCCCGGGGACACCGAAATCCCGGGCGTGAGCACTCTCATACTCTCATTTCCTCTCTGCTACAGTTTAATAAATATTCTGAATGTCTGATTAATCGCCTCTTAATTATTTCCTGCTAGTGCATCGAATTTCAATCTAAAAATAATACTAAAAATTTTTTTAAATCTGAATACACGTGACGGCATCTTTCAATTTCGCACGTTCAATTCCTCGACGAAAATGCATTATTATATAGATGCAAAAGCAATTCATATCTTTCATTTCATACAAATTCCAAGTTCTACCACGTTAAGCGCTCTGATCGTTTCCTAAAGACTGTTGGTAACATTGTGACCGACAAGACAATGGCAGATCTGACGATGGTAATGGGGTTTTAGAGCCCCAGAATTTTGGGCCGAAAAAATACATTGTAAGTAAGGTCTACTTGTTCATATATCTCGTTTATGGCATCACGAAGAAAAACAATGTTCTCAATATCCGCTGTCGTCGGTAACGTAGAGGGTGACAGTAGTAAAACGTTTTTCGCAAAATTTTGGGTCTTAGCTTTCGAGTCGCTAAAAATCCTTCTCGCAAGTATTATTTTTTATCTAAAAGGAACCTATTTTCAGAATTTTGGACAAATCGAAGCATGGAAACTGATGGAAACTTTCAAAATTACAGGGAGTGGTACTAAAAATGTAAATATTTTGCAAAAAAATTTGGATCTTAACTTTCTAGTCGCCAAAAATAGCTGAACTTCCGAAAACCTGACAAACCGGATTTAGCTGAAATTTTGCAAATAGCTTCATTTTTGCATAAAAACAATGTTTGCGAGAAGGATTTTCGGCGACTAGAAGTTTAAAATTTTGAATCTTCTTTTCGAATTTTTTTTTTTATTTCCTTTCTAGCCCCGACCTAATCATGATCTCCCTTTTCACCCCAATCTTCTTTTCCAATTGCTCTCTTTTTTTTCTGAGGTATTATATTGAGCACTGATATAATCACGGTATAATCTTATTGTTCGTTGTGTCGGTAACGTAGACAGTGATATTACAGGAGTAAAACGTTTTGGGCAAAATTTTGAGTCTTAACTTCCGAATTGCCGATAATTCTTCTCGTAAATACTATTATTATCTAAAAGAAACCTATTTCCAGGATTTTGGACAAATCGAAGCGTAGAAACTTTCAAAATTACAGGGAGTGACGCTAAAATGGTAACAAACATTTTTCGCACTTTTTGGGTCTTAAACTTCTAGTCGCCGAAAATCCTTCTCGCAAACATTGTTTTTATGCAAAATGAAGCTATTTGCAAAATTTCTGCTAAATCAGATTTGACAGATTTTTGGAAGTTTACAGCCCATAACCCCTTGAGAACAAAGGAATCGTGGGTCTTGTAGGATTTGTAGTCACTGTACAGACGAGCTGTGGTCACTGTCATTAGTGGACTACCAGTTGCCGACCTCCGTGTCTTTGAAAGTCGCTTAGCACTCATAGCGTTGCAATTTACTTTAAAACTTCACCGATAATGTCGACAGTAACATTCAAATGGTAATGGGGTGCAAGTAGTGATGGATTCTGAAACACATTTCGAATTGCTTCGAACCAATATGTATAGTAAAAAAAAAAAGAATTCGAATGATTTCCAACATGATTCGAATCTCGTAGATACTTGAAAATCTTGACTATTTTGAAAGTCTTAATCGTCTAGGACCTAGGAAGTTTTGGAAGTCTTGAAATCCTTGAAAATCTTTAGAATTTCGATACTTTTTGAAGACTTCATAGGAATTCAATATCTTACAAGTTTTTTGTTCAAGCAAGCTTATTCACATAAAATATTAAAGGTGGTTTCGGGCTATAAATTTCAAGCAATCACGAAATTAAAATTATAAAAATGAATAACGTAAATATATGTATTTATGATAGCTCGAATTTTTTGGATTTTCTTAAATACTGTTTGTGCCAATCAGCCTGCTTACATGAAAGTAATCAAAAACATATAAGATATTTAAGTCTTACGAAGCTTTCAAAAACTATCGAAATTTTCAAGAATTCCAAGACGATCAAGGTCGTGATTATAGTAGAAGCGATTTCGCTTGAAAAGGAGTATCGCGCGACAAATCGTGTAGTTACATGCAAACCAAAATATATATATGTACACACATACATATCGCGATTTTTCGTGCGAAATCGCATCCACTATAACCGCGGCTCAAGACTATCAAGACTTCTAAAAGATTTGAATCATGTTTAAAGCACAGACATTACAGACTGCGCGTCAGCTTGCACCAGTGGGTCAATTTTAGAAAAAGTTATATGCTTTGGAAGTACTTGCTATCTCGTTCTATCTTTCGATTTAAAAAAAGATAGCAGACACGGCCCGTATACACAGATCCACGAGTAAAAGTGAGGCAAAAATAACGGGGAAAATTTGCCCCCCAGTGACGTCACAAGATAATTCAAAATGGTGTGTAACGCTAACTTCATAATATAATAGGATATAATAGAGGAAGGAGTCGGAAGGAGTCAAAGGTGAAGCTGGTATAAATTTATTATCTTAAATTATCTTGTGATGTCACTGGTGGGCAAATTTTCCTCGTTATCTTTGCCTCAACCTAGTTATCTGAAGCCGGGTCTATAATATATGATCTAAGGCAGAGATGGGCATTATCTAAATAAAAAAAATATTTAAATAAAAATTCGAATAAAAGATAACTCATATTTATTCGTTATTCGAAGCAACGAATAAAGATTTTATTCGATGAAAATTTATTCGAATATGTAAGATAATTTTTTTATTCGATGAGAATTTATTCGAAGACAAAAGATAATTTTTTTATTCGAAGAGCGCTTTATCTGTAGCGTCGAATAAAATTTTCATCTTTTTCATCTTTATCTTTATTCGAAGCTTCGAATAATTTTCGAGTTTTCCCGAGTGAGGCCGTATGAGGCCGAGTGGGCTGACTGAGTATTGTGGCGAATGTTAAACGCACGCATCTCGATATCATCTACGTATAACATAACCTATATATCTTTACCTATCTACGAATAAACATGCGAAAAGCACCGTGCGTTACGGTACGGCTCGCGTAGGCTCCCGTTTGCAATGATAGAAAATGAAAATTAAACAATCGGTCATGCGCTTCTTATTTTTTAAGGGCACGTCGTTATCGAGAGTTGTCATGCAGAATATAATTTAATAACCGGTACTTTTCGCATGTTTATTCGTGGATAGGTAAAGATATGTAGGTTATGTTATACGTGGATGAGATGGTGTAGGAGAGAGGTCTCCTGGGGACGAGATTTCTTTCTCTCTCCTACAATGGCATGGCGTTTGACATTCGCTACAATACTCGGCCTCATTCGGGAAGACTCGGAAATTATTCGAAGCTTCAAATCAAAGAAGCAGATTGCACTTTTTGCCTTTCAAAATTTTTTTCGCACGAGATCGCTGGGCGAGTCTTTCATGAATCGCAAGCCAGAAAAATTGCGGATGAAAGCCACTCAGCTCGGTCTAGATTCCTCGGACTTTTCGGGAACAAATCGTAATAGACACTATCGCCTGCTCTTTGGCCGACACTCCTAGCTACCGTATCTCCCGAAAGTCCGAGGAATCTGGACCGATCTGTATGGGTTTCAACCGCCTTTTTCTTGGCTTTCGAGGGATGAAAGTCTCGCCGAGCGATCTCCGGCGTAAAAAATTTTGAAATGCAAAAAGTGCAATCTGCTTTTAGCGCCTGGATGCAACGGACGATTCTGTGCTGATGTGGTCACTTTCCGCAGGCTGAATTCTTTTTCGCTTTCGAAATCCAGAAACTAAAATCTTTCGCATCCAGGCGCTAGACGCAGATTGCACTTTTTGCCTTTCAAAATTTTTTTCGCATGAGATCGCTGGGCGAGTCTTTCATGAATCGCAAGCCAGAAAAATTGCGGATGAAACCCACTCAGCTCGGTCTAGATTCCTCGGACTTTGCAGGAAAAAATCGTAATAGAAACTATCGCCTGCTCTTTGGCCGACACTCCTAGCTACCGTATCTCCCGAAAAGTCCGAGGAATCTGGACCGATCTGTATGGGTTTCAACCGCCTTTTTCTTGGCTTTCGAGGGATGAAAGTTTCGCCGAGCGATCTCCGGCGTAAAAAATTTTGAAATGCAAAAAGTGCAATCTGCTTTTAGCGCCTGGATGCGACGGACGATTCTGTGCTGATGTGGTCACTTTCCGCAGGCTGAATTGTTTTTCGCTTTCGAAATCCAGAAACTAAAATCTCTTCTTTCTCGTCTTTTTTCTTTGTATTTTTTTATTTGTTTTGTATTTTCCATCATTCTTTCTATAAAACGACGTTAAATTTCATATTTTCAACGAAGCTGACGTTTAAGAATGTAATTTCATTTTTCTTGTTATTCTGTTATTGTTATAATTCGAATTATGTCGTGTTTGGTATCATGAAATCACAGAAAATAGATTGCCAATGTGTTAATGAAAATCAGATAGAAAATGCGGACTTAAATATACAAATCATTTAATAGCTAGTTCGGTTTAGGAATGTTCTAAAAATTAAATGACAGCGAAGATGTTGCTATGTTTTACATACCGTAAAACACTGCATTCGCCAGCTTGGCGTCGCGTCGTTAACGATTCCGCACTTGATGCAACGTTAAACCACAAACAGAAAGAAAAATTACATTTCGTTCAAGTTTGACCCGAAGTTCACTTATTCACAAATATTTGCTTTTCGGTCAAAAATGACAGAGAAAAGTGGTCAAAGTCAGACCGCTTATTTGTTTTTTTTATAACTTTCTTAATATTCTTTTTGCAATTTATTTTTCTACGTTAAGAGATTCTTGGAATAGTTATTTAAAAATTTGACTTTAAAAATGTATGTAAAATTACAGTGAAAACC
Source organism: Perdita meconis (assembly GCA_030770465.2). Taxonomy (NCBI): domain Eukaryota; kingdom Metazoa; phylum Arthropoda; class Insecta; order Hymenoptera; family Andrenidae; genus Perdita; species Perdita meconis. The sequence goes on along the minus strand of JASKOS020000015.1, from coordinate 711,272 downwards.
ACTTTCAAATTTATGAAAAAGAGTCAAAAATGGTGTTTTAGAAAAAGTATTCCAAAGTCGATCCTACTATTTTTATGTGGAAAATGAAAACAAAGTTTGCTATGGAATACGATTATTTATTTATGTGCAGCTATATTTTAAAACATAAAAATACTAAAGAAACTCAATATATTCAGGATGAATGTCTAAATTTTGTTAGTTTTGTATAATCCGTAGTCTTCTCTTTTGTCTTATTTGCTTCAAAATAAAAATATTATAATTTTAATAGAATTGTGTTTTATTCCTACTTTGCAACACGTGCAAATTAGGGAAATCCAATTGTTTTACAAACATAGTGTTATTTACTACTAGATCAAGGAATTAGTTAAAAAACCATATAGATTATTTTTATTCTATTTCTATAAATTAAAAATGAAAACTAAACACTTAGCAATTGAAAAGGAAACGAAAAATATGTTATATTGACGGAAAGACGTGTTGAAATCACAAAAACTGAATATCAGTTTTAATATAAATATTGACCGATATTGAAGACAAAATGATGCTATGTCGGGCCATTTCGCTCGATTTTACGAAAATTTAATGGTTATGAATGAACTTCAGTAATATTAAAAAATAAGCAAAAACCTTTGGAAATCGGAAAAATGAATCTTTATGCAATAATAAAAGCTCGCACAAAATTAAAAAACAAAAATTGATTCGGTAGCTTTTAACTTATATAACTTTTAATTTGACATGTATTTTTATGGGAAACTGCACTTAGAAGCGCACTGAGGAATATAACTACAAAATTAAGGGTGAAATAACAGACCAAAGTTTATTAAATTTTGTGCACGGAAAGATCAAACACTAAACAGAATTGTCACAAAAATTCCGGTCTATTGTTTTGATGGTTTTCCTAAGAATGAACTTCAACAACATTAGAAATAAGTGAAAATCTTTGAAAATTAGAGAATTGAATCTCTATGCTAACGTAAAATTTCAGAAAAATTGATTCGGTTATTTTTAAATTATTTTTGAAAATTAAGAATGATTCTTATTAATATCTTGGAAATTGGTTAACTTTTAGTTAAGATTGTTACTGCAGTTCATTGTTAATATTTCAAAAACTACTTACAGTACAAGATTAAAAATTTGCATAGATTGTTTTCTCTAGTTCAAAAACAAGTATTCCGCATTTGAAAAGAATCGGAGATTGTGTGGCAAATCTTGTGCGATTTAACGTAGAATGGCTCGCGCAAGCCGTATCGGAACTCGCTGCGTAGGAACGCTACGCAAGAACAATAATAATAAATAATAAACGGCCACAAGAGACCGGTGGATTTTATTGATCCGCAACGAAATCTCTGTTAGAACAGTGGAAACGTCAGGCACAGCCTAACGCGGTACCGCGGGTTCGTTCAGTGGAAAGCGAGAAACCGACGAGGCCCGTGTCGCTCGAGAACGAAAAAGAAAAAAAATACTAATAAATCGACGGGACGGTAATTGATCGAGGGAAGCGGGGGTCCGCAATATCAGTATATCAGGTGCAGCTCTGCCGTCCCCTGAGCGTTATCGATTCACGGCTGCCGTCGCTCGTATTGAACTTGATCCCATTCCTCGCAGCCCAATTAGCCCACATATAGATCCGTCCATGCTGTCGCGTGGGGTGGCTTTTACCGGGAGTGTGCGCAGTGACAGGTAAGCGCAGCTTCTGGGGTTGGAGAAAAGACAGAGCAAGAGAAGGCAGCCCCGTTAACCCGTGGCAACGCGTCGGGCAGGCACGTCGCGACCCCCGACGCAGAAACATCATCCCCCGACCATGAGATCGTCGAGTGCCGGTAACGGGAACGGGCCACCAGTCTCGACGCTCTCGCTCGTTGCTCGACACGTTCGATTGTTCCACGCTCGGCTCGCATCCGCTCGGCAGAACGCGCTCGATTAATCGCCGCTTAATTCGGTTCATCCGCGGACCGAAGTATATCAGTTCGCAACCCGAGCCTCGGCATCGGCGTCTTTGAACATCTGCGGACGGCGGAGGCGTCAGTAGAGGGGTGAGACAGAGAGAGAGAGAGAGAGAGAGAGAGAGAGAGAGAGAGAGAGAGAGAGAGAGAGAGAGAGAGAGAGAGAGAGAATCTGGAGCACGAACAGGTGGTGCGGCATCGGTCGAGCGCTGGGGGAGGAGGGATATATCGAGAGAAGTAACAGGTACCGTAACGAAAACGCTCCTTCCCTCGCATTTTCCTCGTTTTCATTTCGATCTCGACGCGTTCCTCGCGCGTCACGTCAGTCGGCCGCGTGATTTTCTCCGCAACTTCGAAACGGTAATTGTCTGTGACTTGGATTCGTGAAATTTTCGAAAATGAATCGTTGGATGTAGTGTCGCGGAATTTCGTGGAGCCGAGGAAGAGATGTGTGTACTTTCGGACGAATGTGTGCGCGGGAGATATTTGTCAGAGTCACTTTTCGAATATTTGTTACAGTATTCTCTCGCTATAAGCTCGCCGTTTTCGTCGCTTCGTCGAGCAATAGTATGTGTAAGGCACACGTTCGTGAAGGTAATGGAACAATGGAATCGATAGCTTTTTGTACGTCGTCAATGATTACAGTGAAATTGATGAGTGGCTCGATGAAGCGACGAAAACGGCGAGCTTATAGCGAGAGAATACTGTACTGCGGATTGGTGCTCGAACGCGGAACTTGGAGAGACAGACGGGCTTTGGAGTTAGCGAATGTTGCAGCCTCCGAGGATTGTAGACTTTTGTATTGGTACTGTGTTTTGATTTCTTGAGTTGTGGAAGTTTCAATTTGAAATTATGCGAATTTGAAAGTTCTGCGGAAGGAAAATCGTTCAGAGGGACTTGCTTTTATTTGAAATCTTCTCAACTTATCAGCATTAATCATAAAATACGGAATCGAAACGGTATTTTTATTCTCATTGACAGATTTTGTATAGAATTCATAATTTATTATCGTTAATGATCTGTGGATTGGATCTTGTGGATTAATTAAAATACAATTGGTTCAAGTTATATATTATAGAAAGACGCTAGTTTCTCATTGTTTAAAGGTGAGTATTCATTCGCGTATCAGTCTGGATAACCAAACGTCGCACCGTTGCGTATCAAAATTGTTCTTCCTTATTGATACGTAACGACGATACGCGGAAACGAAACAAATGGATACTCACCTTAAGATTAAGAAATTCAGGTTTTAAGATTTTTATGAAAGAAGTTGTATTTCCATTGAGTGCGTTTTGTTTCTTTATTTAGTAATGTTTTTAAATGAGTTCGCGGTCCAATGAGTTTATAATTTCCTACTGATTTTCATTTCAGTTTCTATACGAATAAATTACATGCTAACCATTTCATCCAAAATCCAACTTAACTCTAATAAAAGATATGAATAATATTTTAATGAAAATGGCTAGATTCATACTTCATAGGAATCAGAGATTCATATTTTACAATTCGTGAGAATAATTCAAACAATTTTTTCACTCGTTACGTAGCAATATATTTTGGTAGGTACATTGTGCATATACTGCACTCAGAATTGGAGCGCCTATTCTCGTTTGTTCAAACAAGGTAACCAAAAATGGAATATTAAATGTTGACAGTAAATATACAACCTTTTTCATTTTCACTCTTTAAGCCAAATAATATTTGACTTACAGTCGCTCAAAGTAAAACTCGGAGACTTACATTTTTATGTTTTATTTAAGCGATTAATAATGTAAGAAAGACATTTCAACAAAATATAAAATTATTTTTATGAAATTACATTCAAGTTTATATGAATTTAACAAAATAAAAAGCAAGAAGTATTTACATTAATTTTTAAAAAGCAAAATGTAGAACATAATAATGGAAATTAAACTCAAACTAAAACTCGGACAGTAAGAAATAAAATACATAGTAAATGTGTTTTGCATTTTGTTTACGACATTAATATTTTTCTGGTAGTTCTTTATTTGCTTTCACAGCTTTTAATCTATTCGGCATTGAACGGAATAATTTTTTTTACGAAAAGAAGGGTTAATTCTTGCTCATTCATTTTTACCGCGTTTTTTAAATCCTTTTTGTTACATATAATATAATTTTTTAATTTTTCCTCCAAGTATGCCCATGAATGCTCAATTACGTTTAAATCTGGAGACTGAGCAGGCGTATTGATTATATGTGGGCAATTATAAAACAACCACAATCGAACATTTAAAACTTTGTATTTCGGATCGTTAACTTGATAAAAACTAAAACAACAATTTTTTGGCCCTTTCCTTAACATTTTTCTTCAGAATTTATAAATACTTATTCTGATCCACGATCCCATCAATTATATGCAGATTTTCTGATCCAGCGGCTGACATGCATCCCCATATCGTTACAAATTCACCCCCATGTTTAATAGTAGGCCGTAAGTTATTTTCTTTATATTCTTCATTTGGTCTTCTGCATACATATGTTTGATCATCGGAGCGAAAAATGTTGAATTTGCTTTTGTCAGTAAATAAAACAGTTTTCTAGAAGGAAAAATCTTTATTTTTGTATAACTTTGCGACTTTTAATCTTTTTGAGCGATTTCTTTTGCTCACGAATGATTTTTTCGGGCAACTCTTCCACTGAATTTATTCTTTCTCAATATAATTCTTATGGTTTCTAGATTTGCTTCTTTCCCTAAATGTTTTTTTGCTTCTACGGCTAACTGTGGTGTACTTAATTTTGGATTTTTCTTAATTTGTCTTATAATCCAACGCTCTTCGTATTCCGAAAATATCATCCGCTTGCTTGGTTTTGATTTATTTTCCACGGTATTTCTTGTTTTAAATCGTTTGATTATGTCGTGGACTGTAGAATGGCCACGTTTTACTATTTTTGCAATGTTTCGTACTGATAATTCATCTTTAAAATGTTTTATAATGGGCTCTCGAATTTCCAGTGATGTTTGTCCACACTGTCTCCCCATTTTCAGATATCAAAATTGAATATCGGAAAAAATTAACAAATTCCAATACTTACTTTACACTTATGCAAAATAAAATTAAAGTGACACCTTTTAAATGACAAAGTAACTAAAATTTTTGGGCTCCTTCGCATTTAGTAGATGAAAATTAACAGTAATACCAACTGTCACAGTTTTAGTTCGATGTTCATTTTCATTGATTTTGATCCTTTGATTTTTTGAAAATTAATGTAAATAATTTTAATTTTTGTTTTTGGTGAATTTATATGAACTTGAATGTAACTTCATAAGAATAAGTTTATTTCTTCGCTTCATAAAGTATAACGATGTGTATCCGAGTTTTACTTTGAGCCACTGCGAAGCGAGCGAGCAAGAATAACCCTACTCGCGAGCGAGCGAAACGAGCGAGCAACAATAACTATCTAGTTTAATTTTTAATTTAACATCTATTCTTTTGAAAAAAACGCAATATTGAGAAATATAACTACAAAATTAAGAATGAAGCTTCTAGTAGCGCCATTTCAAGTACACTCCAACAAACAAGTTTGTGATGAAAGATCAAATCAATATTCAATACATGGACAAAGTAAAATAAAACGTAAAATTCAACTGAATTTGTGACAAAAATATATATGATTGCCATTTCTGACTGGTTTTCATCACAGTAAAAGGTTTTATTAATATGTTGGAAATTCATTAACCTTTGGTTAAGATTGTTACTGAAATTGAACATACTCATACTTTAGAATAGATAGTAAATTCTATTTACCGAATAAATAGGCATTGAATGAAATAATATTTCGAAATAGTATTTCGGTATAGTGTATGTTATGACTGAAGTACGCACACGAAATGCTATACATACAATATAGTTGAGCAGTTAAGCTAGGAACACATTGATATCACATCACATGAAATAATATGCATTCACGTGCTTTTCATGAAGTGTGAGCTATTGTTTTAAATTTATATATCCATATGTTTTCATGTATAGGATGATATTTTTACGTGACGTGGCAATAGTGTGTTTCTACCTTAATAACAAATGAAATATTTTATTCACGATATTCTTAAACAGTTGAAGAAATATAAATATTTATTTCCCGTTATTCTATTTCAAACATCTATTTTCTCCAGCACTGAATTCGAACGACGGGATTCGATATAACAATGTTTCGTACTCTGCTTTAAATTTGGAAAATTTACAGAATTCCAGAAACACCAATGCAATACGCGCACGCGTGTATGGCTACTCGCACTTCCTTGGTTCTCATATTTCACCTTCTACCTTTATCGCCTCTTGTATCGGTATTTTTAGCATTCACCGCTCAATTTTTTCCCCGTTGCTATTCGATGCCGCATATTTCTTGTACAGATCGAAAGTATAGTAATAATAATAATAACAATAATAATAATAAAAACATACACAATTGACATCGTGATACCGAACGATACAAATATCACACAAAGAGAAGACAACAAAATTATAAAATACGCATCCTTAGATATAGAATTAAAAAAACTCTGGAAACAAGATACAATAGTAATAATACCGATTATAATATTCATTTAATAAAAAATAAGGATAGCATTAGCCATTTAAAAGTGCTCGTGACTGATTTCCACCTTTTTTCATCGGAATTTCACGGGGGTGACGCCAATTGATTATTTATCTTCTTCCGATTAAAAAAATACCAAACACGACATAAATCGGTCCATAATTAACGAAATAACAAAAGAAATTAATTTTAACGATTAATTTTAACAACTCTAACTTCGCTAAAAATGGGCCGATTTACTTTAAATTTGGTATTATTTTAATCGGGAGAATGCTTAGAATCCAATGGTGAAACTTTTGTATTGATATGACAGCGGATAAGATTGCGGAAACTGAGAAAAATTGACGACTCAACGCTCGAGCGACCCTAAACACACGCATAACTCGATACCGTGGCGCGGCGAATATTAAGGTGCGTCACCACTAGCGTTCGCAAACTGTTCACGAACAGTATAACATTTGAATTTCGTAGATATCATCTGTTCGCGTTCCTGTTCGCACATGGGTTTTCAATAGTTGGTGTAAAGCCTGAGTTACATTATTCGGTTCAGACACGGAACGGTTACGGTGTTTTTATATGTACAGTGTTGACTCGAAGAACGGCTGGGTTTCAGAACCGAGCGCAGCTCTTTTTCGAGTCGGGTTCGATCTCGGTCACGACGGAACGAGGAGGCTCGCATCGGAGAAGAAGTGGTGAGGATAGACAAATCCCTTTTTCGAATCAAACTCAGGCGTCGTTCCTTGAGTCAACACTGTAAGATTGTCCTTAAATCGGAACAATACTGTAGTGGTTTACACATGAACAAAACAAATGACGATTTTCCGTAATCGTCTTGTGTCTGAACGGATAATATAAACCGGGCTTAGCATGTGTGAAGGGATTGCGTAGTGTTTATAGAAAGTTTACGAATTGTTTGCAAACATTGTATGCGAACAGTGCTCGCGAACTGTTGACTGGTGTCTACGCAGCTTCAGAAAATACTACTCAAGTGTGTTGCTTAAGTGTCAGATAAAAAGAAGTAGCAACGTAGCAATCACCTCAGAAAATAAGTTAACATGTTCCTTAACTATAGTTTGTCATTTAAGAAAACCAGTGATATAAATTTTGAATTTGAAGCTTTAAAACTGTTATATTTGATATTTGGATACTATTCCAATATAAAACGACAAGGAGAAAAAATATTCAACTTAAGAGAAGCTGTCTATTCTTTATTAACAAACACTGTACAGCATAATTTGTCAAAAGTAGTTAATAAAATTTATAAGATTAGGGTAAACTAAATCGAAACGGAAAATCAAACAAACGCAGCGAGCAGTAAGAGTAAAAGAAAATTTAGATTTCAGTAAACTTATACGAGTAAGACAAAGAATTATATAGAAACTAGACATTATGATGGTGTATACTAAAAAAATTCTTCATATAAAAAATTAACGTTGCGAAGCAATTGCAAATCGTGTATCAATCTTTACATAAACCAATTTTTGGACAAAATATTACGATATGTTAATATCATATTGTGTTTTGCCCCCAAGGACGAGTTGCTGATTTTTTTATTTACCGTAGAAGGGTGGAACGGCACAAATTATGCGGGCTCACGGCTTATTTTCTCCTCCCCTCTTCTCTATGACCATCGGGTCTTCCGTCGGAAGCAGTCACGCTTCCTGTTTTATTTCACGAGGGTTCGGTAGGGAAATTTTCTTCGTTACAACATTATCTGCGCATCACGGGATACTTCATGTTTTCTGCACCGATATTTATTCGTGGGATTTAAGGGGAAAATGGTTCCAACGTAATTTTCTTTTGCCAACAGTAGTACGTGCGACTGCAAAAACAGTTCAATGACAATCTGCGAAGCTATAAAGAATATATTAGAAATACGTTCATACAGAGAATGGCATGTCAAGTGGAAAAAACTTGGGAGATAACTCTAACGATTCTTTTAATGATTTATTTAATTTTTCTTTGTTTTTAAGAATGAAGTTCTCTCTCTTCTTAGCCACAAGTTAATCAATTCCCAAGATATTAATAAAGCTTCTTCTTGTGATCAAAATCGGTCAGAAATGTTGATATTTTGTCATATACATACTTGTTTGTTGAAATGCACTTGAAATGCAATTGTTAACAACTTCACTCTTAATTTTGTAATATATATATTCCAAAAGTTAATTGACTATGAAATTTGCAGCATTATATTTTTTCGTAGAATTTATATCGTTTCAGCTTCCACTCAGTTTCCATGATTTTTATTGTGCCAAAACAAATACCTTCTTTAGAATTTAAACTTTAACATGTTTTTTGTGAACGAATTCATGAGTCAATATTGTGTTTTTCTCAATATTACGTTTTTTCATAAGAATAACAGTTAAACAGTTTAAAAACTTTTCATAAGAATAACAGTTAAACAGTTTAAAAACTACCGAATCAATTTTTCTGAAATTTTGCAATGGGGGTTTGGTATTGCATAAAGATTCAATTCTCTAATTTTTTTTTAAATTTTCACTTATTTTTAATGCTACTGAGGCTCATTCTTGATATAATAAAGATTTCGATTGGAATCTTCGATTTTGTTTGTATTTTATGAAATGTTGGAACATATGTGTAACACCTGAGAGAAATTAAAGTAAATACACGCACGTACATCTTGCGTTTTAAATAAAAATAAGAAATTCAATGTTATTTATAAATGCGAACTTGTTTGTAACAGGTAACTGTGAATGTTTTATAATTTGTATACTCTTTTGTTTCTATTATTGATAATTTTATCATTTCTGAAACATTAATTTTCTTCGTTTTTTCCACATAATGATGTCTAAATATTTAATTCAGTTCGAAATCTGTAATAATAATATTAATTCTGTAATAATAATATTAGCTAATTAAGTGTTTACCGAGGGAATTTTATTTCTTTATGAAAATTTAGTAAAACACTTCATAACAAAGTGGAAAATATTTCAGCGTGTAATTCTCATTTTTGTTGAAAACGTGAATTTAGAACTATTCGCGAAGAAATTTTTCAAGTAATTTCTTCAGATTTCGGAATTTTTATATAAAATACCTTAACACATTTTCATATTAATATTTATTACTTTTTTAATAAATTATGAATTTGTTAATTGAAATTAGGATTGATTTCACGGTGTTATTAATGTAAAGTTATTTAGTTTTGAAATTCAATTAGTTATATTTTTTGCTATTATGTATTATATACTTCTGGAAATATAAAATTTTAAATGGTAGACAAGATTTTTTACTTTTTTAGTATGCTTTATGATGCTGTATGATGCCATGAAACGCCATGGAGCACCCTGAATATGTGGGGCGTATGTTGTTCCATATCCCTTGTTCTTACGTTTGGTGAATATAAATTTACGATCATGGATTAAATTTACAATTTCACTTCTAATAGAAGAAATGCTTCTTCTTTGTATTTGTATTTATAATAACTATTTTGGTAGCCGGAAGAAGGTACGAAATTCCCTGAACGTACTTACTTTTTAACATACATATACCTCGTTTTAGATAGATTTGTATATTTTCAATAGATAAATAAATTATGTATACAATAATAACAATATTTTTATTATAAGACGGTTTCAAACGTTTAAACAGATTTCGTAATATTTTCGTATAATCTCACGTTGTTCTTAAAAAAATAATAAAATGTTGGAGAATCAAATTTTGTGGCAAAGGATCATAAATTTTTCATAAATTCTTCGCTTCCTATCAGATGATTTCACGAATTTTTCCCAGAACAACTTGGCGTTTGCAAAATATAAACTATTTAGACTGCGAAAATTTCTACGTTAAGTAAATAATAAGAATGTTCAAGGATTCGTGGAGATATACATATAAAATTTTTAAAATGGAATATATTTCATATTAGGCATAAAGTAAAACACAGTTTTACTTACACTTTTAAATAGAAATTTTTTATGGTTTGAATTATTTTTTAGATTATCTTATTAAATGTATGTATTATCTTGGTTCTAGAAAAAGACTTATGAATATTATACTGCATGAAAGTTACGACCAAAAAGAATTCAATGATGCGTGCTGTGTAATCGATTTCGAAGGGTATATAGAGCATGCGCTATCTTGGTTAATAAAATTGTGAATTCTCCGCATCGAGCATCGCTTATCTTCGCAAACTACTTGTCGCAACGATGTACTTTATTCTGCGATATTTTCATTTCATTCACTAGGAAATCGTTAGTAATGCTGGTAAGTTGAGCATATGCGAGGTTTTGTCAAAGTACGTCCATCTATAGCGTACTCTGACCTCAAAGCGTTTAAATAGGTTTCTTTTTGGGTTTATTACGTTTCTAAAACTGCCTTTGGAGAAATAATTTTTTTCAATTAACCCTCTGTGTACCGCTTTTTCCTTCGACCAGTAATACTAAAATCTAGGATAGAGAAACGTCAAAAAATGATTCAATATAAGTTAGTAATTAAATTACAGTGTATAGTGTATAAATATTTTGGCTTTCAGCTATGAAGTGATAGTAGATGGTAATATTTAAGTTGTCTATATACGTCTTTATAATTTGTAATGTATTTCGATTTACTGCAGTAATTCGTGGAATAGTTTGTACTGAATAAATGAACGAGAAATGTAATAACTAAGTATGTAACTTTGCACGACGTCATAAGAGGTTAATAAACAATTATAGTGAAATATTTACTTACGAATATTCTCAAATATGTAAGCACAAAAGAAACAATTTGAAGAAAATGATAAGCGACAACAGTTTGGGAACAGTTTTTTTCGCAGTACCTTTTTTTTCCTTTTCTTTTCTTGCAATTTACTTTTTGAAGTATTCACGCGTAATTAAGATCTAACACTTCTTCATTAGGAACTTTTCAAAGGTTTTGACGAAACGCTACAGTTCACAAGCTTTAGAATTTGTGAGGATTTTCTATGTTATAAGTAGACGGTGGATTGTATGCATTTATGGAAATGCTAAGTACGAAAAAAATCTAAGAGACTATTAACTATGCCAAAATATACAAACTATCATGCATATTATTCAAGTTAGATTATTTGGAATATTAAACATATTGCTTTTTCAGTTCTAATTTTTTTATTGGTGCTTGTAAAAATTTGATATTGCATAAAGATCCGCTGTCTAAATAGTTATAAATTACACAAAGAAGAAAATAATCAGTAATCCTCATAAATGCGATATCTTAATTCTTAAATTAATATCTTTTGCTATCTTATCTAAACGATCTGTCATTGTAATCCTTTAAGGAAGTAGTATGTAATGCACTTTGAATATTGCCAAAATCTAATTATTTTTCTTTGTATTGTCTTACAATTTGGAACCTTAAAAGTCTATTTCGACAGGATTTTACAAATCGTAAAGCCATACATGTTTTTTGGATTGTACAAAAACGTTAAACATTCCTTTTTAAGATCATGTTTATTTCAGATAATTTTAAAATCGAGCATCTTATATAATTATTTTTCTAGTTGTGTATTTACTCACAATTAGCTGTAGCGACGCGATATACATTCTATTGTATATGCGGTTTAAATCATTTTAAAAATTGAATACAGTACAAAGGAAATTGATTTCATAAAATTATGCATTTTTTTTTTAAAGGTATATTTTATATGCAATACAGAGAAAATTTTTTTACATTTTATAAAATTACCTTTTTCTTAAAGATGGAGAAGCTTGCACAAAAAGCGTGAAAAATCGGTTTACGAAAAATTGAAGAAAGAAACTCAAAATGTTACTCCAGCTGAGTTATTCTTTTTAGATTCATGCAAATTCTTGTATAATATTACACATTACAGCGTTCCAGTGATTTAAAAACGAAATAATATATATTTGATACCAGCAATTTTTATTAATTTACCTCAATTACCTACTTTAGACTGTGCATGGAGCATTAGTTAAAACAATTTACTCTATTAACAATTGTACACGTACAGTAAACAAGATTTGTACTGCAAAAGGTTAATCGTTGTGAAATACGAGGAATTTCTGTCGAAGAAACGGGACAGATAATAGATTAAAGTCGAACACTGATTGGTCATTGTCATCGTGGCGGAGCAGATGGTATTTCCGGTGATCAGATTCTCATTGTTCCGGTGTGTCTGAACTTTCCTTTCTTTGCAGAAACCGGTTAGCTGAGAATTCTCTTCTGCATTTTTGCTCTAACCCCGAGTACTGTCGACAATCGATCTCGACCTTCGCTTTTATTTCAATGGGATCTTGCTATCGTTGTTACTGAATTACTGTAATTGTCTAGTTTCGCGTTTTTGAAAACTCACTAATCAAACAATTATGTTAATGGTAATTATGTTACTTGATACGATTTTTAGAATAGCTCTTTTGAGTATGAGTGCGTAATTGAATTTATTCAATTTTTATTTTTAAATTGTAACTTACAATTGTCTGTATTTTTCTTTTTTACAAGACTATATGAAAAGTGATACGTTACTTTATTTATAATAATAATAATATTAATTTATTTCTCAGTCCATACTTACAAAATGTCTTTCATTACAGTTCTATTTGTTCTGTTTAAATTACATCTCACTATATTCAGTTTGTTGTCACTTTGTTATACCTATATTTTATTATTAGGCTAACTTTTCTTTCCATTTTTCAACAATATATCAAACGTTTTTAATTCTGTTTTCCGTTCAGTCTTTCGCTTCCTTTAAATTGTACTTACGAATTAAACAGGGTGTAACAAAAATGTTGCAGTTCCTTGAAAGGGGTGATTCCTAATGTGATTTTAAGCATCTTTTTCCTTAACGAAAATGTTAGGTGGGGCTTTGTTAACGAGTTATTAACAAAAACCCTCGACCAATCACAGCACGAGTACAGTGAACGAATTTCAGCGCGGGCTTTAGCTGAAAGTAGTATTGGTCCGTCATCGTCCGCGCCATCATTAATCCGCTGTACTCGCTCTCCTATTGGTCAACGTTTTTGTTAATAACTCGTTAACAAAGCCCCACCTAACATTTTCGTTAAGGAAAAAGTTGTTTAGAATTACCTCAGGCATCACCCATTTCAAGGAACTGCAACATTTTTGTTACACCCTGTAGTACACTATGAATATTACAATTTATTCAAAAATATAGTAATAGAATTACAGTAACTATAGGATAGAAAAACTAATACGAATACCAATAATCATGCTTTGGTCTTATTGTTATTACTAGACTGTAGATTTTTATGCAAAATCAAACATTCAACAATTCAAGTTTGAATACAAGTGTTGTCTTATTTTCTTGAATATTGCAACTCATATAATTCTTTTAATATTGTTCCAGTCTTTTTGTTGGATCTTTGCATAATTATAATTATCATAAACACATGAAATCCGCTGTCTACTTATCACGGTAATGTCTTTTATCTTTACGAGCGTTGCTCCTATGAAATTCTTTGATTTTGTATTACTTGTTTATTATTCTTTTTATCTCTTCGAATTATCGCTCCAATTTCTTGTTTAAATCTTTTTCTTCTCCTAGTCACTTCGCCCAGATCCATAGACCTCTGTTAATTACCCCTTTCGTAGTTTCACATTTCCACATGCGCCACTGTATTTATATTAGAACATCATTTAAATTTTATTTTGATTACTTAACACAATTTAATGAATCTTTATCCCCTATAGCGTTAGAAGTCACTTTTTTTTATGAAAAATTATTTGTAAATTACAATTTACGTATTCGTTCATATTTGATGAGCAATGTTTGCCATTTATTCATTGTATAATTTCGAAAGATGAAAAGAAAGTATGTTGAATTGTGTACTTCAATGCTGAAATTTGGGTTTTTAAAATTAATGTTTGGTAAATATAGTAGATTCTCGATTATTCAATTACTCGAATGTGTAGTTATCTCAATAAGGAATTTTAATGAAAAGGTAAATATTTCATATTGATGTTTTTTATATTATTAGATTTTCAGCTTCCTCTTTGCTAGTTATTAATTTTATTGAAGGAATTAAAGGAATTTGTTACGAAATGAGCGAAGAAACTATTTTTGCAAATAATATATATACAATATATGTATTGGGAAATATTTATAGTAAACGGAAATAATGATCAAATGTAATGAAGCACGAAAAAAAGTAATTTTATAGAATTGTTTTGGTGCTATTACTGAGTCCTTGTTTGCATAAAATCCATAATACAATTTTTCATTCCTTTCTGCATGTATTTTTTCAAATTTCATTGTCGTATTTTGAAAACTGATGGAGCTGTAGCAAATTTGATGTATCAATACTGAACTGATTGAATCTGACGTATTGTTAGACAAAATATAAAATTATTATGTTTTCATGTACATTAGTGTAACTTTTTTTAAGACGAGTATGAAATTCTCCTTATCTTTGTCAATTTCAAAGAAATAAGAGTGAAATTTAAAGATTACATATTGAAAAGTTTTAGAAATTCAATTATGAGTTTTATGAAATGACATTAAAAGTAATACACATTAGAAAATTAGACTGAAAATTGTTTATGCGAAAAAGAAGTTATAATTGATCGTAACGTGAGTTATTTGACTTGATTATATGATCACATTACACCTTGTATTATAAACATTACATTATAACTTTTAAAGGGATTATAACTAATTTAATTACGTTAAATATCATAATACAGTTCTTGTTGCATATGTTACCTAATATTTTAGATAATAACCATTTCATAGACACTACTTAAAATGTTAAACTTTAGACAATTTTTTTACTTTTACTAATTTTAATATGCTTCTGAAGTTACTTTTGAAAGCTTATCTTAAATGCTATAATCTAGAACATGTAGGAAAATCAATTTTCTTAAGATGAAGAGGAAAGAAAGAGCTCATTATGCAACTTTATTTAGTAAGGTACTAACTTTTATCAACTAAAGTTTCTCTGCTTTCAAAAGTTCACTGCAAAAAGTTCACTGCTAATTTATCATCGGTAAAACTTGGTACAAGGAAGTCTAGAAATTTGTCTTGATTCGATATTAAGTTTTTAGGAAAATTATTCGACATTATGAGTTATGGGAAGTCTACATACACCTTATAAATTTATAATATTTTAGGAAAAATAAAAATATGTCTTGAGCAAATGAAATTTTATTTGCAATATGCGTATTTTTCAATTAAAAAAGATCGTTTGACAATTCATGATTAATTCATTGAATATACAGTTTAATAATCCAAATGTGTAATTAATGCATGAGTAATTAATGTATTGTTATTACATTTACAATAGTAAAATAAAAATGATGAAAATTACAATTCTTCATAAGATCATATACGTTGGAACGAGTTTTCTTTTTAACTGTCAGAGTTGTGATGTTTATCTAGTTTGCCTATTCTTATTATATTCACTTTCCTTGTTCAATTTTTAAAATCAAAATACTATTTTACTTGTGGAAATATGAATGCGCGGACCCGAAATCACAATCAGTCAGATTTAATCGAGCAGAACGTATCACATTTATAATTTAATATTGATTTCATATTTCATGGTAACCAAATTTGGTACATGATACCGCAGTTAATTTTATATGAATACGCATATACTCAATATTCTACATACAAAATATTAAGACACGGCGTTTTAATTATTGAAAAATTCACAATACGATAAAATAAGTAATGATCATAAATCCATGTTTTTGTAGGACTACTTTTTAAACATGTAAATATAAGTCATATTTTAACATAACGTAAATATAAGGTAATTTTGTCAATATGTGTGCAATTTTGATCACTGTTTTAATATTGATATTAAAAATATCGAGACGCGTGCATATACTGAAATTTAATAATTTGCAGTCATTGGATAGCAATATCAATTTGGGATAAATAAATCTACTATTAAATGCTACGTCTTCAAATCCTGTAGCTTTATTAAACGCCTCACCACTGTATTGTGTACTGATTATTATCGATTAATGTGAATACAGTAGCGTCTTGACTGTCGTGTTGCGACATAAAGTATTGGAATATTCTGTTAACGATGTAACTTTGCAGAATTGTAGGAGAACAAAATGTGTAGTTAGATTTATTACGCTTAAAGTATATTATAGTTTCACGACATAAAAGTTATGTTACTATCCGAATGTTTTTTACTTTCTTATATATTATATCTGCATTGTTTTCGTTTTCACTGAAAATGTGAGAAGGTCATCCAAAAATAATAAAATTAGAAGATTCTTTCAACATCATCTGGGAAGTAATTTCAAAGGAAAAAGACTATTGTTTATTAAACATCTATTGATATTAATATTTGTATCTTGTTTTTTTTTTGTTTTCATAAAACTGATTTTGTGCCTTTCTTATTCTTTATAACGAATACAGATTATAATATACCACAGCATATGTTGATTCATCTTCGCAAAGAAAATAAAAAATGAACTTCAGAGGATTTTTAGGCCATGGCCGTTTTCATATATTTAGTCAGAATCACCTCAAACGAGCCACTAGAAATGGCATATTTAATTTTCTCTTGTTTTTTCAAAGGTATGGAAAATGTTCTACATGAAGATTGAAGGATTTCGTAAGATAAACGAGAAACATGGTTCATTTTTCTGGAACTCATTTTTTCTAATATTATTTTAAATTTGTTTCTATGCAGAGTACTAAATAAACATAATAATTTAATTTGTCAATTTAGATTATGCAATCAATTCAATTCAATATTGAATTGGATAGTATTTCAGTATTTCCATTACAGCATATTTATTAAAAATCCATTAAAATTGTAATTAAAACTTTTTCTATACATGTTATTGCAGGAACCATTTCGAGTGAAAAATATTTGAAAAACGTGTCAATATTTGCGTTTCGTAGAAAATTTTTTGACGTCTCCATATTTTCCCCTTGCATCAAGTAAATTTTATTTGGCACTTTGCGCGAAAGATTCTTCCACCGATTGAATTTTATGGTAAAGTTTATACTGCTGTCCTCAATACTCCTTTAGAAAATATTTTATTGGGAAATCAGTGAAACACCTTAAACGGAATTCCTATTTCCTTTTGATGCATGCGTTAGAGCGATATCGTTATAACTTGAGTCTCTAAAGCGATATAAAAATATTTGTACTGATGCTCTTAGTATGATCGAAACTCAATTAAATTGTGAGCTGCGTGATGTTTTTGTTAATTAATAAAAACGATTTGTCGTTGATTATTCGGTCCCAAAATATTTGTTACGAAACAAGAATGAAGCGTCTGCGAAATGTAAATAAATAATAAATTGTCGTTATAATTTTCACAGTTCAGAGAATTTAAAAATTGTGTTCTGCTTGTTTTATCAGATTCATGGAGGGATTTTCCCGAGGAGACTCAAGAAATTGGAGTTCCTAAGATACTTAGGCCACGATAAACGTCCGCGCGTAACATATACGACATCACGGTGTTATTTTCTACGGCATCGTATCCTATACAAGGTATTCTGGACAATCACTATTTATTGCAAGGACTGTGAAAAGGGAGCACCTTTTGACAACGACCTGCGATCATGCTCAGCCCAAAGATGCAAAGAACCGGTAAGTTGCGAATGAAAATATGTATATTTTTATAGTTACGCTTATTGATTTTGGCAAACTAAAGTTCAAAATTTCATTCCTTGTGTAGAAAAAAATAGAGTGAAATTGAACACGAACACCATTGTTAAACTTAAATTTAGTAATTATCGAATTCAAATTCTAACGAGAATTATTTACGTTCATACAAATGTGGCTGCTATTAAACTTTTATTTGTTATTAACATGCCCTTAATATTTATTAATATTTAACCATTGTTAATATGTAGTATTAATTAGTCGATCAGTAGTTCTTCTTATGCCAAGTCGTAAAATTACTTGAGCAAAAGTATTGATCTTGACTCGGTGTAACATGCCACGTTGGGGAATGTGCCGTTTTCCAATGATTTCCTTCTTAATTCATAAATGGTGATTATTGTACTCCTATTCCGTTCAGTTTAATGTATCTGGAACATAATAATAATTGTTTGTTTATCTCCGTTTTCTTTTTATAATTTTACTTTGGATTATATTAACATGCGAATTTTATAATCTTTCAAAGATCAGTCATAATCACGTGCTATACCGAAAGATGTTCAAAATTTTGTTATGGTCATGTAGGTGTAAAAGCCAGATTTCATTTTTGTCGGTACAAGTGGTATATTACATTAAGGTACAAGTTATGTTTAATTTGTATGAAATAGTTTTTAAAAAATAAAAAAAAAAAGATTAAAAAAATTAAAAACATTTGTTTGCTTAATTTCCGAATTTTGGAAGATTATTTTGCAATTTAATATTTACATTTATATTGCTTACTTGTCGACTGATAATAGCATGCAGCAAATAGATCAAAAGCAAATAATGATTATTTTGACCTTTGTCCATTGCTGTCTTTTTTTTTAAATATTTGGATTCAAAAACTGGTTTTCTGAAAACTCAGTTTTTGCAAAAACTCTAAAGTATTGGGTAGATGAAAGGAGGGACATGGAAGACCTTTCACTAGACCTTTTGATAGTCGAGTTGACAAAAAGAAGATTTTTATAAACTTATTGAATGGCATGGGCGTCGGGAGGGGGGTGCAGGGGGGTGCAAGAGGGTGCACTTGCACCCCACTGATTTGGAAGAAAGAATACACAAAAAAAAAAAATATTATTAAGTATTTTTCTTAATTAATTTTTTATTCAGTAATCAAACAAGTTACAGAAAGTCACTGTTTGCATAAAAACTTGAGGCATCTAGGTTGTTGACCAAAATTGTTCAACACCTTGTCAAAGAATTCAATGTCCTCCTTTACCCTTGTTCTGCGAACACTGAGCATGCACAGACCTCTTAGCCTCGCATCTTCTATCGTATACCGATTCCATGTCATAGTATTATGAATATAATGTATACCTAGATGCACCCCCTTGAAAATGATCCTGCCGACGCCCATGTTGAATCGAATACACCGCAAATCGCTATACCTAACACTCCACTAATCAGTAATAACATTGTTAACGAAATCCTTAAAATATTTCCAATATCCTGACCGAAGAACGTAAAACATTTCACTTGACAAACCGAAGCAGCGAAGGAAAGGCAAAAACTGGTAGCGCTCGGTTTTGAAATCGTCTCCACCATCGAAGTCGTTTCTCACGTCGACTTGAATCTATATACCATGACGTTGGAAGTTTCCGATAACTGTTTCGCGAGCAGTGATTGAAAGGAAATCGACAGAATCGCGCATGTTCTGACACTTTCAGTGTCGAATCGCGTGACTCCTGAGGGAGACGAGGAAGCAGTCGAGCGGAACAGGTTAGCCATCAACGACCCTGACCGCCCAAAATTGTTGAACTCCAGCACGGCAGGAGAAACTAAGGGAATTAAGGCGTTGGACCACCCTAGCCCCAGAGCAGCCCAGCTTTCTGTGTTCCCCATTTCTCATCGTGCTTCATTATTAACCAGAACCTCCGCGGAGACCTAGCAACATTAATCCTAGGTCTCGGCGAGTCCGGAAGCGTTTCCCCTCTTTTGTTCCACGCTCGGTTGTCGAATTAAATTGGTGCCGACACAAAGCGGAAGAGAAACGCCAGATTTCTATTGAGCGAGCCTAAACATTCGAAGAGAATCGCTTGACAGCGCTGTTTAACATCGTGTCTGGGAATTTGGTTAAAACATTTGAATTTGTTGTTCAGTGAAGGGGAACAGAAACGAGGGTGTCGAATGGATAAATAATCGACGATTAATTTCGTATCTGAACTGATCAATGCCGAATTGATTAATGTTGATCATATTAATCTAAATCAGACTTTCAGCAATGTGAGACGATTGCTTCAAAATAAATACTTACGTTAGAGTGATTCTACAGAAATAGGAATTTTTTCGGTTTTCACTTTTCACTACTTTTGAAACCATTAAATTCTGTCGTACATTCATAATAGAAAAAGATGATAACTGTATCAGTATAAACAAACAATGCTGAACTGCCAATTTAATTAATTTATGTCCAAACATGGTCTGTTACACAGAGTGTTTGAGGTTTTTTCAGACAAACGTCGTTGGCGTATTATATACACGAAAATAAGAAAAAAATGTTACATGAAAGTTAATCAATAAGGCTTTCTTTATTACAAAATTATAATAAATTGAAAAATCACCTAATTTTTTTGTTATCCAAATTTGGGCTTTAATGGGAATTTCATGAAATTCCTGAACTATAAACGAAGATATTATTAAATACGACAGATATGCGCGTTTTCAAAAGATATTTGTAACATTTTTGGAGATATATTTCCATAGAAAAATACGTTTTCATTATTTCCTTATTCGCATACAGCTAACAGCTATGAGATATTTTACATTGTAGCTTGGAAAAAGCGTAATCGGCTTTGCTTCAGGCTAAATCCTGAAAATTTAACCAAAATATTGTGCGAACCTGGAAATCGATACTAGAAATACGATATAGGGTATCTTTTTATTCCCGTTACTTTTGCAAGTATTTCAAAATACAACGCGACGCTGGTTTACCATCCCAGCATGTTGATTTCAATTAGAAGAGAAATTGGAGTGCACTCGAAGGATTAAAGCAAGGAGAATAACCATCATCGAATCAATGGGTACAGAATCTAGTTTCCGATTTCACGTTGCACCAAAAGCTGTTAGTATAATTATCTACTTCAAATGTAGCCTTTTATTTGATGTTGGAATTGTATATTGGCTTTTCGGCAACAGGTGAAATAAAATTCAAGGTGTGATCCTATACGATAAAATAAAATGAAAACCAGGAGTGACGGAAAAAGTGCGAGACCGGTTTTAGTTTTAGCGGTGGCCATTCAAAAATTTGAAAGAATAACGCCTGAGGGTAGGCATTCTGTGAAGTATTGGTGTGTATGAGACAGATTGGTGGGCGCGTATATGGTTATCGTAAAAAAATATTGAGTTCTAAAAGTTAACAATAGATTTCATCCCGAAAAAATTGCTTTTCACGATTGATGTTGGAAATTTTTATCAAACTGAAATATAATATAATTTGTCCGTAAATAGGATAGCTTTAAGTCCCCTTTTTATTTTATTTTATAAGATTTTATCTATCTGGATACTTCTGTTCCGAATGGAACAAATTATTTTTTTTATCGTATATATAATTGAAAACAATAATCAAATTCTTATTATGCAAATTTCATCTCAAAGATTTAGTAATTTTCTAAGTATTAGAAAATAATACATCTTTATCATATAAGTCACTATAAAGTTATATGTTAAGATAATAAATACCGTTTTCCTTCGAAAATTAAGATGTACATATGATCACTTTATTTTTTTGAATTACAATATTGTTTTGAGTTACAGCATTTTCGCATTGAAATTTTTTGTGAGTGATAGTATAAGCAAGGCAGTAGATGGACGGTTTATCTGATTCCAACATTTGTATTAAGGTTTTGGTTAGAAATATTTGTTTTATTGAAAACACACTTTCATTGAAAATGTTAAATTTCCAACACAACAAACGATTGCTCTATACAATGAAGAAACAATAATATAAATTATTAATGTAAAATCTGTCCATCTATTGACGTATTTACTCTACTATGTTGTTCTATTATTCATCAAGAAACAAATGGAAATGCACTTAAACACTTATAATCACTTCTGTATAAAACAGATTGAAAGTAAAGCTTTCAAAATATGGTGTTAAACCATGTTTGCACAAAATTGACTTACACTACTTTTGTATTGAACGGCTCATATGTGTGTATATCTTTGTGTTAAAAATTGAATTACTGTCGAGTATTTGCTACGCTTTACGCAAAAAATGTACATAAATAGGATTCTCCTGTTAAATTACTCGACACAAAGTGAAGTTCAGCTGCATAGTTACACACTGATCGCTTAATTTGTATGTTGGCCGAAGCTGCTATCGACCTGCACCATTATTGATTAATATTATTGTTGGTCAGACCTGTTGTTAGTTGAGGTTTAGTGTCGGTAAATTCTTGTCGATGAAGGTACTGTCAGCTGAAATTTGTGTCGGTAATTTCAATGTAATCTCATTATTTGTCAGCGCTTGTCCCGACTCCGAAAACATGTTTACTTTACTGTTCATCTGATGTTGCGAATACGCAGTATATTCCTATCATGAACTCGTGTCTTTTATACACATGCATACGGCCGAGCCTCTATTAACTGTGCTTTGATCTTTCGCGATCTTTGTTTTTTTTTGGGATTTCCATTAATTACTGTACTCGCGATAAAAGTAAACAATTAAAACTGGAAACATCGTCCAATATTGTTCCGCGAGAAATAAAGTAAACGAGTCGTCAGAAGATGCTTTGGTTTTGAATCTAGTGTCAGCTGGTGCATCGGAGTTCTATTGTGTATATCTTGCATATATGTATAGGTATTTAGTGAACGTTGTGCCAAGCATAATCATTATGTACTGCTCAGAAGCACCAGATATCTGTATGTCAGAATCTTTGGCTTATGTTAACTATAATGCGCAGAATCAGCTTAATCCGGAAGCTTAGATCCAAATGGTTGACCTGTAACCTGACCAAGCATTACATGATCATAATGGCTTGTTTCTCGTACGGGTATGTAATTCTGAGAATGAAATTTTCTGATTGGTATCAGTTATAGAGCGAACAATTTCTGCTCACAGACTTCACATTTTATTTACAACAATTTTCTTTAAAAATTTTATCAAATTCTCTTTGTTTGGAATAAGGTCATTCTTTAGTGTCGGTTCGATGCCTTGTCAAACTATTCTATTTTCCACTTGATCATAATTTTTTTGGTATATTTTATTAAATATTTAAAATTATGTTTAGTTGAGGAGACCGGGACTAAATGTTTTGATTTTTGGAAAATAAAAAATGACTGATAGATATGTAGTTATTCTCTTTACTGTTGGCTAATTTGTCGTTAAAATTATTATACTTCAGGATTTCAAGCTTGTTTTTTTAATTATTTGTTTATCTAAGGTCGCATCAACATCATAGGTTATTAGTGACCACTTTGATTTACCTAAGTTTACTTATTTACTTATTTCTACTTAACTCTATCTGTATGTTGTTGTAATTACATAAATTGGGAAGTATACATTGTTGGCTTAATCCTATTTAATTATTTTGTTCCTATTTATGATTTTTATTGTATCCTATTTATAATTTATATTTATTCTGTTCCTATTATTATTCCTATTTATTTATTCTGTTTGTATCATTTTATAATTACAATTTTGTTTTAAGTTGTATAATGCATGTTGATACCGATTATATTTGGTTTTTTAAATTTGTGTTAGGTATGAAGTGAAGCTAATTGTGTCGTTTGCTTTTTGTTCATCGCTCAATGCTTATAGTCCATTCAGGGAATCGAGTCAGCAACTGCACCTACATTTATGGCATCTAGACAAGGGGGAATTTGCACTGATCTCGCAGTGCATATAATCGTGAATCACCCCAAAAGATTCGTCGTATCTCTATTCTTTTAAATTGCACTATGATATTTTTGCATTGTGAATATAAATAGAAAAAATGCGATAAGCACAAGTTTTAAAAAATATTTTTTTATTTAGAATTTGATTCCATGGATAATTCTACATTACTATCATTCTCAATATTGACATTTATGGTTTTATAGTCTAATTATAATGTGGCAGAAAAATTTTGAAATGCAGCTGCAAATGAAACTCTTCATTTTTTAAACATTTTGTTTATTACTTAATTGGCAATTGGTTTATTTGATTTGTGACACTTGTAACAGGATTCCGCATACCGCGAAGTGAACTTTTCGGTTTACAAGTGGGTTTACAATATTGCTATGATTACTAATAATGAAAACCTCAATGTAAATATTGAAACAAGCGTACAGAATTTGTGATTACGGTAATATTAAGAATTTTATTACAGCGTTCATAATCGCATGTTCGACATTAATGTATGCGAACTTGTCACAATTTTGTATGCTGCGTGTTAATTTAATGCAAGAATATTCATAATGCATGCAAGCCGCAGACCCATTTCGAATTTCATGATAAACTGTATTCACGTATACGTTTGCACTTCGAAATAATGCAGTATCGACCGATGTTACTAACTCTCGAATGCGATATCGAAGAAATATTGATATAAGTAAATAAATACATAGCTGCATATTTCGAGCGATTTGAACGGAAAAACCAAATGTATGCTTCTGAAAACAGCATTAACATGACAATGATCCCTCCTTGACTACTTTTTACGCATTCGAAGTTACTAAAGTTTACATTCAGGCTTGTCCAACCTGCGATACGCAGGCCGCAAGTGGCTCTAGATATTTGGTAATGCAGCTTCGAAAAACCGTAAACTTTTAATAATATTTTATTCCCCATTTCATAAGTCTGTGACTGTAAGGAAAAACAACGCGTCACATTTAAAAAAAAATTCAGTTTATGTCTCAATTCAGGTCTAAAAAGCAAAATTTATATTACTATCAGAGAGAAAGTGTATTAAACGAATTGTTTCCTTTCCACACGAGGATTTAATGAAATTCAAGATCATGGTGCAATATTGGTGACCAAAACTTGAAACGTGAATATTTCGAAAATCAAAACATCTGACATGCAGCGTTTTGTCTTAAGACCACAGAATTACATATGTCCTACTTATGACATAGCTGTTTGGCCGTACGTACACTTGTAAACAACTATTTTCAACGATGAAAAAGAAAGGTTGGACATCAATAGTTTATATACTTACATGGAACATCACCCAAGTGTGACGCACCGATTGTGATGAAACTTTACATACGTTTAAAGTACTGAAATATATTAGACACGCATTTTTTTTATGCGTGAATTCATGATCTGGAGGTGAAATTACACTTTAAAGTTGAGGGTCGGGAATCTATCTAGTGAATTTAGTCGAATAATTTGTAAACAAATGAAGATACAAAAAAATTAAGAATACAAAAGTTGCTTCACTTTGTTTGAGTAATAATATGGCATAAAGAATCTTTTTCAAAATCATAAATAATGCAGCTGTAGTTAAAAAAAGCATTTCTTATAAATATTTGACTATTATTATTATTATTATTATTATTATTATTATTATTATTATTATTATTATTACGTTAGAATTGCGTCTATATAGAGAATAAATCGAAATCTGTTAACGGATATGTTTCCCAATTTCGGAAAATTACCGATAAATGAAAGAAAGTCTGTTTTTGTTGAGTGTAGGTATAGCACTACCGTAGTTTGCTTAAGCCTAGCCCATTTTCTTTCCACAAGGCTAGCCCAATCTCTCCAACCACTATTTTTTGTCGACTTGGACCGTGGGAAATTTCTCGACCGGGAGCTCGACTCCCGGAATAATGTGCTATAAAAGACTAGGATAGCACTAGCCATTTAAAAGCGCTCGTGACTGATTTTCACCTTTTTTCATCGGATTTTCAGGAGAGTTACGCCAGTCGATTCCTTATACTCGTCACATTAAAAAAATACCAAACACAACATAATTCGGTCCATAATTAACGAAATAACGAAACAAATTGATTTTCACAATACAATTTTAATTTCCCTAAAAATCTCTTAGAATCTAATGGTGACACTTTTGTATCGATATTACAGCGGATAAGATCGCAGAAACTGAGAAAAATTGACGCCTCAACGTCCGAGTGAGACGCGCGTAACTCGATACCGTCGCTAGGGTCGCTCGGTCTCGAGCGTCCAAACTCATAAAAACCAGTCAAACGAGAAATCGGAGGTGCGAGATTCACTTTCCAATTTACTTAAGCCTTGACATACGGATTCGATGGACAGCGCCTTACGCGGGGACTACTGTATTATGGTTACTCCTGAATGCGTTTGAAAGAGTTTTCAAAATCACATGCTAATAGCATGATGCTATCTATATTTAGCTGAACTTAATTTTTTGATACCTCTCAGGCTTTGTACGTTATGTAGAAATATTAATTTTCAAAAAAATCTTTTACTAAAGATTAGATAAAGATTTAGCTACAGAGTAACTAACAAAACGTATGTGATTGATGTAATTGTGATGAATATGTAATTGATTAATCGTAAGAGCCACGAATTAATTTTTACAATTAATAATTTTAAAAACTGCTGAAGTCAGCAATATATGTCGAAAAGGGGAAAAGATTGAACACCTATGTGAACATAATTGCAACCATGGACCTGATTGTGACTCTAGTGATGCTAATATGTATTCTGATCAATAATGTCACGGAAATGGTGACTTCTTCAAAACAGCAATGGCTGTCACGCCTTTTCGTGTTTTAGTGGTAGTCAATTGCCAAAGGTCCAATTAAAAAAATAGAGATAGTAAATGTGACCAAAGAGTTTTAAAATAACTAATAAAAATTACATTTGGCAGCTTTTAGATCCACCAGAAAGCTCACCACTTGAATGAGTCTCGTTTGACAGTGAGTGTAAAAAATACTATATCAAATCAAAAACAGTAAATGTGTTTTCCTGTATTATTTAACCAGAGGGCACATTTGGTAGAATGTAACTTTAACGGTGTTTAGCCCACTGTTTGACTAGGTCTCACCTGAGTCACTATTTCTAGATCAATTCATCGATTGCACTTATTGTTAGACCATCTATTTGAGATTCTCTACAATCTTTATTCAATTTATTTTCTGTTTGTACAATTTAATCAGTTTGCTCATTCTTAACCAGTTTTTTGCAATTATTCAATTATTTGCTTTATTGGTAAATTAATATCACGAAGGTTAAATCTTGGATCTTGAAATCCTGAGAAGCTTTCCAGAAACCCGCGTGATGCAGTAGTTTTCACGGTGTCCTAAATTAAAATATCAAGGTAAAAGTGAAGAGAAAAGGATTTCGATCTTTATCAGACTTCAAAAAATATCTGTTTATATTAATTCGTATCGTGTTTTGTTTAACTGGAAACGATGAAGTATCTCACGATGTATTAACGTTATCAACAAAATTTTCTGTCATTTCTACCGTTTCCACTTGCACGAAACACCCTGTGGATATGTTGTGGAGTACAGAGGCTAATATACATGTGACGCGGAACACAGTTGACGTTAGCAGTGGACAGCATTTTCTCTTTGAGCAGCTTTTCTGCGCGCATCAAAGGAAATCAAAGCCAATATCCAATGTTAGCCGTAATACTACTGGGTAATATTCAGATAAACGTGCTGCTTCTTCGGTTTCGTATATTAGATATTTTACATGCATGGAATATTTTTAGATTTTGGGAGAGGAACAAAAAAACTGATTGCTGTGAATACAACTTATAATATACAAGATAATGCAAATAAGGAACTGCCAAGAAAAGATTTCTTTTACAATATTTTGAACATCTTTGGTTATAGGATGATTAATTTACAGGAGTTCTTAATTTTTTGATGCTGCTGTTTATTAATTTTTCAGGATTAAACTGCTTCTTAAAGTCGACGTGGTCATCTTTATTTCCTTATTTATCTTAAAACGTATAGAAATTGTTAAAATGAACATTCAATTACTTTTTACACTTCATAATAGGGTTGTTACGAATATTCGAATACTTAGAACATTCGATATTCTAGTACCAGTCAAATTCGAATTTGATATTCGAACAATTCGGACGTTTACATGTTATTCGAATAATTAGGACTAAATTCGAATATTCAAAGTGTTCCAATTCCACAGTATTGTATCGACTATGAATCTAAACGGCGAGAAGTTTGCGGAAGTATAACAAGTGGCGAAATTTCAATTATTTGAATAATCTTATAATTTCCGAATATTCCAAAGTATTTGCATATTTCGAATAGTCGAATATTTACAGCTCTACTTCATAAATCTGTGTAACGACATTTTTTATTCAAGAGTAATTGGGAAAGATTTTTTTATTTCAATTATATAGTTCAAATGATTTCATTACGCCGACAGGGCATGAAAATGTTAGATTCACGTCATAACAGTTTTCTTCACATCTACTATAGTTTTAAAAATATGAAAATAATATAGGAAAGTGCTCATAAACTCTGAAGTTCCTTCATTTTGAGAAATCAATTGCTCCTAGCCACTGGCTCCCGCTTATTAGCTCAACTGTTGTAGAAGCTAGTATGGCGTCGAAATAGCTAGCGAAATACCCTAAAAACGCTGACCTTTAAATACGCATAAATTTTCAACAGGTGGATTCTTAAACTTAAAACTCGTCCAGTAGGGGAAGGTGGGGCAAGACGGGGTAGTTAAGGTTCAATAATGAATGAAACATAGGTTTTTGTAGTAAAAATATGAACTTTATTTTTTTCTAATTCTTTGATGAATAGTCTTTCAATTTAACTATAATTAAACCGAGGTTTTCACAGTATTGAAATTATAAAAATGAAGACTCACAAAAAGGCATTTCTCCCCATCTTGCCCCACGGGTGGAGTAAGATGGGGTACCTCCGTGGGTAAGATGGGGTACTTATTAATACTTACCACATTTGGATATACAGGGTGTAACAAAAATATTGCAGTTCCTTGAAACGGGTGATTCCTGAGGTAATTTGGAACAACTTTTTCCTTAGCGAAAATGTTAGGTGGGGCTTTGTTAACGAGCTATTAACGAAAAACACCGACCAATCGGGGAGCGAGTACAGTGGATGAATGATGGCGCGGACGATGGCTGACCAATACTACTCACAGCTGGAGCCCGCGCCATCATTAATCCGCCGTACTCGCTCCCCGATTGGTTGGTGTTTTTCGTTAATAACTCGTTATCAAAGCCCCATTTAACATTTTCGCTAAGGAAACAGTTACTTAAAATCACCTCAGGAATCACCACTTACAAGGAACTGCAACATTTTTGTTACACCCTGTATGAAGGAATCAGTGAAATCAGGGAGGAATGAATGAGGGAATGGCTAGATGAAATACAGTATGCGAGTAATTTATAACATAATATTGAATAAATGTTAAAGAGAGACGTGGTTATAAAGGCATGCGAATATAGTGCAAAATTTGAAAAGCGAAATTAATTTCCCAATCAGGGAAATTAGCGTTGACATCGCGATTGGGGAATTTGCGAGCAGTCCATCGGATTGGGTATTAAGAAATACAAGGTACCCCACCTTGCCCCTTCTCGTCTAAACGCAGTAATACCAACATATTGTGTGAATAATATTTACAAAAGTAAAAAGTAAAATACTTAGCTTGTTACCTATGAAATTCTGTTTCAGAAACATATACATTCATAGGGGAACTTCCACAATTTAACAGTAATTCCACAACTGAAAGACTATGATGAAAAAACAAGAGCATTGCACAATATGATAAAATGTGGTCTAATTCAAACATGCAGGCACGTGCTTCGCTGGCTCGTTGATCGTCGTCTGCGATTGAAGCGACACATCGAATCCGCATGGTTAATTGTGATTGACACATTTACATCACGTGGTACAGGGCTTACCCCGTCTTGCCCCACCTTCCCCTACTATTAGAATATATATAAAAGAACGAAGATAATTTTGGTTTTCCCAAAATAAAGTTTAACCTCAATTAATTCAGTTTTTAAATAGTCCAAAATTATACACATAACGAAAAGAATATTTTTTTCTTGTAGCGTTGTAAAGTATTCGTACATTTAACAATATTAGAAAAAAATACTGTTTTCGGTCTCAAAAGTATAAAATCGTGATAAATTTCGTGATTATGGATCGGGCGAAGCAAGCTATATCTAAATATGTAGAGACTATAATAGATTCTCGAATATCGCGAGTAAACGTTGTGACTTAATTGCGGTCTCAATCATGACCGGCGTACATGTTTCACGTTGCAATGTTGATTATGTGTTGCAGTGAGAGTAAACGACTCGCAGCTCATCATGCTCTCGGAGAAAGCCCATTATGATCACTCGTTGAGTGGATATTTGCACAAGCGGACTGCCGACTCGACTAAGTGGCAATTACGATGGTTCGTTTTATATCAGGTAAGCCAGCCGTCGCGTCGTCCCGACCTATTTTAATTTCGCTGTAAGTGCGCGTATCGTCGTGGCTTTTAAGCAGATTAAAGAATTAATCGGATGTCGGATTCGTTGCGGACGCCTGATTTACAAAGGATCTTTAATTAGCGGTGTTAAAACCTCGGAAAATCCTGCTTTCTGACAGTTTTCTATAGTATTACGAAGTTAATGTTAACAGTCGTTGTAAAAAGCTGGGCGTTGTTTAATGCTTTCCACAAGAAACGCAAATTCGTTAGCTACAAAGGAGAAAAAAATAAAAATATAATATTTTTCGTTTATATCTTATTTTGTGTGAGGTGAAGATATTTTAAAATGTCTTTTTTAGACAATTTTAATTTAATAATTGGACTGCGGATGCTTGTGCAAATTCATATTTTCAGGGCCATAGAGAAAAAATGCATAAATACAAATACATATCATAAAATGTATTCTGTTTTCGATATTTCATGTATTTTTGCACCTATACTTATCTTTATGCCTTTTACCACATTTAAAATTGTTATAACCATAAATGCATAAACATCCGCAGTCTATTAATAATATATCTTTAACCTGTATCATTACATTTTTTTAAGAGTAAAATTTTTATAAAATGTTTTACATTTACTTCATATAGACATCATATTCATTATAATATTTATCAATAAATGGAATAGATTCTTTAGAACTACTCGGAAGTTTCTTATTATTGTATAGATACTCTTTAAGAACTCATACTGAGATAATATAGAATATAAAATATAGTTTAATATGGAAGTTTATGCATTTATGGCAATTTTCGAATTGCAAAAACCTATAAGAACGTTTCTAGGATGTAAAAATGTAATCAAATATAAAAAATATAATGCATTTTATAATATTCAGAAAATAAAACACATATTTATTTAAGATTCAGTTGCTGTTGTATGTTTATAAAAATATTAATTTGCATAAACTTTCGCAGTCTAGTTATTACATGTTGTATTTTTTTCTAATATTTATAACTATACGTTTATAAATATAATTTTTCTATTCATCCTCTTTTTATTTATCTTTTTGTTTGTACAGTTCTGTTTTCAATACTTATGTTGTTATTAAAACAATGAAATCATATAAAAATATGTGAAATGTTAGGTGCTTAGAGTTTAATTTAATTTGCTCTTTGAGCTTGAATAGGGACATTGTATCAGGAAATCAATGAATTGTGTACCCGGTACTTTACATTGTTCAGTTTTCAGTCGGTGTATTAATACTTCCCTGCCACAATTGTTTACATGGTATATATACATATACTCTTTGTTCTGATTGTTCTCCCTATCAGAAATATTTATAGGAGCAGTAGTATAGTTCAAACTCCACAGCAAATGTCATGTTAGGGAATTAAAGGACCATAGCTTCGTATCGGAAATGTAGTCACTAGAGATTGTTCGGGTTTTAGAAGCAGTCCAATTAGTGGTACATAAAGATAAGACACGGATTTATGGACGGATGCATCAGACCTTTAAAACGTTATGAAATTAAATGATAAAAAAAGCGACGATTTGGAAACAGCTGATGGGTAAGATATCATCTTTATTGATTTGAACAATGTATTGAACAATGTATTAAATTCATAGTCTAGGCTTTACGAAGAAATTAAATTTAATTCCATGTTTCTTAAATAAGCGTCGGTTGAAATAGCGCTTGGAATATTGATTAAATAAAAAAATGGCGAGTGGAATATTTATAGCGTTTTAAATATACTTTCTGATGGTATAAAATAAATATATTAAATTTTGGTATTGTTTTTATTTTTTTTTAAGATCGGCTCGAATTTCCATAAATAAAATAATACATAGCATAGTAACTGGAAAGCACAAATCATGGTTAAATAATTCTTAAACTTTATCATACTTGAATATTTGGTTGATGCAAAATAATTGGCCATATTGGAGTTCGGTTAATAAAACATTTTATTTAGTCAATAATATAGTTGCTATTGTTATTTATAGTT
Source organism: Perdita meconis (assembly GCA_030770465.2). Taxonomy (NCBI): domain Eukaryota; kingdom Metazoa; phylum Arthropoda; class Insecta; order Hymenoptera; family Andrenidae; genus Perdita; species Perdita meconis. The sequence goes on along the minus strand of JASKOS020000015.1, from coordinate 678,865 downwards.
AATTATAACACTAGACTGCGCATTTTATGTATTTATTGCACTACTAAATATGAAAAAAATCTATTGGACTGTCAACATATACAGGGTGTAACAAAAATGTTGCACGTCCTTGAAAGGGGTGATTCCTGAGGTGATTTTAAACAACTTTTTCCTTAGCGAAAATGTTAGATGGGGCTTTGTTAACGAGTTATTAACGAAAGACACCGACCAATAGGAGAGCGAGTACAGTGGATGAATCGCAGCGCGGGCTCCAGCTGCTAGTAGTATTCCCCGCCATCGTCCGCGCTATCCTTAATCCGCTGTACTCGCTCCACGATTGGTCGGTGTTTTTCGTTAATAACTCTGTAACAAAGCCCCACCTAACATTTTCGCTAAGGAAAAAGTTGTTTAAAATCACCTCAAGAATCACCCATTTCAAGGACGTGCAACAGTTTTGTTACACCCTGTATCAAAATATATAAAATATTAACAATATTGTTCAAGTGAAAATGTTTAGAACCTTAAATATACTGTTTTTCAAGTTTCAATTCTTCACTTGTACTTGCAAAAATTTTATTTTGCATAAAGACCCGCTGTCTATTTGTAATTAGCTGCTACTTTGTCAATACGTTTAAAAATAATTTCTCCATAAAAATTGACCATTTCTAGAACAACAAAAATTCCTATCACTTTATATCTGCCCAATATGTAATTAAGAATAGCCTGATGAGAAAAATAGTATTTTCTTCAATGTTTTGGGTTATCTAAAACTAAAAATACACTTATTCTAAAATATAGTTGCTTTATTATCATTATTTGAAAACATTTCGGAAGAAAAGTACTAGAACCTCAAAATTTTTTTCCATGAGGAAATTTCACATGAATGCAGACCGTAACGAGAGAAGAGGACGTAGAATTTTTTGCAGTAATTCACTCTGAAAGAGTGAAATCAGTCTTCAGAGTTTTCATCGCTTTTCGTTTTTTTGAAATAACTTTTTAACGACGCATGATTGAGTAAAGTCGTGGGAACTAAAATTGTTCGATTTTTCATTCTCCATCACACTGACAAAAACAATTTTTTTTTTGTAATCCATAGTTTCACAAAGAGATGAAATCTACCTGTTATTTGAAAATTTTAACCGTGGCAAATAGAACAAAGAATTCATGTTATACAAGAAAGTTGAATCGAAGATTCTAAAGACGAGAAGTCGAACTTTCCCGAATTTCAAGGAAACCCTATAAACTATAAATTAAATGAAACGAAAGTCGCTTCCCAACGTCACAGACGACTGACAGCGGCTGCGTTGTCTGTTGCAGAATTTGCTATTCTACTACGAGAGTGAGCACTGCTCGAGACCCAGCGGTATTGTTTTCCTGGAGGGATGTTATTGCGACCGCCTCATCACTGCTAAAGGCAAAGAACCAGATAAACAGGTAAGTGTACGTAGCTTTTAGTTTCTCTGTGTAACGTTATACTTCCTCGTTTGATGTTTCGTGAATGGTGCGAAAATGCCCCAAAGGGATGCGGGCAACGAGATTGAATTTTTTTCAAAGAATGGTGCGGTGGCCAATTAATTATATTATCTACTGACAAATAGCTGGAAGGAATCTTTCTACGTTAATTAAATTTCTTAGTTACCGGCTGTTCTAGATACACCTCAAATTATAGGGAGTTCAGTCATAAAGTCTGAATTACCGCCGGATAATGCGTTAATTTCAAACAAACAAGTGGATTTAATTATGTTTATGGTTTTTAAAAAATATATATTTTATAATCTAAATACAATCATTATTTTAAGAGTTGAAAATGTCTTTTTATTTACAAAATTAATATTGATTATTCTCTAGTATTTTTGCGAAGAAACTAATTTATCTTTAACCATAGCTTCCTATACATAAATTAGTATTACTCTGTTACTAATTATTCGACTTATGGACTAAGAAGTAAAAACATGTACATACATACATAGTAGGTTGTTGCGGTTGAAATGGCCATTTTTCATAAGTTAAACTTCTGGTCTTTGTAGCTTAGGTTTAGGAACAAATGACAATTTAGTTTCATCGCATGAAAAATACTTGCATCAGTTGTGAATAAATATACACAATTTAATCCATTTTTATAATTTTTCATTTCCAAAAACGGTTTCTTCTTCATTATGCATAAGAAAGGAATTTGAATCATTTACATCTACGAGTTGAAACTTGACACAGTGTGGGTGAAGTAACACGAAATATAAATCTGTGGTCTTAAGATAAAACGCCGCATGTTACATGTTTTTATTTTCGAGATATTCGCGTTTAAAGTTCTGGTCTCCAGTATTGCACTACGATCTTGAATTTTATTAAATCTTCGTGTTCAAAGAAAAAAAAGTTGTTTAATATACTTTCTCTCTGATAGTAACATAAATTTTGCTTTCCAGATTTGAGTTCAGATATAAACTCAATCTTTTTAAACGTGACTTGTGTCGAAATATTTATCTGTAAGCAAAAAACGACGCTAGTCACTATTTCGAAAAAATCGCATTTATGTCTTGACTCAAACCTAGAAAGCTGAATTTATATTATTATTAGAGCCAAAGTTTATTAAACGAAAGTAGTCCTTTCAAAACAACGATTTAACGAAATTTAAATCATGCTACATGCTATTAGTAAACAGAACTTTAAACGTAAATATCTCGAAAATGAAAATATGTGACATGCGGCGTTTTGCCTTAAAACCACAGATATTCTTTGTGGAGAAAGTACTCAAGCTGATTAAGTGACTAAGCGCTGCTTTGAAAAATTTCGGTCCGGTGGTAAAAATTTTGAAATCAAGCTTCGCGACTATAAGCCGACAGTTATTAAAGATACAATTTTAATGGATCCCGTTAACACGGATTTACGTGTAACTGGTTAGGAAATCACAGAAAGAACCAATATTCGGCACTCAACTGTTTTCTGATGTCAAAGGCTTTCGGAAAAGTAAGAAAGCTGGACAAATAGGTCTCGCACGAATTCACTACTAGAAATCGGAATCGCCAGCATTGCTGAATGGACACGCGTTGCAAAACAAACATTCAAACATTCTTTTGATCCGTCGCATAAGGTAAATGTCTCAATTTCTGCTCATGACCCGATTTCTAATCGCTTCGTATTTTTCTTATCATTATAAATGTTACGTTTGTACTATAATTGTAAAAAAATAATTATAAGTTTTTTGATTATTCATGCGAGTGATGCACAGGTTTGTTAGAAAAAAAATGCTACGTAAGCAACGAAAAAAATTTTAGAACAAGGAACTTACTCGTTCTGATCGTATTCTTACTGCTTAGACTAAAGAACAGTAATTTCATTGTGATTCGATAATCGAACCGAATGTAGTGTGTGCAGAAATAAATTGCATTTAATACTAAAAACGTTTAATGTATTTTACTCTGGATTTTTACTGGATTTTTTGTGAGTTATTTGTCGTGAGCAGAAATACGGACATTTAGAGTACTACATTGAATTAGCCGTTATTAATAATTAAACGTCATAAAACATCTTTTTAAAATATTTTTGAATTAATTGTTTCATTATTGAGGTATTAATCAATTACTTTGCAAATTTTTACTGCAAACAAATTTTTTATATCCTTTTCATAACGAGTGAACACTTAAATGAGCAGAAATTGGGACATTCACCTTAAATATTGCCATTTTTTGAAGTACCTGAATAGCTTTTCCACAGACACACTGTTTCAAAAAGAAGACGTAAAAACTGCATTCGACTAATTCTTTCGACTAAGTCTTTTCTTCTTCCAATTTCTTTCAGAAAAACATTTGTCGCTTGTACCGCAATGGAAGAAGTGATGTTGATGTTGATGCTGAGTATTGTGATTGAGAACATATATTTTTTAAGTGTTTAATGTAGATTCGAATACAGCCATTTCATTTTTTCATTACTTAAACATGAATAATATTAGGCGAATGTTTAGTGATTCAGGGTTAATTTATTTTATATAATGCGTATTTATAAAAAATTAAGTTATAATAATGTTTACAAGTTTTTTAAAAACATAAACTTAATACCTGGTTTTTAGTTTTTTTTTTAGAGACTGACCAAATCTTTGCAAGAATGAATTTAAAGACACCGAAGATTAAAGAATTGTTCTCAATTTTTAAGAAAATTTCAATAGATTCATTTAAACAGAAATGTATATTTCATATAAATCGCAGCGTATTTAGCAGAATTTAGTTCGTCTCATTTGACAAATGAGTGACAGCAATTTATAATGGGAAATTATTAGCAGATATTTGAGTTGCAGAGGAATGTTCTTAAATTTCAATATTTTGACCATATTCAGTTTAATAATTTTGGCCACTATTAATATGCATTAGCATTTAAATTTCAGATAACGAAACTGAATACGAAAATAATATTAGTGGACAACAAAATTGGAAAAATTTATTGAATAATTATTATATAATATTTTTTCGTAGAATTATTCGATAGTTAACTGTATGAGTCAATGAATTTTGTTTTTACTTATTCTTACTTGAAAAATAATTTTCTTTTAAATTATAATACTTTTAATTTGCAAAGGACATTATTAATTAAATATTAAAATTACTAAGAGATTCTTAAAAGCATGGATCTTTGTAAAAATTATGAACATTTAAATATAAAATGTCATTTTAGACCTAAAAATGGAGTATATAAATGTTTGTAACAAGATTAAGCTTTAATATATCGCAAAACTGCGATGTATACTACATACTTCTTTAGATCGTTAAATTCAAAAGACTCTCCCCAAATTTTAAGAGAATCGGATGAAAATTGTAAGAGTTATGTTGCAGGCCAATTTTAGAAATGTTCTTTCGAGAAAAACGCAGCTGAAGTTTTATGCTGCAATACTTCGTGTAAAGAATTGAAAACTAAAAAATTATCTTTAGTCTGCGATAGCGATTGCATTCCATTGTGATTGATGGTGTCTTATTTTCAGGACTAGAAACTATTATTTGGGAAAACTGTATTCTTGTTTCTTTTTTTTTTTAATTTTCAAAGTGGTGTAACCTCTTAAGAGCAGTTGAAGTTAGGCATATTGTTAGGGTTTGCACAAGTGTTCCCTTAACTTTTTTGCGGAGTATATTATTAGAGGATTTTGGTTAAAACTAAAATTTTCGTCGTCGATTGCGTTAAATGTCAAAAGTTAGCTTCTCCACCATTTATTAGGCAAATATTAAAATACTGAACAGAACGTCAACTATATATAGTTGAATAAGTTAATCTACAGAAACACTTCTCTTCGTCATGAATACCGAAATAGTATGCATCAAACTAAAGTTAGGATAAAATGAAAGCTTGTTAGTGTTAGTTGATTACGACATCACTAGATTAACTCTTCCTAGTAGAACTTACTTTCAGTATGTTGCTTAATTTAGTCATTAATTGAATTCATTTATTCAAAAATATAGAATATCTCAATGTATAGAGAAAAATTCCTTGTCGCTGCTATTTTTTTCTAGCGAATTATTTACAAGTCTGCTTCTTCTTCGTGTCACGAAATGAAACGCGATATATTATAATTATACAGTCAAACCTCGATTAATTGACTTAATATCAAAGTCAAAACTTCCTGGTTTAAACATTTTTTGATTTATAACATATTATTGTTAAATTGAAGTTCAAGGCCTACTTCAAATTGTATTGTACTCTTATCACTCACTAGTGATTAGAAAATTATTAAGAGCCGGTTAATCAAAATCCTACTGTTATGGCTTCGAAACGGTGAAACAAACGTATTATATTTCACATGCCAAATGAAATGTTCTGCTTTTTAGTATATTCAAAAATAAGTGATACACGAGCACGAGCGAAATAATCGCAAGCACGCGTGTTTAAGCGAATTCATTTGCCGATTTTTCTTTGCAACTGTGTTGCACCTCCGCAGGCGTAAATAGGTCTGGTATCAGCATGTTTGCGCAAACAACGATTTCAAACACCGTATTTGCATGCGACAAAGAGCGCTTTACAGTTCCGAAACTGAGTAACTGGTTATTTAACGAAAGAAAAACATCAGGCCAATGTTTCTTTTTTCAAAGTTACCTTTTTTATATCTTTTGCTGAATTAAAAAATGTCATTTACAGTAAAATTTACTAGAGGAATTTCGAAGAAATTAGTAATGCTGAGACTTGTGACATCGAAAAGTTTACTAACGTAAGTGAATTCGAAAATAAAAAATTGTGCAGGAAAAAGAAATTAAAAATAAACATTATTGTTTATTAAATGACAAAATGTTAAGTATCTGATGAGAATGAAAGAATGATTGCATGGGATTACGGAAGAGAGATTATATATGTTTTAACTTTAATATGTGTCTCTATATGAGTATTTATTTGTTCATTATCGAAGATAAATGCAAGCACATTTGAAAGCACGAGATACAAAATTGATCATTACATTTCACTCACTGATGGTTTCATTCGAGTTAAATAATTAATTGTAAACGTGAACCGTGAAAACATAAGTAAACAATTTAATGTAAATTGGATATGCGCATATGCCTGTTTTTAAATTTAATTACTAAATTATGGATGTTTGTGCAAATTCACACTTTACATGTTTGCGGGAAACGAAAATAAAAAATTAAAACTTGAATAAACATATGTTTAATTTGCTTAGTTTTCAAACATCTACACTTTTTTACGTATTCTGTTTTCACATTTATACTTGTCACAAGTGCATTAACGTTCACAGTCCGATAAAAAAACCGCAATATTCAAACTCATGTTAGCTGCGCACAGAGATGCACACGTTTGAAGATAATTCTGATTGCTGTATTTTAAATTATTTACACGTAGAGGGCTAACGTATCAAGTGTCGCATCAGTTTTTTGCAAAGGCGCTTGACACACACCGTCTCTTTACCTCGCTTTTTCCAAGCTGCGCTCAATCCTTTTTCCCCCTTAAAAGACGATCATGTGTCGTTTAAACGCTGTAAAAAACGTTATGCTTCGGTGACGACGACGCGGAAACTCGATGTTTCACGTGTAACGAAGTACATGTTTTAAAAATCGTGCTGCATTTCCGTGGCGTCTCTGCAAATATCAGGTTACATTAGAAATGCAAATATTTCACTTACCATTTTTTATGTGCACATTTGCTCCATCACGCGTGTTACAAAATCTATTAGACGATGAATTTTTTACACTTTTCGATCCATTTGTATGATAATTCACTGTGATTTTAATACTACAATGAAGAATTCAATTCCTGATCACTTAAGAGTAACTATCATGGTTTTTCTAATGTGTAAATACGAAAATTAACTTAATCTCAACATTTGTGTAATATTTGAATAAATCCATGTTTTATCTTTAGTTTGACATCTAACAAAGTGGAAAAATAATAATAATTGAATTATGATCTAAGTTCTAAAGTAAAAAAAAGCAGAGGTATTAACTATCAAATTTTACTTTTGGAATTCAAAAGAGTTAATAACTATTTAGTAAATGTTAAGGATAAGGTATAATAGTTATATATGAAGCTAATCAGGAATTGATCTGATGAGCGCTTATTATTAAAAATTGTAAGCGATATGCTAATTTAGAAGTCCTTTGAATTATAAAATTAATTATATGATTAACATATTGGAAGATATTTATAATTTTACATAATCAATTATTGCCTGAAATCTGAAATGCTTCTAATTGTTTTAATGGGTTTCGTAAATATTAAAAAATATTCCTAATACGAAGAAACTAAAATATCTGAATACTAAAATATTTTTTTATAGAAGAAGCAAACCTTCAAAAAATGTATTATTTTAAACAACAACATTAATTTTTAGCTTCAGTTTTTAATTAAAAATGTATTTTTATTTCTTTTTACAACTGCGCGTTTATGAAAGTTTTACTAATGGATTCTTGAGGCTTTTTCTTAATAAAAGTAATAACGTTCGTATCTACATTTGAGCAAGCAATAAATATTTCGAGGATGATTCCCGTTTAATTAAAGCAGAAGAAAGGATTATTGAATTTGTGGTTTCCAATATTATGATCGAAGATTACAGTTAAATGTAATTGAGCAATTCATAACTTACGTAAATTTAAATTTCGCAATATTTCATAGATATTGTATAAACATATATATATATTTATTTATATCACACTGCGTTGCATTTATTGTACACACTATATGATATTCATTTCTCAGAAAACTGTCCAGCGCGAAACGCATTTACAATTGTCAAGTGCTTGAGAAGCGGTTCCCTCGTAAATTATAATGCAACGTCTGTCTGGCTGTTAACCATAACCATGATTGAGCGATCAACTTCTCGGACTTGCGTTCTCGAAATCCAATAGTAATCTAACTTGAACGTACATACCCGTAACAGCAATCACAGGACTCGTCCTTCATTTACAATGCAGCGTTGAAATCCCCTGTCAAAGACCAGAATATTAACACCATAACTTGTTACTGCGTATTGTAACTGCTCCATTAAGGTAGTTTAACGATGACAATGTGTATACATCAATTTTCGATATTCGAGACATTCGAACACGAACCTTGTAATCTTTGTTTGATATCGCTATTAGATAATGTTTAGATAATTTTTTGTACGTATGTAATTTATTGATGAGTTGTATGTACAACACAATCATTTTCTTTTTCTTTTTATTATTTCAATTAATATTTGTGAAATAATAGAATTTTATGAGTTGAGTTAAGTTTCAATTATTTTTCAAGCCTAGTGGAATGGAATTAGCCTTTTCAGCCATGTAATATCCTACAAGTCTTACGCTTCCATAAGATGTACTTTCTCCAGGAACTGAAACTTTCAATGAAATTCACTTGGCTTTGTATTCCACTATCTAACCCTGCCTTAGAATTTTTTTAATATTCGATAGATCCTTTTAATCCCGCTGCATTGTTGTTTCGTATGGAAAATCTTAGAGTGAATTCAGCGCATTGTATTTATGAAATAAATCCGATTTTATTGTATAGTTTAATCATTTCAATAGTAAAAGGACAAAGATGTTGTCCAATATTCCAAATGTAGTAAAGTTAAACATTAAATGAGTTGTATCCACAAAATGTCTGATTAATAATTAAGAAGCTACCGTAGACCGGGATTAATTTGCACTAATTTTTCAGATTGTACATTATTTTATTAAAATTCTTAACTAAGCAGTTAAAAAAAGTTGGAATCATTCGCATTCTATTTTTGCGTTTTCAAATGAAACTATATAAATAATAATTGGCAGCAAATTCCTCGTCTACTGTGTATTGGTGCATTATTCTACACTGGTGCACAAAATGAAGGGTACACTAAAATTTTTCGAAAAATTTGGTCATTTTCAAGTGGCTGTATCTCCGCGAAAAATAGATATAAAAAATATTGAAAACAGCCATTTTGTAGCTTGAAGTTTCTAGTTTTTAAATCATGTATCCAATTAATTTTTTGTGCAGTATAGTGCCATTTTTTCAAGATAAAGCGCAAGAAAAAAAAGTACCCGTAATACCTGTGCCAAAGACCGAACCGATCAGATTTTTTTTACCCTGTGCCCTTGATAGTGAAATATGCGATACGATCTGAAGAAGGGCCAGATCACTTGTTTTTACGTACGATTCTTCTTCAAAACTGTTCCTTTGGTTCTCGCAGCGTGTGAGTTCCAATCGCATCTTTTTTTTCTTGGTTCCACTTTATTTTAAAAAACAAAAAAAAAAGATTTGCGAAATGTAGGAAAAACATTTCTATCAAATCTTTTCACTGTATTTTCATATTTTCGAAAGTGAAATCACATTCGCAAAAAAAATGTAGTTTTCAATCTAATTTTGTTTTTTGTTTCTATTAAGTCAGTTAGAGATACCTCAAACGAAATGAGAAAGTGTGAAAATGAATAGAAGGACCATTACGTATGTATAAATTATTACAAATATATTTGAAATACTGAAACTAGTAGAAAATAAATAATTTGTTATAGGACATCATGTTATATGTTTCGTATTTTATGTCTTTCATGTCTTCAGATTTTTGGAGATTTCACAATATGTATCAGCATTGATTGTGCTTCCACGTTTAAGAAATCAATAAGCAATTTTTCTCTTCATCCGCAGGAAACAACTGGCAGGATTATTGATCTATTCAGTCATTATAAATGACTTTTGTTTGACAGCAATCAACAACACAATCAGAACACAGTATCAAATCAAGTTAATCAATCATAATACATATACTACCATTCATGCCTTACCATCTTTTCCTTTACTGTCCAAATGAACTTTATTTTGTAAACGCGTCTTGAATATTATTCATCTGTAGATTGATTTTTACAGAAAGGTTAGTAAATTTCACGAAGCAAAATACAGTTAAATTCTGTATGGAAGCCTTAAATTTGCTGATTTAAGTATGAAATCTGTGGGATTTAGTATATAATTATATTCCGGTCGGTACTTCTACAGTTTAACCTTTCACGTATCAGTTATCAGTAATTGACGCCCTAAACCGAAAGTTCAACGAATATTTAATCCTCGCTGTTAACTGGTTTCTACAAATTTGATATTGTCCATTAATTCCACCTCTATGTGCAGGAGAAATTCTCTAAATCTTCAGATCAATTCTCTCGTTAGTATAATACTATTTGAAGAATCCCAAACAAATTTTAATTCTTTAATCCGTTTGATGTATTACTGCGATCTTCGTGTATATGCCGTGTATATACCGTTCTATTTATTAAAATCGTATCCCCAACTATACAGGGTGCTTGACAACAGGTAGGATTAAATTTAAGGGGTGATTCTAGATGCTAAAATAAGACGAAAATCAAAAATAATGAAATGGCGTCCGCGACTTTGTTTTATTATTAACATTTAATTGCTTGAAACATGGCAATCCATAAGGCACCGTTATCTAGAACACATTGAACGTCACGTCACACAGTGGTTCAACGTTTGAAAAATCTTGTCAAAATTCCTAAATATAAAATGTTTTGTTACAAGTTTTGAATCATTTTGAACTTAAGTTTAATGGCCAAAGTATAATAAATAAGTGTAAAAACATGATTATGTCAATTCCTGTATCTATTATATCCTCTTGATCTTTAGAATTACAGATTTCACTGTTTTCAATAATTTTTCATTTAAAGAAACATATGCTAAACAGCATTAGTAAGTCAAAAAGTCGTTTATGTATTTTATTTTGCTTACGTACGTTGTTGTTAAAATATTGTATTGAAGTGCGCGAGAACACAAGATTTTTGAAACACTCAATAAAAATGTTTGCATGAAGATTATTTAAGTTATTCGATGGAGATCAGTCTTCGTTCCGATATGAATTTTTAGCACTTAATTTCCTTAATATGCTACAAAAAATAAACTGCCGATACCTGCTACTCGATTCTTTATAAATGTTTAAATTATAGAAGTTTTCACTTACAATATCATATAGGGCGTATCACTTTACTACCATCCTAAATTACTGGGAAACTGTTACATTAAAAATTGTGTAAATAAAAATTATGTAGTACCAATGGATTTCACACTGTAATAATTCCTTTTTGTTATATTGCAATAAGGGTCGAAGTTCTAGGCTGCCAGCTCATCAAGTTTCTATGTTTTACGTGAAAAATTTTTGTACAACTCATTAAATATATCTCTATAACATGCAATAAACCCTGAAAACACTATGGTACCAATTTTCGTAGAAATCTAATAATTTTGTCATGTACGTGTCCGTCATATTGGATCAGTCATTTTGTCCTTGAAAATTTTAAGTTAGATTCATAATTAGCAATCCCGAAAACATCGAAACACAACCTTCTAATTAAATTTAGGTACGCTTTGAGGTTTTGTCCTCGTTTTGACGATTTCGAACCAGTGTGCGTCAGCAAACATGTTTGCAAATTTTTAAATGCTAATAACTACAAAACAAAGCCGTGGTCTATTTGAGCGTATAGAACCACCCTTTAAATTTAGTTCTATCTTACTTTTTTGTTGAACTAAGCTTAGATATATTAGGTCTGTTTTTTATTCTTGTGCTGGCTGAACTGGTGCGGAACTAACCAATCGCTATCTTCTTCTATTTCACAAAACGTAAGGAGATAGCAAGTGGTTCACTCTGCACTAGTGCAGCCACTGCAGAAACGAAAAACAGACCTATTGTTTCACTATAAATGTGTATCCGTGCTGGACATTCGTGATACTAAGAAATTTCATTTTACGATACGGATTACGTTACGAATTATGACATTTGAAATCCTCAATTTCACCTGTCTTAGATTCAGAGTTCTTATCGATGATTTTTACTATAATCTAGCGCTGAGAGTTGCACAAGTTGGAGAAAGAAATTCATAAAATACACCGTTCCGGATAGTTACAATGATGTGGTATCGAGTTGCAACTAAGGGAGCATTACTGTACCGAGGTCATAAATTGAAGTGTCCAGTAGCAACATTAAGTGAAGTAAATAGATAATTTGGGCGTGAGAGAGATTGAAACCTTCTCCTTTCAGCAGTTATATTACCCTCCTTTGCCCCAGCACTTGAAGACAAATGGTGGCTGTTACACTTATGTTATGTGAAGTGCACCGGGCCAAAAAATAGCTTGCACTCTGTTTCTTAGATAAAATACAAGATACAACCAAAGCGTTGCTACGGATACAATGCTATTTCATCACGAAGTAGTGAACGTTCTGCGACTCCTATAGTGAAAGTAGAATAAATTCGTAAGACCAATCGTAGTTTGAACTACTGTTCAGAGATTAGGTGTTGCTTGATTACTTACAAGCTAAAACAGCAGTGGGGGAGGGGCATTGTCTACTCAAATTACCCGATTTTTAACAGTGACGCCACTTACAATTAGTCAAACAGATAGTCATTCTTGGCTGAGTTCATCACGTGATATGTATCTACATACAGTATTTCTCTTTCTCCACTGCCGTTTTAGGCTATCGGTAGCCAGCCAACATCTCATCTCTGAATAGAACTGTCTATGCATTGGTATTAGAATGACAGGTAATTTTGGCCAATCCGAAAACAAATGTGAGATTTCGATAATTAACTGATTTTCAAGTAAACAAACCTTTAGATAGTATTTACGTCTTAGATGTTACACACCAGTAACGGACCTGATGGGGCCGGTTCAGGTTCGTGAACCTTTAAAGTCCCCAAAATTTTGGACATAAGAATATCCTAAAATAAGTGTAAGAGTAAGTGTAACCGTTACACTGAGAAAAATCGTAGAGGAAAAATTACTAAATCGCGCAGTAAAGAAGCAGGATAGAGTGAAATGCGTTCCTTTCTACCACATTAAAAGGAAAAAATAGCACATGTGTTTCACAATTTAATAGACCAGTGTAGTAAAATTTACGGAAGGCTTGTGGGGGCAATGAAAAGAGAAGTTACGTTTCGTCCCGGGATCTGCTATTGGACTCGTCAGTAAGGCTTGCTAGCAGATCCCTGCCTTAGACGCGGTAGTCTAAGAATCGGGAAACTTCTATATATACGAACGGCGATTGAATCAACCAGAAGCGCGAAATATGAACCTTGCCACAGCGCCGGGAATGTACCCTGGTGGCAAAGCCGTCAATGACTCATCCCCACAGGCTGTGGTACACAGCGACATCTATGCTTCGGAAAGAAGTGGCGTCTCCTGACATAACCTCAATTTGCTTGGCTTTTAGCGTTGTCTTTTCAATGCCTTTCAATGAATATCGCATAAACGTTCAAAAAATTGTATAGTTAATATTGGAAAAACTTATTTCCTGACATAGGTATTTGTTACGGGCCGTTAGCAGTTACCGAGCATAGGCCTAGTTTCATAGGGCTTCCGCTAGAGTGTTCTCGTAATAATCGTCTTTCTCGCTAGTGCCTGATCCTATTTATCCCTGTTCCTATATAAGACGAGTTCCGAAATAATCTTCCACAACTCAAGCACCGTCAGCATAGGTCTACTGATAATGATAATGAAGCAAGTCTTGGTTGATCCGATGGTCCAAAACTAAAATCGCCGTGGCCCCTTCGCTTCTTCCACCCCGAAGTTTTCTTCCTTTAGTCGTCAACACTTTGTATAACCAAAACAATTCTCTTATCTATCCTATACCCCGCCTTCCCCGTCGCCGAGCATACCTCAGTATTTCCATAAAGAAAAACTCTTTTGAGTTTGAGCGAAGTTCTAACTTTGCTACATTTGTGTAGTAAAAATCAGCACACAAGGTTGTAGCTGTTATCAAGTTTTTAGAACCAAATATTACTACACTGGTGTGATAAAAACATAACCACTTTCATTAATCCTGCCGTTTCAGTAGAAAATGTAGTAAAATTTCGCACAATGTATACTATAAATTAAAACATTTTTCCTCTCAGTCTAATAACAGATTCTTAGGGTGATTTTACACAATTTCTTCGTACAGGCGAAAAAATTAGGAGGGACTTTGTTAACGAGTTATTAACAAAGACACCGACCAATTAGAGAGTCAATAAGTACAGCGAATAAATTTCTATCTCCGCGTAGTCGAAGTCCGTGCTGGAATTCATCCGGTGTTCGCGTTAAAAACTGAACTTAATAACGTCAACGCATAATTATTCATTGTGCACAATTATATTTTTATAGCAAACTACAAATGTAGTGCCACCGCGTCGAAAAAGAATTTTCGAATCAGAAAAGTAAAAAACAGGCCGAACACTGTACAACAATACCTCTGGGGCCGGTTTATATCAGTTTGCCAGGGTCGGTAAAATTTTCTAGTCCGTCACTGCTACACACTGTTGAGTTACACTGAATCGAATCCAGTCGAACAGCTAATCTGTCCCAGAATCCTCCTGATGTCTGTTGAAAAGGGTTCCATTCAATGAAAGGAATCATAACCTCGAGTGAGAAATCGATTGCACCCGTCAGCCTTGGCGTCGCGGGTGTTTGCGAAACAATGATTACAGTGAACGTCGAGGTATTCATCCCGTTTTATCGCAGTATTGTCTAGCGGCTAGCATTGTCCTGATTTCACTTATAAGGAATACTGATTTCTCATTCGTTGCATCATGTATCATTTATTATCATTAATTTCTTTTCAATCATTATTTGTCATTACTTTATTCACTATTAGTTTAGTCATTCCCCTCACTTTACTCTTTTTCTTTCTTCCGCTTTTGTTGATCTCTCAAGGTTAGACCACCTTTGGTAGCATCTTTAATTTCCATTTTCGTAATCTTTGTAATATACTTTCGATCTATATAAAGAAATTCATGCGATGTCACCATTAGTTGATATTCCTTTAAGATTATTTTTAAACGTCTGTACATAGTAGAATAAAACGAACGTATTATTTTTGCTTCTGTATCTTGTATCTTTGTTATCTTTTAATCTCTTAACGTTTGCTTTCACTCATTATGATACTAATATTTGTAAGTCTTTTAGATTATTTTCATTAAAGTGCTTTTGCTATATACCAAGATTAAATATATAGGTTGGAGTAAAGTTTATGGACTTTAGAGCTATTTGACTTGTATGCATCGCAATTAATATGTTTGTTTATTTTCTACGAAAAAATACGATGTGCTAAGATTTTGATTTAAATAGAATCTAGTACATATTATTGGAGTAAGATTGATTGCCATTTCGAAAAAAACTGCTGTCAACTTGATTAATGTTTAACAGCGTTTAGCACGTTGGTGTAACCTTATATGGAAACAGGGTTAATTGGGTTACGCTATGATCATGCCCGAATAACCTGGTTGCGCGGGCTACTCCCGAACAGAGAGAACTGAATCCGTTTTGGGTTACGGTCACGATTCTTGTTTTGGAGTGTCCATTTTACGCTGCATGCGTATCGTATTTGAAGACCTTGATAATCTTGATAACTCACATTCTTCGCAAAAAATTATATTACATATTTATGGAATAATTACAAAACGTAACTTCGAATTTTATGAATTTGGATCGTTGCTGGGCGTCGCTCCATACAAAATGTGTTCAGGTGTAACAACATTTTGTCATCATATTAAACATTTCAACAAAATATTGATTGTTAATATTAAATATATTCGTGATAATAAATAATTTGCACTCACACTGTAATGACATTTAGTGTGTAATAAAGCCATATTATTAGTATTTTTTTTATAAACGTTTGTGAAATTATAAGTTTTTTAGTGCAGACAATGATATTTAATTCAAATATCGAGATTCTCATGGATTTCTCAGATTCTCCCGTATCTCCCTTGGACTTAACTTACAGACCTTATTTTTAAAAGATTTACATCTTGGAACTTTAAAAGTGGTTTTCTCTCCTTCTCTATTCTCCTTCAGGAATTAGAGGGCACTGAAATCAGAAACACGACGACAATTACTCTATTAATTATCTTTTTTTACTTTCTAGTAACTCTAATTATAAGACAAAAAGATGAAGAAATTATAGGAATTCAGTTTTGCTTTATTAATGATATGTTTTTGTATTTTTTAAGGCATTTTGACAATATAATTTATGCCAGTTCCGCGAAACACCTTACATTTTCTAAATCTTTAACTGGTTGCTAGGTAAATTTTAAATCAAAGAAATACGTTTGTAATGGAAATATTTATTTTCTTCTATGGAACCAGAACTGCTTAAAATGGGACATTCAATGCATAAAGCATTAAGTACTTCACTTTTTGTTGAATCTTCATAAAAATACTGCTAATAAAGATTTATTAAATATGACAGGTTTAGAATTTTTTCACGATATGTGGTATGGCAATTACAGAGCCGTTTCAAAGAACGCACAAGCTTTTTGATTCGAAAAGTGCTTATACTAGTTTTCTTTAATGACGCCACGTTGCGATATTAACAGTAGTTTATAACTTGTTGCTGTTGCGTGTTCACTTGATTCTGTTTACCTTTCGCCATATAAAGCCAAATTAATACATATAAAGCTATTTAGCCAAATAAATTCGAAAAGTGATCCCGGCAAGTTTCAAGGTTTAGTTCTTTTTTAAGTAGGTCTGTTTCTACAAAGTACAGCAGCTATTTCAATTTCATATTATTTAAAGTAGTTTGTTACAATGTTGTAGATATATAATTATCGGTCTCTATTCTGTTTTATCTAATTGATTGAAGTAATGCGGATTTTATACATTTATGACAATACTAAGTATGCACAAAATCTACGAGACTGTTAACATATGTCAAAGTATACAGAAAATCAAAAATATAATACGAGTTAGAATGTTTAGAAAATTAAATATACTGTTATTCAAATTCGAATTCTTTATTTGTGCTGTAAAAATGTTATTTTGCATACAAATCCGCAGTCTAGTAATTATAATACACTTGATTTTAATATAATTCAAATGTATTAAATATAATTATTGTTAGTTATTGAAAAATGATTATTTAAAGAAAAAAGTTCTCTACAATGTAAAAATTCTGACAGTAGCGTATCCAAAATGGGGCGGAAATCGTAGTACAACTAAAGAGGGAAAGAATCTATGAGAAAATGTGAGGAAAATGTTTAGTGTAACATTTTTCGTTAGTGTTTTTAGTGTAACAGTGTTCGTTTTCGAGAAAATTAGTTTAAAAAAATGATCTAAATAATATCAATTATGCTACGATACACATTATTGTATAGTAATTTTAGTAGTTCTTCAGTAACTCTTATTAAATTGCTCAGATTATTTGTCTCATTTCAACTCTTTAAATTTTTAACTTTAAATCTCGAACTTAAAAACCCTCGAATTTACGATATCAACTCTATAAACTTAGAACTTGAAATTTCTGAATCTACTAGCTGAAAACTTTAAATCCTTAACAAATTTTCAAATCCATTTTCATTTTTTAAATTTTTCGCTTCAAACTTTTCAGTCTTGAAATTCAACTCTTTGAATCATCAATTTTGTATCTTCAGGTCTCCAACTTTTAGTTTTTCTATTTCCAACTTCGAATTGTGGTCAACACAAAATCACTATATCTTCAACTATAAGTATTCAAATTGTCAATATTATGTCTTCAAATGATCCTTTTTAAAGCTTTGAATTTCTTCAACTATTAAAATCTGCAACTTAAATTCTTTAAATATTCAATCTCACATCTTTAAATCTCCAATTTTTAACCCGAAAATCTCTGATATTAACTGTTAAATCTCTAAATGTGCAACTTGAAAGCCTCAAGTTTCTAATCTGAAATTTCAAATCTTCAATTTCAAGTCTATAAATTTTCCATTTCCAACCATCAAATCTCTTCTGAAACTTCTAACTCTGCAACTCCTAAAGTCTCTAACCTTAAATCTTTATATCTTCAGTTTCATATCTTCAAACCCTGAACTTTAACTTTTCAAATTTTCAAAACTCTTAAAATCCTTGTATCTTCAATATTAACTTAATAAAACATTAATAAAAAATCGTCAATTCACAGAATTAAAATTTTTATAGTCTTCTAATCTCTAAACTTTCATAATTAATATCCAATTTATAATATCAATTTCAATTCTTTAAATCTCCAAATCGATAGAAGATTTACGATGAACATTCTATTGCATAATAATGTAAGTAATTGTTTCAGTAATTCGTATCAAATTACTTATATTACAAATACATAACAACAAAATCGATTTTCTCGAAGATGACCGACGTTACAGACGAAAAAATATTATACCAAATTTTTAAATTTTTTCATATAGAGTCATGCCCTGCTTCATTGCACTACTATATCCACTAAAATTGTATGGTTACAGTATAAAATAATTTGAGTTATTTAGTTAATAGGTTTATTGATTTATTCTAAACAATATCAACAGGTTTATCAAGATTCATTAAACCTGAGTCAAGGGGTCGCGAAAAATGGTACTGTAAAGCCGCACTTAGGTCACATTCGGCATGCATCAATTTGTACTGTTCTGTTTCTGGTTTCAAGATATCTATTTTTAATGTGTCCCCTGAGGTTTGTCTGTAAAATCCGCTCCAATTCGCTCGAACTTACCCCAATCCGTTAGTATGATTAGTCAGATGACCCAGATACCGTCAGTCGAGAGTTAATTATTAGCCACTGAGACGTTTTGGATTTTATCCACACAATATATGGACTTCATGACCACAATCTGCTCTAAAATATCCGCATACCAAGTGTTTCCTGTTACTTAAGTTTGCAATTGGCTCATTAGTAAGCTATTTTCCCATTAGTTATCGCGTTACAGCAACACTACGTATTAACATATATTTACACATGTTTGTTTCCCTTGCGTTTTTTGTTCTAACTACCAACATTATCCACCTGTTTTGACTCAAGGAAAGTAAACATAGCGTGGGTTCTATCGTGCCCGTAACAGGGTAAATTTCGAGCTTACGTGATACTACAAAATGCAGCCCTGTTTCATCCGGTGACCGTATTTACGCTTCGAGCGTGAATTAATTAAAGATGTGGTCTGCGGTGCTGAACGACGCCCGAGGACGGAGTCCAAGGAAAAGTTACAAAACAACGATGTATTTTCTAGATGCTGTTTTCTGTTCTTTACGTTTCTCACAATCAGTCTGGTCTTGAGATTCATTAGACATAAACTTTCTGCAAATAGGATACACTGATGCAGTACAGACTTTTAAATAGTGCCCTCTTTTCTCCCATTTACTTTTATATTCTGTTCGTTCTGTCAAACAATAAGAATCTAATTTTTTATTATACATTTTTAATTGGTACCTGATTAACTTTAATATCAGTAATACATAATGAATAGAAATATGAAACTTTTTGTTCTGCGAATAGAAAACCAAAAAGTGAGAAATAGCTGATTCATCCCGAAACTTGGGACTAATCGGATCACCCAGAAATTTATAAATAAACTAACACTTTCTGAACAAAATCTTTAGAAATTACTTGAGATAGTATAATTTAAAAATAATGTGGTCAACTGATACTACTTCACACAATATTCACAAGTATTCATTGTCCTTTTTTGACGCCTGTATCAGCACAAATTAAAAAATGTTCAACTTTCAGCAATTTTCATTTTTTTTATGATTGACGGATTTTTTATATACATATGAACTACATCAACATAAATTATAAAGTATTTAAATGAGGATGCAGAGTGATCCGATTCACTTGAAATAATGCGATCCGTTTAGCCCCGTATACAGGGTGTCCCAAACTCGACACGGGAGTTGGAAATGGGAGAATCCGCGGGTGGTTCTAAACAATGTTTTCCTTTGCAAAAATGTCCTCAGAAGCTTTGTTAATGAGTTATTAACAATAAACGCCGACCAATAGACGCACGAATACAGTGAATGAATTTTAGCGCGGGCTCCAGCGGCGAGTAGTATTGGCCCGCCATCGTCCGCGCCATCATTAATCCGCTGTACTCGCTCTCTGATTGGCCGATGTTTTTCGTTAATAACTAGTTAACAAAGCTTCGGATAACGTTTTTGCACAGAAAAAAGTTGTTTAGAATCACCCCAGGAATCTTAAATTTCCG
Organism: Perdita meconis; assembly: GCA_030770465.2. Taxonomy (NCBI): domain Eukaryota; kingdom Metazoa; phylum Arthropoda; class Insecta; order Hymenoptera; family Andrenidae; genus Perdita; species Perdita meconis. Next base: position 658,493 of record JASKOS020000015.1, on the reverse strand, counting down.
GCTCCCGCAACGAGTTTGGGACACCCTGTATAAGAGTTTCAAAGTGAATAGATTATTTAAACATATTGTAATATTAGTTTAAAACATACTAAATACTACTTTTAAACACCATGCAAATTAATAAGAATGAATACATTTATTTTTAGATATTTTACATTCGCACAAAAATTGTAATCTTCGTGTACGTTTATCTCACTGAAAATGTGTACCGATCCTAAATAACGATTTAAAAAAATTAATGTGCTATTATAATCAGAACAGAGAAGACGGATGAGGTACATGATATGAATAATCGCAATATGTGTGTCTATCGCAATGTAAAAAATACGGACTGAATTGTTACTTTGATTCGATTCGCCCCGATCTACTTTAACAATCTTAGACAGATGTAAATACGTTTATTAAATCTTCGGTAAAAAGAAACGAGTACTGCTGTTTTCATAAAGATATTCAGAAATTTAAATAGTCCTCTGATTTTCATTTCAAGAATATTTGAGGAAGAATGTAAAATAAACGCTCGAGGCGTATGCAAAAGAAGTTCACTTTATTGAACAGGTTTGAAATGACACAAAGATAGAAAAGTGGTTATCAGTTGATTTGAAATTTAAAAAAATTGAGTCGGGAATTCTTATTAAGGGATTAGAGTTTTGCTTAATTGAAATGTTTGTAGGATAACTCATTTGCATCAGCTGGTGGAATATTAATTCGTAAAATTTACTTCGGTTATGTTACAGATGACGCAATATTATGCTAACTAAAGTATGTAAAACATTACAGTATGTGACCTATACTGATTATATTTTGAACGAATAAATAATGATATATTTACTTCAATTATCAATCTTGTATCGTAAAACTCTACATATTGATAATCTGAAAAATTTTCGCCAGTATTGATTCATAATCTCTTCTAGCAAAAAAGTGTAATTGTGAAGGAGTTAAAAGATTTTACCGATTCTATCATTAGTGGCCTAGTTAATGCATATTGACTCTCGACTGAAAGAAATCAGCATGCGAAAAATGAAGCACAATTTTCAACTGAATATCTTAGAATCGATTGCAGAATGTTTGTAAAAGAGCGAAATAAAGGCACATCTGAAAATTGAATGAAGAATACCATACAAGAAACAAATACAATGGTCTACTACTAGTAAGACATATCAATATTACAAGCAGAACAAAATGAAAGGACCTTACAAAGGAATACGTTTCAAAGAAGAAACAATAGTGGAAAGACGTTATTCTTGCAGACGGATGCAAGTTGCATGAAGTGCATACTGCTATGAAATTGGTGGAAAAGTTACAGTACAAGAACTTTTCCAAGCAGTAAGAACTAAGAAGATGAAAATCCCAGATATTTATAGATTTACAGAATACAGTCATATTTGTGTGCATAATAGAGCTTAACAGGGAAATACGATACATAAATCTAAGAAAATTTCTCGCAAACTCCTTCTCTTCTTTAAAGTTCAGAGTTGCTTTATATAAGGCACTTTGTGGTGCACAGAATGTCGCTACCAAGAGGTTTATCTGCATAATAAAGTGCGATTACGTTTTATAGTATGAAGGAACAAAATATCTTTGTTTAGCAATCAAGTAAATGCTCAAAGAAGTGGACTCTTTGTTATGCATTTTGACATTTTTACTAAAACGACCGGAGAGAATAAAGGAAAACCTGATGGAAAGTTCTAACTTTGGTTACTTAGTATTCGAGCAGTTTGTTTTAAAATCCTACCTTGTCACAGTGTTTTTATGGATTCATAAATTAAATACAGAAATAAACAAAATTCTTCGAATAAATATTATAGTAGCTTAATATTTTTCTACAAAACTTTACATAAATCGAAAAATTGATAGATTGAGAAAAGGAATAACTAAAAATTGTATAAATATGATATTCTATAAGGTGTCTGATAAATAAAAATAGAAAAATTATTAGTAACATAAAAAATGAACTTGTATATTGAAGACATTTGTTAGTTTCATAAATAACAGGAGAAAAAGCTGTTGAAAGAAATATCCCTACTAAATCTGGATAGCGTATATTCAAGTAGAAAGATCATTAGTTTCTGTTGAAGCGACGAGTTTCTTTAATATTTCATTTTTCATTCAGCAAAGCATTTGCAATCTACTTACCATCGCTCGTTTAGTTTCAATCACTAAGTTAACAGATTGGCTTTATTCGTGTAGGTAGATAATCTATTACAGGGACAGATAATATTTCAACAAGATTGTCTATTATTTCCTTGAAACATCTATTAACAATCTATTAAGCATTTATAAAGAATCCATTAAAACATAAAATTTTAAAAACAGTGATTTACATCGTTGTATTTTATTTAAAAAATGAAAAATCATTCTAATGCATATTTTTATTTAGTACTATTCTAATCGCGACTTAGTACTATTTAATTGTAAGTAACGAAAATTCTAATTCTGTAATGATGTCATTATCAATATGTAGTGCTTTTTTCAGCGTTTTATGCAGTTATGTAAAAAAGTAGCGTAACGGATTCCTTTGACCCTTTTCACGTTACAACAGCGTAGCAGAATTATAAAGCTAGCAAAAAAGTGGGTTGTTTGAAGCAGTGCGTAATTGGAACGGATGGTTGGTGTAATTAGAAATGGTATTTTCTTTTGTTCCCTTAATGTATGCTCAATGTATACTTTATACATTATACATATATACTTTAATGTATTAAAGAATTCGTCAAGTATATCTGAGAGCTTCAAATTCGCGCAATTTGTTAGAAAATTTGTCAGAAATTAACACATTGATCTTACTTTTCAATAAAAAAAATACGCTAATTAGAAAGTCTCAGATATACTTGATGAATTCTTTAATACACTGAAATTCGAATTTTGGACAGTATCACGTCGGATGAAATATTGCAAAGTAGGGAAATATAAAAGAGAATACCATTTCTGATTACACCTACCATCCGTTCCAATTACGCACTGCTACAAACAATACGCTTTTTGCAAGCTTTATAATTCTGCTACGCTGTTGTAACTTGTAACATGAAAAGGGTCAAAGGAATTCGTTATGCTACTTTTTTACATACCTGCGTAAAGAATTGAAAGAAGCATTATTGATAATGACATCACTACAGAATTAGAATTTTCGTAGTACTTACAATTAAATAATACTACTAACACATTGATCTTAATTTTCAATAAAAAATTGTTCGCTTAATTACGCTGAGGATTTCAGTATTGTTTTCTTATTGTACTAGATTCCATTAAAAATCTTATTAATTTAACTTTTACTTGAAGAAGACTTGAATATCTGTGTAGCGATTAAAGATATCAAAAATAGTCAACGGTAAAAATCGCAAATTTCAAAATTATACAGTGTCAAAAAGCATTTAGGGACACTACAGCATCGAAGTGATATTGAATTTGTAATAAGAAATCTAAAGCTAATCAATAATAATTTTAAAGTGTACAATGAAAAATAAAATCTATGTATTTTATCAACACCATCATGATAGTAATTACCTCATTCGTGAATGTAACTGCTGTTACCTAATTTATCCATGTGATAAATTAGTAGTGGAATAAAAGCAGTTCTAATTTTTTGCACGACGTGTCGATAATTAACTTCTAAATTCAATCTAACATAAGTGCATAGAAATGGATGAGTTAATACCCTAGTAGCACGAAAATATTCATTAAATATTTTTTTCAAATATTGAAAAAATATTTTTTTAGCCACACTTTTTAATATTAAGTAAATATTGTATCCAAATATTATATACATATACAAAAAATATAAAAGGAATATTCAGAAAATATGAAAGACATATTTAGAAGATCTATAATAAATATCTAAAATATGTTTCATTTATATTCATAAAATATTAATTGAATATTCAGACAATATTGAGTAAATATTATACTTGATATCTAAAAAAATATTTTTAAAAAATTTAATTTCACATGGTTCGGGGGGGAGGGGTTACAAAGTTCGATATTATCTTACAGTTCATCATTTACGCTGTAAATATGCTACATTTAAACCGTTTTTACACCTTTGAAAAATGTTTTTGGCACTGTTGGGACTCGAACTCCAAAACCCTATAGACTACATGTTACTTACTTTCCCAGTGAGCCATGGGACACTTTCTTAGAAACTTTTTTGCAAGCTTAAACATGTTGTACGACATATGACGGACAAACGTATTTTAAATGTAGTCTATTAATTGAACAAACCTATACTTGTGAATAGAATCAAGTGATAGAATCACAAAAGCGATAGAATCACTTATAAGAAATATCAAACAAAATTTTGTAGGAAAACAATAAGTGTTTTGCCAAACATAAAATTAACTTTATTGGCTAACAGAAATACAATTTGCATGATATTTTACTTTAAATATAAAATAACCATTTCTTCTACATCCGAACAAAACATTTTGTTCCTAATATTAATTCAACATTTATTTTATAATTGAAAACAAATATTTATTTTGCAATATAAAATAAATATTTTTTATACTATTAAAAAAAATAATTTTTTCTTAATCTGGAATGAATATATCTCACATGTACGCAAAAAAATATTTTATTTCCAATATTAAATAAACATTTACTTCATATTTGGATACCAATATCTTATTTCTAATATTAAGTAAACATTTACTTCATATTTGGATAAAAATATTTATTTCTAATATTAAGTAAACATTTACTTCATATTTGTATGAAAATATTTATTTCGTAATATAAAAGAAATATTTCTTGTATATTCAGGAAAAAATATTTTGTTCAAAATATGAAATAAATATTATATGCATATTTAAATATTAAAAAGAGATTCAATCTCTTTTTAATATTACATGAATATGTATTTAATATTTTGTGCTACTAGGGTAGTTAATATTCACATATTTCACAGTATTCTATTTATCGAGGTCAGTGCTTTAAATATTGACGAATAATTAGATCAATTGAAGCGGTGACCTTTACACATGCATAATTTTTTATTCGTTATATTGTTTTCGGTATTCTCTTTTAGTTTTTTAGCTAATGGAGTTCCTTTTGTTGCCCTTAGCGATCGACATTTGCTGTGCTTCACTGAAACATTTTAATGAATTAGAATACATTCCCACCTGAATTTTTTAGTACAATAAAGCATTAGTTTATCGAAAATTTTCTATATTCTTAAGTAATCAAGGTAGTTTAACGCTTTAAATATTATAAGCGCTTCTCTGTAAAAGAAAATTACAGTTTTAATTTATACTCTTTTATCTAATTTTAATACAATTTGTTTTTCATAAAAGGTTTTAATTTCCCATAATACAGGAATTTTTTCTTTGAACCACTATAATTTTATTATTGAAATTATAAAGATTAGAGGAAAGATTAATTTAAAAGCGAATGACAAATTTTATTTGCACAGTTGTAATAGTCAATTTCGTATAATAGAATGTGGTATGAAAAATATAATTTCTTTCATCTGACGTATATACATATATTTACAATTATACAATTCAGGTCGTTTCTGAACGTTTCGAAACTCCCAGAAGTTACTTGCAGTTCCTCCGTTCCATAAGATGCTTCTAATCGACAAAGTTTCAGTATAAGTTCGCTTCGTCGAAATGATTCCTAGTTAGTTTCTTGAGAAACTTATCTGTATGTACGTATCACGGTTGACATGTTTGACACGCGGGAATGGAGCAATTGATATTTGCACGAACTTACCTCCAATCTTACACTCCCTAAGATTTCTATGCAGGGTTATCCCAAACAAAGTATAAGAGCCAAAAAAGGGTGATTTTTGGGGTGATTCTAAACAACTCTTTCCTTAGTGAAAATGATCGTTGCGGCTTTGTTAACGAGTTATTAATGAGAAACACCGACCAGTCACGGCGCACGTATAGCGAAAGAACAGCCGTGAACGCCACGCGTAGCTTGGGCCAGTCACTGAACGGCCGTTCGTCCGCTATACGCGCTCTCTGATTGGTCGGGGTTTCTCGTTAACCACTCGTTAATAAAGCCGCAACGAACATTTTCACTAAGGAAACAGTTGTTTAGAATCATCCTAGGAATCATCCCTTTCCGGCTCTTATACTTTGTTTGGGACACCCTGTATACGCATGCATACCTAGATAGAGAAACAATGGAAATACATTCCGCGTAGGTCGTTTCTTTCTAAGTATAGATGACCTCTCCAGTTTTAGTGGAAAATTATTTGGCATAGAGTCAATTGTACTGCATTCCAACATATGGATCCTTATTCAGAATTCAGTGTTGAAATGTTTTATTACTGCCAAGGAAAAGGATAGGTATCCTTTTTTTTCTTTCTCTTTGAACTCTTGAAGAAGCTGCTCCGGATTCTTTTATTTGGATACAAGTTTCTGTAACAATATATACATCCTACCTCTTCAATATATGTATTTTCATTCTTTAGAATTATTGTTCTTACATGATATGTTTCAGTTTATACTATCTTACAAATAATATTCAGTTATTAATTTATTAGTAGACTACGGATGTTTATGCAAATTTATATTTTCCATGGCATAGAAAACGAAAACCAAATCTAATAAAAGTGTCTTTTATTGTCTAATTATTATGAAATGTAGTTTATTTTCGATATTTCATGTATTTTTGCATCTGTGCACATCCTGATGCATTTTAGCATATTTAAAATTGGTATAAATGCTCCCAATCACAGAAACAAAATTGAGAAACAAATTATATTATAATTTAAATAATAACCATGTTCAATAACAAATAAAGTTGATATTTTTATTGCATATTTTTAAAATACCTACTTATTACTAGACTGCGGAGTTTTATGCATTTATAACAGTTAAAAAATTTTTTAAAACTTTTAAGGATGCTCACAAGTATATAAATACAATGAAGTATATACATTTATTTATTTAATGAATTTGCATAAAAATCTGCGGTTTACTTATTACATACTTAACATATTTTTGACATATGTTGTTCTATTTCTGCATAAGTTCATATAGGATATTATTATATTTCACATATTTGTTATTTGCATATTTGAATGTACTTTAACAGCATAAACATCCGCAGCCTATTTATTAGTACAAACATTGTTACGTACTGAAAATGGAATTTCTGTTATACTAAATTTTAGCATTCTTATCAAACCATATAATGTAATGTGATATCAGGCACATTATTATTATAGTAATATTCATCAAACGAAAATTTATTTGAATAAAATGATTTTAATTAAAGTGCACCTAATTTGAAATGTTTTACTGGTATTAGTATTTATTCCCACGATATGTAAAGCGTTTCCCGAAAAGTTCCCTCATAAAACTGCAGCAACGCAAAAGGATAAAAATAAATTTCCTGGGAAACATCCGCTGCTTCCTCGATGATTGAATTATTTCCAACCGGAAACGTTTCCATTTATACACTGTAAATTTCGTATGCATTTTTCTGCATCCGTTTTCATTTTGAAATTATTGGAGAAAACAGCTACTACCTAACGGTTCCATTAACTTTGTATCAATTCAATCGTAAAATGTCGATACTATTGGCCATACGTATTGTCAATACTATTACTGCCTTCGTATATTCCTTTCACAGCGTACACCTTGTCTGATTTTTTCATTTCAATTGGTGTAATGTTATTAAAAATCACATTACACTCTTATGATTTGTTACCCTTTTCTTGATTATTTTTTTGACTGATTTTCACTAATTGTAAGATGGAAACAGTGTCGGTTCAAGTTAAGTACAGGTTAACTGATATAAGAACAAATTATCAATCATTGACAAATCAAATTACAGTAAAATCTCGATTAACCGATACTTAGTTATTCCATATTTCTATTATCTTGCGTATCGATTGTTCGATGTGCTAACAATTAAATTGTAGTACAATTTCGAGTAAAACTTGAACCTTGTTTTAATAATGGTCTACTAAAAGTAAAAGAATTCTGCATCAAGAAAAAACCTCAATTCTGGTTCTAATATTAAGTTGGTTAATCGAGGTTTCACTGTATTTATTAATCATTTTTCAAATTTATTTTATTATTCACAATTACATAAAAAATTATAGGTACAAATAATGTACATACATATAGGTAAAATTGTCTGATTCTCAAAAATGATAATGAAATGTCACTCATGAAATTTATTTCCCCTTTAAAGTAAATTCTAACAGGAATAGAAACTTCTTATTTTAATTAATTGTTATTATAATTATTATAAACAATTATCTTGTCAAGAGTATTGAAAGAATATAAATGTATTTAGTTTTCTTTTAAATGTTTTTCAAATTAATGTATCATTCGTTGAAACATACATATACTGCGTTGTCATGCAGGTATATCTGCGGTTATAAGGCAAAACGCAGTATGTCACATGTTTTCATTTTTGAAATATTCACCAATACTGCACTATGGCCTCGAATTTTTTTACGAATAAAAAAATCCTCGTTTTTGAAGGAAAAGTTCATTTCATAGATTTTTTCTGTGATAATATAAATTCTATTTTTTAGACTTGAGTTAAGGCACAAACCCAATTTTTTCGAAAATGTGACGTGCGCCTTTTTTCCTTGCAGTCACAGATATTATTAATGACGAAATGTACGACGACGAAATCTATTGGTCAAACTGGCAATGTGTTTCTGCCTGTTTCTGCTATGGTGCAAGATATTTGATCAATTGAACCGTATGAATGTGAAATGTGAAATTCCCGAGAACATCTATACACAATACACGGAATTTCCGTGTATACACGGATATTTATATACGAGATATTTATCAAAAAATTGTTTAAGTTATGAAAAACAACAATGTAAATACAATTAGTAGTCAATCGCAGGTAGATAACATTTATATTAAATTTTTTAATGTAAGGCTAGTGAGGAATGTTTTTCATTTGAAATTATTAATTATTGCTTACCAAGAGAAAATATATTACTCTATTACTAAATTTTCACTGTAACCAGTTTTTTCATAACTACATATTATGATTTTTAAAATATACAAGAAATTAGAAAAACCTACACTAACCTACCCTACATTAAGAATACTTTCATCCTCAAGAACGAAGCAGCAATAAAAACAAGAAACTGCGTGATGCTAAATTTGAAAGAAGTGAAACTTTTCAGGTTAGCAAAATATCCTTGGAGTTTCCTCCAGGATTTTGAATTTTCTGAAGGAATTTAAAAAAGGTGTTCATCACTTAAAATTTTTAATGAATCAGGAGATTTGTCACCAAACAACGAAGCAAATAAAACGTTAATATTTAGCTGCGATAATAATAAAATTTATATACACGTCAGATATTGATTAGATTTCAATATATTTTAATAAAAAAAGTCTACATTTGATGGGAAATCAATGTACCAGAATTCCACGTTGTCCGTAGTCGACGTGTTCGAAGTGTCCTTATTGTTTACTACATATTTTTATGCATTTATTGCAAATTGAAATGTTGAAAAAACAATAAATATTATAACAATTTAGTGATAAGATATATTTTTATTCTAGTTCTAATTCTGTGTCTATAAAAATGTGTATTTGCATAAACATCCATAATCTAGTTATAAGTCATTTTAGACATTCTCAATAAAGAATGTGCAAGTAGAACAGTTTTTTCAGAATTTTCACGATGCACAACTTTGTATTGAAAATTGGTCAGGCCGCGAGATTAGCTGAAGTTTTCAAAACTATTGGGGTTGCCTTTGTTCTCTAATGTTATCAACGAAGGAGACCTTTTGTGGTCACAAAAGAGATCGAATATGCGAAATACTGTTCGTGTTGTCTCTCATTTATTTTCACTTTTTCTCCGTCGTCGCGACAAATACAAAGGGAGTAGTAAACATAAAGATGATTACTTTCGGAGATTGGGAACTTAATATCTTTTTAAGACAGCACTGTATAGAGTGCTCGGAATAATGTGTTAGGCATTTCAAGTTTTCAATGTTATACGCTTTGAATAACATAACGAATGATTTCAATGCCTACAATTAATACTTTTTCAGATAACAAATTATAGCTATAACATATTGTGATGAAATATAGACAAAATACACTATTTAATTATATTCTTATAAATATTAAACGAATTTCAAACTAGAAAAGTAATTTCTTTGTTTCCTAATCTTTTCTTCTAAACTATATAAGATTTCATCTACTGTTCAGTGATGAGATATTGGCCAGCTACCTACAAGCTAAAACTGCGGAGAAGGAGAAATATTGTACCACGTGATCGGCTCCGTCAATAATGACATTCCGTCTGACCAGGGGGCATCACTACACTTAATCGGGTAATATGAGTGAACGATTCCTCTTTCCCCGCTGCAGGTTTAGCTTGTAGGAAACAGACTAACGTCTCATCACTAAACGGAGCTGTTTTGTACCTAAAGCGAAGGAAGACATTGTTCACAGCTTGAAAATACTAATGCCTTACTCCAGGAAACGGTGGAATTCTTAAAGTTAGTGAAGTCCGCTTATCTCTCCGTGGACTTTCTATCGTACGCATTCTCTAATAGATACCTAACAGAGATAAACAATAACGAAGGGCCCACGATGACTACTTAAGAGACATTACACTGAGAGAAAAAATGTTTTAATTTATAATATAAATTGTGCGAAATTTTACTACATTTTCTACTGAAACGTCAGGATTGGTGAAAGTGGTTATGTTTTTACCACAACAGTGTAGTAATATTTGGTTCTAAAGATTTGGTAGAAGCTACAACCTTGTGTGCTGATTTTTACTGGACGAATGTAGCAAAGCTGGAACTTCGCTCAAACTAAAAATAGTTTTTCTTTATGGAAATACTGAGGTATGCTCGGCGACGGGGAAGGCGGGGTGTAGGATAGATAAAAGAATTATTTTGGTTATACAAAGTGTTAACAACGACTGGAGGGGGAAAACTTCAGGGTGGAAGAAGAGAAGGGGCCACGGTGATTTTCCTTTTGGATTATCGGATCAAGTAACACTTGATTCGTTATCAGTAGACCTATGCTGACGGACCCGCGTTTGAGTTGCGGAAGATTATTTCAGAACTCGTCTTATATATGAACAGGGCTAGGATCAAGCACTAGCGAGAAAGACAATTATTACGAGAACACTCTAGCGGAAGCCCTATGAAATTAGGCCTATGCTCGGTAACTGCTAACAGCCCGTAACAAATACCTATGTCAGAAAATAAGTTTTCCAATGTTAACTATACCATTTTTTGGACGTTTATGCGACATTCATTGAAAGACATTGAAAAGACAACGCCAAAAGCCACGTAAATTGAGATTATGTCACGAGACGCCACTTCTTTCCGAAGCGTAGATGTCTATTAAATTTTGAAACACATGTGCTATTTTTTCTTTTTAATGTGGTAGAAAGGAACGCATTTCACTCTATCCTGCTTCTTTACTACGCAATGTAGTAATTTTTCCTTCACGGTTTTTCTCAGTGTAGCTAAGGCACAGGGAGTAAGCATCACTCTGAGAACTTTCACTCATAAACCTGGAGAAATGGCGACATCGCAGAAACAAGATAGAATTTCCGAGCGTATTGTCTCAAAAAGCATAGTATAGAGTATAGAGTATAGAGAGCGCGTCGACAGTAGAATAAGATCCTCGGGTCAGACAGTTTTTGCGCGTATTTGTTACAACTAATAAGTTGCTAACGAAGCCTTAAATACAATGTTTTTGTTCTTGATGTTCGTCTTAATTGCGGAGTGTAGAAACTCGTTCTATGCCTAACACACTATGCTGAACACCCTGTATATTTCATCCCGGTTTCCGTAGCTTTCTTGCGTTATCATTTAATCTCGTTTAGGATGAGATCTATTATGCTCGCGTGTTAGCATTTTGCAGGAAACTTCGTTAATTAATACCATATCGTTAATAATGGATCGGTTCGGCTTGGTAACGCCGTGAAATATTGTGACGCGCAACGGCATGATCGATAGCGTCGTAAAATCACGGGAATTCGATACGGAATCGCTTTTAATCGAACGGTGATATACGATGCTTATGTCGCACGTCGAGATATGCTGTCGTTCATAAATATTGTTGTTGTATTTTAGCGCGCTTGGCCGACCAAGCTGAGGCTTTCGAAAGGATTTCAAAAATATTGACAAATATTCATTCTAATATTTTCACTGTGAACGTTTATGTCAGTTTTTATTTGTTTATACGAATTTTTTAAGATATCGAAACTTGAATGAAAACGTGTCTAATTCTCTAATTGTTATCGTAAAATACATTTTATTTTTGATACTGTACATGTTTACATTCTTTTCACAATCTTGTTTATTTTTACATTTCTTCCTGTGCGTTAACTTTGTATTGTGTGATTATTTAAAATGAATATTGATAACACGTTCATACAATTAATATTGATTACATATGCACAGTTTAGGAGTTATATGTATCTTTCTACTTTTCTATTATTTCTATTTCTATACAATGCAGAAAGAAGTTTATGTGATTTTTCCAAAAATGTTCAGTTTTCAAAAATTTGTACTTTTTTAAATTTTTACAGAAATTTTTGTAATATTTTCCATGAAAGAGGAACAATGGCGATATCGGTAGAATGTTGTGTTAATTGGTTTGTTCTGTCTCTATTTATTTTATTCTTCGAATCAACACCAATCATCAGAAAAGACGTACGTAGATGTCTAAATTTTTTACATGATCAGGTTATTACTCGTTTTTGTGTATAATAAATTTTATTTGTGAATACACATTAAAAAATGATGACGATAATAAACATAAATATTAGTAATAGTTTCTTCCGATTTTTCTCGAAATTAAAGAAATGTTATGAATAACTAGAAAGAATATAAATAACTTTTTTAAGTAAAGCTGAAGTAATGCAGTGATCAATGCAATGTAGTATAAGTGTGTAAAACGTCTGCAAAAAGTTACAGGAACAAATGGTAATTACTTTTTTAAGTAACATTACATTTAAAAAAGTTCGGATTGTTTAAATTCAAACTACTTTAAATCTGCTCGAACTTTTTCCTGCGTCTCATAGAATCTCAGAAAGTTTCGTTTCGTATATAAAGTGACTTAGCATATTGCACTTTGCGATAACGAATTACCTGTCGATACGGAGCACGGAATCTGTTCCATTTCTTTACAAGACGATCAAGGCGTGTCGAGTTGCTCTCTGGAAACGAATGGACACGTGCTTCGATAAACGAATCTGGCCCTACTAAAACAATTATGTAACGCTTCTGATGATAAGGTGTTTGCAGGATTTCCTTAATGATCTGCAGGGAAAGATAAATTAATCTGTGTAGATCAGGTTTAAGGAGAATATTTCGCTTTTACTTATTGCGTTGCGACGAAGTCAACTGCTACATTTAATTAATTAAACAATATGGGACTACTACTTGATAACAGATTGCTAATTTAATTGCATTTGATTTAATCTAGTTGCTTCCAAGATGCTCTTTAACTGAAAATAATATATTCGGATGCTTTTCGTATTTGTGGAAATAAATAAATGCTATAAAGATTCATGAACGTTCAAAATTTTTTACTTGAAAGCTTTCTAAAAGTAATGTACCTACACGTGATGATACAATGAATTTTAATAGGAATGAAGAAATGCTATGTAGGTTGATGCATATAAATTTTAAATGAAATTAATTATTGAATTATACGTAATTAAAGCAACTTCCATACAATTCTATGAACCCTGTCTACTAATTGATTTTGTTATACAAAATTTATGAAACGCATAGGTGCTAAAAATAAAAAAATTCTTGTAAGGCTAATTCTACAGAACCTTTTTCACACAATCATTTTTTTTTTACAGAATCATATTTCAATTTGTGAAGGCTTTGTGTAATAATCTTTTTAAGTTACGACCTCCATTCGTTTACTTTCTGCATACCAGTTAAGTCATGCGGAACTCGTTTATAAGCATGCTCTTTACTTTTCCAATTAGTCGAAGCAATGAAGTAGTTTATTATTTGCAATATACTTTTTTTTATCGTTCGTAATGAATTATTTTCTATAATCTTTCATAAGACACTGTTCACAGTTTTCTTCAACCTTTATCTTGGTTTATTTTTCAATTAACAATGATCAGTCCGAAATATTATTAACCAACAATAAACTGTGCTGAAATGCACATCAACTTTTGTAAATGTCAAGTTTATACCTTGAATAATTTTCAGAGCACGGATTTTAAATAAAAAATTCAAACGAAGAAATGACATGAGTGATTATTCCTAATGTCAGATAATAAGGTATTAATAACGTTATTTTAGATTTTGTTTCTTTTCAGGATAGATATACAAGTAACGGCAACTGCCTTCTTTTTTTAGTATAACTTGTAACAATCGACGCTTAAACAAAATTGAATATTCATATGCACTAACCTAATAATATTCTTTTAAAAAGAGGGCAAGGATCAATTCTTCCATAGAGATGAAGTTTGTGATCGCGTTTCATTAGCAAATAAATGATTCCTGTAGTAAGAGAGTAAGGAAGACCGGGGTTGATTGTCACAAACGTTATAATAAAAAAGCTATAAACGATAAAAAATATTTAATAACTCATAATCATGCGTGGACTCATCAACTCCTGCAGCACAATCATCCAATTGACTGTGGAGTAACATTAAGTCACGTCATTATCATTTTATGTTTTGTGCATTGAAAGTAAATTTTTGTAAAGTATTTTCTATGAAGTAAGAATATCTATTTCATGGTATTGGCAATAGTATATTCACTTAATCTCGTAGTTTATAGTCTTCTCTATTGTACTTTAACGATTTTGTTGCACTTTATAAGCCTTTTAATAAATGAGCAAACGATTTACATTGTGTAACGGTTCGGGGTAAGTTGTTACAGAACATTTGGGATTAACTGTCATGTGTGAAATCAGCTTAGCAGTAACTTACTGCTTTAATATTAATTTATATTTTTACATTCGAAACCAATTTTAATAATAAATCAGCAAAATTGTAATAACAAAATATTCATAAAAAATATTTGGGATTAATAAGAAAAGTAACAAACGGCAATAACACATTAAGAAGGGTCGTGAAAGATTACTATATAAATAAATTTAATTACTTACTTCATAAATTTAATTATTTAAATTTATAACAACCAGTTCTAGACACTGTGATAACCAACCCTTTGCTCGGGTATGGTTTCACGTATTCATTTCTACAAATAATACGACTTAATTCCTAATCTTCTTAATAATATGCATGGGAATAATTTTTTTTTGTAAAGTCAGATGTTGGTACTTTAGCTTAAACTATATGTGAATGAACCTTCCTGCAATAATAACTTGTTAAAAAAGAAAAATTCAAAAATATGACAACATTGTCCGGTCTTCCCTACTTATTTGTACACCTAGTAATGCTTTGCCTGCATTCGAATTTTTGTTTATAAATAAACACCTGATAAAATGATCTAGTAGAACGTAAAAAATTTGGATGTATAAATGATAAGCTTGTTTATAGCTAACAAATTGCAGAAGCAAGTTTGAAAGCAAAGACTATTAAATGTTGTTAAGCTCGAGGGAAGGTTAAACCAGTAAGGACAGTGGCTGACATGGGAAATAAAAGGAAAGATTTCGTTTCACGTAAAATCCTATCTATTCTCTGCGTCGCTGGCTATCATTTTATGAAATGTTTTATAAAATAGAAATAAATTTTGTTTGAGAGCGATGCATTTAAAATCCTTATTCCTTTTATCGTAAGTTGAAGAAAATTAATGCTGACCGAGTCATTCTACTCGAATAATTTTCATTTTTATGGGTAAAAGTTTTAGCAGCTGTCGCTTCGTAAAACAAAAACAAGTCTTTGCTTTTATCTGACAGCTAAAAGCATGAATCAAATTTCAGCAAAAGTGCATACCGTCATTCGCTTGTACAGTCGACCATGTCGACAGAGAGGTACTTTTACTCTTTAGTTTTTCTAACACAATCTCAATTTACAATCACAGAGTATTTGATTTCGGAGTCTTTTTAGAATGAAAAACGTTTTCTATGGCTTTGCATCTGTTGGTATTTTTATTTGAAAGCCGACGATACTAGAGCTAGGCAATTGAAAATCGAGATTCCTACAAAACAAATTGTAGAAGCAGGAGTTCCTGATAAAAAATATTAGAAGATTAAGAGTAGTGATTGACAGATACCGAACCAATTGTAGCGATACTCGATACCTTTTTGAAAGTACTGATACTAGTTTGATACTTAGAAAAGTATCGATACCTTTTCATACCTTATACAAGTATCGATACCGGAATTGGTAGCGATGCTCATTTAATATCTACATCTCTTTTGTTCATTAAAATCTGTAACGCGAAGTTGTTAAAACAGAAGGCGTTGTATTTTTCATTTGAAACGGTTATCGATACCGATATTGGTACTTTTATGAGGCATCAACAATGTAGGTCGAATTAAAACAGGTCATTTTTGGATAGGTATGAATGAATGAAATTAACAATTCTTCATTACCTGTTTATGTGGTTACAGTTATTATCTTTTTCTATGATGAATATATGTCAGAATTGAATATTTCTAGAGTGTTAAAAAATTCCTGTTTCGAATGTCAGTCTCAAATTTTCGTCATTGTATTGAATATTCACTATAATCAAGATTTAATTATGGGAAGTACTGGAAAACGGCTTTGAAGCTTCAGCAGTCAATATCTTATTAAATCGGGACTGTTCAACGGTCCTATTACTTACCGTGGGGAAGGTATTGGTCTACCCTCCTACTAATTTAATTAGAACTAGAACTGGGTGACAGCCTCCCGCGGGTTTAATGGAAATACAAGGACGTCGGGAGTTTCGATAGAGGTGCTACGTCGCTTCAGGTACGCGTCGAATATTCCTCTTTGCCTTTGGCTAACATTGCAGAGTTCATATGCAGATCGGTAAACTTAATTTGATTGTCAGATATTTCCGGTCGGCTTACCGGGAACAGGGAACGTATAAGCGGTGGTAGAAGTGCGATGCGGTCTTAAAAGCAGGGTTCATAAGTTTACAGCTTTGAGGTTTCAGGACAAGAGATTTAGGAACTTTATGCCCCAAGAAAGTGCCAAACCTCTTGCCTCGAAATTTCAAAGCTGTAAACTTGCGAACTTTGTGGCTTTTAAGACCGCGTTATACGCAGGTCACTACGAAGGTTCAGAGATTTGGGAAAGTTGAAAGTGCCCCACATAAATTGGATGTCTCACGGAATGGCTCCATCCTTTACGAATAAACTATGTAGTGACCCTCTTCTTGCAAATTTCAACAGTGCAACGTAAATGAATCTGTATGCGGAGACAATTAGTCAATTTCTTGCATTTCTAACTATTCAAATATTCGAGTACCAGTAGAATTCGGATTTGATATGCCAATAATTCGACAGTTTATAACTGTTCCGACACATTTCTTCTGTTAGTCGACACAATCCGTGATTTAGGTGTAATCATTGATTCCTCGCTAACTTTTTTTGCCCACCTAAACGGTATAATTAACAATGCTAATTGCAAGGAACCTCTCGGTTTTCTAGTGAGATTTACTTCCGATTTTAAACGCTCCACTATATTAGGAATATTATAAGAACCGAGGAAAAAGGAGGAAATGCCGACCATGGGAATTGAACCCTGGCCTGCGGACTAGCTAGCCGCACTCTAACCAGGGACTTATACCGAAACCGAAATAACCGGTATAATGCCGGTATTTTTCGGTTATTTTGAAGATATTCGTTAAAGTATGCAAAATTGTTCTATTAAGGGAGAAATTCGATCATGTTGAATATTTGAATTAAGGGTGTGCGAGTATTCGGAATTGACGAACTGAGCTAAACTCGATTCGATTTATTCGAGTCGAGTCGAATGTTCAAGTTTTTTGAGCTACATGAAATCGGCAAACTATTCGAATAAAATACGAGCTACTTGAAAAATCCAAACAACTCTGATATTTGAGCCTTCGTGAAGCTGACGCTTAGACCATATAAAGCTGCGTTTACACTATATAACAAAACACGTTATATAACAAAGTTATAAAACTTGTGAGAAAACAAAAAAAGAAAAATATTATATAACATAGTTATATAACATTTATGTCAGAACTTATATGATTTCGAAATTTTGCCCTTGACGATTCTGGAGCAAGTGTCGTGGGTTTTATTAAAATCGCTTCAAAAGTTTGTTTAAAGAGCAAGAGTTTAACCACAGAATTTATTTATTTTTTAACAACGAATCTTGCTGTGCTATCTAAACATCCTCCACGTTTGAAATCATTGATGTGAGAAACGTTATATAACTTGTTACACATTTGAAACAGTACTAAATACATAATTTTGTAACAAGTTATAAAACTATGTTATATAACAAAGATATAAAATAATTTGTTACACAACACTGTTTTGTTGCATAGTGTAGACGCAGCTTAAGAAATAGACACGGCTTCAGACAACTAGGTTGAGGCAAAGATAACGGGGAAAATTTGGCCCTCGTGACGTCACAAGATAATTTAAGATGACATGTAACGCTTACTTCAGATATAAACGCTAATTTCAGATGTAAACACGTCATCTTAAATTATCTTATGACGTCACGAGAGCCAAATTTTCCCCGTTATCTTTGCCTCGCTTTTTTTTCGTGGATCTTTATATACAGGCCGTGTCTATTTCTTATATGGTCTAAGAGCTGACGATTCATTGACGGATCCTTTTGCATTTACATTTGTTTTAACATTGCTGGCTGCGTGGAAGTGTATAGCTAGAGCACTAAAGTGAAGTCGCGTCTAGTACGCGTCTATGAAGCGACGCCTCGTGGACAGAAGGCCTAAGAATTCTAGGTTTTTGAGAATTAAGAATTTTTATCTAATGAGACCCTACAGTGTGCACTCCTTGGATTTTACTTAACAGCCGGTTCACACGATATATTTCATATGCGCGTACACGGTAAAATAACCGATTCGGTCAATTTTGACATTCCGTTTTGTCTGCATGAAGAAGTCATCGGTTAATAAAACCGAATCGGTTTTAGATTCATTCACTAAAACTTCATTAAAATCCAAGGAGTACACACTGTAGGCTGTAAGGTCTCCTTGTAGGAGATTTTTGAATTACTCAAATATATCTGTGGTTATAAGGCAAAACATAGCATGTCGCGTGTTTTCATTTTCGAGATGTTCGCGTTTAAAGTTTTAAACATCAATACTGTCTTATGTATATGTACACGAATTTTCTTATATTATTTTTAATAGAGAAAATTCTTTTAATACATTTTTTCTCTGATAAAATTATGAATTCTACTTTCTAGATCTGAGTTATGGCATAAAATCAAATTTTCTTTGACTTACACGAAAATATTTGAGAAAAAAATATTCATCTTCAGGTGTTTCAAAATCTTACAAGGGCTCGAATATTCGAGCCATTTGGTTTAGTCAAGTAGTTCGCATTTTTTTTCGAATAATTTAGCTGTTTCGAGTAGTTCGAAAATTCAAATGCTCGACTTGGTCCAACAAACATTCATTGCTCGACTCCAAATTAGAGTACTCGAATAAATTGAGTACTTGCACACCTCTAATTTGAATGTTCAAGGCTTCGGATAACATTTTCGCTAAGGAAAAAATTGTTTAGAATCACCTTAGGTATCACCCCCTTTAAGGAACTGCAACATTTTTGTTACACCCTGTATAATTCGCATTTGGAGTTATTCGAATTAAACGAATACTTCGAATAGTCGAATATTTACAGCTTTAGTAGGAAGTTACAATGGAATATTGTTAGAATGCGATTATCTGGAATGAACATTCTTTCATCATAAATTCATACCATTTTAGTGGATAAAAGGGGATTGGAATTCATACATTTTAGCATGCTGAAAGTATATGAATAATAGATGTAGATTTCCCTCCCTATTAGCTCCGAAAATAATCGATGTTTCACCTTACCTGGATATTATATGGACGTTGCATGACATGATCAAGTACGCTTTATAGATTAGTAATCTATACACATAATCTTCTGACGAGATTTAATGGTGAATGATTAATCCTTACACGTTAGATATAATGATGTATAATAAGAGGCCAATATAAATTATATTAATCAAACATGCAATTAGCTTCCTTAATATTTTAACTCGTTTGCATCAATATACAAATTATGAAATAAATCTGAAAAGTGATATTTTACATGTTTTTAAACAAGTTTTAAAATATGTTTATTGTCTTATCTATAGACCAGAGCTGCAAATATGCAGCTTGAATGAGTATTTGAGCTCTGAGTATTTGAATAGTTCGAATAATTTCGAATACTAATAATTTATGAAAATGGTGGCGGAAAAATGCTAGGAGAGGCTCGGGATTTAGCACGCGCCGAGCTTCGCGACAGGATCTGCTCCACGGACCCTACCACGCACGGGTCCCATGGAAATCACCGAAACAGATTTCATCGACACTGTTTTCACCGACCAGAATTCACAAACTTCAAAGACCAATAACAGAGTTGACCGACAATAGAACTAACCGACAACAAAATTAATCGACAACAGAATTAACCGACGATAGTATCTCTAAGCGACAATAGTATCTCTAACCGACAGCAGTATTAACAGACAGCAATAATGAGCGAAATTCACATTATACATTTATTACTAGACTGCGGAAGTTTATGCAAATTCATATTTTTATAGACATACAACAGCAACTAAATCTTAAATAAATGTGTGTTTTATTTTCTAAATATTATAAAATGTACTATATTTCTGATATTTCATTGTATTTTATATCTGTAAACATCCTTATAGGTTTTCGTAATTTTAAAATGGCCATAAATGCATAAACATCCGCAGTCTATTTATTACGTAGGCAGTAATACTCTGATTAGAAAAATCTCTAAGTTGAACGATGTTCACAATACTACAAAAACTTTTAAACGGAGAAGCACCACGAAAGAAACGAAGAAAAGATAGAACAAGAGAGGAACAAATTCGAAGAATTGTTAATGAACGTTTACAATACAGCACAATAAATTACTTAAAGGCGTTAGAATATAATATTCTATTATAATTTTGTAAAAATATTTAGACTTACTGTTAGTATCTATACACATAGATTTCTTATTTTCGAGATTATGTTTGTTTCTAAGATCTTTATTTTATTAATGCATAGGTCCGTGTGTAATAATATACTTATTTTTCTATAGATGAATAATTTAATTTCGTACTAGCTCATTTTCTCTCGACACCCTATAAGCATTAACATTCGCTGAATGCTTGTGCATTTCCTCTTCGTAACCGATATGGAGCACGGTGAGGGATAAATATTCGAAAAACGTGTCGTAATCTGCGCCGTGTGAGACATTCCGGGTGTCATAAATTAACTTTGGGCACCTTGATTACAGTCGACGAATCTCGGATGTAAACAGTAAACATAAGATAGGCCCTCACGCGCTCTCTGCGTACGCTGCATCATTTTTCTTAAAAACGTTTGTGCTAGAGGAGTAACGCGCTGGAAAAAAGAGGGTAAGCAATTCCGAGAATGCTTGCGCACTTTCTTTATGTGACCGCCATGAATACAGCGAGGGATAAATATTCGAAAGACGTGTCAAATAAACAACTGAAAAACGTACAACACCCCGGAAGATCGTAAATTATCTTTATGGCGTCTCGATTAGTGGCGACGATACCCGATATACATACAGTGACTCACAAAAATATTTGGACACTAAGATAGGCTTGACTTTAATGCTGTATATCTTAATCAATTATGGGAGGATTGAGTTGCAACTTGTTTTTTTTTTAGATAGATTACTTATTTCTCTTGCAAATATGTAAAAATTATTAATTTACTTTAATACACCTCTATGAGATTAAATATTGACTGAAGTCATATCCATTTTACGTGTTACAAAAATATTCTGACAGATACTTTATATTGTAATATGTTCATTAGCAGTTGCCCAGCAACTCTGTCCGGGTTCAACAGTCAGTATTACGAAGCAGTTCAGTGTATTATCGTACAAATGAGTCGAAAAAGTAGAAGCATTTCGTTCAATCTGCGTCGATTAGTAATTTTCCATCGGAAAAAAGGAAAGTCGTATCTCCAGATCGCTGCAATGCTTAATTTAAAGAAAAACACTGTGACGGATATTATTAAGAGGTATAAAAACGAGGATAGGATTGAATCACTTCCACAAAGCGGACGACCAAAAATAATAAATGAAAGAGAAAAGCGGAAGATTATTCGGAAAGTGAAAGAAAATCCAAGATTGAGTGCTTCTACATTAACAGCAGAACTACGAGAAGAAGGTGGAAAAAGTTTAAGCACACAAACAGTTCGGCGATTGCTTAAAGAAGAAGGTTACAATGGGAGAGTGGCTATTAAGAAACCGTACATCAGCGAAAAGAATAGAAAACGACGTTTAACTTATGCAAAAGAAATGATTTCTAAAGAAACATCATGGTGGAACGATGTAATATTTGCAGATGAATTCAAATTTAATATATTTGGTTTGGATGGACGACAAAGTGTGGCGAAAGCCAAATACAGCCTTAAACCCAAAAAATTTACCAGGCATGTTAAGCATGGTGAAGGAAACGTTATGGTCTGGGGTAGTATGTATATCAAGCAGAGGAGTAGGAAAGCTTGTACTTATTGAAGATACTATGGATAAGAATAAATATTTATATCTTTTAAAAGAAAATTTAATACCAAGTGCAGTCAGTATGGGTATTGAAAAAAGTTTTAAGTTTTACCAAGACAACGATCCAAAACATAAATCCCGGATCGTACAAGAGTTCTTATTGTACAAATGTCTGAAAGTCCTACATCCTCCTGCTCAATCATCAGACCTTAATCCCATTGAGAATCTATGGGATAGTTTGGATAGAAGAATAAGAATAATGCCGATAAGGAATAAGGAAGAATTAAAAATGAGACTACGAGAGGAGTGGGAAAGAACAAGCCTACAATATCTTGAAAAAATTATATCTAATATGCCAAGACGTTTGGGACACGTGATGAAACAAAAAGGCTATGCTACTAAGTACTAAAAGTTAAATTTGTGCACACAAAATATTAATTATATAATACTGTCCAAATATTTTTGTAACTCAAAAAATGACTGTGATATCATTTAATTCGTAATATTATACTATTAAGTTTTGTTAAGTTAAACATATTATATGTATTTCTAAATTATAATAAATACTCTACCGGAAGAAAAACGTTTCAGTTAATTTTCTTCACAATTACCATAGATATAGATAATTAAAGTTAAGCATATCTTTGTGTCCGAATATTTCTGTGAGACACTGTATGTACATATACAGTAAACATAAGATAGACCCTTACGCACTCTCTTCTAACCACCACGTTCAATTGCACGAGGCATCACGTGACGTAAGAACTATGAATTCTATGTTCATTATCTACTCTTTCGTTAATGCATGCGCATGAAACCGGAAGACTCTTACAACATTCAAAAAATGTATGTTACAATTAGAGATAAAAATCGTCACAAAAACATGCAAAATTACGGTCAGAATGTCGGCTTCAACAGTTTGTTGCAAACTGACCTGACCAATTTCATCAGAGAAAAGTAGAAAAATATTGCAGAACGAGAAGCTTCATGTTTTTTCAGAGAACAGTAAACAAAAGCTGCAGTTCGAAAGTCAACTATCATCCATATTTCAGAGTCAAAGGAAAATTTTTACAGCGAAAATCAACTGTCAGCAATCCCAGAGGTGAAATTTTATGGTAGTTTGGTTTAGTAATCTTGTTTTAGCTCGTATAGTAGAATCTCGGTTATCAGAACTAATAAAGAGAAAAAAGTGTTCAGATACTGCGCTTATTTAATAGAAATTTCATAGACTTTCCGTGCGACAATATAACTTAATAAATAAAGGAACTGTGGATTAACAATTGATATCGATAACAGAGGTTTCACTATGCCTGAGAGGGTTTTCATCCAAAATCTTGATTTCTATTTTTGGACGTGAACTTTATGCAAGAAGTATACAGTTAAGAAGAGTGGTTATGATCATAATTATAAACAAGAACCCTATCGCCGCCCTTAACGAAGTAGTTCACTCTTATTATATTACACTAAATTACATCGATTCTCTGAAAGTTTGAATTTCTTTAGAAAACTGCATTTATCGAACATTCGTAAAAAAGAACATATTCCAATTCGTAGCGCGCGGATTCTACCATTTTTCTTAAACAGATGAAATAATTTAAATTTAATTATGTCACTCTTCGTTCTATACACAACCCAGTTCTGACGTAAACGAAGCGTCACTACTAATGTACGTTCGTTTGTAATGTATCCTAGTCGTAATTATGCCTGGCTTTGCGTTGCAATGAGAACGCAGAGAAAACGAAGAAAAGTTGTACGGAATTTTTTCCGTTTTCCTGGTTAATTTCTCACATTCGTTGTAGCTGCAAGGTATCATCTGATTCGAATAACTTCGACATCGGCGAACGAAAAAGCTTAAACGTAAAAATAATTGTTTTTGGTTAATAATACTGGGAATTGTTAGAGACTGGTAACTCTGCGAGTAGCAAATCAAGTTCTGTTTTCATGTCAGCTTCGGGAATATACATTACAAATTTTTTAAAATTTTCAGTTTTGTAAACATTCGTTTTATTAACATTCAATAGAAATTTATTTTTTAGCTCTTACAATTGTTAAAGGAGATGTCACTACGTTTTACAATTAAACAAAATTTACGTATTTGAGTTTCCCCTTAAACAGAGCTAGAATATACTATATACTTTATAGGACTCTAATTTAACCTTTTTCTTTGAAAAAAAAAAGAAAAGTGGCACAAAGGAAATTATAGAATCTCCTTCTTCTCAGATGTTTAAAGACAGTAGCACATTTAACATTAGGATAATTAAGATAATCAGGATAGGGTAATTACCAGAGTTGGCCATAAGTCGACTAAAATTTTTAGTTTGAGATTCGACAATTGATTTAATTTGTTGATGAAATTAATCTTCAGTAATCAATCGCTCGTTTTTAATTGAAATATGATTAAAATTTGAATTAAATCAGGTATTATGTTTACCATTGTTTTTGTTATAGTTTCTTTAATTACTTACTTTCTATCGAACAGTGTAATAAAATACTAATTTCATCATAAGAAGAATTTCAGTAGTTAATCATTAATCAATTACTCAACTAACAATTAAAATTGAAATATATTTAATCGTTAATGGTAATTAACGACTAAAGTAGAAATTCGTTCCTTAATTGCACTTAACCATCGAAACGTATTTAATCGTTAATTGTAATTAATAACTACCATAAGAATTTAATTTTTGGTTACGACTATCGATTAAAATAAGAATCTAATTGTTAATTGCAATTAACGATTGAAGCAGGAATTCAATCGTAAATCGTTGATTCAATTTTTGCCTAAGTCTGGTAATTATCTATGTATATCAAAATTTGTGCCTAATAGAAAATACTGAAAACGCTACAAAATGTATTCTAAAAATTATTTTTAATATCCTCTGTGTCTAAAAAGTAATTTTTTTTGGGCAATGGATTTTTTGCAACAAATATGTGTACTCGGAAAATTGTTATTATCATAAAATCGCTGTTAAAAAATTAACATTTCTTTATATTGATTTACTACGTACTTGAATTATCCATTGCTGTCGATATTCACATGGGTTGTTATGCGCAATTTTGGTTTCCATTCGGTTGAAATCTTCAAATGCACAGTATTTAATATTCAACAGTAGTCGAGCGCAAGCTGCGTGCTATATTATGCGTTTTGATTTTATGACTGTTAATCCGATGTATGTCTACAATGTGGCTGATATTTCATGAAACAGGAATAGCGGTATTTATTAGCGATACATATGCGAGATGATTATACATCTTTAGTACGCTTGTTACTGAGATAATTCGATTCATTACCGTGAAATGCAGTCAAACAACCCTAATTTTTATGCGTGCAACTTGCTACTTGTGTTGCATGCTTTCGCTTCGATAAAACGCGGGATGGCTTTCCAGTCCTTGTACAGATTAATGACTTTTGCTTTGTGAAAGATAAAAATACTGAATACTGCATAAAATCCTTAGCACACCTCAGAGCGCATTGTAATTCAGCGCATTTAGAAGGTATTTCAAGTATTAATTGTATTTCAGGTATTAATGTGAATCCTTTAATTGCATTAACTGTTTGTGAAGTGATTAGCTAATTGATTTTATACGGATTTTGAATGATGAATTTTTGAAAATTAAATCTTCCTTCTATATGTATCGTAATTTTTGTCGCACCTTGTATATTAATAATTTCCAGAATTTAATAGAGATTCTGCATTTCAATGAAACAAATCTGTGAACGGATTTAACCTGTTGATTGAATTGATCTTTCACCATAAACGCTTTAAAGGTAGTTAAAAATGATTCAAATCAAAGTAATTCATTTGATTGCAGATTCACACTATATTTTTCTATTGTGTTATAGTTAGGATCAAGCTTAGGCATTAGCTAAATAAATTATTTGAGAAATAATCAGTTATTAATCATGTGTTACTTTATTAGAACAGACAAATGATTTTTCTTGGGATTATTTCTTTATTTGGAGTTTGAATTAAATAATGTTTAATTTTATTTTTCATTTGATCAAATATTTATTCAAATAATTTCTCAAATACACCCTAATTCTATCATGTCAACATCGACAACTGTGTTAAAAATATCGTATCTCACACATACAAGTTTAAGCCACTATACAAATTATACAAATTATACAAATTAAGAATTATAAATTATCAGAATTCAATAATAAATTCAGTTCAATAACCTGTCCTGTTAAATTATTCGTTATTTTATTTCAGTGAAGCAGCTGAAATAATAAATTATTAAAATAAAAAATGACTGAAAATAACATACTAGGTGTAGAAATGAATTCTTTTCGATTTTTGGATAAAATAAAAATTTTATTAAGAAACAGATATAATAGCTCAATCATTGAAATATTCGTTACTGTTATTAATGATCTTACACTACTTTTCTGGTAAAATATTTTTTATTTGATCTATGATTAAATTACTATACTAATTGTTTGAAGAAATTCGTCAGAAAGAACTTCTTTCTACATCTAATATTTCAATTAAACACAAAATCAGATAGATTTTCTTATGTTATTTTTTATATAAAAATAATAAAGTATTTGAAATTATTATTATCTTATACATATATAACCCTTAAATGCCCATGCTATTGAAATCAGCATACATTTTAATTGTAAAGTAACCCTCCATGGACTTTTAAGGGATAAAATGAAATGTGCCTCATCCTTGCGTGGATTGAGTATTGAGATTCTTCTGTTCCACGCTCGGGAATCTTTATATGACCAGATAACTTACCCTCTTAACAGGTTAATCTCTTTACCGCGTCAAACACGTGTACCCTGTATATATATGTTTTATAGCGGCACCTCAAACCTTTGAAAATATTTTCCTTGCGCCCGTGGAAAATATATTCTGAGCAAAGATGAAACTACAGCTGTGCGACATATTAACACGTAACTATGCATAACGGCTGTTTCTGTGAAAGGGATACAAACTAAGTTACGTTTCGCGTTGCGTAGCTCAAGCCGCGTGCTAGCACAAAAGGCATCTCACCGAGGAGAACGGTTAGATTGTGCTTCTAAAGCACGTAAATGGATGGAACATCCTGTCGTCGAATCAAAATATCGGTGTATGAGCAGTAGACTTAATTGCACAATGCTGTGAATTTGTACATACAGGGTGTTCTGCAACGTGTGTCACTTATTTTAAGGGAGATTCTGTGGGCCAAAATAAGACAAAAATCAAGAATGAAAACATTGCGTTTGATGCTTGCAAAAACTATTCTACCGTCGACATGCAAAAACTATTTTACTGTCGACGCGCGCTGGCTAGGTCAGACACGCCGCTGTCGATGCCGTAGCCACTAAAGCGAACCCTTATACCTCGTAGTCGAATTAATGACGCCATGCGAAACTACAATAATTTTATCAAAATTTGGTTGAACATACAGTGATTCGCATTAGGTCTTCAACTAAATTTTGAATACGAAAATTTTTGTAGTTCAATCGCATGTGCTTTTAAAATTGTTGTAACATTAGTCTTCTGTAATCTTCTTAGAAAGACTGCCGATCAAACCTGTAGTCGGTACACCTCTAAAAATAAGCTTTACGCAGTTTTTGTATACTAATCGTTCAATAATATGTGTATTGAATTTGTATGTGCTAGACAATATACGGAAAAATGTATTTCTAACGCAGTTATCGATGTTGCCATGATAGAGAATTAGAGTATTTGAGAAATTATTTGATAAAACCACAAATAAAGTAGAATATTATTTTATTCGAAGTCCAAATAATCAAATAAGCCCTAGAAAAATTTAATTTGTCTGTTAAAATCAATTAACACATGATCATTTCAAATAACATCTAGTCAGATCGAATGATATATCTCAATTATGGTTTTTTTAAATCGTTTATTTAGATAATGCCCAAGCCTGATTATTATTCAATTTTGTGGAATCTGTTTATTTGAAGGTAAACAGAATTGTCAAATCATGATCTTTGATGCGTTTTTTCGATTTAGGAATATTACATAAATCTAAGATTATTTGAATAATTAAAATTTTGCCACGTGTTTGCCCGTAAAATTCTCGCCATTTAAATTTATAGTCGATACAATCGTACGAAATTATCCGAAACAAACGTCCGGATTATTTGAATATCAAATTCGAATGTTACTGGCATTCGAATATTCAAATGTTCTAAGTATTCGAATATTCGTAACTGCCCTAGTGTATAGTACTTAATTGTCTTTAAAAGTGCCTGCGTTTCATATCTCTTTAAGTGCCCACATTTTCTGCCTTTCTATGTATCTGTGCTTCATGTCTCCTAGAATGCTTACGTTTTCTGCTTTTTAAAGTAATTATCGATATCCCTCCTTTTCCATTAGGAAGAGCGAAGTGAGATTAGAGGATATGTGACAGAGACAAGCCTCCGATAAATCATGAATTCTTGAAGCAAGCCAAATTGCTACCTATGTAATTCGAAACTTGCTCGCCGTCGGTTCCGAGGCTTGAACATTTTCTGAGACTGCATTATAAGTCGTCGTATTATAGTAACGAGTGTAGTAATGTGTGTATCCTATATCATTTTGACGCGAATACTTTACTGATATTATAAAGTTCCAATAGACTGATATACATATACGTACATGTATTATTAACACCAGGAATAATATTGAATTTGATCTCATCTGTATGTATCGTA
Source organism: Perdita meconis (assembly GCA_030770465.2). Lineage (NCBI taxonomy): Eukaryota > Metazoa > Arthropoda > Insecta > Hymenoptera > Andrenidae > Perdita > Perdita meconis. Next base: position 629,258 of record JASKOS020000015.1, on the reverse strand, counting down.
TCATAAGTATCATTGAACTGGATTGGCTTCTCGACAGTACATACATATATGCTTTGATAACCGTTGCAAGAGCATTGTGATCGGACTACAACATGCTGATAGCTAATCAGATACGGATACATGATCTGGTACCTGACCGATTTTCTCTTATCGCATCGTTATTCCGTAATACCGCGAAGTTTATGGAATAAAGATGAGGCAAAAGGAGTGCTGTGCTGGAGAAAAGTTGAGATAGGTTAGATGGAAATAGTGAAAATGAAATAAGGGTCTAATGAAATACCATTTTAAAATCGTATTTCAATCAATGCCTATTTCATTGGGAAATAGACAAATAGTATTTATTATTTCAGCTAAAGTCTGCCTCGAATGAAATATTTACGTCTGTGTTATCTCCTTAAGTACCAAAACTATCTTTTATTTCATGTTTCCTATTTACTACGTATTTCCTGTTTCAGGGCGAACACTAGTTGACAGTTACTTATGGAAGTAAGAAGTTTAAAGAGTATAATCACGTACCTTTTCACTTTTTACTAATAACCAATCGCACTAAGGATGAACTTCAGTAACACTAAAAACAAGCAAAAACCCTTGAAAATTAGAGCAATGAATATTTATATAAATGAATCTAATAGTAAAACTACCCCTAAAATTTTAGAAAAACTGATTCGGTAGTTTTTAAATTATTTAGTTTTTAATTTAACATGTATTTTTATAAAAAAACGCAGTATTCATTGAGAAATATAATTACAAAATTAAAAGTGAAGTTTCTAATAGCGTCATTCCAACAAACAAGTTTATGATGAAAGATTAATTTAATATTCAATAAATTGAGAAAGTAAAATAAAACGTAAGAGCGGATTCAATTGAATTTGTGACAAAAATATATCATTGCCATTTCTGATTGGTTTTCATCCCAGCAAAAAGTCTCATTAATATCTTGGAAATTCATTAACTTTTAGCTAAGATTCTTACTGAAATTCATTCTTAATTGTTTGTGACCATACGCATACTTCAGAATAGATAGTAAATGTTATTCGCCGATGTAATAGGTACTGAATGAATTACTATTTCAAAATAGTTTTGAAATTTTGTATTTGTGATATTCTCAAGCAATTGAAGAAACACAAATATTTATTTACTGTTATTGTATTTCAAATATCTATTTTCTCCAGAAAATGGAAGAAAATCGAGCATCTTCCATAAATGATAATTCACGAGTCTAGTGTTATTGTTTCGTTCATTTAGCGCATGTAATGACTAGACCGCAGATTTTTACGCATTTATAAATATGTAGAAATCTTCGAGGCTCTTGACAGATGCCAAAATATTAAAAATATAAAAAATATAATATCTATTACAAAATTTAGAAAATAGATATGCCATACTGCTATTAAAGCTTTAATTCTTTATTTGTGCTTGCGAAAATTTAATTTTGCGTAAAAATCCAGTCTACTAATAATGATTTTGTTGCGAAATATGAGTTTATTTTTAACGTTCCCATGGTCCCCTTTAGTAGAGGGATGAACAAATAAGGGGACTAGGTAAAATCAACGTACAGAGTGTTCTCTTCAAACTGGACCATCCAAATATCGTTTTTCCAGAAAAACAAAGATGGTATAAAAACAATTATACTTATAAAACTTCAGTTACTAAAAAACTTCAAATATTACTTTTTTTTGGAAAATTAGAAGAATAATCAACTGTGCCATCGGTATATCGAACAGTATTACAAACAATACAGACGATAGATCTTCTACATTACTTGTCTGCAGGATCATCACAATTTCCACAGAAACATAAATAACGTAATTGTGCTTGAGCAATGAGATATACGTCTACGTGCTACAGTCGCTACACCCATAAATCAATTTACGGTAAGGTGGGGAAGAAACCAAAATTCTGGTGTTTCATTTTTCTACCCTGTTGGATAACCAACTTCCTGATTCGCTGTAATAACTTGAATCATATCACTGTAACCGATTAACGCGACAAAACTACATTGAGTAAAACAATTTACTCGTATCTGTTTTCATGTCCAAACGCCTGGAGAAAATTGACTTATACTTAGTCACCCTGTAATTAAGGGTTTTAGTTATCTTTTTCCCACCATAATAAATAGGATATACATATGTGCCAGTGACCATGAAAGTGGTGTAAGTCATATTTCAACCTTTGCGTTTGAGTCTATTACAAAATATTTGTCCATTATGGAACTAAATTTTTCGTAAGATGATCGTCTAACACAAAATTTATATAATATTGTACAATGTTATGAGTAACTTATTCGAAAATGTGATTTATATTATATATCCTTTAAATGACTTACACCATTTTCAAAATGAATAGTATATCGTAGTTAGTGACTTACGACGACAAAAAATAAGTTTTATTAAAAGAATAAGTTAAAAACAAACAGATTTATTCATTTATATTAGATGCAGAGTGTAACAAATATACGTTGAAATATTTTAAGGACTGGTAGAGGGCCACAAGTGGATCATGAAATGTATGATACAATGTTCGATCTACCTTCGTTTTGCAGTAATAATACCTTAAAATTAACATGTCTATACGCTAAACTTACAGTTGAAAGATTCTAAAATTTTTAAAATACATATATTGACAAGCAACAATAGAGTAAAAGAGTCTATTCAAAACGAGACATTTTTTCTATTTGAGGTCCCCTACCTTCCCTTAAAATATTTGAACGTATACTTGTTACACATTGTATATATCGTAATTTTGCATAACTTTAATCATCTTTTGCCTCGGTCACAGACTACTACATTTTGGACAATTTAATGGCTTTAAAGTACCTATGATGGATAAGTGGAATATGCGGTAGTATATCCGTTAAATTTTTATATTTTTCCTTTATAATTGGCATCTCACTTGCATATAATGAATATAATTATAACACCATAATACAAAAGTATATAATTATTTGTTTCTCATAAGTCTTGCAACTCTCAGACACAAAATAAATCACTTACGCCACTACGAAAAGGAACATGAAACTTCTACGGATAAATATGAAACAGACATTTTCATATTATTTCTAATTGCATGGGTATTTGACAAAACTTATTTTTACATATTACGAAAATATAAATCAATGTAACGTAAAACAAATTAAAATCTCAATTTTTTTTTATTTCTTACCTTTCATAATAACACCATTTTCATAGTCAGCGACACGTATAGGACCCTCCAAAACCTGGAATGTCAGATTTTCCTTGTTCAGCAGTCGCACACGCAGTTCGTTTTGTAGCGTCAGCAAAATATGTATAGTAGATGGACGGCTTAGCTGATTACGACATTTATATTAATGTTTTGCTTAGAAATATTTGTTTTGTAAATCAAATTCAAACCCTTTGCACAAAAAGCGTATAAATTTTAAGAAAAGATTAGGTGCTTATGATAGAATTAATTCAATGAATCATAAAATTATGATAATTCTACTCATAGCCTGTATGGACATAGTAGATGGACAGTGGACAGTATTATGAAATATTTTTTCGCAAACAAAAAACACTTTCATTGTAAATGTTATAATTCCAGCATAATAAACGATTTCTTTACAAAGTGAAGAAACAGTAATATAAATTAAAAACCTAGTTTTTTCGTAATTATCGATTAATCTAAAATCTGTCCATCGACTGTTGTGTTTACCTTAAATTCGAATCTTACTTTTACTAAATTTCTTAAAAAGTATTGTACTCAATTTCACACTCGGAATTCAACAATCTTATCTCACACATCATCCCTTTCAGTCGAGGTTCAATTTAAAATTTCTCTAAAACAAATCTCCCTTAAATTTTCATCGAACTTCAGACAATCGCTGAAACGTCGTCTCTGAAAAACAAGACTGTCAGATTTTGCTCTCGAAGCTGCTTATTTCGTGCTCGCCTGTCTACATTTCATTCCCTCTTTCGAGCCATTCTCTCGCCGATCTTCCCTCATTCTATTTTCCACACGCTCTTCATTTCTCGGTTTTCCCGTTCCTCTCTTTCCACTGTGTTCCGCTCACTCCCTCCACCTCCCGCCGCCCTTTAAAGGCCGCAGTGGCACAGCAGCAGCCAGCATAGCATCAGAAGGGATAAATCGATTCTGTTTCGAGCTAAAAATAAGCTTCTCATGGGAGCTTACTCCGCGAAAAGTGGCGCACAGTTTTCCCCGCCGCGCCGCAGTCGCGTCGCTTATCTCTTATCAGGGCGGGAATCTACGAGTGCCAGCAATCATCACCAACGCGTGGGATTCCTCTCTGTCGTTGGAATGAGTTTCTGTCGTTAGTGAGACGGAGGAAACAAACAACCGCGATAGAACCGGACTTCGATTTCCCCAGGGGATCTCGTTTAGTAGTAACGGATTTAGCGGCAACTTGTATTTATCGTCTTTAATTAACCGCTCGTTAACGTTCCTCTGGTTTTTGTCGAGCGAGTTAATTGCTTCACTACCTTCTGTAACGGTTGAGAGTTTCGCAGGCATTATTATGCCACTGCTGACAACTGTAATTAAGCGCTAATCCAATTGAAATGTATAAATAATTATTGATTGCTGTTTAGGATAGATATACAATATACAAAGTACATGATAAGTAATTAAAGTAGTATATTGATAAAGGGATTAAATCTTTTCTTGGTTGTATAGGATATCGTATAAAATTTGGGATTCCACTTGCAATTTGTTTAACTATTTCTGTTTCAGGAAAAGAATTAAATTAAGTTTTAATGCCTTACAATATTTTATCGTTGAGGTTTTAATATTTTCTAGTGACAGTGAATTCAACAGGTTTAAAGCTTCTGCTCGATGCTGCATTATAACGCGTTTGAATTATTCTACGAAAGTTGCAGAAGTGACATTGCAAACCCGCTGACCTATGTAGAAGCGAGATTTGTTTTTTATTTCATTTGCTAATGAAATATTGTTGTGGTATGTTTTTTACGTAGTTTCTATTTTTCATTTAATATTCTTTATAATTTTGATACAATACTTATGCATTGTACTACATTCTGCGAGTGTTTTATTTATGTGAAATACAATTCGCAAGTGTCTTGCTTTAGATGCATAAAGCAAAACTCCCAAATTCAATATGGGATGTTTTAAACAGCAAATTTGACGTACGCAGAAATTAAAATCGTTTTACTTCGTTATTACATGCTTTTGTTATTTAATAAAAATTGCGAAGATTATATTCCTTGACTTCAAAAGATAACCGACATTACTCATTGCAACAGTTGACGTAGAAATACTAAAGGTAATTAAATTTTCTTATTATCTCGGTGGGAATAATTGTTTTTATTACGCAGTGTACAACTTTCAGCTTTCTTGAAGGTAATAATTAAAAGAGTTAAAACATAGCTTCGTGTCGCAAAGAATAAGTACCATCATTTTGAAAATCTAAAGTTAATTATTAATATCAGTTTCAAGAAAACTTCGGTACAAATTATGTCTACTCTGCAGAATTGTTGATATTCAGGCCAGAATATTTTCTCTTCTTATTTCATGAGGGTTTCTTGTGGGTTAATTATTTCACTTCTTAGCGAAGCTCGTACAGCAAGGCAGCATTATAATCCATTTAATAACAAAATGTCTGCATATTTGAATGTTATTCTAGACTTTTGTGGTTTATAATGGACTAAATTCTTGAATACAAAAAGAAAAGTAAGGAAAGATGCGAAAATTGTCTTCTTTAAGCATATTTTTGAAGTAAGGTAAAAACACGTTTGTACGATCAACCTCCATAAAATATTATCTCCTTTAAGTTGGCCTTCTATTTCGGGTGACTTCCTGCCTTTCCTTTTATTTTTTTTTCAATGTCACGGGAATTACTTTGTACACGTTTCAACGTGCCAGTGTACAAAGAATGTTGTCGTTGAAAATAAAATTGTTTTGCAAAAGAAGAATTTAGGTTGGCAAAGACTTGTAAGAGGTCAGGAGGTATTTTTAGCACTCGGCGAGGCTGTTTTACAGAAAAAATGCATAACACCTCAGAATATTTTTATCGATTTACCTTCATAACCAATACGGTAAATATTAATAAATGAGCGATGTATTTCACAGAGTTCGTTGATTCTAAACTTATTGTGACTTCCGGTTTAACAATGATCACTCTGATTGAAAATTATATTTCTTTTTAATTTTTATTTAAGTTAACTTATCGTTGAATTTATTTTTATAATTTGCAAACAAATTAAAGTTCAAGGATAAAAGTCTCAAAATACCAGTTGCTTCAGTAACATTGAAATTTACTATTCAGGTATTTATAGACCTGCTTTATTAGTATACAATGATACAATATTTGAGTAAAAAATCAATAGCAACAAACACAAAAGTTATTTTCATTAAAATCTTTGTTCGCTAATTCAAGTTTCTAATTTTTATAAACCACTGACTTAAAATAATTAAATTTTAAACATGTAAGAAAATATATTATGAATTATTAGGTATGTCTTATAATAAATATGAAAAGTGGCATCGTTCGTTATTTTGTTTTAAACTCTCTTATTTCCTTTAACATTTTCTTGACTTTATAATTGTTCGAAATTGCCTGAAAGCGGTTCAATTATTATACGCTGCTGCAGAAAAGCAAAACGATTCTAAAGAACGTTGCGAGTTGATAAAGGTTTAATAAACGCGTCCAATTAACTTAGCTGACCGATGCTCTTTGAAGGAAGAGTGTCTTTCAAACGCGTCGCTTTGCTGCACAGAGACACGAGTGCTTTCTCTGGCATTGAGAGGCTCTTCTGAAGTGTTTATTGTTAATCTGCGCTGTTCCAATTCCCTTTGCGTGTTATGCTAGGCGAATTACAGGTACGCGCTAGTAATCCTGTATTCAGCCTCAATAATGATAAGTGGCACTGGTAATCCCTTGACAAACGCCAGCGCCACAAGATTGCCGTTGCTTGATAACGCCGATTAACTTATTCCGCCGAGACCGTCTTGACTTTGTTGCATAATTGCAACGTACCTGTTCCTGTTAGATTGAACACTTGTTCTGAAACAAACGTTTCTAAAAATGATCCTTGCATCAGATAGTTAAACGAAACTTGTATAATACAGTTAGTATTTATAGAAATATATATAAAGGAATCTTATATTATTTTATTACCCCTCCAAATTTTTTTAATTTTACACAATTTAACGTTTGAACGTTTTAATAGTATGGAGTCACTATTAATACGTTTTTTGTCTACCTATAGTGCACCAGAAGTGTGACCTATTTATGTTAAATTTATGTTAAATTTGTTTAAACCCCAAAACAGATATTTGTCTTAATTTAATAAAAATCATGGAAACTAATCAACAATTAGTCATAGAAGCTGGAAAGGACACAAACTGAAGTAAAAATTAATACTCTACATTTAATAATTAATAAACATTTGAAACTTATATGAACAAATCTGCGAGTCACTGTAAATATCTAATGTTACCTGAAAATTCCTTTTGATTCTTACCGCTAATATTGTTACAATCTTCTTTCGTGTTAACCAATAACATTTACGCGTGGAAAAAAAATAATTGTATAAAACTATACAGGGTGTTTGATAGCAGGTGTCAGCAATTTTAAGGGATGGTTCTACACGCCAAAATAAGAAGAAAATCAATTGTCGTAAATACGTCCAAAAACCTGTCTGACGCGAAGACTTTATCTACTTTCGACGTACGCTAGCCAGTAATAGTAGTTAAGCCAGACACGCCGCTGTTAGTGCCGTAACCACTCGAAAATTTAACACGAGTCACTATATGATGTTCAACCAAATTTTGAAGAAAATTATTGTAACTTCACATAGCATCATTAATTCGACTATGAGGTAAGCTAACTAGAGTGCGTCGACAGTAGAAAAGGTCCTTGCGTCAGACAGGTTTTTGCACATATTTGTAATAATAAATAACTCGCCGACAAAGCCATAAATGGGGTAGAACCACCCCTTAAAATTTCTGATACCTGTTGTAGAACACCCGGTATAAGATTACATCGAATGATAAATGTATTTTGTACCTCTTCTGCAGGTATTATTATAAAATAAAGTACCGATTGAATTGCTTTAAAATTAACAAAGCAATGAATGAAACTGCTTTGAGCGCTACACGCCTTTATAAATACTCGAACAGTAGAGAAAATTTTTAATGCAACTGTTGTTCAAATAAATGGAGGTATTGTAGATACCAACATTTGTTAAATTGAGAAAACAGAGATGTATTATTATCTCTCTTTCGTGTTTCTTTTTAATTACCGTGTAAAAACCAATTTAAAAACTAATTTTCTTGTTACTTCTTCGGCTAACATAAGTGAAAATTTTTCTTTATTCAATAAAACTCACTCTTTCACCAATTTCTGTTTTTTATTTTGCACAGTAGAAGTATTCACTTTATCGACAGACTTTTGATTGGATCTTCGAAATAACTGTCACTTTAAACTTCCGCTTCGTTCAATAGGAGGATTTAAATTGGAGAACTTGTATAATAAAAATGGTTAGGTCAAAATAGCTGTGTACAACATGCGACAGCAGCGTTTTCTTTTATTTCATTTTTGGTATGTAGGAAAAAGTTTATACGAATAATATGAATTTGTAAATAAACTGTGAATCAAGGCTTCTTTCTAGAGTAAATGAAATGTGTCCTTCGTATTCTTTAGTTGTTATTTTTTAAAAACTACGACCTCGATTATCCGGTTTTTAATTATTCTCGATTGTTAGTCTTAGATTTCAATTATTCGTTACATTAATCATAAGATTACATTAGTATTTGGAGTAAAACTTGAACCATTTATGATTTAAGAATGGTTTACTAAAAGGAGAAAAAAATTATTCTATAGGCGAATCCGTTGGTTTTGATTTTGACGTTGCAGCAGTTAATTATAATAAGTTAGATATATGTATACAAATTATATCGCAACTGTCAGTTTGAAGTTCCGCTCCGTCCAACTTCGACATCTCTCGGCCCATAATCGATATTATTGGTTGAACCCATCGTCTTCTGCATATAGCGGCATTGTTACGAATTATGTAGAGTTATATATTTCTACAATATTTCCAAAATAACTATTCCCAAAATTTGTAAAGTAAAAGTGATTGGCAACAATCGAAGATTTCTTGTTTCACTGTTTTCTTTTTAATAATAAACTTTTCTGCATTGTTCCATGTTTATGTATAGTTATTTTGCATTACAAAATTTATTTATTTATAGCATTTATTGTAAACTTTTAAATTCTTCTTGGAATCAGTATATTTTTTGGAATAAGTATAAAACGTAGTTGTAATGAAAAAAGAATGCATAACAGTTAATATCAGAATCAAAACCGAGGCATGATGGAAAATTTGTTTATTCTAACCAAACTGTATTAAGTCGTGGTTCGTGTTTTATTCAAAATCTTACTGTATCCTCACGTCCAATGCATCAAATAATTGAAACCACGTGAAGAAAAATCGAGAATAATTGATAAATGGAGAATCGAAGTCACGTACTTCTTCTATTTTTAAATCTTCAATTGGTTAGGCAAATGAAACGATATATTTCTCAAACGGTTTTCATTCAGCAGGTAGAACATGATTTTCTTTCTACCTGTGGTTAAATACGATATTTACACTCAACATCCCTTTCAATTTTTTTGGTTCTGGAAAGACCTGCGTGTGCGTAAATACGTGCGTCGTATTTCTTCAGCCAGATTCGGCAACTGCAAAGCTCTGATTAGTCCGTTGACCCGAAAAGATATTACCTCTATATATTACCTCCTTTTTCGCCACCCCGCCTGATGACTACGGTGTATTGCGGAATACTAATGACTATAAACTTTCTGTATTTTCACACAGAGTACGGCACAAATCAACTGATAATTAAAATTGACCAATCATCTGGTTAATCGTTAATCTTAATTAATAATCATTAGTTAAACATTTTTGATTGGTACAACTCTATTTAATCATTAGTCATTCGTTATTAGTTATGATTAATCATTACTTACTAATGTGTTTTTTACATATTAGAAATATGACAACATATTTCAGGATCATCAAAATCGGAGTCTAAATATTTACTATTTTATATTAAAAGTTTATAAAATATTGAAATATATTTTTTGTCATCATTCCGTGGCTTTTTTAGTTTATCATTTTTAGTTATTAGTCATATTTAAATCTTGATTACTCATTTAGCCATTAGTTACGATTAGAGTCACTCACTAGTCAATGTTTATTATTCATGTTTAATAAAAATTTAATCATCAGTCATTAGTCATACTCAAATATTTATTTAATCATTAGTTGTTAGTCAGTAATCATATTAATGATTACAGCTTGCCCAATTCTGTTTTCACAGATGGGCGAGCTTCATGACTGTATCTTTCATCACTGATTATTGATTATTCTTTTATTGTAGATCTACGTTTGTATAGCAGTATTTTGAAATCTATTTAAAATTATGAGGGCACATTTCGTGAGATTATAGGCTGCAGTGAAGAACAGCTCTGTTGGCCTTAATAATTGATTTCTAAAATGTTTTAGAGCGAAAATATTGTATTACATATTCATTTTTATGTTTTAAGTGGAGTTTCGAGAAGGACTGTAATTTTTGTATTTTATGGATTATTTGATAGTTGTGACGCGCTTTTCGTCCCCATGACGATGTCGGACGTTGGCTCTCCCTGACTTTTTTTCGCGCAATCTGTCGTCGGTTTCGGGCATTCCGAAGCGCCCCTGGCATTTGCTTTGGCGGGCGAGGAACCTCGCACAGTGGGGTAATTCGGTCCGAAAAACCGGAAAAAACTATTTAAAAGTTATTTGTAGGTTAAAGATCATAATGTAGTAGGTCATTGAATTCGTCTTAACGTCAGCTACAACATTATGAAATCAAAAATACATTTGACTATTAAAAAAATCAAACTGTCCTTGATTTTCAGTCGAAAAAAATTGTTTTCCAGAATTTCATATATTGAGATTTATACATGCCTTAATACTGTGTAACTTTTGTTGAAAACATATTTTCATTAGATTACTGGAAATCCTTGGAAAATCAACCTAAAATGGATGGTGGAATACTTGCACCGAAAAGCTGAAAAATTATTTTTTTTTACGTAAATTACCTATATGGAACTGATGTAAATTATTATTTTTATGTAACATATGTGAATCACGAAACGTAATATGTTTCAGAAAACATTTCTAAATTATTACCATCACTTTTCATCAGAAAATGCATTCAAAGCCACTTCTTCTTAAAATCGTTATAAAACTTAAATTCGGAAGAATTCGGAACCATTTCTTTTTGCACTGTGATCACAAACATTTACCAAACGTAATGAGATAAGAAAGAACATCGGGACTCACGCGGAAGTATAACGAAATCGTTAATGAAGTCTTACAAGCGACAAGAAAATTACTGAATTATCGATTGTATTCAAATATTAATAACTACATAAATATGCATGATAAAACAAAAAAGATTGTTCACAAATGCAGGTTATACTGTCACGAAAAGCTTCCATAACGCGAAAATGTATATAACTTTTACAACACATATAAAAGTCGCTGATAAATGTACCATGTTTCAAAGGATAGTTATGAACAATACGCGTTTTATAAAATCTCTATACTCTCAACAAATATTTTAACTTTGCAAATGATCAAATAAAAAGAAGTTGTTTACTACGTTGTTCTTTAGACAGTCAACAATTGCAAATGATAAAAGTTGTACGCCTAATTCAAATTTTTCGAAATCGACTTTTTTCCGGATTTTCGATGCAAACACCCCACTGTGCGTCGGGGCAAGAGTGGCCAACTCCCCCCGGCGCAGATGACGCAGATCCAAGATCCGTGACTCAATCGGTCCCCTGCGACCATAAGAAATCCATTTGAGGCAGGTTTGTCCTGGTTGCTAGTCCCTGAAAGGCAACGTCCTCCCCTAGCCGCGCTGATTGACGAAGAAGTCCTGGCCAGCATGGTCCATGGCACGTCGTCGGTTCGTCCGAACTCCCCGCCAAAGATTCCACTGCCTGACGACTGGTGGACGGTAGTGATGGGCGATACAGTATCGATATTTCGAATATCGATACTTTTCAAACTAAATATCGATATTTTGTATCGATGTTTAATGTGACGATATGTTTTAGTATCGATACTTTATTTATGAATATCGAAGTTTTAGCAATGTGACGATATATATTTCAGTATCGATACATAATTTATGAATATCGAAGTTTTTGCATAATCATAAAGTCTGACAATTTAACGTCATTTTGCTACTGTATTTTAAATGTTAAATACAATTAAGTTTATTATAAATAAAACACTTAATTTGAACGAATATTGATTTTTATTTCTAAAATTCTAATGTAATTGTATGTATGTATGTATGTATGTATTGATATCCATAGTATCGATAATATCGATAATATCGAAGTTTTATTCCCGATTTTTATGTGTATCAATACTTTGGTCGTCGATACGTATCGATACCAAATATCGATACAATTTCAAAATATCGCCATCACTAGTGGACGGTCGCTTTTGGTCCGACTTTCCTTTCCGTCTTGGTGGTCCATTTTCGATGTTGTCGACGCTGCGCGCATGTTGAACGGATCTTATGTCAGTTTTTGTGCCACGTTCGCGTCTCTCGGTGGTGCATGGCAAGTATCGATACCCTCTGTTCCTTCTCCCCCTCCCCCCTCTGGAGAGCGCTCACTTGTGATATACATATAGTATGGTGTATAGTGCTCACGTAGTATGGAAAATGTGCGCGTGAAAAAATAAGAAATATGATGGAAGGGAATGAAAATTAGCAGTGAAACAGGTCAATGCATGATCAAACGATCTTTCTACCATTTTCTCTTAAGAGAATTTAGCTTGTTTATTGACGTTGTTTATTGACGCGAATGTATTTTGTTGGCGAAAATGGAAATAAAGAAAAAAGTTTCAATGTCAAATTTACTGTCACATCTAATATGTTCTTCTAATTGATAGTATTAGATTTCAGTAAAGATTCAAAACCTTTACAAAACTTCCATTTATGGTAGTTTGTGTATGTTTGTGTACGTCTTTGTATATTTTTATATTTGCACCATCAAAACGCTGAATATTTAATAGAGATCATGGTTATGAACGTGTTTGAAAAATTCACGTGTACACGTGTTCACGTGTGTGTGCATACACGTACTTTAGTACGTGTCATTTTAAATACACAGGCACGCGCATGCTATTTCACGTATATTTAAATACACGTGTATTATTTCACATATATGTATATTTATCTACACCTAATCGATGTAACCAGATTCGAATTCTCAAATGAATATCAAAGATACGGAAACTGAAATGTCCAAAAATTGTGGAGCTTGCAATGAAATATTTTAATATATCAGCAATAGCAGTTGTTTCGGAATGCAGATATGTTAATGTACGTGTATTTAAATGTACGTGAAATAATACACGTTTACCCGTGTATTTAAAATGACACGTACTAAACTACGTGTCCGTGAAATACACGTATACACGTGCATTCGAATACACGTGAAATAAGGATCTCTAATATTTAACAATAATACTTAGACAATTAAAGTTGTACCGTTTCAATGTACCTTTCCATTTTTTGCCTTCGCTGGAAAAAGTAGTTAATAAAACTTCCACACAACGGAAATATTTACTTTATGTTATTGTTGCAAAATCGAATATCGTAAATTCCTTACTCAGAGTTTGGTAAATTGAATTTATCAACTTCTATGCTATAGATAAACATTCCAGTAACGTTTACAATCGTAAGGCAAACATGTCACGTTTCCTAGATTTTCGCAGGAAAACCGCGAAATATTGCGCCATACGTCATTGATACAAGGAGCTTCGTATGAGAAAAAGTAGGACAAGGGGAATTGGCAAAAAATCAATTTTAAAATCAGTGACGTTACACGCCGATTTGTCGGGGTGATAGAAATCAAACAGGTGACCGAGTTTTCGCAATCCTATCTTCCATAAGTTTGTGAATTTCTCCACATGCTCGGTATGTATAATAGTCCCGGAAGCGTGACGATGGGCAATTTCCTTCGCCACTTCTTTCAACGGAATTCGAACGGGATGTGTCACGCACGAATGAACAGATCGACTATTTTGTTTGCCTCGGATGAAATATGATTTTGAAAAATAAAAAATAAGAAGTACGTGCTGTCTACAAAAAAGTAATGAGATCGATTCTGTGAATATGTTTATATACATAAATGCATGAAGTATGTACGTTGGCTTCTTCGAAACATTTTTCTTGAAAATCTATATTTCGCTGAAGATGCTTCTACTCATGGAAACAATGCTGGAGCTTTTCTATTGGAGCTGTTTTCAGTTGGATGGAGAATGTTTTGAATGTTGTTTATGGTTCCAGTGACACTCTTGAAGATATTATTTGATTTTTGTAACATGGAAGTAAAATTAGGATTATTGAAATTAATAAATAGTACAGTAAATTTTATCGCATGAATTTTCACAATTTGTAACCATTTTAATACAAATGAATACAAAAAGTACGTTGTTGATATGTTGAAGGGTCCAATATATTCTTAGTTGTCGGTAGTTTGAGTTAATTATTTTACAAATCTAACAATTGACATTAATTGCAAAGTTTATACAGGGCAGTCTAATAAACATTAGCACTTAAATATCTCTGTTGCTTTTGAAGACATCAAAAACTGTATTCACAGAAGTTGTTCAGGACAACATAAATTGGTCAGTATAGAGAGCTCTATGATATGGTAACAATCATTTTGTTGAGTCAGAGAAGATTCAGCGATTTCAAGTTCATCTCTACTTTTTTAAATGATATAATATATCTTTTTATAAATTACTTGATGCAAATCGATATTCTCTATAAAAAAGTAGTGACCTATGTATGTCGAAAAATTATTAGTGTAGGAGATATTTTAACTTCAATTTTGTAGGACCCTCACGCTTCATATTACTACAAGGTTAATCACGTTAGATTGGCAATGGTAATAAATAATATTTACTTGTTTATGAATGCCCTTCCGGTCGGAATTATGATGAGTTATCGTGTCAAGAATAACATTGTAATATTAATATGTACAAAATGATTGTACATGATGCATTGTTTCAAAGAGAAAGCTAGCAAAATTCAGTGGAAGCTAAAATGTTGCATGCTCAGTGATATTCAAATCATTGTCAAACATTTAAAAATGTTCACGATAAATGGAGAAAAACTGACACCCTTGATTTTTGTAATAACGAACGCCGAAAACGATAATAACTGAAGAAAATGAATTTAATGTTTTTTCGAAGTGTAACTGAAAATTCAAACGTTAGTTCTTATTAAATAGTTTTTTTAAATAACTCCTTTGTATTTTAGAATTGTCCAGAAGGGATATTCGGTAAATCTTTATAGCCATTTGTGCATCAGTATCACGTAGATATCTTCTCAGCAGGAGACATCTGTATTACTTAAGTTGTGGAAGTAGTGGATCGGGGAAGGCGGTCATTTAGGCGTTTCCTGTGCAGTCTTCTGGGTAGTTCTTCCGAATACAGATCTTTGGCCAGGTCGCTTGGGTGGTTTACCAGTCTTGTCTGATATCTGCTGCTACGCTTTGTTTCTTCCGCTACCGATTTGATCATGAGATTTTTGCGTATCTCGTTATTTCGTATATACATACCAGGGTATATTTAGTATAGTTGTAAGTACAATGGATTAATTATATGGTCTTATTAAGTAGCACATTAGTGTAACATAAGTAGAATCAGTGTTCTTACTGTTAGTTTCAATATTAAAGTTAAATTATCTCACAGACTAATAATCTTTCGACGTACATAGGTCAATCCTTTTTTATAGAAGATATCTAGCTACATCAAGTAATGTATAAAAAATATATGATTCAATTTAGAAATATGTAGATAACCTTGAAATCACTGAAATTTCTATAGCTCCAAAAAATTATTATCATATTATAGACCTCTTCCTTTTTTATAGAGGATATCCAGCTATATCAAGTAATGTATAAAAAATATATGATTCAATTTAAAAATGTGTAGATAATCTTGAAATCTCTGAAATTTCTATAGCTCCAAAAAATTATCATATTATAGACCTTTCTATGCTGTACCACTTCTGTTAATAAAGTTTTTCATACCTTGAAACATAACGGAGATATTTAAGTGCTAATTTTTATTGAACCACTCTGTATATAATTTTTCAGAAAAAGAAACTTGTACAAGTATACGAAAACTTCATGGAAGTTTGGAAGCGTGTTAAAATTAAAATTTGTTCCTCCAGTTCATGAGCAGCGTTTGGGATAAAAGGGAAATGGTAATGAAGCTCTAAAATCCCAGAAAATTAGACCACGAAAATGCATAATAGGTCCACTCATCCTTACTAACAATATTTAAGTAGCATTAGACGTGTACTACCTGTTGCATATGCAAATTCACGTCATTACACACCGATTTAATCTTGTGTGATTGTAGAGTAGAAAGGGTGATGGTTTCGGAGGTATTTCATGGACGAGGTACATTAGAACATTTGTGACATTTAACAATCATGTAGTAATAGACATTTGTGGTAATGTGCATTTGAGAGGTGGCTAAAGTGTACGATGCTTTCCACCTAAGTTGTTTACCGTAAATTCGAATGTTTCCGAATAACTGTACGAGGTTGCTTCTTATTTTCACTATCTCTTGATCGTGACGAGAATAGAATAAATCCACACTAATATCATAAATCGGAAAGTGTGTTCGGCTGCCTGTCTATTTACAACGTCTTCACAACTAAACTACAGAACTGATTTCAATGAAATTTGGCAGGTTGGTAGCCTGAAATCCGGAAAAGGATAAAGATTAACTTTTATCCTGAAAAATTAATTAGTTTTTCCAGGGGGATCCAATTAATAAACTAGCTAGTCCGTGGTGCTCGCTCGCTTCGCGAGCTCGCGGGTGGAGTCCGTGTTGCTCGCTCGCTTCGCGAGCTCGCGAGTGGAGTTATTGTAGCTCGCTCGCTACACTCGCTCACGAGTAGTGATGCCTGTAGCTATTCATGTTTATTTTGTGTGTGACCCTTTACGGGCCACGCAAAGAACTTCCCGATTTGCGAGTTGTAATTTATTATTACCATTATTAATTGTCACTAATTAGAAAATTATTCGTATTCGGAGAAATTTAATAGTTTTCTACTTATCAACATTGTTGCTATATGACGTCGCATTAAACGAACATCTATATATATAGGGAGAGTGTCCCATTTTAATCCACCACTACGGACAACTTAAGAAATATGCATTGGATCAAAAAACATCCTGAATAAAAGTTTGATGGTTTGGAGGGGGACATCTGACCCTGTTAAAAAATTTCATCCCTACCCCCTGGGGTATATATGTATGTATGTGTGTGCTGTGTATATGGATATTATGTATATTCATTTGTTTTCAATATGTAGTTATTGAGTATATATATATTTATACGTGTATAAATATACTCATATATATGTATTTATCACAATTATATCATTATAATTATATATTGTAATATATATATAGGCGAAAAATCGAGATAGGCGAAAAATCGAAATTTCGCGATTACAGCGCCACCTATCGCGAATGAAAAAAATGTTTGAAATAAAACCTACATATTTTGTGGCGTGGAATCCGAATCTGCAATAAAAAGTAGGTGGTCCTATTTAAAATTTTAAAGTAACCCCCCCCCCAGAGGGGTAGGGGTGAAATTTTTTTGACAGGATCAGATGTCCCCCTCCAAACCATCAAACATTTGATCGGGATGTTTTTTGATCCGATGCATATTTCTTAAGTTAGCCGTGGTGGCGGATTAAAATGGGACACCCTGTATATATACATATATATATATATATATATATATATATATATATATATATATATATATATATATATATATGTGTGTTTGTGTGTGTGTGTTATATAAATATAATAATAGTAATAATATATGTATATATATTATTTCAGTTTAGTTATTCTCTCATAAATTTATATTCTCCCATTTAGATTGCGTTATTCTGTTAGGTTTTCTTAAAAAAACTAAAAAACTACTGGACCGAATTAGAACAAAATCTATTCAGCTCTAAGTTACATTGATACACATCGATTGCATCATCAACCATTTTGATCTGACTATTAGTTTTTTAGAAAACGTTAACGAAAAATTTGATCACATACGTACGTACGTACGTACGTACGCACACACACACACACACACACGAACAATTTGTTAAAAATAGTCTAAAATTACTCCAATGACCTTGAAACATGGAGATCTGTTAAAAAATCGATTTTCCATTTTAGGGGCAAATACAATAACTTCCCTATAAATCGGGAAGTTAAAAATGGAAATCCGAGTGCCTTTGTTCAGGCTACCTCTGTGCCAAATTTAATTAAAATCCTTTCAGTGGTTAAGTCATGAAGACGTTATATTTGTTACGTATACTTTCAGATTTGTATTGTATTGTACTGATTTATTGGTCACAAAAACAATTACAATTGTGTTTAACTTTAATATGCATTAGCAACTAAAATATACATAATACATAAAATACAAAGAAAATAAAAATATCAAGCATTAATAATTCTATAAAATTAATTAAATAGTCGATTAATAAAGTAATATATTAAAAAATGATTGAAAAGACAACAAAAATAACGGTGATATAATTCTTCATAGGGCAAGACAGTTTAATAAAGTGGTCACTGAATGATGCTGATAGTAGTTTACAACCACTATTCTATTTGACGTTTTGTGCTTGATTCTTGATTTCTGATTTTTCTTTTTAATGGGGTATTTGTTAAATGTCTGATTTATGATTTAGGTTTGTTCTTGTTTAGTTTAGTTATAAGTTGTAGTATCAGGTTTCCTTTTCATACCCGTTTTTGTTGTACAAAAATTTTTTGTATAATACTTGCTAAATTTGTTTTAATATATTGGTATTAATATAAAAGCACAGTTCAATAGACTTCAACAGCTTAAAAATTAGGCAACTTTCCATTTAAAAGATACGCGGGCGAAGCCGCGGGATAAAGCTAGTAAAAGATAAACGCTCGAGATTTTTGTCGCGAGTGGCTTTGTTCAAGTTGACAAAAGTTAGTAAAAAGTCTTGCTACCAGTTGTTACCAAAGTGCTGAAGACCTTAGCGAAGTAAAGATATAGTATACAAGATGTAATCTAGTCTTCTTAAGTTTGAAACGAAATTTTTTAGTGTAGTTTACCGTGTGCCGTGTTATTACTGTCAGCACTACTATAATGTGACTACTACTGCTACTATGTAGTAGTGGTGTACTGGTGGGGTAGTTACGTCATCGCTGCTACATCCTTGTTTTTCTCATGTTTCCTCGTTCCACACTTTTTCCACTTTCCGCTTCTCGCTAAATTTCAATTTTCACGACGTCTTTCTCACTACTGTCACTTTCCGAACTTCTTTATACTTTTCTGCGCGATCTTATTTACATCTGTCGCAAGGATTTTCACAGGCTATTACAAGTCTGAGTACAGCGTGTCTGGTTTTTATTTGTATCTAAAAATAGATGAATAATTTTCTATTCCATTAGCTTTAGGTGATTATAATTTCAGTTGGTGTTTTAGTTATTTTCTAGAATTTTTATTTTCAGAATTCTCATTCAGTTTCTGTGTATCCATACTTTAAGAGTTCATTTAGTTCGACTACATTTTTCTTAATCTCTTTCACAGTTCATCAATACTTGTTCAGGAAAGCTCTTGATCTTTGAAATGTATAAAGTTGGCAACAGACTATTTACTTTTTTGGTCATTAACAAATTACTATTTCAAAACTTGTATAATAATCTTAATAAATTAAAATCTAGTGCAATTTCTGAAGATCAGTTCAATTACTTGGGTAATATTGAATTACATTGTTTATAGAGCGTGTTTACGGTATTATGGATCAACGTTTATTTCGTAAACAGTAAATAATCGAAAAAAAAATGGAAGAAGGAAGGATTATACTATATCTTACTCGTAACATTATAAGGAATGTAATTCTTTAATATTTGCAATGTGCTTGGAGAAATGAAAGTAAACTTCAGTTTTTTTAAATTGAATATTATGTATTCTTCTATGCCATATTAAAGTATTCAAGGCAAATTCATCTATACAGTAACTGACAGATTCGTTCACATATGTTCCAAATGTTTATTAACTGTAAAATATACAGTATTAATTTTTACTTTTAGTTTGTTTCGTTTGTTTCCAGCTACCGTGTTTAATTGTTGCTTAGTTCGAATGACGATTATTAAGTGAAGGCAAATATCTTTTTTGGTGTTGAGACAAATTTAATATAATTTTTGTGAACAAATTTGGGAGTCGCTGTATGTAATACAATAGGTTCCAAGGTCATACCAGGTCAGGAATGAAAGTTTAACATTTTAATGATCATTTAACATTTCCTAATATTGACTAGTATGTTGTGCATGTTAATTGTATTGATAACATATTAATAAATACACTACTACAAAATGTTCAAGCTATTTCTTCCATTCCTGACTTTGTATGACCTTGGAACTCATTGTGTTGCACATGGATGAATACGTCTTAACACACTTTCACACGACATAAAAGAATATTTAGCATTTAATTTGAAAAACCGAAGATTATCTTCAGTCTTTGAAAAGTATTGCAAAAACATACAATATATATGCATACAATCTACAAGACTTTTAAGATATGCCAAAATATCAACAATATTATTCAAGTTACAATGTTTAGAACATTAAGCATACTATTTTTCAAGGTCCAATTCTTTATCTGTCTAGTTATAACAAATAACAATGTAGAATGAATTAATAAATTGATTTTTTTATGATTACGTTTTTATACATACGCATACGTTTATTACTAATCCCCTATTGATTTTTTTTTTGCAATTTAAGAGCAATTTAGATCCAAATCCAATAATGGTGATTCCGATTTTTGTACATTACAGACCGCACTGTGTGATAGCAGCATTTGTTTCCTGGATAATGATGGTATCAATTATGTATTTGCGGTTTTATAGTTATGATCGAATAAATTAATTGCATACTAAATAAACCATTTAGTAATTTATGAGATAGAATGTACAAATATTTTGTTATTTAAATAGTAAAACAATTGTTCAAGAGTAATTAATTTCTTTACAATGATTAGATTATTACCTCGAAAAATGCGTTTCCAACAATAATTGGGTAGAATAGTTGTTAGGTATATAAATTATCAAGAATTATTGAATAACCTTTATTTCTGCATTTAACTTGAATTTAAAATGATTTTATAGCACTTTCACTCATAGACGTTTAGGTTTATTGACAAGTTGCGTATATTCGTATCATCTAAATCCTTCAATTGTATAAACATAGAAAATTAAGTTGATAAGTCACCTCAGAGTCTCAGAGGTTACCGTAATTAAACGAACAAGTATTGGCCGTAACTAAATTTGACGTTGCCAGAAATACTTCTTAATGGCCAAAGTATTAGTCGAACGCCAATAGCTTTTACGAGAAGCTAAAACTATTTTAAGCTGCTTTCAATTTCTTCGCTTAGCTCGATCATTTCAATAATTTTTTTATTATACATATTTGAGACTTTTATGCTGCGATGTATTGTGTGATAAAACTGGTTTCATTCTGTAAAAGGTGGGATCGTCAAAGGGAAATGAAAAAACGAAAATCACTTTGATGCTTTTAAATGATACGGTATACTGATAGCATCTCATAATTCTTCAAACGAAGTCGCTCAAGGTTGACAAAACAATGTGTAAATGAAATCGCTCATGCAGTTTTTCATGTCGGGAACATGTAGCATATTTTCATTTAGATAATTCATCTTCACACTCCTACTTCACCACTAATGTCTCACTATGATTACATTATAAAACTGAAATGGTCGATTATTAAACGCACCTATGTTGTAGCTATTAAGCATTCATAAAATTATCTTATTATTTAAAATACTTCTAAGTAGCTTTTATCTTTTTAACGCGATGCATTATTTCGTTTTATAATTCATGCACGTATAAATTATTAAACTTAAAAGCACTGTCCCAGTATTAATGAGAGTAAATTTATTTTGACACGTGTTGCTCGTTATTCTTCAAATTCTTAATAATTCACGAGTTGCAGTTTAAAAAGTTCCGTGGGGATTGAATTGTTATTTTAAATGCATGAATGCATTATACTAAATTTAACTGGTTATAAAGTAAATTTAAAAAGCATTTTCCACGTTTTTAACATGTATATTAATGACAAAGATGGACATTATCGTAAAACATTTTCTTCAAAATTATTGAAAATAGTAGCAATAACAGTAAAAATGACAGTCCTAAAATATTCCAACTATCAATGCCACCAAGTTTAATTAATAACAGTAATTCAAACATAATTATTTCGTGGTGAAAATTTTTCAATCTGAACGTTTCTAAAAGAGAACAGGTAATGCATCAGTACAAGTGCATCTCTTTTTATGTCAGAAAAACGATCATTTCCGCTCGCGTCTTGCGATCCTGTCATAAAACTTTCCTGCCTTAATTGACACAACAGAAAAATTGCAACTTGAGCGCGAGCAGGAAAGCAGGCAGCAAAACTACTTCCTCCCCGGGGAAGTTTGTTCGAGGGTTAGCGGCAAATTGTCTGTAAGTAACGTCAGGTATGTGTCTCACAGGAGAGCTCTGGTTGGCAAGGAGTTGATGGATTACCAGCATGGCGTTAGCTTACCGCGTGTAACCAAGCTGATAATAAGAACTTCTGGTCGCGATACTTTTCACCGTTCGAGTTTATGCCAGCGGTAGATCTTCTGAAAATTTATTAAATGCTTATTCATTGCATAAAAGTTGCGATACATTTATTAGGCTGTCAGTTCTCTTTCTCTCTCTTCTTATTTATTCTTGATTCATCGATTATCCCTACAAGCTGATTTGGTAAGCAGATTGGTTAAGTAAAAGACGAAGGCGATAATGTCCTATAAAATGATCTAAAAGTAATTCAACATTGTAGGAAATTGTGCGTCAACACGTGCTGGAAAATGATGGATGTTCGCATGGTCTGACTAGTGCGGCTGGTTCTACTTACATTCAAGTCTCCTGCACACGATCAATAGCAAATTAGATTATGTCAATTCTAGCTTGATAACATTATTATCAATAATATTATGACTATATTATTTTGACTGGAACGCGTGTAATAACTATTGAAATCTGTATCAGTTCTTTTTCAATAACAATATTAATATTTAGTGGTGTTGACAATATTATTGATCGTAATCACTTTTCTTGGTAATTTCTCACAGGTTTGTTCACATGTACCCCAAATATTAATTAATTGTGAAATTTACGGTATTAATATTTCTTTCAATTTGAATCGTTTGCAGTTTCTACGTTTAATTGTTGCTTAGTTTCTATAATTTTTACTACGTAAAGTCAAATATCTTTTTTAGAGTTCAAACAAGTATACTATAGTCTTCGTGATCAAATTTGTGAGTCACTGTATATGATTCACGTGAAATTAAGAAATTTAAATGAAATATCATATTTTGCTTAATTCCATCAACAAAATTTAAAATAAATTTATTAACATTAAAATGATATTCTTCTGTTTTTTTTTTAGATTTGATTTAGTGTAGCCTTTCATGTGAGGTCCAGTCGTAATAATATTTTGCTCGAAAAAAAGTTAGCTCCTTATCAAGCTGTCAATCTTCGAGGGAAAAAATATAAAAGAACTGGACTATTTAAGAAACAGTTTTTATAGTTAATCAATTATTACTGAGTTGCAAAGTAAGCCGGAAGCATGACACTTTAAGTGCTCTGTCTCATTTATCGATTTCCATTGCCGTAAAGACGACCTAAGTAGAATAACTTTGCAGATCCAGTCTCTGCAGTGCGCGTTAAAAATTCCTGAGGCCTGAGAAGCTACAATTTTAAACACTGCACCATCTACAGAAAGAATAAATTTTCATTCTCGTACGGTAGCCCGCATCTGAGCGTACTTTAGGAAAAGAGAAATTCAAATAAATTTCCTATCAGTTAAGATTCCTATCAGAATCGCACTGAAATGTGAAATAATAAAATGCTAGTAGACTCGAAGTTTTGAAGTAAAATTTTATTCGCAGTTTAATGTTTTCTTTGATAATTACTAGACACCGAATCTTTATGCTAATATTTTGCTAATATTTTGTATAAAATATGCAGATATGCATATATGTATGTACTATACAGTATAATACACATGTAATATAGTGGAAAAATTGATTGTACACAATATATTCTGTTGTACAATATTTTCTATGTACTTATACGTATACATATAGTTGACAATACTTTTTCGAATCTTGCATATTATAATTCGTGTTACAATAAATTTCGCGCATTTTTTCTCAATTTGACGTTGTTAACCGATGGCGTTTATCTATTAAAATGAATTTAAATGCAGAGAATGTCCATTCTATATCACACGATGTAATTGGTGGGTACTTAAACTTACTTTTACAGTGTTCTGGCACATTGCTGTTTTTTGTTTAAAATTCATACTACAAATTCGACAATAAAAGCTTTCGCTATCGTCTTCGTCAATAACAAAGTTTCCAAACTAAAGTTACTTCAATAACACTTTAGATTTTCTTACTTAAGACATTTTCAAAAAATACGATAAAATACTTAATCGTACTGTTATAAACTATGTGATTGTGTTACATGATATACTATACTATTGTCCTATCATGCTATATTATACTACACTGTTATACAATAGGATTATGTATTATTGTTTATATATTATTTAGTCACATTTTACTATTTCGCATAAATTCTGTTGGCTGTAATGAACGAACTAAACTGTTTGAATATCAAACACAAACTGCCACAACTAACGCTCACTTACAAGATTATTTAAGTATAAAAGCATGACTTCTTCTTTATGATTCATGAAGTTATAGATAATACATATAAGAATGTACTGATAGACGAAATAATATATGTATATTCCATATAAGCACAATAAATGCGTGAATGCAGAAAATGTACCTACAATAAAAAAATATATTTTTAGCATCCTCTAGTCACAAAACAAATTTCTATTGAGGACCGATTAGATTATTTACTTTCTATCAAAATATGCAGTTGCATAAAGAACCAGTAATTACGTACATTTTCTAAGCTTTTTTTATCGGCAGTAGCGCCAACGAGGACTAAGTACACTCGTGGAAGTATGCACCTTCAAGACTAAAAAGAAAAAAACTAAAGTAGAGAGGAAAACAGCAGAATTATTAAAATGTATTAAAAAGTGAAACGTAATTGTTATTTGCATTACATAAGCTTTGGCATGAAATTTCAGGATTTCACTTTAATATCGTAAAATGAAATCTCCTTCTTCGAGTTTTTACTCGATAATAGTAGTTACAAGAAAGGTTTATGTCTTTATAAAAAATTTGAATAGCATATGTTTATTTTTTATTTATAATAGAGAGAAGATAGCAGATTTTTTAAATATGAGAACAATCGTTTGTGAATTTTTACCTTCCTCTGACCGTCAGTTATCACTGTCTTGAATTTTGATTTCCGAGAAGCGACGAGTACCTCAATTAAACCGAAACCAGAATCCTAGCCCTGAGAATTGAAAAGCAGTGGACGGCTAGCCAAATTAATTGAAACTAACGAGCGTAAAGCGAAATGCGTGTCAAGCGGTGCTTGAAGCTAAACCGGCTGCAATAAAATTCCTAGCCGAATGGCGCGCGTCACAGGTTCGAGGATTAAAACACCGTAAAACTTGAGCGGCGCTAAAAATATGTGACAAAGGAAGAGAAACAAAGTTTAACAACGAGGTCGCAAATGTACTAGTTGCTTTTGTTACCTGTAGAAAGCATCGAGAAATAATATTTGTTGTTTCGTTTTTCTTTAACATTCGAGTTCATTACTGCGTGACTGAAAACAAAAGAATTTTCCATGTTTATTTTTTTTTAATTTGACTTTCTATTTATGAATAGCACTGTTAGTTAATCATTCTTGGCAGGTTTTTAATTACTGTAGTTTATTTATATATAAAAAAGGTAATTTATATATGAAAATTTTAGAAAATGATTTACATTGCTGATGAACTAATATTTCTAATTGAGTCTTACAATAGCACCAAAGCAATGAAGAATATGCTTCTCCACATAATGAAGTGATCACAGATTTGATGAGAAAATTTTAAATTTCGTGAGTCTGTCGCATGAAAAAGTAGATTTGAATTTTTCAAGTTTTAATTTTGGTACCTGGGAGCTTAAATATTTCTTTTGGCTTTAGTAAGATAAAAAATATCTACGTATGAAACAATTTAAATGGTGCACCATGGAAAAGTAATTCTTTCGTCCAACCATTTTTTTTAATTTCTTTGAAGGTCATCGATACTTTTTGTCATGAAAGCGTGTAAGTGACCTCCTTCATCTGTGACGTTTTATATAAAAAAAATTTATCTACTGTCAACGAAAAATGATGCCATGGAAAACGTGAATAACAGAAAAAGATAATAAAGCTGTCTGTGTGAAGCAACATTCATGTGCAAGTAAAGTAATGAAATTTTAAAATTGAATACTTTTCAGTGAATACATTGGGTCGTTCTAAAAGCCCGTGCCGTTTTTATACACACAATGCCCAAAGCGACATGAACTTTCTGGACGATCTAATACGAAAAAACTACATTGCACTTTGTGAAAGTCCTGCCTCAGAGACTATATTAAAATTCTGGAGTTTCGGACAGAGGGGAACTTCTGCTGTGCGACCCGACTATTTCTACACACCTCTTGGGAGTCACGGAATCCTGTGGCAAATGTTGGAGCATGCACGAGACTCAAAAGATGAGGGTCGATTCTCCCTCTGCTCATGAAGCAGCCATGGCTGGCCGAAACTCGCAAATCTCAGTATAAGTTGGAAAACTTTTAAATTAAAATTATAACGGCTTATAGGAGAATCCTGCATGAGTCTCGTTCGGGACAAGATGGCTAAGGTTTTTTCATTAAATTTGTAAAAGGTTCCTAAATTAACTACGAATGCTACTAAATTAACAAAAACTCATTGTTAACCCACAGAAACGATAATTCTTTTGATACACAACCTAAACATTTGCAATATAACAAATTTATTCATTAGGCATTTCAGTTTCATTACATTGATGATAGTACTTTTACCTAAATCAAGCATTGGAAAGCATATAAACGAAATAAAAAGTTGTATTTTATTTTTTATTCGCTACAGTTTCTACAAGTTTATTAGCAAGGTTTTTAGCACTAGGTATGCATGTCTTGTGTAACCATTTTTCGCAAATAACGTAGCAAAGCCAATCTGCTTTGGGTCCATTTTTATCTCCATAATATCCACAAATAATAGAAAAATTCTGTAAATAACTGTCGATACCATCTAAACTGTGGCCCGAAATGAACGCGATGAAATCGTTCTCATCGCTGCTGCTTTCTTATATAAGTTCGCATTGTTTGCTATAAATGCATATTATTTACTGAAATAAGTAAGTTGCAATATTTATGCTAGTGTGGCATTTTACCCCAACACAATTTAGGCATTTCACCTCAACGTGTTGGGGAAAATGCCAAGCTTGTTAAATAAGTCAAATTGTATGCAAATCATTTATGAAAAACTCGAAGTAAATAAGAAAGATACTTTTTTTTTAGCTAGCAACTCGCAACTTTTTATTGATACATGAAATATCAAGTAGTAGTTGTGCTTTTGTTGTATGTTAAAATAAATGATAAGCGATCTCCTTTAGCAACCGACATAATATAAAAACTAGTGGTATACAATTGCAGTACCACCTACTGAATAAATTTTGCGTTATGGTTGTTTGGTATCTTCCCCCCTTTGGTATTTTGCTCCGAATTACCTTACATGTATGTACAGTGTTCTCTCGTTACAGGCTTGTGAGTTAGCAACGAATTTTACGTTGTAGAACATGTAAGGCACATGCTCGTGAACGTAATGGAATAATGGAATCGATAGCTTTTTGTACGTCGTCAATGTCGTCAATAATTACATTGAATTTGAAGAATGGCTCGATGAAGCGACGAAAACGGCGAGCTTATAGCGAGAGAAGACTGTAACAAATTGTTTCAACATATTATTTCACACCTTCAGTGAAAAAATTTTTTTTTATAAGTGTGCTAATTAGTTTTGAGATATTTTTCGCAACAAAAATATGTTTATTTTTGAGAGGTGTTAAATTATGTTTGATTAAAAAATAGTTTCCAGCACTAGCTACAACTAAACATAAATAAAAATAAGTAAATAATTAAATATATCTCAAACAGATTAACGGAACACTTAATATATGTAGCTTGTTATAAGATTATATCTTTTGGTATTGTAGCACCAAGTTCGTAGAATATCCTTTGTTTTACCACTAACAATGGCGTAAAACTTTGAAGAAGTAAATGCTGCAGCAATTAAAAAGTATCACCTAACGTGATCACTTTAATTATTATCTTCGTTAAGTTTTTTTCATCTCACACTTTTTATACTTTTAGTGTTAATAAGTCTCACTGTCTATTAATTCTTTTTTATGCAACTCTGATATTGAGGACTTAAAAATTATTCACAACTTCTTTAAACAATGTAATGTAAGAGTCTAATTACAATCAAGCAGCACCGATTAACAATTGTATTTTAGCATAATATTTTGAGTGGAGAACTGTATAATATATGTATATTGAACCAAATCTAAACAACGTGTATTTGCTGCATAACTACATCTGGTTTAAGGCAATTAAATAAATAAATAAAATATCCTGGGAACTTTTCTCGTAAAGAGACAGCACAAACAACCAATACTAAAGATGTTGACAATCGCTTCTCCATTTGTAAGATCGAACTGTTGTTAAAGATCAATTAAATATTCGAATCACGATAACGACAGTTCCAGCTTTGCTTGTTATGAAGCAAGCATTTGTATGCAGTAACAATTGAAACAATCTCATCAATTTGTAAATTGATGTAAATGTCAATTGCTAGAATCGGTAGCAAATGCATTATTACAGTCATCATTGCATGGTCAGCGTTTATCAATGAGCGTCAACAGAAATAATATTCTGTGGTATGATTGATACGATTAATGGATTTCAGAGTCCATTAAACTTCGAATTGTCACTTTAAATCGAAACAATTTTCTGCTCTTTATGTATTCCTGTTCATTTTTGTTTATTTGTTATCTTCCTGCTCTTCTTTTCTCGAAAGAAAAGTATTAGAAATAATACTAGCCCATACACGTAGTTATAATTCTACGCGATTTTTGACCAATAATATATTTGTCCGAGTAAGCAAACGTATCCTCATCATCTTTCCTACGTCATTTCAGGACTTATAGAATATCTCAGAACTCGACGGAGGATTTATGTTGACGGGGCACCGGTAATACTCTCCGGAGGATAGGAAAGAGAAATCCGTTGGGAGTTACATTCATCAATAATCTTCTTTGGCTTTTGTAAGACACTCGTGATAGGAGGAACGTATTACTTCAGTACCTGAGTTCCTTTTATCTCTGATAAAATGACGTGATACGTTATTCGATGATTAGATTGTTCAAAGGAAAGAATAAATAAATATCAGTTAATGCATATTAAAATAAATATAATTTATTAACATTTATCATGTAGTACAATAGAATTTATAACTACATTCGATAAATAGGATTATTTAACAGTTAATGTTTAAAATAAATGGAAATATAAACATATTGTATGATAGGAATTGCATGATTTTTAAGGGGGGAGCTTAATTCAGGACGGTAAAAATAAATTGATTTTTGGGATTTTCTTTTTGCGAAACTATTAAGCGAATCATTTCGAAATTTTCAAGGTGTGTATTTCATATTTAAACAATAAAAGTTAATTTCTTCGTTAAAAAATTTTCTGCAGAAACAGAAACATAAATAATTCCGTATCGCCGGCGTATCAAATTTGCGAGAATCCTGGAGCTTTCAATTCTTTTCTAAAACAAAAAAAAACAGGGATTTTCTTATTCCTGATATAATTACATGGTTGATGAACCTCCAATTTTCATAAAAAGAAATTAAATTAGACAGTTTTTTGGTAGCATTATGGCGGGAGTACTAACTATTTTATTTCTATATTGAAAACAAAACGGGACTTACTACTTCTGTCGATGCTTTCCGAAGGAAAAATGTCTGCTGCATCGCATGGTGGGGTCAGGTTTTCTGCTAGACCCTTAGTTTTTTAAATAAATTGAAAAATATCTGCCAAAATTGGTGCATTTCGGGTGTCCTTTTCCCTTTGATCCTTGTTTAAACATATTTAAATGTTTATAATCCAATAATAATACATATCATTTTATTCAACTAAAAAATCAACTAAATAACTATTACTATTTAAACACAAC
This sequence comes from Perdita meconis, assembly GCA_030770465.2. NCBI lineage: Eukaryota > Metazoa > Arthropoda > Insecta > Hymenoptera > Andrenidae > Perdita > Perdita meconis. The sequence goes on along the minus strand of JASKOS020000015.1, from coordinate 598,904 downwards.
AATTGTTCAAAGTTTAAAAATTGCATTTATTTTCAAAATTGATTTTTTAGAAAACTGAGGGTGATGACGACAAACGGATTGCAGATTCGTATTCAGTGCACAAAATTCTATAAGAAATGATTATTGAATGTTACAAGTCCGAAAAAAAGTTAAAATTTGTTGTACAGTGTGAGATCTAATAGTCTATTTGAAGAAGACTTACGTATTCCTTTTGTCAGAGACAGAATTTTGTATTAATTGGAAATGCTATTAATTCTGCGATCTTAATTCCAAATAACCGCAATAATTTAACTTAGATAGTTATAGGTCTCCTTAAAGCTTCGGTTTGCTTAAAATTCAAAATACTGGTGAATTTTTCGCTTGTATAGTAATTTTATAATTTAATAAAGTATATACCTTTTTTTCTAACATTAATTAAATTTCTATAATTATTAATTGTAATCACACCTATGAGTTTATCATTTTCCTAGCTCTGAGATCAATGCTGAGATACTGCAAAAAAATGTATTAAACAGTTAACAAAGACACTGTTCATTGGTACAGTTCTGATTCTTTATTTCTTGAGTGTTTTTTTAAATATCAAACTCAATGCTTCGTGATCAATATATTTAACTTTCGCATTCTTTATACATTCTATAATTCTGAAAGGGTAGTCAATTTCAAGATTAAAGAATTTTCAGAGTTGATTTAATCTAGTGCTGCACAACTTGTTGCTTCTGGAAGTATTTTAGATAAGTACGAGGCGAGAGCATTCAAATCCTTGCGAGTTGTGCTTTTAAAGCTAACAGTTTTGTACTGAATTGTAGGAGAATTTGTTTAAAGTTTTACAAGAATTTAAGGAAACGTAACATTAAAGTATTGTTAATTCCGATACCGATTATATTTATTTGCATTTTGTAAGATATTTAAACATCTGTTATTTACAACTTACGTATTTTAGCTTTCAGACTTATGACTGCATCAAGTAAATTAAAAGCCTGGGATATTTCACTATATGTATTCTGATATAATGTAACTATGATTTCGTGTTTAAAATTAGTTCCATATTTTATTTTCTATATTAATATTTTCTGTTGATAGAATCTTTAAAATCGGCGCTGGTTCTGTGTTTTAATACTTTTTAAAATACTATCGAATGTATACCCAGACTATATTAAACCGTGCTTATTCATATTTCAATACTCTGCCATTCAAGTACACAAACTACAATGGTAAGTACTTGTTCCAAAAATTGAATCTGTAACTAACGGAGGCGAACAGCCCGGGGCTACATTTGCATTGTAGTTGCTGTTTAACTAGTTCTGAGGTAATGAAGTGATTCGGTTCGATTGAAACCGAATATGCTGTGTCATTGGCTAAAATGGAACGTCCAAATCAATACGGGAAAACTCAGTTGGAAATACGCAATCAGAGAGAATGCATTTCACGGTTAATTTAACTCCATATTAACTTTATCTTTTAATAGTGGATCGTATTGTTTCACAAACCTTTTAGTGAGTAATTTATCCTCTTGTAAATTGTTTAACAGCAACTGTCAAGGGTACTTTGAAACATAGTGGCTATATAGTTAGTAGAATATATTGAAATATAATACAATTGAAATCGACGATAATAAGAATTCTCATTAATTACAAAGTGAACAATATGACTTTTATTCTTTTATTATTCTGTGCATGAAACAAAAGGATTGAATAATGAATATTTATAAGATACTTTATTTCTGGACATTTAGATTCAGTAAAATAAAAATTCCGTATATTATAAATGAACATTTTTTTCTTGTGAAAAATTATTTTTGTATAAAGAGTGGTCTTTTAAATAAAAAATAATAGTAAAATTTTACTAAGATCTATTCTTTCAAAAAACACATAATAAAGACTATGAAAAGTAACAAATACCAAGTATGAAATATGAGAAAACTAAGATGGGAATATTAGAAGTGAAATTAAATACAATTACCTGCTGACTGCATGATACTACTAATTAGGACCGCATAATGTTACTCTAAATTTTCCGTTAACGTTTTAAAGAGATTATGTATACATTAGTGAACTTGTTCCGCCTATGGTGTGATTTTAGTACTGAATTAATTTAAATGTTTCACTAAATTAAAGTGAGGAAAGCATTAAGCTATCTGGATGAAAATCCAGGTGTTTCTTGTAGAATCTTGAATAGCTTGAAAGGAGAGACAACATTGAAGTATTATTCTCTGATGCAGGAAATAGCATCTTTACATATTGCGCATTTCCTTTAAGAGACGTAGATTTCTTTCAATCCTTTTCTTTGAGATAACTTTTTTTACATCAAACGAAAAAAAACGAAAGGAAGCTGTTGAATTTCACAGACAGCTCTGAATAAAAATAACAACTTCAAAATGTCAATGATTGTTAATGATGTGTGAGTGAATCTTTTATGATATTTTAGTAAATTCTAAAATATTCACGTTTTCCTTCTCAGCCAACGCAATTCAATCTTTGCCGTTCTTTTTCCTGTAAATTAGTTTTCCAATAAACTAATACAAGTAAACAATATACATATAATATCTTCACATTTTTGTGCCAAAAATAATTAGATGGATCATTTTGCTCAACAATTGTTTGTGTTTACTATTTCAGCTTTTAATCGTCTCCAGCACTAATTACATGTCCTCATTTGATATTCCACGAATATCAGGATAACCTTTGCAATTTTATTCATTCAAGTTTTCTCTTTGGCTGTTGCAGACCTGTTTTGCGATATCCTACAGAAGAGAGAACCAACGGCAATATGAACTGAAAGCAGCCACCGAGTCCGACTGCAAGACGTGGATTGATGCCATACAAGATGCGAGGTAATTGCTCAATTCAAAATTCAAACCTCACGAGAGTAATAATTAATGCGGACGAAACTACCAATGGAATTATGAGAATAACATTAGACTGATTTCGCCTGCCGCGAATGGAACAGCTAATTCAGATATTCTCTGAAACCAACGTTATTAGAATTAAGGTAAAATATAGTATCTGTTAATTCCGAGAATTCATGGAATCAGATAAACAGGGTGTCCCAAACAAAGTGTAAGAGCCGAAAAGAATGGATTGCTGGGGTGATTCTAAACAACTTTTTCCTTAGCGAAAGTGTTCCTTTCGGCTTTGTTAACGAGTTATTAACGAAAAACACCGACCAATAGACGCACGAATACGGTGGATGAAGTTCAGCGCGGGCTTCAGTGGTGAGTAGTATTGGCTCGCCATCGTCTACGCTATCATTAATCCGCTATACTCGCTCCCTGATTGGTCGGTGTTTTTCGTGAATAACTCATTAACAAAGTCGCAACGAACATTTCCGCTAAGGAAAAAGTTGTTTAGAATCACCCCAGCAATCTCCCCTTTCCGGCTCTTACACTTTGTTTGGGACACCCTGTATAGTAAAACATTTAAATATAAAGTTTATTTGTAACAAAATCAAAGAAACTTAAATGTATAAGTCCGATACATTCCAAGTATTATGTTCAAAAAAAGTTCGCTGATAGTCAGAAAGATTCTGATCTTTGCCGACAAGACACCGTCGCACAGTGTGTCGCTCAATCGACAAAACCCAAAAATCTGAAGTGTTTAATTCACAATGTGTTTTATCTTAAGATGTTAAGAAAGAAACGTAGATTTTAATACTACCCATCATGTTTTATGAATTTACTAATTTGTTGCCAAAATTGATATTAAAACTTTATTTCAAATTTCGGTGTATTTCTTCAAACACATGCCATTGGCTAAATGTATGTGTTTTTTGTTTGATTTTTATACATCGTATTTGGTACTATAATCCTTTTAAAACTACAGAGAAAATTTTTTAGAATAATAATAATTTATTCGAATTTTTAATGTTAAATGTTTGTCACCTTTGAGAAGACTTTAAAAAAGAAACACCAAAAATACCTCCGTAATTTTTTTTCTATTAATTTAAGAAACATTAAACTTTATATTAGCGTTAAAATTAGCTGCCCGAATTTGCCCGAAACGAAGAAAATAATTAAAATTATTATCAAGGCGCTCACCGTTCAGGCCTGTAGCGATTAGCATTTGAGATTGTTTCGACTAACGTTCAGCTTTTCTTTTCTTTTCTTTTTCTTTTTGTTGTATTTTGAAATTTTAATAAAAGAATGTAGGTCTTAAAATTGTAAAGTTTGTAATGATTTGTAAATAAATATAATGTTCTACGTAGTACGGTACCGTATAATCCTCCCCACAATTTTTCATGCTTTTCCGTCAATTTTATGAAAACATGTCTTAAACAAAAGTTAGACAGTTCTTAATTGATAATACATTTCAATAATAAACATTACCGGAAAAGTTTTTATTTAATTAAAAATCAATATCTCCTCAATATTTGTTTATATAATTGTATATTTGTCATGCATTAATCGATGTATTCTTGCATTTGCTTTAAAAAAGTATTAAGGTACATGCGTAAAAAATTAAATAGTTTAGAAGTTATGAGTTTCGTCCCGAATGCCCATATATACGACACACTGTGCGTCGACGCAAACTCCGATCCTCCCTCCAAATCGTGTCTCGAAGGAAACCGAGAAAAGTGGGACTCGGAGTTGTCCAATTAGATCATGGGCGGTTTTCGGACTGCGAAACGTCTACAACTCTCACGGTCTTCGTCCTGTCAGTAGGACCTTCAAACGTCGCATAAAATTATCGAGTCCCGAAAACCGGCCATAAATTCTAAGTCCCTCTTTTCTCGGCGTGCGGGCCTACGATGCGTCAATTGCCGTTAAGGGGATCTGGCTAGACAACGTCAAGAGTGAAAGTTCATGCCATCCTTTCGCCAGGTCCAAGTCCTAAAGAAAATATACAACGCGTGACGAATCGACTTCCTCAAAAACGGCACTGTTCTATTTCAACCACATCGCAAACCCACATGAGTGCTTAACAGTATCAATGAAAGAAATAAAACAATAAAACTAGAATACTTATCAGGAATCTAGATAATAGATAAAAATATAAAATATTAAATTTAAAGCCAAAGTCAATTTTCTGCTGATGTTATGGCAAAACGGATCCCACTAAGAGTACAAAGCGAATAAAGAGTAGAGAGCGACACAATCACAGTTCGTCAGATTTTTTTCAATTCTGTTGGGTTCCAGATGGGAAGGATTGTTCGGGTGTCGGTAGTATCCACTCTATCCACACGGCTTCTGTTTCACACACTTTCAATATATTCCAAGTAAAGTAAGACAAACGGTTGTAATGAAGACTAGTGTGCCACGCGGGTAATCCCCATGGCATGGCGGAGGCGAGTATAGTCGTGTCTTTCATTCTCGCGCCTCCCGGTAGTGACGCCACTCATGCCCTTAACAAATTCTTTTGTCAGTAGATGGTGAAACATGTTTCTTTTTTTATAGCAATGGAAATTTTAAAAGTAATATTAGAGGAAAATAAAATCAAGCTTTAAATGATACTGTTCTACCCACCTTTAGTGGATCTATTTCTAAACACGAGAATCAAAATTAAATTTTTTACATCGCCAAATTGCTTTTTAATATATTTTATGTTGGGATTTTTGAAAGAAGATACTTGGAAGACTGGCCCAGATCGGCGTTAGGGAAGGCCCAATGCACTGTATTCGGACGTGACGTTGTCAGATTGTGTAACCGAATAGCCTATCGAATGTCTCTTTCTATCTTTGAGTTCAGCTCTTTCCTAGTCAGTGGATCAATTAGGTAGATACCTTCAGGTCCCTCTGTACCTTCAGGTATTCCACGATAAATCGATCAATTTTTCCGTAAATGTTAGAAATTCTGAGGAGCTTTAAGTTATTTTTTTTTTTTTTTTGTTGATTTAGACAATGTTGTTGAGAACACATAATTTTTTATTTATAGGACTTTAAATTTGGCGAACACTAACATTTAGTCGAGTAATTTTATAAACTAATGTAGCTACTTCTTCGTCTAAATTACTGTACGTGTCTGAATCAATCAGTGTAGTAAGCAAGTCAGTAAATGGACGGCTTGGTTGATTCCCACATTTGTATTAAGGGTTTGCTTACAAATATTTGTTTTATAAACAAACTTCAAACATTTTATATTTTGTACAGGAAAATGTATAAATTTTAAGAAAAGACTTGTCCATGGGTACCATCTATCTACTGGCGTGTTTACCCTAGCCAAATGTACGTTCAGTTACATACGGTGCAGTTTCTTGGTGTATGAAGTAGAAAGGGAAAGTGATAGATACCTCAGTGAAACAGGGCTCATTGCTTCTAACAACCCGTCAAGAACACATGCGAGCGTGTGACCTCGACCGGTGCGGCTGATGAAGAGGGAGCAATCCTGCAACCTTGAGATTTTCGTACCCAAATGCGAGTTTCCACGAATTCCCCAGTCGCTTTTCTCTTCACTTCCAAGTGATGAATTTACTCGTCGGTGCCAATTCCATAGTTGGTCGCTTGCTTCAACGAAAACTAAGAAACGATCGTTTGACAGTTGCACAGACGACATTATAAGTACCAAGAACTTGAATTTAAACTTAAAGAACCAGAAACTTTAACTTAACTTTCACGATAGTTGCGATGTCTTCTTGAAATCCCTCGATGATTGGGACACTCTTTTGAAATCCTTCGACGGTCGCGAAGTCTTCGGATGTACACTCACGTAAACCCTGGAGAAGAGAAAAGAATTAAGGTGGAGGGACTGATCAGGGACTGGGGGATCAGAGACGGTTCGTGGTTCTGTGGGTGGACAGGGGAAGAAAGGAGAAAGGCACCAGAGAATCGGAAGAACGATTCGAACCCTCGGAAACTTCTGAGGAGAATTGTAACAGCGATTCGTTCTCTCCGACGACTCTAGACGGAATGAGGATCGATTGACCTCGCGATCGAAACATTGACAGTGAATCAAAGTCATGAGTTTCATCGAAGAATTCCCCAAAAATTAATATTTTTCAAGTATTAGTTGAAAAATGGACTGTTAATAACAATATTACACATTATCTCATGTTACTTATAGTTGTTGTTTTGAAATGAGAAGGTATAACGAAATTTGCAACATTTGGACTTTCAAATAATTTCTTACTTTGAACATTCTTTATTTCTATATTAGTATGTTGGGAGTTGTTAAACTTTAATGATGATGTTTAGAAAGAAGTTATAATTAGACTGCGGATTTTTATGCATTTATGACAACTTTAAATATTAAAAAATCATCAAAGTTAGTAGTTGTTAAGATGTAGAAAACATCAAAAATGTAATACAAGTTATAATATTTAGTAAATAAAGCACACAGTTATATAAGCGTTTATTTTTTATTCGGGTGTATTTAAAATTTTTTTATTTAAAATTATTATGAAAAAGGAGTTTTACACCTATCTTTGACAATTATTTAGTAAAATAATTTACATTAATTGAAATTATATATTTAGACCTGAGTTTTAATTATGGTGCTAAACAATTATTGCTGTAGAAAAAATTAATTTAAATAATTTACAGTATGTATACTCGAGATATAAACGAAATATAGTTTAGAGAAATTTACTTTTATATTATTATTTCATTGAAATAGCTAATATACTTCTTCGAAAACTATTTCTCAATTGTTCTATCCATATTTCGAATTATTGATCTATAACACGCTTGGATATTATCCAAATAAATAATTTGAAAAATAATCGTTAAGATTATTTTGTCTCACTGTGTTATTTGAAATAATCATGTGTTAGTTTATTTGAGCAGACAAATCATTTTTTCTTGGGATTATTTCGTTATTTGGATTTAAGATAAAATAATATTTCATTTTATTTACTATTTGATCAAATATTTACTTAAATAATTTATCAAATACTTTGTGATTCTTTCATGTTAACGTTGGCAATTGCATTAGAAATACTAATTTCACAATACAAAGTCAGGACACATTATTGAAAGGTTTATGTTAATATACAAAAGCTGTGTAAAAACAGTTTTCCTTTGCTACCATAATAATTTGTCAGAATATGGATGGCTTTCCAACGAACTGTTTAAAACAAAAACAATTTTTAAGGAAAATGCGTTTTAACTATAAAAATTCCCACATTCCAAGTTCAATAATTAATTTAGTTCAATAACTTTTCATGCCAAATTATTTGTTGCTTTATTTCATTGAAATAACTGAAATAATAAATTATCCAAATACAAAATTATTTGAAAATAATGTATTTGAATTGAATACAAAATAAGATTGATTTCCTTATTTTATTTCTGAAATGAAAATAATAAAATATTTCAAATAATTAATTATTTACAATGATTCTTTGTTAGCTTATTTCAAATAAAATGTGCCCAACCCTGACCTACATATAATACCTTAAAATATACCTGAGAATGATTCTTAGAAGAAAATATGAAAATGAAGAAATGTTAAAAAACAAAAATTGAAATTTTCTATGAAATGAAACTTTTTAAATTTAAAAAAATGATAAGAAAGCTTACTTTCTGTATTGTTTACACAGCTCATGTACGACGAATATATTTCTAGATTGTGAGTTACTTTTCTCCTTTTTCTACATTAGTGTCTTAATGGTTGAACCTGTTTGACGAACGTGACTCTCCTAGTAATACCAACAGGAGTGTGAAATGTCGCTTCATCTGCTCAGGGGCGTTGTGCAGGGTCCATGAAGTGGAAATTTATTCTTTTAGTGAAACAGAAGGACGAATGATCAAGTTTTGTTATTTTAAGCATATTGGAAATAAAATTGAAGGTCACTTGAAATGTAAACAAATATTTTCCTTTCAATTTATGGATAGAGAAGCATGAATCCGTCTGAACTTAATTTTATTTTAAATATTATGTTTCGTCTTGCTGTTTTTTTTCATTATTTATCTATTGATCTATTATTTATTACTTATCTAAAAAAAAATGCTGTTCCATTCAAAACTATAATTTATTACACGTCATGAGGGAATAAAAATGAATTAATGTTATACAAATGTTTGTTGATGTAATACCACGCAACATTATGTGACTTGATGTTACCGAGAAATTGCCGTGGCTTACCTTAGAATTTGCTCGTAACCTACTTCTATCTCATGGTACTTTGTGTCAGAGTTGAGAAATTAGTTACTTCCCGGAGTAAAGTACGTTTATGCGCTTAATAGTCGAGATACAAGCCACTGATGTTAAAGATATTAGCACGGAGTTACATGAACCCATGTTGCAGGCTTCGATCTGTAAACGAATTGTAAAATAGTTAAACTATGCTAAACAGATAAATTAAGTTGGTTGAAAATTTTATAACGAGTCTGATTGGAATTAAAACTCATTATTTGATTTTCATTTTTCACTTGTAAACTCAAGTCTAATTTAATTAATACTATGGCTATTATTGCACAAGTTAAAACAAAAGTTTTATTGTGGATCTCAAATCGAGCGATTACTGAAAAATTCGTTTGTCTGCACAAATTTTAACTACGAGAATCAACAGGAAATTCATTTGTGATAATCTCTTTGATCAGTCGTACTTCGCGACTAAGTTTCTTAAAGCTAACTGATAAAACAATCGTTTAGAATTCGCGTTAATTCACCGTTGTATTGGTAATTGATTATAGCTTTAATAAGTTGCTGCTGCAGAAGGAGGAGCTCGAGCAGAAGCACCTGCACCTATTGCAGATTGTCGATTGCGAGAAGACGGCGAAGTGGCAGTGTGCACAGGAGTGCAAAGAGCTCACGTTGCAGATAGAAAAACTTCGGGCAGAAGTGAGTTAACGTATTTACTATAATATTTATACAATGCGATTGGCATGAAATTCGAAATACCTGAGTCACAGACCGGCAAATTAAAAATTTAATGCATTTCAATGTTCCGATGATGAAGAAAATTTTATTTGCCACGGACGAATAAATTCTCGATGGAACGAAAACAATTCGATTACTTAGAGGTGACAAATAACTTTTACTCAAATGCTCGATTAAAACGAATTTATCGGAATAGTTATTTTGGATAAATACTTTGCAATTAATTAATCAGGTTGGGACAAATTATTAATGTATGCTGATAATCTAGTTTGTTATGAATAATGAATAATTATTATGTTGATACAACCAACATGATTAATTGATGCTACATTACACTTCAATTAAGATATAGTTCTCCAATTACGGTGTTACGGTTCTATGAGAGAACTGTATAGAATTTAAAAAAAAAATACATAAAAACAGATAAATGTTAGTTTACAAACAATCAGAAAATTGGATGAAACGCGAAAGAAGTTTCTACAATCGAATGTTTATCAGATTATCTCTTGTTTTGCCATGTACGATAACCGACTGTAGAATGCGTCTTAGGAAAGCATTCCCAGAACTGGATCAAGAAATGTCCCTCCTTGCTTTGAAATCCTTCGTCTATCATATCGGTGTGTGCCGCTTAAGTTCCGGTGCTTTTCCCTCGCAGTTGCGCGCTCTGAAGAAGGAGCTGAAACCAATAGCTCAGCCGTACGTAGCAAGGCCAGGAGTTCAAAGGACCATGTCCCAAGGCACCGGGAGTTTGTTCAGCTTAGAATCTCAGTTTAACAGTGGAGGACACGGTTCAGGAGTTCCTGGATTCGGACTGCGAGATATCACCGAGGGCTCCGCGGAGATGCAGAAAATTAAGAAGGTCCAGAGTTTTTTCCGAGGCTGGTTGTGCCGTAGACGCTGGAAACAAATTGTCGAACAGTATATCAAAAGTCCTCATGCTGAAAGTATGCGTAAACGGAACAGGTGAGAGTCAGTTTTTTCATTTCTTGCATTTCAAATTTCATGACATAGAGAAAGTATCTTATGCAACAAGATTTCAGAAAAGCTTAGTGATTATAACTTTTGGCCGTTTTTTTGGCCAATTTTTGGCCGTTTCAATAACATAAAATAAAAACCGCAAAATTTACTTCTGTATGGTACTATTAGATGTTAATGATACACTTAAAAGCGACGTGACACAATTGTAACATTTATTTATTATTAATTCATTTATTTATTATTAATTTATGGGAAAAGAACCCATTAGCACAGAAAAGAATAAAGATACAAAAAGTACGAGCTAAAAAAAATACAATAAAAAAAAAGAAAGAAGAAAGAGAAAAAAAAATTACAAGTAAATTATAAGTAGAATAAGAAATTACGTTAAAAAAAATTGCGTAGTGCAGATTTAAGCGCAATGCGATGAGTGTAGCAGAAGGTCTGAATGTACATGTGACATGTTTGAGTGAATAAACATACGATTGTAACAATTAAAATAATGCCGATTTTATGGGTCTACCGTACACTGAGAGAAAAAATGTTTCAATTTATAATAATTTTACTACATTTTCTACTAAAACGGTAGGATTGGTGAAAGTGGTTATGTTTTCACTACACCAGTGTATTGATATTTGGTTCTAAACACTCGGTAAAAGCTACAACCTCGTGTGCGGTTTTTGATTACACTAATGTAGCAAAGTTGGAACTTTGCTCAAACTAAAAAGCGTTTTTCTTTATGGAAATACTGAGGTATGCTGGGGAAGGCGGGGTAAATAGATAGAAGGCGGGATAGATTGGTTATCCAAAGTGTTGACGACTGGAGGAGGAAAACTTCGGGGTGGAAGAAGAGAAGGAGCCACGGCGATTTTCATTTTGGACCATGGGATCAACCAAGACTTGCTTCAGTATCAATAGACCTATGCTGACGGACCCGCATTTGAGTTGTGGAAGATTATTTTGGAACTCGTATTATACATATAGGAACAGGGCTAGGATCAGGCACTAGCGAGAAAGACGATTTTTAAGAGAACACTCTAGTGGAAGCCCTATGAAACTAGGCCTATGCTCAGTAACTGCTAACGGCCCGTAATAAATACCTATGTCAGGAAATAAGTTTTCCAATGTTAACTATACCATTTTTTGGACGTTTATGCGATATTCATTGAAAGGCATTGAAAAGACAACGCTAAAAGCCAAGAAAATTGAGGTTATGTCACGAGACGCCACTTTTTTCCGAAGCGTAGATGTCGCTGTGTATCACAGCCTTCCGTAAATTTTACTACACGGGTCTATTAAATTTAGAAACACATGTGCTATTTTTTCCTTTTAATGTGGTAGAAAGGAACCCATTTCACTCTATCTTGCTTCCTTACTACGCAATGTAGTAATTTTTCCTCCACGATTTTTCTTAGTGTAAGAGACGTGGTAACCACAAAACGTACAGGTTTTGTTTGAGTCAATCCTGATCCTGAAGGAGCTGTAATTGCGATAGTATAATTGAGTTACAGATTTATTTTATCTTCAGTAAGTTTAGTTAAGGTTCTCCCATGTTTTGTGGTTACCACGTCCCTTACGGTAGGAAATTTCTACGCAGCTACAACCGAGTTGACCTCAAATCGTTCAAAGGAAAGAACCATTTTCGAACAATTTCAGTTCGATCGACTCGGTCCAACGACTAAAAGGTGCTTAAAATGTACTTTCATGCAGCGATATAGATGAGATATTTCGCATCACTATGTTGATTTGGCGAAGCCGTGGATAGAACATTTTGCGTCTATCTTTTGGTATTTACAATTGAATAATAACCATTCTACGCTTTAGGATAAATATCCTGTTTGTCTTGGTTTTGAATCGGACTTTTTATCAAGCACTCAGTACGCACTGCTGTCAGGGCTCAACGGTGATCATATTAGTATAGTGATAGCAGTGATAGTAATGTTCACATACAAGTTTGTATTAATAACAATGTCGCTTCATTGATTCGAAAATAATTGGTAAACATATAGTATATATTTTATCTGGGATTATTGACTCTCTTGTATCAATAACATGTTTTGTGAATGAATTTTTCATTAGAAATTTTAGGGACACTGTAAGAGCGACGAATTTTCAGTCTTTTGGAGTTTTACTAGAGTTTACAAACTATTGTACTGCAAACATTTGTGATTCCAAGCTGGAATGATATAAACTAAATGTTTTCGATTACCAGATATCGGCTTTGAAATTTCAAATATTATTTCTGTATTCTATATTCTTGTTTCGAAAAGCATGTTTCTAAGTTACTCTGTCCTTCAAAAAATACGAATTATCGTTTGGTCTTCCATTAATGCACGAATTCAAATTTATCGAAAGTATAATTAATAGTGCCGTTTCACTTCATTGAGAAGGAAAGTCAGTTCTTTTTTATAATTGCGTGCTAAATCGTTTTCTCGTAATAATTTGCAACAAATAGTACTCATTGTCCATTTATTGGTATCACAAAAGGGCAAGTGCTATATTAACATATTCTAAGGGAGGGAACTGGTTTAGTTTGATAATCGCTTCATTCCAGCGCAATGAATTCTTAAACAACACTGTTGCAATGAACTGTAATATTGAATCTTTTGTATAATGCAGAAGTGATATTTGCCACGCGTTAATTGACTTGTTCATAATCATTACTTACGCTGATGTTATTTTTAAAATATTATAGGAAAAATCCAATATTTTGTCGCAAACGCTTTATGCTGTATTACACATTGCAAAAACTACAAACTGCAAAATGTTTACTATTTCATTATAACATAGTAAATTATTTGTTCTATTAGCTATTATTACGATGTATTTCCATTTGATTTTGCAAATACTCTTTTACACTTGACATTTTTAATAATTATATCAAATATCTATTGCTTTTTGAGCTTAGAAGTTATGTTAGGTCGAAACAATGAAAACGCATCTGCTTTCAGAACTTTTATTTCATACCAGTATGTCTACATTATTATTCATTGAATTCTACAACTCTCTCGTATCTTTTTCTCAGTTGATTAATATACTTTTCAAACAACTCCTTATTCCTAAGAATCACAAAGTCTTCAGTTATGAATAATTCACTCGATTTACTTCTTAGATAACAGCGATTAGGGAGTTTGAATAAGAAATTCTATAATCATATTAAAAAAATGCGGAACACATTTCTGTACTGATTAAATGGAAAATATAGGGGTGTACCTAGCAATTATTTTACTACGGTTGTTGATTATACGATATTTCACGTATATTACCTATTAATTACAAGGACAGAAAATGCTAATAAAATAACAATTGCTTTCTTTATCGATTAATCGAATATTTTATCAACAGGAAATGTTATAGGCAATGGCGCTAAATAATTCTATTTATTTTGATCTTTTATTCTTTAGATTATACCATAAATATTTTATATATCACAGTTATGTAAAGGCAATTAATAAGTATAAATACTGTTTTAAAAACGAGTCGAAAATAGAAAGTAGTACCTAACATTTCACGTTAAATATGAAAGTTCGTGCGTAAGCCCTTCGCTATGTCCCCTCAGATATATTGTAAGTAATAATTGCTCAAAGCGAAAATTCATTAGCTTCGAGTGAGAGACTCATATGCTAATTACAGCGCGTCTTTAATGGCGGAAAGGGGTTAATTACACTGACAACTAATTAATTAGAACCCCAGTAAGATTAATAACATTTCTATATGAACGAAACAATCGGGTTCAGTAAATATCGACGTATTTTTCGTTAATTGTTCATTTTATAATTTTCTTTTTAATTTTGCGAATTTATCTTACTGTTACTTTATTCAGGACATTGTGTGAATTGTGGGAAAAGAGATACAGAAATTAGACCTTAATTATGCTTCATAAAATTTTTATTTCCTTTTTCTTTTGCGAACTACACAGTTTTCGCTACTGTAATTTATCTGCATATCTTTTCTTCCATCAGAAAAATGCTTCTCTTTCATGCGAAGGAAAATTATTCTACTTCGTTTTATGTTTTGTAATTTATTATGGAGTTAATTGCTTACCTGAATGAAAGTTTAGTAATCGTCAGAAACCCAAAGAAAGTCATAAATAGTCTGGAAATAAGTTGGGTAGGTTGAATCTAAAAGCCTTTTAGTAATTAAAAAAAAATATAATTATCACTGAAAATTAATACATATTATACCAGGTTTACATTCAAAGAAAGATAGATAAAAGATAAAAGATCTTACAATTATGGGACAAATTTTGCATTTCAGTTTGGTGTTCAAAATGGTGGAAGCTGAAGAGGAATACACAGGACAGATGGAAATTTTAGTAAGCTGTTTTCTGAGGCCTTTCAAAATGGCTGCCAGTTCCAAAAAACCTCCTTGTAGTCACGAAGATGTGAATAGCATATTTTTGAATAGCGAAACAGTGTTGTTCCTGCATCAAATCTTTCTGAAGGGTCTCATTTCTCGTATGGAAAGCTGGCCCACCTTAGTTTTAGGTATGTTCTCTGGCATTCAATCTGATAAAGTATTTTAACAGCAGGCTAACAATATTTTTAACAACCGCCACGCTTACTTCGTTATTCTGAATTTCATTCATTGTTCATAAATATTGTTAATAAATCGCAATTGAATGTTATGACATCATTTTTAATACAGTTATTGCCTACTCCATCTGTTTTATTTCAGGTGATTTGTTCGACATGCTGCTACCCATGTTGTCAATTTATCAAGAGTTTGTCAGGAATCATCATTATAGTCTTCAGGTATTGACGGAATGCAAGCAACCTTCATCTTCCTTCACATCAATGCTAAAAAAATTGGAGAGCAAACCTGCTTGCGGAGGACGATCCCTGGAAACCTTTTTGACATATCCTATGCATCAAGTAAGTTCTATGCATCAATATACAAAATACAATAAAACAATAGTTAAGTATACGACGAATATTTCAAATTGTCTTTTTTCTTCTGGAAAATAAAGCCTCATACGAGCCTTATGACTCATAAAAGCCTCAGTCTTTCTTTTTTCGTATTTATATTTTTATGTTACAATTATCGAATACTACTTTCCATATGGGTTATTATTATTTTTAAAACGCACAATCTTTAGTGAATAACTCACAAAGAGGAAATGTATTCATTTGAGTACCAATAGACTTGTATTATTTTATGCTGTAGTCGTATGGTATGAAGATAGCAGATACCATTTAGTCTGATTAATCGTCCTCGGTGGACATTAGCATTATCTACCTTTTCTTTCCCTCTGCCTTTTTACAGTTCCCGTAGGGATATACTTAAAGGTGTTTCAAAATATGAGCACGTAAATAATTCTAATTTTTGTTCTTTCATATCAATATTTTATGCAGAGACAGAGGTAGAGGCAAGAAAATACGTCAATGTTTTTTGTATGTACGTAATGGAATAGCATTAAAGAGGCTAAAGTCAGATTGCTGAGATTAACATTTTTCACTTAGACGATTTTTCAATAATAACGACGTATTATCTGTTTTCTTTTTGTTCTTCACAAATACCTGACACATTTTATGAAAATTTCTGTTATATAAACTTTTAATTTGTTAAAAGCAAGGTACAATTACTAATTGCAGACCAGAAATATTTACTTCACCTAAAAACTTATTCGAGTATTTTTAAAAAAACGCTATCCATGGTTGCAGCTTATAATATTCCCATTGTAGTAATTTTTCAAAAGCTTTGATAAATATTAGATCGAATTAGTGTCTTTAGATTAAAAGAATACTATCGCTATGATTAAATCTGCTAAAATGCATAAAGATGGGCGAAAATACAAAGGTACATGAAATATCGAAAATAAAGTACGTTTTATGATATTCAGGTTTTCTTTTCCTATGCCTTTGAAAATATGAATTTCCATAAACATCCGCGGTCTAGTGATAAGATAACAGTAAGTAGTGAGTTCCTAATGTTTGCCACGAGTTCCAGTGCCTGATCATTTTTCGAGTCATTTTTTATACTTAAAGGCAGCTGTAGACAATCTGTTTCTCTTTCAGATTTCAAGATACATTGTAACGCTCCATGAGTTATTGGCGCATACGCCACAAGATCACGTCGAACGCAAAAGCTTAATGAATGCAACGCAACAGTTGGAAGATCTATCGAGGCAAATGCTGGTCGAGGTATTTGTCGCGAATATTCTCTGTTTTGTATTCTTCCTTCTAGATAGAACAAATTATTTTAATAATTATACAGTTACTGAAATAAAATGTGAACTGTTTTTTCATATTCCTATATCGTTCTAGGTCAGCGAAACAGAAAATTTGCGGAAGAATTTGGCTGTGGAACGAATGATTGTCGAAGGTTGTGACATTTTACTCGATGTCAATCAAGTGTTCGTCAAACAGGGTGAGCAATTTTATTTACTTGCTTCGTATAAATTGAATTTCCATTTATATGGAGGAAGGGAAGAAACTTTCGACTAACGGCCCATGGTAGTAAAGTTTTGAACTAGGTAGTGAGCACACATGAAATGAAAGTACGTAGAAAGTTCTAGTACATAAATAGAGTGAACACAGTTTCTGACAAACACGACGTTGATATTTAGATTAAGGTGTTTATTAACGAAACGCGTAACCTGAGTCAACATAATTACGAAAATTTTTTTTTTTACTTGAGCATTGCAAATTCGGACTTAATTCTCAAATTGTGTGCTACACTACAAAACCTGACCGTTCTATTTATTCTCTGAATTCTGCACGGAATTTTTTAAGTATCTGAACTATGAGAAACATTATTCTTCAATGAATAAAATTGATAATGTATTCGAATTGTAGAGAGACATGAAATAATGATTCTTTCTTCGTTTACTTGAAGATAAACTTGCGCAAAATATAAATTTCGTTTGTCATTTTGCACAGTAAAATATGAAAATTCTACGCGGTTGAAGGCAAAAGAATTTTTTATTTGAATTATGTTAGTGTTGATTTCAGTAATAAATTATATATTATATTTTTTTTCCATAAAATATCAATATTTGTGAATAAATATTTTCAGTTTTTGTATGCAGGAAACTAAAGAATAATAAATATAAAGAAATTATTGTAATTTATCTCTTGAAAGTGTGAGTTTTTAAATTTATTTTGTACGTTACTTAAGAGTATCTACTATACTGCTGTAAAAAATATATCCACAAATTATTTTAAATGTCAGTAAATGTTGACAAAATAGAGCCAGCCCCATTGACCTCGACTGTGAAATATGTTGTCAAGGACATTCTCCTGAGTAACCGCCCCTTGTTTTTTGTTGAAAGTTATTAACAAAATAATTTCAATAAATATGCTGTTTATGGAAGCCTATACATTATTTTTATAGATTTCCAGTAATTTCTAGGCCTGGGTTAAGTTAGGATCAGATATTTTTGGTGTTTGGATTAGGTCTTTACTTTTTTGTAGAGGGTTTAGACAAGTTCCTACCTCAAGTGGCTTACTTGAGGTTGATTCTACTTGGAAATGAGAAGCTCATATCTTACAAGACTTACTAGGTGCTTGCATTTTTTTTGCAATCAGTTCGTCTGGTGTTTTGAAGAAGGGGCAGTAGCTCTCATTTCCCGTTAATCAATCTGTTCAGATCTAATCCGATCACTGTTTTAAGAGGGTACATAACTATTAAACTGCTGTGAGAACCAGTTTCTTTTGAGTGTGATTGAATGGTTACTCACCTATTTACACGTTTTTCTATGATTATTTAATATGAGAAATTCTTTTATATAAGAAACATTTGGGAGAATAAAAATTTAATAAACCACAAAATGTCAAAATGAACCCTTTTCAAGACGTTGAACATTATAATTCATAAAGGATCAGTATTTTTAGTTGAAATTTTAACTTTTAATTAGTATATTACTAGGGTCACGGTGCTACATTGAATTAATTTTCTATATTTAATATATCAGTTTGGGGAAACTTTGTAGAAATTAAGAAGGGAAAATATTCTGAACTATTCATATATTAAATCGTTTTTATAAAGACCTTACAATGGACCTTTTGTAATGCTGTTAAATAATTAATACTGATAGTATATCACTTAAGGGTTTACTGAAACTGTAGAACACTTTTTATACAACATGGAACTCACTCATTGAGATCACAGAAGTCTAACAAATTTTATTAAACATTTTTTATAGAAATCTTTCAGAAAGATTAAAAGAAATAGATATTTATTGCATAATATCGTAAATTATGAAAATTTTTCGAGAAAGTTTCATGCTGTAGATTTTAAGTTTAAGATTAATCATAATACAATATATTTTACTTTCGGATAAATGGTATGGAATCATGTTCACCACTTACTCACGCGGTGTTATGCAGAGTTCATTTTGACACTCCATAGTTCACTTAATTTTTATTATTTTGAATGTTTTTTGGTTTTAAAAATGTTTATCATATAAATATTACAGAATTATAAAACATGCAAACAATTTGAGGTATTTGTTGCTTTCTAATCAACCCCAAAAGGACACCATTACAGCAGTCTAATACTGACGTACCCTCCTTAGTATTGAGAATAAAAATTATGAAAATTATTCTGTTAATAACTAACGGGGAAAACCTTCTGAGAGTTACTCAGGAGAGTGACCTTGGCATACAGTAACTCACACATTTGTTCACGAAGACTATATTAAATTTGTTTAAACTCTAAAATAAGATATTTGCCTTTACTTAATAAAAATCATGAATACTGAACGACAATTACCCATAGAAGCTGGAATCAACACAAACTGAAAGTAAAAATTAATACTGTATATTTCACAGTTAACAAACATTTGGCACATATGTGAACAAATCTGTGAGTCACTGTATGTTGGGTTATTGGGGCGGGGTCTTCTTATGTAAACATTTATCCTTTTCTCCTTTTACAATTTTATTTCACTGATTATTTTTTCTAAGATTTCACATTATTGTCATTTAATTTAAAAACTGAAAAGAATTCAATATGTTGTAAAAATTAAAACAGAAAATGAAATGGAACGTATTCTGATAATATTAAACAGTAATGCTATGTATAAATTATCTAAGGTGCTTTGTAATCAAGATTTTCGGGGATTTATGAAAAAAGATTTGAGTTCATTCGTTTTTGGCCTTTATAAAATTGTTTGAAAATTCGTTGCAATAATGTGATATATTATTAATTCGGTTTACAAGAAAATGAGTCTCTTTCGGCGGTTAAGGTTAAGATGTATCAGTGGCGTGTCTGACTTCACACGCACCGGTAGTAGTATAAGCTCCCTGTGTCAGACAATTTTCGTGCGTATTTAGATTAGAACAATCAATAGTTCGAATGTGAAGCTTCAAATATAATTTCGTTATTTTTTATCTCCGTTTCATTTTTTCACGTGGATTCATGCCTTAAATTTTCTGACACCTGTTGCCAATGCTGTATATACATTACCTTCACACCAATTGGCATATTATATCGAATATAGAATTTAACAGTAATGTAGGTGCTATTCCTAAGATTATCGAGTACTACTTTTAAACAGTGACAATACAGTTGTCTCTTTTTTTATAAAATAACGATTTCTATTCTCTTCTAGTTAAAATAGTTATTTTTAACCATTTAATGAACACTTTTTATGTTATCAATGTAATTCTGTAAACGAATTTAAAACCCTTTTATTCTTCACTTATTTGTAGGTATTCTTTTTTAGTTTTGAAAATTTAGCTTGTGCAATTGTAAATCATGATAATAAAATACATATGTATCTTTTAAATATACATATACATATGTATTAAACTAATATAGTTTAGTTATATCAGAATTTAAAAAAATTGCAGAATACATAAGAATTAAGTTAACTTTCTAGTCAGTGTAGTTGAAAATTTCACTTGTTTATGACAACTATTTTGATTAACGATCTTCCAGCAATTATTTTACAAGAACTACGTAGATTTGCACTATTACAATTATTATATGACAGACTCGGGCACAAATCGACTAAAATTTTTAGTTTGACTAACTGATTAATACTTACGATTAAAAAAATTAATCGTGAATCGATTTAATGGATTGACAATCTTAATCGTCAATTGTTGATTAAAGAAAATTAATTGTTTAAAAATTGGTAGTTAATTTAATCTGTTGATAAACTTAATTTGTATGGTAGTTTGTTAAATTACTTACTTTTTGTCGAATAGTGTAATAAAATACTAATTTCACTATACAAAGAATTGCAGTAGTTAATCATTAGTCAATTACTCAATTAACAGTTAAAATTGAGATATATTTTCTTTTAATGACAATTAGTAACTACAATAGAAGTTTAATTGTTGGTTACGACTACCGATTAAAATAGGAATCTAACTGTTATTGCAAATAACGATTCAAGGAGGAATTTAATTGTTAATCACTGATTAAATGTTTGCTCAAGTTTTTTATATGGTATAAATTAGAAAATTTCTGAGGTGTTTCATATCCCACTGATGATTCATACGTTTTGTACAGAAAATGTTTCTACTAGCACAGAACGTTTTAAGCAGGAATCCACTTTCCCCTCGGTTTTTGAACGTCGATAACAAAACTCCGCCGATATTTTCATTTCGCTTGTCATTTTCTACCTAGACCGACAGAATTAATGCAAAATATCACGGTGCAGTCGGTAAAGTCTCGACTGAACTTATGATAAGAGGATTTCGAAGGTTTTGCACGAAAATAAGGTGGATTTCGTGGCCAGAAGCGCAAGCGCACCCCAACATTTCTCAGAATCGATGGGGTTGTATATTCGCCTGTACGTAATCTACACTGAATCCGTTCGATCATGCGCGACAACAATCATCAGGGCTGTCCTAGCGTCACCAAAAATTATTGAAAAACATTCTCATGTAATTTAAAAATAATCCTACGAAATCTTTGTTAAAAGAAACACTGTATTGTCACAAAATATTCGTGCGAAAATCGTTATAGAATATCATCTTCTATCACTGATCTCGGTCTTCTTTAAATGTAACGTTTTATTACATATAAACAGAATTTAAAAGTAATACAGAAATTGTAATGCTACTCTGTGACAGGTAAATTCATGACTAAGAAGTTATGAGATATGAGAACTCTGTGTTAGCGTGAAAATATTGATTCGTGTATCTAAAAGTCGTGATTCGGAGTTCGAGTAACTAAAAACACTTCTTGACACGGCCCTGATTTCTCGTGTTTGATATAGCATCATATGGCTGCCACGCAAACATCCCTTCGTGTTTCTACTGTACAGGAAACGTTCCGCTCGTGAACATTTCACCTCTGTTTCTACGATCGGAGGTGTGAAATATTTATTGCATTTGTAACGCTCGCAGGAGACAACGATTGAATTTGTAATTTTTTCGAGTTTTATATCGGACAGTTCTCGCGTCGTATTATGAAATAGAAAGGAGTAGGTAGAAGTAAACAGAAGCATATTCGGTCTTTATTCCGCAGTGCGATCAGTTTACGGTTCACAGTTTTTTAAAAATTCGATCGCAGACACGTTGACGAGTTGACCGAGTGAAGTACATTTGATAGAAAATTCGTCGATGAAAACGAGGACCAAGGAAGCGTATAAACGGTACTGTTAGGGATCAATGATATTCAGGTATTTTGAAATTAAGTTTTTTTAGTACTTTTGGGAAATGAATATATGTTAATGTCAATGAGAAAATTGCTTCTTAAAAATAATAATTTGAAAAAATTCCGTAATCGAAATTTAGAATTTCGTTTCTAATATAACTAAACAAAAACTTTGAAAGTTTGATGCGACATACTGTAATGTTTAAGAAATTTAGTGCGCAGAATGTTTTATAAATATATTTACCTTTTTGTGAGTTTCGTAAGCTACGGCGTAAATAAAAAATATTAACCGTGTAATATATATTTTACGAAATATATTTTTTAACATTCTTAAATCGCTTGAATTAGTTTTATGCAATTTTCATACACTCTTTCCAGAAACTGTATTCTGTCATTACGCTTGAAGTTGTAGCCGTATTTGTTTATGCTTGTGATTGTTGGCTCTGTTGATTTGAAGATCAAGGAAATTGATTGTTATCATTTTACTGCGAATTATATTTGCAAGCATATATTTTTGATTGATTTGTTCATATTAATTATTTTTGTTCTTTTTCAGGTAAACTTATTCAAATCTTAGAGAAGCCGCGAGGAGCTCGAAGTAGATTAAGTGCGACATTTAGAAGCAAAAGTAGTTGCGAGGAAGAAGCAACAAGGCTGTGTTTCCTTTTTTCCAATCATCTGTTGCTGACGATACGTCAATCGGATGACGACGGCCGTTTGAATTTGGTTCCACAAATTGGGAAAATACCACTCTGTGATGCTGTGTTAATAGAGAATCCTTCCGACCAGGGCAACGCGGACGATGACGGTATTACGACAACATTATCTACGTAAATCTTGTAGCTTTAAGCCTTATCATGTGCAATGCATGGCTTATGATGCCTTGTTAAAGAAAAGTAATTAATTCGTTAGAATAGTTGAATGCTCATGGAAAATTGCAGCAGCTGAACAATCGATAGGTTTTATTTTCTTGGGTTTTATTTTCTATTTGATCTTTTCTATTATTTTTTTGTGAACTTTATATTTATATACGTATAAGAATTTCGTAATGCTGTTGGTGAATATACGTAACATATTTTTTGTAATAATTATTGACAAATGTGTTTTTTACATTGATCCTTAAAAACGATAAATTTAAATCCTGTGTAAGTAAGGAGCGCAGATATTAAGGGGAGGATTTCCTTTTTTTTCTTTGCCGAAAAAATCGATTATTTGGTATTTTTTAATAAACAAAACTGTAGACTTAACAAATCTGAAACTTTATATATACTTTTAATTTACTTTTGGTTGAATTTTCTTGAAAATTCATTTCGAATAAACCGCGGAATAAACGCATTGCGAAATTGCGGTTGACATGATCTGCCCTTTATTTCATGTAAAATCAAAACTTCTAATGTGGTTTTAATTTATACATATATTGTTAGCATTCGACTTACAGGCGCAAGGCGATAGGTTGTATAGTTTTTTCTAATTAGTAAAAGCTTGAGCAATTTCTGGACTAAAATTGAACATTTAAATTTGAATAGTTACTATTTTTCGAAAAATAATTCTTTTGGTTTCATTGTAAGGCAAAGGATAACAATATGTGCATAAAATAAAACTGAATTGCAATTTTTGGTTTTATATGAACTAAAATATCATGTCAACCGCAATTTTGCGATACGTTTAGTTTGCGGTTGATTCCAACTATAATTTTTGAGTGAATTCAACTCAAAGAAATTGTGTTACTTAATAAAGTCATATTGAAAACATAGACAATGTTTGAGATTGATTCAGTTTACATTTTTGTTTATTAAAAAAATACAAAAAATCGCTCTTTCGACCAAGAAAAAAGAAATTCCCCCTTAATAGATTTTAATATAATTATCTAAAGTGAGCAAAGGGAATAATTTCTTTATGTTGCAATTAAGCTTATCGTTTTTTATTCACTGTATTTTTTATAAAATTTATAAATTTGATTTTAAGACGAGAGATTCAATTAAACCGTCAAGAATTATGTGTTTATCAGAGATTTCTTATGAACTACTGGTTTTATGAAAGTTTCTAAAATTTTTAGGGTATTTTTGTTTATATTCCAAAATATGAAAAGACTGTTGCTTACAGTTGTATGTTTGGTTTTTGCGAAGTTATTAGGATTGTTTTACATGGCCTCGGAATCGATGGCGTTAACTGGCATACAGCCTAGAGCATTTTGGGTTCGTCTCGCAACAAAAAATCAAGTAGATTTGCCTTTTTAATAAAATTACACATTGAAAGAACCTAAGTCGGTCGAGAAACAGTGCAAAATTGATAATAATACAAGAATAATATTACAGGGATTTTTGTGCAAGAATTCTTTTCTTAATTATGTAATAAATATAATTTATATCATTAATGTAATTAATTATTAATTAATTAATTCTTTCGTTGGGAAATTCAATTATGTATGTGTGCGCCAGGATTATGCAATTAATGAAGAAATATTTGTTACGTTGTACTGCACGCCAATTAACACCATCGATTTCTAAGACATGGAGAACGGTCTTAATAACTCCGTAGAAAACAAGCCTACTAACATAAACGAAATATTTTCATATTCCAAAATGTAAACAAAAATACCCTAAACGTTTCAAAAAATTTCATCAAGCCAATACTGGATAACCTTCTTTTTTATCGATTGCCGTTTATAATTCCCTTATACGTATTATTTGCATCACTTTGACTCTCTGTTGCTTTGGGACCGAGCCAGTTCTCCACGCTTTGGCTGAGCTGTTGTGGAAAAAATGTTAATTAATATACATGCAATTAATGTAGTGTTGCTGTGACTGCAAACTGATTTTAGAACTCTCAGTATGTTCAATGTCCAGCGGTCTCAGCGAAAGTAGCGGCAGCGGTAGCGGAAGTGGTAGTGGAAGTGCCAGTTCTCAGCTTCAGAACCGTGATTTTAAGATTATAGCCGACTTGAAAGCTACTGGATCTCAAGTGACGATACACCTCGTAGCTCCTACGGTTCAGGTATTGTTAGCATTATCCTTTTAACGTAATAGTAATATATTTACTGTTCAGTACGAAATAACTTTGTTTTAGTATAAGTACTTAAAGTTGTTGTCAGTATTCGGTTTTCCAAAAATAGTATAGCAGCCATGTGTCATGAATTTGCGATTATAGTGACTCACAAATTTGTTGTATGTTAAATTTGTTCAAATTCTGAAAAAAATATTTGCTTTTGCACAATAAAAGTTACGAAAACTGAAAAACAATGAAATGTAGATGTTGAAGCAACATATAACTGAAAGAAAAAATATAATATTGGAGCTTTCACAGTTAATTAACTTTTGGAATATATGTGAAGGATCTTGTGAGTCACTATACATATGTATAATAAAAATATAGAGTTCGATGTACAAAGGCTATCTTTAAAATAATGTTTCTGGAAATTACTTTATTTAAAAAAAAAAGAATGTTTCTTATCATTTGGATCACGGTCATGTTGACTGTTATTCCTTGTAATCATCGTTCAGCTGTCATGTCAGAAAATGGTTTAGTTTCTTCTATAATATATATATGCAACGTGTCCAAAACAAAGTTGACTTAGAATGACATACTTTATGGGATAATTTAATATTTTAATGTTCAATTTTACATTACGCATTGAACAATATTATATTCGTTTTCATCCAATGTTGAAAAATGATTACTCATAGAAGAATTGAAATTTTTTATCATTCTATGTACAAAATTTAATTTATTTCCGATATTTCTTACACAAGCGAATTATAACTCAATTCACATATTATGTATATTTTCTCGCCCATTACGGATCACCAAATTATAAAATTAATTTCCGTGATCTCATTAAGCTTCTTTACGCGAGCCTTTTTGAGAGTAAGATGAAAACTGTGAAAGAAATTTATTACATTGGGTGAGTGCAAAAGTTTTAATGGATGATGATCATGAAATTGATAAAAAATTAAATAAATTATGTTTAGTAAAATTCATTAAAATTTTTACATTCGCTCAATATTATCTTTAGAAGAAGATGAAAACTAATCGAAAACTACAACGAATATAGGAAAAAGCTGCTTGGGTAAGCGACATCAGCCAGTGCATGGATAACGTTCGCTTCAACGATCTACTTTGCAGCTCGTTGTCGGACACTAGTTCCGTCACGATGCCTCAATCCATAAAAAATGATCCGAGGTTGTTTAAAGACGACGTGGACATCAGATTCCATAAAACACTGAATTCCTGCAAGGTTCCACATATCCAATTCGCTTCGCCTGAACGGTTGCTCCAGCGTTTGACGGATCTGCGATTTCTTAGTATCGATTTTCTTAACACATTTTTGTTAACATATCGTGTATTCACTGATGGCGTCACAGTGCTGGAAGCCCTGCAGAAAGTGTTTTACGAAGCTGAACCACCAGATGCCGAGATGCCCACCGGTTCCCTTGTGTAAGTGTAACGAAAAGTTAATGTTACAGACTTTTGCAAGATCTTTTTAGCTCTTTTTTCACTCTTTGTTTATTTAAAAGTTCGGACATGTTATTGAAAACATTTCATAGTTCTACGATATATCCAATTTTTTTCATATTATTAGTCTTTTCACGTTTCATTTTACACGAAACTAGATTTTTAATCCGACACCCGTTAATATTTATATTAACTATATTTGCAAATAATTTTACGAAATAAAGATGATGAAATGACAGTTGTTTGTTATGTGATAATAATGAGTACTATTAATAAATATTTTTATATGGGAAACATTTCCTTTCACAGATCTTTGGACGTAGGAGATGCACAATCACAACTGGATGATCGAAGAAGGAGCAGTATTTCACCGCGGAGGACTAGCGGTGCTAGTTCTGTTTCTGGTATAGTGCTCTTCCATTTTGTAGTTAATCATATTTATCATTGCATAATACATTATATATATGTCCTATAGAGTACTCTAAAGATTTTTAAATATCATATAGAATTTCAGAAAGATTGTTCTGTTATTTGTGTTGTGCACACTAATAATGACATGACTATTTTTATAACAAAAAAATGTTGCTATCTAGAAACAAAGAATACAATTTTCTTGTATTTTATATATATATAAGTTTATTTATTCTCGCATCAACTACTATAAGGTTATTAGCGGCACAAATTAAAGCTTACATAAATTAATGCGTACATACTAATATGTTAAATTACACTATAATAATAAATTAATATTAATGTGTGCCTATATACAGGATATGGATCGGAAATAAGCGACTGTCGTGATACGAAAAGTGATTCTATTGGAGGGGCGTATACGCTGAACTCGAAGGGTTATTGGCGAAGTGGATACAAAAAAGGTTACATTATAATTTTAATTCAATACTAACACAATTTCTTTTAATGAAGTAACAGCAGGCAATATGAACACGCCAAGGCTTTTTAATTTTTATTACATATTTTCCAGTTAAAAAGTACTTGAATTTACAGTACTATAATTCATAATCAGCAAGTTCGTTATTAAACGTGCCATACGCATAAACTGTATTGGTACCATAAATTTCTTTGTATGGCTGCACAGTAGAACCTCGATAATTGGACTTGATATTTATTAAATAAGATGCTAATAATTAATAGAATGGAGTCGGAGTTCCACTGTACTCTTACAGTTAGTTTAATAATTAATTGAAATCCTAGATAATAGCTTACTTGACCATGTTGTCTGTAGTTACCTTATATTAATATCAATTCATGAATCAATAACTTAATATTAATCTGTAACTCAATGTGACATATATAAGTACTGAAAAAAAGGAATACATATAAATAAAACATCTTGCTGTCAGTGATACAATAATACGAAATTACATAAAAATTATTATTTACGTTTACAATTTACGAGTACTGATTATAATTATTTGTCTCTAATTATTTTAGTTGATGAAGAACAGCAATTAAGCTTAATCTCAGAAGCTCCACTGATTATAAAACGCAGTCCCACTATACAATCGTCTGCATCTGCAGGATCCCAATCGCCAGCCACGCCACGTAAAATTACCGTTCGTGTGGATCAAGAAAAGAAGCAAGAAGATGACGGATGCCATCTTACTATACCTAAAGTTATTGCTGGCTCATCGAGTTCTGAAACACTTACAGGTGAGGAATTTTTTAACGAAGTTAATGCAATCGTTTGTTTACTAGAATCCATACAATGAAAAACTCTTAGACATTGAAAATCACGTCTTTTAAAAGAGTAAATTGTAACTGTTCAATAACTAATATTTTTTTTAATAAAATTTTGGTTTCGAAAAATATTTAACAAGGAACATTACCTAATCCATACACACCGATTTTGATGCACGTCTACTACAGTATAGAACTTGAAAAAATATTTGACACATACTTATTTTATCGACAATCATCCATGTTGAAGGGGTGAAAAATCGCTTTCCAAGTTTGGGATGAAAAACACATTTCGTGGAATATCTCAGGCGCTATTAGAGCTAGATTAATGATTTAAATAGCAATTTGTCCGTTTTTAATGGATATTTTTATTCTGTAAACAGATTTGTAAAAACCGTATTTGTCTAAAAAAAATTAAGAATTTTCATATTTTCGCTAATTTTTTCTTATTAAACGTTCAGCTATTTCCATAATCATTGAACACACATGTTGTATATCGAGAAAACAAATACGGATAAATTGAAACTAGAAATTCCAATTTATCCCTATTGTTTATCTAAATAGATATGTAGTTCGTGTGTCCAAATGATGAGGAAACTGGCTGAACATTTAATAACATTGTTTACATGATAAAAACATCTATTAAAAACGGACAAATTGCTATTTGAATCATTGGTCTAACTCTAATAATGCCTGAGATATTCGATGGAATGTGTTTTTCATCTCGAACTTTGAGGGCGATTTTCACCCCTTCATTATGAATGATTGCTGATAAAAAAAATACATCTAAAATATTTTTTCGAGTTCTATACTCTATACTATATACTATACTAAAAGTGCATTAAAATTAGTCTGTATAGATTGGGTAATGCCCCTTGTAAGTAGAACAGATAAGATTATTATAACTAGACAGCGGATTTTATGCATTTATGGCAATGTTAGGTATGCAAAAAATCTGCGAGATTATTAATATGTGTCATGATATAAAAAATATAAAAAATATTATTTATGTTGGAATGTTTAGAATATTAAATATATTGTTCTTTCAAATTCCTATTTTTATTTGTGCTTGTAAACATTTTATTTTGCATAAAAATCCACTGTCTAATTATAACAATTGATTTTTATAACAAGAACATATTGCATTCTGGTACCTACAGCTTGGAGTGCTAGTGGAATCAGTATTTATTCACGTAGAACATGTTTGCAATGTAAAATTTCCCTTGGAATGTAATAGCAGAACTTATATTTAGGATGTACTTTACAATTTGTAACAATAATATTGCGCTTGATTTCAGATAATACAGTAATAAGCGCTCCATCCTCACCAAGCAACTTAAGTTCTGTGACACTAGTTGGGTCTACAGGATCCGGATCAGGTTCAGGATCCGATCAAAGTCCTCAAGAAGGAGGCTCCTTTTCCCGTGGTGCCTCCGAAGAAACTGATACACCTGTGGCAACTGAATCAGCTAAAGATGGTGGGTTCGCATTGTAAACTATTCAATAGTTGTGTTACGCGCCGAGCGCGTTGATTTGGTCGAACGATAACAGCCAAGGAAAACTACGTTTTCCTCATAATCATTTAAGGTATTGGGATCGGTGGTGCTCAGTCCCATACGGGTCCTCGATCAGAACGAATTTGAATTTATGTAGGATTGGGAAAGAAGAAAATTAAGAAAAGTATATATAAGTTGAATTGATTAATATATTGAATTAAGAATCAATAATAATATATATTAAATATATATTGTATAAAAATAGAAAAGATAATATACAGATATATAATGATATAAGATATGAATATATGATAATATATAAAAGTATATAATGAAAAGATATTACAAGAATATATAAATAAATATAATGATATATAAAATATAAGAATATATAAGAATATTTAAAAATATATAATGAAATAAAATTTTAAAATTCCAATTGAAATCGTTCATTCAAACATACGAACAATAGTAACGGCATTATTTACAAGAAACATTCATTCACCAATTCTATTTGAACGAGTGACATAATTCAGACTAGGGAAATTCCCACAGTCCCTTAGACCAGTGGTGTCAAACTCATGTATGAATACGGGCAGCCAAATTCAGTTTAAGAAAATCCGCGGGCCACAGACACGAAGAAAAAAAAGTCTTTTATTTATAATGGAAAATAACTCATTTAAACTTTACATTTATTTTTCTTTAATAAATTTACAAGAATTAAAAAAATACATTAAAAGACACATTAATTTTAGAAATTAAAAGACTTAATATTTTTTACTAGACACTTGGCATCTTTTCGCAGATACTATTTTATCGATATCGGGTGTAATTTTTTGGGATAAAGATATTTTTAATATAGATTTTAAGTGTTCATTTGTTAACCTCACCCTGTGTGAAGTTTTATTAGTCTTTAAGACAGAAAATAATTGTTCACATAGATATGTACTACCAAACATTGCCAAGATTCTCGCAACAAACATACGCATTTCAAATAAAATGTTCTGGCAAGTACGAATAAAAATCTGGAATGTCAATTTCATTATATTTTTCCTTTAGCATTGTGTTGCATTGTATTTTTTTGGTCATAAAATTAATTTCAAGTTTTGGGCCGCGGGCCGCACTCTAAGGTCTTGAGGGCCACGTGTTTGACACCACTGCCTTAGACTATCTAAATTATTGCCACCAAAACCAAACTAAGTTGTTTACCTCGGAAGAAAAGAATATAAATTTAAACGACTCACCAATAAAATTTTAATTCTATTCAAACTCAAAAGCCAGTTAGGTAATTTGGACTTTGTGAAGTCACAGAACTTTCAATGTTTGGACGCTGTGATCAATGATTGCACTCGAATCGCCCGCCAAATTTTCATAACCAAATTCCTGTTTAAAGAAAAGAATTAGACACTTTCACACACAAGGTTATATTTTTGATTGATAACACTGAATAGCAGTAAATAATATAAAAGTAAGAAGAAATTTAAAATAATATAAGAATTATGGTTTCGCGCAATTTCTAAGTCCTTTTCTCCCTACTCAAAAATATCAAGCAATAGAAGAAAACTATGTCTTTAAAAGAACGCGGACCTTACGACACGCACCTCGCGATTGTACGTCGAAAAGTGTCGCAGCTTCACACCTTCGGAAGGATCCGGAGTCAATCCGTTCCGATTGTGGGTGGGTCAAGCTGCCGCCTCATTAACTAATGAGAGCGTAATTTGGGTGCTAGCAAGTCCGTGATTGGTCAAGGAGTTTGATTGGCTTGTGTGTGTGAGTGGTCCAAATCCCCTCTTTTACATGATGAATTTTCTCACGCAACGTACCATTCGATTCGCGGTAGTCTCTTATTTACATCCGGTGCGTCGGATATATCGCTTACAGTGCTTATTTAATCGAACGAATTTTGAAACATCGGATCGTTTCGGTCAAAGAAGAGTGACGCCTTCAGACAGCTAACGGGTGTTCCTTGAAGTCATGACTTTAAGTTAACTTGACAAGGTTTCCCACAACGCCTTATGCGTTGCCAAGCTCTTACTGATATTGAGAATGATAAGAGAAAAACCGTTAACAGCTGAGAGCGTTACTGTGATTTCAGTTTGATTCGTACTCGATTAGTTAAAACTACTTAAAATACTTATTTGAAATGGTCACCGTGTACATATTATGAGTTTTTATTATGGATGACGTATTTACGAGGTCACACGCTGACGAGACTATACGCCGCGCTATAGGACCACGTTGATTCCAAGGAAGGAATGTGTTGTAATTACAATTTGATCGCGCCGTCGAAAGAGATTTTAATTCTATAAACTCAAAGGCTAAGATTGCGCTCGATTAGGGACGTTCCCACAATGCTCACGCATTATCGAGACACAATTCAACCGAGATATAATAAAATTTAAAAATTTTATGTTCGGAACGTAACAGTTGCGTATTGTAGTGTGTAGGCTGGTTCTCAATAGTTACAGGATACCTCAATAGCTAACTACACAATTTTCTATTAGTCAGCTGACTAGTCAGCTTCATCGCGACCTAAACCTGCTCGTTATTTAATTACCTTAATAATATCGGTATATTTACCAGCAAAACAAGACTATTCGAGACATTACACGACTACTTGAATGCCATTTAACTACAAAAGAAAAGCACTATGGATATAAAATAGGTTTCCAACTTATTTGACCTTTAATGTCAATTTTCAAAAGAACAGTTCATTTTTTCGCATAATTACACTGTTCAACACGAATTTTGATCTCTAATAATAACCACTGGGTGATCCTTGTAGGGTTTCTCACCCTGAGTACGAATCTGAAAATAGAATTGTTCCATCACCTTCAGTTTTTGAAAAACTTGATTTTCGAAGAATTACACATTTTTCAACTTTCAACAAATTTTGCGACATAACTATAAACGGTACATAACTTTTGTTTGCACAAAATTATTCTGTAGACGAGCGAACGGCAGAGTTGGGCAAACTGTAGTCATTAATATGATTACTGACTAACAACTAATGATTAAATAAATATTTGAGTATGCCTAATGACTAAATTTTTATTAAACATGAATAATAAACATTGACTAGTGAGTGACTCTAATCGTAACTAATGGCTAAATGAGTAATCAAGATTTAAATATGACTAATAACTAAAAATGATAAACTAGAAAAGCCACGGAATGATAACAAAAAATATAAAAATAGTTGGTTTCAAAATTTTCCGAAAACTGTTTTTTAAGAAAAAGATCTGCTCTATCGCGTGATATGGTTAGATTTTACGCTAGACACTTACTTTTTATATATTGAAAAGTATGCTAAAAATTCTTGCAAAATCGGTGTCACTTTACCTTTAATGATTGTTTAAACATATACAAATATTCACAATGTGTTAAAAATGAATATCAGTGCACTCAGGAAAGACTACACAATCATTTTGTACAAAAAAAACTTATATGTATCGTTTATAGTTATGTCACAAAATTTGTTCAAACTTGAAAAATGTGTAATTCTTTGAAAATTAAGTTTTTCAAAAACTGAGGGTAATGGAACCATTATATTTTCATATTTACAAAACAAAAAATACATTTTTTTTTGTTTGACGGTGTTAGTATCATACTGTTGTTCCATCTGACGAGTATTAGACGATTCAATGAAAAAATACTTTTAACCTTGAAATTCTAGGTCAAAGTACATTTTGTGGTAAATGCATCAGTCCGTAATTCCACTTTTCACTGTGTTTTTAATAGTTTAGTTAGATTTTTACATAGACATATAAGAATAGACTGAGCATGACGGGGAAAGCGGATGGTCCAACTTTAGAAAGAGTTACGATGCTTTGGGAGGACTTGCTGTCTCTTTCTATTCTCTTGTTATCTTCTATCTGTCTTATTCTTCCCAAGTACCTCCTAAAGCATTCAACTCTCTTCAACATCGGGCCACGGCTGCATGCTAACGCGCAGTCTATAGTTATTATGTCTATGGATTTTTAGAATACAATTTTGTAATGAACAATAACATGAGGATATTTTGTATAACGCTGGCGAGGATTGTCATTTTCTCAGAAACGGTATCAGCAGACAGTGGATTTTATGCATTTATGGCAATGTTAATTATGCATTATGTTAATTATGTTAATTATCCAAAATATACAAAATATCAACAATATTATTCAAGTTAGAATGTTTAGAACATCAAACGTATCGTTTTTCAAGTTCCAATTCTTTATTTGTGTTCGTAAAAATTGTATTTTGCATAAAGATTCGCTGTCTAGATATTAGCAAATTTAGAAAATGAGGATGGAGCTTTATGTAATAAGTTTGAATTCTTTCAGTATAAATCCAAATTGCATCTCCTCTTTTTTTAATTTGTCAGTCTGAATTGTTTTTAACGTTACATTTAATAGGTACAACGTTTAATTTTCAGTTGTATTCATAATGTTTAAAACGAATACAACGTGTCATTTACAGATGTGCAGTTCACCTATTCAGACTCTGAACCCGACACTCCGAAAACAGTGAAAGAAGAGGATTCTGTAAAAACTCCTTCAACTCCGCGACAGAAGATCGGTGAAAAAAGCGAGAATGAGAAAGTAACGATTAAACAAGAAAAAGAAAAGCCTCAACCATCAACAGAAAGTAACGTTGCTGCTTCAACGCAATCCGAGTGTCTGCATCAGATCCAGCAGAAACCACAAATCTCGCATTATAGCGAGCATAGAGCGTCGATAGTCTCTGCAACTGCATCCACTGCAAGAAGTAGCTCCATTTCTACGATAACTGGAGTATGTCAATCAAACACGAATATGCATTTAATTGCATTCGATAATTATTATATTATATATTGTTTAAAAGCCATTGCCAAGGAAAAACAAGTGTTGTCATTCTTATTTGAAAAATTTTACATATCTTCACAAACAGATCTAAAATTTTATATCGTGGTGTTCAAAAATATTTTCTCACATATTTATTTAGTCGAGTTTGAAAATCTTGTAAACATATAGTAAGAAACATAAAATAATTGTGGATTTTATTTAGCATATTGAATCTTATATGATTTGATCATTAATATACAGGGTGGACCACAAAGCGTGATCAGCTTAGATTATTCTGCTGTTAGCGGTTCGATCGGAAGTTTTTTTAGCTAAAATAACTTGATTCACGAAGAGCTTCAAGATACCAAATTTTTTGTCAATCATTTTTTTCCAGGGTCACCTTCAATTTGTTATAGGTAAACCTACAATTTTTAACACCCATTTTTTAGGAGATACTGAGACGAATTCGGCAAACACCATAAAAAGTATTTCTTCTTTATCTAAACCAAAGAAACATTAAAAAAAATGTCATTTCCCTTCATTGAATCGATTCTCAAAATGGTGTCCACTAGCAACAATACACTCGCATAAACGGTTAAGAAATGACTGCTTAGTCCTTTCTATGACGTTTGTCGTGATACGCCTAAAAAATGGCAGCGCAACGGCACTCGGTAGGCACAGAAAGTCGACGCAGGCGGCCTGCCAGGCTACTGTTGATTCGGTCTGCGATATGCCATGCCGCCTGGGCTTGGGTTGCCTAAAAAAAACTTGCGATCGAACCGCTAACAGCAGAATAATCTAAGCTGATCACGGTTTGTGGTCCACCCTGTATAATGTTGTCTCGATTTAAGCGGTCATTCCGGTTTGTGCGCTTGTAAAGAAATTACATGTTCTTTGATAATTTATGAAGATAAGAAATATAGTAAAAGTGTAAAACCTTTCTCTACCGATTAAATTACATTTCTATAATAATGAAAAAATATAAAAGCATTAAAATTGATGTTCTTAAAGTAATTTTTAAAGCAATGCTTAAAACGTGTTTAAAACTCCGTGTTTCACTGGCGCAAATTATTAATGCTGTTAAACTTTTTTGAAACAAAGAATTGAATGAGATTGTTGTTCAGTCTGACTGTCCCTATCGCGTAAACTAAAATTAATGATTTATCTTCAATATTAGCAAAATGGCGGACAAACATGTAAGAGAAATGGTTTTTGACCCTTTTTTCTAGCGATTTTACAATGCTAAAAGTAGGTTAAACGCAATAAACAAACATAGTTCTAGTTCCGACGAAAGCTCTAAGTGTATAAAATAAGCAGTAAAAATTTTAAAGCAATCCGTTCGATTGATTTTGAGATTTTACTTATGGCGTGTGCAAAAAGACGTTGCGAGAAAAACTCGTTTAAAGTTTCGATGAACAGTTTTGTTTAAAAACTTATATTTATGACTTATCGGCGATTTCAGCTCTATACAAGATCACTTTTAACAAATTTCTTATTGATGATGACGAAAATAGAAAATCGAATTTTTCAACTCGTCAAACTGGAATGACCCCTTGAGTTAATGGTACGGAATCATGCATAAATTGAAATCAAGGTAGAGAGGTTTTTCGACCAGTTTTTGCATTTATTCGACTTCCTCCTTCATTAAATCGAAACTGTATTCTGGTTTTGGTTTCATGTCATTCGTTGAACACTAAAACAAAATTGTTACTTTTCCGTTTGCAGAATTATTGGTCCAGCAGACGATCGATTCAAGAATCCGAAATGTCTTCCACGCAAGGCACTTTTCAGCACGACCAGGTCTCCAGCAAAGTTGGAGTAGTAATAACCAGCTTCCGACAAAGTCATCGAAGGTTCGTTCGAGTATTCCTGACGTGTTTAAGTGTTTCAATCCATACGTTATTGTTCTCACCATGAGAAGTGCGCATGTCGATCGGTCTGAGCATTTTTCTTTTCTGGTGATTACGCGATATGACGTTTCACGCAGAATATCGTCCAGCAAAATTTACAAACGAGTAGTGCGTACGTGAAAATTGTGCCAGATTCTCTGATAAAGTACGTTATGATGACAATGACAATCAAGTCTGATCTAAACGCGTGTCTGACGATACACTTAAGGAATTGAATTGTACAGGGTACTTTATAGTTTTGAAAAAAAAAGGAAATTATCTCTATTTCGTTTCCCGTTATCGCTATTGAATGTTCATTGTAATAAAGATATTCTTCACTTTCTTACGCATGAGTGCTTTGTCTCGGTGATTTTCGTGTTTTTTTCTGCCTATTCTCTCCCTTTCTCGTAGACAGAAGTACTCTTACCTTCATTTATCAAGTATTCTATACATAAAGAATAAGAATTTTCTGTGTACTTTGTCTTATTGTTATCATTATTATTTCTAAGCTTAATTTTTTTATACAGCATATATTTATCCTCATTTCCACACGTTACTTATTTGTAATATTTCTTACTGCACATGTAAAAGATTTAAGTTAGTTAATACAATAACACAAAGAAACAAAATCGTTTATTGCATTTGTATAACATCATTTTGTTCTAGTTATTAAAGCAATTAAGTGTCTCACTGATAAAAAGTAGATAGTACATACATCCCCTCACTGCTTGAAGAGGGTAATCAAATTACAACTACATATTGTTAAAGTAAACTTTTATTTCTTCACACGCTCTGCAGAACCTTTGCATTTGATGACATTGTATGTAAAATTTCGCTTCAAGCAACACAAGAGACAAGTGAATCTGAAATAACAATGAACAATTTCCGTTTTGTACATCGATACGCTTTGTACATATTTTTGTATTGTTTCGAATATAATATTCTTTAAGTAAGTCATCGCATCGATTTTCTTATCTACGATAATACTTTAGTTGTTTCAACGCAATTGTATTTCATATGTCGTTTTGTGTCACTCATAGCGTTGGACCTGAACCTATCTGGTAAGTGTCCTCCTTTCTGCTTCTGGGAAAATATCGTCAGTTTCACACTGTCTGCGTGCCGCATGACGTACTCGTGATGCATCGCAAATCCACTTGTACGCTCTTCTCATTTACTCACTATTCGCACTAACTTAATGTGCACGGCATCATTTGCATTTGAAACTCGTTCAAGGATTCGTCTTTCACCCTATTCGTGTTCAATTGGTGTCGATTTAATTAAAACTGGATGAATGAGCTGTTAAATTTCCCTTGTATAGTCTTCTCATATTGAATGATATTATTCTAATATACGTTTAATGTATAGTTTATAAATTACTAAAATAAGTTCCTGATTTATTTAGTCGCTATTTATTAAAAACGTTCAGTATATCATTTTTTGCTGAGGAAAATATTGACAGATATGGCGGTAACGATAGCATCATTTTTGGGTGGAATAATCTTGACAAAATTAATCAATGAGCTATTTTTGTATGGCTAATGATGACGTTTCAGGAGGAAATTTGTCAAAATAAGGAATCTGAAGTATGAAACAAAAATTTCGTTTTGAAAATTCATGAGATGAACAACACTAACTTATACATGTAGATTTGAATAAAATACAGCTTTGTGCCATTTTACAAGTTACACACATTATTCTTATTTAGTATTACATATTACATTATTGTCGAAGTTCTATGGACTGAATTTTTCATTATAAGATCATTCCATGTGAAGTTGTGTTTTCATTGCATAAACGTATGATGCTAATTAAATATAATAATCATGAAATTACACGATCTAAATCAGTGATTTTTGTTAATTTTTGTACAAATATATAGACAAAATGAAGGCTTTCGACTTTATACTGAGATAAATAGACGGAATTCAATTATAACACTTACAAAAAGCAGAAGGGAAAAAAGAAAGTATTTTTAAAAGAATATACGAACATAATCCAGAAATCGTTCACTATATACTGTTTATTAGTAACATTCTGTTTGTATTTCTAAATTTCCAAGACACTCGTTGCTACTTCCACGCCTTTTATTGCTGTCGCAACGAGTGAGAGAACAGAAAAGAGAGGAAAGGACATGGGATATACAATAGCCAGCAATCACATTATTTTTAAGAACGTCACCGTAGAGTCGATTATAATTTATGATTTGCCATTGCCACGAAACCTTCCACTTATTACAACAATAATAAAAAATTATTTCCAAGTTGGGGTCGATTTATACCTCGACACACAGTGCGTCGATCAATGGAAAAAGATCAACAATTTTTTTAGATGATTTTTAATATGAGTGTAATCTAGAATCTTCATTTATTTATGAGCAGCTAAAAAAAAAGGAAAATAAGAGTTTTCAACACTCTGAGAACGCGTCGATATTGTCAGGATTTGTTTAACTCTCTTTCATGATTTATTTGGTTCTGGTGTTCATACAAGCGCCACGTGCTAATTATTTCAGTTTAGCGTTAATAAACCTAGCTTTTAATGTATTATTTAATAAAAGAAATTATATTCTCTTTATTTTGATTGTGAAACGATTTTTTTTTTAACTTCTCTCAAAGAAGGTAAAATTTGTCTTGAAGTTTATGTGAGTTTATCACTGTGAGTCAGTCATGAACAATGGTCCTTGTTCCGTTATAAGTAATGTAGCAATTATAATTAATTTTATAAAAAAATATTTCCAACAAAAAGTTACTCAAAAGTAAAATATTAATAAAAATTTTGTATTCAACAAAAAATTAGAATCACTTCAATTTTCATTTATATTACTGCATATTTTCTATACACCAACTGATGAACTTTTGTATTCTCTTTAAATAAGTATTAAGGTACTAAGGCCGAAAATTGATTAGTTTAAAAATTATGATTTTTGTCCCGAGCGCCCATATACTCCAAGCTCTATGTGACGTGACGGGCATGAGCTGAGGAAAGTATTGATAGTGTTTTGTCATTATCATTATATATATTTCCGATTTTTCGACAATATGTGTAAAATTTTTTGAAGTATTCTGCTAGGCTCGTGCCCGTCACAGCGAGGTGTAAATCGGCCTTTACTTGCGAGACACAAGACACAATTACTTTCAAGACAAACAGAAGAAGAGAGAACTTTATAGAATTGTGTAAGCTTAGATAGGC
Organism: Perdita meconis; assembly: GCA_030770465.2. Lineage (NCBI taxonomy): Eukaryota > Metazoa > Arthropoda > Insecta > Hymenoptera > Andrenidae > Perdita > Perdita meconis. The sequence continues at coordinate 559,096 of JASKOS020000015.1, read as the reverse complement.
GTAAAGAGATAAGACTGAATTACTATAAGGAGCAATTTCTAGTGAACTGCCTTCTGGGAATCTGATTAGGAAACGTTTTCCTTCTTGGGGGACTTCGAATAGTCAGAACGGTACTAACGGATCTGAGTGTATCATGAATACTTACATTTGTAATAAATGTGAGTAATACTACTATTAAGAAGGATAGCAATAGAAATACTAACAATAAATAGATATGTTTAGTCCTTTTCGTGAAAAGCTTGTATAGTAGCTTGCATTAAATTCAAAAATACTATAAATGTCTCCTAGATCCATCCTCACGTCCTCATGCATTAGTGACATACGTCATAATTAATATACAAATATCGTGGTGCTACTCTGGCTTAATTACCTGAATACTTTATCACTATAATATACTCTGCTAAGCTTGTCAGATTGACGCAGTACTTGAAAGACGAGTTTTTTTAAACAAAAAAATTTCTCTGAGATCTGATCGAAAAGCAGGCTTCGTTTTTAAAATACACACATTTTACAAAAAGAATTTTGGTTATATACCTAAAAAATTCTCCAGATATTTCTGAAAATATGCTTTCGATATGTGTCCACTCGATATCTTCCCTCGTCAGTCAGCTGTATAGTTAGACAATTTTCTCTCAGTCAGCTGTCTAGGTAGCTACATCGCGACGTAAACCTGCTCGTTCTGTAAGTACCTTTAGTTACGCAGTGTATGCAGGGTGTTAGGGATAGTGTTGCAAAGATTTGTAAAAACAAACAAAAAACTTCTATATGACTTGGGTTCAAAATTCAACCATTTTTTAAAAAACTCTCGTAAACGTCTAAGTTTCCAACCCCTATAATTCAAGATAGGAATGTTTTTCGTAAGCAATTTCTTCGCTAAGATAAAGATTGCGATCTTGTTAATCCAACGAGTACAGTAACTGTGATATTGTTAACTTGTATCGCGAAATATAAATATTTTATTATAAGCAATACCACAGTACTATACTCATTGGATTAACAAAATCGCAATCTTAATCTTAGCGAAGAAATTGTTTAAGAAGAACGATGCTATCTTGAATTATAGGGATTGCTTAGACGTTTATGACAGTTTTTTTTTTAAATGGTTGAGTTTTGGACTCAAGTCATAGAAGTTTTTTATTTGTTTGTACGTGATTTATCACTCATCCAAATCTTTGCAATACTACCCCTAACACCCTGTGGTGTCCGTTTATTATTAGTGATTATACGTGACGTTTCCAGTTAGTAGTCGCACGCCATGCCCACCAATTTTTCGAATTTATTACACAGAATTAGCCAATTATTATAAATACAGTGGGTAATTATTTCGATGTTTGCCCTCCTCACCGATTTTGATGACCTTGAAAAATGTTATGAAGGTTATCATTCTGAACAACTTTTTCCTATACATGTTACCGCCGCTCGGCTTTCGTTTCTGAGATATTCGCAAAAAACTTTAGTTAACTTCGATTACGGCATAGACGATCACCGAAGGGTGTTTATAACGTATTCTGCTTCTTACAACAGATATGTTATTGCTTTTCTTTGGATATTTAATACGTATTTCTTTCGAGTGATGTCTTGTCATTAGTCTACGAGCGAACTGTTGACAAACTTACGTGTATTGGAGCTGTTGAAGTCTCAGGTATACAACAGGTGCACAATAGGGTCATTCGGGGTAAAAGGACGCACTTTTGCTGTTTTTGCTTCACTGAACCGAAACTACTGTGATATTAGGAACACTTTTTTGCGCTATCGGTAGCATATTTAATAGACTCATAAAATGTAACGAGTATTTGACGATAGGCCAAACGGTTTTTTTCTAAATTAAGCAAAAGAGTGACTTGGTCAGACTGCGTACCTTTACCCTGACATGTGCGTAAAACTACGCAGTCGTGTGGGTAAAAGTTCGCATGTAGACTAAAAGTATGCATTCAGGTATAGTAAAAGAAAGTGAACAAATAATACACACATGGAACATATTTTTATATTATTTTTAATAAATGAAGCTAAAGATGACAAAAACAATAGAAATTAGGAACTTCAAATTTAGGAAACTATCATAAAATTATAATTTTTCATAGATTCAACAAAACGAAATTATGCTCAAGTCTTTATCAGAGCAGATATGTTTTTACTCCAAATATTATTAAGAGTTCAAAAACAAGTAGATAGTAACCTAAATACCAGTGCGTACTATTACCCCTGTCCTTTTACCTCATTTGACCGCTAACCAAAACAATTCATACCAGTTCGAATTCAAATAAAGTTAGGTTAAAATGTCATTCTGGAAAAACTCGTTCAATAACTATATAAAATCAACAAAAACAACTTACCTCTAAAAATACATAAATAATACGTCCACAAACTTTTCCCTGGTACGAAAAAGATCGAAATAACACGAAAATTTTAAATTTTTATTTTTAATTCAGAAAGCGTGACTTGCATTGCTCAACAGGCGTTGACCCAAAATGGCGGCCCACGCGCAGTCAATCCTGACGAGCCAGCGTCCCCGTCCTCTCACCCCCCTCAGAGAAAACGGTACTGCGTACTTTTACCCGCTGCATCCTTTTACCCGGAATGACCCTATACAGGGTGTCCCAAACAAAGTGTAAGAGCCGAAAAAGGGGAATTGCTGGGATGATTCTAAACAACTTTTTCCTTAGCGAAAATGTTCGTTGCGACTTTGTTAATGAGTTATTAATGAAAAACACCGACCAATCGGGGAGCGAGTACAGCGGACTAATGATGGCGCGGACGATGGCGGGCCAATACTACTCACCGCTGGAGCCCGCGCTGAAATTCATCCACTGTATTCGTGCGTCTATTGGTCGGTGTTTTTCGTTAATAACTCGTTAAAAAAGCCGCAAGGAACATTTTCGCTGAGGAAAAAGTTGTTTAGAATCATCCCCGGAATCACCCCTTTTCGGCTCTTACACTTTGTTTGGGACACCCTGTATGTATTTTTTTAAATCGTTTCTGTATATTTTGTAATTTGTCCAATATAACAACTTGGTTTCTATATTTTTTGGGCCATTATTTAGAAAAAGGAATCAAAAGAGTGATAAAAATAGGTCTGGGTCAGTTTTAAAATTGATTATTTATTCAAATATATTCCCAGTTGTATAAAATTAATACTAAAATATACTAGTAAATTTAAGTATTAGTTTCAAGTACTTACACCACATCAGGTAGAAATTCGCAAATTGTTTTGGTGCTGCCGCTCCTCCCCCTGAGGAATCTAAAGGCCGTTGCAGACGAGCGGCTAGTGACAGTTTGCCGCCGCGGTAAACTCATTATACATACGTGCACATATGTTTGTGTGATGCACTTCACGGTGCAACGCAAAGAAGCGCTGGTCCTGTTACGCCGCGATCGTAACCCTACCATTCTGCATTCAGTTCTTTCAACGTCGATTTGGTCAATACATAAAATCATTACAATACACTAAATTGAAAAATTCGATGTGTATATAAAATACACAGACGAAAACGTGGCAGCAAATTACCACTGCGGCGAAATCGCCCGTCTGCTACGGCCCTAAGGCTCAAACACGCCGCTTCGTTCCGCTAAAATTTGCGGCTCGTGTAAACTGCTTCGCCCCGATGCACACGAGTAACAAAAAGTCACTGCGATTCTGCATAGCATTATGTTTTTCACAGATTCAAATAAGTCGGGCAACGTCACTGACATGAAGTCGCAATAATCGCAAATGATCGCAGCGACTTCGTGTCCCTCGTGTGCATCGGGGCATCATCATACACATAGTACATACACCCCCGCTCAAAAGTACGTGGACACTAACCATTTTTATGAAATTCGTGATATATTATGTATACTGTTGTTGTTAGACGGTATTTATTGTTAAATTCTGTTACGTACATGTATGTAATGTATTACTAGTATTCTAGTCCACATACTTTTGAGCGGGTGTGTATGTATGTCTATGGGTTTCATGCAAATCCGTGTTCCGCTTGAACGCAGCGGTAAACCGCTGCAAACCGCTCGTCTGAACCGAGCCTAACCCAGACGTATTCCAATCAGTTTTTAAAATATTTATACTCCTTTTGCGAATATTTCGGAAACTAAAGCCGAACGGCGATAACATGTACAGGGACAAGTTGTTCAGGACGATAACTTTGACAACATATTTCAGGGTCATCAAAATCGGTGAGGAGGGTAAACTTCTAAGTAATTATCCACCGTCAGTGATTACTTTGCATCGTTACCGCTATGTAATACTATAGGTACATCGATTTATTTTTCTTGCAAAGCAAGTATCAAATTTCAATCCTCTCAAAGAATCAGGTTACGAATTTCCCTACATCTAAATTGCAATTTCAGTAAACAACTTGTAAGACTGTTGTATATTTTGTTTTGATGCTCTTTCCCTAATGTTTTTTAATTTTCTTAGGCTTTATTTGTCGTGTTTACAGTGGAACCTCAATCATTGTGAATACGTAAGGCTGGAAATATGTGCATGTATCAAAACTCTCCAACTACGTCGCAATTAAAGCAACAATCGGACATTTTTTTTTTTTTTAATTTTTCATGTACTTTGAAAACGTCAGCGTTTGTTTCTCGTTATTTTAGTTCAGACATAGTTTTGAAACATATAATAACTAGACTGCGGATTTTTATGCAAAATCAAATTTTTACAAACATAAAGAAAGAATAATAGTTTGTCCTATTTTTTAAATATTATAACTTGTGTTATATTTTTCATATTTTGTATATTTTAATATCTAGCTACAACTTCATGGATATTTGCGTATTCAGAATTCCCATAAATGCATAAAAATCTATAGTCTAGTGATAACCATTACCTTTAAACCGAAGTTTATACTTCCCACTTGCTATTCTAGTTTTTCTTGTTTGTTTCTATTGGTAAATCGTCATGTCTAATGGACTGTAACGAAATTCGCCTGCAAGTATTGAGATTCTACTGTACTGTCAATGATCTTTATTCTAACGCCTATAATCTTTGCACACTGTACATTTTTAATTCAGTATATGCGAACTGTCGCAAACCGCATCAAACTTACCAGCTAACTGAACGAAATAGAAATAGTTTTAACCTGTTAGATGCCTCTTATTATTTGATGTTCGCGTTTACAGTATCCACCACTTACTTATTAGAGTTAGTATAGAATATAAATCGAATGCATTGGCTGAATTGCTAGCGATTGTTAGATTACTTACCAAGCTGTTTAGATAGTTATGCACATTAGACTTCAGAATGAAGCGGATCATTCGTAATAAGCTGATTCATCTGATTTAATCAATTGCTGGAAAAATTCAAGGAATATTTTAAAGTGATAAATAGTTACATATGATACAATCATAAATTATTTAGTAAAAGGTTGAAATAACAAATATTATTATTATATTGAAAATCATGAATTCAACAAAAATATTACACATTATAGCATAACTGTACTAATTCATTGCTTTGGCACTTTCGTTATAATTCTTTATTGAATATGTTGTTGGAGTTTGGATAAGATAAGAGAAATAGGTACATACGATCTCCAAATCACTTCATTTATACTCAATTCATTTTTTCCTTCAATGAATTTTTACAAATGTAATAGATAATCCATAAGAAACGTTTTTTAATCAAATCTTTCAGGTTTCAGCGTATTTCGAATGATTAATCAAAATATATAGCAAACGTTTATAACTGCGTAACGCAGTTTGTAAATAATTGACAGAATGTGCTGTAATCTTTTCATTGCACTTCTAAATTATTTGTTTAGTATCTTCTAATACATAAGTTAATACAATATGAGAAAATTTTTTTTTTTTAATTTTAATTGTTCATCTTTAACTTATGTATTAATCTATACATTAATGTTAACAATTTATTTGGAAAGATGGACAATACCAAATTCAGTTTTCAATAGTTTATAAAAATTTGAATAGGTATCAACGTTATTCATTTAATGAAATCTAGATATTAATTTGAGATATTATAATCAAAATTATCTAATAAATATTCTAAAATAATTGAGAAATAATTTTTTGATTAAATCAAATTTTGTGCAATAAAACATTAATTTCTTAAATTTGAACTATTTTATATTGTATAAGAAATAGAATTAGTATTATGAATGAAATAATATAAAGAAATAATTATTCTAAAACTTCTGAAATTTATTTTTTATGTTGTCAAACTTCATAAAATTTGAATATCTTGTCTTCAAAAAATTCTAAATAAATCTGGTGTGTTATTAATTCGAATAAACTTAACATCTGTTTTCTTCTATCAATTCTTTTTTTAATTGATCAAGTATCAAGATACTTTTAATATTTTATTTAGTTGGACTTTTACATCTTACAATAAAAATTGCTGGATTTATTAATCTGTATGATTAAAGTAAATAAAATTAAAAATATATTTAAGAATTTCATCTCAATTCTTAGTCATTTCTTTGTAAACTATTTTAATAAATAAGATATGCTTTTACACAGTTCCCACTGTTGAAACTTTCGGGAGTAAGCCGTGTCCTACAGGAACAGATTTCTCGACGTTTTGCAAGCATTGCAGCTGTCTTCTTCGAAGGTTTAAAGAAGCTGGTTTTCAGTGTGTTTCTATACCACTGATGAAGCCAGCTACAATGCTAGTGAAACGTCGGAAAAGTTCTCCCATAGTACGCGATTTATTTTCGAAAACCTCAACAGTGAGAACTGTACAATGCCGAGTTGTGAAAGTCTCAAATCTCTGATTTTTTGTTTGTTAAACAAACGAATTTCTTGGTCGAAAATATCGTTTTTTCATATTTTTTAAATATTTTTTTAATAAACAAAAGTGTAAGCTTAATCAATTTCAAACATTGTCTATATTTATAATGTACTTTTATTGAGTAACACAATTTTTTTCCATTGAATTCACTCGTAAATACAATTGGAATAAACCGTGGACTAAACGCATCGCGAAATTGCGGGGTTGACATTATTTAGTTCATATAAGATCAAAAATTTCAATGTGTTTTTATTTTATGCACATATTGTCATCGTTTGCCGTACAATGAAACGAAAAGAATTATTTTTCGAGAAATGGTGACTGTTCAAATCCAAATGTTCGATTTTACTCATAAAATTACCCAAACTTTCGCTAATTAAAAAGAATATATGTGTAACCTGTCGCCTTGTCTGTGGGTCGAACGATAACTGTATGCGTATAAAATAAAACCATGTCGTAATTTTTTATTTTATGTGAACTAAAGGACGGATATCATGTCAATCGTAATTTCGCGATGCGTTTGGTTCATAGTTGATTCGAACTATATTTTCGAGTGAACTCAGCCGAAAAAAATTGTTACTTAATGAAAGCATATTAAAAACATATACACCGTTTCAGATTGATTAAGGATTAAGTTCATAATTTTGTGTATTAAAAAAAATACCAAAAACTCGATATATTCGACCAAGAAAAAAGAAATTGCTCCCTTAATAATCATCTTCTATTCGTTGTGAAACCCGGTATACGCAATAGTCGCTATAATATTGTATGTTAACTTTTATTCTACTATGATTTTTTAGAGTAATTTAATATATTTATAATTTTATTTATAAAACATAAGGCTTCTGGACACAAGAGATATTTTTTGGAAAGTGTATTAATGAAGTACAGAAACATTGGAAATTGAAAATCAATTTTTTTAAATCTATAAACTGTCATTTTATCATACAGAAGTACAATTTTTCCGAAACAATTGATATTCCCGAATTATTGAAAGACGGAGACTATGTAATTGGGTGTGCAAGGAAATCCTCGGAACAGCTTTAATGTAAACGAAAGTTATCTGCATCTAGAATTAAAAGCCGGAAGAAACTTCCCTTTTAAACGTTTCTTTTCTCATATTTAGGAGCAGTACGTCGACAGCTGCTACCGCGTTTGCGATTGCAACGGCTGGATCCAGCAATCCTCCGGATATAGGTGTCAATGGAAATAACCGCAGCGGTTCCGGTCGAGAGAAGAACAGACGAAAGGAGTCTGTGATGTCGACTGCTGCCACGATGCGAGTATTAAACGTTTTGAAACATTGGGTCTCGAAACATGCTCAAGATTTTGAGTCTGATCAGAGACTGAAGAATTTGACGATCAAGTTTTTGGAGGATATCATGTACTGCCCTAGCCTGTTACCAGCGGAACACAAAGCTGCGAATCAACTTCTTAGATTGATAAACAAAGAAGATTCTGAGAACAAGGTGGATCTCAAAAAGCTTTTAACTCCTCCAACCGTACGTATATTCACATATTATTACGTTTGCGCGACTAAACTATTCTCCTTGCGCTATCAATATTTACTATTATAGCTTAACATAATTATCTGTTTGTACTGGCGAAAGTAATTATAATATTACTTTCGTAACCAAAATATTGTTTTATAAATTCAGTGTATTCTTTACGCTGTTTCAGGTACACACGAAAGAGAGTATTGAGACATTATCCGCACTCGAAATTGCAGAACAAATGACGTATTTAGATCACAAGATTTTCGTGTCCATTTCTAGCGAGTAAGTAATTCATGAAAATGAGATGTAATTAGTTATGTAATTGAAATAAGAAAAACTGTATACACAAAATATTATCTTCTTAAATACCTTTATCCAAGTTTGTGAAATAGATTACTCGTAATTTATTGTATATTTTGTACAGAGAATTTCTTGGACAAGCATGGTTGAAACCCGATAAGGAGACTCGTGCACCCCACATACATCTAATGACGAAAAGATTCAATGAAGTCTCTCGGTTGGTGGTTTCGGAAATTATTCGGCGTTCCGACTTATCGGCAAGAGTTGCAGTGATCGAGAAATGGGCTGCCGTTGCGGATATCAACAGGGTGTTGCACAACTACAACGGTGTAATGCAAATCTACGCAGCATTTACGAACAGCAGTGTATTTAGATTGAAGAAGACTTGGGAAAAGGTTCCTAAAACGGTAGAATCAAACAAAAATCTTTTTAAAATAGTTTGTCTAAAAATAGTATTAGATTAGACCGGGGCAGGTTGTAACACGGAGTAATTGTAACATAATTGACATTTTCTAAACATCATATTTAGTAAGCTATCATGCAAAAACGACTTGAGGATATTGGAAATGACGGTTTGCCGGAGATACTCAAGCATCATGTATCTATTTTATATCTTACAAGGAGACCCTACAGTGTGTACTCCTTGGATTTTAATGAAACTTTAGTGTATGATTCTTGAGGACATATGATGACATTCTGTAGAATATTTCGCGCCAATGCGCATTTTTTATAAACGATTAAAATACGAAGTTTAAAAGGCTAAACAAAAAAAAATAGCTCAATGGGAAAAGCACCTGACTGGTAAGCCGAGGGTCCAGAGTTCGAATTGGTTTGTTTCAAGTTTGTTTTTTTTTCAACTTTTTGTTTCGAGCAATTTTTATTCCTTCACTTTTATTCTGTACGTATTAGAACTGTTTATAAATATGTATCTAATCATATATTTTTGAAAAAGTATATCGCAAGTATAACACACATTACTTTGATGAATGTACCTGTAATTCTACATGTTTCATCCGATCTGCACATTGCAGGCAATTTTTATGTTTTCCTTGCTTTTACATTGCATATCACCCTAGTAATTGTAAATCCTAATACACTAAATATGTTAATGTTCTTAAAGTTATTTGTGTTATACTTGCGATATATTTTTTCAAAAATATATGATTTTTGAGCCAGGTGCTTTTTCCATTGAGCTATTTTTTTTATAGCCTTTTAAACTTCATATTTTAATTGTGTATAAAAAAATGCGCATTAGGGCAAAATATTCTACAGAATGTCATCATATATCCTTTAGAATCATTCACTAAAGTTTCATTAAATTCCAAGGAGTACACACTGTAGGGTCTCCTTGTTAGAGTTTTATCATTTAAAGCGCTTAAGTAAAGTTTGTCTTAGCACTTTTATTTCAATTAATCGCTATTGGAAACCGTTCAAATTTTTATTTCTTTGTCGCAAACGGCAGATTATGTATTAGTTTATTATAATACATGCATATTTTAGTAGTTTAATGTTCTATTATTCGTTTATTGATGTGAAATACAATGGCAATGAAGTATTTGTAAGCTTATTTAAACTTTTGGTATACGAGTATAATCTCGGAGCTCTGTTCTCGTCAGCGGTCACACAGTGAATGTCCTCTCGTGGACTTTCCTTCCGTCAGGATGCAGGTACCAAAGCTTAATTTGTTTTCCTTCTTTGCTGGCCTCGTGATGACAAAAAGCCACATGGCTTCTGGACGCTCGAATATATTATGTTTCCCACATATTTTTGTTGAAATATTAATTATTTTCAGTATGAAAACATGCAAGATAAAAATAGAAAGAGGTTTTAGATACATGGAAAAGGCAGCACTGCAAAGGGTTGTACAGGATGTAAAAAAATGTTTTGTCTTAGCTATCATAAGGGAATTCTAGACCTTTGGATCGGTGAAGATCTGTAAAAAAAATCAGCCACAGAATTGACCTTGATCTTTGAACTCAATGTCAAATTTTTTTTTGTTACATCAGATTGTATTAAGTAGTAAGTCACACAAATTATTTCATGATTGACGAAAACATTCTCGAGATAAGCATATCCATAAAAACTTTTTTGTAAATAACCTGCCGTAGTCTCCCCTATACATAGTTAAGAGCTTGTTAATATTTTAAACCATTGATTTGTATTGGCAATTGTAAAAATAGCTGAAAAGATTTCTACTTAAAAAAAAATAGTATATTGATAAAAAAATAGTATAAAAATAATACATATATATCTCTCTCATAAAAAAGAAATTTCATGCATGCAGATGATGTAATTGTTTGATCTATTTGCAGACGAAGCAAACTATTGAAAGGCTTCGAAACATCGCCTCTTCGGATGGACGCTTCAAAAACCTAAGAGACGCTTTACATCGGTGCGATCCTCCCTGCATTCCTTTTTTAGGAGTATACTTGACTGATCTGACTTGCCTAGAAGAGGGGACGTCAACCATAACCGAAGATGGCCTTCTCAATTTTTCAAAAATGAGAATGGTGCGTAGTGTTTGCAATGTTGAAAGCGCGATTGATACGTTTCACTCAATATCATCAGAAACTTATCCTCATCTGTAAGGAAAGCGGCGAGCACTTTTTGTATCAAGAAAGCGAGCACTTTTCGAAGCATCGTTGCGTTGTATTAGACAGAGTGTTCTAGAATAAGAACCGTTAAGGTGCGATTTATGTGCTGTTTTTGAAGAGATCTTTCCTTAGTTAAGTGGAGCTTTGTTAACGAGTTAGTAGCAAAAAAACGCCCACCAATTAGAAAGCAAGTACAAGGGTTGAATTTTGGTGTAAATAATGGCGGACCAATGGTACGCGTAGTTGTAGCACGTGCTGAAATATAATATGGAAAAGTTTCCTCAAAAAATATACTGGTCAAAATATACCCAATGAATTCACTCTTAAGAAAATTATGTGTAAAATCTTTACAAAAAAAATTTTGAATGGTGCATCTACTAAAGGACCAAATTTAAATATGTTAAATCACATCTGGTGATGTGCAAAGATCATTTTCTGTTTACAAATTAATTTTTCCGGACAAGCGATACCATTTTACAGTAGAAAATTTTGAAAAAAACTATTATTATACATATACTGCAACGTAAATTACGAAAAGTAAATTGACAATAAAGTTAGTAATAAATATTTTACTTCGTCCATCTAAATCTTTGCATATTTCTTGTATACTTCTTGCATATTGTTTGCATATTTCTTGTATATTTAGATACGTTTTAACTGCATAAAAAGTCACAGTTTACTTATTATCATTTTCAACAAACCATGCTCTTTCTGAATTGTAACATTCTCTGTTAAGACTATTTGAATAACCCCCTTCGTTATTCACGTTTTCAGATTGCCAATGCGATCCGTGAAATACGACACTTTCAGCAAACACCTTATAACATCGAGCTGATAACAAAAGTGAAGAACTACCTGCTGGATCCGTCGTTACTCATGGACGAGACGGACCTATACCGCAAGTCCTTGGAGATAGAACCGCAAACATCCAGACTAAGTAGTTCAACCTCAATTAATCCACCATCGTCTCACGCATCCACAAAATGAATTTAACACCGTCAGATTGTTCCGTATAATTACGACACGTCATTATTCCTCGAGCTATTTTTTAGACTAGAAAGCATAGTAGAGAAGTCTATATTGAATGTTGACTTTTAACTATAGCTGAGGAAGGCGAAAAAAAAAAAATTGTACAGGCTTAAACGTTCGTCGCAAAAGCGGCACGAAAATCTTACGGTTATGGTATTATTAAAAGGTCGTCTCGTTTACTTTCGAGACGTAAAACTATACACATCCAAAATTAAGACGATGAGAGGTGGTTTAAGCTGTTGACCGTCGACGTTGATCCTTTACGTATCCTACGATCACGGCCTTCATCGTAAGAACGAGGCGAGTTAATGTTACGCAGAAGTTGCAATCCAGAGCCTAACCTGCTAGTACATCCAGTTCTTCGAGTCTCTGTCGAAGTAGATATTTAGTATTTCTTATGGATAGCATAGACGGCGTCGTTTTGTGTCGAATACGGGCCAATGTGTCTTCGTCCCCGTCCATTTCTGTCCACTTCCGCTTGTTGTCACGATAACGTCCATTCTTTCTGTACTTTGTCTCGTGAATTCAAATACGTTCACGTCGAACCTAAGAAAAGCGGCACGAGTCCCTCTGTGAGCAAGGAAGATGAGGGAATATGTTCACAGACCCGCCAATCGGATAGACTTTCCATCTTTCATTGATGTATGATCGATCGAAGATTCGGAACTTTTTGTTGGTGTACATAGTACATGGTCATTATAAGGTACAAGACGAGTTTGCAATCGATAACACGATGTAGTCTCACTTGTTTCGTTCGATATTATACCCATCAAAGCACCGAAATGTTTACTTCGTCGAGAGACATCGTTAAATAAATTGATCTACTTTGACGAGGCGCAGGCTAGAAGTTTAGACTGGAAGGACTTCGATCGTTGACCTTTAGTTGATATCGTTCAATCGAGCAGTATTAATCTCTAGAAGGCGAGTTCGAGCGAGAACTGATCTCGAAAAGACTAGAGGCAAAATTTGAGAAAAGGTTGAAGATTGTATTTGACAATCAGTAGCGTAATGACTTACTGCCTTCAGTCAGCCGTTATTCTTGGACCGATTTTCATTTGCGTCGAGACGCGACCATTTTTATACCTTCTTATACATTTTTTGATTCTGTTTCCTAAGAAATTTATATTTATAGTTTCATTCCAACAAAGAAGCATACTTCCAATTGTACTGTCATGTGTTCGTGTACAAATTTGATTGATAATTAAATGTACGTGAAAGAAGATTGAATAGCTTGCTGGTATTATATAACTTCTCGCATACTGTCATCCTTTTTTTTAGGCATCAAATTTAACTTTGCTTGGCTGGTATGCGTATCCCTAAAAACGCAGTTAATGCGATTCAAAGTTATTTATTTAATAATTAGACCCAAGTATGCTGTTCGCATACAAACTTCAAATTGGTTGGCGGATTCATCGAAGTACCTGGATCACGTTTCATTGGATTCGATTGTTTGCAATCGTTCAGTTGGTTCCAACGGAAAAATGATAGAACTATGTGACTTACTGAAGAATGCAAGATTTTATCACATTAAATCCGAATTTTTCCGTGTATGGTGACGAATTTGATAATAAAATATTCGTCATATTAAAATGTGCTGTACGCGTGCAGTTAAAGAGACAAGTGAGGGTGTACTTTGAAAGAAAGTCATTCACTGAAGACGTAGAATAGTATTCCGTATAAATCTTTCCCTTTTTAAATAATACTTAATTGTAGGAGTCTTGGAAAAGGAGAGTACAGCGAGCAACAGGATTCAGACAAACACAATTTGATGCACATACGGGTATTTTGCGGATATGTACGAAAACGAAGTTCTTGATGTGCAACACAGTTGTATATAGGCAATGAATTTTGAGACATTTTAATATAGAGGTTTTTATCTTGTTACAACCACTGTGCAGGGATTCACAGCATTTGCAACTTAGAATTGTAGCAAAAACAGTTTTATTTAACCCTTCCCTCTGGACGAGATATGTCGCGACATGACTGATTGATTTTTATGAGATATCTCGCGACCCAATAGGTCAGAACTTTGTATGGATTTGGATGAGTAATTCTTTGAAATTTCCTTATAGTTCTTTCAATTTTCTGTAAATTCCTGGAATTTTCTTGTTTTCGTTAAGATTTCTGGAAAATTTATTGATTATGCTTGAATTTTCTAGAAATTTTTCTAAAAAGTTTTCTGTATTTTCCTTAAATTTTCCTAAATTCCTTGAATCCTTCTTAAATTCTTCTAGAAAGGTCTTCGAATTTTCATAATTTTCCTTAAATTTTCTTAAAAGTGCTTCTATACTCTTGACTTTCCAGAAATTTTCTTGAAATTCTTTGAACTTTCTTGGTTTTCCTTAAATTTTTTTCACAATTTTATATTTTTATATGGATTTGGCTGAGTGATTTTTTTATATTTTTTAATACATATTTCCTTCAATTTTTTTTTAAATTCCTGGAATTTTCTTGATTTTCCTTGAAACTTTTTGAATTTCCTAGAAATTCCTTGAATTTTGTTGAAATTTATTGATTTTCCTTTAATTGTCTAGAATCTAGATATTCCTTGAATTTTGTTAATTTTCCTTAAAATTTTTTTAAATTCCTTGCATTTTCTTAATTTTCCTTAGATTCTCTTGAAATGTCTTGAAGTTTCCTTGAATTTTCGTGAAATTCCCTGAATTTTCCTGAATCCCCTAGATTTTCCTCAAATGTTCTTGAAATTCTCAGAAATTCCTTGAATTTTTCTGTAATGTTTAAGGGTTAAGAAAGTACTTGTGTTTCAGCATCGAGTAAGAAACAAAAATAAAATTTTTTCAATTTTAGCACAATATTATTAAATACATCATAATTTAAGATGTACTTGAAATTCTCTTACACTCTGAGCGCTCATAAATCGAAAATGTTCAAAATAGTTAAAGATTGGGAATAATCGGGAGTCAGTTAATTACTAGTAGTAAATTAAGTCATATGATCACTTTTCGAGATAAAAGATTCGATCACTTTTCGAGGTAGCACTTATATGTATAGTTCAACCAGGGTTTCGTAAATTCTTTGTACATTTAATCACATATTTATTCACAACACTTACGTGACAAAATTTTCTTAATTATCAGTATATCGTTAATAATGCGCCAATGCGGTTTAGTAATGATGCTAAATATTAAATGCACAACGGTATAATTGATAGCATCATAAAATCGTGGGATTTCGATACAGAGTTGCTTTTACTTGAAAGTTGATGTACAACGCTTTTTTTTACAACCGATTCTATCACGGCGTCATTAGTCGTAAAAACGATCGTAATTTACGGCTTGTCGTTTTAATGTGCGCTCTCGCTGCTACTCGGTCTTCTTGCTCGCTGCGATAACTATAAAAAATATAACGAAGATAGGAGAGAGCACCGTGGAAGACATGAAACATGAGTACTTTTGGAGACAGCACTGTATTATGTTAATTAACTATCTTTTCATACCTCATTAGAATAAAATGGATAAACAAATCTGAAGGTCGAAGCCCATTTTGTTGTTTATCGCTACCCTTGAAACTATTCTGACCGGCTACCTTGGGAATTCTCGTATGGTAGATCATAGAAAGACGTATAAATTGTTTCACATTCATTGTTTGTAACATCACTTGCTTATGTGACTCTGTCAGGAACTCCTGCTCGTTGAAGACCGTTTGAACATGTTTGAACTGTGACGTGGCTAGTCTCTACATCTTAATTATTTTCTCTTTTCTGTTCTACGTGGAAATTTTAATTTCAAATTTAACTGTTCTTTGTTTGATATTCATGTCTTTGTCGTCTTGCTGTTTGCAGGGTGTTTTGTAAATGGTGATACAAGCAGAAGTTTGGTGATTCGCGATTCAACACAAATAAAATTAGCGAGTTAAAATTTCCTTCATAAATTAGAATTTTGTTTGAGATTAAGGGCAGCAAGGAACTTTTTCAAAGACTTGGCGGTTGTGCAAGGGTAAGAAAACCCTTGTAGTTAGATTTCACATTATCCTTGCGTACTCCTTGAGTGTATAAAATTGTACTTTGATGCAATCGATCTCGACCAATATTCAATGTCTTTTTTGTCAGAAACAAAGTGTGATTCGAAAATAATTTATTACTTATTTTCGACTTATTTTATCATGTGAAATCATCATAATACATATCATTAGTGTTCTTAGATTCGACATTATTGTTTATATCCTCGTCGTTTCTTCAATTAAATTCTCTATATTTTTGAACTCGGATGAATGCATTCTGTTTTGCATTCCTAGAGGAACACATCTTTCTTGTCATACTCTGTCTGAAATTTCCACCATTCAATACGATTTTTGTTTATTTTAAGCTTATCCAAACTTCTGACCGAGGTTCATACAGCTGTATATAATTCACTTCATTATTAAATACATGCTTTTAAACATTTTTACATCATGCAACTTGTATATCTATTTACAAAATTAGAATCACTTAGATTTTTAGCTTACATATTTCGAAAAATTCACAAATTAATTCTAAAGCCTGCACATCAAGAGTCGCAAGTAGATTTTTAATATCGAGAGGTCGATATTGTTTGCGTTTTCTAATTTTTTAAATAAAATTTCTCTTTGTATGTCACACTTTGCACATTGCCAAATAATATAACTAGAATTCACATTTTTATGATAGTGGCGCATATTTCTATTCCTTGTTGACATGAAACAAATCAGGAATCCAGTGGATCTTGTGAACTGTCCCAATTTAATGATTGATTTTCGTTGCTGTAGACACAATTGCTGCGTTTTGGTTTCTCAGCAAATGTTCGATATCATGACGTTATTATAGTCGTGAGTTGTTGCTTGCAGAATGTTGAAACGAGAAGAAAATTTCAAATGGAGATGATAATCTAAGAGAAATTCATCTTTAATCAAAGAGAAGCATAATTTTTCGAAAATCACATTCCGATTTTTATAGCAGCGGACGTGTTAATTAATCATATTGCTACTGCATTAATTAACCATTTGCTGCCGCTGACTCTCTGATTCCGTTTTCTTGCGGACTCCTCTTATTTCTTGTCGGGACTACGATCCCCCAATCTTTGTGATAATATCTGATTGGCTAAGAAAATACCTCACGTATTTTTTTCCCTGTAGCTTTTTTATCTGCCAGTCAGAATTCCTATCGTTAATTTATGTATCAGTAATTTTCTGTCGAATATAACTTCCATTTTCATTATTAATTATATTTTATATTACAATCGTTTTAGTATTTTCTAACAGAGCGACTCTATGCTGACCAGATAATCCAGATATTTAGTACAAGGGAAAAAGAATATGGCGTGCGGACCACGTAAACATGTTCTGATTAATTTCCTGTAGATGTTTTATGCAAACGCAAAAACAGGTGAATATTACAGCGAGCCACTTTTCAACAAGTTAGGTAAACTTTGAAGTATCGTCGAGCCAAATCGATTAGCCCTTCGTAGTCGTCGAGGGTCTACAGTTTACGTGCATTTATCCTTCGTCTAGCCATACAAACATGCAAATGCATATTTTCTATCTTGAAAACAATCAAAGACATGGTCCTGAATGGTCAGTCGATTTTGCTCCAATCTAGTCGTACGTTTAAGATTTACATAGTTTATCCTGATCGTAATTTATTTTCTATAAATATCTGTGATGGAATTTCTAGAAATATGAGAAATAATTATTATAAATATGAAATGCATTATTGCTCGTAAATATTTCTAAACGTCAGATGGAATATATTCCGCGTAATCCGCAATCCATTTTAATGTTTCTGATTTTACCAAGGACGACGAAAATTACATTTGCGAAGTAATGAACAATTATATTGTTTGATTAGTGTTACCGAAGAGCTATGTATTTTCGTCGTTGGTGGTACTGAACATATAAAATTGTGATGAACTGTACACAAAACACTGTTTCCAATTTACTGGTCTTAAAATCGATAAATATTAAATAATAGGATATCGTATTGATTTAATGGGACGTTTAATTATGAACTACATATGGAGGAAATGCATAGTTAAAAACGTGAACGAAAATATAATTGAATATAGTTGAATATTTTATGATTGTATATTTTACATTCAGTTTAAGTTCATAAATCCCAAAAATGAATGTTTGAAGTGTATCATATGAACAACGTTGAATTTGTTTATTTAATTTTTAATGTCAACTCTCTTAAATTGTTGAAAACTTTAACTTATATTGTTGCATAAAAAATGCTAATAGAGTTAAAACTGTGTTGTTTGTGAAATATTAATTTCTTTTTTAAAGTAATAATAATTCCTTTTAATAATCGTAGAGTTTATGCACTTTTTATTTTAATTCTCTAGTGATTAAACGAAAAACTCCCGTGAATCAAGAATAGAGTACCTGAATATGAACTCTCGATCTTGTTATCAATTTCATATTTTATATAATTAAAATGTTCCTCTTTGCAAATTAATGCAGTATGTCATCGAAAGAGAAATCGATAGTTTACTACAAAGAGAAAGCATGAATTACCTTAAGAATTTGTGTTCAGGCATAGATTCTTTTAGCAAGGGTCTCTATTTAACCCTACTGTTCGCTTTGGATCTATTTGACCCAATCTTGCATATCATTTTGTGAAACAATTATTTGCCATTTTAAGGAAAGTATGGGGAAATTAGCGTTAATATTTACGTTTATTGCTCCCAAATACTCTGTAAAAATTTCATTGGCCACATTTACAATGCTGTGTTAACAATTCAAGTTGTGATAAATCAGATTTTGAAAAGGAGAACAGTAGAGTTAAATGAAAACTTTTATTCTGGTTCTTTTAGAATGCAGCAAGAAAAGCATTCCTACGAGTTATTTAGTACCTAGATAATTTTACAAAGCATATCGTTATCGCAATCAGTAATAATAGTCTTATAAAATTAAAGGAATCGTTATTCTATTAAATATAGAATCAAAAATTTAGAAAGAAGAAGATCCCACAATGAACTTTTCTGTCTTTGTATAAATGATATCAGTTTATATTTATATATTAATAAATAATATAACCCTTTAACGACTTCAACTATCCAGTGATCATGAATAAAAATGGTTTTACCTCTTTGGTCGTTTCCATAATTTATATAAGAGACAATCTGTTCCGCCAATTTATAGCTATTAACGTTGTGCCAATTCGTACACAAAGTCAAAGGCAATTGAAACGTTAGAAAAATGACTTGATGATTTTACACGTTTTAAGAAATTTATTTAATTAATTTAAAATGAGATTTCTATTACTGAGTTATGCAAATGTTTCAATGCATGCAATATAAATAGAAGAATATTTTCTACGGGGTCGAGTGCAAAAGTTGTTTACAAAATATGTATATGCATATGTTATATTCATCATAAACATGTAAAACATTTTTCTGTTCATTTAACATTTAGAGCATTAGAGCATTTTTGTTGTATAAAATTTTTACACAGACTTCCATTGCATTCAATGCATGAATGGTTTTGTGTATAAATGTGCACGTTATATTTATAATATAACATATTGTGCCAGTTACATAAATTTCGTCTGTATTTTTCTGTACAGATCGAAATAAATAAAAACAATAACTTATTTTGTTTGAAATGCCTACAACTTGAAAAGTTGTACATAGATTCATAGTGTTATCTCGTGGTTACAACAGTTTCTTTATGGTTAGACAATGTAGATTTTCTAAAGCGGAATAAAACAACAATAAAGGTTATTAAACTAAATAAGAAATACTTCGTCAATATAGATCTGCATTCAGTAATTTCTGTAATCTCATTTGACTACTTTATCGCGATAAATAGTCATGCCAAAAAACTAGTTTCGAGCTTTTTTTGTAACCCAATAAAATAAAATAAAATAAAATCAGTAACTTGATCTTTTAAACTCTTGGGTATTTAATATATTATCGTATCTAATATTCAAGTTTAAGTTAATTTGGCAGAGATTGAAAATTTTAGAGTTCTAACACATCAAACGATTTCTACAAAATGGCAAAATAATAATATAAATTAAAAACCTAGTTTTTTCATAATTATCGATTAGTTTAAAATCTGTCCATTTACTGGGTACTGTTCATCTATTGACGTATTTACCCTACGGAAAAGCCGCTCAAAGCGTATAAAATATTATTTTTTTTTTGTTAAAGTTAGTCATATTCCTTTATTGAGGAAATTAAGAAATAATGATCCTCCCGACACAGGAGCTCTGTACCACAATTATAAAAATTTGGATACTATAGTTCTGCTGGTTTTAGTAAATCCGTCGATTTTTATCTGCAGACAAAACCTGCACGCTACTGTTATAGAATTTTTTTGTCACGAGGTTGAAGTTCGTCAAGAACACCGTGACAGTTTAAATCGATCATCGGCATGCGCCACTAACATGCAGTTTTGCCTGCAAACTTGAATCAGGGCGGATGAAACCGCGGAGAAATCTCCTCGTGTATAGCCAACTACATATTTCAGTTTGGGGTCGGTGTTTTAATAAAGTTTAAAGATGTACTACATTTTTGTTGAGACTTTATGCATACACAATATATGCATACACTATAAATGCACAAATATATTAATATTCCTCCATAATGATAATATAGATTCTGATAGATAACTATGGTTGCTGTTGATAGATATTAATATAGGAAAATTATTGCGTGTAAAAGCCTAAAAAACTGTTGCAAATATTCATTTGTATAATGTACAAATCTGCACAAATGAACATCTTCCTTTTTTGTAGCATATACTAAATACCTATTTAATTGTTTCTATCATTGTATCATATAAATGGAGTTGCAGAACAAAGTTTCATTGGTGACCAAATTCATTTATACTATTCGCCAACAATTGATTACAATATTTTATTTATAAGATAATAAACAAAGACATCTATTTATTTTTTTCCCAATACCGTATTTTCAGTATTTACTAATAAATTCAATTTACTTTTACATATTTAAGAAATAATATGAACTTTTCAGAATCATATATTAAATGTTTATTTAATGGTTCTTTGCTGATTATCAGAATCTCATAATTTATATTCCACTATTTTTACTAAGTGTTTGTAAAATATCGTACTTTCTGAGATTAATTTACATTAAAATGCATAACTTTTACATTTCCTGTGATTCACTGATAAAATTTTGTTTGAAAGGAAACTTTAAGAATCTTCGCGAATATTGGAGATAATCAGCAAAAGTTTAATGAAAGGAAACGTTGGACGTAATCGTTTCGACTTAAGGAAAGACGAAATCACGTTTCTGAGCAAGAAGCGGCTGGCCTAGAATGGAAACGTTTAACAGTTTTATTACTGAGAATTCGTGAGAATTACATTATTCGGTCTGACAAATTTCCGGTGTCTTGGTGCTATGCAAAAGTTTTGGAGGCAATCAGAACTTGTAGAAATACGTGTCCTGTATCATCAAAATAGCACAGGTCTCGATAATCGTATTTGGGCAACTGCAAACGTGTTGTTTGCAAATCCTATATTGCATAACATTATATTAAATTCGAATATTTTGCCACTCTTTAACAATCCTCAGCAAATGCAGTAATGGATCACAGTACTATAATACTTACTTCGATTCCATTTGATTTTTCGTTCCATTTAACTACAATTGGAATGTACAATTTAAATGATAAGACAAATCGTTGTTAATTAATAGGGAAGAGTAAGGTCAGAAGTAACACTTTTTATATGTGCTTGGTCCAACTGTCGGCTACTTTTTAAAGATTTTAAGAATAAAGAAGTTTTTTAAGATAAAAGAAAATTATTCCTTGAGAAAATACGTTAATTGGTCTATCATTTGACTCCAGCTTGAATCTTATATGATAAGTACTCAAAGAGTTATGGCAGTTTATCGCAGTTAGTGTGATGAAAGTAATACTAATTATTGGAGAATAATTCAGTAAAAACCCTTTTTGCAATATAAAATAGTATTTTTTAGTAAAAGAAAAGATAAAAAGAAACATAATGAACGAACATAACACATCTTTTTCAACTCGTTTATGTCTTTGATCATATAATCTCACATTTGACAAGCTAGTAACTAAAGTTTGTTCTAAGATT
Organism: Perdita meconis; assembly: GCA_030770465.2. NCBI lineage: Eukaryota > Metazoa > Arthropoda > Insecta > Hymenoptera > Andrenidae > Perdita > Perdita meconis. Next base: position 536,887 of record JASKOS020000015.1, on the reverse strand, counting down.
TTCGTATAAGATAGATATGATGAATTTAATATAAATTCTTTTGTATTTCTTGGAAATATTTGATATAACATAATTATTTGTTTCATTCGAAATGTATTGTCACTTAGTTAATGACGTGTTACTATTATCCCCCGCCTTTCGCCACGTTTTTCAAACTAGAGTTGTAGATTACAAATTATACAAGATTTATCGAAATTAAATACAGGAATTTATAAAGGCTTTATTGAAGAAAGTTTTGACAAATAATTGGTTAAATATCTCTATAGTGCAAGTACAAATATTAGTAAAAAACCAAAAGGATAGAAACTTATTTGAATGATCTTAATAGAAATTTAGTTTGCTTGCAAATATACGATTCGTATTATCGCTCAAAGTCAATCAGTTAAAAAAGGAACATTATACACATACATACAACTATGTAAAGTAAATATTTCGGAAATTAAATGTGATAGAAAACAACTAAATTCAGAGTAATTATTCTTTATAATAATGCTGTGAAAAAGAAATATTTACTGAAAAAGAAACAATATTAGCAATTTTTCCAAAGCCTCAAACTTATTTTTCATGTTTAACATTTTAATATTAATAATGTGAATTTTCTTAAATTTTCATTCGCACGATTTACTTCGTTCTAGTTTCGATGCAATTTTAAATGGCATTGCGATGCACATTTTAATTAAATAAATATTCCGATTTTTCTAAGTTGTTTCATCAAACGCAAAGAAATTTCGAAACAATTTTGTAATTGTGCGCATCGTTAACCTTCAAATATTCAGCCATGGCTGCGGTTTCATTTAAAAGTCTGCTGTCGACACAAACAGGACCACGTTTGCTTTGCTAAAAGAAATCACGGAACACGTAGCAGTTGAACAGGCAGCACATGCTTTACAGGCTATGGAGAACCTGGAATCTGCGCAGCGCACGATTCACTTTTAATGTTCCGAATTGCTGTAACTTTGAAATATTTCATCGAGATGGTAGTTCAATTTGGGTCGTTGAATTCGTAACGATTTGGTCGTCAGCTTTGATAGAAATGAAAAACTCGTTTGGTTAGCTTTGATATTCTATAAAAAAAGAATAACGTAAAACGCGTATTAATTTAGAAAAAAATAGACTCTTCTTGTGCAACGGAACTAAAATATAAGGGCATATTTGCAGCAAAAAATGATGTAAATAATTGAAGGTATATCTTTCTTTATGCCCACAATATATTTTTCCTTATGTTACACAATTTCCAATTGTGTAAAAGTGTATTACACATTTGTTATATTTGTCGAAGTATATTTCAGATGTTTCACGAGTTCCTTTAAGTGTATATTTACTAGTTGCTACATTTTAGTTGGTATTTATTGTAATTTTATATATATTAATTGGTATTTTTCAATTGATTTTACCTATGTTGATTGTCCCAATACAGAAAGCTCAGCATAATTAATGTGAAGGTGTACTCGATGTTGCTGACATGAATAGAATGAATTTGTTATTTTCCTTTTCTACACATTCTTTTTATTAGCTCATTTTTTTATATTTACAGCTGTGATCAAAATTATCATGCACTATATGAAATAAAGGAAAGACGAAAATTGACTATGAATATTCCACAGCAAAAGTACAAAATATAATTAAACGGTTGAATTATAAATGTAGAGAAGAATTATAAATGAAGACGAATGTTTAAAATTAATGTCCAGAATTAAATGTTAAATTCACAAAGATTAATCTTTAGTACAATTGACAGTATTATTTATCGCTTAGTTTAATATTGACGTCCATTACTTGATAATTTTCCTTTTTTGTTAATTGGTATAATTCAACTTAATCGCACAAAAACATAATACAATGAATTAGTGCTTTTGAAAACTAAATCACTTGCATCTCATCATCTTTACCCATATATGAATCTTACTTAGCAAAATAAATTATTACGTTAATTCTATTAAATTTAAATAAAGTTAGACATAATGGTAAGAATTACCGTTTTATCGAGTATTATTTATTCATTACTACCGTTATCGATATCTCAACGAAATAATTGCTGAATTAAAATTATTAATCATGAAGGTGTCAAATCGATAACCATAAACAGCGTTTCTTATTTTATTTTTTCTGTCATTTGAGGCATTAGGTAATTTATTATTCAATTCCTAGTAACTTCATATCACACTTTAAAATATTGGCGAATAGTTATAATTGTAACATTAGCAAGCATTGTGCTAGATATATTTACACTCAAGGGTGTAAACGTAATTGTACAATCAAAAGAATGTATTTTAGCAACTATTAAGTACCATAATTAATATATCAATTAACATTTTCTTCGTAATATATTTGAACCTGCTTTCTGCAATATTAAATACATTTCTAAATATGTTGAAAGCATTATAAATTTTAGGTATTGGTTAGAAAAAAAATCACGATTTATGTGTGTATATGCGTGTGTACGTGAATGTGTGAAATTTCGTGTAATTGTACGTTTGTGGTGTACAATATTGTTTCCTTAACATAAGTAACTTAAGCAGAACAATATCACAAATCATCAGCTGGTTGTGAATAAATGTTAATCAAATATCCACCATTAATATGGAAACTTAGGTGTACAATACATGTAAACTAAACGTTTTTCGTCAAAAAGCTATATCTTTTTTACGGTTATTTAATAGTTGAAGAAGATTACGTAGAACAAAGGCAGATATTCTCAGCTCTTTTACTGTGAACTTTTATTTTGATAATGTTTATGGAAATAAACTTTTATATTTAATGTAAAAACATATTTTACCAAATTGGTACTATGTTGATTTTCTGCTACAATATTAGAAGAGTAACTGGAATGCGTTTATAAATATTTAAAAATTTGTAACTTTCAATTATAAATTATTTAATACTACGTTTTGTTGTAAAATAATATTAAAATAATTTTCACTATTTGACTGTAATAATAAAATGCAGTTTAAAAACAGTTAATGCAGATTTAACAGAAAATAGTTGAAAATATTTACTAGAAGAAAATATATATTTATATTTCTTGAGCGATTTTTCAGCTTTTGTTAATTCAAAATGCAGGGGGTAAAGTCCAGTTACTCGAGATTATGTTAACTAAAATTACAGTTCAAGATTTTTTTATGGTTGCTTTAATTATACATAATAAATAATTAAGAAATGAATTCGTAGGATAAATACTTTCCGCATTTGACGTAAGTGTAAATTACTATCACAATTGTGGAAAGTGGCTCGCAAAATTGAATCAAAGAAAAGAGATAAAGCAATTCTATTCTTGGTTAACGTGTAACAGTAATCTCTCTTGTTATTTATTATGTGTTATCTTTGATTCAATCGAAAAGTTCAATGTTACTTCACTCTAAATTTTTGAAGACATTGAAAAACATCATTTGAATGTTACTCTCTGTTAATATACTATGCTATGAAGCAAATAGGTTTAAGTACCAAATTTTCTTCTATAAGAATGATTAATCAAGAAGGCCAACGTCTATTCAAATATAAATTTGAATACTGTACATCAATCGTTAATGCTGTCTATTGTCTATCGAACATTTTATATCTTCGATCTGTATACATCAAATAGAAAATGTTATTCTGTAATGTGTTTCTGTACTTTTATTTTAATTACCCCCTTTTCAAATCCTTTGTTAACAATCCTGGTTATTAAGAACAGTGTAAATGTATACGAATTTGTATCATAATAAATTATAATTCCTGTTCGACTTTGAATTTTTATTGAACATTTTTTTTCCTTCGAATAAACGTCGGAATAAGTATTTTTTCACATTTTGTATAGTCGTATAGAATCGATTATTGTACTCAAAAGCCAAAATTTCGATTTAAACAACATCAAAGGCGACACAAATCTTTTTCCTTTAAAAAAATGTGTTTCAGGTATAAAACAGACTCACACGTAATCAATTGAGTGCAACTAATTATGTAAAAAATTACTTTGATTATAATTACTCTGCGTTTGCATTAAATTGTATTGCATTAAATGACATTATAATTGTTCAATGTTACTCATCACAATTGAAATAGTAATTGAAAATGTAATTAGAGGGCAATTAAGAGTAGATAAAGATTAATTACAGTTGTGCAGAGCAACGATAATTAAATTGTTGATACTGTAATAGTAAAAAGAGTTGTAAAATAATTATAATTGCAAGGATATTTATTATAGTTGTTTAACCATGATTGCAATAAGAAAATCGGTGCTATTAATAAATATAGCTACTTCTAGAATCTAGATAATGTTACAATTTCCTTCATCTAATTAAAACAGTTTTCAGTTTATAAATACGTACTTGATTATAAATTTTATGTTAAAAAATTTTTTCCCTTGAAATTAGAGAAACGATTAGACATTTCATGTTTCTTTTACAAGGGATTATCTGTTAGTGAAGGTCATTGCGTTTTGCGGGACATCCTTTATTATGGCCAGGACTACACGGGCGTTTTACACGCTACGTATGACTCGTCGCGTTTTCTTCGCTGAAGCATGAAAATAAGCGTTTTGCGTGCGTTTTACGCGCTACGCTGTTCCACGGATCTTTCTCCGTATTGCACGTTCCGTTTTCTACGTCGAAGTAGCAAGATGAGCGTTATACGGGCGTTTTACCAGCTGCGTACTATACGTCACATTCAAATGGATTTATTCAGTATAAAAATGGATATTGAAAAAAGAAAAATGCAAAAATAGTCGTTGGTGGGTGCACCCACTTATTAGCACAGGGCTTCAAACAGGACAGTTTCACTTAAAATTGTGAACATTGAAAATATTTAGACAAATTGTTTACTCACTATCGGATGTCTGTTACAAATTTTGATGAGCTCTTATTACTTTTACAAAATCAAATAAGAAAAAATGGTATTTCTGTGCTGTGTTGGCACGGCTGCTTATACACGTACTGCTCATTCCAGGTAGTTTATAGTTCAGTGGACGCCACTTCTTTCCGAAGCGTAGATATCGCTGTGTATCATAGCCTTCCGTAAATTTTACTACACTATTCTATTAAATTTTGAAACACATGTGCTGTTTTTTTCCTTTTAATGTGGTACATACAAAGGAACGCATTTCACTCTATCCTGTTTCTTTACTACGCAATGTAGCAATTTTTCCTCCACGATTTTTCTCAGTGTATGTATTGCTATTACTCATTTCATCAGAAATTGTATGGAAAATGGAATAGAAGTAGGTAATTAATTCGTTCTTCAATAGTTAAATCTTTCCAATTTTCATACATTTTTAGCCCCATTTCATCCTATATTTTTGTGTTTGCGTTTCTGTTAGAATATTCTTTCATTTTCGTGTCGTACAGTGCAGGTCGTTTTTCGACTTCAGTGATCAATTTTTCTGTATCAAACATTTTTTAATTAATCAACCAATGTGAACAAAATGATAGTGAGCAATTCATTGCATTACGACCGTGTTTCGTTTTCTGCGTGCGGCATGTGACAGGTTGCGTTTCGCGAGCGTATCAGAGTGCGCCAGAGTGTTTTCCCTGCCCGTGCAGTCAATAGCATTGAAAGCACGCAGTTTCAATTTTGGCGGAGAAAACGCAACACAACGCGCGGTGTATAAAACGCTCGTGTAGTCCTAGTTTATTTACCGCGTGCGATATGCAACTTATGACGTTTCAAAGGTGTATAAATGGTTTCGTACAGCCATGCATACAAGATGTGTGTTTTATCTGGAGACGTGTAAATATCTGGCAAAACGTTGATGATATGAAAAAATAGGCGATACAAAATAATTTAATTACTTCTAATTGTAAGTAATAATGTAATTAAAAAAAAAATTGTATTAAAGTCTTGTACTTGATTTGTATCCAACAAGCAATTTATAAAAAGGAATTAAATTCTGCACTGATAAGATTAATTTTGGAAATTAAATATATTAAACACTTCATTCTGCATTATACAAAAGTATAAAATATTTTAATTCAAAGTCATGTTAACTCTACTAACAAAAAGTCTTGGGCTTGAATTTTTTCTAATCCGTTTTATATACATATTTGTAAACGTGAATGCGCTCCGTATATTTATTATCTTATCTCAGAGGAAAGGCGGACACAGAAATGTTGTATCTGCACAAAGCGCATCAACGTCATTATCTCGCTGTCCGTCCGTCAAGCTCTCTGAAGGTGCCACGGAAAAGTTACACTCGCCGGAGGTGCAATAATTATAAACGTCGAGCTGAAAACCGGCCAAGACCAACAAAAAATATATTTCCTTCGCGTCGGCGTTTAAACGAGTCTGATGATAATAGAAGTGGATGCTTCGTTCTTTGAAGAACGCCTGCCGGATTATTGCATGCTCGTCGTTTTTCTTCCATTCCTTCGCCTTCCTATGCCACCGGCCGCGATATTTTCTTTTAACGATTCCACGTTTTCCTGCCCAGCAGCGTTCTCGCGACATTCCGATTCTTTTCGTTCCACAACTTCGCACTATCACTGCGCCATTTGTGGCGTACAATCGCGACTACGGTTAATCGCAAAGAATCCTAAAGAATTCTCTCGCGAAGGTATTCAATTCTCGATGTCATTGTGCCGTGCGGGGTTTCTGTTAATCATACGGCGTTGGAGTACGCAGTGTCTGGGATATTGTTCTGTCAGTCCAGAACTCTATCAACAAATTTTTGCAATATGTAGCCTGAACTGAAAAACTGTTGCGATAATATCGTTTAAGTATTGGGAACCTTAAAAGATGTGTACGTTTATCATGTTCATGAATGAGTATTATACTATTCTTCTATCTAAAAATTGGTAAAATTGTGTAAAAGTGAAAAGTCTATATCGCTGACTTTTAAAGTATTCCAAGGTTTATTATAAAATCAAAATGTATCAGATACACCTTGTATATTTTGCTTTTAGTACTTAGAAGCTCATAATAAATACAAAATACAGAAAGAATTTCTACTGATTCAGTTTTTTCGTACCGCAGTATGTATATTGTTTCTAAAAGTTTGCACAGAGTGTAGTCTCGTTCGTTGACATTATCGATTGCTACTTTTTTTAATTAGGATCCGACACTAGCCACGTCAGTTTATTCTCCTGTGATTATAGTGCATGTAAAATATTTATGACCCCCGTGGGTATTCAGGTGTAGTACTTCTCAGGCAATATCATTCTCTTTGTTTCTATCTTCTTTAAAAAGTAGACAGAGTAAAGAGTGGCAAACGGACGATGTTAAATAGGAATCTCTGGGGATGTGAATGATGTGTAATCATAAATTGATGAGAATTTCAATATTTACAGCTTTCAAACAATGTCGTTGGATAAATGGATTGTGCGTTTAGTGTAGATGATACATGTCTGACGAGTGACTGTTCTTTACCACTAATGAAAATTGAAATTATTTTACAATTCATAGAAATTGCCATAAAACTTTATAATAAATTCACAAACCTGACATTAATAATGACTATATCTGCATTCTTTAGGGAATATTTTACATTTTACTACATTAATACATTGTAGTATTTTATATGTATGCCTATCTAAAAATTTTACATTGTATATTCAATTGCTAATGGAATCATGTAGATAAAATAGGTAGGATTGTATTTCACTTTATCAACCTAGGACAATCCTTTCCAGTACTTTGAAACCGCTGCTTTTAAGCTAATGAGCTTTCCTTAATTTTTACGGCGAGGATATATGTAGTTGTTAAGTTTTTAAGTGTTAAGTTGACTTTCCTCTACGTAATGTATTATTCATTCTACGTTATCTACGTTCACTCTGCAAAATTCCATTTAAATTTAATTTTCGAAGGCGAAAGTGATGTGCATCTTAATTATTGCGAAACATACGATTTTAAGCATAGATTCATTTAGTTGAAAGTTTATTACAATGCAAATGATGCATTATATTTGTTATTTGTATTACTGCATACATACAATAATTTGTAAAGCCTTAAATTTTATAATTATTTTAATCAGTTGCTATGAATATTTTCAGTTTACGGAGATATAAGTGCTTAGAAAATAGAAGCTGTCAATTTTTTACAATGACTTTAAAAACAGGAGTTTTACAATTAGTTGAAACGATTATTCCATGTATAAAAGTTACGTTACTAAATAGTTACTAACTAAATAATCGACATCCTATATTAATTTATATGTTTACTTTCACTCATTTTAATTAATCAATTATGACTGTAATTAGCGTGATTTCGGGGGAGATGGTCGCATGGGAGAGATGGTCAACTTAATTATTTTGTACATTAAGTCGATCATTGACATTAGTAATTGGGTAGTTCAGTTTACATTTATCATTAGAACACGTGAAAGTGCTAATATTTGCGAATAATAAAGGAAAAGGTAAATAATTATCTAGATTTTATATCATGAGTATCAACATTATTTGGACTTCTTTAACTATATGTATGTTAAATATATCATTTCCAAGTTGTAACAATACTTTTATTGTTTATGCTAAATTTGATGATCTTTTTCCTATTGTAACGTAAAAATCGCCCATGATCGCTATTTTACAAAAATAATTGATGTTATCAACTATTCCAGATGATTGGGAGAAATGGCCATACTCATTTTCATTTACATTTTTCTTATCATTTGCTTCAGATGTCAAATAAATATGTTCGGAAAGTCATCAATATCCGTGATAAAATTGGTCGAAGGTTAAAAAGAAATAGACAAATGACGTGTATACAACCAAAATTATTATACAACGTACTTCGGAGAAAATTGACTGAAATTCTAAATTTGCAAATTTCGGATGCATTAAAACTGTATAGAATTTAAGAAATAAACTATATTAAAGGAAAAGAGAATGAAAAGGGCAAAATATGGTCCTTTTTATTTTAAAAATGTTTTTATGTGTCACGTTCTTTCATTTATAAATCTATTTCTTGCTAATTAACTTATAGGAATATAATTAAAGTTTATCTAAAAACTAATGTTGGTGTTTAAATCCTTCTAATTTTTATTGGGATGTATTCTAAAAAAATTAGGGCCATCTTTTCATGAAAATGATATCACTTAAAAGTCGCAATGAAAATATCGTCTACTTGTTTCAATTAATAAATAATTGTGGTATACTTTTAGTAAAATACGTTCTTTTAATATTCCTCATGTACTTGATCTGATGAAACTTTATCCAATTGTAAAAACTGTAGCAATGAAATTTTTATAACCATTATGATTACTTAAGGTATTTGATCAAACATAATAAGAAAGACGAGCATGCTCGTAATATTAAAAGTATGTTCATTCTCATTTCCTGCATTTTGTAAAACGGTGAAATATTGGAAAATAAGTTCGCATATTAATACGGATACTTCCCATAAGTTATTCTGTATCAGTTCCACCACAATTCAGTTTATTTGGCGTTACATTAACCGCTGATATTAAAGTGCATTGGCAGTTCAAAGCTTACGAGGATATAAACTACTTTTCTCGTTAAAAGTTTCAGCGCTTTAAACGGTCATAAACTTTCAACTTCTGTTCATAATGACAACCTGTTTATGTAATACGTTATTTTCACAACTGCTTTATTTTCTTAACATAGTAACTCTATAAATGAATAAAAGCAATTTCAAAAAACACCTAGCTTTACATTTTGAAAATGCAAAATCTGAAAATAGACTGTTGCATATTGCAACACTTCATAACAGCACAGTTAGCTTGGTCGGCTTTGTTATATCTGTATACGAAATTGAACGATCAATTAGAAAACAGGTCATGATTGTTCCTGCGAAATTGCTCGCGTAAATAATCTAAAAATTTGTGATAGCTTAACTTTGCACATTTAGAATGAATATGATGACTAATCAGTTAACTTATTGGCTTTGGCCAAATAATTATCTTGATATTTATATACTAAAAGGATGGTGGGTTACAAAAACATGTCTGTGATTTGAAAATTATAATGTTTTCTTAAAGTTGCAGCTTCTTAGATTTCAATACAATTCTAATGCAAATATTGAACAATTTTTTAAATCAATTTTTGGTTCCTAATATGAAAATATTTTCTAATGATTACACATATATTTCCATATCTTTAATAGTCTGAAAATCATAATCGATAGAAACATTATCTTTATGCTGTATATTTATTTGCAACAATACACTTACTACGTTCTTTAACTGTATAATAATTTGCGTATCATATTTTGATGGATTGCGAATCATAATTTATTTGTTAATGTTTCAAACATTTTCTTTACGAACTTAATTCAAAGTATCAAAGTTTTTACTGTTATGCCAAGTATTATACATGTAAGTGTTGCAAAATGCATTTTATTTAATAATATCCAACGTTAAATAATATCATAATGCATGTAACTTAGATTATTATACAATAATAGTTTAAACACACATAGAAATTTATGTGACCATTCTTTCCTTGAATATTACAAAATGTAACAGTAGCTCAGTTATACAAAGCAATACATACATATGCATATCTATACTTTTAAGCTTCGTAAGTTTACCTATATACTACAGTATACTTCTCGATGAATTGGTGTTACATAATTGCTGGTCGATTTAATGACAGGGATAATTACCGATTGCAATTTAGCGTGTACCATTTACAATGCGAGCACAGTTTACACGTAACTTCCGCGGTTCGATAGCTCAATTTTCTCGCTACCTAACTATTTTACAGCTTCATTACTGTACTGCTGTTCATCGCTGCAAATATGAACCGTGCCGCGGAATTACGATGTTTGGTTTGCGCGTGGATCTGCATATTTTAAGAGCGTAGCACCAAATGAAAAATACCTATTGAGAATTAGGCAATTACTATTCTAGTTATACACATACTATTCGGAGATAAAGGAGGTTGATAAATGAATTACTTCATAAAGAGTAATTCATAAGCTATATAGGGTGTCCCAAACAAAGTATGGGAGCCGTTAATGGGAGATTTCTGAAGTGATTTTAAACAACTTTTTCCTTCGCAAAAATGTCCTCGGTAGCTTTGTTAACGAATTATTAACGAAAAACGCCGACCAATGACAGGGCACGTATAGCGAAAGAACAGCTGTGAACGCTACGTGCAGCTTGTACCAGCCACTGGACGGCTGTTCGTCCGTTGTACGTGCTCTCTGATTGCTCGCTGTTTTTCATTAATAACTCGTTAACAAAGCCGCAAAGAACAGTTTCGCTAAGAAAAAAGTTGTTTAAAATCACCTTAGTAATCTCCCCTTCACGGCTTCCACACTTTGTTTGGGACACCCTGTATAAGTTATTCTTGTTTTGTTTATATTATGTGTTCAATATATACCTGAAATTCCAATTAGTGAAATTTATTGTAGAAGTGGTTAGAAGTGCAGAAGGGAGGTCGAAACTGTATTCGCGTTCGCATGTAAATTAATTGATTCCATTTTTCAACCGTGACCATTTTTTGTTAAAACAATTATTTAATTTAGGCAAAATTTAACAGGTATATGTATAAATCAATTTTCGTGGATATATTGAATACCCGAGTAAAATGTATGCCAATTATATCATTTATATTCTTTTATATTAGACGTAGAAAATAATTCTTTCTGACATTTGAGTAAAATAAAAATTCTATTGAGAAAAAATAGAATTCCTCAAGCATTGAAATGCTTGTTATTATTATCAGTGACCTTACGCGATTTTTCTGGTAAAAAATTTTTTGGTTTATCTAGGATCGAATTTTTATTCTAATTGTGTGGTGAAATTCGCCGGAAAGAAATCATATCTACACCTAAATAAATAATATGATGAAACTTAAAATAGCCTACAGGAACTCACTTTTATTGACTTTTTTTTTTGTATGAAAATACATACATTCATAATAACATACATGTAATGTCTAGCAAAATTATGCTACTAATTCGACACAACTTTTTCGGAGCTTTCATTTGGGTGTATTCTCAGGAAGTTGTTTACTAAACATCGATGTCTAGTTAACAAGATCTCCGTGGTCGCAGTGTAGGAGGTTGTCACTCTATTCCGAACACACGAGGAATTTCCGAACGTGTACGACAATTGATGTTCGACAATTTAATCAATCAGGGGATGCTGCGATGCTTCCTGCTTTATAGCATAAGGCCTTTCCTTCCGATATGCAATTTTAAAATAATTTCCAAGGTATGATATGCTCCTGGAAAAATTGATGAACAGTGTGTACAGTTATTATACGTATGTAAGATTTTGTTAATTTTCTAATATAGAAGTAAGTTGTTACGCAGATTACTGCTTCATTAAAAAAAATATAATTCATTATCATATGTTTCTATTGACATTTTCATTGTCATGAAACATCTGTGTGCAATAAATACAATTCACAATATAATTAAATCATAAATCAACGAAGATGTGTTTTTATTTCGATTTAACGTCTAGTTCTGGGTTTCACGTGAATGTACGAAAATATTTAAAATAACATTAAATTGTAGAGTAATGAATAAGTGAAATAAAGCGGCGCCGAGTAATTTGTACCACGAACACAAAGAGTTCCGGGATGTGTTGTTTCAGGTCATCCGTACTTTATTTTTGCTGGACCTTGTCTGCTTTTTCATTCTATTCAAGTACAAGAAATACCGTTGATTAAATACAATCCGGTTACTGCATTTACGGTTGTCCTTTCTTATTTTACATTTTGTACAATCCGATAGCTAACAACAAAAATATATTTTGTTTTCCATTTTTACGGTATATATGTATTTCAAAAGTTCCATACTGCGTAGTTTGTAAACAGTGGAAATTTGATATTTTTATAATAGATAAAATATCTTTTTTTTTTTGTTATTTATCGTATTGTATTACAAAAGTTTATTGAATCAATCCACCACCCTGTAATAAAAGAATCTTATCATTTCAATAAATAATTGTATTAGACTTTTTTAGTATCGAATATTTTTTTTAACATAGTTCAGCAATGATCTTGTTTTAGCTTTTATTCCTAAAAAAATTGATAAAATTTCTACTTTCAAATTGTCTTTTAACACGTGCTGCCTTTGCGAGCTGATAGAATTCTTATTCGGGACGATGGTACCATGACTGGATTGAATCCTCTGCCTAAAGGAACTGGCAAAAGCTCGACTGTGAAAGTGTTCGATTGAATCTGTGAGGTTCAAATCGCCATCTACAGAGCAGACGAAGGTCTAGCACGGAGCACTAGTTCGGATGCGCTGCATATCTAATTTAACACTTATTTTATCGGTAACAATAATATGTATAAATACATAAGTAGAATTTAATTTGCGTTGTGTATTAACAAAAGTGAAATCCTGATAGTAAAGAAATTCATAGTGCATAGGATAAACGATATTGAGCACTGTTTTGATATTGAAAGTTTGTCAACAAATAAGGTAACGAACTGTATATTTTTTTCTATTTCACATTCTTTCCTTCTGTCAATGTTTTACTGTACTCACAAAGATATGATACCAGTATACGTTACTACAAAAACTCACATCATGTACTGTTAGTACGTGAAATGTGGTTACGGCACGGGGTAGAAAGCGGAAAGTCTAGTCTAGTATAATGTGCAGCGAAGCTACGTATGGCTTCAAGTTTAATGAATTTATTCATACTGCACGTAGAAACTGCATGTCCATTTCTTCTCACCATTACTGAAGTATAATTGATAACACAATAATCACGACAATTAGAAAAACATAATACAAACTCGACCGTGCGATAAGGAAAATTTGAAACATTGTTGAAAAATGCAGAAGTCTGTGAGGGTAACGAGAAAGTCTGCATTAAAACGTGATGAACCTCAAGAAACAATAAAAGAGGAGGAGGGATAAAAATTCTTCCTACGTTCTCCGTATCATCGCAGATGCTCAGTTGTAAATGTCTATACATCGTGCGTAGGCTGAAGTAACGAGAACACGTTGGGTGGTTATCAATTGCAGACGTGACACTACACGCTTTTAATTAATGCTCTTTTAATTAAGACCATAATTACAGCTCGCGAACCTGGATGCTGTACTGTATTCTCTCTGCTTCGTAGAAGAATCTCTGGGTTCGCCTTTATACCTCGAGATATTGATAACCAAGTAGCATTCTTTCTTCAGTACATTTTCAGAAAAAATTTACGATACACTTAAAGAAAACTTGTAGGTGTATTTAATGCCGATACATAAGAATATAGTTCACCATGGTTGCAGTCATCTTATTGCTTAAAGTATCTAAACATATTTTCATTCTTTCAAATTGTAATACCTAAATGGGTTCTAGATGTTCCAAAATAGCTATTCCAAATACTCAAATCGTTGTTGCTGAAACAAAGGCACAGAGAATAAAGTAGGTTGACATAAACTTGTAGACACGTGTCAGCCACAATGTGTTAAGCCTTTGATCTCGCCGCAATTTTAATTAACTTAAACGACAGTGTTCTTCGAAACACTAATTATGTTTAATGAATTTACAGCAGCATACAGGGTGTTAATAAAAATTTAACAAGTTTTACAGCTTAGTTGTTGTTATGAACATAAGCAGGAGAAGTTCGTTTTATATTTCATGAAGCTTAGTATCATCAACGTAAAGGGATTGTGGTAGACACTCATGTAAGTGGTTTGATTACATCTTCTAAGCTGATTACAGGACACTTTGACCTTCCTTGTTCTCAGCCAGGAAAATTGAAAATTGCCGGATTCCAGTTCTAAGATAACCATTACGTATTATGTGACAATTGCCTGGGAAATGGAGTAGGGTCTGACAGATGGATTGCGGACACGATTAATATTTCCTTCTGAGGACGGGGCGTCCTTAGGCCGAAAGCACATGGATAAATTGGTAGGGGCTATCGGTCGAAGTTGAGGGCAACTCTTCAGTTGGCTAACCTTTTAGTTACTGTATAGTTGATGATAGAAATGTAGGAAGGTCGTGAAAACAATTGAAGTCCCTAAGCCTGCAGATTTGAGATTCTAAAGCGCATCATTCTAGCGCATCAAAAATGCGTAAGTCATTTTCTGCCACATGCACATCTGCAAAAAATTCATATTAAATGAATACTCAATTAACAATAAATAAATATTAAATAAATATTAATCCTTACTCCGTGAACGTTTTTACAGTTATGTACCTCAAACCGTCAGTGATTTGCAATAAGTTTTTGAGTGAATAAAAACCTGTGAAAAAATCCGAAAAAATTCATACAGCATCCTTAAACTTTCTAAGTTGAAATCCGAATAAAATATTTACGCAATAGTTTACTTACCTATATTATTATTGACAATATACAAAGTGAGGAAACATAATTTTATAATTTACTAAGGCATGAAAAATCTCAGTTTTGGGAGTAAGGGTTAAATAAATGTTCAACGTATATGCAATGAACATTCCACGAACATTTCACGAATGTTCACTTAATTATAAAATATGAAATATTCACTTCAATATGAAATAAATATTCGGTAAATATTGTATAAAAATATTCAATAGATATTGTTATACATATTCTTTAAGTATTTATAGATATTGTAGCTATAAGTATTTAGTAAATATTGTACAAATATTCAGTAGATATTATGTAGTTATTCAGTAGATATTTTATAACTATGCAGTAAATGTTGTATAACTATTCAGTAAATATTTTATAAATATTCAGTAAAGACTATATAGATATTCAGTAAAAGCGTTAGAATTCCCTTTTCTCTTGAATCTCGCGCATTTATTTGATCCAGAACCGATATAGTAAAGCTATAGCAGTGCAACCTGTATAAACTAATTAATTAACTAACAGACTGAAAAGATAATTTTCCTCTCTATCTAACCAAGATGGTTGATTCTACTGCACCAAGCTATTAAATTGTATGTTAAAACTTTTTGGTATATTCGTTACGTTAACATAGTTGAAAACTTGAGCATTGTGTTGCTCTACGTTATAATTAGACTGTGGATCTTTATACAAAATAAGATTTTTACAAGCACAAATAAAGAAAGGGAACTTGGAGAACAGTATGTTTAATGTTCTAAACATGCGAACTTGAATTATATTTTGGTTATTTTACATATTTTGGAATATGTTGATAGTTTCATACATGTTTTGCTTACTTAGCATTATCATAAATGCATCAAATCTGCAGTCTAGTTATAATAAACTAATGATATCATTATTATGTTACATAGTTGAGTTCATCTTTGTGATATAATTTATCGAGAGTAAGTTTTAGCTTATACTTCTTTTATTTTTATTACAGTACAGAATATAATGTAGGTACGGATGTTTCGTTGCCCTAGATTCGGCAGAAACAAATTAGTAAGTTAGTTATATCGAATCGTACGCTGCGTGATACGTATGCAATTTGAATCATCTCATGGATCCACACGCTAGCAACACTCATATTGTTTGTTCTCCCTAGGTATTTCCGTTATCGGAGTGCTTTACAGAAATTACTTCGTTGTAATTTATTGTTGGGGGTATTTGAATTCGTAATGTTGATGCGAGTTGTATGCAGTTATTACGTATGTATGAACTGTTTCTTAAATCAAAACTTTATTTATCAAAGTAGTGCATACGCTAATTTAATATTTAATTAATATTTTGGAAAGATAGAAAAAAA
The DNA here is from genome assembly GCA_030770465.2 of Perdita meconis. Taxonomy (NCBI): domain Eukaryota; kingdom Metazoa; phylum Arthropoda; class Insecta; order Hymenoptera; family Andrenidae; genus Perdita; species Perdita meconis. Next base: position 520,372 of record JASKOS020000015.1, on the reverse strand, counting down.
TTAATGATAAACATAAAGAAATATAAGGTAAGCAAAATAGTTAGTGTACTAGGTCTAATAAGGCGCAATTTATTATTCAATAATTTTATTGTTTATTACTAATACATTCAAAAGAATTTATTCGGTAATTTATATTTTCTTACTAGCATTGTTTTTCTTTTCTAAACCAGAGTATATATCCTCGCGTTAATGAATAATAATATATACATGGAATACATTGTATCTGTTTGATTATAAATCATAATAGTTTGTCTGAATGTAATTCGTTGTCTAACTTTACTTTCCGGTTTAGAAATTCTGAATATAATTTATTGTATTATTGTATCGTTGTACTAAATCATTATCCATACGAAATCATTATGCGTTTGTCGAATCGATACGTTGCACTCATTAATTACAATGATACTATATGATCTATCTATTAATTATTAATCTCTTCGAATACGTCGAATACGTCTGGGATTAAATATCTTCAAATCATTATTATTTTAAGCAATATTGTATTTAGCTGAAATAATTACTTTATACAATTCATACTATAATTTAACTTTTTAATCCATCAACTATACAATTCTGTTAGCTTTCGCAACCTTTTCTGATATATTAGTTCTATCTTTTAATTTTTCGTTCTTTCTTTTATGAAACTTTCATAACTCATTTTTGATCTAATTTATACACTGTATGCACCTTTTGTTACATAATATGATAAATGATTCTGATATGTTTCCTATTATCGATCATTGAAGATTTTTTGCAAAATTTTTCTCTAAAGAATGAGAATTGACAATAATGAACATAATTGGTTAGTAATTTGAATCTAATTACAGGCAATACCGTATTTATATTATATATTGCATAAAATATGAATAATTCGTTAATCTGTATTAAAAAATCTCCTATACTTTTAACATCTCAGGAAAAGTCTATGTATTCAATAAATTGAATGTATTCAATAAAATATTGATGGTTTCGAACGGTGAAGAATTTCACAAATCTAAACGTCTTTAAACACTTCCATTTTATTTTACTAGTAACACATTTGTCAGTATAGATTATAAAATGTACTTTTTTTCTTGCAACTTGCATACAGGTCATGAGGTTATTAATTACTCCATAGAATATCGTACAATATCGATGATCAAACCACACGTGGAATAATTGTAGTATTCCTCAGAGGAAGAGAGAGTGGAATAGAGAAAGAGAGAAAGATTCTCATTTAGAGCGAGAAATAACGTCAAATTCAACATCTGTTGAAGTAGTTTATGTTCTATACATTTTACGATTTTCGTCATTAAATTCCTGGAAACCTGCGGAGTTGCAATATTCCAATGCATGTTACGTAATTACATTTTAAATATTTTTTAGTAATTATAATGTAACATATTTTAATTCCGAATCTCCTGAAAAGTTCAGATTATTATTCAGAGTATAAGAAGCGCTTTATATCGTTATTGCTAAGGAACAAACATGCTCTCGATACGTTTAATTAACAATAATAAAGTACTATATTATTGATTAATATCAAATTACTACATATTTACCATTACCTAAAAGTTGATTTTATAAATTAAACCGAATACTTATGAAATTTAAAGATAATAGATATGTAATTAACAATTTTCATGGCAATAAAAAGAATATTAAATACCAGAAGCTATCATTCTATACAAATAAATGTATATTTTAGGTTCGTAGCAAATATTTTAAGGAACAATTCGTACGTAATTAATGCAATTGCATTGAAACTATTTTAAATACATAGAGATAATATATTTGAAACAATTTTAATTATCGTTTTCTAATGATAAAAAAAAACAAAATAGGATTAGCAAAAATAATGTATGTGTTTAAAAATAGGGATTTCTTATTTATTTAAATCTGAATAAACATTCAGGATGCAAAAATGGGTATACAAATTTTCGGACCCACCTAATTTTCTTCAAAATTTCACTACTTTTACGTTTATTATTCATATTTGGTTAGGTGTGATCCTGCAGAAATACAGGGAATCTATTCTTGAAATCATTCGAGAATTTCGCATGTGTTAACTCTCGCATGGTCTGTTCCGATCTTGAAGTTCTATGCTTACAACAGGTGTTCGAGTTGCAGCATACGAAAGTTTTCTTAGGCGAGATTCGTGCGCTGTTGCTACACTTCGACAAATTGAGAGTGCGGGAGACTTGATCATATGGGAGATTTGAACCGCTTCAAATATCGTTTTTATTTTCCGTGATAAGCTGTCGATTATCAATCCACAGCGTGAGAATTGAAACAGAGAAGTGAGAAAGTACAAAAGAAAGCAAACAAATCGGAGACGGAAATAGTTAAGACAAACATTTTTCAGTTAATTAATAGTGAAATAGAACATCCTAGATGTTGATAATTTTGTATAAAATGTTCAGTTGAAGCGTATAAAATAATTATTGTAATGTCTGGAATTTGTTAGTAGCTGTTATAAACTAAAGTAAAATCCGTTCATTTGCTTCCGAATTCCTAGGGTATGCTCGAACCTCTCCACATGATGGATCAAATCTTCCAACGTTTGGGGAGAAGTGAACCAAATCTCAGTTTCACTAAAATTGAATGTAACACTTACGTTTACTAACGTATTGAAATTATATGTATAATACTCAAATTACAGTTAGGTAACAATGTTTGACTATGATATAAATATAAAATCGTTGCGTTTCGTATACCAGATTTAATAAACTTTCAAGAAAAATACATACAATACATACTGAAACACACTCTATCATGCGATTATACTTCTCCAAATGCTTCATAAATCACACAACTTACACTATTGTTGATTATTTAATGAGATAATGAAAGATAAAGATCATTGTACGGTTCATTCACGAGACGGTCGGATTCCTATAAGCTAAAACTGCAGCGGGGAAAGAGGAATCATCCACTCATATTACTCAAATTTGAGTAGTGATTCCCCCTAGTCAGACAGAATGTTATTATTGGCTGAGCTGATCACGTGGTACAAGATTTCTCTTTCCCCACTGCAGTTTTAGCTTGTAGGAATAGTAGACACGACTATGAAATTATATTTTTTGTAATAAATGAGGAGTAATTTTTTACCAATCTGTAAATCAAATGACATCGTTTCTCTCGATTGGAAAATTATTGAAATATGAATTCTACTTAAAAAAGGTGAAATGGAGAACAGCGTGATTCCTCACAGCTTCGTACTCGTTACTTTCATACAAATAGCAAATAGAAATACCAATATTACAACATGCAAATGCATTTTATAGGTATACTGTTTCAGCACAACTCTTCTTTTAATGAGATGTGTCACACGGTTCACTAAATTTCTGAATGTACAATTTAATTAAATTTGAATCTTGTCCGTTCAATCAGTCCCGCATCATATACGCTGGTCACGCCAACATCTAATAACAGTTGACCATGAAGTACGCGGTTTTCAATCAATCGGAGGTAATATATCGATTCAAGCTAATTATTAACGGTGACCGATCGTTTTGGCCCACTTTTCCTGTACAAAACTCCGGCGGTAAATTTGCCGAGGGCGGCGTAGTTCAATGAATATATTAATTGAATAATCCTAAGGTTTCAGCTACTCAAAGACAGCCTCTTATCCGGTCTCCTTCCTCCCCCCTCTGACCCTCCCCTTTCGCGGCGAGGCCTCTCCTTGTGTTATATATGCAAATTCCTGGGTGAATTCAGTGTAATAGCCTCCTCTCCCTTCATCGCTCTTTCTCTCCCGGGAGCAAGGGGCTAATGCGAGCGTAGTTAAGCGGCGCCGACCCCAATTCACCGTGCACCCCCGCAAATTCATTAAGCAATTGTGATTTCATTCGTCACCACTTTTACGGCTGGTACACTTTTACGTTCTCTTGTAAAGCGCCTCCTCTGACGTTTGCGCAAGCACCGCCTTCAACAACGACACCACACGGGACATCGCGATGGCTTCTTTGTTCCGACCGATTGCCATCATTTTCCACTCGCTCTATCGAGCGATTCATCATAGAAAACGATTGAAGGCATCCGAGAGCAATCTTCTCACTCGTTACAGTGGCTGTTAAGAGGTAGTCATTTGTGCCGTTTGTTAAGATCCGTTTCGTTTCGTGGACGATCATTCGTGTGGAACCATGAAATTCAATCGAATTTCAACGGGCTTCGCAGACGGAAATTTGCTTCCGTCTGTTTGCGACATCCCTTCTCGAGCTGTGTTTGTTTCCTCTGTCTTTATATATTGCTGAACTGGGCATTAGGTAATTCGTGGAAGAAAATTGTTTAAAAGGATTTATTGGAGGTACAAGTTTGGATACGTGTGCATAAAGTGTGAAATGCTCGTCGCGTGAAAAATTAGGATGTGACATGCGAAACAAAATAACATACATACATATGCAGGGTATTCCACAAAAAATGTAAGGGGTGGTTCAGACTAAAATGAGATGAAGATCAACAATGAAACAATTGCGCTTCAGCTTCGTTAGAGTCTATTAAATTCGCCTCTGAGTAGGGCAGTTGCGCGCCGCTGAGCTTAATGGCACGGTATGTGCGGGGCAGGGGGAGGGGAATGCTATGGTTGAAGGCATGGTATGCGTGGGGCAAGAGGGAGTGGGGACCATTTCGGCATTGCACGCGGTGGTTCTGGAGAACAAGGGGGAGGGGAATTCGCGCTATTGCACGCGGTGGGTGCACGGAGTAAGGGGGATGGGGATGGCGAATTTTTAAGGGGCAATCCCACAGTGTGTGGTATGACATAGAGGTCGGCCGGGCCGACCAGGCTTTCCCCTTCCGCTCCGGGCCAAATGGACTTTCCCCTTCCATAGCTTGGCCCGTGCAACCCGTCTAGCCCGGCTGGCCCGGCTGGATCGGTCGGCACTGATCGTCTGGTGCGCTTGCGCAATCACCGAGTTTCAAACGCTCTGTGGCTTTCGGCGCCACGCGCCTAACACCAGTTTGTCAAATAATCGCTCAGACTTGCGCATTATCGAAATAAACTATAGGAAAAATGATCTTTAAAATAATTTATTATTTTGTCTAGTACAGGCTTGGGAATTGACTGCTATTTTCAGTTGATTCTCGAAGGCGACGCCTCCTTTCTCTCACCGTGCGTTTCACTCCCCGCGGCAGCTCTAGTGCTCTACGGGCCTCAGGCGCGTGCCATATACACAGTGGTCCATTGGGGAGACAACGCTGTTCGTATCAAAGACAAGAACGATGCATCGTTTAGAAATTTACACTGCTTTGTCTTAATGTTATGCATTTGGGTTTGCCACGCGTCGTCCTTCCCAGGCCGCTATGTCGGGCGACTAGAGCCCCTCCCACTTCAGTCACCCAGCGGCCCGAGGTGTTCCACGCCCCAATGTGGGCGCAGGAAGCTCGGGTCCCTGGGGTGTGCTGTGGGAATGCGAGTCCCTGCGTGTAGCACGCTGTGTAATGTGCTGACCCTTCCTTGCACAGGCTCGCAACCCTAGCCCACGCGGCATGACATATCGTACACCGAACCAACGGCGGCTTGGCAGGCCGCCTGCGTTGACTTCCCGTGTCTCGCCGAGTACCGTTGCGCCGCCATTTTTTGTGTATCACGACCTGGCATGCCATCCCACAGGCCATGGGATTGCCCCTTTAGGTGTATCACGACTCTGGCATGCCATACCACAGGCTATGGGATTGCCCCTTTACTTATATGCGTGGTTGAAGCGTAGCAAGGAGAGGGGATTTTTATTTTTTAATTTGACTTTGTGAAGAGGACTATTTGCGTCGTACTCTTTGATTTTACAAACAATTGTGTACGCATTCGATGAATTTCACGCCATTCTTTTCTAGTCCGGAGCGGCTGTTCTTTTCTAACGCGTAACATAAGAAAATTATGTCATTTTTACCTCTATACTCTGCAAAATTCACGTCACGACGACGTAATAAAATTATGTAATTTTTATCTCTATGTTCTCTAACGCTTACGTCATTGCAACGTAACAAAATTATATACTTTTTACCTCTATGTCCTGTAACATTTACGTTGCTGCAACGTAAAAAAATTATGTAATTTTTACCTCTATGTTCTGTAATATTTACTTTATGACAAAGTAACAAAATTACATTATGTGTCGTGACGTAAACGGTGCAGAACATAGAGGTAAAAGTTACATAACTTTTAATTACAAGCATCCTGTTTATGTGGAATTGATGCTGAATAGAACTGAAGAAGTATGGAAATAAATATTCGTTCCTTGCATCATGTAGTTTTTATAACAATTTATCGTATTGACACTTGACACTGTATAGGAAAATTCATACATATGTTTTTCTGCACTATTTCTAGTGTTAAATACATAACTATATTTAGAGGATTGCTGATGAGTACTGCAGTAGTTCTGACGCTAAATACGCAAATACAGCACACAGTAAGTATGTTTTCCAAAGAAATACGATTAATAATTTATAGGTGCCATACGTAGACGAATTTTATGCGCAAGCAAATAGCTGTTAGGATTATTGAGAACGAGGCCGAACCTGATCAGGCAATGAGGGTGTAACACGCGGATGCACCTGATTGTAAATCAGGGAGTCTCAGGAGGGTGAAACTTCGTGAACGAACCCGATGATAAATCGGGGAGTCACTAGGATGAAATTTGCAGACGAACTCTACGCGAAGTTGAGAAGCTTCTAGGAGGTTGGAAAAATCACAGATGAGCCTAATGCGAAATCAGGGAGCTGTTGGAAGGTGGAGAACTTACAGATGAACCTGATATGAAATCAGGGAGCTGTACCATGCGGACGAACCTAATGCAAAATCCGAGAGTCGTAGGATGTGTAAAAACTTCTTGGAAGAACCTGATATTAAGCGAGCATTAAAAAATAAAGTAAGAAGCTTTAAGTGAAATACAGATAATAATAAGCAAATTGTATTATACATATGATTCAATTAACATTCTGAATATTGAAGTAGATCGAAAATTCAGTTTTCCGAAATAATTACAAGTGTACAGTGAAACAGAATACTTCGAAATATTATCGAATACAATTTATAACTTAAAAATTTATACAACTTTAGCTTGAGCTCACTCTGTGCAATCAACTTTAAAGGACGTGACGTTATATGTAACTGTTTAATACGGATCCGAATAGGATTAAAGTCGATAGGATTATATAGGTTTAGCAAACGAGTGGGACCTCTGAAATTTCCATGTAAGGAAATCTTTTGGCAATTAGAGCTGCGTCATGCTCCTTACTTTTTTTGGTCATTATGACGTCAGTCAGAAATGCACTACCCCTATTACTTGAGAGATAAAAAAAAGGTGTGCTATGGCGTGTTCCTTTACCAGAGCCCGAAAAACTGTTAGAACTATAATTTGCATGTTGTAGTAGTGTATAACACGTACTTCTCGATGTTATATAGGGTGTTCCAAGTTTAAAATACCAAACTTTGTCAATATATTCTATGGATCTAAACAAGAAACAAATGTTATATAAACATAAGTTGTTTAATGCAAAAATTCAAAAGGAAAAAGTAAGCGATACTTAGATGCTTCTAAAACAAGAATAAATACGCGTAATGAAATTATGTAAAGAATATTATTAGTGATTCATTTACTGAGATAAAACAAATTACAAATGAACTTCGTACAGTAATAAATCCCATTTTAAAATGGAATATTAGCTTCGCCTACGAATTTAATATTACAGTCAGTATCAGTAGTAAGTTTTATTTTTAGTGATAATTAGTATCAAACATAAACTGATATTAATTTGATGACTGAAGATAGCAAATGAAGGTCGTACGAAATGATATGTCATATCATATAACTTTCCCGTTTCATTTTCCTATTTTTGTTTATAACTTTTCATGTTTTAACATTTATGACATTTTTTTTTGTTTAGTCCCATAGAATATACTGACAAAATTTGACACTTTAATTCAGACATTTTAGAATCATTTTGTAAATAAAGAAACTTGGTATTTGTTCATTAAAGCAAACAAGCTTCACTAACTGTGTTTAATTATATTTACTTTTAAATCATATTGAAGTTGACAATATTCCCTATCCTTTTCCAATCATATTAACTGCGTAACTAGCATTTGGCTATCTTGTTAAGCTTTCTCTGATTTTAAAATTGTTTCCATACTAAGAATATTATATCACAGTACTGTTCCTCTATACCTCGATGTTGCATCACCCGTAGAAACTGTTGCAGAAAAATTTCTCCGATTTGCGTCTTTTAAATTAGGAAATCCGATGCCTGCCACCAATCACGATTATAAAACCATTTTTACTTCTCTCAGCATTATGACTCTTGAACGTTGGAGGATGATGACTGACCTTGTCTATTTTTATAAAATAATCAATGGGCTTAAGTATAAAATACTCAATTCACTGCCCAAAGATTCTTGAAAGTAGGTATTAACTTTCACGCTCCCATAATAAGGATCAGATATCCCCTGCCGTACACACCATGTTATTATTCATCTCTTTTTGTATATAGCGACATTATTCTCATATATCTCACATAGTCAACAAATATTCAAACCAAATAAATTTCCTTGATGACTCTGTTTTAGTTTTCAAATCCACTGATGCAGGTTCTGCGAAATAATATTATTAGTCCATAATTTCAGTGTAAACCTACTTTATTATAATTAAATACAATTATATATCTATCAATGTACAGTAAAATCCGCCCAATTCACTGACCGCTGGCGATTCTAATTTTTCACCGTAACGGTCTAACTGATACCCCTGGATGCCTGGCATTCTCCTGATTAAAATGACACCAAACTTCATATAAATCGGTCTATTTTTAACGAAATTAGCATTTTTATGCACAAATAAAAAATTTTTCCGTTATTTCGTTAATCGTGACTCGTTTTTTCTTCATCGGGAGATCATAAGAAATCGATTGGTGTCATGTCCTTGTCTTCGGCGGTCTCTTGTGATCTCGAGAATCGAGGGTTCGATCGAGGAGGTTCCCACGGTAGGAACGAGGGAGTATGAGTTGCTCAGTTCTAGCCTTAACCAGTCTGAAAACGCTAGCCGTAAGCGGATTCTACTGTATACTGCGTGTGCGTGTATACGCTCATTATTGTATGATAAGAAAAAGGGGCCCTCCTGTTTATTAAATAAATAAATAAATAATTCAATATTATAATTATAAATGAAAATGTTGGTATTAAATTTAAAGATTGTAGTTCCTACAGTTTTAATGAAAATTAACAAGCGATTCCACATTTTTGGTCAGCATTGTTTTAGTATTTTATTTAATATTCTAATCTGTTAACTTCTATGGTACTAAAAAAACAGTGCCAATGGGCACCATATCCATCTCATATCTTTTTAAGATTTACATTTGTTTACAAAGGCAAAGTTGTAACGAAATTGAAATAGTATGATGCGAATTTATGTAAATTTATTTGTACCTAGACTAATGAAAAAACATTAATTTCTTAAAGTGTTGTAATTTGCACGTTGAAAGATTTAAAATATGTCTTTGAAATGAATATACAGGGAACGGGCTAATTACGTGCTCACAATCTCATGTTCTTAATGATAATTCCGGTTAATATAAAAGCAAGCCCTGGACATAACCGAAATACGCATTCTAGATGCTCATGAGAAATTCTAGACTCTCCGGTGGATTGCTCCGTTCCATCATGAATATTCCAAGGAGGGTCGCAGAATTGTAGGAATGCTTTTATTTCCTTACGATGGGAGTGCCAGCAATTTTATGTGAATGGTGTTTACAATTAGTAGGCAAACGTTGAGCGCGATTTTCAAGTACCTCTTAAGCATTCTTCGGGAAAGATTTACTCCTTCTTTTACCGAAGGGAATCAATTTTTTAAGGATGTTTTTTATACGCAAATGGTTGTAGACTTTAATGCAATGCAGTGGAATCTCAATTATTGAAACATACTGTTCACTGAGCTTTTTCTTTGGAAATTTGAGGGAATGTTGGGAATATAAGGATCTTAAGCTTTTATACAATAAGTCCTTTTTGTTTATTTGTATTATTTTTGCCGAAACTACATTCTGAACTTACAAATAATGTGAAATCGTGTTCAGTGCACAATTATACATCGATTTTAGTTTGTAATTATAAAAGCATTTAGTCACAGATGAGTTTTATGCAGACATATTCGCAGCAATTTTTTTATGTAAATGTAAAAGGCATAACCTGGTTTTGATATGTTCCTCTTAACTTCCGACTGTTATCAAAATCTGTTTAAATCAATTTCTTAAAATTCTTACCAGAGTTTTTAATATTTATGACTGGCTGGACAGGATTACCTTGTTTGTTGTAATTTGAAAGGTAGTGCACACATTAATTTTTCGCATTATTTAATATGTATATTATCAGGCATTGCCAACTTACAATAGATTTCGTTTATCAATAGTGTGAGAATGCAACAAACTTCGTTATCGTCTTTAACATAAAAATAGTTGAATAAATTTAATGATAGTTTATAATATTAACACTACCCTTGCTAAGTCGTTTGATGATAAGAGGTCAATTCATATGTTAGTGACTAAGTTTTGTCTTATTAAAGATGAAAGTGAGGAAATTGGTAATTATTGTACGACCGCAATATGTATAATACAGGGTGTAACAAAAATGTTGCGGTTCCTTAAAAGGGGTGATTCCTGAGGTGATTTTAAACAACTTTTTCCTTAGCGAAAATGTTAGGTGGGGCTTTGTTAACGAGTTATTAACGAAAAACACCGACCAATCAGAGAGCGAGTACAGTGGATGTATATCAGCGCGAGCTCCAACTGTGAGTAGCATTGGCCCGCCATCGTCCGCGTCATCATTAATCCGCTGTACACGTTCCCCGATTGGTCGGTGTTTTTCGTTAATAACTCGTTAACAAAGCCCCACCTAACATTTTGGCTAAGGAAAAAGTTGTTCAAAATCACCTCAGGAATCACCACGTTCAAGGAACTGCAACATTTTTGTTACACCTTGTATAACAAATCGTTTTTTTTCAGTAGTACAGTAGATGTAAAAATCTACGTTAAAGGTTAAAACGAAGTAGAACTTTTCAAATTTATAGTTATATAGACTTTTATAATATTCATGTATCTAAAGTAAAATTATGATTGACTTATTGATAATTTGTAGAAAGCAGTCGGAAAGTCTTGTGCGACAGCCAAGAGGCATCTAACTAAGCATGAACGCAGATTCAGCTTCTCTCCCCAGTACGCATCATTCTGTGACACGTCACACACATTCTATCACTGTCACTTTTCTAATTAGTAAAGTTAGTTTGTGCAACAGTACGATTGAGTTCATCTTCAAACCCCAGTTACTCGCACATCATTAATCTGGCATGTGAGCTACGCGAAGTTTCAGCGATCCGTCTTCGGAATTACGCGCACGCAACAATGCATATATTCCATGTGACCGCATTGCACGCGTCTAATGGAAATTTCTGCTTAAATCTTTATCAGCGCTTCCGAATTTCTTCATTCCGGAAATACTTACATAGCGTATGCCTTCAACGTACGTGTGGAAGTACGAAGACAATAGTTGAACCAAATAGGTGTCAAAAGTCGTACAACCAAAAGTCAAATTTCCTGTTTCTCTGCACTGTGCAATAATGATTTAACAGCGGATTATATGCATTTATGGCTATTCTAAGTATACAAAAACACTACGAATCTATTAACATATTTGTCAAAATATGCAAAATATCAACAATAATATTCAAGTTAATCTTCTCTTATCATGCCATCTGTTATTTAAGTTCCAATTCTTGATTTGTGCTTGTAAAAATATTATTTTGCTTAAAGATCCGCTGTCTAGTAATGATTCCTTAAACATAGAAGGAACATATAACATATGAGCTCTTATAAGATGGTAATAATCAAGGGTGCAACGCTTAAAATAGTTGTTTTGTTGGCAGTATGGTTTTGAAACAGATAGCACCAGTGAATAGGAAATACTGAAATGAAGAAATTGAGACAGATTAACCTTAATTAGACAGTACAGTGATGACCGCGTGGCGGTCGTACTTCTTGCCCAGTTAGTGGTCGCAGGACATCCCCACCTGTTCCAAGAAAACTGGCTTCATGGAGCCTCAGCGCTTCGTAACAAGAAAACAGTATCATGATGTTCTTCGTTTTTAGATGAGAGATGAGACAAGTATGACATTTCTTGTTGACCAAACTCAATTCTAGTCGAGTAGCTCTTAAGATTCTTTAAGAACTTCATTTCCGAACTATTAGGATGTCCCATTTACAGTTCTGACTTTATATCTTTGAATTATTACTTGGTTGGTTTGTTGTAAATAACCTTGTTACAATTTACAATACAAAAGACTTTGATCAATCGCTTCAACAATTTTTAGAAGCTTTATTCTCTTCCGTTTTATCAAGAAAACAAAGGTTTCTCCTCCATCAATAAGCCCACAGAAGAGACTCTCTGAAAACCTCTGAGACCTCTGAAAAGAATGCTACTAATTAGGTTTTGGCTATCTCTAAAAATGTAACGTTTCGTGTCCACTTTTTTCGACGAAGAAATATTAAATATTTCTAAAACTTGGACAGATTTACTCAAAGCAAGCAACAATACAGTTCAAGAAAAACAATATATATTTCAAAGTGTTTTAACAAATTTAATAGTCAGTATTATCATTTGTGTTGAAAGAAACCAGGCTACCTGATTAAAACTTTTTGATGTAGCAATAAGGCAGACTAAACACGTTCTTTATGTCTTCGAAGCTGCGGAAAATACCGTACATTGTTTTAAAATCAATAGTAAAGGATACTGAATAAGGTTTGTCGGTTTTTAAAAACCGGATTTGAAAACCGACTTTTGGAGTAAATTTGCAATATTCGAAAATCGGTTTTAAGTATTAAGAGTAAATTAGGGGAAACTAAACAGTTATTTAATTAAACGCGTTAACATTTTGCCGTATAATAGCTTTGAGCACAATTATAATAATATAATTGTATTACAGTTAAATTAATTTTTATGAATAAACAGAATGTTTCTATGAATCAATGCATAGATCTTATTTGAAGATATAATATTATTTAAAATTTCAATATTTGTTAAAACTTCAAAAAGGTGATAATTTTGCAGTCTTCATAATAATTGAATCATCTTAGGTTTTTAAAGCACATATTATATTGTTATACTTTTATAGTTCTTCAATGAACTAAGAAAAAAAAATATTCAAGTAACTATAAATATTTTTTTTATTGTTTGAATTTGAAGATCGGTTTAATGGAGTTTTTGAAAATACAGAAATTTGAAAACCGGGTTTCTCAAAACTCGGTTTTTGTATAAACACTAATACTGGATTTTGAATATTGGTAGATTGGGTTCAATTACGAACAAAACTATTTATTAATTAAAGAATACAAAAGAATCGCAATTGCTTCGCTTTTTCGGTCGCCAAGCTCACACACATCTCTCTCGTATGCACTCATCACGCAAAAGTTCCTTTCAGAAACCTGCGCTCTCTTCCGGCCTATCCTCCTATAGTAGCATTTCTTTATAGATATGGAAAGTTTAAAATCTACTCAACTATTTCGATATTAATGAAAAATAATTACTTGAAAAGTTTTTTCTAAGTTCACATAGACATGTACTTCCAGTTTCATCTTAAGGCATCTCTCTCGCTATAAGCTCGCCGTTTTCGTCGCTTCATCGAGTAATAGTACGTGTAAGGCACATGTTCGTGAAGGTAATGGAATAATGGAATCGATAGCTTTCTGTACGTCGTCAATGATTACAGTGAAATTAAAGAGTCGCTCGATGAAGCGACGAAAACGGCGAGCTTATAGCGAGAGAATGCTGTATAACTTGTGACATTTGTTCGCTATTAATCAAAGCTTACTATTTCTTTTCTAAGCAATTAATAACGACGGAGGCATTTAAACCCAGCGACTTTTGATAGGATCCAGACTAAACCATTATCAGACAGAAATAATAGACTATACAGAGAAGTAAGAAATATAACGAATCCGAAGTCTTGGAATCATCATTATTATTTCTACTAATCTGACAGAATATCGTATAATCTAATGCGAATCTAGTGTGACTAATGCGAGGTTAATCACTACAGAAAAAGAGGCTTAACGTCTTTTTCGTGTGTCAGTAAGTTGATAGTTAGCGTGACTCGCACTATTGGTAAAATCGATATCGCTTAATTCTCTGTATTCATTAATAGTCGGGAACACGTATACCTCGCAATGCGCATTCTGCGGGTATGCTAACTGTTCCGTTTGTAATTTAGTTTTATTTATGGTTGAACGTTTAATGTTTAAACGTAAAGCGAATGAATTTTCTAAAGGTTGTTATGCATATTTCTACAGGGTGTTTCGTTTAAGCGGAAACGGTGAAATAACATGAAGGCTTAACATTACTTAAAAATGATTTCACAAAAGTTATTTGACACGAAAGGGGATATTATGTGGTATAAATAAATTTTCTGTAAATACAGTGGTGGGGAAGATATTAAAGTAAAGTTAATTTTTTTAAATGGGACCCTGTGCTTTTCTAGTCACAATTTGATAAGGATTAGTAAGGCGAATACAATGATGTACAATATGACATCATTTCGTACCGTAAAGTGTTATAAAATTAGATTTGAAAATGTTTATGACTTACGAAGAAGTCAAGGAGTGTAATGTAGAAAAATGACGGACAAAAGTTTAAAATTAAAACGTGCCGACAGAGAATTTTTAAAGAAAATGCAAGTGTGTATATTTAATGATAGAAGACATATTGAATGATAAACATAAAAAATTATGTAATTACTTTTACTTTCAGTAAAAACTAAAATCCATTATGTATGCTCGGTTTTTCATATTTGCTGTAATATTGGCATTGCTTTCATACCAGAAACATTTGATCAAAGACGGAGAACTTAGTTTGATACAAGTGGATAGCATAATGACATAAGAGTCAGATGATCAATAATACACTCTTCGTGTTTATCTCACTCGTTCGGATCTAATTTTATGATAATCTACTGCACGAAATAACATCATGTGGCACAACCATTGTATTCGCCTTAATAATCACTATCAAATTATAAATAAAAAAACGTGGGGTACCATTTGAAAAAACAGACGTTACTTCAATATCTCACCCATCATTGCATTCACAAAATATGTATGTATACCACATAATGTCTCCCGTTACATCGAATAACTTTTGTAAGGACATTTTTTTTGATAATGTTAATTCCTCGTGAGATATTTCATCGTTTCCAGTTAAACGAAACACCATGTATTTGTATATTTCCCCAAATATTTATCCAAGAGAAACCGAATTCAAATTTTTATAGTTACAAGAATTGATCAAAGTATTATTTCCTTATTTTGTTGCTCATACAAAGCAGTTGACATAGCTACATTCCCGTTTCGGTCGCTTTTTTACTCACAAAAAGCCATGCACTTCTTCTATGAGTAATTCTTTTCTACTTCTTTTAGTTGTGTAAATATTTAATCTGTGTTTTTTATTCTGTTGATGATGATTTATGCCTGATAAACATGAATATCAAGAGTTTAAGAAAATATGCAATGCTTGTCCTTAGGAAACTCTTCGATTAATCAATCAATAAATCCATGATTATTAGTAAAAAATGAACGAAATTTTTAACACTGGCTTAATTTTTTAATGATCATGTTGTTTGAGTCCGACAGAAAATATCTGACAAACTGAGTCACATTTTACATCAAGTAATAATAATATAGTGGAGGATAAATCAGCGAATGAAATGTCGTTCATAGCACGTTATAAACGTTTTTCCAGCGTTCCTTTCGCTCGTTTAGCGCTTGCGGCCTTTACGTTATTTATTTTCTGAATGAAAGCATCTGTCGTTCAACGAGAACGTGATTCCTTTACCAAGTATTATTTACGATGAGTGAATATTGGCTGGGTTTTTTGCATTCTAGCATGATAACGCTAGGTGATCATTTCTTCATGCGCGCAACAATGGAACTATTATTTTCTCAATAGCTTTCTTCCGCGGATATTTAACCAGGTTTAAAAGCTACCATTTCTTTCGAAGAATTACATTTACAACGTATATTATCATCTGTTGATTTCGTTTGCGAGGAAATCCTCGAGAATTCTTGAAGAGTTTACATTGCTTACGCCCTGCGAGGAGAAGTTTGCAGAAGAGGGATTTTACTTCAACTAAGAAACATAACGTTTCGTATAATTTCTGTGCATTGAAATTGAAAGCATCTCGTTGCAACAAGAGAACAACGAGAGGGGCTCATCAAACTAAATTTTCAATTCCTGAGTGGGACTGCGCTCAATTTCTGCGATGACTGAAGGCTATGTTTCTTCGAGGCTTGAAATTATTTTACAAATTGCCCATTAAAGACGTAGAAATGTTAATTTCAGCTGTTCTCGATTTATGCAGTCTTACTGGTAGAATTATTGAGTACAAGATGAAAGCGCGAATTGCTATTCTAGTTTATTTTCTATGGATGCGTTAACTGTAATATTATTGGGTCATCTTATAAATAAAAGAACTGAACATTACCTTATTCGCAGAAGAATTAAAATTTATAATTGTACGTATTTGTGTTTATCATTTGTATTTTTACATTAATACATTTCATCTTTCAGATGAAAATTGAGTTTCCTTTTTTTTAAAAAATAGCATTTACAAGTGTCTAAAAATTGATACGAAAGTAATTCAAAGATTTTAACGATTAAGTATTGTATTCTTATTAAGTGTTGTTAAATTACTTCGATAAATTCAGATTTTCTAAAGAAGAATATTAATAATAATAAAAACCAATTCTTCTTTCTATTTCAAAAACGTTTAAAACAGATTTGTCGTGTTTAAAGCTAATGCATTTTTGTACGATCAATATATTTACTTCCTAAACGATTGGGTACGAACATAACTGCTGTGGCATTTACAGTACGTTTCCGGCTGTTATATCATGACATTTATTCGCCTGGTAGAATTTCAGCGGCTATCCACAATAGCCGCAGGTTAATTCAACGCACGTGACTGTAAATACGTGGTTCGTTTAAAAACTTTTATCATTCTAGTATTTAGATCAATATTTTGTTTAGTAATCGTTTCCGACTCTATTAGTGAAATCATAAAAAAATATTGTTTGCATAAAAAAAATGCGATATAAAAATGTTTGCATATTGAGTCCAGATAATTTCTTTAAATTGCTTTTGATGAACATGTCTAGAAACATTTCTTTTCAATTATTGTAAAGAGTATTGCATTAATAAACGCACGATATTAACAAATGTAACGCCATGGTGAGAATGAATTGTTAGAAAAATATTTTTATAAATACTATTTTTCGTCTACTTTTGTAATTTATTTACATCAAATTTTTCAACTTCCCTATCACATTTTTACGATATGAGTTACAAAAGTGATTGGAGGCATTTTTACAAAAAATTCATTATTCCCATGCTCGAAATCGAAATTTTAATCGGTTCGTCTACTTTGAATCAATTTCTACATGCGCGATAAGAAGAGATATTAAAAAAAATGGTTTGTAGAATAAATTCAAAGAACTCTTTTATGTAAAAAGCTACTTGTATAGTTTAAACTAATCATTCGTCTTTCCTCGGTTGATATAATTCTTTTCAGATGTTTTTCGGGTAATTAAAAACTAAGCGAGTAATTTAAAACCGAAACGTCAGATTTTTATCAATTTTAATCAATACTTGCGATGTTCTAGTGCAGGTATACTTTTAAAACTTTTATCGGACACGTAAAAGCTTAAATGCTAAAAGTATATGTAAATATTATTGTTACACAGTGACAGATTGATTAATTCGATAAAATCAGTTCATTTTAATTGCATAATGAGATATTCTTTTAATTAAGCACATTGATAAAACGAAATATATTTTCAATTAAATCCCGTAAATTGTCATTTCACATTGTGTCAGGAATAATTTCATAATAGGACAAATTGACGAATAAAAGGGTGATTATATTGTTACAAAAAAAAATGTGGACAAATCTCGTTTTTCATAACATTTATAACAGCCGAAGTAACAGAGCGTTAATACTTTTATCACTCATCTAACATACAGTTTATAACGGTGATTTATGCCGATATTCAAAACGGTGTAGTTCCACAAAGCTGAAAGCACGAGCTTTTATCTTTAAATTAAGCGAATACTGTACCAAAAACGAAAAATGTTTGTGTGACGTGCGTGGTTATTAAAATACATCATTTGCTACACTTTTTAATAACGTTTTATGTCATGCATAATACAATTACACAATTGCGTTGTTAATTAATATAATTAGAATTGTATTATGTGTTATTGAGATTGTTATTGTATACTGCGGATTTTTTATACAAAATAAATGTTTAGAAACAAATATAATGAACTAAAACTAGAATGACAATATATGTCTTCCCTTCTAAATATTGTAATTTCAATTATATTTTCGATATTTTATATATTTTGGCATCTGTCAATAACTTCGAAGATTTTTAGAATATTCAGAATTGTTATAGGCACACGCATAAAATCCACAGTCTAGTTATAAATTATCGTAGATGTACAGACATGTATATGCAATGTTTATGGTCAAATTAAAGAATATTTCCTTCTAGAGTTTTTAAAATGAGTTGTTTTTTAAATCTATCATGTTTCGCAAATGTAAATCAAATGATGTGTTTAATATTAAAATTTTTTCCCTTTAATGCATCATAGACTGCTTTCGTTTTGTTTTCATCAATATTTAAGCATAAATTTTAGTAACATTAAAAATAAGTGAAAATCTTTAAAAACTAGAGGAATAAATTTTTATTCAATAGCAAAACCCCCCACAAAATGAAAAAACACTGACTTGATAGTTCTTAAATTATTTAACTTTTAATTTAAGGATGATTAGATGACTGAAGATTAAAAATAAGCGAAAATCTTTGAAAATTGGTACAATGAATTTTTGTGTTATAGTAAAACCTTACACAAAATTAAAAAAAAATTGATTGGATAATTTTTGAATTATTTAACTTTCAATTCTTAAGAGAAAACGATATATTAGGCAGTTACATTTCAATCACATTTCAACAATTGACTGGTTTTCATCTTTCAGCACAAGAGGCAGTCTTATTGATATCTTTTATTACCTTTTAGCTAAGATTGTTACTGTTGTTTGTCCATAATATCTTCATACCTTGATTTATTTTAACCATAACAAAATTCATTACAATGATGTTTTCCTTATAGTGCTTTGCATTCAAAGTCTCAAATTTGTATTTTCTATAGTATTTCGTATTCAAAGTACCAAACGTCCCTATTTCTGTATATTTAAGATAACTCTTTAGGAAATTACTTCAGGAAAATGTAATATTTGTCAAAGCTACTGTGCTGAAAAGCCGTACACCTTAGGCCCTTAGGCAATCAGCAGAAAAAGCAACGAATGAAAATAAAATTACGACGCTAAGAAACAACTTTCGAATAACCCAGGGGAAGCTATGTCTTATGCTTATACTATCACCAATACCGGTTTCTTAAGCCAGAGCTTACACCGACACTGTCTTCACCGGTGTTTGGGGTTAAGTCGGAGTTAGGTCAGGGTTTATGTACTAGTTAATCAAAGCAAACACTAGAGTAGGAAAAGGTATTTCACTGGAAAGGACGAGGCATTTAAACGCCTGGCGACTGTGAAATAATGCGGCGCTTGGAGGCTTTTTGTCATGGTTAATTAGCACCGTTCAGGAAGATGTTTTTGCATTCAGCGAAAGGTAATGAAACTAGCCCCCTCCCCCAACCCAGCCCACGACCAAATATAATATTCAACTTGCATACTAATTGGTACGCAGGGTTAAGCTTAACCGCGCACTGAATCGTAGTGGGTTCGAAATTAACGCTGTGATAAAGTACAGGTTAACTGCGAATTCAATTAAAAGAACATTAGAATTTGCGCATGATTAAATCGCGATCAGACTTAAATTAAGCGTTGCATTTGCGCGTGTAAGATTCTCAAGTTTAGTAGCGAGCGATGTTAGCCTTAACTACTGTTTCATTTGTTCACACATGTTATTTTGTTAGTAGCGATCAAGTTTCTTATTGTGAGACAATTGAGGGCAGAACTTACAGTTTTAATATTTACAGGAGGTTTTTCATGGAATTGTTAAAAGAATGAGTAACTCTTACAAGTCTTTTTTAAAAGTATAAAATATTTTGTAAATATACAAAATTCTGTAGCCTTCCCTCATGGTGTATATAAAAAAAATACATAACAAAATGTTCCTTTTAACTCTCCTCTACTAGGGTAACTGTCCCTATTTGTGTGCCTGTCCCTAGTAGTGTGCCTTTATATTTAAATAACTTTCAGACAAAAACGAGTGAAAATTAGTGGATAAAGTATTTTTTTTATTGAAGTTAGGCTATGAATATATATTTATAGAACACACATTTTGTATTTACAAATTGTTATAATACTATTAATATTTTTTTAAAATTCGTATCATGATTTCGGCAGCTTTATCGAATTCTCTTAACCAAAATGTTAAGGAATGGTCACTATTTGTAAGTAAATAAATGAACTATTAATATGATTTACGACAATTGAAACGTTAATTACAGAAGAAAAGGGTTCGATACTATGAAAAAGCAGTATTCCGGGCACTTTTAAAACCTTTTAACAGTTTTAAAAGCGTTCCCACAAATAAGGTCGAATTTTATGTCTTGTGCGTATTTATGTACATCTATTGACTGTTAAACTTAACTTAATTCAACCTAATTTCTGAAACTAAAGTGCAGTAGGTTAGAGTACGGAGAATTTCAGAGTGGTTGTAAATACATTGATATTTCGAAAATATATAGGTTTATAAACTACGTACGATGCTTAAAATTAGATGTTAATCAATAACTATAGGCAAGCACAGGAATTGGGGGCTCATAATTTGGAACAGGCACACAAATTGGGGCTCACAATTTGGAACAGGCACACAAATTGGGGGTTCACAATTTGGGACAGGCATACAAATTGGGGGCACAGTAATATGTTCAATGCCTATCGAAAAGGCACACAAATAGGGATAATAGCTTCATTTCTAATTTTAATGAAAACATAATATTTTTTATATTATAAAAATGTCTTTACAAAAAAAAGGATTAAAGAATGAATATAAATTTTGAACAAATGAATTTGAGACCAGATAATTGAATATTTACTTCATAAGGAGAACGTGCTTACTTAACAGCACACTAATAGGGACAGTTATCCTAGTGTGATTTTTGAATAGTACTCATTGTCAGTGTGTAACTGCAACAAGAAGTGGCCTCGATGGTATCCAATATACATACATAACTTTTTTAAACGGTACATCCATAGCTACCAATTCAATTTTCACAAAAAGAGATAAAAAAGGATACAATTTTCAACATGACAAATGTTGCAAAATTTATTAATGTAAGGCTGATAGAATAGTGCATCTATTATTAGAAAGAATCCTGTAAGATTCTTTTAAATCTGTTTATACTCTTCCTTGTTACGCTGTCTACCAATTCGAAAAAATCTTGCGCTTAAAGAAACGCTTCAAAACATTTTTGCCCTTTCACATAAATTTGTGTATATATACCTGTGTTTATGTATTGCATTATGTATGTCTAAGCTGACAGGCAAACAACTGCTTCTTGGTACGTATGAAGACTACGTATTTTATACGACACTCGAACCCTAGCAGCATGAGCTTCGCTACAAGACTTTTCCCGTACTTCTACTTGTTTGGGAGTTTTGGTTACTTTTATTTCTGTAGAATCTGCACCATTACGGACTTTTGTTCTAAAACGTTTGCTAAGCATTCTTCAGGTGCTTTACTGTAGTTAAATTTTAATACGAAGCCCTTTTAAATGATTTGTGTACAAAAATGTATAGGGTGTAAGAAAATTCTTTGTCGTGGTTATCATAGACGAAGTCTACACCTACGGATCGGTGGAGATTTTTTGAAGAAAATTTTCGCAGAACCTTGAAGTTCAAAGTTAACATTTGTCGTTTTATTACTCATTCCGAGGTCAAAACGTATTGAAAACTGTAAAAAAAATAGTAAAACCTGTTTTATTGTTGTTTAAGTTCGTTATATTCCAAGCTTATGTTAGTATTTGATTAGTCATCGACGTACTCCAACATTGAAATTGTAACTGAAATATCCGACACTAAACTCTTAAGTTCTCAATCCTATTTTTAAAAATCTGTAAAACTTGAAATTTTCAAATCCTTTATTTTAAAGTTTTAAATTATTTGTTTTCAAAACTTTAATTTCTACTCTTACGATCTCCAAGTGTTTAAATCTTCAGTTCTATACATTCGAATTCTAATGGTATTGGAATATTCAAACATTCAAATTTTCGAGTATTCATAACAGCCCTACTTCAAGTCTCCAAATGTAACTTTTCAAGTTTTCAACTTTAAACCAATTTCAATTATAAAAATCTCTAGATCTGCAGTTTCAAATCTTGAAATATCAAACAATAAATTCTTCAATTTTCAATTTTCATTCCAAAAGTCTTTAACATTTTTAATCTTCGAATTACCATCCTGCAATTTCAAAACTCCAACCTGAAATTATCAAGTTCTGAATTTGAACTCATCAAATTTTTCGCTCCGAATATTCAACTTCTAAAACCTCCAAGTTCAAGTTTCTAAATCTTCAATTTTATATTGTCAAATCATCAACTTCTACTTTTCAAATGTTGAACTTGAAATTTTGATATCTCCAATTTTTTAAATAAGGATTTTTTAATAGTTCATTATAATGATTATTTATCGACGCACGGCAATACTGTGATCGTAACCAATTGGATATTAGTAAAACATAATGCGGAAATCGAACACAATCAACCATATTCAATACTAGCTTTATATTGAAAGACGTACACTATTTATTACTTCTTGCGTTAACTGAGAAAAGAGAATCATTGTGATATATGTAATAGTTAAACCTGTTCTCACTGTTGAAGCTTTCGGGTGTAAGCCGTGTCCATGAGGAAATGTTTTCCCAACGTTTCGCTAGCATTGCAGCTGGCTTCTTCAGGGGATCGAAAGACACACTGAAACCCGAAAGCTTCAACAGTGAGAACTGTGTGACGCCGGGCCGTGAAAGCCTTAAATCTCTGATTAGTTAAACCTGTGTTACATTAAAACAGTTTTAATCATTTTTCAAGAGAACGGTTTGGTTGTGATATCTGTGGTTGTAAGGTAAACCGATTTGTGTCACATGTTTTCATTTTCGAGATATTAGCGTTTGAAGTTTTAAATATCAATACTGCCTTATCTACGTGAATTTTCTTATAATAATCCTAGTTTTAGTGGAAAACATTCTTTTAATATTTTTTCTCTGATAAAAATATGAAACTTCTTCTCTGGTTCTCATAATTTTTGCATAAACAAATTTTTTTTACAGTCACAGGTCTATGGTTCCTTACATGAATTTGATGGTCATAACACGATGAGAATAAAAAATCTGACTTTGAATTTCAAGGCTAAGGTCAATTCTACGGGAATTTTTTTCAACAAATCTCTACTGATGCGAAGATGTAGAATTTGTCTACGATAACCATGGCAAAAAATTTCCTTCCACCCCATACACTATAATGCTGGATGATAGTGCGAATAATTTTTGTGTTGATTATCTGAAAAAGTAAAAGTAAAAGGAACTCTCTAACATAAGAATAGATTTGTCCTCCTTAACATTATTGCTTTAAAATTTCTGAATATTCTATACAAATAAAAATTCACATGATCTTTTTAATTGAACCAAAAGCTAAATTTTTTCTAGGCTCCTGCAAAGCAGATGGAATATTTTAATATTGCGTAAAAAGTGGAAAGCATGTTGGACTTACAGTATTTTAAAATACCTTGAAAAGTGAATTAGTAAATGTAATTAAAACAGTATTGCAATGGTTTCGATTGCATCGATTTGGATGAGCCTGGTGATAGAAAACGGTTCGAAAAGTAGGAGTATCAACAAACATTAGCCAAGCTGGCGTGATCCCTATTGACCCTCGTCGTGCCATAACGGTTAAACTGATCCTAATGTCATTGCGCCAAGCCGGAGCTTACGTCAAAACTGTTACTGTCTATGGTACGAGGGTATTCAGCGACATCGAGCAAGAACCGGCGAATTTGCTTAAGTGCCACTAAGTAGACGCGTAAGGTATGAGGAATGACCGTGTATTCATCGACGATACAGGTAAATGGGCAATACAGCGATATGGCTGTGTAGCGAGACATGCTTATACAGGTATCCAGGGTACTGTTTATCGACACCGACGCGAGGATAGATCGTGACTCCTGGGACTAACAGAGATGCAAATGATCGCTCTATATCACATCGCGGATACCTCCATAGACAAAGGACGGGCGTTCGGGTGTCGCTGTCCTCGGAGGGATTACGCAAAGATGGAATACATCGTTGCATCGGAATCCCTAACTATTTTTTTTCTTTTTTATAGAGACGATCGGTTAATACTGGACTAACGATTATATTTTGCTCATTTACTGTCAGCACCTCATTATAGTGCCTCTGTATGGTGTAATTTAATATTGCAAGGTCCTTGAATGGAGTGATTCGAGGGGAGATTTAAAAGAACTTTTTCCTTAGAGATAATATCTTTGGATGCTTTGTTAACGAGATATTAGTAAAAACCCCCGACCAATCAGAGCACGAGTACAGTGGGCGAATTTCCGCGCGGGTTGCAACTTGAGTAGCATTGGCCTGACATCGTCCTCGCAGGAATTAGTCGGCTGTATTTAATTAGTCCGCTTGATTAATCAATATTTTTCGTTGATAACTCGATCACAAAGCGTGGCTTAACATTGTTGCAAACGGAAAAGTAATTGTTTATTTGAAACATGTAAAACATAAATTAAAACATGGTTCGAGTTTTACTGGAAGTCTCTTATCTCTTATACCTAATGCAGTTAATAATTAAACACTAGTTAATAAAAATTTAGGATAAATTGAGAGTCGGATAATCAAAGTTCTACTGTAGAGAGCTACGAATAGTAGGGGAGACCTGGGCTAGTTGACTAATTTCCTCTAATTGTTGCACTATAGCCTAATTAACGCTTCTATGTCGCGATATTGAAAGCACTAGTAGTTGACCATTTAAGGCTAAATTTGATTTATGTCTATTAAAAAGAAATAAACAATGTTGTAAAATATATAAAATTCGTTAAAGTACTTTAAATATTTTTAATTAATCACCAATATATTTTGTTTGCACATAAAGGTTCTGTAAAAGAATTATTTAGAAGAACAAGTGTTTTCCTCTTTTGACCCGTTTTCATGTTGAGTGGATGAAACCAAATCTCAAATAGTATCAGGTTTAAATAATAACTGTGAATTTAATGATTACGGGCCTAATTTGATCTAACTTTGCCTACAAACCATCATACAGTAAAAAATGTTAAAACTTACAAATGATATCATGTAATTGTAACACGTTGATTTTTATGCGCTTTTCGATATGATATAGTATTCGAAAAATGATTTGCAATTAATATTACAATTACACAGTATAATTGACAGTTAAAAGATAAATAAGTGATGTAATTCGAACTTTTCTAGGAACAATAGTTTTCGAGATATAGCAAGAATGAGGTTTTCTACCCCAAATTTGGGGGCTGTTTTAATCTATTCAGAGTGAATTACCGCCGATACAAAAAAAAACACTTGCGAAATATTTTTTTGCGTACTTTATTGTATCAAAAGCGCATAAAAATTGGAGTGTTACAATTGTATACATTGTTAAATAGTCGACTAGGCCCGGTTTCCCTTAACCCTTTAAGTCTTAGTGGGACTTCAGAGTCCTTTTCAATTTAACAAATCTTTATTAACTATTTACTGCTAAAATAGAGATTTTATGTATGTAGTTACTTTCAGTACGTAGGGAAGAAACTGCTTGTAATAACTCAGACGTAAACTGTTTACTGTTATAAACAAGTGAATTTCGGAGAAACTTGACATATTTAAATTATCTCTATCCAGACTTAAAGGGTTAATCATTAAAAGGTATTTTTATTTTGTGAATACCTTTTTAAATTTTATGAATCTCGTACACACAGTATAAAAGCTGGTACAGAAACCCTGACAAACATTTGCATATCAGTTGCCATTAAACTTAATTATACTGCGTTTGAGTAGATATATTCAACTGCGAAGGGCATTCATGGCATGACCAGTATTTGACATTTGAATTACAATAAATACGTATCTATACATATATATCAAAGACTAGAATATAACAATATTGTAATATTCAATATTAGTGTTGTCATGTGAAGAAGTGCGCAGTTAAAAGTTTAAAGTGAAAACTATTAGTTGACTTCAAATTGGACAAGTACATTTGTCAAGTGTAATGACATACGCCCACATACTGTGGATGTTGCAGGATTAAAAATGTTGCAGGCACCTATTTATTGCATTTAAAAAGACTTCTAAAGAATCTGAGAAGCATATCTTAAAATAATGAGAAAATTATGAATCAGGTGGTTAGAAGTTTGTATTAAAATGTAAAATGATTCTTTTGATCATCTCTTGTAAGAGTAAATAGACACAGTGTTAACCCACATAAGCTGGTAATTTCTAATTCCGGAAAATATCTTTTTTGAGGTGAATTTCACGCTTCAGCTTTTAATCTTTATGGAATATGATGGGTAGACTCTTCGTAAAATTGATGGTTTTTCGCACGAGCGATCCTAAACAGTTGTGGACTTCGATCGTAGCCAATGAACAAAGAATTTAAAAGGACGTCATGTAGTCCAGGTTAGATCGTACACTACTGCATATTAAAATATTCATATTTTCTCAAAGTCTAGGTTCTTATTTTTTTTTACCCTTTTCATAGAAAAGTATATATTTCCAATAGTTCCCTGCTCCTTTTGCAATTAAAACGATACCAAACACCGTGAAAATCGGAATACTTTTAACGAAGTGTGATTAAATTCTACAAATTATTTTTTATGTATTTTCATTAATTTCAGCCCAAATTGTATCGTATTTGACATCAGTTTCATTGGAAAAATACAGAGAATCGCTCAGTCTCACTTTCGTGAAGAACTAATAAGAAACGTGGGATCTCTAATTTTTCGATTTGTATTGACTCGATTTGATTAACACTATCGCTCTCCTTCATTACCATTTCTGTAAGATTTCTTTGTACTGACAAAACCAAAATCGTATGGGAAATATGGCAAAGAATATCAGAAATTATTACATAATAAAAATGACACTATTAAAGACTATCAAATAGTTAAAATGATTATAAAATAATTCATAATAAAGCCAAATCAAAGCTATAAATTTGTTTTACTTACTTAGTACTTTAAAACTACAGATTTTCAAAAATGCATTGTATGTATATATTTTGTTCCACACTAAGAACAGATTTAAAACAATATTTCTAAACTAATTTATGGCATAGTTTAAAAAATGTGAGACAAGGAAGGTGCTGGAAATAAAACCACAAGTTGATTCCCACAAATAATAGTTATTTTTTTTTTTAATTGGTTTACGAATTCTGATACAATTGGATCCAACATAAACGGTAAATTGGTATTGCTAATACGTGTATATACATTAATAGTACTTCGTAGTGTAACATTCTCGATTAGTGTTACTAAATGTATGTTTACCGTCCGCTAGCAATAATTGATCTCGTTACAGTTTCGATTAACTTACATGCTACCAGTCATTCAGTTAGCTCGTGTCCGTGTCGGAAATTACAATATTTGTGTCTCAACTGAGAAATGCCGCGAAAGCCGTTTCATAACTTACAACGAGAATCACCGATCCGTGGATCGATGCATAGAAAAGCGCAGACGAATGTTACGAAACGATTTCCTCGATTTGGGACGACGCAACGTACCCCTCGGCGTTCATAGTGATTGCTTGAATGATCGAATCTTCTAAATTGTGAGCTTTCACAGTTATGGCGACGAGTGCGTGGGAAGCAAAGAAATCAGTCGTGTCGCTGATAAAAGCTTCATTTTTGTATTTACACGCGTCAGATCCCTAGGGAGCATAGTTTTGGCTGATAAGACCGATATCTTCTCGTTATAGGCTCGGAAATTCGCGTTGATGAAAAAGACTGTAGCGTGTAAAGAACCTGGAGTCGATTCTTGTACCAATTGTTTGCGCTGGTTTTGTCCAAAAACAGTTGACTTTTTATAATTTTGGAACATTGTGGGAAGAGCAACGAGCTTATAGCGAGAAGATGCTGCAGCGACTTATTCGACTACGATGAAGTGGTGAAATTCAGGAATTAAATGTTGGTGATCGTAGCTCAGCATTTTTAACCTTTCACGCACATGTGTAATTTACCTACTTTGTACTGAGTAATTTAAACTAATTTTAGAAATGTACTTGGATACTGCTTTCGAAAATGAAATGTCTTAAATAACTCATTAGGTGACTTAATAAATAAGCCATTTTATATTACTGGTCCTCTGCTCGCAAATAAAATCGTTTTGCCATTCATGGCCGTTATTTAATCTAATGCGTAGCGATTGAAATAGTCTTGAGCGGTTGATTGATTGTATTTTCAGTGTAGTAGATTTTGTAATAAAAAGATGTCAAGTTAGATGCGAAAATTTTGATGAAAAGAATCTTTGACATCTCTTCAAATATTTCTTTAGAGTTCAATTAACCTCTAGCCTTATAATAATGTATGACATTCGTGATACAAATTATAGAATAAACAGTATTAAATTATTACAAGTGAAGAAAAAGAAAAGTAGAAACAATTTTCGGTAACTGTAAATCTATCACATTATTGTTCTGATCTTATGCAATTAATAGTTAGATAGTTAATGTTTTTATCGGCTATTTAAAACAATTCATATATTTGAAGCCTGAAACAAATTGTAAGACAAACGGTTGTAGAAAGTTAAATAAGTATTAAGCGAATTGTTAGTCTCGAGATCCTTTGAGAACAAGTATAGCGAAAACAAAGATAATAAAAATATTCACGGTTTAGAAATTACTTTCAAAAATATTTAGCGTAAAATAAAACTATTCAAAAAATAAAGTTAAATATAATAAAATGTAATTTCTTGTACAATATACCTGTAACATAGAATCGCAATGGTTTGAAATTTACGGTCAATATCCCTTTACTATCGCCATTCACGCTTGATATTCAGGTTTCATTTTCATATAGAATAAATTCGGATACATAAAACAACTTTCGATCGTTTTTCAGGGCAAAAGTATTGCCAGCAAGTGTTTTTATCTGTAAACTGTATTTTCTATGCTGGTCTAGGAAAATCGAGTTCAATTGACCATATTTTTGGATTACGTCACTGCACTTTTCATTCAATAGACTACAATTTAAGATAAAGCTTCCTCTTCGGTAACAATAAAGGGTAAATGTAAAGTCTTTTACGACCTTATTGTTACGTGTTTCAGATATTTTACTGTTGTACTACTGTACTTTTATTACTTCGAGAAAAGGAAGTAATGAAGACGTTTCTATATTTCTGATGTAACATTTTAATTAAAGAAAAGCTAAAGCTATTACTTCAGAATATCAAAGTGTATCAGAGTGTGAAATATAATATTACAGAACACTGTTTAACACTGGGTCCTGATTTAGATACATTGGAAAGTCTTTCAGATTAAAATTTGAAGAAACACGGTCCTTTTTCCAAAAAAAATGTCCATTAATTATCGTCTAACTTAAAATACAAACTTATACTTGATAATTTTCAATAATGAAACAAGAAACAAGCAGTTTTAATAAAAAAAATAATATCTTTATACAATAAATTTGAAAAAAATATAGGAAAAGATAACAGAATAATTATTACTATTCGAGTTTCTCTAATGACTGCACAGAGTGTTTTCATCATAGGTTCAAGTATTCAGAGAATTTTTAAGGAGTTGAAGTAAAAATACATTTTAGAAAAAATTCCATCTACTTATAAGACAACACTTATTTAAAAAAAAACATTTCTTCCCTAATGTTTGAATTTTCTGCCTGGAAACTGTTTTTACATTTAAGTAAATTATAATTTTGCAGTTGTATTGCATTTTGCCAATTTATTGTATAAATATAATAACAGTTGTGTACAATATAATACTTAGGTAATTTAATAATTTAGCAAGCTTATTAAAGAGCAACAAAATACATTAAAATGAGTAAAAAGTACTCATAGAATATTATTAAATTACTATAAAATTCTAATGTTTATAGGAAAAAACTCCAATTAAGTAAAACCCCGCCATATTCATTGTAATTTGAGTTGTTGTTGTCCATGGACTTAATGCACAAGTTACTTTTCGGTTGAAAACGACACTGCTAACTATAGATCACTGCACTTATAAAGAAGCCATTCCCATAGAGATTATATCTTATTTTATTTAAGACTGGCTCACCACTTTATAAATATTTGAGCACAAGTTGTGTATGTAGGTCATAAGAAAAAGACTTGGCAAAAGTATCGATACTGATTTCGCAATCCAGATAACAACGTTGGATATCAATACCAAATACTGGTTTCAAATGTCTAGGTGTCAATTTGATTCCTAGTTGCGGTATAAATGAAGCACGTAGCAATTTTCCATTTTTGGGCAGGCTTTACGAGCTCCGCTCGCCGTTTTGAATTTCATCGTTGCGTGTTTTTCATCGGCGATAGTAAAAATGTTCCGACCATAAATTCATTAACTTGGCGAGGTGCGGTGTCATTATACGACGACTCTTTGACCCCTATTCCCTGGACCTGAATAATTCTAGGGCTGGAAATCAGCGAAACTTGTGCTACACAGTCGCATAGCGAAATAACTAACTACTGCAGCATTTGCGTCTCTCTCTTGTTCAATTATCCTGTTCGATGGAACAGAATCGAAGTCGAAACGAGTCGATTATTTTTTATTTCCTGGAGAGAAAAAAAAAAGAGTAAAGTGTGAAATAACGTGTGTTACTGAAAAAAGGTTGAACCCAGGCAAAATTGATCAATTATCGTTTACTTCGTGTTCGAGAGGCTATCGGATTCTAATGTCTCGCACAAGATATCCGTGATAAATTCTTTATATCCTGAAGCAAGAAAAATTGCATTGAAAAGTGCGAATCGTAGACTCTTTTGCAGGTATTATTTAACTGAATGGCGTATGTTTTGTTAGCCTTTTGCGCAGAGATAGGTAAAATCTTTATCTAAATAAGAATTTCGAATAACGAATAAAAGAAAAAAATTTTATTCGATATTCGAATGTTCGAATAATCCAATTTATATTTATTGGAATAAATGAATTTATTCGATCAGAATTTATTCGACGACTAAAGATAATTTTTTTATTCGAATGGCGTTTCATCCGTAGCGTTTCATCCATTCGGGCCCATTCGGCGCAGCTCGGAAGTTATTCGAAGCTTTCGAATAAACCTTCGAATAAAGATGAAGATAAAGATGAAAACTTTATTCGACGCTACGGATGAAACGCCACTCGAATAAAAAAATTATCTTAAGTCTTCGAATAACTTCTCATCAAATAAAATAATTATCTTCGAATAAATTCTCATTCAATAAAATCGTTTATTCGTAGTTTCGAATAATGAATAAAAATAGATTATCTTTTATTCGAATTTTTATTTAAATAATTTTTTTTATCTAGATAATGCCCATCTCTGCTTTTGCGTATGTTTGTGCTTCGTGAAATAACGTTACGCGGTGTAAACTTCGCCGACATATTAAGAAATTGAATGAAACGAGGATAATGTAATAAAATTCGTTATACCGAATTAATCGTTTAAAGTTGAATTTTATAAAGCTTTGCTCAGAAGTTGCAAATGTTGTTACGCATCGAAAAATGTTATCTTCTTTAAGTGATACTCAAAACTGCATTTATTTCTAAATAAATTTCGTGTAAGCGAGCTTAAAGTTTCCAACTTGAAAGAAAATGTGAAGTTTCCAGAAAACTGTTTCCTCTGTATTGTAGGTAATTTGAACGTTTCGGATAGAAGTTTGAATGGACTGAAAGTAAAGACATTGAACGTATGAGTTTCTGCACTCTTTTTCCCTCAATTTCAGTACTGATACTATTCTATTTATTTTCTGTTAGGTGAAACTTTTCAACCATTCTAACGTGAATTTTTGTGCTGCAGTTCAGAACTCATTAACATGTGATCCTTTTAAATGAAGCTATAATTTCTTAAAACATTACTGAAGTGAAAATCTTCTACCTAGATCCACATTTTTTATTTACTTCTTACGTATGATAAATAAATTTATTTATCCTGCGTTTAAGAATTAAAGTCAGTATAGATTAAGCAATTTTTCGTATTTTATAATATAATAATATCATTATTAGACCAAATACATTTATACGAATTCATGGTTTGTGTATTTAGTGAAAGCAATTAAACCATGAATAAAAATAGTCTTTGGATTTTTAAATATGAACGAGGAAAATTTAATTCATGGTTTACGAGTATTCCAACTTAAAATTAGATAATATATATGTACCTGGTTTCATCACTTCATACGCTTTAGGATAAACAAAGCATCAGACAATAAACTCTTCCAGCTCTGTCCTCAACTTCAATTACTTAATTTCAGAACGATAATACGCGATTTACGAAAAACTTGCTGATTTCGCCTACTACTGTACTTTAAACTTGCTGTACAGAAAATAAAGTACTTTGTGTGAAGGTGTACAAT
This sequence comes from Perdita meconis, assembly GCA_030770465.2. Classification (NCBI taxonomy): domain Eukaryota; kingdom Metazoa; phylum Arthropoda; class Insecta; order Hymenoptera; family Andrenidae; genus Perdita; species Perdita meconis. The sequence goes on along the minus strand of JASKOS020000015.1, from coordinate 487,757 downwards.
GTTTTGATACTAATTTGCTTCGATCAGTTCTGTATCAACCACTAGTGAGAATTTATATACAACTGTTCAGTCGCTTAAGTTTTAAACATTATTTTAAGAAGCGATGTGCACCTCGAATGTCTATCCTTCAGGGGTCAACCTGTGTCACTTTCAGAATTGAAATGGTTTCGAAGGTACGCGACGATTTTGTCCTTTTGCAGAGCAACGGTTCTTCTTTCTTCGAGAACACAACTTCTACGATGCACACACTTCTTCTTACGCGCCTCTCATGACATAGTCTTTCGCATTAAAGTTACAACACTTTTACAGCATTATTTAACGACGCTTCACCGATACCTCCTACTTCACGACGACGGCGTTTGGTTAATGATCATATATTTACACTGATAACTGCGATAACGTAACGTCGCTCCGCGTCGAAATCACCGGGAAAAATTTACATTGACGATAGAAATATTAAAACCGAGCATCCTGTCGTTCGCGTTGTCTTTTTATTACAATTTTGCTACGTACCGCTTTATTACATGTTAACGAGTACCTATCGTTCGGTTTTTTGTAACAGTTCTTGTAGTCTCGCGCTGATGCAACGATGCTTAGAAGACAATCAACCATCGTTCATTAAGTATATACATTAAACGACGTATCATTACGTTCCTAATGTGTGGATCGATAACGTAATCCATTTCGAGCAACGCAATTGAAAACTTTTTACATTTGTTTTTATCATGTAACAGCCTCTCAGAAGTCTAAATGATCAATTCTGTTTTTTAGTATGTTTCTCAAGTATACAAAACAAAATTTACAACATTACCAACTTTATTTTTTCTTATTTCATGGAGCTGATCAGGTCAGATTCTGAGAGATTCGTATATCGCAGTTGATGCTTGCCATCGAACAATTTCATATGATAGAATCGATTTGGTGGATTCAACAAATTGACTTACAATTAGTAACAGTTACTTAAAGGTTGATTCGAGAGCAGGGTAAGTCACGAAATTAAAATGCAATTTAATGGCAGTTTAATGGCAGTTTAATGGCTCTAGATCTAGTTTCTGATATTATTTCGGTCAGTGCAACGATGTTTGCAATCTGCAATTTTCTCAGTGTAGTATAATATGCAGTTTTTGTGAATTTATGGTTTTTATGAATTACGAATTGTAGAAATACTTTTTTAACATCACTTTTCAATGCAAATATAGTAATAAAAAGTCTAAATTTCATGAATTCCATTTTTAAAAAAAAGGTAGTGGAGATAGTGACACATACTTTGGGAAATACGAAATATACAATCAGTCACAAATATTTTCGTACACTTTACAACCTTGGAACTGCTTTTATAAATTACACTTCAGAAAATATAAAATTTTTATTATATCGTTTAGTAACTAATTTTATAAATACTTTAAGAACACTGAATACTCATTGATCACACTTTTAAGAAAATATTATCACTAATAAAGTATATCATAAATTTTCCATACAGCACTAAAAAATAGATTTAAGATACGCTTTATAAAATTGTAATATCATAACAGATTTTAAATGTGAGGATATGCAATATAATATAATACGATATGATACAAAGTTCAAAACGAAGACATAAAATTGTTTCATAAGTAAGATAAGAAATATTTTTTTTACATAATATAACAAGATACACACTTCTATATTTAATAGAATATTGCAAATTATTATAACGCATATAGATCTCTGAGACTGATTGTATATTGTTTCCATTAAAAACTGATTAATTGTATATTGCATACAAGTATATGTCGTTGCTCTTACCGAGGATATTCATTGACTACAAATCCTCAAACCTTTTAATTTCTTCATATTGCACTTGTTTCCAAATTACAATAAAAAAGGATATGTGATTGGTACAAGTTACGTGACTTACCATGTATTCGATACATAAATTAAAATTTGACTTCGTCCGCAAAATTGTGTTACAATTTTTATTATTTCTTTGTGCATCGCATACATATTTTTACTAATGTTGAAAATGATCGGTAATAATTCCACATGTTCACCACGCCAATTGCGAATCAAGTCAGATAGTTATTTACACAGAATGTTACCGGAAATGAACGCATGAATTCTGAACGTTCGAAAAATATTATCGAAAGTCCCAGTAATGAATATCATACGGGATTCATGAGTCGTCGTGATATTATGTATATGAACAGTGTGCATATTAGACGAGTATGGAAAAACAATTTTGAAAGAAAAATTCTTGGAACTAATTATTCCTGGCTGCAGCATGGGAATAAAATATTCATGTGTTACAGTAAAAGCGTAAACAAGGATTAATAGTTTTTGTTATTAAATGTGAAGCAAAACTGTTGCAGATTAAATACAAATTTTTATTATAATTTTTCGTTACGCGTTTTCCAATTTACGTTAAAGAACATTTCGCATTATAAGCATATAATCGGTTCATTAAATTGTTACATCTATGGAATTTTAATTTCGTATACTTTTACTAAATTTACGTAATGAAAAATATCGATTTATTAGTAACGGCGTTATTAATATAAAATGCGTACGCTTTTACTGACAAAATGAACGCGAATTCGAATTGATTGCGCAGAAAGTATATATACATCGAGTAATTTCGCGTTTCTGGAACGTATTCAACGTTACAAGAGAGATTTCAAATAAATATGACATGAAACAAATTATTAACAATATAGTAGAATGGTAGTGCATTATTATTAATAAGTTATTTCTATGCCCAAAAAATAACAAACCATTCGATCGGTTGCTCGCTGTCGTTTTTCTTATTACTTAAAGCGCTGTGTACTTAAAATCAGTCAGACTTTCGATCCTGTCAATGTTCATTCATTCGCTCGGACGTTTTGATGACTGAAGTTTCAGTAGGTACAAACGCATGGAGAGACGCTGATGCATGCCAAGGTATTGAAGTAGAAGTTCCTCGATGACAGACGGACAAATTACGCAATGGTCTGTAATGAGGGGCGGAAAACTTCTTATTTCGTAAATTTTTAACCAGTTTGATGACATTGAGAATACTATGATTATTGCTCAAAAATTGATAGTTCCTAAGGACATTGAAAAACCTCGGTGATTAGGTTTTTGCTTTTGAAACGAACAAAATTGGATGTCATTTGAATGCTATATTCGCATTACGAATTGGTCAATTTCATTTAATACCAAAGACTGAACTGACTTTAATTTATATTTACAATTTCTGCTAAATGCTTGCAAAAAAGTTTAGCTCTCTATAATACTATTTTTGCTTGGGTTATGAAAATAAAATGATTATAGTGGAATAATAAGCATTGTTCGCTTGATACAAAGTAGTAATTAAACTGCATTTCATAAATATCTCAGTTTGCAAATATGAACTTATATTTTAGAAGACGTGGCGTTATAAAGAATTAAATTTCATAATATCGCAAATTAATGTACAAAGGTATAATCAAGTAAAAAATATTATTTCGAAATAAAATTTAAAAATAATATTTAGAACTAGTTTTAGAAATTATATTTAGAATTTACTACATAATTTGAAACTAATAATACTGTCTGATTTTCTTTTCTGCAATTAAATGATACATTTTTTTCCTATTTTCTTTTATGTTTCCTTTAACATTTAAAGTAGATATAGTAAAGTAAAATAAATGTCAAGATAATTCAGTAGCTTTAGCGATTTAAAAAAAAAAGTGAAATAGTGACTTTTTTATCCATTACAAAACTTCAATATACAGAGTGTCTGAGGTCTTTCCGGACAAACGCTGTCAGCGTATTCTATATAAAAAAAAGTAACAAAAAATTGTTACATGGAAGTCGACCAATAAGCCTTTATTACAAAATTATAACAAATTAAAAAATCACCTAATTTTCCTGCTCAAGATGTCACTCGCTTACCTTTCATGCGACTGTGTGTAATGTTTACTATTATTAGAGTGATTCAACAATTAATAGAAATCGTGAAGACATTCACCGTGTCACAAACAGTGTATTACAACGGTGTCAGACTTGTATTTGTGTAGATGGATGGCACTTTGCGTAGGAAAGGTCGGTGATTTTTTAATTTGTTATAATTTTTTAATAAAGTCTTATTGGTTGACTTGCATAATCATATTTTTTTCCTTGTTTTCGTGCATAGAATACGCAGACAATGTTTGTCCAGAAAAACCTCAGACACCCTGTATGTAGCATTAATACGAAGTCAGAAAAATGTATTCCTCCACTGTGAATGTAAAGATTTTAAGAGCAAATAACACTCATAAGTAGACAACGGATTTTATGCATTTATGGCAATGCTAAGTATGCAAAAAATCTACAAGACTATTAACATATGCCAAAATATACAAAATATCTACAATATTAGTCAAGATAGAATATTTAAAACATTAATCACAATGTTTTTCGGATTCCTATTGTTTATTTGTGCTTGTAAAAATTTTATTTTGCATAAGAATCCGCTATCTACTCATAAGATATAAAAATTAGTTGATTACAAAAAGTGATCGTCAATTACTTAATTAGTATACACATAACAGAAGTTATCAATAAAAGCATGGTTTGTAAGTCTTCGTACTTTACGATATTGCTTAAATACTACTTAATTACATTGCCATTGAAGAAGAAATCTTTTTGATTTCGGAGAATGTTGAATCTTCTTTTAGAAAAAAATATCCTTTAAATTCCTGTTTCCTAAAAGTCCTTAGCAATTTCGGAAAGCTCTCAAGAACTTGCAGTTTCGAATAACATTCAAAGGATTCCCAACGTTGAACAGAGTAATCCGTGCTCGCGTCCCATTACCGATCCACTCAAAAATTTATTACATTTTGTGTAATAACGTATTTAGCCTCGTTTCGCGAGGAAAAATACGTGCTCGTCCATATCTGTGCGCTCGAGGAACTACAGGTCAGATAACGCGTCAAGATCACGTCTCATGGAAATTGTTCGTTCGATTTCCGCGGAACGCGATGGCAGTGCCTAGTTCTAATATTTATCGGATCTATTATACGTACACGGATATGTGATGGCCTCGTGTGTCGATTCGAAGTCAACGATCTGCGTTGGCGGACCCATTTTCAACTAACTCCTCGATTTTTGCTGAACTTTACCCGTTCTTGAAGCTCAATTTGACTCTCGCGCTTTAGTGGGTGGCTCCGTCCCGGAGAAGATATCGAAATGAAGCGACGAGAAAAATTCCTTATCTTGAACGTTTTATGAGAGATGTGGAGTAAATTATACGTTTCTCCGTGCCGTACGAGAAGTGGAATTCAGAAATATCGATTGCTTGAATGATCCCCTTGTTGAAAGCAGTCTACGCTTTAATATTTTGATCGAATTGCTGAGTGGATGTACGAGGTATTCGAGAAGTACGTGATCAAATTTAATACAGTCTAGATATTCTGTTGCTAAGGAAGAAATGACATATTGTAAATATCATCCCGATTCTGTGTTCTTTTCAGATCGAAATGCTTTTTGTTCATAAAGAAATTTATTTAGAATAATTTTATCGTTGAAGACAAGAAGCTCTTAATGTTTGTAATATTTTCAATTTTGATATTTTTTCTTCTACGTTGCATTATTGCAAACATTGGAATTGTCTAGTAAATTAACTAGTTAAATAAATTATAATTATTATTTTTTTAGGCATTTATTATACGACAATTATTTTGAAATTGAATTATGTGTTGTGTGTAGAAAAGGTCAAAGTGTTTTGATTTGAATGTACAAAATTCTTTCCAATTCCTATTATGTAACATAATGGATGTAAAAAAATTGTGGATATTTTTAAGGTTGGAAGAAAATTATTTCCTTATTTTTAATTTATTAGTGTTTGCATTTTAGAAAGAGAAAATTGCTAGATTTATATTTAAAATACTTGTTCTTAATTTAAAAATTAGTAAAATTTGAATCTTGAAGTTTGATCTTTTATTGTTCATTCTGTCCTTTAAGAGAAAATTCTTATCGTCAAAAATGAAAAGATATGAATTGGAATTCCGTTTGTTAGTTTAGTGATTTTCAAAATCAAAATAGTAAAAAAAATGTTAGAAATATTAATATTAACAAGAATTTTATAGCGATAATGCAGGATGCAAATTACGAATACAAAGTTCAGTGATTATGGTAATAACTAAATTTACTACTTATTGATTAAAATCGTACACCATTAAAATTATTGCGTCGAATGAACAACAGTTTACGATAAATAATGTTATAGTGCTTTTAATTACACAGATAGTTTCTAATGTATCATTCTTGCAAGAATTAAGAGTTGCAGTTACATTATTACTACAAATTAGTATAATAATACTTTATGATTTATATACATATTTTTAGAATCGAAGCTACAAAAGGATGAACTTATAAAAATTAGACGTTTCTTATTCGAATTGGTTACCTTGTGAATATCATAGTTAATGTTATATTTAAAAATATGTTACAATATGTTAAAATTGCACATTAAAGTAGCACTGAAGTTTCAGAGTTATAGGGATAAAATTCAAAACAATTTATAAAAAAAGAATTATTTTTAAACTCTTAAGTGTGCTCTCATAATACTTGAAATATTATCTTTCTGAATTATGTTTTATTGTGTCCATGATCACAAAATTCTTTTATATCTTGTTATTTTATATTGTCATCTTTTTTCTGGGAAACTACCACGGTTTTATGTTCTACCATAAACGTCATCTTCAACACATCCTGAAAATACTGTAGAAATTGTAGCAAATAATAGTGATGGTATAACAGTCCAAGAAAAATTATGCAATGAGTACAAAGTAGCAATTATTCCAAATTGTGATACCTGAAACGTATTGTGAAAGTAGGTGCATTAGCCTTATTCGATCAAATATTTTCATTCCATAAATTCATAACATTTATAATCAGAAATAAAGTTAAGTTGAAGAAATGGATTTTGTTATGTGGCTTTCATTAAAGTGCATAATTAGGAATTGGAAAATGTTTCTCATATCTATTTTCATAATTTATAATTCGCGTTTCAGAAAGAAAATATTATCTTTTCAAAATGAAAAATTATGCCTTTATAAATTGTTAAAACACACGAAGTCAGAATTACATTGTGGATATTCATAGAAATTATCAAACAAAAATATAAAATTCATTTCGTTCTCTAATATTTTTCATGTTGCACAGTATTTGAATGTATGATATAAGGATGATACTTATGTTTTTAATTTTCAATACGTGTCACCTTGTCAAGTTGCAACACAATTCATTTTTTCCAGTTCCTGTGATAGCGACACACATACTAATTAAAAATATTTTTGGAATTTTCGCGTTGAGGTAATTTATGAAGTTTTATGATTTTTATAAATATCTTCGCTCTTTGCAGTTGAAGTCCCGAAATATTCTTAGAATTTCAAACTGTATCTGAAAAAATCCGACTGTAAAGAACTAAAAACTCAAAAGAAACTTTATTTTATATTCATTAAGAAACCACGGACTGCAACTTTCTCGCTCTTCCTACCGCTACACCGGAATAGTCTCTTTAGGGACAGTTTTCTCCAGCGAAAATATAATGTCTACATCCTGGACCTCGGCTAAGACATAAATTCAGACTTTTCGAAAACGTGACTTACGTCGTTTCGTCTTAGAACCTCAGACGTATTCGCCCAATCGTTCGGGCCAATCAATCACTCGAGGCAGACACTATTCAGCCGTGGCTAAGCCGTGCAAAAAAAAAAAACTATTTCAAAATTCCGCGCACGCACCGCGTTACGTCAATTCCACGTCTATCGACAAATCTCGCGGAGAGGAGAAACTCAATGGAGTCCTAAATATTTGTCTGCTAGAGATGCACGCGAAAGCGGAGGCAAAGAAAGACAGGAGCCCGCTTCCGGCATTCGGGAGGAATTCCGGGCCGAGGTTTTGTCGTAATATTCGGGTCACGGTGGATCCCGCACCACAGAAAATACGTTGCTTCTTATCCAGGAATCCGCGAAAACCGTCACGCGGTTCTCAACCTCGTGCCGCATAAACGTTTCCCAGTTATTCAGAGGGGGAGGTTCGTGTTTACCGTCGGCTCGGAAGGAGGACCAAGGATAAGCAGGATAATGCCTTTCCACGTTGATGGCGCTTGTAAACGAGCTGCGCGCGTAATACCGCGCGAAACAGCGTTCGACCTGTTCCACGGTCGAATTTTCCTATTTTCTATTGGTGCCGCTATTGCGGATAATAACGCGGAAATGGCGGCACAGTCAGAAATACTACCCTCATCGGTGTAAATTGAAGCAATGGGAGAAACGCGGGGAAGACAATTTTCGGGAAAGCAGGACCTGCTTTTCATGATGAATATGGAGCAAAGATATTGAATAAATCTATGGTTATAAGGCAAAACGCCCCATGTCACATATTTTTATTTTCGGGATGTTCGCGTTTGAAGTTTTGATCACCAATATTGTACTTGAATGTTATTAAAACCTCGTTTCTGAAGGAAAACTTTGTTTTATACACTTTTTCTGTAATAATAATATAAATTCTGCTTTCTAGACTTGACTTAAGACACAAACTCAATTTCTTTGAGACTTGTAATGATTGCGGAGAGAATTATATTCTGCGTCCTGAAATATTCGTTACTCCTTGTATTTATTCAATTTTTAAGAATCATTAATTTCTTGGAATAAAATTTAGCTTTTTACCTCTAACAAATTCGGTTTTATTAAGTGTAATAATACTAACGACGTTTAGGAGAAATTTGGTCAATGAACATACTAAAATTTAATACATGTTGGTTATAAAAGAGCTTAAAATATTAAAAATTAAAATATGAAGAAATAACGTAAAGTGAAAAGTTAAATAACACAGAAAGAATACAATGTAAATAATGAATTTGGTATTCAAAGAAGAAAAAAGAGCTGTTGCTACATGAAAAATGTGGTGGACCAAGGTTTCGCTCCACTCAAAAAAAGAAACTGCACTTAGGACACGTAAATATTGAAATAACTCATGGTATAATAAAACACAAAGTCTGCTAAAACAGAAAATGCATTCGTTAAACACTAGTATCTAGTATAAATTTTTCTAAAAATTGTTGTGCCTTGCATCTCTTCAAATCATTTTCAATTTTCACTTTAAACATCTTAATTTAATTTACAGGGAGTGAACAAATATGCGACCACAATTTTTTTCTTAAAAGCAATAATTAGGAAATTTATGCATTAATACAAGGCACTGTTCATCTATCGACAAAACTTTTTGCATATTTTTTAGAATTGAAATGTACTATTGTGGATTCATTCTGTGACCCGTATTTTTGCACGTCATTGCATATTTAAAGAACAAAAATTGATCACAGAATTATAAAAGTTCAAGGGCTAAAGAAATAAAACAATGAATCGGTATGCTTAATATTTGAACCAATTTTCGCTAACATTTTTAGATACAAGATTACCGAAGTGGATAGATACGATACCTCGCCCTCTATACGTACATAGATTGTTTTACGTAACTATCGTTATGAAATTTTAAGACTTTCCTTTAACTTAGCGAAAAGTTGCTTCAGTCGGAGATTGAACTCCCCTGTCCGTATAATATTCATGAAGCAGAACTTTTCTGACTTCATTTGCTCAGGGATTTAAATGCTATTTCCAATCTTTTTTGGTAACTAGGATAACACAATATCGTTCGCGATGTTCAATTTTGAATTTATAATTTTGGGCGAAATATATGGAGATCAACGTTGAAAAATGGTACTACATATTGGCATTTTGGCAAATATATTTCATAGTTACATGATCTCAGAGTTCAATTTCTGAATGTACATGAATCTGACGACGAAAGACATTGTTAAATTAAAAAAATTGTTTAGTTTTCCGAAATTATATACGCTCTGAAATACCAACAATTTCTGAGACATATTTCAAAATTTTTAAAACTGTGATCTTTATTAATATTTATGTAAAATTGTTATTATATGTATAAAGTAGAATTGTTACAATTACTAAACATTTTATATTAACTTGTGTATAGCAACATTTGTTCCAAATAATTTGAAAGACACTATAGCGCTCAATACTTCAAATACTGCAAAGTACGATGGATTGTATGGCCTAAGTGTAAAATTTATAATGGAAAAAATGAGAAGGGGGGAAAAGTTAGAAATAATGAATACCTGCAGCATAAGTTGAATATGTTTTCATAACTTTCAATGCACAGGATAATTCAGAAAAAAGTTCAGATTATAGTTATCGAAGTGATCAATAATTAAAAACATAATTGTGCTCATCATTCTATCAAACTATAAAAAAAGGAAAGAACTTGTGTGATCAAAGATTAAGGCTTTCACGGCCCGGTGTCATACAGCTCTCACTGTTGAATCTTTCGGGTGTAAGCCGTGTCCTGGTGGAAATGTTTTCCCGACGTTTCGCTAACATTGCAGCTGGTTTTTTCAGGAGATCGAAAGGCACACTGAAACTGCTGTGTGTCTGGTACGATGCACACTGGTACGATTAGGAAAACATTTCCTCATGGACACGGCTTACACCCGAAAGCTTCAACAGTGAGAACTATATGACGCCGGGCCGTGAAAGCCCCAAATCTCTGATAATACAATTACGTTCAATATTTAAAAGGATGTAGCCAACAGTGTCTCTAAAACGTTCTGAAAGCAAAAGGAATGATTTGAAAATGATATTTTATAACAGCTGGTTACGTGTCCTTTTTCATATAATTTGATTTACTTATTCAGTTATATATTTTTTATATACTGTTTAAATAAAAAATATGAAATTAAGTAGAAAAGGAAACAAAAATTTAATTTTTTATGTAAGTATTTTTGCAGAAGTTAAAGGTATAATTGATAATAGGTTACTTAACTTCAATGAGTCGTATAAAGGAATATTCAGCATCTTTTCCAAAAACTATTGCACATGATGACTATAATTAATTAATATCGAGCAAGCTATGCAACAGAACAGTTAATCTAGCTAATGTTACTATTAAAAATTTAATTTGTCCTTGGTATATTATATAACATCCCTGAATCGATTCAAACGATTTAGGGACTTAAGTTTATGTGCCCTTTTTCCATTCAGTGCCTCAATTATTAATATGTTATGCCACATAATTCATTCAGGGCACATTGTGCGATAGTGAAATGAAGTTAACAAGGGCAAAAGTTCCACGTAATTAAATGCCACAGCATAACACTTTCATCAATTTTAATGCCCTCTCGGGTGTTTGAAATTCCGTACCACATGGAGTGTGTGAAATTTTCTCTTGGCATAGTATCTCCGTCAAGCTACTCTTAATTAATAGAATGCCTCGTCCTCGTGCAGCAAGACTAGGTGTAACATCATACTAATATTTTATCTGTGTTTGCTTTGATGCTAAATTGCACACTCATTTACGATGTATTTTGAATAACTAGTATGTGACAGACAAGAAATTAGATACAGGTTCTGAAATTACGTACAGTTTTGTGAAAGTGGAATTTTTATATAATGGATAAGTGAATTTTGTATTTTAAAATCAGAATAATATTGAACAAAATAAAGGTGAAACTGCGAAGAATTTAATATCAGTATTGCTATTATATTACGTTGCAAAATATTATAATTTTGCTTTAGTAGTTTTTGTAGATATGTTTTAGGTTTTCAAAAAGTTTTTTCGAAATTATAAAATAAATTGGGAGAAACGGGAAATGCGAGTGAGTAGAAATGAATCCTATTTTATTGGAATTAAGTTGCCTTCGGTGCCGTGTCAGAGAACATACGTAGATTTAATTGTAGCACGAAATGTATTGTGATTCCCGTGCGTTTCACATTACTCAACTATGATATTCTATCATAGACGAAGTACAGCAGTTACCCGATTTTATGAAGCTCTAAAGTCGCATTATGTACTATTTTCCAATAATCCCAAGTATTACTATTATCAGCAGATTATAGAAGTGACACATACAGCTTGAGACCCTCAAAACTGTACCTCACAATATTTTTTAAATAGAATCACTTGAAATGTTGGAATTGTTCATAATTTCGAAACAGTCGATTTGAATAACATCAGTTGTTGCAACAAATAAGATAAAAATATGAATTTGACATTTCGTTAAATTTCTTGATCAACATGCCGTGATGTTGAATTTAAATATGGTTTTATGTTATTTAAATAATTTAGAAAGTTAATTCAATGATAATTAAATGATCAGTATCTATTTAACTATTAGTCCAACAAAGAATTTTGGTAAGTTGTATTAACATAAAAACCAAGAGACAGCAATATAATACTAGAATTACAAATTTATGTAACAATCATTTAACGAAGAAATTAGTCTTCACTGACCGGGAAAGTTGTAAATATAAAGAGAAGTATGTTATCTGTGAAATTCTCTACTGATGCATACCTAAGCACGATTCAATTGCGGGAAACATTTGTAAGCAACGAAAAGAAATCAATAAACGCTTTACGGCTGACATGAAGAAATGTTTACGAATTACACGGTATACTAGATTTATTGGAACCCCCGTTAGAAAACAAAGGTACCTTCCGCCTCCGAAAATTGCTTTTTCGTTAATTAAAATGCGGGGTCTGTGTATGTTGGATAGGTGAAAAGGGAAGAAAAAAATATAGAAATCGTACGTTCTGTCAGTGCTTCGTAAAAAGAGACATAAAACTCCGTAAAAGTAATTCAATCAAAAATATCTAAATGAAATATTCTTGCTACGTTATAAAGGGAGTTACTCCCAATTGTTGTACCTTTATTTGAGAGTATGTGTTGGAAATGATCACAATAGAAACAAGTAACGTAGAAAAAGCAAAGAGAAGCGTAATAAAGAAAATAAACAAATAAAAGTTGGTAGTCCAACATTACAAACAGTAATTTAAATATAATACATTTTAATACAATGTTGAATTTCACAAACTTTTCACATTGTTAATGCATTTTATAAAATTTTTCAAGTGACATAGAGGTTTTATGTGTTATTGTTGAAATAATAATTTTGGTTAGTCTTTGTTATTTTACTTTTTAAACTCCCAATTATATTTGTCACAACAAAATAAAATTTTACGTTTGTTCATATTATTTAAGTTAATTTTTCAATTGCAATATACTGTTTTGCTTTTATAATGTTACATCAATATTACATCTTTTTCGAAACATATTACATTTAAATTCTGATGTCAAATCTAATGGATTATGAATAAAGTAAAGACCAGAATTTAGTAAATTTTCTTTCTACAGACATTAATGTCTCAAAATTGCAAACAAATACCTGGGCAAATAAAGAAAATCCACGTAATCAGTAAGGGTGCTTCAGGTAGTTAAAAATTCGAATTCCTTTCAAACTCTGTAAGTTTGTAGAATTTTCAATATGTAGATAAAATTTATCGTGGATTTTCTACATCATTCTAAATATAAAAAAATTTTTTATATTCTATAATCTACAATTTTGTCTAGTAAAAATGTTAAAAATTTATGATGAAAATAAAAAACGTTTCCTATCATTTTTATATTGAAAATTGGAGTAGTTATATTTATACAGTGTAAAAAGTCATTAAATTTTCATTCCCATAACTTATATAAAAAATATCACTTATAATCTCATAATTCAAGGATTCATCACATCCATAAGTTTTCAGTAATCTTCTTTTTCGTTATATTTTAAAATAATAATTGCGCTAATAATTGAGTTAGAAGAGATGCATCTAAGCATTTTAACAACGCGAATGAAACTGTTCGGAATTCTTAGATTTAAAATTAGTACTATGAGAAAAATCTGCTGTTTTGGGCGCGAAGGTTGGAAGAACGGGGAAGAGAACGCTGCTAAACCGTCGCCTATTAATTTCTCTTGTCCTTTCGTAGGTTGGTCGTTTGTCACTGTCAGACGATACTATTAACCCTGGGTGCCGTTGTGTGCCGTTTGATTGCGAAAATTATTGCGCCTGCATGTGGAATTGTCACGGAACAAGTAGCGCTCATGAAAGACTGCCTTTATCGCGATAGCAGCACGGTACGTGTGAGTAGCCTTCAAAGCGGCGTATTCGATCATGCTAGGGGATCAGAAATGACTCTTTTTTCCGACGGGGCGAACGATCATCGCGTGATTCGTATTGGTAACGCAACTGATGTTTAGGAATTCATGGAAATGATGATTTGGTTACCATTGAAGAATGTTACGTGATTACTATACGTGCATTTGCATATAATTTCAAGAATCGCTACAAATCATGCTGCATTGGGATTTAGGAATTTTGTACCTTGTAATTTTAGCTCGCTCTTGTTAATAATTCAACATATTTATCGAAACATTTGTTTCTTTTAAATTGGATTTTACTGTTTCACCAAAAACATTTTTAAACAGCGTTTACGTTGAATATATTTTAATTGCACTTTGTTAAATATGGTTATATACTTTACAACAGAACTCTGTGTCTTTTTACAGTTATGAATAGCATTTTCTGCTTTGAATTAACCTACGTGGAACGTTTTGGACCAAATTATCAAAGAGGGTTTTCAAAACTGTTATCATTCTGATTGTATTATTAAGGAACAACGTATACGATTATGAGTTACGTATTTGATAAATATTGATGACTTAAAAAGGAAATAAATATTTGTTGATAGTTGACAAAAAGTTTACGTGGTTCATATTATTCCTTTTAACTTTGTACAGATTTAGATTTCCACTTGAGCATTCGTTATAAACAATATACAGGTAATATAACAAAAGATTTTTGAAATCATAAAACTGTATGCTTTGATCGTCGATTTTGTGAAGAATTTTTAATTTATATCTGTGATTAATGCTTTTTAATTTGTTACTAAAATGAATTATACACTTCACTATTGTTTAATTACTTCATTTTATCTCCTTGTCTAAAATATTAAAAATCAACTCTCGATTCCAGTTCGAATTCTAAGTCACTATTAAAATTTTTTTTAACACTATAGATACGTCACGTCACATACCTTCCTTTATCGCATTAACGACGGTTATTAATTATTTTTTTTTTTACGCTAGAACTAATTCTCGTTGAAGCAACGTGCCCGAAAATTCACAAGTATTGGTCGTGAACTGAATTTTTTATGAATCTCAAATGTTACTTAACTTTAATAACGCGAAATTGATCTAATAATAAGAATTTTGCTTATCATCAATGCTTTTGGACGATCGCCATCCGAATGAAAACAGTCTAGATACAAGTTATATGAAAAATAATGACTTAGTGTATAACAATAAAAATGGACGTTGATTCACAAATGATTTTACGGAAATTCTTTTTACAAATGTCCACCAAATGTCTAGTTTCACCTCTAAAAGCAATGGACATTAATTTTTTTCCACCCTGTACAAAGACAAGTGTCGAGATCGATTGCGACGACGTCCTTTGGGTATCGTTCAAGCAACGAAGCTGCCCCACTCGGTCCGGTCAACCGATGGAAATTGACAGTCGTATTCCCTAAAAGACAGTCGACATCTCTCGTTAAAGTAAAACTTCCTAACTGCCATATCTTCTTTCTTTTGTTTCAAAGCCGACGGCAGGGGATACTGAAAACGCGAGGTCGTTCGAATCCGATGTATCCACTAGTCACGAGCCTGAACCGTGCAGATCTTTGATTATCGCGAACGCTAAGCGTTTCGTTGATCACACCGAGTCCAACTGCACCATACTAAACACCCATTTACAAGTTTTCCAGCTCTCTCGTTTAATTCTTCCTCCTCAATCGTTCTACGAA
Organism: Perdita meconis; assembly: GCA_030770465.2. NCBI lineage: Eukaryota > Metazoa > Arthropoda > Insecta > Hymenoptera > Andrenidae > Perdita > Perdita meconis. Next base: position 472,066 of record JASKOS020000015.1, on the reverse strand, counting down.
ACGAAAGAGAAGTCACGCTCGCAAGTCCGCACGTAGTCTTTGTTCCGCGAGTCCACGGTCGCAACCCGCTTCGAATGAAGCACATTGCCCGTCACTGGAGAACAGTTCCACTGTTGTCGTTCCGAACGATTCAGAACATCTACGGATACAAAAACAAGAAGCCGAGAACACTCATCGCTGTCAGACACACCGCGGATTGGCTATTCCCGATTCGGAGGCGATCCACTATCTGGAATCGTCGAGACATTCACGCGAAGCACAAGTAACCGGGAATCCAGTGATTAGCCAGTCCCGAGAGACCCGAATTTTCTTTGTTAAAAGAGTCCCCGCTCTCTTTGTCGATCATTTGAAGGGAGATCAGAGGTGATATATGGGGGCACGATGTGGTTACTGTTAGTAGAGGCGACGTTTCTTTCCTCCCTTTTCACTTCCCTCCTTTCCGTCCGCCCTGCCTCTGTTTAATTACGTAAAGAAGAAACGATCCTTGATTGTGTTCTTATTGGAAGGCTCCGTGATCAACCAGTCACCTCGCGAACGAACCGGCATGCAGCAACAAAAGGAGCAACGCGAGTGTCCTCGTCGCAGCACCGCTATTGCTCGAATTCCCGTGCTGCATCGCTGCTGGGTGCTCCCCTGAAACACACAGTAAGCCTGAAATTATTTTCTGCATTCAATTGGAGAAATACCTTTTCGATAATACATTTGCTAAACCTCTGACTTTCGACAATTATCAGTGTTGTAACTGAACACATTTCAGAGCAAGTAAGTCAAGTACGGTACTGTTTCAAAAAGTGCACGAGTTATTTGTTCCAAAAAGTGTTCGTATATAAAAGTGACACAATAAGTCTCTGGCTGTAAGGAAAAACGACGCAAGTCACTTTGGTAAATAGATTGTGTTTATGTCTTAACCCATTACGGTTCAACGTTGCGTTAACGCAACACTTTTAGTGTGTTAAGCAAATCGGCTTCGGTCCTTAATGGGTTAATTTAAGTCTACAAAGCAGAATTTATATTATTATCGGAGAGAAAGTGTATTAACGAAATTTGCCTCTGAAAACAATAATTTAATAAAATTCAAGATCATAGCGAAGTATTTTTTTTTATTATATAAGGTGTCCCAAACTCAACGCGGGAGCCAGAAATGAGAGATTCCTGGGGTGATTATAAATAACTTTTTTCCTTTGCAAAAATGTCCTCCGAAGCTTTGTTAACGAGTTATTAACAAAAAACACTGACCAATAGAAGCACGAATACAGTGGATGAATTTCAGCGCACGCCCCAGCTTCGAGTAGTATTGGCCCGCCATCCTCCGCACCATCATTAATCCGCTGTACCCGCTCTCTGATTGGCCGATGTTTTTCGTTAATAACTCGTTAACAAAACTTCGGATAACATTTTTGCAAAGGAAAAAGGTGTTTAGAATCACCCCAGGAATCTTCCATTTCCGGCTCCCGCGTCGAGTTTGGGACACCCTGTATAGCAGTTTGAATTTCCGTGTAGAAATTATTTTGCAATAATTACAAGAATATTTTTTTTCAGTGCGCATTACAACACTTTCTTAAATGCAGGAGTTGAAACGGTTTCGAAAATAACTGTTTCAAACTTTTATATTTCAGTTTCTACTGAAACGGTTGAGGAGAACCGGAATAAATCTACAAGATCGTTAACATACGTTAAAATATTGAAAAAATTAAAAATAGAAGTGGAGTTAAAATATTTAGAAAATTAAACATATTGTTATTCAAGCTCCAATTCTTTATTTGTGCCTGTAAAAATGCTATTGTGCATAAAAATCCGCTGCCTAGTTATATCTGTTATGGATATATCGGTTCTGGCCTCCATCAGTTACGGTTACGGTTCTTCAGAACCGATATTATATGCCTTCTTTAAATTAGTTACAGTTAATAATTAAATTAAATAATTAGTTTGATTAATTCAGTTAAAGATTGTTTCCAGCCATAAATACGAACCGTAACCGATACAAAACCGAAAAATAATAGTTATAGAATTAATATAATATCGGTTCTGAGCAATTGGAATCGTAACCTATACAGGGTATACAGGGTGTAGCAAAAATGTTGCAGTTCCTGGAAAGGGGTGATTCCTGAGATGATATTAAACAACTTTTTCCTTAGCGAAAATGTTAGGTGCAACTTTGTTAACGAGTTATTAACGAAAAACACCAACCAATCAGGGAGCGAGTACAGCGGATTAATGATGGCGCGGACGGTGGCTGACCAATACTATTCACAGCAGGAGCCCGCGTTCAAATTCACCACTATACTATTTGTGTTTCTATTGGTCAGTGTTTTTCGTTAATAGCTCATTAACAAAGCCCCACTTAGCATTTTTGATAAGGAAAAAGTTGTTTAAAATCACTTCAGGAATTACCACTTTTAAGGAACTGCAACATGTTTGTTACACCCTGTATAAGCCAGAAAAGGTATATCCATAACAGTTATAACTAGGCTGCAGATTTGTATGTAAAATACAATTTTTACAAGCACAAATAAAGAATTGGAACTTGAATAATAGTATTTTTAGTCTTTTAAATATTTTAACTTGCAGTATATTTTTGATATTTTGTATATTTTGACATAGTTTTACAGTCTCGTCGATTTTGTGCATACTTAGTATTGCCAAAAATGCATAAAATCCGCAGTCTAGTTATAACATTATTTCGATTCATCATAACTGCTTCGAGAACCGGAACCGATACCATAACTGCTTTAAATCCCTGCTCAAATATCTGATTTTCATTTTCTGAAGAACGAATATACAATTTTACATAATCACAGCAGTTGATTTATAAATTGTGATATTTGTTCATCGGATGTATGTACGACATTTCCATAACATGGTTTATATACTGTATATCATGTCCGCATTGACATCTGGAGTTACTAATTATGCCTATTCGAGCAAGTGTGAATGAAAGGCTATAGAAATCTGCTCTACATTTATTTATTGTAGTTATTTCTGATTGGAGATTCTTTTGATAATACTATATTTTTGAATTCTTGCAATGAAAGTGTAACAGACTATGCGGCATGTTTTTGCCTTATAACCACAGAAGTATCGACTTTTCTACGTTATACGCTGAATCATCTCCCCACCAACCAATGAAAGAGTAAACCCTAATCGAGGCAAAAAGATGTAGTACCTTCTACGTTAAACGACGAATTTCGCTCTCGACTATTCGACTCTTATCGAATCACAGCAATCTAAAATCTTGTCTCAATCTGAACTGGCTATTTAAATTCGAGATCGAGATAAGGAATCTTCTTGATGTTCCTTCACTTCATTATTGTGAAAGACAGAATACGAATCAGACAGATCACATGCGACAGCATCAAGCTGTTGCATTGTTGCATGATAGCTACAAGTTTAGAGTTTAGAATGCGAAGTATTTTTCAATCGCTTGTACGATTTGCCAATTGTTACGGCATCGTTTATCTAAAACGACAGAAATTTAACGATTTATCACTGTCGTAGACCCCATCAATCCATTGTACAATGCAGAAGCTGCGAGAAAAATAGCGGAAAAAGTAACGAGCACTTTTGGCGACATAGAACGCGAACATTTTTGGAATCAGTGTAGTGACAAACAGATACAAATATTAGTGAATAAAATCAAAATCCATTAAGAAATATGACGTAATAATGGATAAAAACTATTTCGTTTAATAATTGTATAAAATCCTAGCTATGATCTAGCGATGTTAAGCAGTTGAACGAGTTACAGACATATTTGGCTGAATTTCGAAACGGTTATAAAAATTAATCGATGGCTTTACTGCAATTTGATTTTTCATGATTTCCTTTTAATCTGGTATTTAAAATCTGGTATTTCGTTTTCATTTCACCTGTTGCTGAATAATCCGTCTAATGAGCAATCATAACAGCAAATCTATTACTGCTTCCTAATGTTTCTAGTTCTCTAAAAAACCCATTTGCACTTTGCGTACACTTTCATTAATAAATTATTCTTTTTTCATTTCTGCTTGCAGAATACCTCAGCGCAGTTCAACCGGAAAACCTGCACACAGGTTGCGTAACTCCAGCTCTTGCACGAAACCAAAATTACAAATGTGAAAAAGTGAGAAAAGAGAAAAGAGAGGAGAGGCGAATGGCAAAGCTTTTGAATGAAAAGCTTTCTAAAACGCAACAATGTAAACGCTATATTAATTTCGGGCAAATATTCTTCAAAACAACTGATTAATAATATTGTAGAGTCGCAAATATTATGTGGTATTAATTTTTCAAAGACGAATTTCGGTAAATAATGCGCAAGTTTGGTCTCGATTGTTCGTCCGGCCGATTGTTCGTCTACCTTCGTGTTCCTTGTGTTTTATGTGTGTCTCTGGGTTTATATATGGAGCGCTCGGGGCGACGCCGCAGCATTTCTGTCACGCGTGCATTCTTGCCCGTTAAATACGCCAGGACGGCGCAGAATGCGGGGAAAATCGGCTACCAGGGATAAGCCGACTGAATTGTTCGCGGATGATAAATATAGGAGGTGGTAGCGGCACAGTGTAGCCCCGTGCGCGTGCCCGTTATCAATTTGAGGGAACGGCCGCGTTCCACTTTGCCTCGCCTTTGAACTTTTTGGAGGAATAGTTTGAGAACCGTCCCGTTATCGGGCGGACAGGACGGGAATCGAGCGCGGATGTGCGCTGCGTGAAACCGAATTTCCTGGCACTTCGATTGAAAGTTACGCGACCGCGTGTTTCGCCGGAAATTTTCGAGAAAATTTTATGTTGGAAAATACGAGTCCGCAGTTATTTGCATCGTCATTTTGACACGAAATATTTGAATTTATACGTGCTCTGCCGTGCACAGAATTTTCGCTTTTTTGCTCAAATTTTTGGGTGAATTTGTAAAACGGGAGAGAAGTGAATTCACCATTTTTTTTCCAGAAACCGCAGCGATCAAAATTAGTTTAGGGAAAAATGGAATTCTTTATCATTTTCAATGGAATTTTCTATGGCATTGACAAAATTATTTACTCAACGCGTTCCATAAGTTTACTTTATTCTTTATTAGCAGGTTTCGGTTGTACGATAGGAGGGGATGGATAAATTAGGAAAAATTTGTTGGAGTGATGATATATGGACGCGAAGCAAATTCCATTTCTCTCTTTTTTTGCTTCAAAAATTAAATGAATGTTCGGTTCATCGAACTCAAAAAGGAAAACTATTATAAATACTGAATTTTTGCTCGTAAAGTGGTTGTGGTTTTATACAGTAATTTTTAAATTTTTTTATCGTTTTTTGTACAAGGAGAGATTTTTTCAAAAAACCACCAGGCGTAGGTGGATGAAATTTATATCATGAATTTCATATGTCAGAGTGCGAGTTTAGTATTCGTGTATGTATACAGGTTTGGGAGTGTACTTTCTATTCATTTTTAAGTATCAAAAATGATAGCAAAAAATTGTGTATTTATTATAAAAAAAATGTTTACCTTCTCTACAGAGAAACTATAATGTAAATCAGTGGATGCAATGCAAATACGTAATATCTGGTACTGTTCCAAAAAATATCTTTTCCAAAGAAAATGTCGAGAATTTTGGTTATTCGAGATCTCATCGCTATTTTCTACAGTTTCCAAGTAGCGTCATCTTCATGCCAGATTCATTACATTTTATATTTTATATACTATCACAATTTTATCAAAATGATTTTGTTTTTAAAAGTGCCATTAACTTTGCGCAGTAAATTTATATTTTGCAGAGAATTTAGAGCGAGCTTTAATTCTCTTAATAACGTTTTCAAAACTACTCAATTTTTTTAATACATTTATCATACAATGGAAGTTTAAAATAATTGACTGATACTTTTTAAAAATCTTTACTTACAAAAGTTTACGAAGAATGTGCAAATTTTAAGAATGTTATCTTTAGAGGAATTTTAATTTTGAAAATACAGTACAGTATTAAAAGTTAAGAATATTTTCATCGCAATTGTTTATAGTGTTCAATGATACGGAAATTATTTCTGAATTCAGGAAAAATTATTTATGTAGACGGGAATTTTAAAGTGAAACTGAAAATGTTGACTCGATACGATAAGGAAGATACAAAATAAAAATTTCGAAATATATACATTTAATTTACTTTGAATTGAATTAAGAATTGTTTTGTAGAAAAAGGATAAAAATGAGAAAATTCAGAATATCCAGTTCCAGTATTTTGCATACGAATTTGTCTATATTATATTTCATTTTGATACGAAATCGGCTGTATTTAATCTGTTGTGAAAAATTAAATTTAATGATATGTATTTATAAGAAAAATATTACTAATGACAATCTTATAAATGTAATAGTCACGGAATAATTGTTTAGATTTTTGATGAAGGCGCAATTATTGAAAATATTTATTTTTGCTATTGGATTCACGAATGCAGATATATAGATCTACAATTTGTATATTTAGAAGACAATTAGAAGAAAATCTGTCAAGATCAAAGAATTTTGATTGAGTTATGAAAATGACTATTAATGAAAAGAAATATAATCAGTTTATAATGTTAATTATAATGTCTAAATACGAAAATTTAATTTACCTGTCACTTCGTGTAGAAACCATCAGATTTATTAAGTATATTACCTATTTCCATAATAACCGGGTCGACATTGTGCCAATGATAATACTCGCACAGCCGTGAATGTAATTTTAATTATCATGTATGTATATAATTTTCATATAATCTATTGCTGTAAACAAATACCATTCCATTTTCATTATTCATTAAATTTCATTGTTTGTTTTGTTTATGATTATCTTTCATTTATACATATAAATATAATTCTTCTATCTTCATATTGTGTATAATATAAATGCAAAGTTTAAACAAAGTTTCTACTCATACCTTTCACCTTATTAATTTTTTTGTTTGTGATATTGTATTTCTGTCTTTTTTTTCAATAAACAGGTAAATAAATATTAAAATTCACTTTCAATAGTTATAACTCTATCTGCTAAAAATTGAATACTTGTAACAATACAAAAATGATTGTAATATTTTAAAATATTATTCATATGTACGCATATTTTATGTATGTTAATGTTCTTACATTATAAAACACTTTAATTTGCAAAGTATTGATCTGATTTTGCAACTGACTCTTTTCTTGATTATATATTATTAACGCAAAAAACTAAAGCAAATTGTTAACTATTTCTCTCTGTAACCAGGAAGAACAAGCATTCGTTCATTCTAATTATTGAACATTATTATGTCACGAAATCGAATTGCACCGTATAATTAAATTACGCAAACGACAAATGAATATGACAATGGTGTTGAAATATTGAGTTACGTCAGCACCAAGACATAATTTTCGCCTATGGATTTATTGATGCACTGAAATGAGTCGTTATCGACGTAAACTAAAACGTGTTCGAATGGAAGATCAATTTCTGCGTGATAATATCAACATAACTGAAAAAATTATGATACTGTTGTAAAACATTCAATAGATTCATGTATATTTTTTATGTAATAATTAATTATGATTTGAGTTACAATGATTTAATTAACTTGTTATATTTCTACAATTTAACTTTGTCATAGCTTCTTATTTAATAGAAATATGTAAGAGTAAAAATAATGAAAATAATTTCTGCCCTAAGTGATTCCACCCATTAATAGCATGGATTTTCACTTGTACAGGGCAATGGATTTTTCTGGTAAACATTCCTACGATTTCGGTGGATGCATTTCTCAGGATGAATATATCTTTCCCGTGCATCTTGCAGCAGCTTGGTCTAATTTACGGCGTGTAATTCGACAAACGACCCTGCGGCACAAGAAGCACTCATTTTTCAGGGAAAACGACCATCAGCATCTGGAGAGAAAAAGCAGTCAACTGCAGCTGCAGAATGACGATGAGTTGCCACCATTGTAGATGTATCGGCAACAATAGCAGTCGAATCTTCTTTCAGCGTCGGCCAGACCCGTTTCTTTCATTTATAAGCTAATTTTATTTTTCTCACGTAAACAATCAGTCTCGAAGAAACACATTTTCCTTCTGTTTGTGTGGGTAATGACCCATAGTATAAAGGAACGTGGATTCTTCAAAATGTAAAATGGATTCAAAGTGTTCCTCTAAAATGGAGGAAAAAGACTGCAGATCTGTATGCCGGAACTAAGAAGCATTTTTATCAGCATGGAACCGCAAATAATTTATTTTTGAGATATTATTGTCATTGGAATGTCGCTTCTAAGATGACGCTATTTCCATTACGAGACACTTTTTGAGACTAATCTGTACTCTGAGTTTCTATTAACCCTTAAGTCGTATACTATCAGTATTAATTATTTAACAGCGTTGTAACAGGATTACTGTGAGGGCTTTATAGAAATGGATTCGTATATGAATCTCATAATGTTCTCTCGTATTAATTTCCATAAGATTCCTCAAAATATTATATTAAAGATAAAAAGTTAATTTAATGTAGCATCGTAATCATAGTATGTTACTTAAGGATTTAAGCTATTCGATACTATTATTCTGAAAAAGTTAGGTGATTACCCTTGTTGAATTTAAAGCAGATGTTGCTTTAAAAGAATTTCGTGTATCTATGGACTAAAGCAATTAAAATCTTTAGTTATTTTCTATAATTAAGAGCGCTGAAAATTAATCTTCAAATTTTTGAAAATACATCCCTGACACAATTCTGTAAAATTTAGCAAACGAATCAGTTTCAAATTTTATGTACACATAATTTTCATATTATGAGAAACATAAAAATTTTTCTATCGATTAATTGCAATATCTTTAACATCTTTTCTCTCATTATTACATGAAACTGTTAGTTTGCTAACACAAGTTTGCTGTAACTTGGTCATTTCATACATTTTGACGTTATGTGATACAGTTAATTTTGTATATTCCTTTTATAACGGGAGCAGTGAGAAATATTAAAATATTTTTTAACCAGGCAGACTCAATTCGTTCAAAGAAATACGTGGCTGATACAACAGCGAAACGGTTTAATCTTTTCTTTCCCTATTAGTACTTTAACCACTTTTGACTGTCGTTTCGTGTTGCTGCGAAGTTTCCATTTAATTTAGCACTCTTTACACTCAGAGCCATTAAACGGCGGTGGTGGCTCTGCATTCTCGTGTACCAGTTCAACACAAAGAATCTCATTAAATTTCAGACCTTCCTCCCACCTCGCTCTCTCTTATCCACCGTAATTTCGAAATCCCTGCCGCGGCTGGAACTGAAATCTCTTTTTAGGTGATGAAAAACTTCGCTGTTCCTGCGACGAAAATACAGCAACCCATCGAAACTCGGTCGTCTCGGGTGAATGTAGAAGGCACAGTGTGTCGTACCAACATTCTGCGAGTATTTTGTAGAAGAGTGCAACGTGCGCATTTGAACGTGCATCCGAACTTATAATTTATTGTTGTAAATGTAAAACAGTTTTGATACCGATACGGTTTTGACGAATTTCAAACGTTCTTGCTATGAAAAATTTCACAATATTATTACACATTTTTATGTGTTTATAATAATATTATACATTTTTCTATGAAGTGTAAACACAACAGATTATTTAAAAAGTCTTGATACAAGAAAATAATATTTATTCCCATATTTTTAAATTTCTGCTCAATTTCAATTTTAAGGAAACATAATGCTTTTTTTGTAAATAAATAAAATATAAAGAATAATTTTGCGGGTTATTTTGACCTCTTTGGCAGTTTTAGTGTTAAGAGTGACATTTATTTTTGTTCAGTCTTATGCATAAAGATGATTATACATATTAATTGTTTTGTAAGCGTCATTTAAGTTATTATAAATAGTAAATAGATATTACGCCCCTTGGTCAAAAATTTTCGATCAAATTACAAATAATGAATTTTTACAATATAAAATACTATTGTATAAATATAGGGTGGGGCGGAAATCGTAGTACAATCGAATTGGTGGTGATTCTACATATGTGAAAAAACAGATAAGAAATTCGATGTAACATTTTTTTATCTGGGGCTTCGTTTTAGAGAAAATCGATTTTAAGGAATAATCTACTAACATTAATTATACTATGATAAATATTGCGTTGTATTGTAATTTTATTAATTTTTATAAAAATTACTCATATATTTTGCTCAATCTTTCTGTTTCTAATTTCAAATTGTCATAATCTTAATTTTAATTCTAAAAATCTCGAAACCTGCAACTTGAAATTTTCTGATCAAGGTACAACCTGAAATCTTCAACTTTAAAATTTCAAATTGTCTCTTCAAACTTTTGAATCTTTAACTTCTAATTTTAAAATCTCCAACTTCAAACCTTTTCAATTTTTAATTTCTTATCTCCAAATTTATCATGTCAATTTCCTTAAATCTCCAATTCATAACCCTCAAATCTCCAGAATTGCATCTTAAAACCTCTGAATGTCCAATTTTAACTTTACAAGTTTCTAAATCTATAAATGAAATCTTAAAACTTCAAACATGACATCTTCAAGTCTCCAACTTGAATTACAATTTTCAGTTTTACATCTTCGAATCTTCAACTTTAACTTTTCAAATCTTTAAATCTCTAATTTCAAACCTGCAAGTCTCTAAAGTTAACTCTAAAAATTTCTCTATCTGTCAAAAGCTTAAGTCCAAAAAATCTGAGAATCACCAATTTTAGCTCTTTAAAAGTTCAGCTACGAATTCTAAATCTTTAACTTTGAGTCTTCAAATCTAAACCAAAATCTTAAAACATCTTCTAATTTCTAGTTTTAGCTCTCCATTCTTATCAAACGTTGGTTATAGTACAAATATACACCAGTCAAATCTTATGTAATTGCTTGTGGAATTCATTATTATTTAAAATCAATTTTCCCATAAGCAACATTTTGGACAAGAAAATATTATACTCAATTTTTTCCGCGTAGAATCACACTATGCACGATAAATTCAAATGTAGAAGTGATATGTATAAATACAGATACCCGAACAAGTATAAATGCACAAGTGATACCAGGACTGCATTTATCATAGAGCGCATTAGCTTCGCTCCACATAAACATAATAAATTAAGATACATATTAATAATTATTAAATTCATAATATAAACAATAAAAGTTTTTAAAACTAATTTCCAATTTTGATTTCAAAAATCTTTGAAGCTACAATTTTTAATTTTCATATCTTTCATTGTAAATTTAAAAATATTCAAATGTCCACAATTTCTAAACTGAACTCTTAAAAACTTTCAAATCATCAATTTTAAATCTTTATGTGTTCAACTACAATATGAAATCTTCAAATTTTTTATTTAAACATTTCAAACTTCCTCTTCAAACTCTTGAACGTTTAGCTTCCAATCTTAAAATCTCAAACTTCAAACTTTCAATTTTAATCTTTAACTTCTTATTTTGAAATCTCCAGTTACAATTTTTTTTTTCAGATCTCCAGTTTAAAACTCTCAAATCTCCAAAATTTTATTTTGGAAATATTTAAATCTACGAATTGGAGTGCTAAAATCATCTACCTCAAATGTTCATATCGTCAACTAGAAATCTTAAAATCTTCAGTTTTAATTCTTTGATATTCACTTTAAGAATTATTAAACCTGTAATTTCAAATTTTTAAGTTAGCCATTTGAAATGTTCCAATATGCAACCTCAACTTTTTAAATTTCCACCTTTGAGCCCTCAAATTTCCAATTTTAATTCTAAAAACTTTGAACCTGAAACTTTAAATCTTCAAATAATCTAAATAAAAATCTTAAAAATTCTTTAAATTTTCATTTAACTCTTCAAATGTTCAACATTAAAATTTCCAATCTCCAACTTCGGCGGTAAACATTGTATTGTGTAGTAACTTTAGTAATTTTTCATAATTTCTAACAAATTATTCGTACTACGTGTAACATCCATTTTTGATAAATATAAAAAAATCTGTTGAAGTTTCATTAACTAAAATAGACTTCCTTGTATCATAATCGAGTATCATAATTAGACAGTAGATTTTATGCATTTATGACAATGCTAAGTATGTAAAAAATCTACGAGACTGTTATCATATGCCAAAATATACAAAATACCAACAATATTATTCAAATTAGAATGTTAAGAACATTAAACACTATTTTTAAAATTCTAATTCTTTATTTGTATTTATAAAAATTTTATTTTGCATAAAGATTCGCTGTCTACTCATAATGATGTGTCCAGAGCCTCCAAAAGTCTAGATACGGCTCTGAGTGCTACCTATGTATATATAATATTTCCCTTTATTCGCCGTCTTTGCAGATTCTACACTCTGGCGAATGCTGTGTATTCGGCGACACGCTATAGTACACGAGGAAGTGGCGCAACCTAAAATTTTGCCTACAGGTATCAATATATCTAAGAAGTCGGTGGCGTACGTGAAGCAAATACAGTAAGAGCGATGGAACTTTATTACCGCGAGGAGGACACGTACCATAAACTCTGTAAAACTTCATCATCGTTAAAGCGGAATGCTGAAGTCTAAACTACAGTTTCAGAAGCATTAATCAGGCAGGAAATCGTGAGAAAGCGCTCAGGATTTGCGGTGTGCAGGTGAAGTAACAGGAGTAACTGAAGTTTACGTAACGTCGTTCTGTGTATTGGCCAGTGTAGGATGTCTGCTCGGGGGTTTATGCTTCGTTTTAATACAGCTGCATCGATGTACATAATCTTGGTTTCCTTTCGGTGCCAAGTTCGTGGATCCTGTGTGTGTTGCGGTCGTTGTGTATCGCATGTCGCTTGCGTTGCGGTGTTGTATATGCGGTGTGTACGTCACCTTGCGGGGCTCCTTACGCGACGCTGTCACCGACGTGTATAGCTTCGAACTGCTTATCTCTGCGGGGGTCGAAAATTAAAACTGTCATACAAGATAACTTCGATTTGCAGTTATAGCCTGCGGTTATCCGAAATCACGTTTGTACTCGGTTCGGGTTCGGAAGACGTCGGTGCATGTCCACGAAAGATCAATGCAGTATTCATTTAAAGAACAGGCGCATCTGATTTCACGCTTCGTTAGTTCAGTTCGTTAACGATTTATACCACGTACAATTTCTCCTTGGAGTTCATCATTTGCACAAAACACAGGCGAGCAAAGTTAATTTAGATTTTAATTATTTGTGTGCATATTAATTAATTCAATCCCCAAGTATCGAGTCTGGGACACTAAAATCCGACATCTGCATTATGAAACGAGGCGCAGGATCGCAAAACGCCTGCGATTACGATCAACTGACAGAAACAGCGGGAGTGAGTCATTGTTTCGTGTTCGCGATGTGCGGTAATTAGTGTACGTAATTGGTCACGTGAGTTTCTGCGTGGAAGCGTTTACGGGACGAAGACCGTCAATAAGGTTATTGCCAATTACGTCATTAGGTGTTATTTTAGGTATCATGGTGAGCACGAGTCAATCCCACGTGAGAATCGGCTAACCGGAAACAATTGGACACCCGGATGACTCTGGATCGAGTTAGAAGACATTCGGATTGAATTAATTTGGGTTGTTAACTCGACGTTATCTGGTTACGATTTTGGAATGATGACTATGTGATTCCGAGTTACTCTGATTCGATCCAAAAATATTGACGTACCCGAGAATATCCGTAACTAAGAAACAATTTTTCTTCTTCTTTTAGACGTCTTAGTGTTTAATGAAAAGAATGAAAACAAAAGAAAATGAGTAGCTTGTCTCCTATAATTCGAAATTTCTTTTTTGTTTTTATTTATTTATTTGTCGTTGCATCGATTAAATGTCATCACCGACCACTGTAAGGTTACATATTTTATTACATGAAATAGTTACGGTCATTTTATGTTAACATTTTAATTCACTATTAGTGTATTCTATGTGTATGCGTATATCTGTAGTTGTAAGGCAAAAAGACGTTGTTAAAAAAATTTGATTTTATGCCATAATTGAGATCTAGAAAAGAGAATTCATATTTTATCAGAGAAAAAATGCATTAAAAGAATGTTTTTCATTAAAAATAAGAATATGGAAAAATTCGAGTACATATTACGGTATTGATGTTTAAAACTTTAAACGTGAATATCTGGAAAATGAAAACATGTGACATGCGTCATTTTACCTTACAACCACAGATATGTAAGTGTAAAAAATGTATGATTAATATTCGGTTAATCAAGCCTATTTATAGGGTATTCGTGCGTTTTCGTCCAAGTTTTGTTTATTTCTTCTGTTTTCCCCAAACAGCTTTCGATGTTGTTGGCCAATCTGTGTTTTGTCCTCAGTGGTTTGTACTTTTCACATTGTAGCAGTATGTGTTTAATTATCAGTTGAGTGTCTTACATTCTGAAGAGTCAGTTTCTTTCTAGAAGGTGTTTATGAGCTGCAGCAGTGTGTCATATTCGTAATTTGTTAATGATTATCTAGACTAGACTAGATTCTTTGATGTGGTATTGTTTCTGATTTCATGTAATGATTTCTGAACTTTTTGAACATTTCCATTCTATTTAGGTCCCATTGATTGATTATTTCTCTGCAAAGTCTATATGGGCATCTTTGTATAGAATTTTGATATTCGGAGTGTTGTTCGTGATTTTTGTTAATTTATCTCACAATTCATCTCCCTTTGGTTAACCAAACATATAAGCAGTAAGTCACGCAAACTATTTCATGATTTAAAATAAAATTCTCGAGATATAACATATAATTGTACAATTTTTTTTTTTAATTTCAACCTACCCTTGTCTCCGCTTATATTTACCGTTTCAACAAAATCGAGACGCATCACTGATTCCTTCCTTCTTAGCTTAATTCCCAATTAAGATATATTCCAACAGCAGTTGAAGATTATATCTGTACCCCGCGCAATTTCAGATAATCTTCTCAGATAGGTAACGCTGAAGGATTTCAGTAAATGAAGGTGTTTCATAGTTCGTTGCGTGTCAGTAACGCAAGCAATTTCGAAAACCCGTGATTACCTGTACAATTACGTTAAATTACGTTCATAGTGAAGTCGAATTGACTCATTTCGGAAACGAAAGGTCCACGTACCCATTTTTCACGGGACATTTTTCGTTCTGTCGCAATCGTTGCGAATTGCGGTGCATGAAAGTGGCCAGATGAAGATAGTTCGGCTCAGGAAATCTAGGCTTCATGCATGCTAACACTCGCGTGGTACGTTCTAAATTACGTCATTAATTTTCAGTGAAATCACATGCAACTTTACTGCTATATTGTGTACCTAGCACAGCAGCTTGCAGTTAGAGCGAGCAAGAATCGATAATAGACTATAAGGGGTTAATTTAATGCCGCAAACTTAACGACAGACGCAGCTATTCTTGGAATCTTACGTGTATTGCGGTCGATCTACCGTGAAATTATTGATACCTAACGTACAATCGATGTTTAAGGATCATCGACTTTTACAGCATGCAGTTATATAATTTTTCACTATTAATGTTATAATAACAAATGTTCGGAACACAAACGATTCTACTTTTGCTTCTAGGAAACGGTAATTCCTCGAGCGCAGTGTCCTTATTCTGATAAGTATTCTTTAATAAAGATTTATTAGGTGTAATTAGTATCATGGAATTTCAGGTTTTTGGTAGCTTTCCAAATATTCAAATATCCATCATTCTCAACTTCTGTTTCTTTTCTTCTTTGTAAAATAGTGTTTCTCTATTACAAGCAGAAGTTTCTACGTTAAAAGTTTTTGATTTTGGCTAATGCCACTGAAAAATTCAACTTTTTATTCTTATGGATGCTCAAAATACGAAATTGTTGGTCACTGTCCAAAAATATGAACTAGTTTCTCTTCTCAAATTATCATTTATGAAGTATTATAAGAATATTACTGCAAGTACAAGTATACAAACTAATTTCTGGCCTTCTTCTTGTATGTGTATTTTTTATTTATAAAAAATCAAATTACAGTTTAGTTTAGTTTTTCTATTTCGTTTTTAAGGGTTCTACATAGTATTGATCAATCCTGGTTAAAAAATATTATTGTCGATCCACTTTAATGCCTTTCTAACTATTCTTTCTAACATCTTTCTTTCTTTCTAATCTTCAATCTCAACATCAATCCTATTTTCAATATCGATTGCACACACTCAATAATATTTTTAATGCCGATAAATATTGACAGTATTATTTACCGTGTGCGGACCACTTTAGAATTTTGGTAAAAAGGCATCTTTAACATTGTGATATAGAATATATCAATAGCTGATCAATTGTGTGAGCCAGGAATTAATTTGTATAACTAACATTATAAATACAGTATACCAAATATTAATTTTCTTAAAATTAATGTCCGAATAATTGGTTTCTGAAATTAAAAACAATTTAATTATCCTATTAAAGTTATAAACATTTTATCACAATTACACCCTGTCCATACTTAACCATTACAATTAATTTCGAAAATCAACAAAAGTCTAAAATAATTTTACTGTATTCCTGAGTCTAAACGCAAAGGATGATCGGATAGAAAAGTTCTTAATGGAGTTACTGATTCAGGAAAATGGTAGAAAATTGCCGATTAAGAGTTTCGGTACGACGGGAGAAAATTCTAAAAACATAAGAGTAAAAGTTAGAAACTGAAATGTCAATAAACTTGTTTCGAAGAAGAGTTAATTAAGTATAAAGGTGCTTCGGAAAAATGTAAATTTAAAAAAGGTGTAAATTTAATATCAATTCCATTTAAGGCTTTCAGTTAAAAGTTTTTAGCTTCTTCTTCTTCGTAGTTCCCCATTTAAAGTTACAACTCAATTTACCTTTACAGAGGGCACATAAAGTCTCCTTCTTTATGTAGTGTGAAAAAGCTCTTTTATTGCGGGCCTTGGAAAGGACCTGCAGTTCTAACTGGAGTGAATGTTCTCAAAAATAATAAAGACATTCCTGGGCACTTTAGCACCGATGTACGTATGGATGACTAATATTAATAATAGCCGCATGTTGATTGCAAATAGGAGAAGTTCATGTTATGCGAACCGCAGACGACCTTTAATAGGTGATTAAATCCATCTTAAAAATAATAATTTTAATCGATTTCAATACTTCAACACTCTGAATAAATATTAAAAATAGTGCTGGACGATATATATTTGTATTTCGTAGATTTTCTACGAGATATTTCATTTTCCCTAAAGACTTTTATTCCGTTATTTTTTTGTATACTGGAATATCTGTGCAGCTCTGTGGTAATTCTGCGGCTTCTCTTAAAGCTTTATCAGCTATTTCGTCCCTGTTAATTCCTACATGCGATGGAACTCATCCAAATAGGTTGCTCATTACGATTTCTTTGTAATTACTGTAATTGTCGACTTATTTTATTAAAAGAGAAATTTGTTCTAGATAGCCTATCGAAATTTTCTAATACTTCAGTCACAAAAAACAAAAACAAACTTCATTCATCATCATTTTTCCACACCTATGCAAATAGTTATACGAATTAATTTCATCGTCAATAATGACTTCCAATTGCGAAAGTATATCTTTGATGGATTTTTTATCAAAATGCAATTTGCCAGTAAAATCACAATTTTATAACCGCACTTTTAATTTAAGTTGAGTTTTTCTTTTACAATTTGAACGAATCGTGATTTCCTTCGTATGGAAGATGCGCGAGTTGCTTTCGAATTTAAACTGAACACGTAACAATTACTTTGTTACTTTTTTGAAATAACTTTCGTGGAAAAATACCTTTTCTATAGTCACGTCTCAAATTATATTTGTCAGTGGTTCTGAAAACTGGACTACTGGGCACGTATCGCGAGTCCAGTTCAAAGTGCGCAATTTTCTTCCGTCTTTGACACGTACCCGGGGTCGAGTTCATGTAATCCAATCAAATCAACAGACGTAAAGAGAGTCCTATCGTGTCTTCAAAGACACGAGCTCGCAGATGATAAAAACATCCGAAATCGTGGAAACTTGAACGTCAGTGCGACCCTCGGAAAAATCGTCGGAAAATCTTGGATTGGAATTGATACGGGGACACTTTCGGGAGAGGAGCAATCCAATCACAACTTTGCGCTCGCGAGTGACCGTAACTTTTTCTCCTTGCGAGTTTGATGCTATATAACACGTATAATTGTAAGGAAAATGGGTATGAAAAAAATTATTACTTGATAGAAAGTTTTTTATAGAAAGTAAACAATGTAATCGGACCTCGCCGAAATTTGTTTTGTGATTAGAGGATTCTAATAATATATTTCTTATTTCACATTTCTTGCATAATGCATATGCTCTGCATATTTATGTTTAACAGCATATGTATTTATTGTTCTTACATTGAATATCTATCTTACAAGTTTATTGCGTCTAACAGTAAATTCTTATATTGTAACTTTATGAATCATAAAACAGAAATCATGTTTTTGTAATTGAGTAATCTTGTAATTGAGCGTTAGTTGTAGCAGTTTACGTTTAATATTCAAGCAGTATAGTTCCTTCACTGCAGCCAATAGGATTTGAGTGAAATAGTGAGAAGTGTTGATAATAAATGTATTTTTCAATAATATACTCATAATAATATAATAGTATTGTACATAATATAACAAAGTAGCATAGTTTATAACAATACGATTAAGTATTTTATCATATTTTTTAAAAATGCCAAAAGTAAGAACACTTAGAGTGTTATTGGAAGTGTTATGGAAGTTTTGTTATTGACGGAAACGATGATAGAAGTTTTTATATTGGATTTGTTGTAAGAATTTGAAATCTGATAAAAAATAAAAAAGATAACAATGTGCCAGAATGGTGTTGGTGTAAGTTTAAGTACGCACCAACTGCATCGTGTGAATAGAACTTTAGAACCTGAGGATTTTAAATTCAGATTCTCTGCATTTAAAATAATTTTTATAGACAAATATTATTGGCTAACAACGACAAATTGAGGAATTTATTGTAACATGAATTATAATATGCAAGAATGATTCGAAAAAGTATTGTTAACTATATGGATACGTACAAGTACATAGAAAATATTGTATAACACAATAGATTGTGTACAATAAATTATTACACTAGATTACATGTATATTGTACTGTATAGTGTATGCATATTAACATATTTTTAGTGCGTAAAGATCCACTGTCTAATTATTACAAATAGAAGATATAATGGGAAGGAATAGCAACTGTCAGTGAATCAGGTCAATGTGTAGTCAAAAGTAGAAACTTTTGTTAATTTGTCTCAAGAAGATGCAGTGTGCTTATCTATCTTTTTAATTTTATTGTATCTAATATATGAACATATGTTATGTTGGTGCATATATGTAATGAAAATTCAAAAAGCAGAAAAAGTTGCATATGCTAACTATAAAATAGATGTAGCATGTTCTCCTTATTATAAATTGGAATTCCTTCCATTTAATATGATGGAAAATTGCTACAAAAATGTATTTTACACTATAATTACTGCAAACGTTTCTACGAAGTCATATTTTTACAAACACAGATAGAGAACTTGATTATAAATAAAAATACGTCTTATTTACTAAACGAATGTAACAAGTATTTTATTCTTGATATTTTTGTATATTTTGTATATTTTTGTAAATTTTCGTATATTTACATTTGTTACAAGTACATAAACATCCATAATTGAATGTTTACATATGTTTCATTAATATTCATCTAATTATTCGTTATTCCGTCTCTTAAACGTCGTAATCGCAACTGTATGGTGAATCAAATGTTCCTACGGAATTGTTACTGTGAAGGTGTGTGCGTCTCCATCCGCGTTCGCAAACTGTTCACGAACAGTAAAACAATTGAATTTCGTAGAAATCATCTGTTCGCGTACCTGTTCGGATACGGGTTTTCAATGTTCGTTTTCATGTTCGTGTAACATGTGTGAACAGATTGCGTAGTGTTTATAGAAAGCTTACTAACTGCTTGCAAACATTGTATACGAGCAGTGCTCGCGAACTGCGAAACATCAATTATTTAAACTAATAATTAGACAAAACTCTTTGGATAATAAAATTATAATTGCTGTAACTTAAAATTTCATATAGGTATATTCAGTATAATAATAATAATGAATCCTATATTCCTTTAACCACTGAAATTGCATAAATTTTATCGAGGAAGAAGTCGCTTAAGCGTTTCGATAATCAAGATCCTATTGCATTGTTGTTCGTTTAAACGATAAAATAATCAAATGTTTTCAGATTAATTTAAATTACAAACAGTAAATTAACAGTGTAAATGAAAACGTTCGTTTGCACGTTACAGGATATAGCTGCTTCGGCGAGAACGAACAGACATCAAGAAAGTTGATTTCATCTTGAATGCAAACTTCATTATGACTTGAAAAGAAACGAAACACATAGCAAGGCGAGAACGGAATTTCTTTTTAACGCGAAACGTTTCAATCGAGACGCAATTTTGTAGACAAACAGTTTTAAATTAAAAGCGAGACTGTACGGCCACAAAGTTTCTGGAATTACAGTTCTCAAACTGTAATTTCCCAAAATTACTTTACGGAATATACTTATAGCGTTATTTGCTCTCTCCACCTTACATTACAGTTGAAATAACATCTTCAATGGAAATTAGATACCATATGCTTTCGAGTTCATTAATGTGTACCTGCGGACGAAGGAAAAATATTTGTTTAATTTTTCTGGGATTATATTATTAATTATAATTATAGACCCTTCAACGAATGATTCGTGAAAAAAATGCTGAAATAAAATCTACAGTACATTTATTTAATTAAAGCAACTAGAGATTGCAACGAACACAGTTTCCTCATTTTAACCACACAGATATTATTAGTTTGGAGCAATTCAAACACTAAATAAAGCTAAAACACATAATTAGAGCAAATTAGTACTATCATCATGTTTAGTGCGTTGAATCCCAATGGTATTGAGATGTTTCTGACTTGCAGAAATGCAGCTACTCCAAGTCATATTGAAAATGCATGACGTGATATTTTAATATCCAGGAGAAATGCTTTACAAGATCGTGATTTAAATGCAATACGTTTCAAAATGAATCGGTCATTTTAAAAGCTACTTAAGTCACAGAATCAAAATTTTACAAGAATCAATAAAAACTGGACCACACACAAATATCAGATTTTTTAAAAACTTTTATTCGCTCATTGTCTGTGTGGTATCTTTGAACTTGTTAGTTACTCACTACTTAATTTTTTAATGGTAATTTATATACAGAAATGAGCAAATGATTGACTTAAGTTGTTTTTGTAAAAAACAGTGTTCTGTACATATCAAATTAAATAAAACAAACGAATTAGTCATATTTTTATTCAAAATAAAACAATACGTTCGAAATATTAACATTTCCATTTGAATTTTATACATTAGAGCATAAAATCCTATTCACCATCATTAGACTATTTTCGTTTAGATATGCAATTGATCAGTTAAATACAGTGACTCACTGGTTCGTTCACATGTATTTCAAATGGTGAGATTAACTTATCAAATCCCCAGTATTATATTTTTCTACGACATTGCTATTTCAGCTTCCACATTTAATTGTTTCTTACATTTAATTCTTAACTTTTATTGTGTAAATTGAAATACCTTTTTGAGAAACAAACTTAACATACTTTTAATACATTTAAGTCATTAATTAATGTTATTTTTACAATGAGTTATGCAAAGACCTTCGCGTTTGAACCACAGGAGCTAAAGTGTCTTACGTAGTAGTTTTTGACCTGACTGTCAGACTATCTTTAACACCACGTTTACAATACAAAATTGTAGTTCGGAAAAAGTTTAACTTTGTAGTTTTTGAAAGGACTAATTCAACTGTTTGATATGAATTCTGAGAGGTTTAGACAAACATATATACAAGTGCAAAAATATATCAAATAAGACACATGTTATAACATTTACGTTAGAAGATAAGACAATTTGATTTGATGTTTCAATTTTCTATGAATCTCTAAATTTGCTTTTGCAGAATATTATGAACGAGTCTTGTCTCTGTAATAAAAAAAGTAAAATGTTCGAACGTTCCAACGCTCGGATGTGTTTTGTACTAAACTAAATCAAATATTGAGCAAGTGTTGTCATTAAAATTATGCTTGACAAATAGAACCCATTTATAATTAATTTCAGAACCATCGGACATCATCGTATAAATAATACACAGCACGAAATAATTTATACAACTTGTTTTAAGTGATTAATCCAATTTTATCAAACGGACGGTTATTTCGAAGCGTTAATTTGCACACGTCCCCGTCCTGAAATAATTAATATACGAAGCGTGAAATTAGTCGCGTAATTCCATAAATATTGATTCCAATGTAAATTGTTACAGACTGAAATCGCATAACATCGTATGGAACGAATGTAATCAATTGTTCAGATATTAACCCATACGTCGTGTATGGATAGATAAGCGACATCGATGTCGAATGCTTACACGCAGTAATACCCAGCAATTTACCCTATTTTAGAAACAAATACGAGTAAATTAATGTCGCCTTCAACCGAAGTAAACATTTGTCCTTAGAAAGATTATTCAATTTTATAGAATTACTGATTGTGGGTATGAAGCGAAAAATGAAGAACATTTTAAAATGTTAGAGACCATTCATTGGCAGACTTTCAAAGTCAGCGGAAATTTCTTTAATTAATTCGAGGTTTAAAAACTCATGGGCAAACTGCGGACGTTAATGTAAACTTACTTTGCAGTTGCAGAGACAGAGAATCAGAACATGTAGATTTTTACATATTCACATTTTCCATAAATATATAAAATTATTCATGAGTAACGTAAATTCAGGAGAGACGCCACCTTTTTTGCAATAACAAATTTAGTTTTGTACTTAGTAAAATGATTTACTTTTGTTATAATGACACGCTCATATACTACGAAAAAACAGAAATAATTCCAAATTTTTTTTTGAATAATTTACAAAAATTTAAAAAAAAAGAAAATTTTATAAAATATCACATGCACTCATTTTTCTTTCTTGTATTTTTTTTTCGTATACTTTCTCTTTCACAGTTGTTGCAGCGTGAATTATACAATGTACAAAATGCATGGAGTCATTTTTGACAAGAACAGCATTTTATTCAGTCAATACTCTTTTTTGTTGTACAATAATTTTCCCAATGCTCTATGCAGCAGTTTATATCATTATTATCGAATATATTTTCTCGGCATTGTAAAATGGAAAAATTCTATCATTTAATAAATCAAATAACTAAGACACATATTACGTTATGTGGCGTCTTTCCTTATTTTGTGTGAGAGATGCCACATGCAAAAATAGAACTACAAACATATAACAGTAAAACTACTATATGTACTAATTAATAAGAGACCACATTAAACAAAAGTAAGTATTTTCTTTGCTTCATCTCTGTTGCGCTTGTAATAGGCACTAGTGCCTCACATACATCAAATTCTAACCTACGTATTCGTACAATTATATTTTTAATGTTTCAAGAACGTGGCATCAGCAGCAATAACTGAAGGTGCTCAACCAGGATTAAGAAAATACGCAGCACAATATTATTCTCTCTTTTCTATCGAAAGATGTTACGAGTGTGACGTCTTTCCTGAATTTACCTCATCATATGTATTTATTTTAACTTAATTTTGTATTATCACTATTGGAAGTGATTTCAGTGAAATATGTCAATGTATGGTCCGACATATCAAATTTACTACATCTTACTATATGTTGATTTATTATATTACAATTACTAGTAATTTATTTATTTAAAACAGCAAATATTTGTGGTATGAATTATATACAATAGTTCAAGGTTATAAACTGTACTATAATTGGCTTGATTGTATTGTCATGCATATTAAGATATATCTATATCTTCTTTGCAGAAAGAAAGTCTCTTGAATATGTATTGTATACTTTAAGAAATTAATTTTCTTATTCGCTCTGTTTTCTTTTTTATACATAAGGTTCAGTGGATGTGTTTCTCAAATATTATCTTGAAGTCTACATAACTAAAAAAACTATGGGAATTTTAAATAAACAAACTCCTGAGGGCACAGTTCCTTTTTTGCCTTGGTTATTATTTCTGCAACTGTAATTACCTCTTACTTACTGACGATTACATTTTATCTATGAAATTGTACACAGATTCTCTTATGTGAAATATAAATTATCAGAACATGAAGCCATAAAACAATCTAATTGATTATTCCAATCAGTCAAGTTATTCCGAAGTGTTTGTAAAAAAGTACGATTTTCGCTACTACAAACATTTTAACGAATTTTCGCGTCAACAAATAATTCGATGGACTTGATGAACTTAAATTATTTAAAATACTTGGTAGGTTGTTATACACAATAAAGTTCAAATTGATACAAAGCGAATTCATATTGAAGCGTACTAACGTTGTAAAGCTTTATGCATCGATGTTCGACTCTATAGGATTTGTGCAACGTTATTCAATTCTTTGTCCATCGTGTGAATCAAACCGAATGGTGAAAAAACGAACAATCTAATTGCCGGACAAATGGGAAACTGGAAAAAAGGTTGGTGTGTACTGTAATGGAAAGATAACAGCTTTGACAGCACCTGCTACAAAGAACAGGAAAAATCAGATTTAATAATATAATTATACGGACTGACAATTTAATAACTAATATTTTTCTCGCGTGTTCATGAGTTGTTTCTTTGCCTAAAAATACTGCATTTTAATTCTGAAAATTTGAGACAACATATATCTTACAGTAACCAGTAGTTAAAAGCCTTTCCCGATAAATACCTAACCTGTTGGTGGAAACCACATTGGAATCAGTTCAGTAGTTTTCGAGTTTTCAGCACTCAAACAGATGGAGAAACAGAACGCTAAACTTTATACGTACTGGGTGTCCCGAGAGTAAATTTATAATTATTTATATTTATAATTATTTAGATACATTATGTTGTATAATATGGCCAATCCGATCAATAATTGCTTGACAATTACTCGACTTGAAATTAATGATTATACATATATTCAAAATTTTGTGATTTTCAGATAAAATGGCCATTCAATTACATGTTAATTTCATTTTGTGCAAATATAATTTCATCCAATATATAAAATTCCTTTTTTTAATTTAATGAAAATTTACCGCTCCACTGAATAACGTTCAATTTTCCAGATGATCTTTCACGAAAGAAAATTGCGAATTCACGGACATAAGTCTAATTCTGGAACGGAAACTATAGGGGAATGCCAGAGAAAAAGAAGACCGTCGTGTTTCTCTTTCGTTCCTCAACCCTCCGTTAAAAAGTATTTTTAATTAAAGAGTTTTTGTACGGCTCGAGGCAGTTGTAAAAAGTCTTCGACAGCACGAGTTTTATCGAATTCGAGCGAAAATCGATGATGGGGACATGGTAATAAACAAGTTTAAGATGAAGTATACCGACGACATGCTTCGAGTTTTAATTTAAGCTGCATTAGTTGAAACGCAGAAAGGTGGAGACAATTCTCGATACTTGATTCGATCCGATGCGATGTACCGTCGAGCAAATAACGTTTCGAGTTTCTTATGCAAATAAAACTGTCGAGTGTATTACGGTGTTCGTTTTTAATTTCCTAGCGAAAGACGAAATTGAATCTGCAGGACGAATAAAATATGCGAGGTTTCCGCAGAGAGCTGACGACCAGCGTCGTAAATGTTTAATTAAATTTTTCGATAGACGCAGCCCGAACAATTGCGTTTGTTCCCATGCTCCAGCGTTCTATCCCCAGTTAATTTCTTTCTTTCTGCTTGCCATGTTACCAGCGATATCTTTACCATTAATTGTGTAAACGAATTTCAACATATTACATCAAAAAACAAAACAGTGAATAGTAATATTAACTAAATTGGTTGATTTCAAATCCTGGAATATATGAAAATATTTTTAAAGTATTGAAATAACGTGGCAAAATAGCTTCGCTCTCATAACTTGTATGTGGTATGCATGAATTTTTTATAAAAATTTTTGAAAACAAGGACCTTCTCAATAAAAATATATTTCAACACGACGCAAACGAATTTAACAGCGTCAAATGCAGAATTAAATTGCAGAATGCAGAAATAATAAAGAGGGATTGAAAATCCAGAGAAAGTAAATTTGACGTTTTCCATAGCAAATAATTTATTTCAGGCGCGAAACTTATTGCTTCGAGGTGCCATTTGCCAGCGGCCTGTCCTTTATTTCATCTACACGTAAAATTTAATCAAGTGTGAAAAATTTTAACTCCAACCACGCGTGAGGAATCACGAGTGAACCCATTTATTGGTTTTTAACTCGGTGAGTCGGTATTTAAAAAGGCATGAAACGTAATGAAATAGATCCTAAGACAAAATCAATTAAAACTTAAGCAAAACGGCCTAACAAGAGATCTTCGGCAGAATAATGTTGCGATGATCAAATTTCATTAATTAAAAAGAAGTTCGTGCGACGAAAAGTGCACGAGGACAAGAAAATTAAAATTGCGATGCGCCACACGCTTCATTACCATAAATTGCATATTCTCTCGCTTACTGATGTAGCAAAGATTGCAAGATCGATGGATTCCGTTTGAAAATTCTCCTTATACACCCGGGGCCACAGAATCGGTATTCAATTAAAGCGCGAAAGCTCAACAGCGCATCATAAAGTCTGTTTTGCATGAAACGCGTGCGGCATGTCGGCGCCGACACTGAACAAAGAACAAATAAAATCGGGAGCTGGTGCGCGGAAATTGGGCTTTATTGAATTTACATTAGTCAAGCCGGTGTTCGGTCAATTAGGAACGTCTTTTGTAGCGTTAGAAGCACGAACACTTAGGTCCAATTCAGACAAGTGGCATGCGTTATTTCGCAGTCGCCTTAATATACATAATAGAATTTAACAGATATGCCTCTTGCTTTAAGATTAATAATGCTGAAATAAACTGTTCAACTCTGATTGCACTCATTGATTTGTATGCACCAATCTAAAAAAAGCCAATAACATTTTTAAGGAAACTTGGTGTACCCCTGCTAAGGATCTAAGGTACGGCAAAGTCGGCAAGAAAATTTTTAGGGGAAACCATCAGTCAAGCACGATTAGTGAAAAGCACAACATCGCGAAGTCTCTACATCTTTATATATTTTAGTTACTTAGTTTCGGTTTATTGTTAGCGTTATTTTTTAGGCTTCTTGGGACTTAGTTATATTTTTTATTATCTAGTTTTACTTTCCGCGATAAGGCAATTAGTGTTTTTTTAAATATTTTTTTTCTTCATATGTTCAAAAATACCGCAAAACCTCAAAGATGCGCAAGTTCAGGTTTTTCAATTACATTCTTTATACTATAGACTATCGAGTGATATAAGTTTCAAAATATCTTTGGATTCGGAAAAGTGTAACATACAATTAATTACGGCCATCATATAACTTCGTATATTTCGGTTATTTACAAATATTTATGTCATTAAAAAATGTCATATGAGTGCGTTATTACATGTTATAGATGAATGAAAACTCTTTAAATATTTAGATGACGAATTTTTCAAAACTATAAACTTCTTAATCTCTGCGCGCTCAGTGCGCTTTTTTTCATTAAAAGGCTAACCATGTTACTTTTTCTAATTTTGATACTGTATATAATTTCAAATAATTTAAGCGAATCAGGCGGTGCTATTAAACAAAATTATTAAAGTTATTTTATCGACATTTCCACCCATCTACAATGCTCAATTTTACTTTAATAAAATTTTTGACGCCAGAATCAGATTCTACGACACCAAAAACCCCTAGAATGACCATTTTTATAATGGTAAACAGTGAAACATAGACGTGAGGATTTTTAATCGCGTTTTCAGCGTTTCGTCCCACTGTGCGCCGTGGGATTCCCTCTTTAGGGGGGTAGGAGTCGAAAAAAACTCTCGAGCGAAAAAAAGGGTAGTTAACCGAGCACTATCGTATTTGTTACACCGTATATATCTGATTTATGTGTAATGTATACCGATATATTGACGCGGCTGCAAAATTACGCTTGCCGCTCGTCTGCACCGACTTTAAGAATTTCACAGGAGCTGATGGCGATCTCGAATTAAAGAGCGATTCAAAATACGACACGCTTTAATTTTTGGTTTATAATTCTGGTGTAGTATATCTCAGTATGATATGAACTAAAGGCTACGGAGTTTAATTAACTGGAAGCTAAAGAGTTATTATTCCTACATTTTTCAGTTTTTAAATTTGTCTCGATACAAGATTATGGTTCGAAATTAAGTGTGGTCTTAGATCGAGATAAGGATTTTTTCAAGTTAAAATTGACACATATCGAATTTTCAGCGTACTGAAATATAAATATTATATTGAGCATTATCATTTTGCAATTAATAACTACTGACTTTACCATGTCCAACGACTATATTTAGTTTCAGTATTTCTGTTACTCATTCATCATAATTCGGAATTCGTTACTCGTAGACATGAATCATTGATTTAACATCAACTTGCTGATATAACAAAATTGTTTTCCTCTTATTTGTTACAGTCAATAAAAATAAAATAAAAAGTCCAACAATTGCATTCTGTCTTGTAAATTGTATGAAGCATTTCGTTTATTTTTTGTGTCCTCCAATATCGTGCGAAATGAGAATACGACAGAAACAATTTATCGACATTTTCACGGTGAAATTTAAAACAATTCAACAACCGTGTAAGTATAATGGCGTTATACGCGATTAAGGAACAGTTGAGTTTGCATATGGTATTTATTGTAACGGTGTGCTATGGATAAACCTATTACACGGTGCATTTGCCTAAGTAACAAGTATCGAAGTAGATCCTGGCAGCCTTAAAACACTTTTATTGCTTATTTCGGTTGAGGTAATTATTTTCTAGTCGTGTGCCCCTGGTTACGTAACATTAGCGCTCCCCTTAAATCTCTGCTACCAGCTACGGATAACATTCTTGACAATGATAAATTAACTGTAACCGGTGTAGATGAGAAGGGAGAGATGCGTTCCTAAAGAAACAGTGATCGAGTGTGAGTTCAATTTACAGCGTATCGAGCTCGACTTTCTGCTTGTATTCAATGCCTCTAAAACGCTTCAATTAGGAAATGAAATTTCATTGAAACAACAACAACGCATTAAAATTGCTCGCAGACAATTTAGAATAAAAATTAGTTGAGCAATGGAATAGAAGAAAAATTTTTATCTAATATACAAGATAACAATGTTAAGAAGACTAGGTTTCACAAAGATAGCTGATCTCATTTTTTAATTTGATTTACATGAGAAATATTCATGTTGAGATACACGATGTTTAAATATTTCCATGAAGAAATCGAAAAAAGTTTACTTAAATAAAAATTAAAAATTGTATGAAATTTGTAGAAATCACAATTTAGAATTAATATGCAATGGTGTTCGCACTGGAATTATAAATATTCGACTATTCGATGTATTCGAATAGTTCGAATAATATCTAATACAAATAATACAATATTTGAATTATTATAGTACGAAATTGGAATACTTCGAATATTTGAATAGTCCTAATTATTCGAATAACATTTGAACGTTAGAATATCAAATTCGAATTTTACTGACATTCGAATATTTGAATGTTCT
Organism: Perdita meconis; assembly: GCA_030770465.2. NCBI lineage: Eukaryota > Metazoa > Arthropoda > Insecta > Hymenoptera > Andrenidae > Perdita > Perdita meconis. The sequence goes on along the minus strand of JASKOS020000015.1, from coordinate 442,529 downwards.
AAGTATTCGAATATTCGTAACACCCTAGTTCATACTCTGAATTAAGAAATGTTCAATCATGCTACTTCTATTAATTTGCAATAGTTACTGTAGCTATTAGTAGGGCATCTAAAACTGTTTCAAGATTCATTAATAAAAAAATACAACACTTAGAATTTTTTAAATTAGATGCCTTAAAACTGAATTTCTTTAAAAAAATGGTTCGTCTGACATACATTAGTTCATGGACTATCATAAAGTGCAGGTGATGCTGAATTATCGGAGTTAATAACAGTCGATTAGAAACAGAAGCCCATCTAGAGATCAAATCAAGTTTCCCGTAAGATTCAATCATAATTGATTGATTGTGGGTTGCCAATTTATCTAGGCTATTCGTGGCATTAGCGGTTTTATATGACTGTGTACTCGGCTACCGAAAGCCAACCTAGGATATATGGAAGCAATTAGCAAATCAGCTGTCGCTAATGTTTGTTCATGACTGATGAAGGCATCTACGTTTCAGCGATCATGTACAAATTCTGCTCATAATTGGGCTCAACGCTTCCAAATTCGCGGAACACTTTTTTTGATTCGATTGAGTACTACGTTGCTTTTACCACGTTTATCAGTTCCAATTTAATATTAATTTTTCGTTGCAAAAAAAGGGAAGAGCAAGCAAAATTTGAGTTGATAAATTACTATAATGCGACAGAGAATATATAAAAAAGGTTGGCGTTGCCACAATTAAGAATTATATATTTAATCATGTTCTAAGTGACTTTTTTTATATTAGAACTTGATAGATATTTCTTAATAATTGTAGAGAACATATAAAATTTTTTGTCTTTTATTCAGCATTAATTTTTTTAACATATTTTACTGAGCAATTATTGATGTAAGATATGATTTTGTATCGCAAAAGAATACTCTTTATTTAAAAAAAAATGTGAAAGGAAAATATTGAAGCAGTTATATAAAATGAAAAATACTATTCTTAAAACATTCGACTTCAAGTGCTCTTTGCCATTCAAGTTTTTATTGAATTGTATTAATATTGTTATTTTTGAGACTAATGGACAATTAGTAAGTGGATATCGGTTTGAAGAAGTTAACGTTTTGGCAAACAGTCACTTTTGTCGATTCGAACCACTGCTTGCCGCTACGTTGTTGTAGTGTGTAAAAAAAGCCAAACAATGCAAAACAGATAATTGCCAGCGTTCTCGCATTTCTTTTTCATACAGTACAATAAGGTAGCGGTGCAAGCCTCGCAGTGTCCGTACACGACTTAAGATCCTATACACTTGCGAATTTTGATCAAAATCGATAACAATCTTGCCCGACCCTCCTTTCTAGGAAGGCAAGCACGTCGCCGTGTTCTACTATCACGAACGCCGCTCCACTTAATCAACTATTTCAAGAGCAGAGATCACTCCATAGCACCACCCTCGGAGAGATCTGATTTAATGGATACGCTCTTTCCGTTTCTCAGGGATTGTTTTCCAGAAAATCCTGATTATATGGTTGGTCCCCCGCACAGCGACGTCGCATAATCCCATTAAAGCGGTCTGATTTGCAGCGAGTCGTACCAAAATGGACGAGGACTGGGCGTACACCGGCACCGAGGGAGAATTATTGCGGGTTTTTTACGGGACATCAGTAAGGCGGGTATCCGGGTCGCCGAATAGGCGGCTGCTAATACAATGTACCTGAGGTACGTTGTGAATAAGGCAAAGCCGCCGCGGCGACCAGGTATTCATCTTGAAAAGAGAAAGGATGAGTGTCCAGGAAGTAGGGAAAACCCGGCCGAGGTAAATATACAGGGTGTTCTAGAGATTCTACCGGCCAAAATAAGACAAAAGTCAAGAATTAAAAAATTGCGTCTGTGGCTTCGTTAGGCAGTTATGAATTGTTGCAAATGCTTGCAACAGTGTGCCTGACGCGGGGGAAATATTCTAGTGTCGACGCGCGCTAGATACGCGTGTCGTAGTCCTTCAAAAGAACTCACTTACGTCGTAGTCGAAGGACACTATGTGAAACTACAATAATTTTATCCAAATTTGGTTGAAGACCTAATACGACTCATTGTATGACGTTGAACCAAATTCTGAAGAAAATTATTGCAGTTTCGCATGGTATCATTAATTCGACTACGAGGAAAGTGGGTTTTTCTGAGTGGCTACGTTATCGATAGCGGCGTGTCTGACGTAGGTAGAGCGAGTCAACAGTAGAATGGGTGTCAAATTTGTTTTTGCACGTATTTGCAAATATGAATAACTTACTAGCAAAACCACAAACGCACTTTTTCCGTTCTTGATTTGTGTCTTATTTTGACCCGTAGAATCTCCTCTTAAAATGGTTGACACACGTTGCCTAACACCCTGTATATACTGAGCCGAGTTCAGTCTCGAGAAATTGAGCGCGCTAACTCAAACCGAGGTCTCGTATGCTGTCTATACTGTGTACGTCTCTATCGTTCTTATCAACCCGACGGAAGTTTAGGCGCGGGGTGCTCTATTTGCTTCTTGTTGGAAGTTATAAGAAACACCGTCCCAAATGTCAATGTTGTGTTTCAGAGTTAATACCAGACGATTACGAACTTTATTTTAGGCGAGGCTGAGTTCGCCTACTTGTTTGACTGATCTTACAAATAGTATGAGTACATAGAAATGTACAGGATGATTTTGGAATAGATGTTTAAACTGTACATAGAAGTGGGTTTAGCATTAGGGTAATAGGAAGTTGTATCGAGACTGAAAACGTTCCTCGAGTTCTAATCGCTGTGATGTATGGAAAGTAAGTGTATAGAGATGACAGCGAGGAACATAGAAATCTTAGTCTAGGAACTAGCACAGGCTCGATTAAACTTAGACTATTATTGGAATAACGAAAGAAGATGCGGCAAGGGCCGGCGCAGAAAACCGGCGTTGTTAGGGAAAGCCCAATGCCTGCAGCGTATTCGGGTGCGAGGGTGCCAGATTGTGTAACATATAGACCGCCTCGTTCTATTTTACAATACAGCTGTTTCCTTGTTTGTGGTTCGGTCAGGCGCCTCTTTCCTTTTCTTATTCTTTCCGCACACCTTCTGCCTCCCGTATTCTCCAATAAGGTTTGGCACTGAGGTGTATGACTATGGGCATGATCCTGATTGGGTCCTCTGGAAAAGGATAGTGGGATGGCATCTCCGGTACTTGCCACTACGGGGATATCGAGATACTTCTTTCTCGCAAGCGGTCATTCTGTCAGCTATGCCTACATATACGTCCTTTAACTTGACCTCATCTTCCCGCGTCTAAAGCCGCGTTTACATGCAGCGAACGAACGTGAATTAATGCAAGGAAGGCAAACGCGCACGGACGAGCGCAAACGACACACAGACCATGCTGATTCGTTTCTTTGACCTCAGTAGGAGCGGCCTGACGTTCGTTCACGTGCGTTCGCAGCTTAAGGTACGGGCCTGCTAAGTAGCCTTAAGCCGGGGTCCCACTAGCGCGCCGCGCTTTTCTCTAGTCGGACCCAGGCTTTAGGCTGAGCTCCCACGGAACGTGCTATCACGAGCCGCGCCGCGCCGCGCCACAGCGATGGCGGCGAAAAAGCAGCTCGGCGTGAGTCACGGCATGATCCGTGCTACACGACACGCTCTTCGCTTCAGACACCGCGGTTGCAATGGTTCTCGCGCCGCATCTCGTTCCACGTCCCCACCACGCACTGCTATCACCGTTATCCTGCTATTCTGTTATAGAATCGCAATAATTTAGAAATTGCCGTAATTTTATTTTAAAAGTCTACAATTTGATCTTGAGGAGGAGGCGTTAAATACAATTACATAGAAAATTGAACGAACTTACCTAGTGAAGTTCAATTAGAATTGTATGAGCGCTTCCTCTTAAGAGATCAAACCTTAGATCTATTAGACCTATTTTCTTAGATAAACTCAATTTATTACGTCAATACTTTGAAATAATGAAGATCGGAGCCGGATAGAACCCGCAACGGACATACCCTGTTTTTTCTTGCTTTAAAAGTGTGACATAGTTGGCATAAAGTAGAGGTACTACAATTTGATCTCTTCGGAGGAGGCGCTCATACAATTCTAATTGAACTTTACTAGGTCAGTTCATTCAATTAACTAATTATTTGATAACAATCCGAACAAAGTAACCACAGTTACTAATGGCCCAAACACCGGCCACTGCTCCAAAAAAGCTACATGTTCTTATTTAACTTTGTCATTTTAACGAACTACATTTTCAGAGCTAGGTTAGTTAGAATTTCATATAATGATCGCGCGATACAGTTTCAGTAACCTCAATAACTTTACAAATAATAGAAAATAGTTTTAATCTCCCATGGGATATACATTTTACTATTAACGTTTATTGCAAATGGTTCTTCTCTTACACTGTAAATGCTACATGTACATAAGATACGTATGTATTTCATTAAAACAAATAGAAACGCTCTCCGTATTTTGACAAAGGTTCGAGCTCAAGCAGTATCATGTCGACGAGAGAATATTCTCTTGGAACCGGATGGCTCTGAAAGCATTTGTTTGAACAACCAGCAGTTTCGAAGATAATCTCGTGGTAGGATTAAAATGGAACACCCTGTATGCACGCCACGTGTACGTGCATAACCAATGCCCATCTATGTGCCTGGACCTCTGGGAATAGCGATTACTGGTTTCGCTTAAGAGAAGAATAAAGCTTACGGATAATTTCGCATATTCGTTATCCGATCAAACTACTTTCAACACATATAATTAGTATTTTACATGCGGAAAAAGCGTCATAATCATATAAAACTGGAATTACGTACAGATAACTGGAAAGCGAAAGTACTTTATAAATTGTCAGTTTATCTGTTAATATTACCAAACAACTTTTCGTAAAACTTCAAAGCAGATTTCAAATTGTTGTCATTAACGTTGTTGAAGCACCACCAGTCTCTGTTTTGATTGTATATGTTAATCGCTGCATATCGGTTAAGGTGTTGTTAAACTCTGTGTGTTCTAATAGTAATTGGATGGTAATGACTCCCATGATAATTAATGGGGCTATAACTTGCCATATAGTTTATGGATCAATGCAGAGATGAGTATCTAAGCACATCAGCACACGCACGTTTCATTTTCAGATTAACCAATATTACAGCTTTGGAGAAAAGTAAAGGGCGCTATAAAAAGAAAATGAACATTCTATAAATCAACATATTCTATATTGAATCCCATTTTGTTTCTCAGCATTTTTCAATAAATAGTAAACTAATTAACTTAAATACTTCCTTACAATGCTTTCTCTTTTATATTTAAGGATTCAGAATAAAAGCAAAAAACTTTTAATTAGACAATTTACTTTTCTTTTCAATAAAAGTAATTTTAGAGTTCATACTATGAAACCAGAGTTAAGTAGAAACTTTAGCAAATATATTTTTATAATTATTTATCTAGTATTAGTATTGTGTATAAGATATGAAAGAAGATTTTCTTCTATGGCAGATAGAAACAATTTTTCTTCAAACGGTCTTTGGGTGAGAAAGAACCCAATTATATTTTTTGTTTTCTCTAATAGTTTTTCGAATTTTGAAGAAAATCTAAAGAATTTATTATTATTCTTTATGTTTCTTGTTTCTCAGAATTACTTTAACAACTAATTGTCTATTCATAATGACATGCTGACATAAATATATCATTACTACGCATCAGGGGTTTTTGAGAGGAATGCCTAAGGGCTTAAGATTCATTTAGATAGGGAACTTATTTCAAAGTAGAACTACTCCATTTTTTTTAAATTATAAATCATTATTCAACCTACATAGTTACAAATTATAGGCAATATAATTATAATTTACAGACAATAAAGCAATAAGTGAAATTACTATTAACAATGTGTATAGCAATATATGTTTGCTATGAATATTTTCAACTGTTGTTATAAGGTAAAATGACGTATGTCACATGTTTTTATTTTCAAGATATTTTTGTCTAAAGTTCTGATCGCCAATACTGTTCTATGATCTTAAATTTGATTAAATTCTCATTATTAAACGAAATAACGTAATCGGTTTTAAACGAATAGTATAAATTCTACTTTCTAGACCTGAGTTATGACATGAACTCAAATTTTTTAAATATATAACATGTTTCGTTTTGCCTTATAGTCACAGATAAAGACTCGTGCAAATCGATGAATTCCTTAGTGACCTTAGTCTATGATTATGTCTTCCGCCGCTGAAAGTAAATCGCCATCGCAGGCTTTAGCCTTAGCGGATCTTTAGCGTAGCTGAGGGACTTTGAATGGAAGTCGCGGCGACATGACGACTGGAGGATATTGAGTTCAGTAAACCCTGGGATTTGGAGATTTCCTATACCGAGAGCGGACGTCGGTTAACGAAGATCTTTCAGTGGTTGTTGCAACCAACTTCCGAAAAATTTAATTATTAGTTTTTGAATATTAATAACGGAACTATTTATTATACAGGGTGTAACAAAAATGTTGCACGTTTTTTATAGGAGTGATTCCTGAGGTGATTTTAAACAACTTTTTCCTTAAAGAAAATGTTAGGTGAGGCTTTGTTAACGAGTTATTAACGAAAAACATTAGCCAATCAGAGAGCGAGAACGGTGTACGAATTTCGGCGCGGGCCACAGCTATGCGTAGCATTGGTCAGCCATCCTCTGCGCCAAGATTCGTTTACTGTCTCGCTCTCTGATTGGTAGGTGTTTTTCGTTCATAACTCGTTAATAAAGCCTTACCTAACATTTCCGCTAAGGAAAAAGTTGTTTAAAATCACCTTAGGAATCACCCCTTTCAAGGAACTGCAACATTTTTGCTACACCCTGTATACCCTGTATAGGTTACGATTCCAATTGCTCAGAACCGATATTATATTAATTCTATAACTACTATTTTTCGGTTTTGTATCGGTTACGGTTCGTATTTATTGCTGGAAACAATCTTTAAACGTCCTTTCAAGGACGTGCAACATTTTTGTTAGACTCTCTATAGGCTTAAAGCTGGATGTTCGTGCCTCTTGCCTTGTCCTTAGCTCCTATTATCGGAATAACGAAAGACTATGTAGCGAGTCATCAACAAAGACATCACAACTATCGCGGAATTTAGTTCAAGTCTGTTTTAAGTTTAATTTAAAGTATCTTAAACTTAAGTATCTTAAGTATCTTAGATTAAAAAATTTATTGTATACTTGATGTGAAACTGCCAATCAATCGTTTCTCAGCTTTCTTTACTCGATTATTTGTTTCTTATCGGAGATGAGAAGATCACATCTGCTTCTATTGATAGCAGCAAGTGATCGGCTGTGGAATAGGCACCGACGGGTCAGTTCATCCCTTGGGAGTCTAGTCGAGGAAAAAGTGCCACGGACGTAGGTAGGGTGTGTGGAAACGCGCACCTGTCTGCGGAAGTCTCCCTAGGGCAGGCGACCTCTCTTTGTCAGACGTGCCGAGCCAGTTCCATGCTTTACGTGTACTGCTAGTGGACCTGGTGCCGATCACTTTCCTCTCTGCTCGATGAGATGCTGGGTCTGCACCATCGAATGCTGATTTCGCAGTTGCGATACGGTAGAGTCAAAACTTTGCTCAATCTCTGATAATGATTTCCTGACAGTTCTCTAATGATTGAACTGAAGAAACAGATCGAACATTGATTTTATCTATTTTTGAGATTCATTAACTTAAGCTCGAATTGAAAAGATAGATAGAACATTAATTCCATCCATCTCTGGGCTTTACTACTATACATTTTAGAGTTTAAGATTTATGTAATGATTTGTGTAAAGGGAGAGCGTTAAAACTTTGATTTTAACTATCTGTCTTTATGTTTTCATTTGCAGCAACTTCCACGCGACGAGAGCTGGAAAATCGATAATAACCGAGCTAATTGGCTGCGATAGATATAAGAGCAGATTAACACCAGAACTGCAGAGAAAAAACGTAAGTTTTTTTTAACAAAGTGTCGCAAAGTTGGACAAATACTTGATTAAGAAAAATAATATTTATTTATATATTTCTTCACGTTTTCTAACTTCAGTTTCAAGTAAACATAATGTTATTGTTGAAAAATACAGGGTGTCCCAAACTCGACGCGGGAGCCGGAAGTGGGAGATTTCTGGGGTGATTCTAAACAACTTTTTCCTTTGCAAAAATGTCATCCGAAGCTTTGTTAATGAGTTATTAACAAAAAACACCGACCAATAGAAGCACGAATACAGTGGATGAATTTCAGCGCACGCCCCAGCTTTGAGTAGTATTGCATCTGAACCACCTCAATTATAAGCTACAAACGAAACGAGTCTCATCTTTTTGTCGCTGGTTTACCACAAAGTTAAGTCATTTTGTTAAAGCGGAGGAAAGTTGCTAACTTCCACTATAAATGTACATTACTTTATCTTTACCATTGCTTACTTACTAATTTCAGATCAAAGTGTAAAGTTTATTATTCTCGGCACGTTGGTGTAATCATAGTATAGTAATCTGAAATTATTATGAAATTTTTAAAATTTAAAGATACATAATCACACGTTACAAAGATTTACTCTGTAGGATATTCTGAGCAATAAATAAAAGTAATTTTGTTCACCGTATTGTGTCTAACATAAATAGGTAAATGACAGAAAGAAATATTTTCTACAAATGTGCATCATCTGCAAAAAAGAAAATAATAACATGCAGAGAACTGAAATGAAGAAGAATTCATACAATATGAATATGAATGTCTTTTAATGAAGGAATTAGTGTCAATAAATGCAATGATGCATGGACAACTGAAATGCGAAAAGTAATCACACGTGCACACATATTGCCCTCGGCAATTAATCGCGTTCAGTGCGTTCGGAATGAAAATTTCCGCTTTAATACGAAAAATTCGTATCGGATAGACCGTAAATGAATTTATTTCAACCAGAATTTCGTCGTTCGTTTCATATAAATTCATGAACCTTCCCAAGTCAAGAAAACGATTCCCCCGGAGGGTCTGATTCTTTATGGTTTTCAACGTTCAATATATTGTACCAAATTCGTGGGAGTTTTCGAATATAGCGACAAAGTTTGAAAAGTGTTATCATTCGTAAAGGCAAAGGATAGAAACTTGAAAAATATACATCCAGAAACCATCTTCTTCGGAGACGCAACCCATTTTATTCAAGAAGTATGTCACCGCGTTGGCGTAAAAAGCGACGTCTGCGCCACGACTGTATTACCCTTCCGATTCAACGCCCATAATGCACAAGTTTCGGGATGAAAAGGGTATCGTTATTCGAATGAGGAAACATTATTTCCCTGGAAATATTGGTTCTGCTGGTACATTTATCAAACCACGGTCTCCCATTGTCTCCCTTCCTTTTAAAAAATGCTGCAGAACCAGATGTATTCACGAAAGCCTCACTTTCGAAAACGATCAACTTGAAGCACATAATTTGGAAATGTTCAGAATATGAATCCGAGCGTGAGACGGTGCTGTAGTCTCTACATAAATTAAAGCATTACCCACCATATAACATAAATACAGGGTGTGTACGCTGTCACTGTTATACGGCGTCTATACGCTAAATTAATAGTCAGAAGATTCTAAAACTTTACAAACACTTTGACAAACAACAATAGAATAAGGAACTTATAATGCATTTTGTTGTATCTCTTACAGTTTAACTGTTATACGGCTTTAAAGATCGGGCATGTTTGTAGAAGTGAGCATCGGTTACGCACTCAGAGGAAGGCAAGCTTAAAAGACTGCTTGTTTCCATGTGTTTATTTCGTTTTCCGCATTAAAAATTATACATTGCTTTATGAAGAACTGCAGCATTAAAATATAAAATATCAGGCAATTTTTGTTTGTTTTATATTTATACTAAATTCTGTTTATACATTCTGTTAAACCACCAAGTAAATGTATACAACTAATTACTGCACGTTATGCTATTGTATGCTATATAAACCATAAAAGGTTTATGGAAATTAAATAAATAAATAAATAAAATATTTAATTTTAAGCTTGAAGACATATAGGATACAACAGAAATACGTTGAAATATATTAAGAGTGGTAGTGGGATTCAAATTGGTTATGAAATGTGTTTTATGACGAAGTACTCAATGTACTTGTCTCTGTCTTGCAAAAACAAAGGATCGATTGATTAGAATTCCGAAGTACTTATAAGTAGATTTTCGAAATATCAAACATTTCCGTGAAAATATTCTCGAAAATAGCTTGTGCAGGTCAAATTCTTCACAGGTACAATAAATGAACATTATATTTTATGAGTAATATTGGCTTGGTTATTGACTTTGATTTGGATTTACAAGTACATATTGAAGTAAATCCCATCACTAATTACTACAGCGAAAAAGGAAACGGGTCGAATACTTTGCCATAAGCATTTAGCGATCCATTAGCGTCCGACACTTAAAATATTTCAACGTACATATATTTGTTGCAGGTCTGTATAGCAGATAAAATTGAACACAATTTGCATACCAAAACAAAAGACTTAAAGAACACGTTAAAAAAAAATAGCTACCATGGAGCGTGGTGAGAGCTGAAAACGAAAACATTGGAAAATATTAAAACTGAGTCTGTGAATGATAAAAATTTTGTGTCATTTGTTTTGACACGGTGTTTTGAAAAGATGCGCCGGCTCTGTTTATGATGTTTAATGAAATACGTGCACGTGATTTTACCATCGAATCCGCGCACGATCTCCGTTCGCTTCTTCCCTCCTCCCTCCATTTCTATTTTATTCACTCGTACAGCTGTTTTCCAACGATTAAACCATCGGCGCTTACACAAAAAGCGCGCGCCATTATTCAAGGTTGATGTCGGTAACCATGCAAAGTTAACGCTTCGCGTACGTCGATCATACGGGCGCATCACCGTTCCCCGATATTTTGCCGATTTTTGCGCGACGATAAATTTGTTTGCCGTCAGCACGCCGCTGCAATTAACACTTAAGGCTGGACATACATGCAGCGATTTGTTCGCGGGTTTGGTGACCCGGCAGCTAGCCTCGTGGGAAACCTCTGCGTGTATGCAATACAAAATCGACTTTACCGCAACTCCTGGCCCACGAGCTTCCAGCTAACCGTCCACGCAGAGGATTATAGAAGGTTTGTTAGTAAATTTAGTGTCTCCGAAGGAAGTTTCGAAGCAAAGCCTCATGGTTTGTCAGTTGTCGCCCTGGTGAACCGACACACACGTCCTTTTCGCGGTCTCCATTCCCGTCAAGAAAACGTCTGCCAGCTACAGAAGACTAGACTGGGAGTTCGACCAAAGCTTCATGGGGAACACTGATCGGAAGTGTCCGAATTAACGTGAATAGATTTTCCAAAGTGGAAATGTTTTTAATGCGTTTCATGTTCAGGCAATGCTATGAGGTGTCCAAAGTTATGAAATAGGTTTTTGGATAAAGTTAAAATTGTATTAGGAAAAGTATATAACAGCTCAATCATTGAAATATTGGCCATTTTACTAAATAAACTTTAAGCCAATTTACTGGTTGATAAGTTTCGATTCTATGTAGAATCAAATTACTATACTAATTGTGAGAAGAAGTTCGTCGGAAAGAATTCATTTCTATTTCTAATTTAAAGGGAATTTTGCAAAATGTCTTTCCAGTTTCTTAAATAAACATTTTTGAAATATAGGGGATAATATTTTTTAATTTTCTCTTTTTTTAACGACTACAATGCCACATCTTTCGCTACGGGATCAGAAATCTAATTAATTAACTGTGCCCGTTTGGACTACACAAGTTCAAAGTGTAATCTCATCTCAACGACAGGAGCTGCTAGTTGTAGTGTTGCTAATGAATCTCGTTGGCAGTTCCAATCATTTTAATTATCATGCGGTTCTCTTACCATCTACCTATGAGGATAATTCTGTTGTTTGACGTTAAGGTACGTAATAACATGTCCATCAAATTATAGCACATTTGCTTAACGTGCCAGTAAGGAAAGAAGAAATGCCGATAAAGAGAAATTGTGGTACTAAATTCTTTCGGGGTGGTTATTGATTTAGGGCGAAACGTCCGCATTTTTATCAATTCCTTCAAAGGCTATGACACAAAAATATGGATCCAAGAAAGTAGACCTTCCACTTTATTGTTCTGCCCCACTTCGCAGATATTGAGTATTATTTGTTAAGCGAGGTTAAACTAAAGATTGTTAGGAAAAAAATTCGAAACCAAAAACGAGGCGCAAGGAATTAAAGTGTAGTAATAAATAATGGGATTTAGGGAAACTATTCGAGAATAAAAAACGAATGCCTAATCTTAGTAAATCATTGCTTAATCCTCAGTAAATCAGAGTTATCACTTTGACCCTCACTACGTACGAACAAATCAAAAGTAAAGGACTCCGCACAGATTATATAGGATTTTGGAGACCGGTGAAATTAGCTGATTTTCACGTATATTGTAGATTATGATGTCCTCTACGAGAAAAGTATAAACACTTAGGGTCGCTGATAAAGGGTTAGTGAAATACAGCCTTTCAAAGTACTGTATATCGCTGGTAAATTAACAGTCGGAAGGTATGCATGTCTGATCAGTTGAAGTGAAATAAGCCAGACTACGTGGAACAAGATCAAGCAGACAGATCACACGCATTTTTGGTATTGACTGTGTCGTCCCGACTGCAAACTTATCAGCGGTATACAGTATATAGAACAATTTATTATTTTATTTAGATAAACGGAGACCCATTGTCCGAAAACACCAACCAATCGGGGAGCGAGTGCGGCGGAGTAATGATGGCGCGGACGATGGTTGACCAATACTACTCACAGCTGGAGCCCGCGCTGAAATTCATCCACTGTATTCGTGCTTCTATTGGTCGGTGTTTTCCGTTAATAACTCATTAACAACGACCCATCTAGCATTTTTGCTAAGGAAAAAGTTTAAAATCAGCTCAGGAACCTTTCAAAGAACTACAACATTTTTGTTACACCCTGTATAAACTGTGCGGGGTCCATAGCACACCAAATCAGTTACTAAGGATTAGGAAAGTGTATCTGAATGTGAAAAGTCTTATGCAAAATCTTGGTTTTTTTAGTTATAAATGAGCAAATTGAATGTAATCTCAGGTAAATCTATAAATCAGAACATGTGTCTTTATAATAATATATATACAGGGTGTAACAGAAATGTTGCAGTTCCTTTAAAGAGGTGATGCCTGAGGGGATTTTAAACAACTTTTTCCTTAGCGAAAATGTTAGGTGGGGCTTTGTTAACCAGTTATTAACGAAAAACACCGACCAATAGAAGCACGAATACAGTGGATGAATTTCAGCGCGGGCTCCAGTTGTAAATAATATTGGCCAGCCATGGTCCGCACCATTATTAATCCCCTGTACTTGCTACTTGGTCGGTGTTTTTCGTTAATAACTCGTTAACAAAGCCCCGCCTAACATTTTCGCTAAGGAAAAAGTTGTTTAAAATCATCTCAGGAATTAACCCTTTCAGGGAACTGCAACATTTTTGTTACACCCTGTATAGGATAAGTCACCTAACGTTTGTACCTCAAATATCTTCGTTGTTCTTAAAGCTTCATTTACCTTCTTAAGGACAAAGTTGAATGGTTCTATTTTTTAGAGATATCAAAGTCACCTTAATCTTTTTAAATACTTACGATGATAGTTCCTTTCATTAGAAATTCTATAACTATAATTATTAGAGGTCACAGATAGAAAAAAAACGTATACATATGTAATATTTAAAATATAAGTGCAGAATATGTTTATCACAAGTGAGATTTGTGATAAAAATACTAAGATTTTTCAATGTTATTGTATGCTTTTTAACATCCTCTAGTCGATTACGCTACTATTTACTATTAGTATGTTTTTAAACGCTATTCGGATATGTTTTATACAATTATTGAAAGGTGTGATATGGTAACGGTTTATCGTGAATATAGACAAAATGCATTTAGGGTAGATGAACCAATAAATGAACACGTTATTACTGAATGAACATTATACACAAAAATAAATAAAATAAGGGTAATTATTTACATTAGGGGCGACCTCACCGATTATTGATGACCTTGAAATATGTTGTCAAGGTCTCATTCTCAACAACTTTTCCATATACACGTTACCGTCGCTCGGCTTTAGTTTCCGATATATTCGCAAATAAATTTAAATATCTTAAAGAGTGATCGAAATATGTCTGGGTCAAATTTCTTAGCGGGGAGGAGGTTTAGGTGATCTATTTAACAATAGATAAGTTTCTACTTGAAATGATCTATATTGTATTATTAATCTCATACAACTGGGAATATTTCTGCCATTATTTCAAAACATGCAGTTATGCTATTATCAAAATTATGGTGTCGACGAAATAAGAATTCTGCAATATATACAACATAATGTTGTTTCCGTGTTCCGTAACGGGGAATATTAGCCCTTGTTTCTTGCCAAATACACTTTATGTTTTGCGTACGGGCACCGCTGTCAAATTCAACAAAGTTCATTTTGTGAGTTCGCGTTCAACACGATCCATTTCACGTTTCAATTTGTAAACATAAACAGACAAGACAGGGGATTGAAATCGCTCTAAGTGGTGATCCTGGCTTATCGTGCCTTATCGACAGCCACAATTTTAAATTTAACTCAGACCTATTCCGATCAGTCTTTTAAATACTGAAACTTTTTGTGTATATCTCGGAAGCTATAACAAATATCAAGGTCATAAAAATCGGCGAGGTTGCCCCTAATGTAAATAATGACCAAAATAAGTTATTAAGCAGCGTATAGCGTGAAAGTGACTTTAATATGAAGTAAAGAACTGAAAAAATTCAATATTAAGTCATGTACTAATTTTAACTTACTTTATTTGTTTTTATGTATAATGTTCATCAAACTGGTATGTGTTCGTCTATATGTGCATCTACCCTATGTTTCTAGTATATTTTTGTCCATACATGAAACAGAAATAGACGATTAATCACCAGCAATAAACAGAAGTAGACAACTTCGCTCTTCAAAAGCGCAGACATACTGAAAGAAATGCACCGTAACAAGTGCCAATCGCTTATTGAAATATCGATGAAATGTAAACATGTAATTAATTATGTGTTTGCTACAGACCAATATGTTTGTCAATATACATATAGTAATCAGGAATGTTAGGTTACAAAACGGTTTAATAATTAAACCTCGCCTTTGCACTTTAACTTTTATTCACACATTATGTTTTCTGAAAGACATAAGTCAGCAGATATAGGATAGCAGCCAACAGCAACATTTATTCTCAGTAGATACCTATACAGATTCAATAGTGAGTTCGTTGTTGGTATATCGGAATGTAATTAGTTAGACTGCAGATGTTTATGCAAATTTATATTTTCAAGAGCATAGAAAAAAACTACCTTAAATAAAAGTGTCTTTCATGTTCTAAATATTATAAAATATATTTTATTTTCGACATTTCACGCATTTTTACATGAATGCACATCGTGATGCACAGTACATTTAAAATCGTCATAAATGCATAAAAATTCGCAATACATATAATAATCATTAGCTGATGGTATTTGTGAAATCTGTTTCTTCTGTACTATTTAAAATAGTCGAACACGGAATAATAACTCAGAGATCGAAATAATAATAGAATATGTTCTTACGCTGTCTATGAAATTCCAGTCTGTTATTATTTTATATCTTTATCTTTACTCATAGAACATAGTGGTGAAGTTTGATCGTTTAATCCGGGGACACCATGTATAATAATAGTGTCTGTGGTACTGAAACTCACATAGAAATAATAAATAATACAGACATAAAAACTGTGGGTAATAGAAAAAGGTATAGAAATCAGGAATGTAACACACCATAAAATGTTTTGGTAAATCAATCAGTTGGACTTGACTTAATTAGTAACGACATTACTAATACATATAATACAAATTTTATTAGTATTTCCTCAGTTAAAAACTATGAACACTTTTTAGATCCTGCTGGAAATTACGTTTCACAATTTCAATTTCTTTTAACCTGTGTTTTATTTTCTGTACATAGAACAAGAGTTTCCCTATCAACAATATATCTCATAGACTTTTCAAGTCTAAAGAATTTTCTCCTGTAGTAAGTTTATTCTATAGCCAATAATTAAAAATTAATCTTTAATTTGGGTTCCTTAAAATTTTTTTTTTGCACATTTTCCGTGTGACACAATGTGAAATTATTCAACATTAGTACTTACTTTCCTGCCACTAGATTTCGACATCTGTTGTGAACGAAACGAATATTTCACAATATGTGCACGAGTTAAAACTGAGAATCTCAAAAATAGAGACAAAAGATTTGCCGTTATCGTAAATAGAGTCCCTGTTATCGTCCTTAACAGTCTATTTAGTTCGATTCTACCTAACGGACAATGAGTTGAAAAATGCAGTAATTGTATTCCCGATCTCCGGGACTATTCGATTAGGGACGATAGCGAGCTTGTATATTCGCGTTTACCCCGAGTTTTCCGTATCGTGCGAAAGAGAGTCGCTTTCTCAATAGCTGCGGAGCAGTTACGACGAAGAATTCTTGGAAGTCCGAACGCAATTAGCGCAATCTCTCACCGATCGTTGCACAGGAAATATCGTGCCTCCCTCCGTGCCGTTTCCCGTAATTTCGGTTCTTTTTAACTCGTTCCATCGCTTTGCCAACTCACTTAACAGCTACAGCGCCCTTATTCCATGAACTGATGTTAGGAGCGTTCGAAATATACGTCTGAATGCTATGTCCTAATCGCCGAGAAACGAGGCAATTCCGACGCTTCTAATGAGGTGGTTTTCGATTCAAGCAATTTCGACTTTTAGATTTTAAAGCGCTTCGGGTAGAAATAGAGTGAAATTTTGCGAAATTCACGGAATTGCAGTGGAGTTGTGTGAATTAGAGTTCTGGCGAAATGACTTTCGCCTCTGAATATTCAGAAGGAGTGATTATAGTATTTACCAGAACGAAGGAGCTGTACTAACGAGTTTACAACACTATGGATTGACGAGAACGAAAATTAGACAACAACATTGCGAACTACTCGATGACACACAAGCAGTTGACTGTTATATTAAAACGAGTGACAATGGTTGATCTTAAAATACAGTTATTCGTAGTTTTGTCAATTGGCTTTCTTTTGTTAACAATTTTGGGATATTTTTCAGCTTCTCTGTATTGCTGCACCTTCCACGCTACGTTTTCGTCAGAAATAAAACAAATAAAGTAGCAAAGTGCAACGTACATATTCTCGCGAATTCAAGTCTGCTGAAAAACACGGATTGCTTTTCAACTCGTAGAATGTAGTATGCGGTAGAGTATAGAAAACGCTCGTCTAACTGGATTGTGAGATTTCGAAACTAGAGATACACGTGGTGAAAACAAGTTTCAAACTCGGTGTTACATATGTAGTACATTGTCAGTGGTTATATACTTTCTTTTTTAAGATTTACCTTAGATTCAAATAAATCGAACAAGTGCACAATTTACTATTCTGATAATGAATTAGAATAGAAACAATTTTAATCATAATTTCTAAATATTCTAATACTGAGAAATAAACGACTCGAATTAGGTACATTGTATACTTTTCCATTTTTGCTACGAGTTTAGACAAAGTAAATAGTCAATAATAATTTGACTTCAAGAATTGTGTACACAATCTGAAATTAAATTTTGCATATTTTACGTGACTTTCTTCATAACTAAATAAAATCCAAAGTTTATGAAAACTCTAGTCTGTCGTTGGTTAAAACGTTTTATGTAGAATATTATTAGATTAGATAATATTACATTTCAGAACAGTCACATAATATTCAATTCGTATAAAATTCTCTTTTGTTCGATGTTAGGATTACAAGTGGAATCAGAATATGGAAGTAGAAGAAACCGTCCAAGTCAGACATCTCAAAATGTGGTTTAGCGTTAAACATTACAAGTAGACTTAAATTGTTATGTTAACAAATTTATTCCTTTTTGGGTAAGCAGAGTATCAATATATAAATAATTATTGCACTCAGTTCCTTCAAGTACTGAGAGTAAACAACAAAGACTAAAAACTTACTAGGTGATGGAACTTTCCTACCACCGTAGAATAGTTAACGAGTTGCCTAAAAGAGTATAATGCAATAAACTGCATTGGAAGTTTTAATTTTAACAATTTTTATCAAAACTTATATTTAAATTTACGGATGTTTGAATAAAATTGTTATTTCTATAAAATATACGTTTGTTAATGAAATGGATTTATCAAACATGAATTTACAAACCTAAAAGTCATTCTTTCAAAATGCTCTTCAACTATGAAATCAAAGGAATGTGAAAATTGTACTAATAGCCTAATATTATCCTATATTATATGTATAAATTTATTTGTGTAAGTGTTAAATGAAATTCTACAGCAATCAATTTACAAAGGCTTGGACAAGAGGATTAATTACAGATCTGAGGACGAAGGTAATGATCATCATATTCATTAGAATTGTTTTTCGCCTCTTCAATTTCTTACTTTTGTTCTCCTTTGCAGAGGAACAAGACTGGAATTTGTTCGTGTAAACACGATATGCGCTGGATTTTTGGTAACTTCAGTTGCTTCGCGTTCAATTGACTTAAATCAGATCATCGGATTCAATTTACTGTACCGATTGATAGTTCGGACAAAGTGCAGTGTCCTGAACTTTCCGCCAATAATATTGCCAAACTACGAAATTTCCGGCCATTTCAGCTCTGTGAACACAATTGGATAACCTCGTTGTACCTCCTACTATCCGTGCTGTCCTTTGATATTTTATAATAGCGGATAATCGGTTTTACCGCGAATCGTTTTACTTAAACTGAAATATTGTCATCCAGTTCGTAAACTTAAACGAACAGATAAATAGAACATTATTCGATACCGAATATTAATTTCCTTGCAACTATTTTGCACTTTAGAGTGTTTAATGTGTTCGTGTATACGTGTTATTTCAAATTTTAATAGACATGTTAGTGGTAGTCGATTTAAACTTCTCTCTGATTACAAAGGTGTCTAAAACTCAAAATCTCAAAATTTGTCCAAAATATGGGCTTATTTTATAGGAATTTAAATAAAAAAAAAATATCATAGTTGTTTCATTATGCACAATTTTTCCACAATTTTGTTAAATATTTTTAGGTCCACATGTTCATAAAATCTATTTTGAGACCCATTTTGAACATATTTAATTACAAAAATTACTAAACTTAGTTACTCTTAATTTTATTGTCAAATAGTCCAAATACAATAAATTTTTCTTCTTTTATCAATGAAATCATTTTTATTCTCATTATGTTAAATAATAAGGTAAAGGCAGATATCTATTAACGGTTTAATAAGGAGTATAAATACAAGGTTGGATGGTTATTGAGCTGAATAAAGCTTACTATAAATTTCTAGGAGACCATAAATACACCGAAGCGGCTAGCCAGATCTGACAATAAGAGGTGGGGGATGTTGTGCGACTACTAACGAGGCAAAACACGCGATCAGGAAGCGGGTATCACTGCAGAATGTTTTTGGTTGAGAGGGAAGCCAAGTATGCACCAGTTCCTTCAGGTGTTGATTGGGAAAAAATTTTCTCTCAGAGAAAATTACACCATTTTTTATAAAGAATGTAATATAAGAGGAATTTGAGTGAGATCGCAGATGGTGCCAGTGTATTCGAAAAAAAAACTAAATTTTTGTTTCAAGAAATAGTGCTAATATAAATAACAAACTCCACTAAAAGACTATACATATATATATATATATATACAGAAAAGTATTATGTATTTCGATTAAGAAATACATATATTTACAACTTTGTTGTTGGCTAAGTAGATTAATTTATAGAATAAAGATGGAACAGGTGAAAACAACGAGGCGATTATTTATTTGTTTCTTGCCATGTGTCGTCGAGATATAGAAACACGCGCTGCTTCATCATTATGTTTCATGCTTTTTCAAGTTTTCCTTCTAAATATTGTAACTATCATGATTTGGAACGATAGTAGTGCACTATTTTACCTACAGTTTCATGTCTTTACTTTCCTACTTTCATATAAGTATAATAATGAAAATGTATCTTCGTAATGTAACTACAAGTTGCCTAATATTGGATCATCGTTAGCTGCGTGAATTGGACCGATCCATCCTAGGATACAATCTATATCCTAGAGACAGATACTTCAAAAAATACTAAAAAGGTTTCTTCTTTGTAATTTTTTCTTTTATTTACAAATCACATTTATGAGATCGATAGAGTAATAATTGAGCTATATTGTTGTACATATATATTATATGATATTTTGCTATATTTGGCGATAATACGTTGTTTCTTATTAGCTACCGTAGTTGAAGGACCAGGATAAACTTAATTTTTATGTGGCTTTATGAGAAAAATTCAACGAAGTGTAGATTATTAGAATTATTTAAACTGAAGTATTTCTTAAATTAATAACTTTTCGAAATAAATACCTTAATCCCTTTTTGTAGCCAATTTCGAATTAAATCAACTGATGCATTAAGAAATATACATCATTCCATTTAAAAAAACAATGTTGACCTCCATGACCTTTATACATTCACTTATGAAAAAACAAATAACAACAAAATATTCGCCCCAAGATATCATTCAACTTTTGTATGAAACATTCTGTACTATGAGCAATAATACAGAAAAAGTCAAGATGTCAAAATCGAATGAGACACCCTGTATAATGTTTCATCGTTGCGTAAGAGAAAAAAATAAGAAAATGGTACAAAATAAGTAACTCTCCACTATTTTTACCCATTGTAAAACTAATTAAGCGATGCAAATCCTCAAAGGATGCAATGAAATGGATGCATCGATGAACCAAAGGTATAATATTGAAAAATAATGTAGCGCTGTCTCTACTAGTATTTCAATCATTTCTGGCGAGGTTTTAATAATCTCATCCGGCCCCGAAAGTTCAGTCATCCATTTTAAAACCATTCTATACGGTGGAACTTAAATTCGTCCATATCTCCCGAACGAAAGGAAGCAAAGATCTCGTTAGCTCGTATCCGATTATTGTCCCCGTGCAAATTAACTACGCACGAAGGGCCACGGCGGCTTCGGAAAACCATATTTCCACCGACGACAAGCACGATTCAGCGGAAATAGGTAATATTCGGTTATTAAAGTTGAGCCTCCGGACTGTCGGAGGTAGCTTTCCTTCGACAAAAGCGCGGAATACACTGCGGCGATATGCGAAAGAATAATTTCCACGCCAGAAGTCCTTCGCACCGGCACCGTGAACGGACGGATTAAAACTTTCTCATCGGCATCGCGGATAATTGGTTTAGTTATTGGATCCTCCGGCTGAATCGCGAACTCGCTGACGCAGTATCGCATTGCTTTCTCCGCTTTTCGCCGTGGACTTTTCGATTCCTGCCAGCCCGTCCCTGTAATCCCCTATATCTTCCTACCCTCCGCTTTCTCGTTCCGCTTTGCAACATCATAACTAACCATCTAACTACCCTTACGCGGAGGTTCGACGAGTTTATTCGCCGGTAGGTTTGTTTTGAGGAATTCGGCGAGGTTTTTACCGGATCGCGCTGAAATTGTTCATAAAATTCCTGTAGCTCAACCTTAACCGACGAGTAAGATAACGGCACCAACTTCCAGGCTACTTGGTAGCTGCCGAAGAGAAAGTTTCGCACTTAATGTAAATTTCATCCGGTTGAAATTTCAGTCTTTTCATTGAACGTCGGTATTTGACCATTTCATCGTTCTGCATAGTTTTTAAGATGAATTGCCGAGTTTATAGCTTCCTTCTTCTTTCGGTAGAAGATGAAACCCGTGTACAATGTAATAGGAATTCGTTTTTGTCTGTCACATCCTATAGTCGGGTTTGCGGCATTCATGTCGAGCACCGGTTCACTGCAGGCGATGATTAGTTCAGACGATTAGTGGTTGATGAAGATCAGTCAGGCTTTGAGGGAATTTCCACGTGCAATGCTAGTTGTAATTGACGTTCAGAGGGCCACTGTTTATATTAAAACAGAACCATTTGAACGAGACTTTGATGTGTCTTGTTTCAGATTAATTCAAATTCAGAGGTTACTTAATTCAATTTCAAACTTACTTTTCCATTTTTCTTCCCTGATTGATCTCTCACTTTGAGGAAAACTATCACTGAAAGATTATAATGCATCGACACCTGTTTTTATTTTATTCTTGGCACGTTTTCTTGAGATCGAGTGCACTATGACCTTTGGGAAATATATATGATACTTGTTGAACAGATGTTAAATAATCCTACAGAGTTTTTTTTTACAACCTGAACTTTGTCTCGTCAAAGGAATCTAGTAATAAAGAGAAGAAATTACATCGATCCTCCGGATGTATAGATATGTCTGTCTTTTGCCAAAGCCAACGAAAGAAAGTTTGCAAACAGCGCAAGAAATAAGAATTCCTTGCGAAGAGAGGACCAGATGTTTGAGTCACTGATTTTAATGAAACTTGGTACGTTGGTAAGAGACTATACACTAAAAAAGACATGGTAAAGTATCCAAGCATTTGTAAGAAAACTCTGTTTAAAATTTGCAGACACTATAACAATGTGAACTTCTTTAAAGGTATACAGATGAGAATTAATTACTATATGAATTTAGGCTCTGGAATTGCTTATCAAGTTGAAGTTACGATGATTACAAGAAGCAAAATATGTGAAAATTTGTCTACACTCGTTTAAACAACTGTGTTATGAATGTTTAAAATTACGGATTGAGGAATGATCAACTTTTATACAAAAAGAAAGTAGAAACAAAAAAGCAGAACGATTAATTTAAAAGATATACTTTCAAAGTTTCATGAATCAAATTTCCAAGTATTGATTTATCTGTAAGGGAAGAACTTTTCTTATATCCTCCGCATGACTTTCATTTTTAGTTCTTTATTGATCAATTCAGGTTACCCGGAATTCATTAATCATTAAGACGGAAACCAGTGTAACACGTTATTAAAAGTCTTTTCTCTCTCGACCTCATGTATAAGCCAATTTATAGAAGAAATAAGGTATTATTTGTAGAAGAAAGGAAATGTTCGATTTTGTATTACATTATTGGAAAAAGGGAAACCAAACTATCATTTACTTCCACTGATAAAATGTTTCTAAATGAAGAATATAAGAAGTAGTAATTTGATATGATTCAAATAATATAAATAATAAGAAGAACATTTATTATTACCGCAAATTTAAAAGAATTGAAATATCCTATTCATACATAAAGAAGAAAATAATCCTTAAAAATTGAATAATAGAGATAGATTTTTTATAGTGCTTGAATTGATAAACCCTACGTAGAATTATTCAAATAGTAACGAATGCTGCTCACTTTCGATCAATACAGAAGAATGTAAATGAAAATGCATGCGAACATGAAAGTTCCTACAATTATCATACATATAATTAATTATGCATTACATACTTCAGAACTTAAATTTGTGCTTATTTCTTTACTATCACTTTTCTTTTGTTCATTCCTGTTCAATAATCACGGCTTTCATTCCTCAACGGAATACAATAGACAACAGTCTCCTCCAGGAGTCAAGTTTCTATTCTAACACTGACTGATAGTAAGACAAGTTGATTTACCATGCATGGAAAATGAATTCATTTCTATATGTAGACGGTGGATTTCTATTTTAATGAAATTTCTAAGCATAAAGAAACATTAATTCTTTCTTGTTTTCATAATGACATTTAAGAAATCCTACGTTTTGTATGTCATAAAAAAAAAAAAAGTTTTACACCTAGACTATTGCAACATTAATCCCCATTTCGCGTTACCTTACATTGTCGTAGCTAGGATCATTGTTCAAAGGGAACCATGATCAGTTTGGTTTTTTAATATACAAAAGAATTTTCATAAGCACTTGATATTCTGTAGTCTGAGTACTACACGACTAATACTACTTAAATATTCACTATGTCGCTCTGTCTGACCACGCGCCTATATTATTCTACTTGTCGGCGTTTATATAGCAATTTATAGTTACGTACACATTTATAAATAATTGTTAATGTATTTATTAAATTTTAGTATAAAGAATAAACTGAATAACGCAATTATTTATTTTTATTGATTACTTATTTTTATAAAACATACGAAGAAAGTTTTGTACCTACATTAGTTGTACTTCATATTTCAGAAATGCAAATACAGTGCTATAGACTCTCTGTTTATCCCCACTGTTCAGTCCCTCTTTCTCTTTCGCGCGCTGTCTCTTTCTACGTTCGGAATGCCACAAAGGATAGCGAAGAAGTGCGAACTAAACAATACACACTCGCCTCCCGTTTCGAGGCGCGAGGATATATCGAGAAATTAGTGTAATTGAAAAAAAACATCCATATACTTATTTTCTATAAGATCATTTTTTGCGAGCTGATAAATATTCGTACTCATTTTAATCATTTTATAGAGTGGTCGATTCCACATTTTAGAATTGCTCTGGCTCTTACTTAATACCTACTTAACCCGAACCTAAGCCAGACTGTTATGCCAATATTTCCTTAGCAAAAATGTGTGTAGTGCTATACGTGTATTTTTGACTTGTGAACCGCGAGAAACGATCCACGCCGTCAGCACAGTAAATTTTTGTTTCACAGAATTACCTCCACGAACGAAGCCAACGCATTAATCTAATGCTCGGGGAATAATAACGTCAAACCAAGTGGAACGTCCGCGGAGAGGAAACGAGGAAGAGAGAGAGACAGAGAGGGAGAGCACCGCAAATTCGAAATATCGACGACCTGGCGGCGTTATTGGCGTCACCGCAGAATGTAACATTAAACTGCAATTCCTAATGGCTATCGTGGACCTATATCTGCACACCTCGTGCATCCGAAACGCCTCATTTCATTTTTCCTTGATCCCTTTTAATTTCATTAGCCGCATGTCCAACAATTCCATAGCATTAAAGGATTATCGGCGTTATGCATTTCTACAGACTATTGTTTCATAGGTCCCCCCCCCCCTATCTCCGCCGAATCGTAAAACGTAGTTCGCGTTTTAGGATGTTCGCCGTTAAACGAGCCACCTAGTTATTTCGATACAGCTCGTGGACTTTCATTTACAGCTTAGCTATTCTGTGCTCTACAATGGACTTGTTTATTTTGGGAAGGGTGACTTTATAAGGCAGCTCAAACAGTTTCCATTATGCGACACTGAGAACAAGCAAAATGTGAAACGAGGAGCTGAAAGGGATTGAATTACACGAATTGCACAAGTGAAGGATTTTAATTTGAAGTATTGATGTGATAATTATTGCAAAGTATAGATTATTGGGGAACAATTATATTCGGAACAGAATTTATTATGCATTTTTAGGTATATATTTCTTTTTTTCAGGAAATAGATTGTTACGTTTGGAGAAATTATATTATATGATTTCATTATAGAAACTTAAAAATATTATTTTCATTGTTAGGAAAAGAATTAACATACGCATTGGTAAAACATAGGATATAAGGATATTGCATAGAAACAAATAAAACTTTCATCTGTGTTATTCAATTCTATAAATAATTTCATTAATAATTTATTACTATTGCAAGTATTCGCAGTTTTTATTTAGTGCTTCATTCCTATATTTTACTATGTTTACTATATTCATTTAATAAACTCCTACGATAAAAATAGTTATATCTATCGTCAAAACACCGCATGTCACTTGTTTTCATTTTCAAGATATTCGCGTTTGAAGTTCTAAATATCAATACTATCTTATGTACTCGAATTTTCTTTTATCCTTATTTTTAATGTTAAACATTCTTTTAATGCATGTTTTCTTTGATAGAAATATGAATTTTACTTTCTAGATCTCAATTATCGCATAAACTCAATTTCTTTGAAAATGTGACATACGTCGTTTTGCCTTAAGGCTACAGATATATTTCCATAAAAACATGATAAATTAAAGTAGATAGTACATTCACTGAAGTTATTCATAATATTCAAATTGATACAGGTTTCAAATAATCTCAGAAATATGTAATTATAATTCCTATCATGATAGTGCAGGAATCCTATTAAAGACAAAATTGATAACAGAGAATACATGAAAATAAGGTAAGGGATTTGCGATTTCCACGAGCTTGGGATAAAAAGATACAAGTAGAAATATCACTTCGGAGGGAATTCCACCCTCTTTTGGATAATTATTCTTCTTTGATGTTTGAGAATCGAAAACGTCTTCCTTTTCAAGGTTATTATTATAAATAACGTTACACATCTATGTTACATTTGTGTGTGACCGAATTTCTTATTTTTTGTTTTGCAATTTTCTTGACTGCTTAAATGAATTTTCGATGTTCATACCTGTCAGCTGATGAAACTTGAACAAATTTGTTCATACCATTTCTATATGCGTTTGCATCTTGTTTTGTTGAGAAACTGTAGATAGGTTTATTTTTACTTTCTTGAAAATATTTTGTCCTTTCCCTAGTATATTGAGTAAATATATACGGACGCCAAAGTTCAGAATATAAACATGATGTTAATAAATTTAATTTAAACAACAATAAAACAGTCTTTTAAAGAGAACGATTGAAATCATTTTTTTAAAGAGAACTGTTAAGTTATAACATATGGTTTTTTAGACAAATTTTGTCTTCATACAGAGTATAATACGATACGATTTAAAAAAATCTAACCTTGAATTTCAAGATCAAGTTAAATTCTGCAGGAATTTTTTTTCCAGAAAAAGAATTCGTATAGGATAGCTATGATACAAACATTTTCTTCTGTACCCTGCAGGGCCGCGTTTACCACTAGGCAAAGTATGCACCTGGCTAAGTCCCATTGAAAAGAGAGGACCCGCACAAAACTATACATTTACTTCACTGTATGAAATGAATATTCACATTTCATAACGTGGAAATAATTTTAAGATTGTAATATTATCAATGATTTATGCCGACGGAAAATTTAAATTTTTTGTATTGGAACTGGTGAAAAAAGATGTATGCAATACTCTGTTGGCAATAAAAGTTTATAGCCTCGTAAAAAAAAACTCTTTATTACAAGAATCATCATTAATAACTTTACATACACAAAAATGAGACAAGAATTGTTAATTTCTTAAATAATTTTACCTAGCGTGTCTTCTATTATTAAATGTAACGGACTATTTTTATGTCTACTTTATGCGTTTTTGCAATTTTAAATTAATAATACAGGGTGTAACAAAAATGTTGCAGGTCCTTGAAAGAGGTGATTCCTGAGGTGATTTTAAACAATTTTTTCCTTAGCGAAAATGTTAGGTGGGACTCTGTTAACGAGTTATTAACGAAAAACACCGACCAATCGGGGAGCGAGTACAGTGGATTAATGATGGCGTGGACGATGGTGATCCAATACTACTCACAGCTGAAGCCCGCGCTGAAATTCATCCACTGTATTCGCGCTTCTATTGGTCGGTGTTTTTCTTTAATAACTCATTAACAAAGCCCCACTTAACATTTTCGCTAAGGAAAAAGTTGTTTAAAATCACCTCAGGAGTTACCCCGTTCAAGGAACTGCAACATTTTTGTTACACCCTGTATAAATTAACGCACTTAAAAAGTTGTGTTTTGTTAACGGAATAGCTTTTCGGAGTGGTAATACTGCTTCTTAATACCCGTAGGTATAAAGTATTTACTGTTTCTCTTCGAATATCCTGTATAAGAAGGAGCCCGACTTATTTGTATTCTTAGGGCCCGAAAAACTAGAGACGCAGCCCTGGTACTCTGTACATTTTATGACGCTGGAAGGAGATGACAATCCGGTGAAGCGAGATTAGAACTATGTATATCGAAGGATGAATAAAAATTCCCTACTCAAACTAGTTTAACTGTTCAATCGTTCGTATGTTTCAATACATTAAAATTACCTTCCTACTAATGGCTAACTGATCCATTAAAAAAGAAAAAGAAATACCTGTTCGACTCAACAGCTGTGAACTGATGTTTTTCGTGACCCAGTTCTCGTGCTACTCAAGCTCGACGAAGCGAACTTTCAATGCTATAACTGGTTTCGGTTTTCGAGCTGACATCGAGCATGATCCCACCTCGGGTACCGATGACTTATCAGCAGACTACACCGACTCCTTGCAATCCTATTAAATCTCGGTGATGTATCGAGGGTCATTTCTTAGATGGCGCTCTCAGGAGGAATTTCGTGTTAATAGAATCGATATCAGGGAAGGTGGCGCGTGTATCTGATACGGTGGAGAGGAAGCGGCCGTTTTCTTTTCTCCTCGGGGGCCCCCGCGTTGACAGCAACCATTTCTCGTCGACGAAATACGAGGACCGATTCGGTATTATCGCGGCGTGTTGGCGTCATTCTGCGGCCTTAATTATGCAGCCGGCGTATCTGGCAGCGGCCGCGGAAGTTTGCCATTTATTGCTTTCACCGCATTAGAAATGTCTCCTGCTCAGCGCGCCCCCCGTCCTAGAGCCAGCGAACACTTTAAATAGCAGATAACAGCTGGCTTTTTCTGCCCTCTCAGACGAACCTAGCTGTTAATCTCGTGAACAAGCGAAATTTCGAGGTTATCGCGGCTCGTTCACCTTCGGTTAATTCCACCGTTTCTTGTTTTCTCATCTACGTTCTTTCCGAATTGTTACACGGGGGGCATTCAACGGCAGCTTCTTTTCACAATGGCGAGGCTGAAGCGACCGCTTTGGGAAGTTTTGAGTTAGAAGCAATGAGAAAGGAGATTTTTATGGTAGTCTGGGAGGATGATGACGCCCATTCTTCGTTGAAGAGGAAAATGGAATTGTTATTGCGCGACATCTTCAAATCTTATTTATTGTAGAGGAAGGTGGGATTCTTGTTTATTTCGCATAGTTATGCGTCCATGTTCAGAATCCATAGGATGAACTGTCCAGAGAACGAACACTTAAGCTACAAGTCTGTTAAAGCCTCTAGTATTCACAAATTGTTATTCAAATCTCTTTAAGTACTGAAACCGTAAAGAAGTTGTTTCAGTATTAAGATCGCATATTCTAAAACATGATTCTAGCAATGTTCCAAGGTATAATCTTCTTTAAGAGTCTAGCACTGATCTAATTAAAACATCGATCAAATGGCCAGAGAATGAACGCAAATTGAATGAACAGACGTACTCCAGCATCTACTGAAATCGACAAATTCTTAGAAATCTAAGGATTCTCAGAGTATGAAGCAATATCTAAATGTAATTACAAAAACAAACTTATAGGATCATTAAAAGTAGATTTCGAGTAATAAGACTGACCTTAAACTTGTGGAACGCCATAGAACAGCTGTTGAATAA
Source organism: Perdita meconis (assembly GCA_030770465.2). NCBI lineage: Eukaryota > Metazoa > Arthropoda > Insecta > Hymenoptera > Andrenidae > Perdita > Perdita meconis. Next base: position 413,255 of record JASKOS020000015.1, on the reverse strand, counting down.
AGGAATTTCAATGCACTTACTAGAGCTTCAGTGTAAATTTTCAACGTGAAAAGAGCGTGATTGATGTTAATTTTTCATATTATATCAACAGCGTTTATTCAGTGGGGAGTGTTCAGTCACTGGACAGAATTGAGTAACCTATCGAAGATCAGAAAATCAGTTCAATTTTGCATAACACCAATAGTTGGAGTCACTTTATAGCGTCCTTATGCGTTTAGTGACCATTTTACTATTTCTAAAGATTGTGACTTATTTTCTACCATCTTTTGAATATTATTTTCTCTTGAACTTTGCAAAACACTACAATAGTATATTTAAAGAATATATCAAAACCTTGGATTTTGTACAACTTATTGTAGATTTAAGGTTAATCGCCTATCAAACCGATCATGCAATGCAACCTGAACACCATGATTACAATACCGTATTACACACACTTATTAGCATGAACATGCAGGAATCATGGAGAAAAATATATCATGTGTTATTCTTATTCAAATTTATTAATGGAGTTATGCACTGCTCAAAGTTCCTTCGGAAAATTTATTTTATGCTTAATTATGCTCAATTTTATGCTATGTTTCCTGCACGCTTCGCTATAGAACTAATATTATTTTTGCTTTGCGAGATAGCAAATATAATGTAGTAATATGGTAGACTTTTTCAAAAGATGCTACATCCTTCAAAAATTCCCTATAGCGACTCATATAAATGTAATTTTAAATGTCTGCATCATGCGTCATCTTTATTCTAATGAATGTTTATAATAATTCTCAATGATATATCCTGAATATTATTAGTCAGAGAATGTCTTCAAATATTTATTCATGTGTTTATCAATATGTGATTCGTAAATAAATAAAGACATGGTCATTCATTCAATTTCGATGCAATATTTGAGGCAAAATGGAGTCGAACTAATTTGATCACTCAAACGAATAAATAAATGCTTAACCTCAGAAAGAGGAGGAAGAAACAAAAGAAACTATCGTTCCTGAGAAACGAAACGAAAATTGTTTAAAAGCAGACAGGAGCGAACCTAAATATGCCATTTGTAATCATATGTTCTTCATATCACAGGAGAGTGGGTTAAGTTAAATACTTAGGAGGTGAAGGTTGAACTTACTATGAATTCACGGTGAAGAAAATGAAGCTGAAGACATATGTAAATGGACGCTCCCCATCTTACCCCGTATATGGAGCAAGACATTGTCGCTATATTGAAATTAGTTTATTATACATTTTGTGTTACGTTTTGCAAGTTCATTTTAATATATTTCAATATACAGGGGTTGATACCATATGTAATATTTTTCACAGACGTAATATCAATAAGTGGAATATTCTAGATCACTTTTTCTCAGTTTCTCCACCTTAGCCCACCTTCTCCTACATCGCGATGAAATTGAATTCATTTTTGTATTTAGTGTCGACATAAAAGTGTCAATCCAAAAAAAATATTGCATTCGATTTAAAAAATGAAAGTTGTAAGTAATCATAACGAAGGACTTTGTCATTTCCTAACAAGACTCACCTTTTTAATGTTCAAACTGTTGTGAGATAAATGTAATTTAACGGCGGAGAGAACGCTGCCTTTTCGCTTGCACTTACAATTAGCGAACTCTAATTACATTGTTCATGATGTAATTTACTAAAATGAGATTCTAAAGACTACGATACTTTTCTCCGAGAATTAGTCTGTCTTTGAGGACATTTAGAAAATGGACCGATAAGGCGGTTGAAATACTTAAAGTTTTCCAATTACATTTACGATTCTTTCGAGTTTTCGTAGGGATAACTTTAATCGCATCGTATATGCATGTTTCTAGAGCCTTGTTGATGCTGATAATCAATATAGATAACAGGTTACCTTATAAAGCATTCCAGTTCCTCTATTTCTGTATTATTATTCCTCTTTGTCTACTTACATTCTTATGAAATATGTAAGTTCTTAGGAAGTGTAAGAAGGAAATGAAAAATACATCATATTTCAAGAATGTTTTCTACTGAATGCATGATTCTCTTAAATTCACGATTCTCAGGTCAACGTATACAATATTTTAAGAAATATCAGGCAGTCTCATTATAAATCCAAAAAAATATTTTATTGAACCGTTAATAGTTAATTATTTAGTAGTAATATGTAAATATTAACTACTGATTAAGGTTTCCTTACCTATACGAATCATCTTTCATATACCTTTCACTTTCTAATATAATGTACATGTATTATGCTTTACATCTGTAGTTATTCAGTACATAAATTTATGCGAACACCGTAACTTCACCGTAGAAGGATTCAAACAGTTATAAGTAGCTAATATGCTGGCAGTGAACAAGGACTTCATTTACATGAAGGGATTCAATATTCCTTCCTTCTCCCTCAATCTTTCACAAACTCCTTGCCCTCATTAATTCATATAGGTAACAAATTACAAAGCTTATCATAATTTCGTCAACATGCCTGGAATCATTCATATCTTCTTCCTCCACTTGTAGCCGAACACTTTATTACACCGTCGTATAAATAATCCTTGGCTAACGTCAATAGTTATTAATACATAGTGAAAAGTATATGCATTATCAACCTGAAGATTGAAGAGAACAAATCGGGAATTAGTTGCAACAGCTTTCCGAGAGCAGCCTGAAACATGGAACCAGAATCTTGGAAAAAATCTTGCCTTACTTCCGAGAAACCGTTCACAAACCTGACGCCACGTATGACTGTTTTCTTTTGCCAAGAAAACGTATGATAGAACGACTTGACGTAAGAAAAACGTTCATACGATCGATACTTTCAAAGAACAAACGACTTCGCAGATCCCCTCTTCAAACAAGTTTAAAGTCAACTGAACAGTGACTTAAAGTCTTCTTGATCTCAAACAGGATACAGGACATTTCGTTCAAATCCGAATTTCTGTCATCGAGTGCAACAAATGACCTATTTAGACGCGAAATAACAGAAAGTTCACTAATAGTCTGTAGTTCGTTCTGTAATAACTATATAATAACTCTAGTTCACTAATTGTTGCAGTAATGATCACGCATTTCGAAAGTAGTTCGAACTTGCTCTAGCGTCATTAAGCCGTCGAAAAGTTTGAGCTAATCTCAAAATTTGATGTCGACTAACAGCTCGAAATGGAATAGGTAAATATAGACTGTCAGACGATCCTATATTTGCAATAAAATACGGAACAATAACAGATGTCCAAATATCATTCTGTTAGCGAAATAGCGGAAACTTTGGTCCTGAAGGACGTGGTCACCAAATGGGCAGGACAAGAGTGTCTTCTCATAAGGGGTCTACGAAGAACGGCATGGCACTTGCCCAAGAAACGTGAACGAGGAGGAAAGTTCAAAATCGTATGAAAAAGCCATAGTTCAATCTGCATTTTCTGGAAAATAAACAAGTATCACTCCAATAGCTAATGAAAAACTGATAAACACTGAACAAGTTTCTTACAATCTATTAATGAGTTGTTTAGACAAACTTGAATGTAGTTGCGTGAGGTAATTGGCTACAGCATTCAATAAAAAGTAATTCACTTTTTCGCTCACTTTCCATTTAAACGTAATCCAGAAATTCGGGAATCAGTCTGGCACAAGATAGGTCGTGTTGGATTATATCTGTATCTGCCACGAGTGCTATACACAGGGAGAGTGTGAGTGAAAGTAAGTATCGCAGTGTCAGTGACATACGTAGCAGTGGTGAGTACTACTGACGTATGGTTTATCTCCGGCACTCGACAAGACATACAACTACCTAGAAACCTTAACACAGAAGGGATTCGATAGTGTAAGAACCCGTTGACAACCACTAACACACAGACAATTCGAACTCGTAATGCAACACAATGCAAAGCATCCTACGCAAACATCATAAACTACGAATACACACCATTTAAAGATCAAACTATCACCCTGCGATGCATAGACAGCATCGGTATAAAAGAATACAGAAAGGTATTGGAAACAGAATTGGATCAAAAGTAATAAAATTCGTTTCTCGTATCTCCAGTGGAATAATATGTTGCTTCCACAGTAAAAAAGGAATCACAAACCTAACATCAAAACATAAAAGTAACGATAAACACTGCAACTATAGATATCTGATATGCTAGTACCAGCAAAAATCTACAAACGTAAATGAATTTGTAAAGCGCCACATTATGCTGAAGAATTACTTACTTCGAAGTAGACATAATAAATTTAGAATTCTTACACATTTTAAGCTTCAGACATCACGTGTACATGAATTTAAGGGATACTAAAGATTTCATATTCGTTGACGATTATTGTAGATATCATAAAATGTTCATCACTATAAAGTATGATGGATGCATAGTCAAGCAATATTCTCGCAACACAGAAACAAATCAAACTGGTCCTTAGATCAACACAAACATAAATCCAAGCACAATTAGTTTTGAGATATGCTCCACAATAAACAAGAAAGCCGCAAAATCTATCTCTTGTTAAATAAATGTACCTAGTATAAAGCACAGATTATATAAACTTTGTAAAAAAATCAACCAAGAATCTGACAATTGAGCATCACAGATCAATACTGGTTTCTTTGAGTCTAAAAGACCAATACAGTGGATGATAAAATTACTAGAACCATTTGCCTATATTGATGATTTAATAATTTTTTTATGAAGCTTTGATGACCATGAACTGAAATACATATATACTGATGTAATGTAATGCAACTAATGTAAGCAACATATTTAAATAATTCTAAAATATTTTCTTTTATCCTGTAGCTTTTATAATAATATAAATTCGAGAATATGAAACGCACATGGAATAATTAAATTACAATGCTTGCTTCATTCAATTACACTGCCAACAGTGATTTAAGCTCAAACAGTAAATATAATATACAAAGTGAATCAATAAGTATTGCTGTCTCCAATAACTTGTTATCTTTGATTGTATCAAAAAACGTTTTAAGGAATTATGTAGCATTTTAAGAGTCAGTAATATTGATTGAATAATGCGTGAAACTGTTAAAATAAGGATTAGACCCCAACACATAGATATAATATACATAATTTTAAAGATAAAAAATGTCGACATAGAAGAAACTGAACAAAACAATTCCGTGTTATATGAGAAGGAGGAAATCTATTATTTGTGGAAAATAACGGTGATACAATACATTATACCACCTATTTTTTCTTTTAATAAAGATACTCCTTTCATTCAATGTTTTAATTTCCTCATAATTCAGGTAGGAGTGACAGTTTTATTCGCACAATTGTGATAACATTATTTTGCCGAGATATAAATAACGTCAACAGGAATTCCTTATGGGCTGTACTGGACCGAATAAAATACATTGAAATAAATGGATGTCCTTATTAACTTTACATTCAATCAGAATTAAATTCACTGTGTGAAATCTATTAAATGTTCTTGCTCGTTTCCACTATTATTTTGACATTCTAAATGTACAAATAATACTTTACTATTACTCTATCCATTTCATTATTTATTACTAACGAACTATAAAATAATTCTTTTTCGAACACTCTGGCAAATAATAAATTTCAACTCAGTGAAAGTATATAATGAAAGTTGTTACTATTCTGCTTTTATTACGCAAATGTTAATAATTTATAACAAACAGAAAAATAAAATGTTTCTGTAACGAGGTCTTAAATTTCATTCTTAATTTGCTACATTTGTATGCACCCTTAAATTCCTACAACATTCTTTGAACAGGCCTTCCGCATTAAATCATCGTTATTTCTACTAAAAAGTAGAGAAACTGACGAAAATAAGCAAGTGAAAACGGAAGAAGACTAAATCACTTTCCTACCGATAAAACATTTGCATATAAATAACAATTTCCACGCGCGGACGTAGGAAACAATAAAACTCGAGACAATTATTCAATGGAACGCCCAAAAGTGGAGTCATCGGATTAAATTCCCCAAATGCATCGACCATGGGACCCCCTGTTTTTTATTAAATTACGCTCTGCACGACGTAGTATCACAAATATGTTCGCAATCTTTTCCCTCAGTTCGTTCCGGTTCTCCGCGTTCGCCTATCACCTAGCCTGTTCTAGGGACGATTATCTCTCACGCAAATCGGGCATAGACCCACCTTAACCGTAATTCGTTGTTCGCGCGCCTTTCCTACCCCGAAATGGAGAGTCGAGTAATTGCCAAAGGCCCTAGGAGATACTACGACAGCGCTACGCTGAGGATCGTGTCAATTGAATAGATATTCGCTGCAAATTACTGCCTCTATGAATATATAGAGCAGCGTGTCTCAACCTTTCAGGAAAGGTAACCATCTGGAAACTTAGGCGTAAATTACTATCTCCTAAACTTCTCTCTCTCTCTCTCTCTCTCTCTCTCTCTCTCTCTTCCTGCCTATCTATCTATATATCTATCCCCCTTTCAATCTCTCGTAGGAAACTCGAATAATGAAAAAATTACAAGGATTACTTTGGGAGAAGTCGGAGTTCAGGAACATGAAATTGTGTACGCAGTAAGAGGAATGTGTATGTTCAATTTTTTAACTATTACACGAGCAGGAAATGTAGATTCATTAACAAAATTTATGAAATATCCTGAATTTTTCATGTCTACTCAAGCTGTGTCTAAATTTATATTAATAAGATTTCTATTTTAATCAAGCTTTAATATTAATTTATTTTTTGAACAACGTATTGCTTCGAAATTCTGTCACGAAAAAGTCAGGAAAATAATACTAGTAGCAGTGAAGTAATTTAACGGTTGCAGGCAGGCAGGGGCATATAAGAAGCAGGATATCAAGCAGGAAATATTTCACGTTATTTTGAAATATTTACTGCCTCGAAAATTTTTCCAAGACAGTACGCAGCGCAAGGAGATCGTAAAGCTGCCAAACTCAGCATATTAAGTAAAACATGCGAACTAGACGATTCAGGAAAATTGAAATAGTAAAATAGATAAAAAAAAGTCAATTAAAGTGTTGTTAGCTTCTTATGTATTCAAAAAATGTGTAAGATACTCATTTTTCGATTACAAACTTATCTGTCGATTGTCTGTGATGTGGAACTAAGTATTAATAATTTGGATACGAATGTTTATGAATTAATAACAAATTTGAAATTAAGCATAACAAAAATAAAATACACTTCATAATATTTAGGAAATGAAACATACATTACTTTGAAATTCAGTTGTTTACATTACTGTGAAATTCATTCGCAGTCTAGGAATATTAGTAATATACTACAAAGATGATACAGGAAAAGTGGTATTTAGACGTCCCCTTAGAACCGATTTACTGTTATGCAAAGGAATATCATGCCTTTAAATCGATTCTTTATACAGATAATCCTAAAATTGAACAACATAAAATATTGTGTATTCAAATATGGCAAGAATACGCATTTTTCTAGATGCTTTTAGTGCAATTAGGAGTAGGTTATTCACATGGGTATAGTTTGCACTAATTCGTAATAACAGTATCCTTTACAACGTGGGAATTTTTTAAAAGATATTTCTTTTTATTCAGAAATAATAAACATCTCTTATAAACTACTCTTATTATGAACTAGTTGCGAACCACTGCACGTAACTTCGAAAGCGAGAATGGGGGCGGTATAACGGTAAAAGTAGGGGCCACCGTGTAAATCAACACGAAAAATGACACTTCCATTATACTTTGATATACAGTGTTAAACCGCTTCAAAGTCGTATAAGTATCTTTGTACCCAAAAATATTATATTCACCTAAAAGGATACTATTTCATAAAAAGGGCAACGAATTTAATAGGGCTCATAAAAATACAAAGCACTAAACAGTTAAAATTCAGTTTGCCTTTTGATTCAAAGTTATGCTCAAAACAGCACTAATTTGTATTTCGTAAATTTTTTACAATGTCAGTAAATTGAACGCTATTTCGACCAACACACAGAAAAATGTGTTAAACTTTAAAATCCATAACGAGTCATGTACCAAATTTTCATGAATTGTTGATGAGCACGTTAAATGCAGGAATTTGGAAAACAAATTATGCATTTTAAAGCTGGGTATTAAAATAGAACACAATCAACAAAAAGATAATTTCGCAATATTCATTCAATACTCACTATTATATATTGTTTTAATGAATAAATGTTAAGTGGGACAAATTCTTTATAATTTTAGCCTGAAATTACAAAATACATACACTCATTTATTTGAAAAGAAGTTTGCTTGTATACTATGAACCATTGGCAGCCATAAGTATTTTATAGGTTGGCGATTTTAAGTTAAAATTATGAAGAATTTAACACAATTAATACTTTTCTATGATTCATCAGTCATATACATATACAGTAGGGCTGTTAAAATACTCGAATACTTGGAACATTCGAATATTCGAATACCAGTAAAATTGCAATTTGATATTCGAATAATTCGGTTCAAATGTTATTCGAATAATTAGGACTATTCTTAGAACGTCCAAATAGTCCTAACTATTCGAATAACTCGATTGAGAATAATTGAATATTTACAGCTCTAATATACAGAATAACATGGATTTAGCTCTGAGTCTATACATTACAAAAGATCAAACAAAATGAACACATGAAAACTTGAATTGCTTTCAAGTCTGGCACGTCTTTTCAAATATGACCATTTCTGTTGTACTTTGTGTAGTATAATATTTTCAAGCTTGTGGCATTCTTACAACAAACGTATTAAAACAATTATAATTCAAATGTAAAAAGAATTTCAGCGGTTATCAAATATTACCGGTATATTATAACCAGTTTCAATACTTCCAAGTGAGAAAAGAGTGCAGAAGAGGATCGCGTGACATTTACTGGAAGAAGTGAAGATTAATCTACGCAATACTACCCATCCTCATTCCGTTTGATTTCGATTTCACCTTACTGCCACCTAATGATGTTACAACTTTCCCACTCGTCCACAGAAGAGTCTGTATCGATTCTGGTTTCTCCTCCATTTATCTTCGCTGGAGATAAACTTCTGCAAGCTTTCCACTCCAATTTGTTGTGTATCGGTCCTATGCATTTCCCTGTGAAAAGTGGCTGCGCGTAACGAGCACAATTTCCACGGTGATTTGTGTTTAATTGCCGAGCGTTTTATAGGGTCACAGTTTAACCTCTTTTATCTTTAATCCGTTTTGCATGAACTTTCAGCTTCCGATTAACCGCACGCGTTTATTGACGCTTAATAAGCCTATGGCAGGTCGAGCTTAAACTACCGTTTATAATCGCGTTCTTTAGATCGTTGGAGGTACACGGTACATAGTTTGTTGTGGGGATACTGAAAGTTAAACATTGGCCGTAGTTTGGACCGGCGATTTTCGATATTTTCGGAAGTTTCCTGGAACAAACTAAACGGAGCGGCGCAGAGAATCGGGGTAAATTAACGATATAAAACGAAAATAAGTGTAATTATTTTATTTAACGAAGGGGAAAACTATTACTTTATGTGTAATAGTAATATAATTGCTTACTAATACAAAAGAACATCATTTCAAAGATACTTTCAGGGAAAACTAATTGTAAGTCTAAACGAATTCGCCACCTCGTCTTCCATTAGATAAAATGGTGAGCTTATCAGTATTAATTATTGAATACGATTTCGGGATTTGAACAAATTTATTTTGTTATATTTCACGCAAGATTCGTGCCAATACCATAAACCATAAACATTCAAAATACTGAATTGAGTTCCAAAAAATATCTACATATAGCACCCTTCGTTTTTTGTATTAGTACCCTTTTCTTTTCTTTCTTTCATTTTAAAAGCTCTTATCTCAAACATTATTTTATAAGTTTGCCATCTTAACCCATGTTAGTTATATCCGAATCACAGTCTATTATATAGGTGTTTCAACAAAGCACATCTGCTCGTTGGCTTTCTGTGATAATTTTGTGGAAGTTTCTCTCGCCGTCGGTAAAGGCGTCGTTGTCACAGCCACCGTCAAAGGTGGGTACGTAATTTACACCGTGTCGTAAATGCATTAATGACACGTTGTAAATGTATGTATAATACGTCGTTTTTTGAAACAATTTTATACGTGTCATTTGCTACAAGCGTAATAAATGGAAATATTAATTATTTTAAGACTTCTACAATTAAAGTATAATGTTTTTTCTACAAATAAATGAAAAAAATATCTCTTTCAGATATTTAATATGTTAAAAACGAAACATAACCCCAAATTAATTTTGATTATATATACATAAGTATGCTGCAAATTGTAATTTAAACAAATTATAATTATTATTCTATATGTATTCATACTTCGTCACAATTTTAATAAGACTTATAATTATTAACAAACTGGCAGTTATTTATATTTAACGTGCTATACAAAAAACGTTTTATAGGTTAGTTATTTTCATTTCAGATATACGACATTTACGATATTTGAGATATGTGTCGTGCACAGAATAAAAATTCCGTGTCTTTACTCGCCTCTGATAGTTACATACATACCTACAGGGTGTTCGCCGAAATCATGTACAGTCCGTTATTTCCTAACGTATTGCAGATACGAAAAAAATTCTTATATGTATGAAATTAAATGGTACAAAGGGACGCATCTATTGGCTGTAACAAATTTTGTGTAACATTATTGTTTAACGAGATATGAATGTCAAGTTCGTTTTTTTAAATGGAATTACATTTTTTTGCTGATCACTTGATAGTGCGTTTCAAGACGAATTCAACAACCATTAATGTGTATACCTTTTTTCAATTGGTTTTTAAGATATTACGCTTCAAAAATTACCTGCTGGAATGGGAAGCACCGCAGGTAATCCTGAGTTTTGGGCCCACTGCTCCTCCTACCGCAGATCCTTTGTATCTGTTTATGACCCGTTTCAAGGAACAATACTTAATACGTAGCACTTCAAGCACCGCGGAGACTACCTGCGGTGCTTCCCATTCCAGCAGGTTTTCTTCCACTGAAAATCAGTAATCTTTTAAACGTAATAAAAAAAAAACCTTTATAGAAATGTTTTATTGCAACTTATAGCCAATTAAAAACTGAAATTTTTTAATTTAAAACACTATTTCGTTAGATCACAGGAAGTGACTGGAAAATTTGGAAAGTATTACGTTGGACACCCTGTATATGAAGAATTAGTGTCGTTGAAATAAGTGAACGGAAAAGTATCTCCGACTTAATACTTTAGTTTGCATTAATGAGAATATTTGGATTTAAGAGTCCCTAATATTGAATGACGAGTAAATTGTTCATAATCTTTTAATACAATCACTGTCAGCTACTGTAGCAGGTATTCAAATACTGAATACAGTGAATTTTAGGTACTCGGGAACTCGGCGGGAATTCACATCTGACTGAGGTCGAATATGGTGGTTTACATACGTAAGATTTAATCCTCTCTAGGTCGTACATGAAAGCGAATGTATTAAAGCGAGTAAAAGCTACTTGTTCTTTGTGGTTTAGGATAGAACCACAGGAATCGGTAGACACATCTTGCTACCGTGATTCTGTCATGAGCCACACGTATTTGTCAGTCATGATCTATGGTGCTAACGAGATGGAGCTTTTGAGTACGATTGGATCTAGTTCAACGCTACAGTACTCGCTACATTTAGTTATTTGAAAGAATACTATACATTTTTCCGTGAATTTCTTTTACGGAACACTCAAATTTCGTGCTAATCTCAATAAAGATCTCATTTTTATTCCCGATTTCTATAAACTGGGTGTTTACTATCCCATAATATTTGTTGTTCTTCATATACATCTCTATTAATTCAAATATACATATGATCTTCCAACCACTCCTTACTGGATATTCTTATTGCGTTGTACGAAATATTGACTAGATCTCACGACAGCTTCTATCACAACACGAAATAGTTTCGTATTGAGAAGATAGCTGTCTGATAGTCATATTACTGTGTATCGATTAGAGAGTAACTGTAAACAGTATCGCTCTCAGACAGTGAAACGACTATCGCAAACAGTTGCTCTCACAATCAGACGCATTGTTCACTTGTGAGAAAAGCTCTGGCGAGCAACTCGCGACAGTATTACTCTCAAATGGATGCGTATCTTTAACACTATCGATATTAGATACTCCATTGAGAGTTATTGTTCGAGAGTAACGTTCAACTGTCCTAACAGTTGGTATATTGAAAGTTGCTATCGAATGGATACAGTGTCTTAAGTCTGAAACAGACACCTTTAATAATATAGTCGAGTGGAAGCTATTTTAATAGTTTACTACGTATGAACACTAAAATTTAGTCGAGTAATTCAGTAAAACAATGTAACTACTTGCCACTTGATGAAATTACTGAATCAATCTTTAGACAGTATAATTTCTTGTTAATATAAGTCAGTCTTCCGATTCATTACTAATTTTCAAAATGGTCTAAGCCAATTATGTTTCTTAAAAACGTATTTACCGTATAAGATTTTCATAAACTTTTACAGCCACGAGTAAGTTTTCTATTATAAGACAAAATGTTCAATGAAAAATTATATGTTATACTTAGACTGCGGATCTTTATGCAAATTAAAATTTGCGCAGACACAAAAAAGGACTAAAATGTGAATAAAAATACGTCATATTTTTTAAACATTATAAAATGTATTTTACTTTTTTTTATGTCTATGTACATTATTACAGGCTTTTGCATAATGAAAATTGCTAAAACTGCATAAACATCCGCAGTCTAGTTATAATGGTAAAATATGTTTTAATCAACCTAAAAACAAAAGTCCAAATATCTAGAAACGCAGTGTCGAACACATCGACTCGTGTAACAAGTCGAGGATCAGGATGATTCAATACAAACACTAAAAAAATTGTAGCGTACTTTGAGTTTCCAAATTTTACTAATTCAAGCGTCTTTGCTGTGGTGTTCCTAAAGCTGCGCATACGCTAGTTCACGAGCACTATTCGCACGCACAGTGTTTGCAAATAGTTCGTAAACTTTCTATAAGCACTACTCAATCCCTTCACATATGTTATGCGAACTATTTACAAACCGTACGCCAACGGTTACATAAAAAAATGATTTCTACGAAATTCAACTGTCAGACTGTACGTGAACAGTTTGCGAACGATAGCAAAGACGCACAAAGAAATGCACTTCTATATTCTATAGTTATTGTTATTGAGGATTTACTGATATTTTCGTTCAGAATGGAATTGTATAATAGTTGTTTTCCAATCGTCGAATTGTAGTGTTTTCCTATTGTCGAACCCCACAAAACTAACTTCGCTAAGGAGGTACGTGACCGACGAAGAGGCGCGATCGTTGAGCAAGGATTGAGGATGACTCTTGACTGTGTGATTCCGTAACTGCGGCTATAGTTGTCACTTGTTTCACTCCCACAACGACGGTGCTAGCTGTGCGGTAGTTTCCACTGTGTAGTTGTTAATTGTTCTGCTTCGCTCTCACGGAGGGTCTACTGCGCAGCTGGCAAAGCTAGATTTGACGGACTATGTAGTGCGTATTTTCATAGAGCGTTACATGTACACATATGTAAGTAGAAAATGTAGAACACTCAGTTTGGGGTGGTGTTTTAGAAACTCATTTGGGATGTTAACAAGACTTGGAACGGACGCTTTTAGGTTCTAAAGAGTGCTTTTGAGTTCCATTAACGTAATACCTGTATTTAAGAGAATGCTTAGATTATTGTGCAGGTAGATGGAATTGGCTATAGTACCTGATGGTCAGGTTGAATCGTTTCTGAACTTGTTGGCCAAGTTGCTTGTAGTATCCTTAGGATCCGAAATAATTGAATTGCCTTGGTGGCAATTTAGGACTCCTGAATTTACTGTAAATCACTTTGGGAGAAGTTTGTTGAGTGATTGATGAGACGATTGTTTATTTACTGTTTCCGACGAATCTGAGAACTCTAATACATAATGTTTTCTAATTAACCATATTTTCTGTTATGAGATTCGGTTTGACAATGTTCAATGCGTGATGATTTTGTATGAAAACTTATTTATATTGTTTCTTCCAGTAAGGAAGGTTAGTTTTAGACTGATTGAATTGAGTACATGCACATGGTTTTATTTGCACTCGCTATAATTCGCCTCGAAGTTGCTAGTTATATTCTGTAACTATTACTTTGGTCGAATTTTATTTTTGGTTAAGTTTCTAGAGATTAAACTTACTATTCTTCCAGTCTGCTGATTCGACACACCGTTTAGGACGTCGAATTGAAACTAGTATGAGATTGCTATTAGTGTACAATATTTTAATTGAGAAACTGTACATCACTGATTATTTGCCATTTTAGAGACTGAGATAATTGGATGCTGCATACATTTAAATCATTGATATATAGGTTCCGTTTGACGTATCAAATAGAGTAGGGATTCAAGCGTTGACGAGCATGAAATTCCTGATTTCTAAAAAGTGTTTAAAATACTTATATAATAAGGTAGACTACATCTATTTTCAAAGATTTAGAAGATAGATTATCATATAGTTATTTGTTTGTCACAGAACACTTTGCCTGTTTCATCTCAAAATCTTACACAGTAAAATGTTTGCATAAGTAAAAAAGAACCTTCATTCGTTTAGGAATAGTAAGAATCTCTTTTATTTATACATGGGCTTTGCGTCGCATCGATTGCTGGATCATTAGCGACGGTTCAGTGCGATTATCCTTTTAGATTTCGTTATGCAGTTTAGATTCTTTTCTCTGATGTTAAGGCAGTGTCTGGGTTGAGTCCATATTTTTGTTTCGCGGTTAGTTATCTTCTGCATTCGTATAGCAAATATTTGGTCGACATTGTTTGGTTGCAAAAATTCCAGATTGGAGACTTTGTTTTTTTAGAAGATATTCGTGAGTGATTTTGGAATGTTCTATTCTGAGTCTTGTAGTAACTACATTTTCCTTTCTATTCATGTTATGAGTTGGCATTTTTTAAAAAAGTTCTTATGCAATTTCATGGATTTCAGTTCGGTTAGATGTCATCCATTTGTTGCTCCATTCCTTTTATCCGCCTTGTGGATTAATTTGAGGAAATCCAAGTATGGGATTGGTAAGTAAGAAACATAAACGGAATCTTTTCGTAGAATATTGTTATTTAAAAGCAGTACTAGGAAGATATTAAGGAAACTTATTCCACTATTTTCTGAAGAAGAACAATGAATCGTAGTAGTTAGTTACTGCGTGGAAGGTTTCTAACTTTTAATAATGATTTCGTATTAGCTGTGTTCTGGTGGATCCTGAAAGTTTTCTCGCACTTACGTATTAAGGAGTCACGTTCACTGATGGGACGTGGAAATCGCTATTCCCCGGTATCTTGGCTGCAGGGCAGCATAGTACAATTTCCAGTGTACATAAAATTGTAGTTTACGAGGTTTATATGGGAAGTCTGATAAACGCGAGTCCACGTTCTGCATTGAATATTCTTCATCACTTCGCCACGTTTCTGTAAATTCCTGCGAATTCATTATTTCTTTCTACAGTTCGAAATGAAGACCAAGCAATTTATTGTATTTTATCAACCGGTAATTCCAATCTTCTGAATCAATAGCATAGATACGTTCGCTTGGCTCGTATTTTTAACACGTTCCACGGTACGTAACTGATAATTGATATCCACAGCGAACGAGAGACACGAGTAATTTATAGTAGTGTGCCTCCCGGTTCCTGCAAAAATTTGGCACCGTTTCAAATCGCTGTAAAGTTGACCGAGCCCGCACAGATGTATCGACATTTACTGGCTGGCTGCGATTCCGTTGATAAATTGCATGTTATTATTTCTATGTCAGCATATATGTTTATACGATAATAAATGCACCAGAGAATTCTGCCGCTGCATTAAATCCCCGACTGAAAAATGCGGATTTCGAAGAATATCCAGCCGACAGATAGAACGATAAATGTATCTGCTTAATTGTTTGTCCTGCTCCAAATTATTGAGAGATACTGTAATAACCTGTCTGGAAACGCAGTCCGACTGTTTCAGGCTATCGGGTGTAAGCCGTGTGTTTTTTTTTAGAAAATGTATGCCAGAATTTCGCTATGAAATATATTCCAACATTAGTACCGGTGTGACATCATGTAACTTATAAAACCGAAACAACGGAACTGGCGAACAAGGACATTAATCGAGTGTTTTTAATGCGTTGACAGTCTTCTCAGGATTTTGAACTATGATTTTTAATGACGTTTCCAAAAGAATTTATTTAATTTTCTATGAAAAGAACTTACTGAAGATCTTATCAGTGTTGATATATTCTTTTCATATTTTCTACACGCATGTGTTTTTAATTTTTTTGTATTATACACAAATGTATACATATAAATTTATTAGCATGCAAATGTAATTTAATTATATTAATTTATACTAATTAGTATGTAAATGTATGTAAATGTATTAGTAAATTAGTCTGTTTCGTGGATTGTAACCGTGTTAACGACATGGTATGTGAAATTGATTTATACTCATGATGTAAAAGATCTCAGAAGTTCATTGATATACATTTTGTGTAGATCTAGTAAAAAATAAAATACTTTGGAGAATTTTTGTTAGACTTCGTCGTGTCTTAGCTTCATCATTTTCTTTTTTGTATGAATTGAAATCAGAGTTCTAGTTGCTATTGTATTGCCCTCTTAAGCGTCCGCATTTCTGCCCCTTTTGTCGTCCGTCCATATCCCCACCAGTTTCTAGAATTGAGTTCACGAAGTGAATTTCAAAGGCTCGGCATCTGAGATAAATAAAAATCAAAGGAACACAGATTCAATTGACGCTGTCTGCCTCGCACTCATTATACTTAATTGCTTATACGAATTCTTAGAACATCTACCCGCCTCAATAGACGACTAAATCTGATCTTGGATTTCGGACGCCTAAGAGGGTAGTATTGTAATTGTGAGTAAATAAGAAGAACAGTATTCTATACCTACTTTTAACACTATTATTCATTACAATTTCAATTATATCACAGAATTTAACTTTTATCCAAAATAACACCAGTTTTGACGCTAATAACTATACAGCGAATATTTATGCAAAATAAAATGTTTACAAGCAAAAACAAAGATCAGAACAAGTTCATCAGCTCACTGAGAATATTTCCAATGAAACATGGACGATGAAATTCACATTTTTAACCATGCACATTAATAATTTGTCGATTCCTGGCGAAGAATCAAATAGCCAGATAATTTACTTGCTGTAATTGGCTAGTTCTCCTGACCCGAATAGGAAGATTTAGAATAAAACCCGATTTTGGCATGACCTAAACTTATTGAATTCTGAGAAAACAAACGTATTAATTTTTGTACATGCTTTTTCCATTTGTAATTGTTTAACCATTCTGAATTTATATTTGTGGGTACATCAGCTATAAATCGTAAACTTTGTTAAGTGAATTTCAATTCAGGCCAATTATAACCAGACGTGCCACTCAAAAATTTTAACTCTTCATGACATTTGTTATGATGTGCTGAACACTGAATTGCTTTTACAGTGCAATGTACCTTAACGTTGGAAGGCATACCCGTAGAAGGCGAACCGGGTCATTCCTGACCTGGGTCTGGAGTGACCCACCTTCGCTATCCGAGGGTTAACAGTTAAAATTGGACTGCCGCTGCTGACTGAGATATTTTCGAGAAATGATGGGATTATCCAGGAATGTTCGTCATGAAAACATTGTTTTTAATGTTGTTTTTGTGTCTACGTTAAAAAAATTGCTGAACATTACAATTTTATATATTTATATTAATTTCAATTACATGTTACAGTCTCTACTTAATTGTATGAGTTTTTTAATGGGGAAACTATAATTTGATTTGACCCTGCCTTGCAGTTTCTAGGAGTAAACATACCACCTCACTTATCTCTAGACGAAACTTTGTTAGCAATTATGTAAGCTAACTACATAGTTTGAAATTCACGCCACATGCAATTAACATATGGGATTACTGTAAAGTATATCATTGAGTATTAACTGTGAAATAAATGCTTGTGAACAGATAATATTAACACATATGTTTTTTCATGTTCGGAAATAATACTTCTGTTCACGTAAAAATTAAGAAAATGTATGTATAAAGTTGCGTCTACACTATGTAACAAGACGATGTTGAAAAACAATTTTTTTTGTAACATTGCTATATAACATATTTGTATAACTTGTTAGAAAATTATGTATTTAATACTGCAATTACAAGTCTATAACAAGTTCTATAACAATTCTCACCTCAATGACTTCAAACGTTGAGAATGTTTAGACAGGAAAGTTATAAATTTGTTAGAAAACGAAAAAGAAGAATGGTATATACATATAGAGTCATCTACGTATCTCGGAACCCGAGCCCATTTATAATCATGTGTACGAGTTCCGAGATACGTGGATTACCCTGTATAACATTATGTTATTATAACAAACTTTTCCTGTTATATAGTAGGTTATATGTTATACATCAAGTGTTGATAAATTAAACAACAAGTTTACCAGGCAATCCATGCCAATGTAATGTGGTTATTATAAAGACATTTGAACATATAACTTGAGCTCTGATAAGAATCTCCACTTTCAAGAAATCTTAATGCAAACGTCAGTCTATCTTTTACTGTCATGGCATCTCGAAATTATGTATCCTACTTAACCTACTTATCCTACTTATCCTACTTATGTCCAATTTTGTTTAATAAATACTCAAAATCGAAACTTTTTATTCCTAAGGAGTTTTTAAAAATCCGTTACATCAAATTTCTCTTTTTATGTGGTCAAAATCATCGCTTTCGAGATTTGCTAGAAGATCATTGCAACTATAATATCGTCGAGCTCGTAGTGATGGTCGTATCTAAAATTTGTGCAAAATTAATACAGAGGGGTGAAATATGTAAAACATGTTAGAGATTAGTAACAAAATATAATCTTGTAACAAGTTATAAAAGCACATAACATATAAGTGTTATATAACATTAAGACTGTTACATAATATAATATTGAACGATTAAACGAACTTACCTGTAAGTAAAGTTCGATCGTAACACCTTCCTTTCTTTTAACAAGTTTTATAACTTTTTGTTATATAGTGTAGACGCAGCTTAATAGATAATAGGTGAATGCAATTGAGAGAAATTGCAAGAAACAGACGAAGCATAGCAATAAACACATACATACGACTTTAACGATGTACTTACTTATCGAACGTGCTAAATGCAAAATACTAAAGTCGATATATTGCACATATTTTACCCGTAATTAATTCTATGTTATGAAATATTACAAAGCATGGAGAAATTTCATTACTACTCTGTAAGCAGAGTTTATAGCGCACATATTTTAAACTTTATCCTCCTAATATGTAATAACAGTCAAACTTTGGGAAATATACTTCGCGATTCTTCGTTGCGTGGCATCGATTTCTATTATTGTTCCTCAAATTATTTTCAGCGAATCGTGATTTAATAACTGTTGATACTCTGTCAGAGGCTGTATTCGATTTTATCGTCTTCGATAAAATACAGTTTACGGTAAATTAAACTGCGCTATCATCGGCTTTATCCCTCGCAGTGGCCTCATTTTAAAATTGCTCGCCTTTATCACTTTCAGTGGAAAACTTTGTTATTTATCCCGCAGCACGAAGGCATTAGTTCTAGATATCTTCGCGAAACGTAGCCCCCACCGCGATCGATGACAATTGCGGAATTTACGGGACAACTGTTCGAGAAACAGTCGAACGGTTTTATTAGGATTTCGGTGATAGATTAGTCTCTAGTTCGTGTTACAGCGTCTGAGATCGCGAATCGTTGAATCATTCGTTCCTTTGTTTTTCGTCGGCAAGGAAGCGGCACGTTTTCCGCGAAAACAATTCGCACCAGGGCAGATTATTTTTGCGTTGGTATCGACGACGAGAAAATACAGTTTGCTCGATTTGTATGTTGAATACGCACCGTTTGTACTGGAATCCAATGTTTCGCATGCGGAATAAATCGCTGTTGTAACAATACTCTTTACCAGGTTGCGAAACAGTAAGCGATTTTTCTGCATGAAACCTGTCTGAACGAGTACAAAATACGGGTATACGGGTGCTTTTGATTTGTCACTGGCGTGGTGAAACTCGCGAAACGGCGATGTGATAATTCTTGTCCATAAAACGTCAAAAACAGCGTCGTACAGAATGGAAACCTTTATCGTCGAAATTACTTTAGCAGTAAGGATTGTAACTCTATTTCATTTCGAACCTCTTTAAAAGAACCGACTGGATGACTAATGCTATTAAAAGATGCGATTTCTCTTCTAAACGAAGACAGTTTTAAACATAAATCTACAATATTTATCACTTTCCTTTCAGACTTGCTGAAATCATAGAAACACTTCAGAGATTAATGGCTGCGAAACTGCAATCATACTAACATATTTATGCGTCCGAGTCTCTGAAATCTCAAGGTAATTTAATTTTTAAATGTTTTTATGAATAGAATAACCTTCCTTCCAGTCTTTATTTATCATGAGATTACCCAATTATCCATAATTAATTCCTACATTCACAAATTAGTGGTGAAATAGACATATACTAAAAAATAAAGAATACTATTAAATTTAAAACCGAATAAATCAAAACATGTGGCTTTTAATCCAAATGCTTTACATTTTAATCACGAATCACAATTACACGACATAGTTCAAGAATAATTACGCCAATTACGCATCGAATTCAATTATTGTCAAACCGATATTCAGCATCAATATGAACACCTCAGTGTTCATTATGAATTCTAAGAGACGCCTAATCTGATTAAACAAACCCCTCACGTATGCAGAGCGCCTGATTTCGATCTAGATTACCAGTTAACGTTTTGACAGGGAAGCGATGAAATTGTACACATACCATATAAACCAATTACACATACCAGTACGTTATGAAACGTCAGGAAACTCGTAACTAGAATTCCTTCCCCCTCTTCCTCCTCCTCCTCTTACCCGCGACTCTCCCCCCTTTCGCCGAGTTACAGCGATCGTACGATCTGCATACTATCATGCGTTTTAATCCCTTTCCCGACATTATCCTCGGCATTATTCTGATAGGGATTCTTCCCGGGTGGGGCGGGGAGAGCCGAAGTTGAAATGCAAAGAGAGATATTACGTTCTTACATGGACGCCATTATGTCAAACCGCTTCTAACTTCGTCTGGCGATGCATAGTCTACGTGCACGCTGAGTTTCCGGTAACTTCCACGATTTACCCCGTCGACATTATAGGCTCTATTATGCTAACGATATCTCGCTGAACGTTTTCTTCTATAATATATAGAGTCATTCGGGGTAAACGGACGCACTTTTGCTGTTTTTGCTACACTAAACCGAAACTACCATGATATTAGGAACACTTTTTTGCGCTATCGGTATTATATTTAATAGACTCATAAAATGTAACGAGTATTTGACGATAGGCCAAACAGTTTTTTTTAAATTAAGCAAAAAAGTGACTTGGTCAGACTGCGTACCTTTACTCCGACATGCGGGGTAAAAATACGCAGTCGTGTGGGTAAAAGTTCGCATGTAGAGTAAAAGTATGCATTCAGGTGTAGTAAAAGAAAATGAACAAATAATACACAGATGGAACATACTTTTATATTATTTTTAATAAATGAAGCTAAAGATGACAAAAACAATAGAAATTAGGAACTTCAAATTTAGGAAACTATCATAAAATTATATGGTATGTTTTTACTCCAAATATTATTAAGAATTCAAAAACAAGTAGACAGTAACTTAAATACCAGTGCGTACTATTACCCCTGTCCTTTTACCCCATTTGACCAGTAACAAAAAAATGCGTTTAGTTCGAATTCCAATAAAGTTAGGTTAAAATGTTATTCTGGAAAAAATCGTTCAATAACTATATAAAATCAACAAAAACAACATACCTCTAAGAATACATAAATAATACTTTCGCAAACTTTTCCCTGGTACGAAAAAGATCGAAATTACACGTCAATTTTAAGTTTTTACTTGTAATTCACAAAACGCGACTCGCACCGCTCAAGGGGTGTTGACACAAAATGGCGGCCCACGCGCACCCAATCCCGGCGAGCTGGCATCCCAGTCCTTTCACCCCTCTCAGAGAAAACGGCACTTCGTACTTTTACCCACTGCGCGCGTTTACCCCGAATGACTCTATCCTTTTTACAGTTTTCGATTCGATCAATCATTTACTTTGCGAATAACTATCGGTGGTTAGTCCAGGGAGATTAGAATTTTTTTGCGGAACAATTACCGATAATTTGAATTTTTCAATGGATCTTCATATTAAAAATTATATTGGGCATGAGAGGTTACGAAAAACAATTTTTTACGAATATTAGGGGTGTGCGGGTACCCGAAATTACGGGTTCGGGTCGGGATCCCGAATGTTTGTCGACACATAAATATATTCGGGTACCCGATTGTCGATTCGGGACCCGATTTTTAATTCGGGACTCGACGCTTAATTCGGTATTTAACAGTACACAAAGCAAAATTACAATTAAGTGCCGAGTCCTGAATTAAAAATCGTGTTCCAAATCAAAAAACGGGTCCCGAATCGAAAATCGGGTGCCGAAATGACGGGTACCCGAATATCTTTATGTGTCGACAAGCTCTCGAGATCCCGACCCGTCCCGATTGTTACCCGACCCGACCCGAGGCTCGGGTACACTTATTTTCTGGTACCCGCACACCTCTAACGAATATCTATAAGTTCCATGATAAAAATAGTCACATAAATTATAGTCTAAGAAATTCTTTACAAAAAAGGTTGGAATTTTTTTCGTAGGAGTAACTATTTTCATGTATGACGGCTTATGAAGTTTCAACCTTAGTAGGGTAAAGGTACTAGTGGTTGACCATCCTCTAGTAGTCGACCATTTTTATAGTTTTAGTTAAATAAATAAATATTTGAATAAAACATCTTTAAACTTCAAAGTACGTTGCTAAAGACCTACGGTATGTTTGTCTTAAAGAAAACTTATTAAACGGTGGAAAGCTCAAGGGAGGATTGAGGAATCTCTGCTAAGTTTTTTCAGTTGCTTTTCATAAAATAGCTCATATAAGATACCTTATTGCATGCACAATTACAGTTTGAGCACAAGAAAATAGCATTTTTTCTTGTATAGACACAAAATGATTCTCCCTTGGGCTGACTTCAAATTTTCCAGCAGCTTGGGATTTCTCAGGTTACTAAAATGGAACAGAATTATAAGAAAGGTAACCAATAAGATAAGTGAAAGTTGTTTCTGTAAGATTCTAAATAGAAAAGTAGTTGTCTCTTTAAGTAGATATATGTACGTATTTTCTGTATATCGATATTAAACAAAAAGTTAAAGACTCTGATAAAGACGGGAAATATCTTTTAACGTACCCGGTCTGCAGAATGTAAATGGGAGCATTTAAATATCTCTGCTATTTGTACGTTCTATTTCCCTCTATTCTCTTTATCTGAAGTATTCTATTTCATACACAAAAGGACAGCGATTAACTGGCTTAACATCAAAATCAGAACGAAATTCCCTTCTGAAATTATAAAGCCATTATGGAATTATACTCGAAGTTTTGTTCGAAATTCTATAGTACTCTTATCTTTGGTGCGCATCAAATGAATGAACACTGGGAAGATAAAATTGAGAAATAATTGATTCTGAATTCTTTGAAGTAGACCAATCTTCACTCCGTAAAATAAATTACTTGTGTACCAATATAATTTACTAAATCTGCTTTTAGATCCTCTCTAACACAAATATCAAGAGAATATAAAGCTATTAATGATATTAACACATCAGTTCTGTTAATATAATTTCTTCTTTAAACAGATACTAAACCTTATTTGCTTCTCCATTATTTGAATCTAATTTACATCCAAATCTATTTCAATTCTAGTACATATATTATTGTTTCGTCTCTAAATCTATTTGTAAATAGATATACTGTACGTGCATTCAAATCCAATTTATGTTAATTATTGTGTGATATTATCTAATGAAATGCAATCGCTTCATTCAATAGAATGTTGCAACGACAGTAACATTCCTATAATGATTCTATTATGAATGAACAGCAAAGCCACGGTAAAGCGATGGTAATTAACCATGAAAGACGAACATTTCATTTATGTTATATTGTCTTATTATACCTACCGGTGATTACTGCACCAAGAACTTTGAAACACAGCTGATAGCAAAGGAGATGTAGATACAAATTACAACAGATTAATGTATTTTTATGATCATGCAAACATAACTGTTTTCAGTTGTTACTAACAAATAATATACGTATTAAATATATCATATATACATATTAATTTTCAAAGATAACTCTACTGCCAGAACATGATACAAAACTTCGTGCGATCTTGCATTTACCTTAATTTTATTCGCTAATTTTTCTACGGTGTTTAGTGCTAATTAGGGTACAGTTTTTAGTTTCTTTTTTATTTCAGTCATTATTTTCTTTAATCCCTCATTTATAAATTGAGATTTGACACAAAATAAAAAAACTACTTTTTTTAAGTTGCGTAATATCAGAATTCATTCTTTCTTTAGAGTAATTATTAGAAAATAATTCTTACTCGCAAGTTACTGCTCACAAGTTTGTACATTTGTGAAGACTAAGATGCCAATCGTTCAAAAATTTCAATACTCTTAGAAGGTGCATGTATCCACTGGAGAATACAGTTACGTGACAAACGTTTATCGCGAAATCGCTCCATGTACAGACGTCTCACTTTAGTTCTGTTACGCTCAACAAGTCCATTTATCAAGTGCCTGTCTGCCATTTCTTGATTGGAATAATTCATTTTCATTTGAAACGCTATTACAACTTCTCAAAGTACAGTATTCTTGGCCAGAGAATGAACTGCAATGATTTATGGAATGCTATGACACAGTGCTTATTGAATAATTAACGCACTGATAGAAGATAAGATAAAGTGGATCACTGCTGCTCACTAACTTTACTTGAAAACCTGTCTCCGACAAGCTTTTTACGTAACTATTAATTACGTAACTTATTTGAAATTATTATGTTTCTTGTTACATTTATCACTAAATAAAATTTTTTACTTATCGCCTAATTACTTTTCATTAGTTGTATTCTGAATTTGAATGGTACAATAAAATCTGGAGTTAAAAGCTAGAATTATGAATACTAAATTAAACATCAAACGCGTTCATAAAATATAAAATATAGGCATGTATAATGTTCTTTCAATAGGGAATTTACGATTAAGAAAATTAGAAACAGTAAACGAAAATTCTAATTAGAATTTGAAAACCTTAGGCGTTCCTTCTGGAGACGGTAAATCCTTGTAAATGTCAGATTCAGAGCACGTCTGAATGAAGTTTGACTACGTGTTGCTGGCCGAGTTTCCCGAAATTAGGGACACCTGCATCTCTATGTTCCGCACCTACATATATGTGGAATTTCAAAAACCATTCCGGAAACACCCATTGCCCCTCTGGCATTCGCTATTTATATTCATGCTGCCTTAAGAAAGACTTATGTAATTTGTAGGAACTTCAACTTTTTTTAGTGATTAAAGTTACTTTCAAAATCAGGTTTATTTCTAGACTTATAGATTTCCAGAATAGGTGAAACTTTGAAGTACTTCAAGTTTCTGGTCTTCGAATTTTAAAGCGAACTGAATGTTAAACGAATAAAATCTTATACATTTTTATCATTTTCTTGTAGCTAGTAAGTTTACATTGATATGTTATTTCTTGTTTCGATTCTTCTGTTAGCTAGTGTAAAACATAAATTTTAATTTGGTTTACGATACGTTGTTCTAGGATATTCGATTGAACGTGATGACACCACTTTCTGTGTCCTTCATTCATAAAATTCCATTACATTGATCCAGTCATTAAAAAATTCATTACTTTAACTCTCGGTGGACGGACACATAAAAGGTGACCAGGATCATTTTTAATTCGGGACCCGAGCGATTTACGTTTCACCATTTGAGGAATAAAAACAAGCGAGCTCTTTTTTACTAAATTTTATAAAATTTTTGGAATTTATCAATTTCTACGAAGTCAGGTAATTTTTATCGATGTATCGTGCTTCTTTAATTTGAAATGGAAAATAATTCTTTTAAATGAATAAAAGTTGAATTATTGCATTATAACAGGGGTGGTTAACTTCTTTCTCGCCACGAGCCACACATCGCCACTACAGTCACATCTTCATGCGTCTTGTTATAGATTATAATATAGTTAGAAATAATGTCATATCGTTTCTATATCTATATTCTGTACTCTATAATCTTATAGATCAGGCGTTATCTATAACAGAATTTACTTAATTACAACATGTAAAATGTGACTTTAATTCCATACCTATTTTTGAGAATTCTTTTCCTTAATTTGCGAGAAATAAAATTCATACTAACTGAATCAGTTCACTTACTTTTCAAGAAATTTCAATTTAAAATACGTTTCACACAGAAATAGAAATGTTCGTTATATTCCTTTACTATTTACTCAAATAAGTAGTTCAAAACGATGCCAGACATAAGCAAATATTTCTATTTATTCACCACGGATAATTGATACCAATTAAATACGCCTCAGCGGAATAATAAATATCAACTTCGGTATTTCGACTACCCTTATAAATTACAGATACATCGTTACATAACACTTCGATATAGTTCGTCGTATGGCGTCACGTCACGACACGATGAAAATGATATTCACGATTTATTGATAAATTATGGATGTTTTGACCTACTGCAGAAACCTTGAATACCTGCACGCAATGCGTCCGACTAATGGCTGACTTCTTCCACTCGACTCGAATGAAGACGATATTTTTTCCTGAATTCTCTGCGAGAGAACTACAAAGCGTAACGGATTTTCCCATGTTACCCAATAACACTTAATTCTTTCAAACAGCGGAATTCTTTCACGTACCGACGTCGCCACGTCTGCACGGTCTGCTAGGTAAGCCCTACTGATCAGTCGAACTTGCAGACTCCAATCGAATAGCAAATTTCTCCTCCCTTTTCAACCCTCCTTCCCTCTAACTTGATTGTTAGTCACTACACGTTCTTTATTCATTACCATATTTGCATTTCTTCCATTAGTTTCTTGTAAACGGACAAGCCAATCGCGTAAATACTTGCAGGTTAAATAGAAATGGGGAATCACTTTCGTACAATTTATAAAGCTTCCAATTAAAGGGAAAGTTTAAATTTTCAAAATATTTTAAGTATAACTGTTTAAAAGTATTATCTCTTATTATACTATAATTTATCTCTTATTATCAGTTATCTTAAAAATATTACGAATAAAGTAAAAGAATGCACAGAATAATAAAGTGGAAAAGTAAGTATCAGCTACTATAAAATCATAGTTTTATCAAATTATATTTTGTGCTAAATTATTTTATTCTTTAGTTAATAGAACACTTACGCGTATAATAAGAAAGTGTTCATATCATAACCATATTAAATAAGGAATGTTTAATTATAGAATATCCTATGAAATTTTTTACTGTAATAATGCGAATTAAAATGGGGCGAAGTGTTAGGTACAAAGGAAACAAAAATGATTCTTTAAATATGATTTAGTCAAAGTAGCTTTCCTTTCGAAAATAATTAAAGACATTCCGCTTTATGCACGATGCTTTATTACAAAAACTGCCTCTACTGAATTATGAACTCTTAGTTAATACTGGATACTCTCGGACTGCCCTCTCAAGATCCTTGACTCTCTCACAAAACTCGCTCGTTAGGTTCTTAATGGTCTCTCGCAACCAACTGACTTGTTTACGACTCTTCCAGTCTCCGACGTCTAACTCTTGCATATAAAGAGCCATACAAGGTAAAGAAGTTATCCGAAACCGTGTGCAGTCAGCTTTTTACCAACTACTGACATTAAAATACGATTCAAATGAATATTTCTTCATTTATAAAATGGAAGGAACATAGAAATAAAGCAGAGTGTACTAATTTTATATCTGTTGCCTTTGCCTTCTCTCATTTGTGATAATTGTTAATAATTTCGCAACGTTGAACACAATTACAATTCATAGAAATGTAAAATAAAAATTAA
This sequence comes from Perdita meconis, assembly GCA_030770465.2. Classification (NCBI taxonomy): domain Eukaryota; kingdom Metazoa; phylum Arthropoda; class Insecta; order Hymenoptera; family Andrenidae; genus Perdita; species Perdita meconis. The sequence continues at coordinate 385,225 of JASKOS020000015.1, read as the reverse complement.
AGAATCACAATCGATGGATATTTCCCATTACTGTTCGCAGGTATGAGTAACATAATTTAAATGAAATGATTTTCAACCCTGCAGTAGTACATTTTACTATAAATCAGACAGTACGTATTGACAGTTCTCAGAATGATAAATTGTACTACACAAAGTATTGGAAACTGCTGTTGTCTTCGCATTAAGGAGAGAACAAATTAAGAAGTAATCGACGTTGTTAACATTAATTTTTGTTAATAAAACTAATAGTTCTATTGTATAGATGGATCCAATAAAAATTAAAACTTAAATATCTTTATTTTTGAAGGTATGAAAAAGCTTTATTAACAGTAGTTGTTCAGTATGGAAGGGTCTATAATATGGCAAGAATAATTTTTTTACAATTTCGTAAATGGAATCATATATTTTATCATATAATACATTTAATGCAGCTCGATACTCTCCATAAACAAGTATTGACCTATGTATGTCGAAAAATTAGTTTAGGGGATGTTTGACCTTTAATTTTGTAGGAGCTCTCAAGCTTCTTCTATAGCAGTTCTCAATCATAATGTTAGTCACGTTATCGTCATGGCATAGTAAATAATTTACTTGCTCTTAAATGTTCTTCCCAATGGAATTATGATGAGTAAGGTGTCGATTTAAAACGATTGTACGCGATGTATTCCTTTGAACAGCAATATAATTGTCATTCACGCAGAAAGCCCAAAAAATCAGTAAAAGCTGAAATTAGAGTTAAAATATCTTCTAAATTAATAATTTTTCGACATAGATAGGTCAATACTTTTGTTATAAAGAATATCGAGCTGCATCAAGTGATGTACAGAAAAATGTATTATTCCGTTTAAGAAAAGTGGAGGTGATCTTTAAATTTCCGAAACTTCTCTAGTTCCAAAAAAATTATTGTTGCCATATTATAGATCCTTTTATACTGAACAACTTCTGTTAATAAAGTATTTTTATATCTTCAAAAACAACAGAGATATTTAAGTGCTAATTTGTATTGGACCACCTTGCATACAGGATGTCCCAATAACTCTGTTCATGGAAATATCTTCGTTATTTCAAACAGTACGAGAAAATGTTCTGTACAAAGGTTGTACCGATTGAAGAAATACATAATATGGTATGCAGCGTTTTTTTACAGATGAAGGCGTATAAGACATCTTAAAGATTCAGTTTATTTTTTACATATATGTAGAATGTTTAACTTTTTATACTCGAATTCGATAAAATGACAATTTCTAAGTATAAAATTATTAAGTTACATTTATGTGAATATTTACCGATTCTGAGATATTTGATTATATTCGTAAAACATGTTCGAAATGACGACCATGTGATTCAATGCAACATTGTAGTCTGTAAACCGTTTCATCGTTTTTTCTTACCATTTCTTATCGTTTCAGAGTCTATTACAGCGCATGCTGCAATAATCCGTTGCATCATATCTTGTTAGTACATCTCGATACACAATATTAATATTGGTTTATATTCGAAAAGCATATCTTCAAATCTGTTCAATAAAAGTAGTATGAAAAATAAAGTCAAATATCTCAGAAACGATAAGTGTTCACACAAATGTACCCTAATAATTTTGTACTCAAAAAATGTCATTTTCTCGAACTCCAACATAAAAAATTAGACATTCTATATAAGAAAAAGAACTTGACCTTTAAATTTCCTGTACACCTCCACCTGTAAATAATCCGTCCTTACCATATTATTTATTTCTTCCAAGGGTACAATTTTTGTAATTAACATTTTTTCGTACTGTTTAAGGGAAGGAAGATTTTTCAATGGACAAAGTTATTGGGACACCCTGCATGCACAATGAAAACAAATTCCTTACATTAGGTCTGTAAAGGGGTTAGTAAACAAAGTCTTCTAAAGTAGATTTGATTTACTGATCATTAAATAATAATTATTTGTAACTATTACCAGGGGCGGATTGAGGGGAGGGCTAAGTGGAACTATAACCACAGGCCCCACTTTCCAGAGGGCCATGTGATTGTCGTAATAGTCGTTAGTGCTGTGACTGCACATAACAAATGGAATCTTATGAGAGATGCTAGATTTCATTATATTGATACCCTCATTCTAATACCACATGTCAACATATTTAAAGAAATTTGGGTTTTGTGTGCTTTTACATCTGCTGTTGAAACTTCACCGAATGATTTTATTATGAAAAACACACAAAATTTCTTTTGCGGTTTTTTTACATAATTAAATGATACTTTGCTCTACTGTACAATTTAATTAGTTTTTCAATCAAGGGGGCCTCCGGACCCCTGTAATAGCGCAGGCTTCGAAAATCTTAATCCACCCCTGACTGTTACTAATCAAAGTACAAATATCACAATTTTTGTCTTTGATAAATCAACAATACTCCTTAAACAGGCAGTACGTTATTGTTTAGAATAAACATAAAATAACTTTTGAATATCTTAAACGTCTTTCGCTATCGTCAATAATGTTTTGTTCTGATGCAGCTCGTGTAAGATCGCATAAAATAACTCATCGTATTGATTCCTGAAACGAGGCAGTGGATGATCCGTATAAGTTTCGGAGTACATAGAGGATAGCTAAATGTATCTATTCCTGTTTCCACGGTTCAGAAATATTTCTATTTACGCAACCCTTCCGGAGGGTTGAAAAAGCAACCGTACGATACGACCACTCCCCATTTTAGCCGACATACGGCAACGTTATCGAGTTTATTGCCTTCCATGCAGTATACGCCACGCCAGAAGCTGATGACACCGCCGCCTGCATTTTGCTTCCGCTTTTATGACCTTCACCGTTTAGTTTATCTGTGCCCTGACCTACCGCGTTCGTCATCCCCAGGATTTACGGCGTTCGTAAAGCCCTGGCTTCACTCTTTTCGAGACTTCGTTTCGCAATTTTGTTCCAAATAACTTGCGCACCGTCGAACTTCACAGAATTTTCATTGAAAATCTTAATGGCGTGAAATATCTCATACTATAGAGTTTTAAAGGGAACGTTGCTGAAGACATTTATTTTAATTTAAAATTCTCAATAAAATGTGACGAATGAATTTTCGCAAGTAAAATAGATAAAGTTATGAATAAAATAAGCTGTACAACCTAGTAAATATTTTTTTGTGATTTGTGTACCCTTGTAGAAAAAATACTGCAACAAATGACGCGCTACTTATTCAGTTCCATCGATTGCTAAATGCGTTTAGCTATAAAAAGTACAGTTTACTTCTCTCTAAGAAGTAGAATTGTTATATATGAATCGTAGGATGTTTTTAAAAATTCCAGTTCATAGGATGAAACAGCTCATCAAAAAGTGTCCCAAACATGCGTTCAAAACTGTTTGCAATAAACTGTCCTAAATTTGATCTTCACTGCGCATAAATCATTCATGTTATATTCCCGCTGAATGCAAATGTAATTCATGTTTCCCGAGAACCTGAGTTAAAAATAAGATGAAAATGTTAGAAGCTAGAAATTAAGATCCAGGTAGAATCTAGAAATTTAATCACGAAGAATTTACGTGACTTCATTTCAGTGCATTCAACCGCGCCATTTCATTTAATTATTCACAATATAGGAAATGGGGAGTTTCACCTTATTAATTTTCATAGAAATTATTACTATTTCTACGTTATACTCGTCTGGAGCAAGTGCAAATTCGTTTTCGTAGCAAATTATCACCGAGGGGAAAACGAAGAGAATTCATTTTCCGGAGGTTCCGCCCCGACCAAACATCGATTTCGTCTCAGAATCAAACGACGCACATTCGAGGAAACGTTCTTCTCTCAAAACTCGTTTTATTCTAACTTACCCACCATTGAGTACGTGGACTAGGACACTGGCTGACTGTGCCATGGAAGGGGCACATGTGTAATTTCCAGAATCAGCAGGTAACGCTCTAGAGATTACGAGACGTGACGTTCGCGTTTGTTTCTCCGTGACGACACTGATGCCTCCTCTTTGGCTATAATTTATCACATGGTCGCCTTTGTACCTGGAACATAAGCAATTTGCGTTCATGACAGCGGCATGGAGGTAATTTTCAACATATTCTTAAAAAATATGAAAATATTTGTTCGAAACGTTGTTCACGAAAAAATGTATTTTCAAACGTGATCGATTACTCAAGTGATTGAATACGACTTGGTTGCTGTGTATTTTTAATATGAGTAATTTAATAAGGATTATTAATAAGAAAGTTTAATAAGAATTATTAAAATTACTATGCGGTATAATGTTTATCCTAAATCTTATATCGATTTGGAGATTCAATGAGTTGAAATTACAGATTTGAAGGTTTAAAGTATATTTGAGGCCTTTAAATTGGAGATTTGAAGAATTTTTAACATTTTAGTTTAGAGATTTAAAGATTTTAGTGTTGACGATTTAAAGATTTCATGTTACAAATTTAGAGATATTTAAAGTTAACATTTGGGGTTTAAGGGTTTGAATTTAGAGATCTAAAAATCTGAAGTTGAAGATTTGTTAATATAAAATTGAAAATTTATAAGATTTCAAGATATTTTGTAATAAACAATTGTAGAAGTTAAAATTAATGATTTGAAGATGTGAAATATTACATTTCAAGTTGTAAATTCAGAAATGTTTAGAATTCACATTGGAGATTCAAAGATTTCAAGTTGGAAATCTAAATACCTGAAGCTGAAGATTTGGTAACATAAAATTGAAAATATTAGAAGTCTTGAAACTGTGGATTATAGAAATTGAAGAGATTGGAATGTTTGGTGCGGAAATTAAAATTGATAATTTCAAGATTTCAGATTGAAGTTTAAAGATTTCAAGTTGCAGATTTAGAGATTTTTAGAGTTAAAATTGAAGACGTAATACGAGTGATTAGATAAGAATTGCTAAAGAATTAATAAAATTGCTATACAATAAATACCTATAATAGTATAATTTATATTGTATACATTATTCAAAAGCAAAGCCTTCGATAACAAGAATGTTACACCGAATGTCTTCGATGTTTTTTCACGTAGACTCTCTGTCCGGTTGTACAGTTACCTGTAATTTCATTTTGGCATACGTTTACAGATATTCATATTTAGTAGGCTCTTTATTGTAATTTGTAAATACAATTTTGGATTTTAATTCTATAAAACTTTTACAAACTGTGTACTATGATCACACCAAAAGAAGTTACTGGAAAATCTTGTTGGGAGCACCACATCTACGATAATGTTAGAAAAGGTAAGCCTAGGGAGATATACACAACCGATTATCAAAAACACCTTCTAATTTCACCACAGTGTACAATTATAAAAAATTATAAGATATAGTATTGGAGAGAAATTATAGAATTGAAACATTGGATAGAAAAAGAGCACATAGGGTAAAATGCCATGTCAGGAAAATCTTTCTCAAAGTTTTCATCTCACTATTACCTAATGCAGAGTAATGTAATTAAATTAAAAAATACTAATGGAATGTAATCCCAGCATTCTTTATTAAATAATACCACAATGAAAACTCTGAAATGTCGCAATTATTAGGATATCACAGTTAATATGGCTTCTATGCCAGGACAAAGCGAGATAATATAAAAATTGAGAGAAAGGAATTTTTCATCAGAGTCACTGCTAGACCTTTTCATTTACGATTTCGCCAAAGAGTAGATGTAATAAGAGGCGACGTTCCCTCAGAAAAACAATTTTTAGAAAGGGACAAAATAATATATTCAATTTAAATGTTCGTTCAGTCTTAATCAACAAAAAAGATCGTTAGAACACGCGCGAATCCTGTTCGGTTCGCGTTCGATTCGCGTTCAGTTACGCTCGTCTGGACGCACCCTAAGACGAAACGCACATATCGCACTCCATCGTACTCTGTACGATGCCCCACAATTCTTCTCTTTCTTTCTCAGTTGCGCGTGCCGTGTAAACCTTAGCAGCACAAAAATGGGAACCCCTATTATTTGCAAATTTGGATTGTACGGAAAAGCACTTAAGTTTATGTGAAATTTTTCGGGCTTTTTGTAGATGGTGCTGTAGACGCAAAAAAATCTTTTTTATTTTTCTATCGGAAGTGCATTTCTTGAGATAATCACGAAATCTGATTTTTCGCGATTACGGCGCCATCTGTCACGAATCGAAAGAAATGCTTTTAATAAAACTTATGTATTTTGTGGTGTAGAGTATAAACTTGTAATAAAAGCTAGGGGTTTCCAATTAAAATTTCAAAGTTGCCCCCTGCCCCACTTATTCAAACAGAAAAACTAATTTCTTAGATTTTACAATTAGCCAAGCATTACGGATGCGAAAGCAATACTGTCTTCCTAAGCTCCGAGTTTCTAATTCTTTCGACCTTCTCATGTTTTACATCTCTTAATTCTCAAATGGCGAAAGTGGGTCACGCAAAACTGGGTTTAGACATGATCCAACGTTGTCTTTTTTGGGTCAATTTCCAACGAGGCAAGCGAATTCCGAATATTCCATATTTTATAGAATTCTATCTATCTTATTTAAAAAACTAACAAAAAATTAGTTTTCTTCAAATATCCAAACAGTTAGAACAATGGAACTAAGTTAAATTGAATGGGCCACCGTACACTAGAATAAGAAATACCTTTGACCTGTCAGTGCCACCTGGTCTCATTGCTTTCCAGGCTTGTTGGTTCCTTCGCACTGATACGTCGCGTCCGTTATTTAACACTTGACACAAACATACAACACACATATGTATGGCTCTTTGTCGATACAACTGTCACCCTTTGCACAATCGACGACCAATTGCCGTCAACGTTTTTGCTCTTTCTTTTCCTATAGTTCCTAACACTGCTTTACTGCGTCTTGCAAAGTTGCTCGACAATTTTTTCACAATACACGAATCGTTTGCTACGCTTTTAGTCTTTCACTTTTTCATTATTGTTCCTTCTCTTTGCTTCTCTGTGACTTCGTACTAAGGGAATCGATCTATATGTTCAAAGGTGCACCGCATACAATCCCGTAAATCTGAAATTGCTAGTTACCCAGTGCATCCTTCACGAGAGAGTAGCAAAACAGTTGAGAACTACACACAAGTGCAGCTGCAACCATCGTTATAATAACGAAGCAAATGGCATCTCTAGGCACAATCACAGCGTTATACATGGTAATCCACGTATCTCGGAACCCACCTGCACGAGTACAAGTGAGCTGGGGTTCCGAGATACGTGGATGACCCTATATAGTCTAGGGACATCTTGAACTTCTTTTTCTCTCCGATCGTTTATCTTCATCGGTCGGCATAGCCGATCTACGAAGCTAGATTCGGTGGAGTGTTCATTAAACGAAAGGAAGAAAAAAACAGTGAAAGCGGTGGCGTCAAAGAGAAAGAGATATCATGCTGACAAACGAATCCATGAAAAACAATGAGAGAACGGTAAACATAGGGACAACTGAGAATGGAACGGCAGAGACAACGATCAGTCAGAAGAAAGTCGACGATTGCGCTACAGTGACAAATAGGTCGAGGAGAAATCGCCTATACGTGTATCCTATGTTTGTGTTAAGCGTTCAAGCGCACCATGCGGCGACGCAAAAGACGACGTGGCTTTGATAGGCCAAACCCGGTGCTACAAACTTCAGTATTCTTTCTATAGAGAAGTATGTTACTATTTCGGTCATCGGTTTACAAAGAGATACTAATCACGTCGTCGCTGATACGATTTCCAAAGATAATAATAAATGTATGAATTCTTTTAGGATGCAGTAACTCCCATTCCTTTTGAACGGTGTCATTGGATCTAGAAAGATGTCACTTGGAACATGAGTAAGAGGGGTGCTTCGATTTATTGAGGCTTTGGCTTTATAGATCTGGCTTGATCACTTTGAACTTTAATACCTCGAGTGATCATATTGCATACAAACGTCATCAATATACGTATTCTATTGGGTTGGCAACTAAGTAATTGCGGATTTTCTTAAGCCATCTTACGGAGAAATCCGCATTTACTTAGTTGCCAACCCAATAGAATGTAAACGTAGTTGTAGAATGTACTGCAAATCAAGCTTACTGAAATGTCTTCCCAATACCATCTTGACAACTATACAGGGTGTACAAAAATGTTGCAGTTCCTTGAAAGTGATTTTGAATTCATGAAGTGATTTTGAACAATTTTTTCCTTAGCGAAAATGTTAAGTAGGGCTTTGTTAACGAGTTATTAATGAAAAACACTGACCAATAGAAGCGCGAATACTGTGGATGAATTTCAGCGCGGGCTCCAGCTGTGAGTAGTATTGGTCCGTCATCGTCCGCGTCATCATTAATCCACTGTATTCGCTCCCCGATTGGTCGGTGTTTTTCGTTAATAACTCATTAACAAAGTGGCAACGAATATTTTCGCTAAGAAAAAAGTTGTTTAGAATCACCGCAGCAATCCACCCTTTTCGGCTGATACACGTTGTTGGGGACATCCTGTATATATGCAAATACTTAGATTTTAAGCTTATGTTTTTAAGGTGTTTGAATAAGTCGATCCTCTGTATATTAAATAAAGCGCATTGCCAAACTACATGATTTAGATCTTGTATCTCGAAGTCGCAATCGCATTTGACTTCTTTTACTATGCCAACACCTGCCAAACAGGCAGCTACATTATAATAATCGGACCTATAGCAGTGAATTGTAACGATGAATGCCCTCGTAAGGTCTTTATTCGCAAAGCATGGTTTGTTATTGCTTTTGAAGTAGTATTGAAAATATTTCTTTCCTCTAGTTTTTCTCTGTTCCACTGCGCATTTCATAGTATTTAAGTTACATTCATATTTAAAAATTTCTCCAAAATCGGTCATTGGAATGGTAATACTGCTATCTGATTGTTCTGAAGTCGCTGATTTGGCAAGAATATCAGCCTCTTCATTGCCCTGTACGCTTATATGTTCATTCTGCTATTGTTTGTGGTTTTTAGTTTGAATTCATTATATTTCCTTTTGATCTTAAGCATTTAACATTTATTTTATTCCATTGTTTTAAAAAATCAAGTAAAAGCTTATGGGAATAAATTCTTATTGGTATTCTTAACTAATGTCTGCACTTGAAATTTAGTAATGTTTTTGCGAATAAAGTTACTATGAGCCCTTTGAGTCAACCTAAAGTTACAGTGGCAACGTAATGAAGTGGGATGTATCCAGTATCCAGTTCAAAAACATTCATACTCTGGAAACAGATTACTAGGGAGTATTCTCTTGTGCGCAAAAAGTTCGACGCATCCGGTCATATTAAGCCTTTTTGCAATTGTAACTTTCGCTCGACTGCGTATACGTATAGTCGTTTTATTAAAAACAAAATAAGTTTAAAATTTAGGTGTTTTTGAAAACGTATAGTGCTATTGTAGACAGACAATATAACCTTTATCGAAAATTGGTCCGCTGGCCTCAGGAGAAAGTTATTCTGTCAATTTGTATATTCTTCTCCGATAAATCAAACTTCTGCATCTAATTAAGTAGACAGATACTTAACTATATGTCTTAATTTAATTGCATACCTATTTATTTTACAATTTGTATTCTATCATTTCATCCACGTAAAATTGTATAATTTCCCTTTGAATTGAGAGCTCATTGCATTGTTTGCTTAATTTATTGCAATATCGGTTTCAAAACACATAATTCTGTCTGACATTGTAATCTTGTTAACATAAATATGATGTTACTTACTCGGATAATTTTCAGAAAATTTATTCATTTTATCCACCAGCTTAGCAAGTATTTCGAAAGCTCCAATCAATGTAATTATAAAAAAAGTTACTCAGCTATGTACAATAAATATTTCCTTTCAGTAGTATATATTTCATATTATTTGTTATGCATGACAGCGGATTTTATGCATTTATGGCAATGCTGAGTACGTAAAAAATCTACGAGACTGTTATCATATGCCTAAATGTATAAAAAATTAAAAATATAATTCAAGTTCGAATATTTAACAAATTAAACATATTATTATTCAAATTTAAATTTGTTATTTGTGCTTGCAAAAAATTTATTTTTCATAAACATCCGCTGTCTAGTTATGAACAATTCGTAAATTTGCAGTGGGTTAGATTTGTGATTTATTTTAGGTGAAGCTGTTTTTTTAAATAATATATTATACATATATATAAATATTTATATTAAATATGAGATCTTGACAACACTTGTGTTTTTAGCTATTTGGTTGTGTTAATTTTTATAAGAGAATTGGATCAAATAAAACTGTATTTACATATGTATTTTAATATTTATTTTTCTGCTTTTAAAATTTTGGTATTTCATTTAAAATAAACTCTAAAAATCAGTACTTTCCAAATTAGCATAAAAATAAAATAGACTCAAAAAAACAAAAAATGATTAGTATTCAATCCATAGCATATTTCTATGTATGAATTAAATAATAAATTATTGTCGTCTAATGCAACGATGTAAAAAAGGTACGATGCTTGATTGTGAATTGTGACCTGAATCTTTAGAAATACGTTAAAATATCAAATAAGATGCATAATAAAAGAAGGATGCTAGAATTAATAAATGTAATAAAGGAAAGTTTTATTAACGTTAATTTGTGAAAAATAACAATATTTGTACTAAAAGATTAGGCAAGGATGCTCTCTATAAAGTTACAAAGAAGTTGGGTCCATGATGGGGCAAGTGTCTTAAATTATATAACGCTTATGTAAAGAAGCAGTTTAGGTTAGGTACCCATTTCCTACCACCATCTTGTTACGCGTCCATTTTAGCATGTAATTGAAACCCATGGAGGACCGTCTCGATGATTCATAGAGAACTTCATTGGCGAAGTTCGTTCGTGTCGCGTGGTAAGCGTGCGAATTCGGCATTTATGTGATAGCGTAAATTGAATTCGGGAAAGTCCAATTAAACTCACCAGTAAATGAAGGACGGAGGCTCAGGTGTCTGCAATACGATGCAGGTTAGATTGATGTCGCTTCCGCTTTTGATGTATAGCTCCGAGTTACTGTTGATCTTCGCCTTCGACACTGCGAACACAATGAGCTTTGCATTAAATTTGTTCTATCTAATTGTAAGATGAACGCGGATTAATGTAACATTTTTTATTATGCGTCACACGAAGGCTTAGTGGTAACCTATGAGAGAGAATGCGTCAGATCTTTTCGAGTAGATTAATGTAGAGATTCTCTTCAGTTAACCCTTGACGCGACAGGTGAAATGCGACGCTCAATTGTCATTCGTGGCAATCCCATTTGATATGTTAATAGATAATGAGGATGTAAATTTTTATCCATCTTTAATTTACGATGTTAATTGTGCACTTTTTCAAAATTTATGGTTTAGAGCAGAATGAAACGAATACTAATTAATTCAGGAGTACAGTAACAGACTGCGATGATTACTAATGTATTGCCATAAGTTATAAAGCATCGCGTTTCTGTATGTTATAAATTAAATAAATGTTTAATAACTAAATAATGAAATAAATTAAATAAATGTATGTAATAAATTAAATATATCGTATAAACGTATATGTAACTGATAATGCAAAAATTAGTATACCAATACATTAACAAATATGGAGAAGAAATTTTGTTAAAGTAAAGATAAACATTGCAATATTTCGTTTAGTTTCTTTAGCTACAAACATAAAGAACATAGGTTTATACTATTTGTTCGTTTTACAAAATGTTAATTATGTTATAAGTCGTTTCGGATTCGGTATTTCTGTCGTCTTTTACCAGAATATTCAGAATTGATAAATTTAACTGAAACTACACTGAATGAAAATTTAATTTGGGGTAAGAGTTTGAAATGAATTTTATTTGGAGCAACATTCATGCGATAACATGAGACTATGAAACGAGATTTCGACAATTTTTTAAAGTACATGAATCTGCACTCTGCACAGATGAGAACCAAGATAATGCAGAATTTGCGTGGCGTAGAGTTCAGGGGGTTCAAAAGTATGGGATGAATGGATACATATATATACATCCGCCTTGGGTGAAAATATTTAAAACATTTCATATCATGGCATGGTAAAGTTTTAGGTTTTCGGTGGGCTTCTGAAAATTACTACCTCATTAGAAATTACTACATGGAGAAATAGTAGTTACAGATTTTCAAATTTAAAATAATACTATGTTAATACTGTTCCAGTTTGCACGTTGTCGAGTGAATTAATATTTATTAATAATCATCTACACTGCTGCTACATTAATATACAGGGTGCGCCAAAAGTGTGGAAACGGTCAAATATTTCGAAAACGGAACATTTTTGAGAAAAATGTTTCGTAGCAATGTTTTAGGGTTGTGAAAATTCTATTGAACGGTCGTATCCGTTTGACCTTCAGAGGAACGGTCAAGGTCATGTCAAGGTCAACATGATTTTTTTTCAATGGAACACCCCATTTTTCATCATGCAACGTTGAAGCTGACGATGAGACCTTTTCAAAACACTAGCTGATGACCTATTTTTATTACGAATTGCTTAAGCTCTGAACGTTGAGAATGAAGAAATAGACACTGGCTTGTGTACAATGATCATTCCAATGTTTGCCACATCACTCGGCCGAAATCATGACGCCGATTTCAGTACTACTACCCAACGACATTAATTCCGAAATTTTGAATTGTTTTGATTCGCGTCGTTGTACCTCTAACAATTTGGCAGCAGATAAGCTCAGCATTCAGGCAATTTTGAACGAAAATAGGTCATCAGCTAATGTTTTGAAAAGATCTCATCGTCAGCTTTAACATTACATGATCAAAAGTGGAGTTTTCCATTTTAAAAATCATGTTGACCTTGACATGACCTTGACCGTTCCTCCGAAGGTCAAATGGATATGACCGTCCAATAGAATTATTGAAACTCTAAAACATTGCTCTAAAACATTTTTTTTTTTAAATGGTCCTTTTTCAAACTATTTGACGTTTCCAGACTATTTGGTACAGTAGACTTTCTTCATTCTCAACGCTCAGAACTCAGGCAATTTTTAACAGAAGTAGGTCATCAGCTAGTGTTTTGAAAAGGTCTCATCGTCAGCTTCAACATTGCATGATGAAAAATGGGGTGTTCTATTGAAAAAAATCATGTTGACCTTGACATGACCTTGACCGTTCCTCTGAAAGTCAAACGGATACGACCGTTCAATAGAATTTTTACAACCCTAAAACATAGCTGTAAAATATTTTTCTCAAAAATGTTCCGTTTTCGATATATTTGACCGTTTCCATACTTTTTGCGCACCCTGTATGTAACCATTTTTAAATTCAAATTCAATATAGTAATAGACTTTAAAACTTTAAAACTGATTTCATTTTTTAAGCTAAAGATTCTACTGGTAAAAGATAGTCTTTTGTTTCCTTTTTTCCATACAATGATCTGAAAAAGTACTAAACTTACAAAAATACTATTCAATGTTCGATAGAGTAGAAATCTACCCCACAAAGTCACTTGTGCTACCCAAAAATAGCGAAGGTTTTTGAGGGTTCAACAAACTATACATGTATAGCATACTTTTGTTTGACACAATTTCGTAAACACGATTTGAAATAATTCTGTCGTAACATAAATATGAAGATATTTGATATATACTCACCCACAACACTCAAGTTGAAAGCCTGATTGATTTTCGGCTCGGTGGAGACCTGGCATTCATATATTCCGCTGTCCCGAACCTGTGATGAGGTGATCTTCAAGGTCCATTCGTCAGTTCCGTCGGTGTGAAACGACTGAAATCGCTGGTCACTTGTGTATGTTAAGATTCCTACTGTAAGAATGTGCAAATCTCGACGCCTGATCCACGAGACCTACAAACAAAGTAAAACAATTGCTATTTGAATGAATAAACAAAAAAGTTAGCATATTACCTATCTGTTTGTTCATTGTTCTAAAGAAATTAATATCTGGTTGCAAGTAACTTCGAATGGTTATACATGTGAATAAAAATTTATCTTACACGCTTTAAATTATTTCAACCATTTTAATCATTTATGCTTATAATTATCGTTAATATTTCTTACTAATAACATAATTTTTGAAGCAATTGAAATGAACTATTTGAACAAGATAATAAAAGTTACATCCAGCTTTTTGTAGTTCAATAAAATTGATTATCATATCATTTTGGCTTGCTGTAAATAATGAAGCTCCTTGAAATTTTCAAAAGAAAAATTGGCACAAGTGATTGTTAATAAGAAAGAAGTAATGTATACTATTAAGGAACACCACTACGTATAATCTTTTACTTTTACGACGAAACAATTCCACAAAAGCGAACCCAATATTTATTGAATAAAATGGCACAGAACAGAGGTAGAATTTATGTTTCTAGACTTGAGTAAATCCTGCGCAGAGTTATCGAGAAAATCTTCCCTTCGTTCAATGCGCTTTGTCCACTGAAACTCATACTACATTCAATTGTGCAGAACCGCATTTCATCTGTGAAACTTTTGACGAAACTCGCCGTGAGAAAACCTTTAACAGATCCGCAACAGTCTTCATCCATAGCTTTCCACCTATTGTGTTCAATTATCTAGAACCGGCCATTAAATCTGTGGTTTTTCGTCACGGAGTATTTCACGATTCAATTTAACCGTCGGTTAGATATATGATAATTGGAACAGAGGTACGTGGCCATTCCCGAAAATTGATTACTTGCGTTGAGGACGGAAAATTGATGTCTCAAATGCCCCGGGAAATTAATTATAGCAAGAAATAGTTGGCTGTTAGACACCAGTTGGAGACAATGCACAGATGCTGCCTATTGTTGTATTGGAATGCTTCGTGCTGTTTTAGGTATCAGACATGATAACCAAACTTAAGGTTCAAGCATATTTTGGAGTTTTATAATAATTTACATTGTATTATTTACAATTATACTGTGAAAGAGACAGATCTTAGAAAATCTAAAAAAAATTGTTCAGTTTTTATCAAATAATTCCCAGTAATTGTGATGAAAAAGAGAAGAAGAGTAAGTAAAAAAGATTTCTAATGAAATTTAATTTGTTTCAGGAATAATATATTTTTGTGATTTCAAGTATTTCATGAAAATTCTGAAGCTACTATTAGTTTATACGTAAATAGTCTGAAAATCTGTTTGTTAGGTAAAAACATAAAAAACCATAATGATTCCCTCTTAGTTTTAAAGAATTCTGTTTCATCGTCAGCTTGTATTATTTATCGTTTCTGTAATGTTTCTCGCTCTCTTAAATACTAGACATTTCACGGATTGCAATTACTCTACGCTGCTTCCAAAATTTGTCTACACTCATCAAGGCTCCTAAAATGCTGAGGAAGTACATTTAACTCAACAAGGAGGAAAAGGAAGTTCCTTCCTTATAGAGTATTCAGTCCGAGTTTCTACTGCAGAACTTAATAAAAAAAAACTTTGCTCTTAGCTGTCAGTTAAGTAACATTTCTTCAAGATACGCTGTCGTGAAACTTCGACCTGCTTTTTGAAAACTACATTTTAATCTTTTGCTTCGAGAACAAAGCAATCAAATTTAGTAAAGTTAGTAAGTATCTACATCAGGTTCCACATTTCCTCCTATTTAAAAATTTGGCATTTATTTAAAAATATTGTTAATATGATTTAGAGCTTAGAGTTTAAATAAATACAAAAGCTTGTGTATTTTAATTACACGTTTCATGTGATCTTATTTCTTACTTGTAGTAGACGATTTAATACTTCAATAATGTTTCATTTTCAGTTATGTACTGTTTGAGTGCTGCAATAGGCTCAATCTGCTTTGTATCATGTGGAAATAAAGAATATTAATATTCATATATTTATCAGAGAGTTTAAATAGCATGTTATAAACTAATGAATTCTGCAACTGTCAACATAAATGCAAAGAAAATAAAGTTAAAACAAATACAAATAAAAATTTATTGAATTTCAAAATTCCATTTTTGTTACAGTAACAGAACGAGTAATATTACAATATTTTATCCCTTTACATTTGGAATTACTGCCATTGCCAAATATACTTTACACGTTGTTATATTTCATTAACAAAGCATAAATGTGAAACTTTGTGCAGATACCGTGCAGCTAGCTAGAGAGGATTATAATCAATACTTTACACGTAGCAACAGAATTCGGTGAACTACTTCTGTTGACAAATGAAAATGAATAGAAATATTTAACTCCTTTACTTTTTCAGATCGTCTATTTTGTTTAAAAATTATTACCGTATTTGTAAGATGTTGTAAGAATGCCACAACAATGCACTTGAAGAAAGCGTTTACAATTTCATTCAAAACTGCATTTCCAAGAACAGCAAATTAATCTCCATTTTTCTAAAGTGGTTGGATGTCTTTATGAATGCAGCGTTGCAGCTGGCATGTAGACGAACTCAATGATTTATTGCAACATGACTTTTAAATTACCTTTTCGTCAAGGTTCACCCAAAATGTAGCCTTTCCAACCTTACTTATTTAAAAGATCTGAAGTTTAAAATATTCTATGAAACGAATATCGAGAAATGGAGTTTCAGTCAGAATATGTTTCTAGAAGATGTGATACTGCTGCAATTTCATTTTCATCGTCGTTGCGTAGTAATACATCCATACTTTATTTGAAAATATAATTACTAGATTGCGGATATTTATGCATTTTAGAATGTTTACAAACACATAAATTATTGGAACTTGCATCAAAGCACATCTTTCTTTCTATTTTCTATATTTTATGCATTTCTGCATCTATACACATTCTTATACATTTTTACATACATAAACTTCTCATAAATGCATAAACATCCGCAGTCTAATAATTACGAAAGAATATGCATATAATCAATTGGTGTCTGACATTTTTTAGTTCTAATTGCATGTAATATAATTCTATTATCAAAAGTCAATCAAGGCACCATTTGGAAAATAATCGGGAGATTGAGGTCAAGCAGAATAAGTTCAGTGATAATGGTAATAGTAAAAGTGCTTGTAATTGTTTTAGAATTGGTCTTCGGAGACAACAAAACTTAGAAATTTCGTTGTTGTTTGTTCGAAATTATTGTTGTAAGATTTCTTTCGCAAGAAACAGACAATACGAGGAAGAGTGTGGTAAGAAGAAATAAAAAGCCTATTGCTGAAGTGCAAAGGGCGAGGTTTGGTGGCCGAATGACTGCTATGTAACCTGACCTCCTGGTTGGGAGATATCTAGCATAGCCCGGCACCTCGAAAGCGTACTCTTAACCGAAGCTTTGGCTTATACAGAATAAAGCAGTTTTTCTAGCAGCCTCCACCACGAGGAGGACGAACCCGGATAAATTACCTCTTAACTCCAGTAGGTCATGAAGCGTGGTTGGAGGACGAAGACCACGCTCAGCTTTCGTGGCTAGAGGATTTTTACAGCAGGACGAGGCTCCAGTCACGAAATACATATACACATTCGCAATCCGAGAACCTCTGCCCATTTGTTGCTGGAACCTACCGAAGTGAAGAAAGGGCAATAACCTATCTCTGTTTGACCCACGAGTCGGAAATACTTGACGCTTCCGTGATCGGAAGATGAATTTAGATGTCACACGCCTGACATCTTCGAACTAACAATAAGTATAACGTAGAAGGCTACAACCCCCACTCCTGAATTTCCGGCTTAGAGTCATTCGGGGTAAAAGTACGCACTTTTGTTGTTTTTTCTTCAATGAGCCGAAATTACCATGATATTAGGAACACTTTTTTGCGCTACCGGTAGCATATTTAATAGACTCATAAAATGCTACGAGTATTTGACGATAGGCCAAACGGTTTTTTTTACATTAAGCAAAAGAGTGACTCGGTCAGACTGCGTATCTTTACCCCGACATGCGGAGTAAAAATACGCAGTCGTGTGGGTAAAAGTTCGCATTTAGAGTAAAAGTATGCATTCAGGTGTAGTAAAAGAAAATGAACAAATAATACACAGATGGAACATATTTTTATATTATTTTTAATAAATGAAGCTAGAGATGACAAAAACAATAGAAGTCGGGAACTTCAAATTTAGGAAACTATCATAAAATTATAATTTTTCATAGATTCAACAAAACGAAATTATGCACATGCCTTTATCAGAGCAGACATGTTTTTACTCCAAATATTATTAAGAGTTCAAAAACAAGTAGACAGTAACCTAAATACCAGTGCGTACTATTACCCCCGTCCTTTCACCCCATTTGACCGGTAACCAAAACAATTCGTACTCGTTCGAATTCCAATAAAGTTAGGTTAAAATGTTATTCTGGAAAAAATCGTTGAATAACTATATAAAATCAACAAAAACAACTTACCTCTAAGAATACATATATAATACTTCTACAAACTTTTCCCTGGTACGAAAAAAAAAAATAGAAATTACACGACAATTTGAAGTTTTACTTGTAATTCACAAAGCGCGACTCGCATCGCTCAATAGGTGTTGACACAAAATGGCGGCCCACGCGTACTCAATCCCGACGAGCCAGCGTCTCCGTTCTCTCACCCCCCTCAGAGAAAACGGCACTGCGTACTTCTACCCGCTGCGTACTTTTACCCCGAATGACTTTATGCTCCTTCCTCCTTCATTGGTGGTAATAAATCTGGTATACGAAAGGGTAACACATGTAGATGTATCATACTTTTGGCTAAGTTAACTGTCGTGGTGATTAGAATATGTTGACCCTTTGACCTTAATTGTTAAAGTCAACATCAATTTAACGAATCTCCGCCGATCCAAAGGTGTATAATCCCGTTATCGTGGTCATGACATGGAGTTGTTATACACCCTGTACACCAGCGAAAGTCAAAGATTGAAACTACATGTCAGTGGCGCAAAGCTTGGTGATCTTGTAGGTTCATCGTAATATGGAGTCGGGCCTTAGAACCGGAGTAATATTAGAGAATCAAAGAAGACTAGAAAAAAGCGGAAAGCCATTTTGACACGATTAAGGGACCTCTTATACTATTAATAAGTCGTGCATGAGCCGAGCAGAATAAAGCACATACTATAAAATATTACATACAGGGTGTTTGACTAAAGATGGGAGAAAATGGTAAGGGTGATTCTAGACGGTAGAATAAGACAGAAGTGAAGAATACCAAAACTGCGGTAAGGTCTTCATTTGTTTGTTATAAGTAGACTGCGGATGTTCCTGCATTTTTGGCAATTTTCATTATTCAAAAACCTGTAAGAATTTGCATAAGTGCAAAAACATATGAAATATCAAAAATAAAATGCATTTTATAATTTTTAGAAGATATGAAGCATTTTTATTCAAGAAACAGTTCTTTTTCTGTGGCTGTAAAAATTTGAATTGGCATAAACATTCGCAGTTTAGTTATAAGCGCTTAAAGGCGTGTCTACGAACTTGGTGATGCAGCGACAAAAGCGAACACGTGCGAACAAGCGCGGTCGACGCAGCTCCGATTTGCCGATACTGATTCCTTTCTTTGACGTCCTACCTGCACCGCAACTGCGTCAATTGTATGCCTGTAGATCGTGCGCAAAGTCGCCTATTCTACTACTAGGACGAAAAAGTAACATCCTAGGGCGGAAAGTAACATCCTACGGAGAAGTGGCGATTACAGTTGTCTGACGTTCGTTCTCGCTCGCAGCGTTCGTTTGCCCGTGCTTGTTCACGCTCGTTTACCAGGTGTAGACACGCCTTAGACCTCTTTCACACGATGATTCGTGTATCGTGATAGGAGTATGCGATACGCATTTGACTGTCAAATGCTCCGTGTGAATGCTCGCATTTGATTCAATGTTTCGTCGGTCGTATGCACGCAAGAAAAGTTGCTGGCGGCCGACCGACCGCGGATACCAAAATCGATATCGTAATACCGTATCTTAAAAGAATCGCCGTCTGAATGCTTCCATAATATTACATGTGCCATCGGTATCCTGTATACGTGTATTGCGATACACGAATCGTCGTGTGAAACAGGTCTTAAGGTTCGATGATTCGAGGGGTGATCATACCCAAAGAAGTAAAGATTACTCATCCCACTCAGCTCATTCCAAGTTTTGATACTCTGGACATGATTAGTAGCATGATTCAGTTAACAGTGCTGGTCATACCCAAAGTATTATAAAGCTCGGAAGGGGTGGAATGAGCTGGGTGAAATGAGTGACTCCTTACTTTATTCTCTCTAACCACCTTTGTTCGAATTGTCAACCTTTAAGCGATCATAAGTAACAAACAAGGCCTTATTGCAATATTAGTATTTTTCATTTTATTAGTCTTATTCTAGCGTCTAGAATCACTCCTTTCATTTTCTCCCACCTGTAGCCAAACATCCTGTATATGTATTAGTAAATAGTCGGAAACAATGAGGAAATACTATCAGTCTGTTCTGCTCGGTTCGTGCTCGGTTAGTTGATAATATAAATGATCCTCAATTGGGCAAGGTGAAAGCACTGACACCGGAGCACTCGTCTTTTCTAATTTCCACAATAAAATCGCAAAGTTTGGTGAATACACCTCATGAAAAGGAATTAGTAATTCATTCTCGCCAAGAGGATCTTAGGGTTTCGTGGATTGCAGTAGTCTCCGTGAACACAAGGACTATAGATCCTACACTGTGGCACGCCAAGATCTAGCTGCATAGACAGTATGAGTCAGCGCACAATACCGCAGTTCTCTCTGCCCATTCCAGAGGTAATAACCTACGCAGCTCTGCGCGTGAGTTTAGACCGACTCTCAAAGCTGCAGAGAGCACTCTGCCATCCAATTGGGCTGGTTGTGTTAGACAATAAGATTGTTCTGCTCCGCTATCGCTCGTTGAGTCCCAATATCTCTTTTGCTGCAGCTTGTTCTTTCTTCTCCTTGTCATTGAGACTGAACTACTGGTGACGATTGTAGAGGTGAAAACTGCGATGATTTTTTCAGAATGTAATTAAATACACACGTGTTTGAGACCTTGAAATTCTAGACTTTCTCGTCTTTTAGTACTTCAGTGGCACGTTACACAATTAGGGATAATTAATATACTTTTGAGCATTAATTGTTTGAAGTATTAGAAATACTAAGCTGAAGAAAATACAAGCTCGTCTTTGTCATTAGTTCTCTGAAAGACACTATATGTCCGAGAATACTATAATCAGATTCAGGAATCAGGTTATTGTGAAACATGCTTGTATGCCAGATGCAGCAATAGGAGGAAAAGCTGGTTAGAACATTTAATTAAAACTAGAAACAAAATTCTTTGCCCTAACAAAAATGAAATCTGAACGTTTATATTTCTTCCTCGTGATCCCTAGTAAAAGATGATTTTTCTAGACTTTTTCTCTCAGTGATAGTAGCCACTGCACCCTCTAGCAGGAGTGACTCTAGCAATATACAGGAAGGGAATGGGTCTTTGTAAATATTTGGGAAACCGCTCAAAACCTCATGATTGAATATTTCATGCCTCCGCATTGACTGGCAGCCTTCTAAGACGATCGTGAAAGAAAACAAGTTTTCTTGGAAACGGAAATGACATCAACAATGAACACGCGCGAGTAGTGTAAATACGCCTATGAATGGGTGGTACCCAGTTATCCAGTAGATGGACAGATCTTAGATTGATCGATAATTATGAAAAAACTAGATTTTTAATTTATATTATTGCTTTTTCACTTTATAGAGAAATCGTTTGTTGTGTTAGAAATCAAACATTTTCAATAAAACTGTTTTTTGTATGCGACAAAATATTCCATAGTACTGCCCATTTCCTGTTGATGCGGACTATGAGCAGAATTTTGATCACTTTATGATTGAATAAATTATTTGAACTACATATAAGTAATTTTTTCTTAAAATTTATACCTTTCTTTGTGCAACGCATTTCAATTTTGCTTATAAAACAAATATTTCTAAGCAAAACCTTAATACAAACGTCGGAATCAACTAAACAGTCTATCTACTGGCTTGCTTACCCTACTTGAATATTGAAAACTTTAACATTAAATAGTTAAAGTATTTAGACTCATAACTTCTATTATGCACTAAATACATTTATTGTTATAAATAGACAGCGGATCGTTATGCAAAACAAAATTTTTCCATGCAAAAATAAAGAGTTAGATATTGAAAAACAGTGTGTCTAATGTTCTAAACATTCTATTTTGAAAAATATTGTTGATATTTTTTACATTTTTGTATATATTAACAGTCTCATAGATTTTTAACATACTTAGTATTGCCATAAATGCATACAATCCGCGTTCTAGTTATGAGTAAACAATTTCTTGCTCAAGTCTCTGATTCAATAAATTCTGTTGTAGTGAACATCACGTCTGTTTCTCTCATTTCGATTCAGTTTTCGTAACTCCAGAAATCTAATTGCCAGGAAAAGCTTGACAGAAACGTGATCGTAAAGAATGATTGAAGTTCGAAATATACGTATATTTATTTAGCAACAATTAATATACAATCATTATAGATTCACTGAATTCATATTTTTAATTACACGTATCAAAAAATCAAAAATTGAGTCAAAAAATTAATTCCATAAAAAAGATGCTCCATACATCAATTGGATTTAAGTTTATTTTTAATTTCTTTGAGTAGTCAGGAGTCATTTCAAAAAGAAAAAAAAAATTAGTTGAGTCTTATCTTTTCCATTTTTGGTCTCTATACAGTGTTTAGATACCGTAATCGAAGCTACGAACGGCACGGAGCTGTCGCATGCACCGACAGTGTACCGAGTGTTGCCACATTGATTTTACACCGTGAATATAAACGCCTGGGCTGGTGCAGATAGAGAACCGTGCACGCGGCACAGCGGCTCAAGTGGGACGAGGCGGAGGGAAATCTGATTTATCGTCGATTACGATCGTTGATTGGATTCTGACGGATTCCTGTGTGTCACATGGTGATGCATGAGTAACGCCAATAACGAGTAACGTCACTATCGCGGTGACCAAGGCATATATCTGTAAAAGTATTCATTAAGATGCTCGATATCAATGACACGCGTGGAATTGATTGCTTCGAAACTTTTCAAATGAAATAAATATAGTAGAAAATTGAAGGTGTAAAATTCCATGTACTATTATCGCATAGTACGTAGCATCAATCTGAATAAAAGAAACGGTTGAATGGTACCTATGATTGGTAGATCCAGTGAAAAGATACCTTTCGATTAATCATGAATTTAGAACCATGATGTGCCAATCTTACGTTATACAGAGTATGTCACAAAATAGTTCCCATAATTGTTTAAGCATTTCCGATAATTTGCCAAAAAAAGAAAGGAACTAGGAAACAGATAAAAATAAACGACGACAATTGTTATAGGAACGCGTTATAGTCTCTATAAGACTCAATTTAAAATCTTTGTCATAGATGTCAGTTATTGCGTATTGCATACAAATCGAAACCTTACACTGAGAAAAATAATGAAGGAAAAATTACTACATTAGTAGTAAAGAAACAGGATATAGTGAAATGCGTTCGTTTCTACCATACTAAAAGGAAAAATTAGCACATGTGTTTCAAAATTTAATAGACCAGTGTAGTAAAATTTACGGATTTACGGAAGGCTGTGATACACAACGACATCTACTCTTTGGAAAGAAGTGGCGTCTCGTGACATAACCTCAATTTGCTAGGATTTTAGCATTGTCTTTTTAATGCCTTTCAATGAACATCGCATAAACGTCCAAAAAATGGTATAGTTAATATTGGAAAAACTTACTTTCTGACACAGGTATTTGTTACGGGCCATTAGCAGTTTCTGAGCACAAGCCTAGTTTCATAGGGCTTCTGCTAGAGTGTTCTCGTAATAATCGTCTTTCTCGCTAGTGCTTGATCTTAGCCCTTTTCATATATAAGGCGAGTTCCGAAATAATCTTCCACAGCTCAAGCGCGGGTCCGTCAGCATAGGTCTACTGAGATAATGAAGCAAGTCTTCGCTGATCCGATGGTCCAAAACGAAAATCGCCGTGGCTCATTCTCCTCTTCCATCCCAAAGTTTACTCCTCCAGTCGTCAACACTTTTTATAACCAATAATAGATTCTCTTATCTATCCTATACTTTGCCTTCCCCGTCGCCAAGCATACCCCTCAGTATTTCCATAAAGAAAAACTCTTTTTGGTTTGATCGAAAGTTCCAATTTTGCTACATTCGTGTAGTAAAAATCAGCACACGAGGTTGTAGTTTTTACCAAGTCTTCAGAACCAAATATTACTACACTGGTGTAGTAAAAACTTTCACCAATCCTGCCGTTTTAGTAGAAAATGTAGTAAAATTTCTCTCATTTTTTCTCTCAGTGTAGTGGCGCGTACGTATTACTACCCCATCTCATACTTGTACCTTCTATTCTATACAGAATGTAAGAAAATATGCGGAACTCACTTCGGGAGCTTATTGTACACCTAAAAATAATGAAAACAGTTCATATAAACATATGCTCTATCTACGCAACACCTATTGAAAATGTTGAAGTACTAAGGTTCAAAATAGAACAAGCGTTTCAACTAATTCGGGAAACACTAGACACACACTGAAACACTAAACACTTCAGAGTGTAATTGGATCTATGACAAGATGTCTACAATCTTGTATTGAAATGCAAGGTGGTCATTTTGAGCATCTTCTGTAAAGGTAATTAGATAACACAAAACAGAAAATTCGTTATACCCCATAAACACAGACAGATAGAACACATGTTTATACAATCAACTGCTGAAGTGGGTTCCACATGTTCTGTTACACCCTGTATACTAAATCCTCATTAAAGAATACTATAGTAAAGAAAAGTAAATAATTTGCGCTAAACATACTCGACTGCTTTCACAATGAACACGAACGAGGCTTGATAGGCTAACGTAAGAGAGCCGAACAATTTCTATACACTGAAGGAGTTCGGAGGTGGTCTCTAGATTTACAGAGTATCTCACAAGATCGTCTGGCAGGAAGTAGGACCTCAAATACCTGTGGGCGACCTCAACGGTGCCCACGGGCAAATTCATGAGACATGCTTGCTCTAAACTATAAAGACATAATGAGTACCAAATACTTGAAGAAGAAAGTTCCAAATGAGAACTTTGAGGAAGTTCTAACATTTAAGGTTCGAAAATGTTGAATATACTGCGCAGAGAGGATGAAATCCAAATTGAAAAGAATGTAAATTATTCTTATTGGTTAGAATATTGTATCACTTGTATTACAGGAGTCATTAATATAACAGGAACGTTTATTCATCAGAGGCTTGTTTAAGGTAAATGCTTAGATGACTAAACAGATTCTTCCATACCTTAACATTTTATGATAGCACCTAGCGTCATATGGTTTCATCCTCGACATAATATTAGAGTTAATAAACTGATATGCAGCAATGAGATCTTTTAGAGTTTTCAAAGCTTTTTTTCCACATCGCTTTACATTTAACTTTATCAACTCTTTTCGGTTTACTTTATCATGAACGATTATCTGCCCTTCTTTTTCTCCACAAATGGCTATACAAGATATATATATCTTGCATGAAAGATGTAACAAGTTTTACGCTGCAAGTTACACGCTTAAAACAAGTTTCGAGTTGTTAAGAAAAAAAGACTAAGTTCTTTGTTTGTGTGTGTGAGGTCCTCGCTATAGCTATGGATATGGAACTGTACTTTTAAAAGAAACTCAATGGATGGAGGAACTTCATCAGCTAGGCTCTGCTAAGCGAGACAATGGAAAAGTTGTCGGGTAGATCTTGAATAGCAGCAATTTAAACTGCAACCAATTAATCGATGCTCTTGTTATTGTATTTATGAAGTGTTTCTTAACCATGGCAATCACTATTAAGAGGAGAATTTCATATAGCGGGTCAGAAAAAAAATCGATTTTTTTTCTTAAAAGAACGTAATCCTAAAGTTTTAATAGCATAATGACATAAGGTTCAGATAATCAACAATACACAGGCGCTACGTGTTTATTTAACTCCTTCGGATTTCATTTTATGATATTCTACTCTACAAAATAATATTATATGAGATACCATTGTATTCACCTTAATAATCGCTATCAAATTATAAATAAAAAAATATAGAATTCCTTTTAAAAAACCAACTTAACCTCAATATCTCTTTCATCATTGCATTTACAGAAAAATTCATACCTCATATACTGTCCCTCTTTATGACGAATAACTTTTGTAAGAACATTTTTTTGATAATTGAAATATCTGATAATGTCTGATAAGGACACCTTGTATATGGAATTTCCCCCTTAATACATCTTGAAAAAGACAGAACGTATACATATATTCCTGATAATTTCTATAAAGCAAAGTTCCTCATAAGTATGCAGTCAGTTCGTGTTAAAGCATGCAATCAGATGGGTATTCCAGGACGTTTCCAACGTTAGGTGTAGGTATCAATACCAACGAGGAAGGAATGCAGAGCAGTCTGTGCACTGTGCATGTTTAGGGAATTCTCTGGCAGTTAAAGCAGGTCCACGTCTCTGCGCCCACGAAGTAATTTCTCATGAGGTAATTTGCTATCGAACGGAGAGCTTGAAGTACCCAAGGGCACATCTCGCTGAACATGTCTGCTTTAAACAATGGTTACAGAGGTCCGATGCATTTGTCGTTTCCCTATTGCCTCTTTGAGCAAGTGCAATCAAATACGGCTGGTTCGGATCAGGCATGTTCCAGAAGCTTGTTCATGAATCCTAGGGTGGTGTTTAAAATTCAACTTTTAAAATACTGCTGCGGCACTTTATCAATTTATTCTCTATGCTGAAAAACAGGCCTAGATAAAAATGTATTACATTTCATAATATTTTGGGGATTGCTACTAACTTATTAATATCTTAAATGATGCATTCATAAATTGGACTTTATATAAATCTGAGACTTTGGCGACACTGTTATTAACAATTTTTAATAAATTCTTAATTAAATTTCAAACATCAATTTTTGAACAAACTAAAAACAGAAACAGTATTTTATTGCTATTGGTGAAGCAAATTTCGATAGAGATATCCTCGTATTTAGAAATCGACTTTATTAGCCCAGTGTTATCACTTGCAAAATAGATTTTCATAATTGTAAATAGTTTACTTTTATAATAAAAATTGACAGTTCACAAAATTATTTTGTAATAATATTGTAACGTTACATAAAGGTATTTAAAAATTATAATTCCTCGGAAAGAAAAGTGCATTCCTCTTGCTTGAAAACAAAAAATTCAGTGGCTGGTAGCAACATCTAATGTGCAACTTAATGAAAAAAAGCATACCATATTATTTACTCACAAGAGAGAACACAAATTGGAAAACATTATTTTTTAATAAATGAGTACCACCTGTTTCTGCACTGATAAGGGGTCAAGTTCTCATTTCTCTGTGAACAATCTAAATAAATTTGTATAAAAATAGTGGTCTTGTTAAATTGGCTATGTAGTTTTGATAATTGCACAAGTGCAAGTTAAGGCACATTCGAACCAGATAGAAAAAATAGCTTAATATATCCGATTCAGACAAATTATACAAAAATACCATGTGCATTAATCATATCCATTATCCATAGAATTAATCACAAAACTAGAAACTAAATTATATTGCTAGTATAATGTATCTGTGTTAGATTCCACTGTGGTTCTTGGTCGGATTTACATTTGAATGAAATCGAAGATAGATAGCCCAATATCATTTCACCTAAGATGGATTTGAAGTACGGACTCAGAGCGAAAGAGGATCATCACAATAACCGCACAGCCTATACTATAGGGACTCTGTATCTAGTAAAGGCCAGCGACTTGATATTACATAGCCACGGGGTGTCTGTGGAGTAATAGTTTATAGACGGAGAATTTTAGGGCTTGACAAGGAACCCGACGTTGTATAAGGTAGAAGGATATCATTTCTTGAAGGATCTGGTCACGCAGTGGGGTAGATAAAAGTAAAAGGACTCTCAAAGACTGT
The DNA here is from genome assembly GCA_030770465.2 of Perdita meconis. NCBI lineage: Eukaryota > Metazoa > Arthropoda > Insecta > Hymenoptera > Andrenidae > Perdita > Perdita meconis. Next base: position 357,407 of record JASKOS020000015.1, on the reverse strand, counting down.
ACTACACTTACCTTCGAATCATCAAAGAATAAGTTTTCTGGTAAATTTCTAACGTGTATCCCTTCACGTATAAAACTAAAGTCTCAGACGAGAAACAGTTTTCCCTTTTCCTTTGATTTGTGTTTTAGAATAAAACTACTATCGCTATATCGATCACATTTTCTCTCTCTCTCTCTCTCTCTCTCTCTCTCTCTCTCTCTCTCTCTCTCTCTCTCTCTCTCTCTCTCTCTCTCTCTCTCTCTCTGTTACTGTTATGGTTTTTTTGTATTATTATGGAGGGTAAAATAGTAATAGTGAATGTAGTGATAAAAGATAATCAAAAAGGAAAATTTCTTTTCTGTTTCAGAGTGCCTGATCTTAAATCTGATTGACTATTATACATGCAAACAATTATGTATAATTATTGTCACAGTACTTCATGAACTACACTACCGACCATAAATATGTGGACATTTTTTTTTAGTGTACAAACTAATTAAAAGCAGTTGTAAAATGGTGAATGAGTTCTACTAAACTTTATCTTTATACTTTGCAATGTATTAGAGAATATATTTTATCAATAACGCATTGAATATCACCTCAATAATAATAGCAATTAACTAAATTTTCGTTTCTTCAATATTCCAACCAGGGATTGAAATGGTTTCGAAAATAACTGTTTCAAACTGTTATCTATTAGTTGTAACAAGTTAAACGGTTATGAGAACCGAAATAATGCTGTAACTGCTAGAAATATATCTGGCCAATATACGTTTCGGTGCTCTATATGTATAACATCGGTTCTATAACAGTTATTTTATCGCTTGTGTATCGGTTCCATAACAGTTTTGGAATTGATACTCGTATTCACTTCATAGTAGCCAACAACATTAAATTATTGTTGCAGATTATTTTCAATATTGTATTGAAATAAGAAGGGAAAAGGGTACAATTCTTTAATCGCCCGCAAAGACTTCACAAAAACTGTTGTGTCTCGAATCGTTTAACGCACTCGCTCGCGTAAATAATCTGTAACAATATCTAATGATTTTAGTTGCTATGACATAAATACGAGTATCGATTCCAGAACCGTTTTGGAACTGATTCAGAACCAAAAAATAACTGTTACGGAAGCGATATTATATCAGTTGTAAGAAATCAAAATCGAAGTCGATATGGGCCAGAACCGATATATCCGTAACACTTGTAACATTTCGGTTCTCATAACAGTTTCAAGAACCGATATCGATATCATAATTGTCTTCATCCTGATTCCAACCGTTTCAACTACAGTATACTTGTAACTCGTGCAATTGCCTTGATTAGTCTCTGCGTTCTGGATACTAATTTCCATTATTTCACTGTTAATGATTATTTTTCCATTCAATTTGTGAAAATTCCAATAAACTAGTTTCTGGATTTGGGTTCTATTTCTTTGGACTTATCTGTCAAAAAATTTAAATGATCCTATAGCTTTTCCTTCTATAATTCAACAGTATTATTTTTACTTTTGTTAGATGCACATCCATAATAGAATTTGTCAACGAAAATAATTTTAAAGTAATTTGGAATTTACATTGTACATGAGATGTTCATTAAAAAGAGCAAGTGGCCACATAATTGTGGTTATAAGACAAAACACCGCATGTCACATGTTTTCATTCAACTCCAATACTGTATTATGTACTCGAATTTTCTTATATTTTTATTTTCAATAGAAAACATTCTTTTAATGGATTTTTCTCTCATAAAAATATAAATTCTACTTTCTAGATCTCACTCATCGCATAAAATCAAATTTTTTGAAAACGTGACACGTCGTTTTGCCTTACAGCCACAGAATCACGGACGATAGTGTATATTTAACAGTAAATGTAAACATTCTGCAATTCAAACCTGGAATATCTCTATATCATTTTTTTACTGAAATGGTGTATAATATTTTTTACTGTGTCTTTTTTTTATTCTATTCTATGGAATGCACCATACTTTTATAGCAAATTTCATATTTGCGTTATTTAATTGTTCCATACTATTTTTCATGCGTTTCTAAAAATAGTTTTACTGTCCGTTTTGCGTTCATAAATTCTACTTTTAAGATTTTTCAGTTAACATACAGGAATCTACTGTTTTTCTATGCATTTTATTTTTAATCTGTTTCTAAAGCCGCTGCCAGTTATTTGCATTCTGTTTCGGGATTGAATACAAATGGAAACAGTTTTGAATGTATTAAACCATTCAGTATTTATCACTTATTTCGCCACTACTTGTTTCAAAATACTGCATTACCATTTGTCATTAATACTTCCTATACGTTTGTTCCACTGAAAATTGTCACAATTAATATGCTAACAATTTTGATTTCCATTCTGTTATCGCACAAAGGCAAAGACGAAACCACAGAACAGAACATGAATACTAAAATAGCGGAAATGCAATTTAATATTTCCTCTTTAACTTCCCTTCATTAAAGGAACTCATCCCCCGCGATTCCATCCCGTCGTTTCTTAAAATTATTAAATCTAGAAGTTATCCCACCCCCAGGCCCCGTCTTAATGTTCTCCGCACCGAACTCATTCTTAAAAGAAACCTCGGAGGTGGTTCAAGATTCACTTTGCCCAGACGTGTCAAAAATTAAGTAGCGCTTTATCCGCTTTCACTTTCCCGCTCGAGGGAAACGTACTCACCCCCGCGCGGGAGGGTTAAAATCAGGTGCGGGAATCGCGGCAGAAATTGCCGGGAAATCCTCGATCGATGGGACGAAGGGAAAAGTCGAGTGAGAAGTGTAGTAGGTGGACCGAGCGGTACAATCGAACCGTTTCATCAGTCGGCTACTCATCCGTGAAACACGACTTCCCCCCCCTCCCCCCCCCTCCGAGATCTCGCGTTCTTATTACACGGGGGTCAGGGCAATAAGGAAACTCGAAACTTACAGCACGATCGCCAAGATTGCGCACCCTGCAGTGCAGGTAAGCGGGTTGGCCGACGGTCGTCGTGGTCTCCCTCTTCGTCATGTTGTCGAAGTAAGGCTGGCTAAAGGTTTGTTCCCAGTAAGAAGACGGATGGTGCTCCACTACCGCTCCTCCTCCCTTTAGCGCGCACTCTGTCGAAAGCAATAAATACTGTTAAAAGGGATTTCATCCTCGCGAAAGTAGATTGGTGTCGTGGTTATTTTGATAGTATAATTTTGTTAGACGGCAGGAGGGAGCATCGGGGATGGTGGGAAAGGTCGAAGAACATTCCGGGGAAGGAGTAACGTATTCTATTAACTTATCATTTCCCTTCTACGCTGCTGTGAGAATTCAATTCGCCGCGACTTTCCGACAAATTTGCCTTTTAGCAAAGAAATTGCACAAAAACGATCTCTTCTTGAAATTGCGCTCTCAGCAGGTCATCGTTGCGCGTTACGCTGCCCTCGAATGTTTATTCTCAATCCTGTTACTGTAGCTTCTTTTGTGTTCTGAGAACTTTAACAATGTTGAAAGGATGCTTGAAAAAGTGACCATTAAGATAAAAGTCGAACTCGTTAAATATCTGGAGTAAACGAATGCACTAATTACTAAACTTGTCTGTGCGAAATTTAAATCAAGCGTTATCTGCAGAAAAGTTGTTTCGTAGTTTGAGTCTGAAGAATTTACACACGTCTGCAGTATTGACTTTTTTTCACTACCCACCCATTGAAAAAATGGGAAAATGGTCGGAGATAACTATAATTTTATTCGCGATAGAAATGGATAGTAATTTTGTTGAAAAAATTGTAATGCTTTCAAATTTCTTTTAACCTTAAACTAACTTAAATCTACTAAACCTTTATAGTGTGATTGCGCAGCAATATTAATAATGATAACTAAATTAATAATGAAAAATAGAATACATACATCTAGTAAGAAATTGTGTAAAACCTACAAGAATAAAAATTTTGCAAATCCTGCAGAAAAGTAATTTGCTGCTTTGTTACGTTCTTGCAATTAAGTGATCTCGTACAAAAGGCTATAATAATTTTTGAAAGGTCAAATTGTAATTCCTAAGGACATTAACATTCTGCAAAGCTTCGGGTCGACCGTATTATCATACAAAGGCGTTGATATGAACAAGGTGGTGCAGTAATATTCCCATTTGCTTAAAATGGGAGCCGAAAGTTTCAGTGAGGCAGTGAATGGCTATGAATGTACTTTTACCATAATTGCTGCGAAACATTTTCTTCGTCATTATTATACAGCATTTAAGGCACGGAATGCAATATGGGACACAGGGAAACGTCAACTTCATGAATGATCCGTCTCTATACAGGGTGTAACAAAAATGTTGTAGTTCCTTGAAAGGGGTAATTCCTGAGGTGATTTTAAACAACTTTTTCCTTAGCGAAAATGTTAGGTGGGGCTTTGTTAACGAGTTATTAACGAAAAGCACCGACCAATCGGGGAGCAAGTACAGCGGATTAATAATGGCGCGGACCAGGGCGGCCAATACTACTTACAGCTCGAGCACGCGCTGAAATTCATCCACTGTATTCGTGCTTCTATTGGTCGGTGTTTTTCGTTAATAACTCGTTAACAAATCCCCACCTAACATTTTCGCTAATGAAAAAGTTGTTTAAAATCGCCTCAGGAATCACGTCTTTGAAGGAACTGCGACATTTTTGTTACATCCTGTATAGATATAAACTTAATTTTTTTTTACGATTCGGTAAAGTAGAACTTCATCCAACGTTGAAAATGCGTGCAGGTATCGAGATTCTACCGTAAGTATTTGTTTTTTTAAATGGCTGTCCTTTTTTATTCTTATTTTATAATGTTTATTTCATACAAACCCGTTTTATACATGTAAATTAATAACTAGTATTTATTAAAAAATGTTTGCATTTATAACTATTATTAGTATTTATTATTTTATTAGTTATTTTCGCAACTTTTTTCGTCATTCAGGACGGTGTGCCAAGAAATGATTAAGTTTCTGAAGAAAATTTTATGATTAAGAATTATTTATTTCCATATCCTTGAACATTTTAATTCTTCTAAAAATCCAACTATATTATACTTTGTATTATTAAGCCCTCGATGCACGTACTAATAATATTAGGCTAATCTGGCTTCTCAGTTTGTAGATCGTAATGTTCTCCATCATGATTAAAAATATTGAACTTTTAGATATTTCCGATTCTACATGTAGATAGTATTATCTATCTATAGTATACCAAATTTCAATTTAATATCTTATCTGGAACTTCGTTTTCTTTTCCCGATAGACATACCTTCAGCTTTATATAGTTATAGATTATAGATAATGAAGATTTTAAATGAAAATCCAAGGTATCAGAATTTCAGCTACGAGTTTTAGCAACGCAGTAATTCTACATTTAATATACTATAGATTCGATATTCGACCGACAGCCAACTATTTTAAAATTACAGAAAGCATTTAATCCCTTGTTCGCTTATACAGGGTGTAACAAAAATGTTACAATTCCTTGAAAGGGGTGATTCCTGAGGTGATTTTAAATAACTTTTTCCTTGACGAAAATGTTAGGTGTGGCTTTGTTAACGAGTTACGAACGAAAAACTTCGACCAATAGAGACACGAATACAGTGGATGAATTTTAGCGCGTGCTCCAGCTGCGAGTAGCATTGGCCCGCCATCGTACGCGTCATCATTAATCCGCTGTACTCGCTCCGTGATTGGTCAGTGTTTTTCGTTAATAACTCGTCAATAAAGCCTCACCTAACATTTTCGTTAAGGAAAAAGTTATTTAAAATCACCTAAGGAATCGCCCCTTTCAAGGAACTGCAACATTTTTGTTACACCCTGTATAATATTTGCTAAACGTATAGCGAGTAAAAACATTTAATCTAGAGTGCTAAGCTTCTGATGGTGCCATTGTTTATCGACGGATTGTTAAAGAGTTGATTTTCACGAATCCTGGCATTTCGTATCTTTTGACCCGAATTCGATTCGTTGTCGTCGATCGTGAAAGTTTTTCCGCACCCTGCCAAGTTTATTAAGAAAACTCGCCGGAATACTGAATCAGATAAGCTGGCGCTCGTCCTCAACTATCTTAGTTATGCTTCGTTCTCGCTCCGTCTCTGTGCATAGGTACGTATCTGATTTGATCCAGGAATGATATTGGAAAGTAAGCGTCATATCTGCGAAATAAGCGAGGAGGAATGTCTTCGGGGACCGGACCAAGGGGAATCTTTGGAACGGGAACGGTATGAAAGTCGCGTAGCTGGCAGTCCGACGAAATGGAGCAACATTCGATGAAGCGCAAGCTATTCGCATAAAGGTTGATTCTCATGGCCGATTTTATGCTATCATACTGTGCTATCATACTGTGCCATCAATTGTCCATCAATCCCGTATCAATCGAAATGGTATTCGTTCCGATATGTATGGTGGAAATTTTCCTCCATCGTTTATTGCCTTTTTGTGCGATATTCAAAATACTCACTTCTGTTTGTCCTCGTATTTCAAACAATGATACTCAATCCAGGCGTGGAAAAAATAATCTGCCTCGATTTCTTGAAATGTCAGTCGAATGTTTACAAATCCGATTCATTTTTCTTTCATTTGAGAATTGAATGGACCGATTAGAATGTTTAAAGAATGTTAAAAAGTAACGGAAAATGCAAACGATTTGAAAGACAACATCTCAAATCTTTGAGAGCACCTAATTTATTTCCCTGATATTTTCGAAAACAGTTAACATAAATGTATTTTAAGAAACACGTAGTATGAGATAAGAAAAAAAAAGTTTCGGAAAACAAATTTGAATCGACTAAGAAATTAATGAACAGCTAAAAATCAATTAATAATAGACAACTGCCTGCTGTCAGGTAAAGGATAGCTTTAATTATTCTTAATTATCAAGACACTTTATTGTACTTTTGTTAAGGCTTTCTAGTTTCGAGTTTCTGTATTTTGGAGGCAAAGTTGCCACAGCTTCGTATATCATTTCGAACTTTATCCAACGCTTTAAATGAACCGTCACGTTGACGAGTTGTTGACGAACCTTCTCTTTATGTACCTAGGGTGACGAAGAAGATGACATGAAATTTGATGCAACTTTAGATTCCCTTGCATTGCGAAAAATCCAGTTTAAGTTTTTCATCAATTTTACTTGTATCAGATTATTTGTTCAAATTCATTCTTAACTTTTAAACATTAACAATATACAACTTATACACATTTCAAGTGTATTTTAAAAATTGTTATACCTCGATTATTTTACTTCATTTGCTACCAGTTTCTAATATTTTTCAGAGTTTCATTTGTATCCTTATTTGCTATGACAAGCATATTTTACTACATCTTATTCTTTCAATTTTTAGCTCCCGTTGTTTATTATAAGCTCATTTTTTAAAATGAGTACGTTATACGTCATTTTTATTCCTTTCCTTTCTTTTAACATCACAGATAGTTTTATTTGCATTTTTATAATGCATGTACATATCAGTGATCTACTTATCTTAATAAACTTTCAGAATTTTTTTAAAACACCTTTTTTCCTCCTCTTATTATTTTTGTCTGCTACATTTTTTATGTTTGTAGTTATGTTGTTACAACTTCTTCGTTAAAACGAGAATTCAAACTAAAATGAAGTTTTACGTTAAACAGGAACAAACGCTTTTTATATCGTACAAGAATTGGTAAACAACATTAGTGAGTAAACAATTCGACTGTTCATCCCCTTCGCTTTTGTTTTCCTTGGCAATCAAATCGGACAACCGAGATCAATAATAACCTGGAGGGTAGATGTCCCCGTTTTGAAAATCGTCGATGAAATCGCTCTATTTGAGAGGCATCTGGTAACGTGGATCGTTTTGGTAGTTCTAGTGATTCTTTGTTTGAAAGCAAGCTATTCATTTTTCAGGCAGAAGCTCCAAAAAAATTTTTCATTATTTTATTTTATTTTTTTATTTTTATTTTTTTTTTTTTCTGATGGAGAACCTTAAGGGGGTAGTCCCAGTGGTAATTGCAGACTGGTGACTTTACCGGCAAAATTGGCCAAAATGTGGGTTTACGCGAATCCACTTTTCGTCCTTATATGAAAAGATTTTGAGCTCGGAAAGGGCTCATTCGAATGGGGAAGCTTGTATCTAGCGCGTTCTAGATAAATACGTCTAATTAATAATAAATTATTAAGTAATACTATACAAAATATATTTATTTTGGAATATTTTTTTAAGCTGTAAATTTTCTGATTTTAGATATTGAATAATGAATAAACACAAGCTCTATTTTCATCAGGTTTTTAGGTGTTGACCTCTCATGTAATTTCGGTTTTTCCTGAGTCAACTTTTCCTCTTTTCTTGGGGCCCAAGGAGAACCAAGGCAATAACGGCTCCAAATAGAACGACCCAAAGGACACCCAATTAAATACGAATCCTTTTTCTAGCGAGGCGCTTGCTCCACACTGAGGCCACACCTGAGTTTCTAAAGCTCGGAAAGTCTTTTACCAGCGTCACTTCGAAATCTAGAAATTCACAAGTACAATAGTTGCAATTATTCCTTCGCAAGTTTTAAAGTCAATATATTGAATTAAGCACAAACAAGTGTTTCTATTCAGAAAATCCTGAAGTTTTATTAGCAGTAACTTGCTACTAACGTTAAACTAAATTGGGATTATATCTTATATTTATAGTATTTTCAAAGCTAAGAGCTAGTAACATTAATAATAATGTTATATACTAATTATATTAATTATTTTGTTTCTTTCCTCAAATTGGTTTACAAAAAATATTACTGGATTTTTTTTAAGTCTACTGTGTAAGTAAAAGAGTCCAGAAAGATTGTGCAATTTTGGGAGTACGTGGAAAAATATACAAATTTTCAAGAAAGTTTACTCAGCTGGTATAAAAATAAATTACTAAAGCTAATGTTACTATTATAACATGTTCAATAATTAAATAATTCAAGTTTAAATAAATATTAAAAAGAATCTCACGATCTAAATTCAGTATTCCTTAAAAATTATGTAAAAAAGAAGATTCAGAATTTTAACTTCAATATACATATTATGACAATAATCACCGAAAATTACAAAAGCAGCGTAATGTAATTTTTTGTTAGATGCAGCACCAGCATTGTAAAATCTTTCGTTATTTTTTGAACAATCAATTTTCCCTTGAAGATGGTGAAAGAACCCTTCAAATAATGATTTTCAGCCGCGCCAAAGCGTTACAAAATTTGTCAAATGAAATTGTACAAACGTGTTCAATTGCTCGCAGAGCTGCGGAACAATTAATCGTACACGTCCGAAATGTGAATCAATAATTAATTGCACACATATCACCTATTACGGCAGATTCCAGTGCTCGCTTTCATGAGTCTTCGAATGATTGGCTTTTCCACCTGTCACTTCATTCGACGCTCTGCTCTCATCGTTGCTTAAAAAGCGCGAATTTATATAATGTGTTCATTTAGAAGGTGTTCGCGCATTATTCGATCGATTTAAAAAGTATGTGAAGCATTTCAGTTTTCGTTCAGTCCTTTTGATTTCAACAACAGTCGTGTGTTTGAAGCTATTCAGGTGAAACAATGAAATTATTTACGACAAATGACTTCATTGACAGGTTTAAATTTTTTAAGGAGATCTTTTGTCAATTTTTAACAATTGAAATTGTTTTAATAAGAGGTTGCGGAGACTACACATAGATTCATAACAAATAAATTTTGTAAGAAGTAGCTTAGAGCTAACATTTCTCTTAATCATATCCATAGGTGAAAACTTGTTATCATTTTCAATAAAATCGGCATGGAACCTTTGTAACTCTTCCTTTGTGAGCTTTTCAGTTTTATCGATTTCTTCTTCAAAATAATTTGCCTGTTCATGAAACTCAGTCTACTATCAATAAAAGTATTCGTAATGGAACTTTTTTCTTCATAGTATACTTTTATAACGAACCATCATTAAAGGAATTCACGAAATTATTAATAAACCTTGTCTTTGAAGAAAAGCTTTCCACCGAAATTGTCAAATCTGATTTCATGAGCTTTTTTTGACCGTCGATCAGATTAAACAAACAAATAAACAAAAGTTACTTAATAATTTATTGTTTACCCAATGTACAGACAATTTTTAATGAAACCCAGAAACGTGTGAAAAAAAGAAGATCGCATAGCTGCTTATTAGGCACTTTACTCGTATTTGTAGAAACAAGAGGAACAAAGGAGTTTCATGGGTATAGCAATTGGCAAAGCTATTACAGATTTCTTTTATGTCAAATATAAAAGAAACCTCCACTCAGCTTAGAAACACAGGCGAAACGTATTCAACGTTCTCTGCGTAAACAGCGATACTCGCTGCCTTTGCACTCCGCTCCTCAAGTCATCATGGCTCTAACGACCGTATTTCACAGTAATGATGTTTTCACTGAATCGCGGGAAGCTTTGTAATATCTCCAAGGGATTCTATACACATCTCCAGCAAAGTCGGAAATTTCGCGAAGGTTTTCTGCGCCATGACCTCATAATTTTCAAGCCGATTCCTCGTAAACACTCTGTCCCTGGAAAGACTCCGAGATTCATTTGCCAAACTTACACAGTGGTTCAAGTTTTTCGTCTTAGCGAGGAAAATTGCCGCTTCAGCACAGTCGGCTGTAACATTCCCGTCGGAATTTCTGTTACTTAATGATGTGTTTGTGAACCGTTAGAAACGTGTATAGAGTGTCATCTTATTGTTAGATGTGCATTGAAATATTCACAAAAGTGACACAGAAATATGACTGAAAAGTGTCTTGTGACTGACATTGGGGTTGCTCGATCCGTGTCAGTTTTATGTCTATAAGGTAAATGTCCCAGTGGTTGGACATGTCCTAGTAATTGGACACTGTCATGAATTTTTATTAATATTAAAGTAAAAACAATATTGACGAAGTTGAGGAAATAAAATTATTATCCTGAGTTATTTCTTATACTAAAAATCATTGCAATTGATCAGAAATACAAGATATATATTTGAAAAAGAAATATTATTACCTAGCAATCATGAATTTAATGCATTATGAAGAGCCTACTAACCGTTCGACTAAGACTCAGAGCGTCTTTGTTAAGTTCACAATTAATACTTTGGTTATGCTTCTACATCAAGTAAAGGCTTTTTAGACTTATTAAAGTCTGTTTAATTGATAATCATATATTTTTAAGTCATTTTTGTTTTGTTTAATTTAAAAACTAACGTGTCTATACTAGTACATGAAATCGCCGCTAGCCTAGTTATTGGACAATCTGTCCAGTGACTAGAGCAAACATGTATCGGTTTGGCCCAGTGCTTAATTGTTTTTAGATACTTTATTCGTCAATTATTATCCTCAATTCGTCGACTTTATTTGTCAATTTTAGATTTTTTAAAAGAAATCTATATTTGTTGATAATATAATCTATATTCATAATAAAAAATTTGATTTTTAATAAATCATGCCAAAGGAAAACAGAAACAGAAAGTCTTATACACCAAAAGACGTGGAGAGTGCTGTTGAAGCTGTTAAAAAAGTCATGTCGTTAACAACTGCCAGTAAACAGAAAATTTTTAAATATATCAACATCGAAGGACAAAAAGAATAAAATAATTGAAGAATCTTCTAATACATTGTAATTTTTATTTATTATAAATATATATTTTAATATCTATTCAATGAAATAATTAATGAGCTCAAATTAAACAAAAATTGCCCTTTTTACTGTTACAATTGCGAATGTGTGCGTGCATACGTAAGCGCGCTTAAATATTTTAGGTTATTCGGTTATTTACTAAGCTTTTATTTAAAAATTGTATTATTTTTGTATATATTGTCAAACTTTTTAAAGTTGTACAACATAAGAATTGTTAATTATTTTTATATCAATGATTTTTCTGAAATTTAATCTTCTGTCTAAGCACTGGGACAGCTAACTTTAATCACTGGGACATACCGTGAATTCTGTCCAATAACTGGGACAAATGAACGCTTTTATAAACATAGATTTTTACATTTTTCTTTTATATAAACAATACTCTATAACCAAGTTTTTGAAAGAAGAAAACTCAATCTAGCGATTGAACAAACATTCATATTAATTTACATTGTTTTAAACTGTAGAAAATTTTAATAACAAGAACATTGTCTTAAAAGTCCAACCACTGGGACATTTACCTTAAATAATGTAAATGAAAATATAATGAAAATTTGACAGAAAAGAAGAAGAAAAGAAAGGAAACAGAAGTCAGTTATTAATATAATAAGACACTTGTCTTACAAGTAGGCAGCGGATCTTTATTCACACTAAGTATGCAAAAGGCATAAAGTCATTTATGCAGTAAAAATATGCAAATATGCATATATGGAATATGTGTAGTGTAATATAATGTAATAATTTATTATACACAATATATTTTATGTTATTGTTACGTCCTGTGACGTAATCGCTCCGGCTGTCATGGCTGGCAGTAGTTTGGGAGTCTGCCGCTAGGTGTTCGGACACTCAAGAATTCTCAAGTATTTCACAATGTTTCTCGCAAGTGGTCATTCAAGCCTTCGTTTCTATAAATATAAATTCCGAACATTAGGTCCCATGCGTCTGGGGAAGAGGTCGTCAGTCGTCAATGGGGTTGAGCTTTTGGGCGAAAGGTTTCTCATATTATATGCCTTTTAGGTTGTTGTACTATTCTAAGTCAACCATTGTATACACTTTTAGTTTTGTAAGTAGTTATAAGTTAGAGTTAAGTTTTTTTAGCTACTGTTCGTAGGGTTTTTTTTTTAATAGTAGTATTTTTCCCCGAGCATCGACGTGCAATGTGTAATTGCTTATATTTTAGTCACATATGTCATATATTTGTTATACATGCGAGAAGATTATAACAGTGTTGAACAAATACCTAAAGTCTATGTGAGCCGTTGCTAAGGCCTTGTCGACTACTACTTCGCATAAGGTGTTTTTATTTGAGTTTGTTTCCACCTACTACTTATTCATTGCAAAACTATTTCTGGAATAAATTTAAAAAAAAAGTCGTCAATCGTAGCCCTACTAATGAGTCTGACTGGCGATCATAAGACGAGAACCGCACATCTCGCTCTCGTCGCACTCCGTATGATCCCTTCAATTTTTCTCCCTCATTCTCAGTTACGTATTCCGTGTGGGCCTTTAGCGGCACCGGGTAAGGTAACATACAATATTTTCAATGTTCATATATGCATACATATGCTTAAAAATACTTTTTCGAATCATTCTACTTATAAGTCTACTTATAAGTTTGTAGATTCATAGAAATATATGTATACATACACTGGTGGACAAAATTATAAGTCACCCCATTTATTCTTTAAAACCATATGTATAAGCTTGTATTCATAGCAAGAAAGATGAAGGCATAGAAGAGTACATATTTCTTGAACTCCATAAGAATATAAACGAACACAAAGCAGGCAAAGGCAGACCAATGATACGCGTAGTTGTAGCCCGCGCCAAAATTCGTATTCACTGTACTCACTCCCTAATTAGTCGGTGTTTTTCGTTAATAACTCGTTAACAAAGCCCCACCTCAGGAATCACCCTTCTCAAGGACATGCTACATTTTTGTTACACCCTGTATATATTTTTGTACATCTGTATTGATTGCTTAGGATGAAAACAATCCCTTTTCATTTACAAAAGTATAAATTTCTCTTTAGATTCCGGATTCCAACTAATTCATTGTACGTAGCCACACATACAATACCCATAAAAATCTGAAGGGACTTTGAAAATAAATAATAATAATAGATAAAGTTGAAAGTAAAAAACGAGAAGATAGAGAAACCTCAACGATGAAGAAGAATAGAAAAAGCTAACTCAAGTAAGAAAAGTTATTCAAGATAATGACCTTAACAATATATTCCAAGGACATCAAAATCGATGAGAAGGGTAAACTTCTAAACGATTCTCTGTATATTTAGTTATTTCTCTATGTTTTGTAAATCTACTTACATTTTGATACATTCATTGCACCGCACCGCTAAGAAACAGAATTTGTGACTAGTACCGAATATGAATATTACACAGGTGTAAAATTAAAAATGCAACAGAAAGGAATGACCGTCGTTTAAAAAAAAATGACCTCTATTTTTCGTTGCAAAATGTAGCAGAATCGTTCACGAAGCAACTGCAGCGTAGAAGTTTTAAAAACATTGCTAAAGTATCTCTGCACTCTTGGCAAGTGAGGCCGAAACGCGATACCTCTTGTTGCAGACCAAGTGGTTCACATTTTCGACATTACGGCTTGTTCATTTCAAAAGTTAGTGTATACTGAGAGTAGCGCACTTCAAGTTCTGTCCAAGATACTCACTGCACACATGCCCTCGTGTGATAGCCTTAACAATAATACAATTTACAATAAAGTACTGTTACTAAACTAACCGCCACGTTTAATATTTCTTTAAGAAACTGCAATAGCTCTGTCACGATCGCTTTCATTAATTCGCTTAAGTAACAGTATTCCTATGTTTATTAATGGACTTCAAAGTAATTTCATTTTGTGCTAATTAATGCTTGAAAGGAATTTCTCGAGTATTTAATTAAAACCAAATCGAATAACCAATACACAAAATTCAACGTTCCTCGTTTAAATACATTAACTACTCGTTTGTTCATAAATTCATGTTCAAAATACGTTTGAAGGAAATCACAAATAATTAACAGTTTCTGTTTAACGTATTTTTTATTTCGTGCTAGCAAACGTTGCTATGAAAATTTGTGAAATCATTGATTCATCAAATTTAAACATTTGAGAATTTCAGTATGTTTTACAACATTCAAGCACCTCAGTATGTTTTTTACATTAAAGTGATAAATATTTGTAATGATTGCTTACTTTATTGGGGGGGGGGGGGGGGTGTATGCGTAATAAAAGATGGAAGACGCTAAGACATCTAGAAGAAAGGTCCCTAGGTCAATTCTTTCTTCCACCTTAGCAAACATAATCCTTTCAACCGGTCCATAAAAAGAAATATAATGGACTTGTGTCAGGGGAACGAGATGTCCACATTACAAGATCATTCCTTATACTCAAGCTTCCCTGAAACTTCTGGTCTGTGTGTCAAGTAATTTCTCTGACGTAATAAGACAGTACACGACCCTTCTTCAAATTTATGTCTTAAATCGTGTAATTGACATGTCTAATATTATCACAGAAATTTGCTAGTTCAGAATTGGACATTTCATTTGCGAATTGTTTATTTGTATATTCTTTGCTTTGTTATTCAATCACCTTATGGACATTTAATAAAACCATACCATCCTCTTTTTGCTTAATATCATCATCGTACTCAAGCTTCTGCTTTTATTTTAAAAAGAAGTTCCCCCTTTTGTGAATTTCTTCAGTTTCCTTCAGAGCGTCGCTCATTGTTACGTCTCTCGATTCTCAACTTTTCTTTCCAATGAGTGAATGTTATTAATATGTATAACACGAAAAATTAACACCGGACAGTTTACCCTACATTCCATTTTTCATTGGTTTCACATTATACATAGTATGCATTCCTGATATTACCTAATTATTGAAGTTTCCTTCTACTATCATCATGTGTAGCAATGCCATATGAATACTCATAACACAAATATATCTTTCTAAATTGAATTCAAAGAAGAATCGAATGACACGAAAGGCTGATCCCGGGCCAGAAAAGTTCTGCTAAGTGACTCCTGGATAAATAGAAGTAGGTTACTATGTTGATAACAAGATACGTCTGGCACATATTACCTTCAAAGAAAGAGTAAATTGAACTTTTCAGTTCCGAAGAGGAGTTACAGATGTATCTAAAGATCTTTCGATCTCTTGCGTTATTCTTCAGTGAAGCCGTATACCCGTTGAAACTCGTAACTCGCCCATGTAACTTTTCATTAACCTTAAATTAAAACTTAATGTGTTGACTTATTAAACATCGCCTACGGCGGCGAGGAGTTTGCGAGCATTCGCAGCACGAAAAAGTTGCAACTTCCGAAAGAGCAACTGTGTGTACTTAGTTCAATCTTTTTGACGACGCGGCTACAACTCACCGCGATTAACGAGCGCGTTTATTTACACGAACTTAATTTTCCTCGAACGCAAATACTTACTATATTACGTAATACTGTGCAAAAATATGTGCGCATTATATATCAAAGTGTTCAGTATAGCTCTGGAATGTTCTTAAATAAGTACGAGTATTCCTCTTTCTTCAATATAACCTGAAGTTTTCGCTTCTAATTTCTTTGACACCAAAAATTAAATGCATTTGAGACGTTCAGTTCCTAAGTTTCGTTGATATTTTAGCCCATTACTGCTCATTATGAAAAGCAAATTTTTATTCTGTTAAAAAAAGTAGAATACAATTACCCTTTTTTTCTTTCAGTTCCATTTAATTGATGAAGATGAACGGAGAAAAGTAGTTGCGCGTCTCATTTTCTTATTATTAGAAAGGAACGAGCTATAAAACACGAAACATTATCTTCATTAGTTTCTTATGCAACAAGAAAATGTAGATTCATCATCTTCTTCTTTCTCCTGTTTTATTAAAATGAAGTATAAAATCTTTTCAGTGTTACGTAAAGATAAATCACAAAGGTGAAATTTTTATTATTTTCTTTTTAGTGTCGTGTAGGAATAAAACGTGAAGTAGAACTTTGTTCCCTTTTTATTTTCTTAATATCGCGAAAATAAAATGAACACAAAGGTTTCCTTAAAAGCGAAAAAGTACTTCCCCTTTTTTATAAATGTGGAGATATTTTTGCTCGTTTGTTTCGGATTTTTAATTTAAAATGTACAAATTTTCATATACATATAATGGTGCTTAATGGGAGCTGAATATCTTTAGGATCTTAGCGAATGGATAGGGCTAATGTTGAAAATCAAGATTTGAAAATAAAACGCGTAATAAAGGCGATCAACGACGAGCAGCGACGGTTAGCTGTATTTGGAAAATAGTAGTTAAGTGAAATTATTGGGCTGACGCTTTATTGATTCAGGACTAACGCTAAGATGATCGTCCAATACATTAAAAATACCAAAATGCTTGTCTACGTAACGTAGTACAGATTCAAAATTCTCAAACGATTTAAGCCATGAGCTACCTGAGTACCCCATGCATTCCTGAAACATTCCTCAAACAAAAGCCTTTGCACGAGCACGATTTCCTTCAAACTATCAGAGATTCTTGCGGACAGCTAGTGTTGATCGGCGCTATAGCGTCTGGGAGTTCCTTGGCCTTCTGACGATATCCCCACCGAGCGTTTCCATCTTTGAATGCGAATATGAAGGATCCTCGACTCAACCGACTACTACTTCCAAACCACTACTGCCATTCGCGAGAAACGAAATTCATTCCTACGCTTACAATCCCGCACCATCTTGGTTTAGGAAAACGGAGAATACCCTTCGAACATCCCAAAATCGCTCCATCAACCCTTTCCAATGTTCTGACTCTGACTACCGATCCAAATCTTACACATTAGCTAGATGCACGCCAGAAATGCATTAATCACTTGAACCTTTTCCCTGCTGTATAGTTGCGTCGACTATAGTACTCCAAGACTATCAACTTCTGACCTGAAACCTTGTTCCTTCACCCAAGCGATGAAGAGTATTTTTAAAAAACTTGCCTAGGGACATTTTTCCAGCTTCGATTACGCATGCAATTGGTTGTTAACGATGTTACAATATTACGCATTTAATGATCACAAGATGAGACTATCGCGACCGTAACTCTACTTTCTAATTAGATGTTGTGCCAACACGACGTTAAACAAACACTATGGCCACGTCCAAATCACCAACATTTGGAATGCGACCATGACATTTTGTAGGACCTAACCTAAAAGACTGAGCGTGAAATAGATCTATGTTGTTATTGATTCTACACAACGAAATTTTATACATTTCTTATAAAAACATTGATAACTTTACAAAACACATCCTCATGATAACAAATACGCAAAAACGAAATTATTACACAAGTCATAATTGACTTAGAATGTACAGGGTGTAAAGGAATGTTTGGTCTTGGTAGTCATAGGCGTATTCTACATCTTCGGATCGATGAAGATCTGTAAAAAAAAGTTGCCGCAAAATTGTCCTTGACGTTGAATATGAAGGTCATCATTTTTTTTTATTTTTTTTTATACATTTTTATATTTTTTTTATATTTATATATTTTCGCACCATAATACTATATTACACATAAATGACCACTGTAACCAAAAGTTAGACACAAACTACTAAATGAATTTTGACCTTGAAATTCAAAGTCAAGAACAATTTTGCGACAATTTTTTTTTACAGATCTTCATCTATCCGAAGATGTAGAATACGCCTGACTTCCAAGACCAAACATTGCTTTGCACCCTGTACGTAATTCAATCCTACAGTTTTAAATGTTACCGCGACATTATATAGATGGCAGCACTAGTTTAACCACTCAAGATGGCTGCAAGTCAAATCCCCCCCGCTCACAGCAGCACCCCTTTCCCAAAGATCTACTTTATGCTCAGTCCTTTAGGTCTGTGATGCATATCAATGTTGTCCAAGATAATATTATTATTGATATATTCAGTAAATCTACATATATTATTTTTAAAACATTCGTTACAATATGTACTATAGGTATTTTTTTCTGTTTTATTTATCTTTCAATTTTTGTTATATTTTATTGCTCCGTCTATTTGTTTTTCCTGTACATATTTCTATCTTCTTGCCATTTTCTTCTTTTGTATGCACCAAAGGGGTTATCTCGTTAATAGTAATAAATACATTTATGACTGCCGATCGAAAAAAAAAAAATCAAATTTCCTTCAGCAAAGATGAGAACTGTAATTTAATCACTTCTAAGAATCAGACTTGATACGTGAACGTAGTTAAATAAATGTTAGTCCAAGCAAATTTAGCAGCTTTATGGAAGTATATAGCATTCGAGTTAAGCGCATTAACTGTTCGTGGCGTAGGTCTCTAACAAAAATACGAAGGTTCGGGTTTCCGAGACGTTGTTAAATCGAAATCGGCCTCGGCACTCGAAGCAAGTGCCTCGCGTAATGCGAAAACTTTTTCTGAAATTCAAGTAGCTTATGTGCTCGACCTCTCAACTTGTCTCCCGTTTCCTTGCGAAACACCCGTACAAAAGCTAGAGAAATACTGCTCAAGTATGAGAAGGCACGGCTACTTACGTATTACGAGCACCCTTCCCAATTCCTTCCTTTTTTTTCTTCTCTCATCCTTTCTTTCCTTGCTCTCCGTGACCCCTTTGTGTCACTGCTGAATCAAGTTCAAAAGCATTTTTGAGAAATCGTTGAAGGTATCAGGAAGCTTTCAAAGCTGCTCAGTAAGCTATTGGACAAGATTTTTATTCTCCTCGAAACGAAATGAATAGAAAACAGAAGACAAAACGTTGAGAGTACAGGAATATAGTACTTTCATCTATTACCATTTTTATCTTAAATTGATAGATGACTTTTATAAAGTATTAAGTAAATTATTGAATATGATTTTTTATCTGTAACGACACCTGCGGAAATTATGTGTAATAGGTATTCCTTTAAAGTTACGACAGATTTCAATTTAGTCTGCCTTGAAAGTGAAAATTTTATACAGCTGTGACTATATTTAAGTTGACGCATTATAATTCCTCCACGCAATCCTCTATCAAATTAGTAGTTACTCGAAAACATATTTGAATATGGTGGACATATTTTTTCCAGCTCGAGTACCTGAAATTTCTGGATGTCTTTTTATTTTTAACAGAGTTGTATTTAATTTGAGTTATATGTAACATTTTACACAGGCCATTTCCAAACGTATTTGATATTAATATTCTCTTGAATAATACATTTATCTTTCATTGGAAAATTAACTGAAATTCTCTTTCAAAAAACTGAATGGAAATTTAGAAACGTTCAGAATTTCACGCCTAATTGAAAATAGAGATTTCACAAAATCGGATTAGATGGTAGTTAATTAATCCCGTTTATACAAAGCTGATCAATTGCATTCATTTAGAAGTGATGAATCATATTCAGAGTAAATGAGTTGTATCCAATAGCAGTTATTCATCCTATTTCAAAAGGTTAATATCATTCGGAACGAATCAGTGCAGTCTTTTATGTGTATTCGCCTCTATTTGTTCATCCGTGTTGAGTTTACAGAGACAGGAACAACTTTGTCATTTCTCAGCCTGACCTAATTCTTTGTGATGTATTATTTTAGGATATGTATTGTTTACAATTTCCAACAATACTAACACCAACGTACAGAAAAAAATAAAGTTAAAGCTTGAACTATTGTATACGGGAAAAGAAATTATTCTATGTAGTGTGCTGCGGAATTATAATGTTTTCAAAGGGAATGCTAATATTATACAAGAAAATTTCGTAAAATAACGAAGCCTCAAAATGTCGGAAAAATGTTTCGAAAGAGATATAAATACTTTTTGATGGTTCTTTTTATTTAAGGATTTATACGTTTCTGAGTCATACATTTTCCGATGAAAATTATTTTCGCCAACTGAAGGGCAAAGTAGAATCTATGAAACATAGATGAAATTATTTATGTACCAACTTAGTGAATGTTTTTAATATAGGTAGGTTCATTCATTCCTTATTAACAACTACCCTAATGGTTTATTATTTGCTGTGATGTGTTTACGCATTCACTCCAGTGGCGTGCAACATTAATTATTCAAAATTAATGTAGCGACTTGGATTTCTGCATCAACGAATACAACTTGAAAGCATTTCTCGACTATGTAACGCAATATCACGTCAGAAATCCTATCTGAAAATTTAAAACCGCTAGAGAGCATTACGCTAACTGTGATAATAGCGGTGAATGCAACGAAAAATTAAAATGATTTAATAATTCAGTTTATAGACACAATTGTCCTTGACATATATATGTATACTCAGATCGAGTCATTTGTCACAGTTTACGAAGAATAAGTTACCAATAATTGAATTGTATAATTTATTGCAGTGATGGAGTCAGGAAAACTTTAAATAATTAACGAACGAAATATTAAATAAGAATGAAAATGTCAATTTTGTGAAATATATGTACATTGTATTTAATGTGATTAAATGACTTGGGTACAAGGAAGCATAAGAGCCCAGCAACGTTCCTTGAACAGGTCATGAATTTTAAAGCGGAATGGTTATAAATATTCATATCATGTATGCTTCTCATTAACATAATGAAATAATCTGCAAGGAATTACAGAAATAAACGAGATTTAGTGTCTTCTCACACAGATATGTATTCAATAATAAAACGAAATAATACGATTAATACGGATGAAATGAAGTATAGGTAAATGAAAATGGATAAGATACCAAAAATCACGTTGAAATTTTCATATTTTGTTATAATATTTTTGCAATGATTCGAAGTCACGTGAAATTTAGAAAAAGTTGAGCACCTTGGCAGTTTAAGTACATAATTAGTACAAGTCGAAATGTAAGGATTTACTTTGCCTACATGGTATATTCTATGTACTTTTCGTTCTTTCATTCCAGACAAGATTTTCATAGTTTTAAAATTTTCAAATATTTTGCCATGAGAGTGAGTTCACATTAAAGGTATTAATATTTTGTAAAGATACCATTATTAGTGGGACTGCCTTTGCCATAAGGCGTATTAGTCGCAAGCTGGGGCCTAATCTTTTATGGGGCTACATTTTAAAGCTTTACTTCACATAACCGTAAAGCCCTGTGGTCATGGTCCAAGAACTGTGTCCATGTTCTCTGGCATAGTTTTGATAACTAACTGTTTATACTGTTACAACTGGTTGATTGTACAAATTAGCAACTATTATTTCTTCTAAGATTTTCATTCGAATTGTCCGCTTT
The DNA here is from genome assembly GCA_030770465.2 of Perdita meconis. Taxonomy (NCBI): domain Eukaryota; kingdom Metazoa; phylum Arthropoda; class Insecta; order Hymenoptera; family Andrenidae; genus Perdita; species Perdita meconis. The sequence goes on along the minus strand of JASKOS020000015.1, from coordinate 335,612 downwards.
CACGATTCGATTTCCAGTTACCTTTTGTGGGAGCTAGAACTTGGACACAGTTCTTGGATCGTCGACACAAGGCTTAATAAGTTAAGATTCATATTACTATGAACTAAATTCATAATATGAACATTTGAAGCCGCTGAAAATAATTTCTCTATTTGGAATAGCACTATCGATTTGACTCTCCGTCTTCAACTTTCCAAAACTCCAATTTCAAACTTTCAAATATTCAGTTTTAACTCTAAACATATTTAAATCTGCAACTTAAAATGTTCAAATCTCCAGCATAAAATCTTCCAATTTCCGTCTTCAATTTTTTCAATTTACAAATTCAAACCCATAAATTTTCAATTTTAGTTCTCAAAATCTTTGAATTCTAACTTTAAATCTTTAAATTTTTAATTTCCAGAATCTCTTTACTGAAATCCTAAAACCTTCAAATCTTCAATTTTAAATCCTTAAATTTTCAACTTCTAATCTTTAATTTTCTAACTTTAATTCTTAAAATCTCCAACCTCTAAAAATTAAAATTTCAGTTTTAAAAATTTCTGAACATTCAGCTTGAAATTTTCTAATCTATACCATGAAATGTTATACTGGGACTCTTAAAATCTCCAACTTTATGATTTTAAATATTCAATTTCATATTTTTAAATCCCCAATTTGAATTTTTGCAGGTCTCCAACTCCAAACCCTCAGATCCCCAAAAGTTAATTTTGGAAATACTTAAATCTGCAACTTGAAATTTTTAAATCTCTAGACTGAAATTTTAAAAATTCTTCAAATCTCTATTATTAACTTTTCAAATGTTCAATTTAAAATTTTCAAATCTCCAATTTCAATGATAAACATTGTATTGTATAGTAATTTTGATAAAATCCTTCATATATAGCTTTCGTTTTTGTTAAATATAAAAGAATATGTTTCATTAATTGAAGTAGATTTATTTTTTAAAGTCTCCAAAAGTTTGAATGCCGTCCTAATTTATAGGATTATTACTAATTAATTTTTCTCTATAAAGATTTTTCTAGAAATAGATAATAAAATATATTTTATGCAATTGGAGGATGGAAAACGATTGTAGAAACATTTTTGTGTTTTAAATATAAATACTTTTTGTATACTAGAATAAAATACCATTTACCACAAAATATGAAAGAAATTCTCTAATCATTTTCTCTTCCAAATACAATTTTTCTAAACATTTCTGAAACAATGAGGTTAGAAGGTTTTATTAACCAAAGCAAGAATATAGTTTTGAAATATATTTCACTTGCCTTTAGGCACATAGTTATAATGTAGCCATTACAATTGGTAGAAGAAAAATTTACTAATGCTACTTTTCTATAAACAACGCATATAACAAATTATAACAGATCAATTTTAGGTCGGTATTTTACGAAACAAAAAACTGTGTCTAACAAAAACACATTTTTTATTCTTTTCTTGGTCTGAAGTACGCTACAATTTTCTTTATTCCGTGTATATTGCAACAAATATTAACAACGTCAATCCTTGGCTCGATGTCACCACTATATTAATTACAGAAAAATTCCCTTATATAGTCTTGCGTGAAGCATCCGAAATTGATATTCGCAAATCAGCTGGGAAAGTTGGAAGATCTACTGGAAAATAAAAGGTTTCCGTAGTCGGAGATGTTCACAAGAGTGCTTAATCGCTTTTTATTGCCAGTTGCCACGGAACGCCCGTAAGAAATATTTCACTTCCCAGTTTTCGCGATCCTCTCTGCTATCCTGCCGTCTCGTTAATAGCAGAAGTCTAATAGCACTGCATGCAGAAGGGTGGTTTGCATAAAAAATTGCTAGTTCTTTTTTACGATTTAGAAAACAATTAACCTCACAACATAAAACACGCGATGCTTTTATCCGATTACGTTTGAAAAACACAAGCGATAAACTTTGGTCCTTTATTTGGCTCTCATGTCCATGTATATGAATGTATAAAAACATAAAGAACATGTTGATGGAAATATTTGAAAATAGAATAAAACACCTCTTAAGGTATTTAGTCAAGCGAAGTATACAGGGTGTCCCAAACTCGACGCGGGAGCCGAAAACGGGGGAAACCTGGGGTGATTCTAAACAACTTCTTCCTTTGCAAAAATGTTATCCGAAGCTTTGTTAACGAGTTATTAACGAAAAACATCGGCCAATCTGAGAGCGAGTACAGCGGATTAATGATGGCGCGGGCGATGGCGGGCCAATAGTACTCAAAGCTGGGGCGCGCGCTGAAATTCATCCACTATATTCGTGCTTCTATTGGTCGATGTTTTTCGTTAATAACTCATTAACAAAGCTTCGGCGGACATTTTTGCAAAGGAAAAAGTTGTTCAGAATCACCCCAGGAATCTCCCATTTCCGGCTCCTGCGTCGAGTTTGGGACACCCTGTATTTCTAATTAGATACATTTATAATGCAGAGGTATGCACAAAAAAGAAATTGAAAATGAAAATGAAAATAATTCCCAGTGATATTTACATTTTAAACAGAATATTTCTACATTCTTATTGTGTACTCTTAAGGAGAGTAAAATACACTTGAAAAGCTCATCCATCTATTTCACGAAGCATTCGGTATAATAGTGTTTAGAAAGAAAGTCACGTCGCAAATACGCATTAAAAAGTTCCTCTCCAAATGGACATGAAGATCCTCCATCAGTGACTCGAATTTTAGATAACTTACAAGCAACCACAAAATGCACTTTACGCGCAAGTCGGAGAATGCATGTAAGGTACATGGAGTTTCTTCTGTTTGCTTCTTGTCGTTGGTAATCATAAATCTGACGACGTTATTTGTTTCTATCTGTTTCTTTGTATCCGTTGCATGATCGTTCCTTTATCAATGAGTTACGAGGTATTTTTAAGGTTCCGGTATTGATTGCGTTTCGTTTGGGCGAATTGATAAAAATTATCGACGAAAATCTTTTCCGTGAATTTACGCGAGCATTTTCGGCGCGCGGCTGTGAATTTATTGCCACGTTTATTTTATAGGACAAGTTCTAATAAAATCCGTCAATATTTCTTTGAAATCGATTTCATACATGTAAACAGTCACACACCTTATGTACGCCACGGTTTGACGAGATTTACTAAAATAAATACACGAATGTAAACTATTGGTTTATTTTATTCCCATTTTCCATTTGTTTAATTCGAAAATAAACAGTACATTTTACGTGTTTAAACATTTATGTTTAACATCGTATTTTCATTCTTTTATGTCTAATTGATATGTCTAATTGATATACATATACTGTCAAAGACCCAATTCCTGATCAGCATATCATCATATCACCTGATCATCATATTTAAGAGTTAATCCATGTTTTATCTTTAATTTGACATCTATAAATGTGCAGAAACAACAGTAATTAAATTACAATCTAAGTTCGAATGTCAGAAAAACAAAAGGAGCATTTTCTGATCACTCAAATTATCTCTAATATTAGCTTTCAAATTTTACTTTTGAAATTCAGAACAGTTAATAGCTAGTTAGTAAAAGTTTAGGATTAACTTTTATTATGATAATTTATTGTATGTATGTTAGTTGTATACTAAGCTGATCAGGAATTAGGTCATTGACGGTACATTGAAATACGAGAAATGGAAATCGCAGAGCATTCTCGCTGTATTTTTACGACAATTTTTAAATCCCTGTATGAAACGTATATTATGAGAATTTGTATCATTATTGTATATTATTTGTATCATAATGTATATTAAGTTTTGTTTATCGAAATTTCCATTCTACTTTTGTTCTAATGAAAATAGAATGTAATAAGCCAAAAGAAATTGCAAGAAATTGTTATAAAAACATTATTTCTTTGAAATTAGTTATAATTAGGTGTTACTCTTGGAAAAAGCAAAAAATAAATATTGAAAATAATTAAAATTACATGAAGTTGCCGACTAAACAAAGAGAAAATAAAACAAAATCTTTAAGCATAGCATTTCTAGTATTAGATAATTATTTTATAAACTTTTAACACAAAGTGTAATCAAAAGGATAACTAATATATAATAATAGCCTAAGAAAAGCCAGTTATTATTACAACGAATTAATATGCGTTGTATATGTGAAATCTAATATCAGAAAATATAATATAATATTTCATTTTGAACAGTAGTACGCTATTAATATATGTATGAAGGTGCACTAAACTGAACTATGTAGCATCAGTTCTTGCAGAACTTCAAAGGAATACAAGCTGTAAAATGCCCTGCGACTGAATCAAAGCTATAACGGAATCAAAAGGAATATAAATTACTCATGGAACGCCAGTAACGCCTGCACCTATCGATTAAACGTCATTTGGAATACATTTCCTCTGAATTTTTGGCGGCTCTGGTGGCCAATTATGATCGGTGGTTAGTGAATAAATCGTAAATATTCAATAAAACAGCGGTATGAACATTAAAATAAACAGTCGATCCCTAAATTCCTAGCGAAAGTGTATCAGAATCGGTAAAATCATATTATTTTGCGTAGAATTAAACTTCTTGCAAACTTCAAGATAACATTATTATTAATTTACGAAACATCAAAATTTACAGAATGCATTCAGTATCAAATTTTCTGTGAATTCATGCTTTTGTCGTTAACAAAGATTGTAATTTTGTGTAAATACTCCGATTGCGTTGTTACGTATAATTCGAAACCCGCGCACGAACTTACAAAACAAGGATTATCTTGTCATAACATTACCATTTCGGAATTAAATCCCATTTCGTAAATAAAGTATACTGAGCATACTTGAGGAATCGATACCTTTATGGAACACTCTCATTTCATAAAATGCGGTACGTGCTCTGAAGAGAAAATAGTAAAATGAATAATGAAAAGAGAGTCGTCTGAAGAATGATCACCACGTAATCTGAATGTCACTTTACATATCATTCAACTTATCTGGGATTATTCGGGTCGAAAGAAAGATGAGAGGAAAATAAAAAATTTACTTGGACTAATGTATGTCGTTGCAGAATAAAACTAGAAAATTCCAAACGCAGTTTTCAACAAATTATGTAACAAGTTGAAGTTATGTAGGATAAAAGGAATTCACTATGTCTATACTAAATATGATAGTCTTAGTAATTAGTAAACAATTAACTATATTTATTAGCAGATCTTCATGCAAAATAAAATGTTTGCAACCACAAATAAAAAATTTAAACCTGAAAAACAGTATGTTTAATGTTCTAAAGATGCTAACTCAAATAGTAATATTGATATTTTGCATATTCTAGCACATGTTAAAAGTCTCGTAGGTATTGTGCATATTTATTATTGTCATAAATGCATAAAATCCGCTGTCTACTCATCACCAAACTCTATAAGAGATGTATCTTCATACTCTCAATTAAAGACTCTGATGGCGAGGCATATTCGTGATCACTCATAATTTGTACTATAGGGTCATTCAGGGTAAAAGGACGCACTTTTGCTGTCTTTGCTTGACTGAGCCGAAACTACCAAGATATTAGGAACACTTTTTTGCGCTATCGGTAGCATATTTAATAGACTCATAAAATGTAACGAGTATTTTACGATAGGCCAAACGATTTTTTTTTAAATTAAGCAAAAGAGTGACTTGGTCAGACTGCGTACCTTTACCCCGACATGCGGGGTAAAAATACGCAGTCATGTGGGTAAAAGTTCGCATGTAGAGTAAAAGTATGCATTCAGGTGTAGTAAAAGAAAATGAACAAATAATATACAGATGGAACATATTTTTATATTATTTTTAATAAATGAAGATAAAGATGACAAAAACAATAGAAACTAGGAACTTCAGTGCTTAAGCCTTTATCAGAGCAGATATGTTTTTACTCCAAATATTATTAAGAATTCAAAAACAAGTAGGCAGTAACCTAAATACCAGTGCGTACTATTACCCTCGTCCTTTTACCCCATTTGACCGGTAACAAAAACAATTCGTACTAGTTCGATTCCCAATAAAGTTAGGTTAAAGTGTTATTCCGGAAAAAATCGTTGAATAACTATATAAAATCAACAAAAACGACTTACCTCTAAGAATACATAAATAATACTTCCACAAACTTTTCCCTGGTACGAAAAAAATAGAAATTACACGTCAATTTTAAGTTTTTACTTGTAATTCACAAAGCGCAACTCGCACCGCTCAACAGGTGTTGACACAACATGGCGGTCCACGCGCACCCAATCCCGACGAGCCGGCATCCCCATCCTCTCACCCCTCTCAGAGAAAACGGCACTTCGTACTTTTACCCGCGCTTTTACCCGGAATAACTCTACATGCATTCGCCTACTCTTGCTTCACACTTATTGTAAATTCATTATTCTTCGGGTTAGATATGATAACCGCTGTTTAGCTGAACCTCGCATTATACATTATGTATTTATGTAATAAAGACGTACCATTATTATTATCATTATACTTCGCGTAACATTAAATTTTTAAAGAAAGTAGAATATCGCGATAAGTATTAAGTTCTCGATGACTGTCTCTTATATTTTTTATACGTAAAATAACATGCGAAATCGATTTGGGCAAAAAAATACAGAGTTCCGCTCAAAACAAAGTGCAATCGCACTTTGCAACTGCATCGATGCATCTACGAGAAAACTAATCCGGTAGTATGATAGAACGTGTTAAACCGTACAAAATTTTTCTCTAACTGCACTTAGAACAAGAGTTCCAGTCTGTTCCAATTACTAGAAACACCTTGTCTATTTACTGTGTTAAGATTCAGATTCAATTTTTTCTTTATTCTCTTTTTTCTTTGTTCATAATTAGACTGCGGCTTTTTATGCAAAATAAAATTTTTATAAACACAAATAAAGGATTAGATTTTGAATAACAGTGCATTTAATTTTCTAAACATTCTAACTTGAATTATATTTTTGGTAGTTCGTATATTTTGATATATGCTAAAAATCTCTAGATTTTTTACATACTTAGTGTTGCCATAAATGCATAAAATCGGCAGTCTATTTATAAGTTATGCATCCAAACAATACAGTTTATTGAAACGTTTTCATTGCATTGTAAATAGCCAGAAGGACTGATTATTGAAATCTTATTAATTCAATAAAAAGCAATAAAAATGTTGCGGAAGTATTCAGGAAAGTATGGCGAGAGGAACTACTGAAAAGGGGAGAACAAGATTTAAAAAGCAATATATGTAGTTTTTATAAATTTCAGATAAACGAATAACAGTAAAAATTCTGAAATGAAAAAGTAATTCCTCGATGTTCAGCAGGGTACATTGTATCAGTCGGATTAATTCGCACGCGACACTGCTTTCATTATTTCGAATCACGAAATCAACTTTGCAAATTACTTTGTATTACACAGTGTAAACGCCCGGTATAACGCAACCGTTGACGCTTGGAAAATTTGTCTCAAAATAACGGTAAAACTGAGATTAAAGCATATTTTGGGACCCGTTCCGAGGCTCGCGATTGCGATATCGTTGCATATTATTTCACAACTTGAAATTGTGCCGCGTTTCCACCTTTAGCAATCGCAATTACGACGCGAGAGGCAATTTCATTGGGGAATTAAAAATTATGACGTAATCGCGTTCGCGCTTGATAACTAGGCAGCGTTCTCCCACTTCCGATGAAACCCTAAATACTCTTGCGGCACATACATTTTGCTTTCTTTGCGGTAATTGCTTTTTCAAAAGCAAAAAATTATATTAGAATTTTAGTTACTTACCAACGAATTTCAGTAACAATCTTAGCTAAAACTTAATTAATTTCCTTAATATTAATATGGCTTTTTCCTGTGATGAAAATCAATCGGAAGTGGCAATGATGTATCTTTATCACGAATTCAGTTAAATTCGCTCTTAAGTTTTATATTATTATGTCAATGTATTGAATATTTGATCTTTCATCATAAACTGATCTGTTGCAATGTACTTGAAATGAAATTGCTAGAAATGAAATAATCAAGCTATAATGTTCCTTTTCGCTTACAAAAAAATCGTCAAAACCATTTAATCCGGAATTTCTGTGCCAATTTTGTTAATTGTAAGTGTTTGTTCTTTCTGTACACAAGATTTCAAAAACTTTATAATTATATTTTTTAATATTCTGTTTTCTCATAAGAGTATATGTTAATTTTAAAATAAAACAATTAAAAAACTATCAAACTACCTTTCTTGCGTGGGTCGCAAGAAACGCAATATTAACATTAACGTTCATATTCTAATATTTCATGTCATTAGCACAATTTTTTAGCCGGCTGATAATTCAGACGCGTTTAATAATTTACTCGAGTAGCAAGTATTTTAGTCATTTGCTATGTATGAACACTAAAATTTAGTCGAGTAGTTTAGTAAGACAATGCAGCTACTTGCCACTCGACTAAATTGCTAAACGTGTCTGTTTCAGCCTTAAGAGGCCCGTTGTCTCTACAGCGCCCCACCACAAGACTTTTTACTGAGCAGTGGAGGTTCATCTGCTCCGAGCGATGTGCCAGGCATCGGCGGGCAACATCCGCCGCCCGCGGGCACGGGCACAGTTCTTGAGCATGGCTGTGGAAGCTGTAGCATAAGTTAGGATAGTAAGAAGAAGTTCTATAATTTTATACATGTCTGTAGATACGATGAAAATTTTATGTCAACCATCAGCAACCCCAGGGAATCACTCTAAGGTTAAGAGTTAAGATTCAATTATAAATTACACTAGTATTTTCGATTAAACAGTTTTCAAGCTATCATAAAGTATTTAGCGATTTATGTTACCCGTCCTCGTAATTATTTACATTAGGGACTTCCTCACCGATTTTGACGACCTTGAAATATGTTGTCAAAGTCATCATTCTGAACAACTTTTTCCTATATATGTTACCGCCACTCGGCCTTCGTTTCCGAGATATTCTCAGAAAAAGTTTCAATATTTAAAAGACTGATCGGAATAGGTCAGAGTTAGATTTGAAAAACCGGCACACCGTGGGCAGGGCCATCGGTGGGGGGTCGGGGGGGGGGGCTAAGGCCCCCCCCCCACTACCTGGAAAGCAAGAGTTCAACTTTGAAAATACTGTCTACGCTCGGTGGTCTACCATAGAAAAGGGGGATGTTACATTTTTTGTGCGCGAAGCGCGCTACGGAAAAACAACTGATTTAAGTATATTGAAAGTATACCACGTCACTTCTTATTATTAATCTTATATAACAGGAAATATTTCTGTCATTATTTCAAAAAATGCTGTTATTGTATTGTCAAAATTATGGCATCGACGAAATAAAAATTCTGCAATATATCCAACATAATGTTGTTTCCGTGTTCCATTACGGGGAATATTGGCCTTTATTTCTCGCTAAATACGCTCTATATTTACTGTTAAATTCGTTCGCGTGCGACACGATCCATTTCACGTTTCAATTTGTAAACATAAACAGACAAGACATGGGATCTCAACTGATTGAAGTCGTTTTAAGGTGTGACCGTGGCCGCCTTATCGGCGGCCACAATTTCAAATCTAACCCCGACCTATGCCGATCAGTCTTTTAAATATTGAAACTTTTTTTGCGAATATCGCGGAAACTAAAACCGAGCGGCGGTAACATGTATAGGAAAAAGTTGTTCAGACTGATGACCTTGACAATATATTTCAAGGTCATAAAAATCGGTGAGGAAGCGCTTAATGTAAATAATTACCCTTGTCCTTTAAACGACATTAGAAAGTTATGAGTGTTACGTTCCCGATGCCGCTAAAAGGGGAATTCCATGGTCTGTGGTATAGCATGCCAGGGTCGCGATACGCCGAAAAAATGGCAGCACAACGGCACTCCACGAGGCACGGGAAGCACTGCCATTTTTTAGGCCTATCACGACCTGGCATGCCATACCACAGGCCATAGAGATTCCCCCTTAAAGTTTATGCGGCACACGCAACTGAGGAAGAGAGAGAAAAATTGAAGGGTATATCCGTACGGAGTACGAGGAGAGCGAGATGTGCGTTTCGTTTTAGGATCGCCAGTTAGACTCATCATCAGTAAGGCTAAGACTGACGACCCCTGACCCAGACGCATGGGAACTAATGTTCGGAAGTTATACAGGGTGTAACAAAAATGTTGCAGTTCCTTGAAAAGAGTGATTCCTGAGGTGATTTGCAACAACTTTTTCCTTAACGAAAATGTTAGGTGGGGCTTTGTTAACGAGTTATTAACGAAAAACACCGATCAATCAGGGAGCGAGTACAACGGATTAATGATGGTGCGGACGATGGCGGGCCAATACTACTCACAGCTGAAGCCCGCGCTGAAATTCATCCACTGTATTCGTGCTTCTATTGGTTGGTGTTTTTCGTTAATAGCTCGTTAACGAAGCCTCACCTAACATTTTCGCTATGGAAAAAGTTGTTTAAAATCACATCAGGAATTACCCCTTTCAAGGAACTGCAACATTTTTGTTACACCTTGTATATTTATACAAACGAGGGCCGAAATGACCACTTGCGAGAAACATATTGAGAATTCTGAGTGTCCCGAACACCTAGCAGCAGACCCCCAAACTACCGCCAGCCGACAACTGGAGCGATAACGTCACAGGACGTAACAAGAGGCTTTATAATTTATTTTCCTGAAGGAATACATTAAAACACATCCAAATTTTCCTCGGATATTCACAAATCTTAGGGCAGTTAAATGAAGAAGGGCAACGTAGTATTAATCAACAATTAATGTAACAATTAAGTAATATCACGTAGCAAACGTCGATTGATTGCATTTAAGTTAGTCAAGCTGCTGTCAAATATAGTTTATCGGCCGTCTGTTTCCCACCACAAACGGCGAGTGTCAGTAAACACAGACGGTGAAATATCGTATTCCGGTTAGCGACTCAATGTCTATCGATTTATGATCCCCGAACGATTCTAAAGTATCTGTGTCTCTGCAGACGGTCGAATCTTTTCAGAGAAAGTTCCTAGTCCGTAGTTATCTTAAAGTGCTGTATAAACTGGGATACAAACGCTGGAGACACTGTATTTCGACAGTTGATCGACTGCACAGCTGCAGATGCCTCTGAATGGTTCAACGAGTACAAATCGGTCGACTTGGGACAGCAGGCTGTTGAGCTGCAAAGTTTAGCGTGTATATCCATTGATTCTTTAAGTGAAGGATGTCTGCCGTTTGATATCCTAACAACCGATACTTCGAGATAGGTGCAATACAAGAGCTATTGCTAGCACTGCCAATCATTCGTATTTGAATCACTTATTTCTTTGACATTAGGTATTGCATTCCCAACAATGAAAGACTGCGAAGAGTGGATACTGTTTGAAGAAAAAATTCATTAGTATGTTTTTCAACAAAGTACAAGTACTTTTCTATACTTTTTTAGACTTTCCTGTTTATGGAAAGATTGACACTAATATTAGAAGCTATAAAATGTGAAAATACAGTGGAACCAACGGTTAACCAGCTCGAATTATTTTTGTAGCTTCATTGTTCTGAGCTTCAGCTATTCAATGCATCAGTGATAGAAAATTTCTATTAGAAATACAGTAGACTTTCCAATAAAACATACTGTACTAATATTAAGCAGGCTAATCGAGGTTCCACTGTATAAAAATTGATTTCCAAGGAAAATTAAACTGTGTGTAGGTAATACTTAGACAGCAGATTTTATGTATTTATAACCATTTTAACTGAAATTGAAATTAACTGCAGAAATTCGATGAATTAATTCGATAAATCATTCGCTAATATCAAAATATGTAAACTATTGAAAATGTAATACGAGTTACATGATTTACAAAATGGGACCACACTGTTATTCCAGCTTGAATACTTTATTTATAATTGTCAAAATTTGATTTTGCATAAAATCCGCAGTCTAGTAATAATGAAGTCTAGAAAAATCAAAACATGGTACTAAAATTTTGTATTACATCGATTTGTTAAAAATAAATGAGTGAACGTATTTCACAATTCAACTTACTGTTTTACTATTACTTATTAGTCACTGTATATAGTAATTGATTAACACAATGCCATACCAATTCTCTATACCCATTAAGCCTCTCCAGTCTTTCCTGAATTTTGAATACTCACTTTATAATTTTCGAGTACCTTTTCACATTTTTTCACACCTTCAAAAAGCTTTATGTCATAATTTTCTCAATTGCTCCAGTTTTCGGCTACCATTAAATCCTCTTTGGAATTGAAAAGTGAAGCGTACCAAAATAGTAGATAGTAAAAATTAGTAATAAATTCAATAATACAAGTTGAAACGAGACATGGTTTATATAAACGCATGTAAATTAAGTAGAGAGAGAACTTTCTACTAAACTTTTGTATTCTACTTTCACTGTTTTCTTCTCTAACGTTTTTTATTACTAATACAGAGTTTCTGCTACCTTTTAATTTCTCGATTTCACTGTGTACATGTGTATTCAAATACCACGCCGCGGACGTAGATTTCACAAGCGTTGTTCTTCGCTCTGCGGACTTCTCAAAGATGTACCCAGCAGCGGCGCTATAAAGCGATAAACTAGGGAAAAAGAAGAAAAGGCGGAGCACGCTTTTCCTTCGTGGAAAATAAACTAGGTGTCCTAGATTCAATCTCCAAAGGATTAAAACGAATTCCCACGAGCTTGTAAATGCAGGACAGTAAAGTGTCACGCGAGCAGAGCAATTGTTTCTAAAGGTTTCGAATTTCTTTTTAGGGAGGGTGACTTTATAAGCGTGTTGCTTTAGAATGATGCAATAAAGTCTTCTAACGCAATAAATACATTAGTCAGTAAATTTATCCTATATTTCGAAATGGAAAAAGTAACGTTACATTTATTAAGAATAGTTACTTTTATCTGACTGTGTTTTTATAAACCATTTTTCCAATTATAAAATATACAGCAACATGCGAATGTAAACAAAAAATTTCGACGTGAAATCTCGTCGGTTGAAAAAAATTATACATGCTTATAGTATTTGCTGAATTGAATAAAATCTGTTTGCGCGACGTATGTGGATTATCAAATTATATCAGCACCGCATTAACTCATAATTTCAATGGTCTGTTTGTGATCAATTAATCAGGGAAATAAAGAATTATTTCATGTTCAATTGGATTTCTTGGTCCAATATTCCAGTTCAATATTCAATATTCCATATGTAGATTTCGAGAGAGAAGTATTGATTTCACGTTTGTCTGAAAAAAGGCGAGTAATTCCTGGTAAAACTAAAAAATCCTGATTTTCCGTGAATAAATAAATCAAAAGTGGAAAATAGAATTTTCTAGCGCTAGGTCTCGCCTCTGCGAAAATTCAAGTTCCACGATGAGGTGGAAATGTAACAAATATATTGTTGTTCCCTTATCAACATGCAAGTCTGTTACTTTTTTTACTGACACAATTTGACACATGTACTGACGCAATATTTTATAACCAAATAATTTTAGATTTTATTAAAATTATTTGCAAAATATATTGATGTACATTTTGAAGTTTTATTTCAATTTGTTTGTAATCTTCTCTTTGATACACATAAATGTCCGAAGTTTTTGATTTATCCAGACCATACAAATAATTTTAAAATTGCAATTGTCTTCTTTTCTAGAATTATTTCCCATAATTACTTTCTTTTATCATTTTTAAAATTAGCCCTCTCGGAAATTCTGTGGACTTTGATAATTTCACGTTGTTTTTCTATTCTTGTCCAACTGTTGAAATATCAGAAATTTCATCATTTTCATGTGTTTTTTCAAAGCCTTAAATTCAAGAATCCTTCAATGTCAAATTACAAAAAAATGTTAAATTACAAAACAAAGAAGATGTTTTAATACCTGAAAATAACTTTAAGAAACTCATATGTAGAATAAAAAATGTTCATTCATCACAAGCTATTAGTTTTTATAAATTATACAGGATTACAATAACAATATTGAGTAAGAGATGTTTAGAACTATCTTTCAAGGCAAAGTTGAAAGAAATGTATAAAATTTCAAACCTGCTTCATTTTCATTAGTGCTCTTACTATCCGGATATCCGAATACCCGAATTACTCATTGTAACTCGAAATCCGGATCCAAGTATCCGGACTTGGATCCGGATCCGAGTATCCAGGCTTGGATCCGAGTATTCGAGTAACCGGTTTTGGATCTTTTATCAGGATGACTCCAATAGAAGGCTATTGTTCTTTCAATTTTGAAAGTAAGTAATTCGGGTATCCGGATATCCGAGTACCCGAATATAAATTTTGTGGGTATCCGAGTACTCGGATACTCAAGACTCGGATATCCGTAAATCCGAGTAATAGTAAGAGCCCTAATTTTCATTCATTTTCTTCCTCCATCCGATTTCCAGTATTATAAAGACACGGCGAGGTTGATTTACATTGCATGAAGCTATTGCAACTTGGAACAAGGAGAAAAAAGAAACAGTTACACAGGTCATCAAGGAAAGAAGCAGGCGAAGTCGATTACAAGCTTTAAATGCGGGTATCGACACGTGGAGAGAAACGGAGTAATTGGAAGTGAAGAAACTCGATTACATTCGGCGAACTATTTTAACGAACAGCGAATCAGCCGCGATAGCGAAGAAAAAGAGGGTTCAGCGCGGGGGCGGATTACAATTCCCTCCTGCCTTTCGGCCTCGATCCTAATTGCATTTCTGTTTCTATGAAAACGAGACCGATCAGCTCTACGAGACTCAATTTACGCGAAACTTTGCCGAGCGTGGTCGTACGGCGAGGTATAACCGTGTATTGGTTGCAAATAAGAAAGACGGTTTTTAAGTAATCGCCGTCCGTTCACGGAAATACGTGAACTGTCGGTCCTCGGCGAGCGCAGAGAGAGAAGGGTGATCCGTTAAACTTTTTCAATTTCTCGCGGCAAAGGAAATACTCGATAAACACGAGCATTTTATCGTAATTAAAGGTCGAGGTGGAAGGGCACGAAGTTTAAAAGAAATGCGCTAAGCGATGAAGGATCTCGGAGGATTTAATTACATCGCGAAAAGAAACGCAGCCGCTCGTGGCTCGGCGAAGGCGCGAGTAAAGTTTTATTACGAAATACGCAGATTCATCGGAGAATAGAGGACGCGGTGAAAGAATCTCAATACCCGCAGTGTCTATTGCACTGTTGCTGACAAGATAATGCAACGTCTTTAAGTGGCAATAACTATTTTACACGGAGTGATTAAAGCAACGGCGATTTTTGATGAAGAAATTCATTTTTCTGGACAAATTGGGGCTCGAAATTTTCAATTTTTGTAATGCAAACATGGAAATACAAAATTTACAATGGAAACTGTGAATTTGACTAGAGCTGCAAATATTCGACTATTCGAAGTTTTCGAATAGTTCAAATAATTTGGAATACGAATAATTTATTCCAATTTTTCGAACATTTAAGAGTATTCGAAAGTTCTAAGATTATTCGAATAATTGAAATTTTGCCTCGTGTTATAAGGTAAATGTCCCAATTTCTACTCATGTTTCGATTTCGACTCATTTCGTATTTTTCTTATTATTATCAATGTTACGCTCGTGCTATAGTTATACAAAAATAACTATAAATTATATCATCATTTATGCGAATGATGCACGATTTTGTTACAAATAAAGTGCAACATAAGCAACGAAAAAAATTGTAGAACAAGGAACTTATCTCGTTCTGATTGTATTCTTACAGTTTGGCCTAAAAAACGCAACTCCATTGCGATTCGATAATCGTATTCGATTCGGTATTCAATAATTAGATAAATCGATAATTAGATAAATACTAAAAAAGTTTATTGTAGTTTGCTCAGAATGTACATATTTTGCTATTGTTTACGGGATACTAATTAATTGCTTTGCAAATTTTACAACTTCTTTATGACGAGTGAATTTCTCGCCGTTTAGATTCGAAGTTAATATAATAGTACGAAGTTGGAACACTTCGAATTTTTGAATAGTCCTAATTATGCGAATAATATTTGCACCTCCGAATTGTTCAAATATCAAATTCACATTTTACTGGTATTCGAACATTCGAGTGTTCTAAGCATTCGAATTTTCGAAAATTTGCAACAACTCTACTTAGTTAACCCATAAGTAATGCTGTATTGTTTTACCTATTAGCTACCTTATGATTATAAATATTAGATCTTTCTGTAATTAATACCATTTTCAGAAACATTACTTATAAATTTAAAATCAGCTTATTAAAGTTTTAAAATTATTGATTGTCTTTTGAGCTATAAAAGTACCATTCTGAAATGTGAATATATTTCTTTAACAACTTGTTTATGCAAATTCACATATTAAAAATACATTTATTTTCTTGCCACATATTAATTTGTATTGTAACATTTCATACTTTAATTAAATATAAATGTTTTATTTCAATAGGATGAATTTAAGATTGAAGTAATTTTTATATTATTATCTATAGAATAATCATTCTTATTCAAATATCTCTTCAAGTGAGTTTTGTAATTTTAACAATTGTAGCTTTGTTAAAATGTCCACAAATTGTAATTACATTGCAGTAATTTTTTCCTCCTTCCGTGGTAACTAAAAAACGAATGAAATACTGCTTGTTACATAAAGTTAATTTTATTAGAATATTTACGAATTATAACTCTATTTTTATAATTCCTGGCACGTTCCGCGGTAACTAAAAAAGCAGTAGCAGACATAAAGTTCGCCTTAAACTGAACCAGTAGCAGCATCCTTAGATCGAAACAGCACTGCAGCAACTGTTGAACTATACATGAGTTAAATTCGCATAAATCAAGATCATCTTGTAATATTTCTATACCGTTCCAATATTTCTCAAGCGACAACTGTGGAAATCATGGGAAGTGTGCCAAAAGTATAAGTCACCTTATACCATTACTTCGCACATCGTAAAGTTAAGTGATGTATGTGCCGAGTGTCTTACTAATTTTACTATATAAGGAGATGGCTTTCAGTAAGTAAATGCGTCCGAGAATTCGCGAAAGCTTTAACGGCGGTATGCGGAATCTGAAGTTTTGGTTAAATTGAAGTGAATTAGTCAAATACGGATTTCGAAATTCCCAAAAATTCTGTCAGTTCTGATCGTTCATACGCGAATCGGGGAAATTCTGTGGTTGAGCGTATTTGGAAGTTAGCGAGACTCTAACGTTCGGATATACAAACAATTCTACTCTCGGTAACAACTAAAACCTGCAAGTTACTTCTGAATTTTCTCTTCATAATATTCTTGAAGGATTCGAAAACCAATCGGCAGTGTCTGGACACCCGTTCTTTTTTTGGGGCGTTTCCTTGATTGACGCAATGCGGAAAAGTTGCGCGCGTGAAAGAATATAATAAAGAATTATTTTTAATGCTAAATATTAAAGAGTGAAGTGGTTATACCGAGGAAATTCTGGGCTTATAATATCTGCGGTCATTTCTACCCAAGAACCAACATAAAATCTAAACTGCCTGGGAACAATTAAAAGAGGCAACTTCTCTTCAGGGACGAAAAAAAATTGGTGAGCCGAGTTGGTGTACGCATAGTGAATTTTTTATATAATGCAAGAAGAGTCACGTTCGTAATCTAAACTCTGGTTCGTGTCAAAATTGTAGCAAAATAAATCAACTTCATCGTATCACAAAATCTCTCAAATTCTACTACAATCTTTTCAATTCTAATACACTTAATAATTAATGTACTTAATATTTTCAGTGATACCTATAAACAATATTTGCAGGAAATATTTCGGATGGATGTAATAAAAAGGGCTCACTTATAAATTTAGAGTGCACGAATAACGATGCAATCTTGGACTGTTTCTATAATAATTAAATGTAATCTGTAAGTCCGAAGAAGTTATTAGAAATAATCGAAGTCTGTTCCAGACAAGTTTTCCAAGACCGACTTCTCAGTGTACTTGGAAAAGATCGTCAAATCTCCTTTTCGCATGGTGCAAATCCAGGTCAACATTATCGACCTTAGAAGGAAATGTTTCAAACAAAAGCATTGTTCTATTTTACTCGTCTGACCATGCGCTGGCTTATTCTACTC
Organism: Perdita meconis; assembly: GCA_030770465.2. NCBI lineage: Eukaryota > Metazoa > Arthropoda > Insecta > Hymenoptera > Andrenidae > Perdita > Perdita meconis. Next base: position 317,628 of record JASKOS020000015.1, on the reverse strand, counting down.
GCTACGCCAAGCGCTGCTCTATTCTCCTCGCATAATTACTATCACAGATTTCCAGCGAAATACATTTTGTTTAAAGAAATGCTTCACATTAGAAATATACAAATATCTTTCCTATAATTTTTTATATATTACTACAAACGGTTACAACGGTTAAATAGGAATTTTCAGAACTCCACGTCTTTTTTCACTTAAATTCATTCATGTACGTTGAAATATTAAACAAATAGAATTGTATGACTTTTCAGAAAATATAAGGAGCTTAACAAAAGAAGCTTTACTTAAACTTTTAAGCATATAAAGTTATAAAAATACAGAAATACAAGGTATGCATTCCTATAGGCCTTAAAAATTTACGTTATTAGCAATAAATAATAAAGAGTATACAAAAAAACTTAAATAATTTATATTTGAACAGTTCTAATGTATTTCTAGTACAACATTTGACATTTAAATGCTTGAATGTTGAAAGGAATTCTCGATTAGAGTTTATCACATTATCAGTTTACCGTTTAATATGTTTACAATCTTTGTAATCAGTACCTAATTACTGCGCTCAGATCTGATGACGCGGCCGCACACGAGACACACGTTCAGAAATTGACATATTTCCGCGTTTGATTGTTTTCCCGATTTCGTGAAGTGTCACTGAGCAATGACTTCGATTATCGAACACAATGAAATTTCAAGCTAGTCGTTAGCAAGCAATTCCAATATCCCGATAAATTGGTATCTGTGATCGAGTGTAAATTAAATTCCCGTAACAAATAAATTCGAGGAACTGTTGCATGTACGTACATTCACCGCTCAAATATCTGAATCAATCTACTTGCTTTACGGATTAAGAGAATATCTCGTATATAGTATCCCTGACGCAATTAGCTTTCGACTAATTTCTTTGTGTTCATCACCTTGTTTATATTTATAAGTTAAAAAATTACTGCGTCATTACTAAATTTGATAGCACCTAGTATTATATCTAAATGACTATAAAAGTTACCTCAGAAAATGGAATAGTTATTAATTCACAATTAATAAATTCGCAATTAATAATCATTAATTATTAATTAACGTATATTTATGCTATAATTGTCGAAATAATGGAGACTACAAATAATTTGTATACTTGAATACCAACTATACGACAAAAATAGATTAGTTTATGTAATAATGTAGTTTTAATAAAAAATGGGCATCAAATATGAAATAAGGTTTGTGCTACAAAATAAAGATTTTGTAGCTGTGCTATCCGTATCTTTGTGTAATTTTTTTAAAATATAGGGTTGTTTTAGAGTGGTCGCATTGACAATGAAGTCATTAGTGACCACTGGTCCGAATTGACATACCTTGAAGATTCATTACATAGTGTTTACAATATTTGTTGTATATTATTGATATGGTGTTGTTATGAAGAGTCGAATAAGTTTGTTTCTTTGAAGAACTGAAACATATTTTGGATGTTTTTTGGCTAAGTTTAAATTTGATTTCAGATCGGCTGTGATGTTTAGTTGATTTCTTTGATGTGAAAATGTTGGACAATTTAGAAAAATGTGTCTTTGTACCATTGTTTGTTCGCCAATGCCGATTTCATTAAAATCAGGCAAACATGAAATCAGAAATTTGGAATTTGTTATATTTCCAATGTAATGAAAATCACTTTCTCCACGAATTTCTCTATTTAATGATTAATTCGCTCTATGAATAACGTTTCCAATCACTTTTCCAGAATGACCTAATAAAATCTAATAGAAGCCTCTTTTGAAAATAGTATACGCACTATGTTGTTACCTACTACAGTCTACTTATAACTTGTAATTGTTCACTAAAGGTTTATCATGCCCGTAGATATATATAAATAAATAAATAAATAAGTAAGTAAATAAGTAAATAAAATCAGCGAGTCGAGTTGATCTGCGGTTGAAATTAAAAATTTTTGAATAATCAATACATGGTATGAACGGCTTTATAGCTTCGAAATTTATTGAATTCTTCAAATGGTCTAAAGACCACTTCAACGCTTGCAGCTTTTCACCCACGCTGCATTATCATCCAGGTATATGAATCAGGTACATACAACTCTCGGGCATGGAAACGCGGAACATATGTCAGAAATATTGCCTTCTATACTGATAAAAGGAATGGAATCTGGTTCGATAGCACGGTACAAAAGATTTCTAATAAACAGAAAGATCGACCGTGTGACTATCTGCACATTGAGTATAAGAAATTATTTCCGCTTGAATTGCTTCGGTATGGACTTTTCCCATTTCTATTATTTATTTATTTTCTCTTTTTTTATTTTTTCAATCTAGAATTGAAGGTTATATTTATCGAGTAAACGGAGATTTTACGTCCGATAAATAAGATAAAAAATTTGTCAAGAAAATTTGCCTATTCTCTCGAGACTTCATGCAAGGCGCCGTAGTGTTCCTCAAAATCCTTTTACCAGAAAACAAATCGAATAGATCCCTTAGGAACAATATTTCGCTCTTTTAGTGAGACGACGTCGACAACATCGAAACAATCTCATGTCTGTAAATTATCATCCAACAGACACTCTGTGGTTTCGTGACATCGAGAAATAAGCCATCGTCATACACTCAGTCCTTCCAAGCGATACAGAAATTGCGAGGATACTCTTTCACGCTAAATCTCTATCATACATTCATCAAGAAATGCCTAATGCACATCCTTATGATATATTAAAGATTTAATGCATGTAGGTGAAAATTTTAACCTTCTTCTGAGAATTCATTACCACTTTTCATTTTCAAAACTGCCGAAAAGCTCACTGCTAATTGATAAAGTTTCAATATTTTAAACACTTACTAACACGGGACTTATTTTACTACTAAATTTTATTACTGTCTGGCGTGTGTAGTATCTGCTGACAGTAATACAAGTGCATTGCAAGACAATTTTGTAAGCGACTTCATATACCCATAACATGCTATATTTTCTTTCTGTACATTAATGGGATCCATCCCGTTTATTAAATAAATAAATAAACTCAGAAGTGAAACATTAATTCGTAATTTCAATGTTCACGGTTTTCATCTTACCAAATATGTGCCCATAATTATGAAAGTGGTCTAAGTCATATTAAAAAAAATTAAAAATTACATTGAATAAATTTAGTTTAAAATAATGTGGTGTGAAATAACTGATAAACTCATTGTTTTTTAAATTTTGACTTAGACCACTTTCATAATTATGGGCACATATAACATTTTAATTGAAACTCATAAATCATTATTATGAGTAACGAGAAGCTCGATTTAGCGGTTTAAGTACAATTAATAACCCCACGTTAGTTGCATCTTGTTTCTCCTTTACAATCGGCAGACTGAAAATATTCTTTCTTCTCCAACGTTTCACGCGTTTCTGCAACCAGTCGATCGCCTTGCTTATGTTAGCGAAGATTGAATTCGAAACTTTGAGACGTTTGCGTGCACGATATTGAGGCAGAGAAAGAATGGAATTGAAATGCAAATCGTTACTTTGACAAGCGTATCCTTCGGCATGATGGATTATTCCTTCGAAGATTACTTTTTCTTGGGAGAAATGATTGGGTCGAAGGTGCTGGACAAACAGTAATCTGTTTTTATGAAATATTGATGGTTATTCTTATGGGTACATCGTCTTCTTATAATCTTTCTTTCAGTGAAAAATTCGAGTTCGTTGCTGGAAAAAATCCTGACGTATAATGATTTATGCATAAAGGTTAATTAAACGCTTCATATAATATTATACACCCTGTATATATACAATATATACAATATATACAATATACAGGGTGTCCCAAAACTATGCAGTTTTCCAAAACATGCTAATTCTACGTAATAAAACAAATCCAAAAGTCCTTTACCATTTTTCGATTCGAGGCTTCGTTTTTGAGATATTGTCAGTTAAACGAACACCAATCAGCTGATCGAGCGGCTACACGTACGCGCAGACACAGCTACGAAGCGCGTGACTCAGATCATTGACCTGTGCTTCTTGATTGTGTTCATGCGTACGTGTGTCCTGTTTAACTGCTAATATCTCCGAAATGGAGCCTCGGATCACAAAATGGTAAAGAACTTTCCTATTTGTTTTATCATGTAGAACAGGACTGGGGAAACTCTTCCCCGACGTCGCCGTGCTACTCCTTCCATTAGTGTGGCGATTCCCCCTCCAGTAGGCTACGGTTTTCCTTATCATTCTCGCTTCTCCGCACACAGCACTCTACAATGCTCTCACCGCGAGTGTCACACAGCGGCAGAATCAACTGGATGTGGTGTGGAGAGCTCGGCAGGAGGAGAATAGATACTGTGGCCCGCGTTTCGGTAAGCTGCATAGTTTTGGGACATCCTGTATACAGGGTGTGAACTATATACGTTTAAATATTTTCAGAAGTGGTTGGGGAACTTAAATGGAACACAAAATGTCCTATGATATAGTGATCTGTTTCCATTTTGCAGCAGTAATGCTTTAAAGCTAGCGGTATGGTTTTGAAATGGATACTAACTCCGATACATCGATGAGGCAAACAGATGGAAACAAGCAGCCGTTTAGGCTTCTCTTCCTCTGTGTGCGCAGCCGATGCTCACTCTTACAAACATCCCAAATTTTTAAAGCTTTAAACAGTTAAACTATAAGAGATACAACAAAATGCATTAAGACTCTTTTACTGTATTGTTGCTTGTCAATGTGCTTGTAAAATTTCAGAATCTTCCGACTATTAGTTTAGCATATACGGTAATAAACTTTAAGTTATTATTGCTGCAAAATGAAGGCAGATCGGACACTATGTCATAGGACATTTTGTGCTCCATTTGAGCTCCCCAACCACTCCTAAAAATATTTAAGCGTATATAATTTCGTATATATAACTGTATATATATAAATCAGGAGTACAGTAGTTTAATCTGAATATAAATTAAAATTTTATTACAGAAGGAACAAGTTCATATAGGAAATCGTAAATTATAATTTATAAGCCACAAGTATTTTATAATAAGAATAGTAACTAAGTTCTGAAGGTTACAAGAAGTGTAACATAACCTAGATTACACTAGATTTTTATATTACATTTATACAGCGTTATAAGGTGACTAATGGATTTATCTCAAATACGAAACAAGATACAAGAATTTTACGGACATTTTATGATTTTCCTGAATAATTTTTAGGTGAAGGAGCTAAGTAGATTTCTAAATCAACTGATTTTTTTTTAATGGAATGTTATATTTTTTCATTCATTTGCCATTCAAGGTCGTACAGAGCTAAAAACATGAACTGCCATGATTGGATAACGAGAAACTTTCATTCATGGATTTTACAACAAATGTTTGATGTTTTGACCCCGGTTATGCCTGCAAGATTAAATTCTTTTAGAAAAATTGATTATATCACTAACCGTTACATCTTCTGATACAGCACGAATGGATTCTGTAATTCGTAATATTATAATAATAATTTTATTTTATGGGCAATTAGCCTACTTTTCTACACAAGTTCAAAATCATTACAAAAATACTTAAAAATAAACAGTATCATAATTATAATGCTGACTATATTGCTGATTGTCGAAAAAGTTTATGCAAGAAGCACTTAATCGAAGAGGTGGTAATAACCAAGAAAGTCCAAGAAGTCGGCAAAATAGTTTGCGGAGATTTGTATACGATACAACGTCGATCATATCCTAAACAAAACCATACCCTAGAGCAGGCCTGGGGAAATCGTGGCCCGCGGGCCACACGCGGTCTCCGTTCTCCTCCTGCCGAGCTCTCCCCACTACATCCACTTGATTCTGCCGCTGTGTGACACTCGCAGTGAGAGCATTGTACGGGTATGTCTGTGTGCGGAGCAGCGGGAATGGTGAGGGAAATCGTAGCCTACTGGAGGGGGAACGCCACACTAATGGAAGGAGTAGCACAGCGACGCGACGTCGGGGAAGAATTTCCCCGGGCCTGCACTAGAGAAAAAAGAACAGTGAACAGGATCATAATTATGATCACCAATGGACATGCACGTACCAAGTTTAAACGCTATTATATCATTGCGAGTTGTTGATGATTATTAGTACACGATGTCTTTACCGGATCTTCAGATAAAATAATCCTGTTGATGTCGTCTGGTGAGCAAGCGGATCATGGGATCGGTTCATGGAGTCGAATCCATCGATTTGGATATTTTCGGCGGGGAAGATTTGTTACAGATCTTGCAAAGTGCGGTAATAGTTCACCTTGTTGGATCCATGGTGCTTTACGCTTATATAGGTTTACGGCTTCCAAAAGAACTGAAAGATTGTTATTGAGAAATTCAGTGTACCTTAAACTATTATATATTATATTTATTATATAAACTATTATATTTAGCGTTCCCTCGAAGAAAAATAGAACAATTATGCGATCGTTCAAAATTCCACATCAAACATTAACATAACCGCTGGTTATCAATTTGGCGAACCCAATGTGGATTCTGTTGAGATCAATAATACATGCTATGTCAATTCACTCAACATTTAAACGTGGTTTCATGGGGAAACAAACATAATGGAAAAATTGCGTGTCCGCTTGCAACATCTGATGTATCCAGGTACAAAAATTGATCCTGTTTTCAGAATCTCTATTATGAAACTCCTACAGGAAATGTAGGTATGTGGTATAACGTTGGGTCTGTAAAATCCAATGGACTGCCAAATATGTCAAATTTATTATTGCTGCTATCCAACGAATATTCTTATGTGGACCTAAATTGACTGCTGTTAAGATTGCAATTTAATTAGCAGTATTATACACCGTAGATATTGGACGGTGACGAGTAGTATATCGGTCACGTTCGCAATCGTGCGTGTTATATCATTCAGAGTATTAAACCACATAGTGGTGGTCTGTCAGGATACCGTTCATTTAACGTGTTTGCATGCAGCAGCATTTCTTCCACATTCACGAAACACAATCCAAATGTCTACTATGTACTTGAGAACTACTAGTGTATTGAGATATTGTTTCGCCAAATACGACTTTGAAATTACTTCGAATCATCAAAATCAGAATAGTACCCGACAGATCCCACAGAAATCTCGATTACCTCGAAGACCTTAATATTCCAGTAACCGCCAACAACTCGCAGAATGTAAACCCATACGGTCAAATGTGTTAATGAAAACTTCTGGTTATCGAATCATGGCAGTTCGTGATTTAGCTCGGTCCGACTTTGAATGGCCTTGTATTATAGACCACTGAGCTTATCTTAAAAAGCTCTTATTAAACCATGGAAAAAATGTAACATTCTATATTAAAAAATTCAGTTGAACCTAAAATCTCCTTGACGACTCCAGCTACAAGTTGCTCAGGCAAATCATAAAATATCCCCCTCCAAATAGAACATTTTTTGTGTAAAAGAATTCTTGTATCTCGTTTCGTATTTAAGATAATTCCATAAGAACTACCCTCTATTTAAAACTGTACAACTGCACTGTTTTCAATATTTTTTCGTTGAACAATTTCTATTTCACTGGCATTAGAGTTTCTATTGAAAGCATCATCGACAGAATTTACGACGACATCGTTTCACTGAAATCTGTCTCTTTGAGAACTAAGGACGCATTCATGTACAGGTTTAGAGGATGAGCGTACACTGCGTTGGACGTTTGTAGGTGTTTAGCGGATATGCTTAACAAATAGGATTAAATAAAGCGATGATGTCCAAGCTTTACTCGCGACTAAAGCGGTCTATCCTGCCGAATCCCCCCTGTTTTCTAAAGTACACACGGAAATCGACGGATGTCACGTTATGCGTGCGTACCGTATACAAACGCAATACGGCTTGTAGAGGGGGACAAAGTGGAGTAAAGGGCACTACTCGTGGACAGCACCGAAACAGAGGACATCTGCATACAAAGTACGCCAAGTGTTTAAACTCCGGCACCCGGGGGGTTAACGAGCGTGTATCGATGGGCATAAACAATCGTCAACATTGCCGTGTGTATGTGGCAGCATGTGCAGAGGATATGATGGTTCTGTTAAAACCTTCACTACCGACCGGTTTCTGGTTTAGTTATGGTTTAATTCATTCGAAGATATACTAAACATACGTTTTATATAGCTTTTTGCAAAATGTTTTTCGCATAGGGTAAACCTGGGAGAATCGGATCACGAGGCGAATCAGATCAAAATCACAATTCAATTCGTACTTTCTAGATCGCTATAGAAACAGATATTCCGATTGTTTATATTACTTCATCCATCTTCCCTGCACTGTTTACAATAGTCCATTAATTCTTTCAGACCATTGTTTAGTATCGGCACATATTTTCACTGAGATAGACGTGCACGGACATTACGATTTTTGAGCGGATGTAAAGTATGTACAGTAGTCCCCGCGTAAAGCGCTGCCCATTGGATCCGTATGTCAAGGCTTAAGTAAACTGGGAAGTGAATCTCGGACTTCCGATTTCTTGCTGGACAGGTTTTTATAAGTTTAGACGCTCGAGACCGTGCGACCATAGGCACGCGCGGCATCCTCTGTTATTCGCTGTACGACGGTATCAAGATACGTGCGTGTCGCTCAGGCGTTACGTCAATTTTTCTTAGTTTCCGTGATCTTATGCATTATCGTATCGATACAAAAGTTTCAACATTGGATTCTAAGCGTTCTCGCGATTAAAATAACACCAAATTTCATGTAAATCGGACTATTTTTAGCGAAGTTAGAATTGAATCGTGAAAATCAATTTGTTTTATTATTTCGTTAATTATGGACCGAATTATGTCGTGTTTGGTATTTTTTTAATCGGGCGAGTATAAGGAATCGCTTGGCGTCACTCTCGTCAAAATTCGATAGAAAATCCGAGCACTTTTAAATGGCTAGTGCTATACTTGTCTTTTATAGCCCATTGTTCCGGAAGTCGAGCTCCCGGGCGAGAAAGTTCCCACGGTCCAAGTCGACGAAAAATAGTGGTTGGAGAAATTGGGCTAGCCTTGTGGAAAGTAAATGGGCTAGGCTTAAGCAGACTCTACTGTAATACAGAATTTCGTATTTCAAATAAAAAGGAAAGCTGAAATGTTTAAATGTATTTATTATTATTAGTTTGCGTGGTATTAGTTAATATGTATTTAATCTATACTAAAATAATCTATTCACTTTGAAACTTTTATACACGGGACTAATCGGATTGCATCATTTCAAGCGAATCGGATGACTCTTCTTCTTCTTTGGAATACTTTTATTGTTATACATATGATAATTATATGTATAGATGTGGTTTGTACACAAAAAATCAATCCATCAGAAAACAATGAAAATTGTTGAAAATTGAAAATTTTTAATTTGTTAAAAGCCTAATGTTTTGGGGCGTATCAAATATCTCTCATTGTTTGATTTTTTTTATTTGTAGAAGAAAGAGTTTTAAGTTTTTATTTATGATATCTTACTGATTATGAATGAATACAATTGAAACTTAATGTTATGTCATGAGGAAAGAGTACTTTATGATGTCATAGAGTGTCCAGAAATACTAACACAAATAAGGTTCTATACATATGTATACCATCTAGACTAGATATCTCAGACGTTGCACTCTCTTTTTTATAGAACATTACGGAACACTTTGTGGTCAAAACAGTTATCAATCGCCTTTTATAACGTCAAATACGTTTTGCCATTCTCTTGAGATTTTCAACAACTCTTTTAACAACCTCGATTAACCGACTTGATATTTCTAAAATAAAATGATAATAATTAGTAGAACATTATTAAATCACAGTTTAAATTTGATTCGCAATTTCATTACAGTTTTATGCATAATGCATCAATTAATTGAAATCCTTAATAATTACAAATTAAGATAATTGTAATTTGGATAATTGAGATTCTACTGTAATGTGTATCACTCTTATATACTATATACATTTCTTTTTATTTTGTATAACAAAAGGTTCTTAGGTATGTTCTGAATTGCAATTCATAGCATACAAAATGGCTTGAAGTAAGGATATAAGAATATAGGACTTGAATTGGTATTCTAATGCAGAAATAGTGAAGGCAAAATATGTGGCACTCTGGATATAGGACACTAATTGGGGTACTAATTCGACAATTGTATTGACAGGTAGAACTGAGAAATAGGACGGTAAAAGAAGAATAGAAGGAACGTAAGTAAGGAAAAGTTAAGAAAGGAGGCTAAGACTTTCAAGTGCAGACACACACATTGGAACTGTCACTGGCAAACCTCCGTTCAATTATAAGCTAGTTTAAGCTCGCGTAATCTTGAATCGGAACGCAGATAGTGCATCTGTGCTGGTAAATGAATTAGCCAACTCGGAAAATTTAACACAGAATTGTAAATGGAACAATCAGCTCTGACATCGGCAGAAACTTCTTTTTCTATTTCGTTAAAATTTGCCCCACAAAGTGTAGTTATATGCTTTTTGTCTCTATCGTTTTAAAAATAAAGTATAATCTATGATCAAATTTAAAGACACTCCATGGTTTTTGATGTTTCCTAAAACAAATGTAATTTTAAATAAATAAATAATTTTCGATTGCACTTACAATTAGTCCGAGAAAAATGAATGCTTAACAAACGATTGAGTTCCCTTCATTTCTACTGTCTTACTTATTTCTTTCAACCATGTAAGTGCTTAATTTTCCAGCGAATCGTTAATATAATATTATAGAGAAAGCATTAAATTCTCATTTGAATTTATGTCGACATCATTATCTCTACAAAAATGAATCGCGTACGAGTTGCATGGTTTAAAGCAGAATATAAAATGAATGTGAAGTAAAACCATTGACATAGTAAAACCCCTGACATGTCAGGGGTTTAAATGTAACCTTTGTTTCATCAATAAATGCATACAGCACGTTTTTCCACAGCAGAATTGCAGTACACATATATCTAAACGGAACAATCATCGGTTCTTTTGTGATGGAGATGCGGAAACATTTGCCATTATATAAACATAGCATTTTTATTATAAATCGTGATCGAAACATTCAACCAATTAAAACAAAAAAAAAAAAAACAAAATTATTGAATAGCAGTATACTGAAATCGGAAAATACTTAAGAACTCTGTTATTTCTGTGTCATGGTGTCTCTATTTTTCTTTCTTCTTTTTTTTAATTTACTTAGAGACGATGAAATGGAGTGCTGATTTTCAAAAGTCACATTTTGAACGGTTCCGCAGCGGCTTTAAACGGATCGTTTCGATCAATAGCGGTCATTTACTTCTCGTACAAAATCTGAGTGAAAACGCAGTCATCTGGAGACCGGCAATATGCTTACTGGCAATCGTTCCCTTGAACTTTTCTCAAGAGAGGCGGTTGAACGTAAAACGCGATTTTATCTGTAGTTGGCTGAAACGATACTGAAAGAATGAACCTATCCTAGAGGCAGGACCTATTCAGAGGGTCTCCGCCATCGGTGACTCCGAAGCACAATCCGATCCTCCCCTTGCGTTCTTCCTTTTCCAATCTTAATCTGACTATTTCTTTACCTGCGCACTATTGTACGACAGAGCTGGATCGTTTGAAATATACAAAGAGAGGTATAGATACGTATCACCGGACTGGCACACTCTTTGACCGTCCCGAGTGTCATCGGTCGATGCCTCAGAAATACCGTGCTCGTTATTACGATCTGATGAATTGCCTCCCCTTAATCTCCATTCGATTAGGGAAATTGATTGGTAGTTCGACGATTAATTTTTTATGGCCGTAAATGGTTTACCGAACGAATGGCATGGCGCTCTGCTTTTAAGGATTGCGAGAGTGGAATCGATAAGATGGAAACTAGAAAACGCTTCCAGGTCACGTTTTAGATGAATTACTGCATTTATTAAAAGGCAATCGTTTAGATCGATTCCACGTTTTAATCGCTTCGTCAGATTCTGTTATCTCGTGCAATCATTGCGTTCACTCTGATTTTCTAAAATATCACTTGCACTTGATATTTCGTGGGTTATTAATGCTTTTTGCAGACAAGTTGAGTCCTTCTTCCTTGCTTTGCCCACCTACCATTCACACGTGACATCGTTATGACAGTTTCTGTCTAAGTTTAGCTAATTAACGTCAGTACTTGTCTCGTGACACATTATCTGACATTGAGATTTGCGAGACGATTATAGCTTATAACCATTGTGCTTGATGAATACATTATGAGAGACTCGAATAACATCCTGAATTTACATAAAACTGAATTACTGACTATGCAGTATTGGAAAGATGCTCTGTATTTAGGATTTCTGGTACTAGACGGAATTCGCGACGCGTATGCGACTCCTTGAGGTGTTTTTTTACGCAACGGATCGCTTCGTGTCCTAAAATGATCACGGCCATTGGAAAACTTTAAGTATTGAGAGGTTTGGAGTTTCTTTTCGCTCAATGGTTATTGCCGCGTGGTAAATTTAAATAGCGAGCCTCATGCGGTCTGACATTTGCTGGACCCCACGCGTGGGACTTAATGAGATCGCGTGTCCTTGCTACTCCCCGAAGCTGACTTGGACAGGGTGGCGACGGCATCTTGGGAGACGCCCAAAGGCACCAATTATTGATGGTCAGCACCCCCTTCTTCGAATTCAGCATTTGAGAATCGTCTCGGTAAGGAAATCTGCAATGTACCCGCCTCTGATAATCCGGAGTTACTCATAATCGCAAATGTTTTCCCTTTCGCTTTTTACAAATATCTAATCATACTTGTTTTCGAAGATCGAATTACCATAATCCAAAACAGTGTGTCATCCGCGCCCTGTGAACTTAGCGTCATTACTAGTTTCCTTAGTTTGCCTGTAAGTACTTCTCCTATCTCTACCACTATTCTGTTCACCAACCTTTAAATAGTCTAATGTAAGCATTCTTTAACTTCTAGCCAGATTCTGCCAGTAAGTTTAATTTCAAGATGACCAGCAAAGGTGGAAATATACGCGTTGTTATTATTTCTTTACATCTCACAAATAAGCGTCAAATTGAGGTCGTTCATTCGCTTAATGTCGATCAATTAGTGGAATCCAAAGCAATAAAACGTTTCAAGCAGTTAAGATACGCCAAAGACCGTCTACGAAGTAGAAGACCGCGCGCTACCAACTCTTCTGCAAACGGTAAAAAAGGATCTGTTTTGTTGTCGTTTTTAATATTATAAGATGTTCTGCTATTTTCATTGTCCGAAATATGGGCTTGTAGTGTATAATTCAAAGCATTTCAAATTTTTTTCGTATCCTGAAAAAGATTAGACTTAGATTAGGTGTTACCTTATAGTATACAGGGTGTAACAAAAATGTTGCAGTTCCTTGAAAGGGGTGATTCTTGAGGCGATTTTAAACAACTTTTTCCTTAGCGAAAATGTTAGGTGGGACTTTGTTAACGAGTTATTAACGAAAAACACCGACCAATCAGGGAACGCGTACAGTGGATGAATATTAGCGCGGGCTCCAGCTGTAAGTAGTATTGGCTCGCCATCGTCCGCACCATCATCAATCCGCTGAACTCGCTCTCCGATTGGTCGGTGTTTTTTGTTAATAACTCCTTAACAAAACCCCATCTAACATTTTCGCTAAGGAAAAAATTGTTTAAAATCACCTCAAGAATCACACCTTTCAAGGAACTGCAACATTTTTGTTACACCCTGTATAATCGACAAAGTTTTACTACATTCTCGACTAAAGTAGCACTATTGGTGAAAGTGGCTAAGTTACTACTACACCAGTGTAGTAATTTTTGGTCTTAAAGAACTGATAAAGGCTATGAACCTCGTGTGCTGAATTTTACTACACGAATGTAGCAAAGTTTGAATTTCGTTCAAACTAAAAAGATGGGAGAGGACCCTCCCGTCAATGATAGGTAAAGACTGGTCAGTTAGTACACAAAGTCGACGATATTGCACTGGTGCAAGAAAACTTGGAGTGGAAGAAGAAAAAAAGGGAGGCACGGCGATTTCGTCTTGGGACCCGTCAATCAAAGCAGACTAACTCATCATCAGTAGGTCTATGCTGACGGACTCTGCGCTGCACGCACCCTTGAATTGTAAAGGACTATTTCGGAACTCGTGTTATATACGAACAGGGATAGGATCAGACACTAGCGAGAAAGACGATTGTTACGAGAGCACTCGGCTGATGCCGTAATAAATATGTCTGGAAACATGTTTTTCCAATATTATATTCTATTTGGACGTCTATGCGATGGATATCAAAAGGCATTGAAAAGATAGCTCCTAGAATTCAGTTGTGACGACACGATAACGCTAAACGTCAAGCAAATTGAGGTTATGTCACCAGACGCCACTTCTTTCCGAAGCTTATAGGAAATACACTATTATATGTACAGATGTCGCTGTGTCTCACAACCTCCTTTATACTACACTGGTCTATTAACTTCAGACACACAACCTATTCAAAGTTACTACGCGTGTGTTATTTTTTCGTTTTAGTGTGGTAGAAAGAAACTCATTTCACACTAGAGTGCTTCTTTACTACGCAATGTAGTAATTGTTTCTCCACGATTTTTGTCAGTGTAGGCAACCATGTTCAGACAAAAATACATTCCTATTGGAAGAGTCAGTTCAAACTCAAGAAGTTTGATTCCAGACTTGCCATGTATTTCTGCTAAACGTGATACAGTGACTTCACCTACACGATAGCTACTGATACAAAGCTTTCATATATACTTCTAAAGGTACAATTGATGTAGAGCGGTAGAAGAGCCTCCGCCACTTTCTAGACGCCGACATCATTACCTACGCGAACCCAAACCAAATTTCTGGATGACTGGGAAAGCGCTCGTAACCATCAGCTCACGTTCCGGCACGGCTTGGAGGCTGGATGGCCCACAATCGGGGTCGCGCGGGCACCCCCGGGTCACGGTGGATAGCTCCACCGCGCTTTTCCGACGCCCTCGCTACCCAATCTTGTTTAGGTCAGCTTCGTGGGAACCATGCAGGGAAGCCACTGTCGATTGAGTTTCTTCTTTTTACGTCTTGGTGCCGGCGAACCAGCACGGAACTCAAGGATCATCAATTCCAGTATTCAGCCAGAAAACGCCGACCCTGGGGGAGGGAAATGTGCCATAGGGCGACGAAACGCGAACTATTCCACTGTTTGTTAATACCTCGATTCGATGGGTTCCCATGAACTGTGGAAAAGTATTCACCATAGAGGTTAAGGGGGTACTTTTAAACCTCGTAAAGATTGCTATCCTTGAGAATTTGTTTTTAAAATAATGATGGAAAGAATGAAAAATTTGTCGAAAGGATAATATTGTACAACTATTGAAGTATACAGCAAATGTTATTGTTTTTTTTTTTTTTAATCAAACTGGCGTCGTTGAAACCGATCCACAAAAGTTTTTTTTTTGGAAGCACCAAATTGACATGCAAGGTAATTGGAATATGGTTAAATCTAAAATTAAAAACTAAACATTTTCAATTTCTGCACGACATTTAGTAAAGAAATGTGTAGGGGTTTCAATAATATTGTTTTTTTGTAAAACTGGAGGATATCTAAAGAATATATGTCAACTTTCATCTAAAAATTTAGATCGTTAAATTGAAAACATACTATCCGAATTTCAAGAGAATCGGATGAAAATTGAGGTGGTGAATGAAAAGAAGGGCACATAGGCTGTAACGCCATTTCAAGAGAATAGATCTGAATGTTTTCATTACGGTATTATTTCATGAAAAATAATGTGGTTACATTCAATTATTATTCTTGAATCTAATTCTTTTATTTTTCTTCAACTAATATTGCAAGGAAAACTTTGAAAACGATTTTCTTGACATGGCATTTTAGCCTATGTGCCCTTTTTCCATCGAATGTCTCAATTGTAAGAATTACGTTGCACATTAATTGTAAAAACTCTATTTCAAGAAAAATACATTTATAGTTTTACATAGAAATATTTCGTGTATAAAATTGAAAAACAAAAAAAATTTCGTATAATCTGCGATTGCGACTGATGAAGCCTTATTTTCAAGACTAAACTATCTTTGGAAAAAAAAACAATTTTTGATTTTTGGAATTTTCAAAATTCAAAATTGTGTAAACCCATTAATAGAGTAGTAGTGTGCAAGAGTACGGCTTTAACAGCCATCCTCCACTATTTAGTTCTGGTTAGCGTAACTTGCCTCGTATTCGCTCCAAACACCAGAATCAGTAGCCAAACACTGCAAAAACGCAACCTAAGATTGATAATACTTGACTCCAGCTTTGAACTAGCTGAGCTATAGTCACAAATGCGATTAAATTCAAACCTTCGGTTAATAGTAGAATAACAAGCAGGACCTGTTACTCGCTATTTTATTGTCAGTCTTCTCCGGTATACAAAAGTTCTACTTCTATACGATAGACCGGGGTGAATCGGATCACAGAGCGAAGCGGATCAATGTAACAATTCAGCCCGTATTTTCTACATCGCGATAGACACAGGCATTCCGATTGTTCATATTACCTTATCCATCTTCCCTGAACTTATTACAATAGTTCATTCATTTTTTAAAACCATTGTTTAGTATCGGCACACATTTTCAATGAGATAGACACGGACATTACGATTTTTGTGCGGATGAAAAATATGTAATCCACAATTTCGTATTTCAAATAAAAAAGAAAGCTTGAATGCTTAAATGTATTTATTGTTATTAGTTTGCAATGTTTGCATGGTGTTTAAAGTTAGTATTTAATATGTTTTAGACTAATATATTACAATATGTTTAAGTAATCTATTTACTTTGTGATGTATTTTACATAATTTCAAGCCAATCGGATTACTCTTTTTCTTCATTTAAATATTTTTATTGTTATAAATATGATAATTATTTATGTAAATGTGGCTTAAAATTGAAAACTTTTAACTTGTGCTCATAGAGGCGGCAGAAGAGGAAAATATACCTACTTCCTAGGAATTATACTTAACTAATTTGAAACATTTTTTTCTCAAAATATCGGTTTTGTTTTAAATTTCTAGGTGATTTGATTTGCCCCAAAATTTCTCACTAATTGGTTTCTCGAATTGTATAAAAAAAGAGTTTTTGTTTATGACTTCTTACTAATATTAAAGTCAAATAGGTACTAATTACAAATTTATAATAGAAAATTATATTTTTATCGTTTGACTATCATTTGTTTATCATTAAATGAAAAATTTATCCGATTCGCCCAGGTCTACCCCATGTATGTGAAGTTACAGTCAATTTACGGCTATGTAGGAGCTCAGTGTGAAAAATTGTATCACATAAAGAATTCCTTATTGACTTTTACATGTCAGCCATAACTGTTGGTTCTCAACTTACGACTCTTCATAGCATTTGCGACTTGGGCATACACTTCTCCGATAATCTCTCATTTTATTACCATATACGTTACATAAAAGCAAGATTCTGTATTGTCTGACTATTATTTATCATTAGCAGAAAGTGATCTGATTTGCCTCGATCTACCCTAACTTTCAGTATTACGCGTCTAGAACAGTGTTCCTCAACTGTATCTCTATAAATACGTCTGGCCTACAGTCCCAACACGAAATCTTCCCTTCTTCCATCCTTAAAGCACTATTCTACCTACGCTGCAAATACTCCACAGTGCTAACCTACCTTAGGGATTCGGCTAAACTGGAATCCATAGAGCAAGAACCTCCCTTTCTGTCTGACCCCGCTGAGTTCGACTGTTGTAGTATGTATTAATGGTCTCGACGTTGCGTTTTTTTCTTTACCCTGGTAATGAGGAACGTTGCTGTTTCCTCGGCCAAAGAGTCGACTCATTAATTTCCTGTTACGTCGACACGACAAGGATCTCATACATCGCGATAATAACACCTTTTCCTTTTCAGATTTGTTTTTCTACTTACAGAGACTGTTTACAAACTGATTAAATTACCCACGTGCATGAACCCAGTGGTACTTTCCGGCTCTCCAAGTTCTGTGTATGTTACTTCGGAAAACCAATCCCAATTAAGAGCGGAACCCATTAACTAACCCAGACGAAACACTGGTTCTACGTACCATCAAATAATTCAGCAGAGTCCCTAGGCTCGAGAATACGGTCTTACGCGAAGAAGATGGGAATGTGTATCGGTAGGATGGTTGAAAGGGAAACAACTCAGGTGAAAACCGCGCGAGCACCATTTGTTTGTACAGTAGAGGCATGGAGTCACAGAAAAGTATATTTCTTCACGAGATTTTCGTTCACAGATACACGAGGAGACTGCAAGCGCCGTGTATTCTCGACGTTTTAATGCGACACGAGCATCAATGTTCCATCAGCTGGAAATGTGGTGGTAGGCATGTGAGTTCGTTTCAAGAGAATTTGAAAAGATTTCTTCTCTCCCGGAACAATTTTTTCTCCCTTCGTCATCTTTAGCAATGACTCGATTTATGTTACCTCGACCACGATGTCTACTTTATATGTATAATGAGGCTTCGATTAACATTTTATCATATTTTATGGGATTCAATGGATAACAAGTAATGGCACTGTTTGCGAGAACTCGCTACACCTTACCTTAAAAACAATGTTAAAATCGATTAACGTTTAAAATGTAACAATTTAAAATGTATTTGATGCTTTAAGAAATTAAAGTGTCCTATAAATTCTATGTTTACGATGTCATAAACGTGGAAACGATCAAAGAAAACTGTAACGTATTTAATTTCACTCTCTGACGGAAAACGGAATCAATATTGTAAGCCCATAAGATCCTAAACGCGAAATTAATTGAAATGGTTTCAGGCTGTAGAGTAAATTCCATTGCGCTACGAAATTCCATCCAGCGGCACAGAGCAAGCATTATTGCTAAGTAGGTACATATCTCTACCGTAATGCCTCCAACGGATAATCCTAAATAGTGTAATAAGGTTGTGAAAATTTATTGTTCCATTAGTTCAGCGAGATTATTAAGTTTGCATCAAAATTACAAGTGTGTATAGTTTGAAACAAAAAGAGATTAAAAAGATTAGATGGTTAGACTATGGCATGCATAAGAGGACCAAAAAGTATATAAAGTACGAATTATAATAAAAGTCACAGAAATTTGGTGATTATAACTGAAATTGGAGTAGAGGAAGTATA
Source organism: Perdita meconis (assembly GCA_030770465.2). Lineage (NCBI taxonomy): Eukaryota > Metazoa > Arthropoda > Insecta > Hymenoptera > Andrenidae > Perdita > Perdita meconis. The sequence continues at coordinate 298,580 of JASKOS020000015.1, read as the reverse complement.
AGGCCGGCTTTCTACGGTACGTTTCCGCAAGCCACAAACCTGGCACGCCCTCAATCTGACGCATAAGTTGCACTCGTCGAATCATAGTTTAGGCATTTCAGTTGTTCAGAAACTGACCCGAACCTCCGTTGATGTGGTTCACGGTATAATCAAAAGTGAATGAGTACGATAACTCTAGAATTTAAATATTTATTTAGTTATACTCTGAATAACGGCTTATACACTAGAATCATCTCCATCGCTTATTCTTTTAACAGCTATAGTTTTCGTTTTAACATTCACTTGTGTCTCGGGATTTACACGCCGACGGAAATCGACCTAATGCGATAAGAGACATCTCAGCATCTCATTCGGATAGACTCAGACGTCTCGACAATCCAAGAGTTATTGTTCTTGAAGTCGTAAGGAAAGAAGATGTCCCTTGAAGACCTCAATCAGTATCCTCGAGACAGGGATTCGAATCCTAAACCAACAAAATTCCTCAAGTATGCCTTTTACATAGTATTGTAGCTATACGAATTTATATTATGGTATACAGTTAATTACAAAAATATTGGGACACTGGTATAACTTTACCTTCTATATTCTGTATCAGGGATAAGCATAAATGAAGCGAAAACTGTTTGCAGTATAACAAAGCGAAGTATGAAGATCAAAGGAGGTAAAAAACTGTCATTTAATCTAAATCATTGTTTAGATATTAATAAATACATATATTGGAAGAAAGTGAATTTTCATGTAACAAGTACATTGGGACAGTTTATAAAGCTTAGTTATTTTAACTGCACTGTTCATTTTTTTTTAAAAGTTTATAAGAAATCAATGTTAAATTAACATACAAGGTGTGTATCTGATCTGCTACCATTTTGTGTATATGTATACAGAGTGTTTCGTTTAACTGGAAACAATGGAATATCTGACGAGGAATATCTCTTATCAAAAAAATATTTTTACAGAAGTTACTCGGCATAGGTAAAGGGGGATATTATGTAGTATGAATACATTTTTTGAAAATTCAATGATAGGAAAGATATTGAAGTAAAGTTAGTTTTTTCTTAATGGAACCTTTTATTTTTTTTATTTATAATTTTATAGTGATTAAGGCGAATGCAGTGGTATGCCATATAATATTATTTCGTGAAGTAGAATATCATAAAATTGAATGCGAAGAAGTCTGATAAACACGAAGTGTGTATTATTGATCATCTGAACCTTATATCATTATCATATCCACTTGTATCAAACTGATTTTTCCGTCTTTGATCAAGTGTTTCTGATATGGAAGCAATGCCGATATTATAGCAAATATAAAAGGCTGAGCATAAATACTGAATTCTAGTTGCCACTGTTCAACTTGTATGAAGTAAAAGTAATTAGTAATTTTTATGGTTATCCTTTAATACGTCTTCTATCGTTAAGAATGCACATTTGTATTTCATTTAAAAATTCTCTTTCGACGCTTTTTAACCTCTTGTCCTTCATTTGTCCACACGATACATGGTACTGTAATTCTTCTTCGTAAGTTATCGACATTTTCTAATCTAATTTTATAACACTTTTCTGTACGAAACGATGTCATGTGGCATATCATGGCAATCCATTTTAAAAAATTGACTTTAATATCTCCCCCACCACAATATTTACAGGAAATTTGTCCATAACATATAATGCCCCCTTGTGTTTTTAAATAATTTTTGTAAGACCACTTTTTTGATAATGTTAAGCCCTCCTGAGACATTCTATCGTTTCCACTTAAACAAAACACCCTGTAGAATTTGTTCTGTATATTTTTGTATATGAATGTTCCCTATTTTATGTGTTCTATCTTATCCCACTTGCTCTTCCTAGAATTTGGAAATCGTTTCCCCTTAGTTTGTATGGGGTACAGGAATCTACCTTTGTTAACCGGGTTTGAGTTAGGGTTAGACATCGATTTGAATCCCTGCGTCAAGACCCTCATAATAAAATTGTAGCCTTGGGTAACGAAAGAATCTAACTCGAATGTCTTTCAGCAAACCGTACAATTAGAAAATCATTAGACGGAAAATGTCTATTCCTACTATTATATATAAAAAAATATAAAAAAAATATATATATGTACATACGTAGATATGTATGTAGTATATGTACATATATACTTTTTATATATTTTTTTATATAAAATAGTAGGAATAGGCATTTTTCCGTCTAGTGACTTTTTAGTAACCCTTGCGAATCATTTGGACTAATTATAAACGTACGTGAATGAACAAAACAAGGTAAAACGCATGAAAAAATCGCACAGTGATCAGGGTGAGTGTTCAGCGAAGTTATGGCAGCAATTTAGAAAAGTAAACGCGCCTGTGTATCTAACGATGAGATTTAAATCCGGTCGGTTTGTTCTCAAGAAGGCGAGCGTGTCGTTTGTTGTTACAAGAACCAGATAATATTCGCACACGCAACGGCAGACCTACGATTAAATCGCGAACCAGCTAATACCGTTGTAGCTGGCATTCGTCGGTAATTCAAGCTCGACGTTCCGCTGCTGTGTGATATTCGTCGTTGGCAACTGGCCAGTAAATGTCGCACCCGAAGCAAATGGCCTCCACGAAGGTAACTTCACGTACCATTCCGGATAGATATCAGGGTGTACGTAGTCATGGACGAAATATACGGAACGTTCCGAAGGATTCGATGGTATTGACGCTGGTAATGTCATTCGTTTCACTATTAGCAGCAAATCATCGTGTATGAAAATCACCATAACTCAAAACGACTTTGGACGATGTGTCTGCGTGTATGGTAAGCTGAAATGTTTCTTCTTTGAAGAATTGATCATTCAACTTCGACTTATGATCAAGATATTTTTTTTAATATACTCGAGAAATGCAAATTCTGAGTTTTAAATGTAAAACTTAAACTAATACGTAAATAGAGAAATTTTATGTCGTTTTAATTTATCACGGAAATTTAATCAGATCAAATTTGTCGAATCTTCAAGCTGATAAAAATGTATTCCTTTGACTGAAAGAGTAAGAAACTATTCCATCGTAAAATAAGAAGCTTTACTATAAAACAATGACATAAATGACTATTGGTCTCAACAATTAAACGATCGTAAATACTACCGAATGGGTGATCAACTAATTGGGTCAGGTTTGGGTAGTCGACAGTCGAAAATATTTCCTAAACTCCTTTGTATTCCACCCAATCCCAGAAACTCCACCTTCAAACCTCAAGTTTGTTCGAGAGACCTATAATTTCCCATCGGCAGAGGTAGTTGGTTGAATAGTGTGATTATGTGTTGTTTATAGCACCGATTGAATTCTCCTTTCTATTGTTTTCGTTCACACCATTGTGCACGCAAATTAAGAATAGCTTCTTATTTTTTGGTACTCCGCAATAATAATGGAATTAAAGGAGTGAATGTTAGTCTACATTTGATATAATTGCTGATATGCATCTTTGATTAACAAATCTAAAAAATTCAGTTAAAAAATGCCTTGTCACTTTTGATACCTTCTGTATTAAAGCAATTAGGGGAACATTTGTTTTTTAGTGCTTTACAAACCTCTAAAATTTCAGTATAATCTTCATCAAAATTTTCATGCGTGTTATTATTAGTTTAAGGTAATTTAGAAAATTGGATGTTTATGAGTTGCAGTTTGTTCACTGGTCTGACAAATTTTGAATAATACTGGTTATGAATACAGTATAAATATGTATGAGTAAATGCCATGGAATGGTAATTACAACTACTTTTTTATACATTATACCGCAGACCCATGAAGAAAAGGTACATACCGTCGAATATGATCTGAATGGTTTACGCTTCCCTTTTTGTAATGAAAGGACATGTTTACGTGCAAATTGATGCATTTACAACGACAACATGTTAGAAATTACAAAAGACGATATAATATAGACCTTCTTTACACTCGGAGGACACAAATAGCTCTTAAAGCGACGCTTACCCGCAACGTAATTGAACTTTGTCACCGCGTTCCTTCACTGTATAACGTACATAATAAGACAGAGAAGAGGTCTTAAAAGGATGATTCTACTTATGATAAATATACCAGTGGTTGACATTATAAACAGCCGCGTACGCACACTGCGATGCTGTTTCGCGAGGTTTGCCTCACTACTTCGTTTTTGTGTACTAAAAAAAAAAAAAATGAAGTGACACAAAATAATTATTACTGAACTGCAAGCGTTTATGCATTTACGATAATTGTGAACATGCAAAAATTGACAAAAATGCAGATTTACAGAAGATACGAATACATTTGTATAAAATTGAAAATACAAATGTATGTAACAATATTTAAGAGATAAGATACACTTTTTATTCAAGTACAATGTTCTGTTTATGACTGTGAAAATATGAACTTTCATAAACATGCTTAGTTTAGTCATTATGGTAGAATTATGGCGATTGGACAATATGCAGTATTTTATAGAATGACAAAAGAAAAATAAACTGCGGATGCAATTCTTTTACGTACATACAGGGTCATCCACGTATCGCGGAACCCGAACTCATTTGTGTTTATGCGCAAGGGTTCCGAGATACGTGATTGATCCTGTATATGTATACACCAATATACAGATGAAAGTGCTCTCATATGTATACAGGGTACGTGATTTTACGTGATTTCTCGTGACGTGACAATAATGTGTCCCTACCTTTAGATTCATTTTCCATTGTAATCATTGTAGATGAATGATTTCATTTGTCAACTGCTTTGAAGTTACCAGCACACGGTCAATAATAATGTCAATATTTATCAATATAAGATCATATTATTAAGTGGGTACGATCGATGTTGAAGGTAAGACTGCTGTTGATGAAAATTAGAAAGAAAGAAAAATATTGGAAACATTAGATAGAAAGGTAATTGAAGTGTATTGACAATAATATTGTCAAACTAGGATTGATTAATATTATTATCCGTGTGCGAGACCCTTAAACCGAATTGAGCTAAAAAATATTGATAAATAATTCTATAATAATCTTTTATTAAAAAAAGAATTAAGCCCTTCAAATTGCCCAATAGTTGACATGTCAAATTTCTAACAACACGAGTAGTTGACAGGTGCATTGAAGTGCAGTACGTTATCAAACATTAAACTTTTCCAAACATTTTTTTTAGTAAAAAACTTATTTTTTGTGATTGAAAAGGTTTCAACTACAAAAACAACGTGAACTATTAATGCAGTTAGTTTACGTCATTAGCTAATTTTCAGTCAGAAAGCAAACGGAAAAGAATTGCATCCGAAGTTTATTTTTTCATTATTAATGTTTTAAAATGCGGTTGAAAATCACTTGCAGCCATTGTGAAAAAGTGTTCAACATTAGAAGCAGAAATTTGTGTAAAGAGATTAAAAAATACGCTGTCTTTTAGTAGTAAAATTATTTTATTAGATTTTGGAGTAGGAAGATAGTTAACATATATGTATAATAAGAATTCAAGTAACTATCTTAATAGTAAAATGAAACTTTGAGCATCTGCTTATTTCTACTAAACTATTATTCCACGATACTATACGATTTTAGAATTACTGGCTCTAGCTTACAAACAACCTTAATCTTTAAATAAACCGCAGTAATGATTTTCCTAATAATTCGGTAATGCAATGTAAAAGTATCTTTTATGTCCAATTGCAATGTATGCTTGCTCACTCTGTCAAGTGATCCGCAAGGATTCTGACCACCTCGTTCACACGAATTCATTCCCCCTCAATCGTTGAGAGCAACATCAGTGCAGCGATTCAGACTATTGATGAGGACATGCTGCGAAGGACCTTCGATAATGTGAAGCGACGCGTTCGAGTATGTCTGAATGGGGATCGAAGACATTTCCGGCATTTCTTGTGAATGGTGCTACATTCGCATGAACTACAATCACTTGTAAGCCAAATGACACGTTTCTATGTAGATTAGGAAGAGAAACACAGTGTTGAAAGCCGAACAGTTTTAACCTGAGGTATATCATAAGTTAAAAAGAACGTTTGCTGGATTCCATCCGTGCGACGTGTCTCTACACTGAGAAAAATCGTGGAGGAAAAATTACTACATTGCGTAGTAAAGAAGCAGGATAGAGTGAAATGCGTTCCTTTCTACCACATTAGAAGGAAAAAATAGCAGATGTGTTTCTAAATTTAATAGACCAGTGTAGTAAAATTACGGAAGGCTGTAACACACAGCGACATCTACGCTTCGGAAAAAAGTGGCGTCTCGTGACATAACCTCAATTTGCTTGGCTTTTAGCGTTGTCTTTTCAATGCCTTTCAATGAATATCGCATAAACGTCCAAAAAATGGTATTGTTAATATTGGAAAAACTTATTTCCTGACATAGGTATTTATACCGGCCTAGCCTGTAGCAGTTACTGACAACGAGCACAGCCTCATAAGCTTATTTCATAGGACTTCCGCTAGAGTGTTCTGGTAACAATCGTCTTTCTCGCTAGTGCCAGATACTAGTCCTGTTCATATACAGGGTGTTTGGGATAGTATACGCAAGCTTTGAAGAGGTGATGTATCACGTAAAAACAAACAAAAAACTTCTATATGACTTGCGTCCAAAACTCAACCATTTTTGAAAAAAACTGTCATAAACATTTAAGCTATAAACCGCTATAATTCAAAATAAGAACGTTTTTCGTAAGCAATTTCTCCGCTAAAATGAAGATTACGATCTTGTTAATCTAATAAGCACAGTAACTGTGATATTGTTACCTCGTATCGCAAAAAAATAGTATTTTTCTAACCCCCTAAATTACCCTTTAAAATCGCGATAATTTAAAAGGTTAGAAAAATATTATTTTTTCGCGGTACAAGGTAACAATATCACAGTTACTGTACTTATTGGATTAACAAGATCGTAATCTTTATTTTAGCGAAGAAATTGCTTACGAAAAACGTTCCTATTTTGAATTATAGCGGTTTATAGCTTAAATGTTTATGACAGTTTTTTTAAAAAATGGTTGAGTTTTGGACCCAAGTCATATAGAAGTTTTTTGTTTGTTTTTACGTGATCTATCACCCCTCCAAAGCTTGCCTATACTATCCCAAACACCCTGTATAAGACGAGTTTCGAAATAAGCATAGGTCTACTGATAATGAAGCAAGTGTTGGTTGATCCGATGGTCCGAAACGAAAATCACCGTGGCCCCTTCTCTTCTACCACCCGAAGTTTTCGTCCTACAGTCGTCAACACTTTGTTGTATAACCAATAATAATTCTCTTATCTACCCTGTACCCCGCCTTTCCTGTCGCCCAGCATACCTCAGCAGTATTTCCATAAAGAAAAACTCTTTTTAGTTTGAGCGAAGTTCCAACTTTACTACATTCGTGTAGTAAAAATCAGCACACGAGGTTGTAGCTTTTACCAAGTCTTCAGCACCAAATATTACTACACTGGTGTAGTAAAAATATAACCACTTTCACCAATCCTGCCGTTTTAGTAGAAAATATAGCAAAATTTCACACAATGTATACTATAAGGTAAAATATTTTTTCTCTCAGTGTATGGCAACGTATATGGAAGTCAAATTAAAATGTATTTGCTCGAAACAGTAGTTGGTGTTTTGAGGAAATTATCGACTAAAACATTCTATGGAATACCAGCATTCACTAAAAGTAAGTATCATATTAGGTGTACAAATTAATTCAGTGCCCTTAATTTTAATCGATTACAACTTCGATTTGAATTTGAATATTGATAATTGGTATTTATTAAAATACTAAGACTTTATTATTCCCAAACGACGGCATTTCAAAAGTGTGACAGCTTCCATTTTGCCTAATGAAGTATGGTCCAACAATAAACTAACTTACTCTAAAATGTCTCCTTTTGATTATTTATTTTAATTAACGTTTTCGATGGTTCATGGTAAACATTAAGTATTGATAAATTAAGATTTAAAGAGACATTGAGAATTAAAGAAAACTGCAGCTGAGGCTACAAAATGGTTTAAGCTGCGTAAAGGTAAAATGCTGTAACTTATAAAACATGTAGAAAATAGATTCAGAAATTTAAAAATGGCAATTTTTATTTGACTAGCGACAGTTTGATTTGTAACGCCGCTACAAAGTCACTATCTTTTTTCAGAAGGGAATTTATGATTTGCCAAGAAAATGGAAAAACATAAAAGAAAATAAAGGAGAATATTTGGAAACTTGATGTATTGGTAGTTTTTTTGTAAATAAGGCTGTCACTGTAACATAAATGTCACTAAAAAGGGTACCGAATTAATTTGCACATGGAATGCTTTGGATGCTTCGGGCCAAGCGTAATCTGAAATGGCATTTCGTTTTGACGCCACAGTATCGATCTGCATAGTATCTAGATTTCAATTTGCTGCCACTATGAATGCTCGCTTCCACTTTTAACAACGTTTTTTTGTGCAATGTGTTTACAACTGGTTCTCTAGACTCAAACAGTAAAATCGATGTACCAGATTGTATTTTGCGAGTTATTAAAACTCAATAGTGTTTTACTACATTTTACTGTGTGTTTTCTAGTTTAACTGGTTTTATTCTTTTGATTTTTCGGATATTTCATAACTTTCTAGTTATTTTCGCCTACTTTAGAATTTAGGTTATCGCCTTTTGGCATATCTCCAAAATTATATGCCATACATTTACATTAGAATGATTACTACTTTATACATATAAAAGAATTTTGTTTTCCAGCATGGGAAGAGATTTGTATTTCAAAGCGCAGTGTTAGATCAGGTTATTTTTTCTCGTTTCTATTTGCTGTATACTTTATATGAGTTACTTATTTAAATGCGTACTTTTGTGATTAAATTTTCGACGTCTAATTATACTAAAACACATTCTGCGATTTCTGTTTAATTTTTGGACGGACTTGTTCAAAATACTACTATTAACACGGACGTTATTCAATTATTCAGTAATCGGTAAATGTACCGTAACATTTTTGGAAAATTGATAATAACCGATCATGAGTTACCGGCGTTATTAATTCAGCAGGCGGTTACTGATCTATGCAATGCAATTAGTGGTATACTAACGATACGGATGATTCCGGAAGAAGTACGAGATTAAAACATGTCAAATACAAATTAGTAGTACTTTGGCGGAATCAAACGAGATTGACGGGATTGGAGAAACATTTGGCGAACATCAGTTCGTTAAAACCCTGACGAAATACGTCCGTGCTGTATTTTAAATTCGACTGCGTGCGCGCTCGATTCTATTTGCAAAAATTTCCATGCTACTAGGACATGCGAAAACAAGCTCAATGATTTTAAAGTCAACGCTATTCAGAAAATGAATTTAGGTATTCCACACAAATTCTGATGAAGGTGAATACGGAGGAAACAAGCTGAAAATTGTGCATGTAACAATATGAATTCTACTATACATAATTTCGTGTCTTCTTCGACAAAGTACAGAGTCCGGTGCATTATTCCTCGTGGAAATGTGATAGAATAGAGAAACCGACAAATGTATCATTTATTAAGTTGTAAACTTCATTTTATTTAAAAAATTCAGATCTTGTTAGGTACTGATACTATAATTAACATTTAAACTTATGTTAATCCTCCCAAATTACATTCAAGTATTAGTGAATGTAGGTATCAAATAATCTCACGAATAATACGTGCAGTCTCACAAATTGGCATTGGTTATTAATTTGTATAAAAGGAAAATGGAAAATACATAAAATCGCTTAATCAATTTAGTTTGATTTTTCTCAAATAGATGAGTAGGTCAAGTAGAGTTTTAATAAATATTAATATTAAGTAGGTAAGCAGTAATATTAAGTAGGTTTCTAAAAACTAAAAAAATACAAGTTATTAAATTAATTTTTTTCGATATTTGATATCGTTTAAAGAATACTGAGTATTGATAACTATAGACACATTGTTTTATGCTAAGGTACAAAAAAAATTAGCAGTCAGCAATCGATGCAAAAATATTGACTTTTATATGCATATGAATTAGACTTTTACATGTATGCATATGAATTTAGATACTACAAAATTGAAAAGTTAATATAATTTGAATACTACACTGGCGGGATTTCTAGTTTAGAACTGTTAGTTTCCAAAATGTAATTTCAAAAATGTATATCTAAAGCAAAATAACTTTAATAAGCGCCCTCTTGTTTTTACAGAAGCGTCTTAAAACTTTTATAATATTGTCAATTCACTGAACTTTAGATCAAACTTTTAACTTACCAACATCAATGCGAGTTAAAATAGACCTTCACAAAAGGGAAAGAGAAGAAGTGGAAATACGTTAATAACAAATTTTTGAAGAGCGATTTCAGAACCTGTGTATGCAAAAGCATTTACCTATGTGACCGAAATTTTGAAAATACTTAGTCCTACATTTTTTTATGAACAGCGAATTCGTTAATACAGTTAAAAAAATTTTAAACATAAAGCGGTTCACTCTCAATTCTGTTTCATTGTTCCGGGCTTCCAAGAAATTCGGACAAAATTCTGTAATAGTATAAAAACTCATTACTATATTACAGAATTTTTCATTGGGTCAAAGGTTTGAAATTTTTCCTGCATGAAAAAGAGAACAAGTAAGAATTTAGAGAATTTTAAAACTTCACACATTTGCAGTAAGAATTTTTATTAAAACTATGTTGAAGGTAAGTGGAGAAAAAAGAAACTAAATACGAAAAAGATAGTCATTTTCTTAGCTTTTTTTAAATTTTCAGTCTGTTTCTGTTGAGCAATCTTTCAGACCCCACGTCAGTTGTTAAAGGTCAAAACTTTGTAGCTCTGCCTCGTACATTTACGAAATATTGATCACTGTGTGCAGTCGTAGTTTCATGTCTCTACTCCATAGAATTAAGGTTCCGCTAACTTTTCAAGTAGATCACTTTATTGGTCATGCAATAGAGAAGTAACAGAAAGGAAATAGGTGGTTGTCTAGACAAATGGTAATCTAATTATCAGCAGCACTTTGACTTAAAAAGTAGTGTTTTATAAATGTACTGTAGTTTTTTAAGTGCGTTATTACCAGCTCAGAAAACTCCAACCGCCGAGGAAAACATCTCTCAACGGAGTATTGCTGTCTATATTTCACGTCGTAACTTTTTCTTTCACGAGTATATCTGCCATTAACAGGTATTTGACCTCGTTCAGCTAGAAATATTTGCCATTATGGTAGACCAATAAAAAGTAAATCCTTACGAGCATGTACGTTTAGACCATGTAACACTTCGATTTCAGGGCGATTTTATGAGTTACAGAGTTATACATTTCTAAATTGATTTTTCGTGATAGTAAACTAGCAGAATATATGCTTAATGGTTCTACAAAACGTGATATGTTTTTAAAATCATTCGCATTAACTGATTCTAAGTTGTTTCAAAAGAGCTTTGATTTATGGAACTGATACAACTAGTCTGCAGCTGTTTATGCAAATTCATATTTTTATGGACATGCAGCAGCAACTAAATCTTAAAAAATACAATAACTTCCCTATAAATCGGGAAGTTAATAAATGTATCTTTTATTTTTTGAATATTATACAATGTATTTCACTTTTAATATTTTATATATTTCTAAATCTGTATCCTCATAAATTTTCGCAACTATAAAATTGCCATAAATGCATAAACATAAACAGTCTAATATAACATTCATAAAATCACTTATTTAATAGGGTCCGTTACACTTGACGGACAATGATTTCGTCGATAACGTTTACATCGACACTATTTTACCGGTATACGTTTTCACTGACATTCTGATGTCACTAACATCAATATTCATCGACATCAGTTTTCGTCGACATTCTGATTTTACTGATACTATTTTTCAACAACATTCTTCTGTTCGTTGTGTTCAACTTTCGTTAAATATAGTATGAAGTCTTTGGTTTCGATACAATTAATTATTAGAGCTTATTGCATAAATGAAAAATTCTTGCTTCCCTGGTAGTGTACTTATAATTTCCATCGATTGTTTGAACTACTTTAATTCGACAGTTTTGGATGTTTCTCTAAATAGAAATTAGAAATTGTTCATAAAATAATATGGATAAAAATCTACCATCTTTCTTGGGTTATCTCGTTGGATTCCAGTTATAGCAATATAACTAATTTTCTCTTCGTGAAAATAAAATTCTATACTGGAGAAATAAGAGATATTGCTTACTTTGTCGTACAGTAGGTATAGTTTCAACGAAAGTTGAACAGTATGTCGTTGAAAACTGATGTCGGTGAAAGCAAAATGTCAATGAAAACTGATGTCGATGACGTCAGAATGTCGATGATATCAGAATGTCAATGAAAGCAGAATGTCAGTGAAAACATATACCAGTGAAATAGTGTCGATGTAAAATTGTCAATGATATCATTGTTTGTCAAGTGGAACGGACCCTATTAATATCATACTTTTTCATAACGTCTTTTTTGTGTATGTTTACTTAAAGTTACATCAACATCATGGAAGGTGGTTGTCCATACCTTCCTAAGCTGTTGAGGATTCCAATGTTTTTGCAGAATGTATACAATGATTCTTGGTACGTTGTTGACTTCGTTGCATCGGCGAGGTTGTCCCTGATATTTAGTCTTTTTCTGATATGACTGTATTTCCAGCATTCGGTGATGATGTGGTTCATAGTTAGAGGAGTGTAGTATACTCCACATATTGTAGATTGAGAATATAGGAATTTGTAAGATTGATTTGTGTAGATCTGATTCGTGTTATCGCTGTATGCTGTTTTTTCTATTGAATTTAGAGTTTTTTTGTAGGTCATAAAAGTTATCTATTGTTTGGTGGGTTGAACTTGCTCTAAGATTTTTCCATATCCGATTCCCGGAGTATTTCCAGAGTTTTTCAATGAATTTGGTAATATCCAGGGAGGTGTTATAATAAGGGTTGGCTGTCTGGTGGTAGAGTAGCCGCCATTTTTGCTCGAAGGCATTTTTGTGGGAGGGAATCTACAAAGATTTAAATCTAACAAAGATTTTTGTCTTGCTCTCAATTTATTTATCTAATTATTATTCTCTACTTTTTACGTGGCGCATATTTAAATAAATTTCTTCAAGAGATAACATTTTTTCATCAATACTTTCTTGTTATCATCACTTGGGAAAATCCAGAAATACATTTCTTTTGCGGATTGAAAAATATTGTATAACGTAAGATTAATAACATTAGTTTACTCGAAGGAGCAGGGACGCGTAAGTGTGGCGTGTACTTCAGTCATGCAGTAATTTAGCAAATCAGCCACGCGTTCACGAGCAACTCCGATGAAATCAAATTAGAAGCGAAATATCATATTTCGTCACTAATTGAGCAAGTTTATATTCGCGCGTACGTTTCCTTAAAAGTTCGGTAACGCGACGTGAGCAACGACCAGCCTGTTTCGAAGCGCTAGCTTCTTTAACGACTTCCACCAGTCACCCTCATCCCCTCTCCGTTTGCGCCCTTGCGTACAGCGCTTAGCTCGTTGAAAAGTTTCTAATTAATTTTTTTCCAAATTCCACTGGTTTATTTTCCACTCGTAATATCGCTTTACGACAGAATACATATCGATCGTTTATGGGATTATCGCGTTACGGGTTTTTCGGCCAACTTGTATCCTTTCCACCGAAACGGGGCAAATCGTTTCACCGTTAATTGCTTTCCTCGTTTCGGATACGCGATTTTACATTAAAATATCCGTCGACGAAATTTTCATCGTTTCAGAGCTGTATTTATACAAACGATGGAGTTTCAATTGAAGTGTGACAGTGATAAATTGTACAAAATTTTTATAACAGGTTTTTCATGTTACGCGCGCTTTTTGGATCGAATGATTGCCCATTTCGGAGCACAAAAGAGTGTAGGAATATCATTATATACAAGTGACATTATTTTCAATATAAAAATCATTTAAATCGCGGTGGTTTCATGCAGAAGTTTTTTCTAATGAATACAGTCTTTTTCAATTTCGTTCCACTCTATTTGTAACTGCTTTCAGTCGTTAGTACTAACAAAAATTCTAATTTCATATTGCTTACTATACCTAGGTGCATAGATACAATTTTGAAAATATCGTTGCTTTGATTTTTTTCATAAACAACTAATTTGTTTGTTAATAAATGTTTTCCTACGGAATTTAAATTTGATGTTATTGCCGAAGAAATGCTTATTTAATTTATTAAAAGATCATGCCACGCTTCTATCCAATAACTGACTAGATAATATGAATAGATAATATGAAAAGATTGCATACTGTGGGCATGCGAGAAAATTCCATAAAATATTTGATGTTTCATATTTTCCCGTGAGAAAAAGTACAGGGCGCGGCAAAGAAACGGGCGATTATAAAACTTCAATAATTCGTGGGTGACCTCCGCCTCTGCGCAGACACTCCTTCAATCTTGAACGTATATTACTCGTTACACGGCGCAACATTTCCACTGGGATTTTGTTAATTTCTTCATGAATTCTGAGTTTAAGCTCGTTAGTATTGTGTGGGGGGTCAATCTAGACGTTGCTCTTTAAATAGCCTCACAAATAAAAATCACCATTCATGGACATGACATGATTGTGAAGCAGCGTTCATTGATATTCTTGGCCGCCAAGATCATCTGCCATGACGGCATGCAATTTTTATTTGTGGGGTTATTTAAAAAGCAACGTCTATATTGACCCACCACACAATATTGCCGAGCTTAAACTCAGAAATCAAGAAGAAATCAACAAAATCCCAGTGTAAATGTTGCGCCGTGTAATGAGTAATATACTCTCGCGATTGAAGGAGTGTGCGCAGAGGTAGAGGTCACCTTTACGATGTTGTTTTCAAAAAATAAAATTTTTTTTTTATACTTTAAAGCTGTATATTTGTAATTTCTTAAATAGAGAATGTCAATGAATTATTGAATTTTTATAATCGTCCGTTCTTTTGCCGCACCTTGTATAACTGTTGCCTGCTTTATATTTGTAAAATGAGGCCAGTAGCTTGTTCGAAAATTAAGGAAAAGTTTAAAAGTAGTGTTTCTATGTAAAATTAATATCTTAAGTATCTTATGATATATATTAATACTATTACTGTTTACTAGTAATTTGCATTTTATAATTTAACTGCAATAAATTAATTTCCATACCTTAGTAAAATTAACACTAAGGTTTCCAATATATTATTAATCAAAATAAGTTATCCATTTTAACGGAATTTTATGGTAAGACCTTAAATTGATTTGTGTAATATTGACATTGATATTCGAATATACAATATTAATAATATCATATTAACAAAATTTAATCATCGTATTGGATTTCAAGTATCGATGTTCATAAATAATTTTCATTGCGTGAATTGCACAAAGATACTTAAAGAATGTGTTATCAAATTAATCAATTATTGCAACCAAAATACTTTATAAATTTTGCTTCACAAACTTAGTATCAGTTGTGTGTATTTATATCTCAGTATTAATAATTACTTGCGATGGAAGTTAAAATTATAGAATATCTGATAACGAAGCGCTGCTTCTTCCTTTTAGAAATATATTTTTCAGGTGAATTTATAGAGGAACTTCTGCGAAATAATTTCCGTTCCAGTTAACAGAAATGTTTATATACCAACCTATTTGTCCGAACTACTCAAGCCATTTCAATACCCGATAATTTAGTATCGAAAGTAAAAAAATTCAGGCTTCCACGTCAGCCACCTTTCTCGCAGAGCGGAGACTCCAAGTGTTTTTAACGACCCATCTTAATATCGTTCAAACTTCTCGATTATGACAAAACTTTTTCGTAAAACGCATTTTAAGTGGAGTGCGAGAAATGGCGCTGAAGGAAAGTAATGCATCTTCGGCAGCTGCGGCATTAAGCAAACAAAGTGTCACGAAGATGTGGCGCGCAGCGTGCTGTTCTTGTAGTTTTGCCAGAGAAACGCAGGAGATTGCGTTCAACGAAAGGGCACAACCACCGAGGGCATAAAACATGAGAACGCCCTTAAACTTTTATGACACTTATAGTAATCAGCCTAACGAACAGCTAAACGTGTGGTGTTAATAAATTAAGAGTACGCGTCTTGACGGTTTGCTGAAACTCATGATATTAATTTTTTGTGGACACTCAAATATACATTCCTCAACTTCATAAACTTCAAAGATATAAAAATATAAAGATTACGCGGAGGAAATGTGTCTATTCTGAAAATACTGCAGAGGATATATCAGGTTTATCATAAACTTTGCCACGGAAAGTTTTGTCGTTTCTTTGGGGGTTGTCTCTTCGTAATATTTCACATATACAGCGACTCACAAGTTTATTCACAAAAAGTACGTTGAAGTTGGTTGTATTCTAAGAATGATATTTGTTTTTGCACAATAAAAGTTATCAAAACTGAAAAGTAATTAAACGTGGAAGCTAAAACGGCATAAACTGATAGCAAATATATAATATTGTGGATTTCATAGTTAATTAACATTCGAAATACATGTGAACGAACCTGCGAGTTACTATATGTTTCTGATTACCAAACATAAACTCGGCCCGAAAGTAACAGCAATCGCTAGAAATAAACAAAAAAAAACATTTCCTAAAAATATTTTTAATAATTGCAAAGCAATTTATCGGTTTACGAAAATTCGATATGGGAATGAAACACTTGAAGCTAAGCCACGTTTAGAAGGATCCGTGGTATGTGAACAGTGATAATCTCCGTGAAAATGTTATAGCAAATCTGCAGCAATCGTGTTTGGAATTAGCAAAGGCTCTAGGAATATCGGAAAAGTGATCATCGTAGCGCGTGATCATCTCTATAGAATCGGAAAAGCGCGAATACCTGCTCGATATGGGTTCAGCATGAACTGTCTCTGACAATAAAAAAAATCGATTCACGATTTGTTCTTCACTGATTGGTGGATGGGAGGTTTTGGTTCATCCATCACAGTCACCAGATATGTCCTCCACAGATTATCATCCATTTCGCGACTCATAATATAATTGCAGATTAAAACCCTTGAATAACCGAGATGAACAAAATTACGTATTTTGTTAAAGTAACTGGCTATGTTACAAATAAGAGAATCGAATTTTATAAAATGAGTATTTATTCAAACAGACGATAGGAAGACAGTGACTCACAGTCAACATCGTATAGTGTATTTACCTCTTCTAATTTTGGCTGAAAATTAATCTGTATGAACGCAAGAACTATGTAATACACATTATAATATTCTATTTATGTCACTTTTTATTTTTATGTAAAGAACAAGTGACATAAAATATTTGAACCAAAATGCATCACACCCAAAATCGTACACCTACTAAAATGCTCGATAATGTTTTCAATTTTTCAACTTTCAGCAAGCGATTGTTATAGATTTTTGTATTCTAAACTAGAATATGTAAACTGTTTTTTTCGTAATGTTCATAGTTTTCGAGAAATTTGAGTTTAAAGTTAGAGATGTTTTGTGCTTTTATAATATTATCTATTCAGTTCTTTAAAACATGGAACAATTTTATGGACTCTCCCGAATAAAATAATGGACATTGTTATATATTATAAACATATAAATATGTTTAAATAACGCTCAAAGTGAAAAGGATGTCCAAAACGTAACAGTCTTCCTTGACATTTTTTAGATTATTTCAAAAATTGAGAGTGTATGTTAAAATTTAACGATAACACGCGATCCAGCAAACACTTTTACTAAGGAAAGCATCAAAGAAAGCTACAAAATCATATTCTTCATTCATGTATAACCCTAACAATTTGGCATTTAGTAATAAAATAAAAAGTTTCAATGAAGATTGTTGCGTTTTGGACACTCCTTTCCCTTTGATTCTTATGTATACATATTTATATATTCGTAATGTAATAACAGTGTGGATTATTATAACCCAGATTTTGTATAATGCTATGTTTTTCACAAATACAAATAAATCGGGCAACGTCACTGACATTAAGTCACAATGATCGCAGATGATCGCAGCGATTGCATGTCGCTCGTGTACTTCGGGACTTATTCGAAAGAGTTCATAGAATCGTTTTATGTCCTAAAGCTATGAATAGCAAATATTACAAAAGCACAAAACATCTCTAAAGTTCAAAACATCTCTAAACTGAGTTTTCTCAAAAACTATGAGCATTACGAAAAAACAGTTCACATATTCTAATTCAGAATACAAAAATCTATAACAATCGCTTATTGAAAGTTGAAAAATTGAAAACATTAACAATTTGTCGAGCATTTCAGTAGGTGTACAATTTTGTGTGTGAGCTTCAATTCGTAGCTATACGTATGATTCATTTTGCTTCAAATATAATATTTGCCAGATTTCGGTTCTTTTTTTATATGAAATTAGAAAGTAACAAATAGAATATTATAATATGTGTTACAAAGTTGACATGCTTTTACAGATTGATTTTCAGCCAATATTAGAAGAGGAAAATCCGGTGTACGATATTAATTGTGAGTCAATGTATGTTGCTGAATATGATGGAAATAGCTTTGATAAATAAATTCATTTCGTTGAAAACATTCGTTTATTTTATTACGATATATCATTAAACTCTTCAACGGAATTTAATATTACTGAAAACGTTTGTACTTATACTATTTATTAATTGCTCTAAGAAGATTAATGCAAAATGTTTCCTTGAAGGTTATCATAAATTTTATGAATCCGACGTCAGGTATTTTAATAAAAATGTGATATAATGATGAGTGTGGAAATGAGTAAAAGTTGAAAATAAAGGTTTTGCTGGTTTCACAATTTAATATAATACATGTCAAGAATGAATTACGATCATTTTGATCCACCATAATCTTAAGTGACTCCCCAATCAAATCAGGAATTTCACCTGGCTTCTGATCATTTTCAGAAGTTTACTTCAGTGGAAGCGTTGGTAAGGTAGGTAAAGTATTTTCTGCCCGTTACACGGGATTCCGTAGAATTCGAAGTTCCCTCCCGCATTCCCAAGGATTTCATTCCACGCAATCATTTCTGACGCCCGACTTGGAGAACTCGAAGGTTATTTCCATTTACCTGTGCAATGGAACAGGATTCTGATTTACGTTCGCCAGATGCCCCGGATTACTCGATTCCAGTGCGTCGGATTCTCGTGAACCACGTAATCCAAGTAATTCTACCGTTTCCGAGAAAGTCGTGTTCCGAATACAAATGCCGACGAATTAAGCACGTTAGGCGATCAATGAAAGATTCTGTTGTTCTACTAACATGATCACAGTTAAACTGGCTTTGGCCTCACTAAATCAACTCATCAACGCCATTAACATAGAGTGCAGAGCCTTGTGTTACAGAAAGTGGTGCAACAGTTGAACGCACTTGCGACGCTACTTCCTTCGTGTATTTGTGTACTATTACGGAGCGAAGCAGCTAATTAGACGTGCGGATGCCATGAATATTTTGAATAGTTTGATGAAAGGTTCGCTTTATCTTTGATTGCATACGCTTCACTTGTTCAACAAACATGTTAACGCCGTTGTTACACATGTTAACACTTTTTGGAGCGAATTAGGGGACCAATAATTGAATAGGTCTATTTAGATTCTGAAAAGTTTATGGGATGGATCGGAAATTAATGAGACGTTCATTTCATGTTTAGGACTAAGAAGATGAACATTTTTTAAAGCTGTATTTTAAAAATTGCTTGGGTTCTAAACAGTGATAATCAATGTATCAAAGAGTAAATATTCCTGTAAGTAATTTATTTGTAAATAAACTCAGTTTCAAAGTTATTATTTACTCCATTGTCTAATATCTTGTTAAATATACAGGGTGATGCCTGAAACGTGATCAGTTTAGATTACTCTGTTATTAGCTGGCCGATCGAAAATTTTAAATCAAGTATAGCTCGGTTAAGTGAAAACTATAAGATTAAATGTTTTGTTAAACTTGTTAACTATTTTTTTCAACAATTTTCAAAGTCACCTTCAATTGTTTATAAACAAACTTATAATTTGTTTATATCTATTTTTTAGAGAATATTAAGACAAATTCGGTAAGTATCATAACAATTTCTTTCCATCCGAATCAAAAAGACATTAAAAATGTATCTTCACCTTAAATCAAACGATGTTCAAAATAGTGTACAGAAGCTGCAACACAAAATAGTTGACAGATAATTCACTGTAATCATTTTGGAGATCTTGTTGAATCGTGTTATACTGGATAAAACAATTTTCAATCGGCCAGCTCATAGCAGAGTAATCTAAATTGATCACGTTTCGTGGTTCACCCTGTATTTTGCAGTATTTAAATTCATATAGTTTCATAGTCCTTCTTTCTCTTTTTTGCTTCTTATCTCATACTGTTTGATCCTTTTGGTTGAGATTATCATGCATCTAGCAAACAATAACAAAAGCATTATCCAAAAGAAAAAAGTTATGTTTATATATCAGCGTTTTTGTTATATGATGTAGGTATAGCGTTGACAGAAATTAGCAATAGACTTAAGTTGTACCTATTTGTTATTTATTATTCGTGTAAATATTGTCTTGTGACAAATTTAGATTATATGAAGAAGAGATAAGTTTAAAAATTGTATTAATGCATGAATATTTACCAGAAGTATCTAATTAATGATATATTTAAACAATTTAATTAATTCGTACGGTTCTGCTAAAATAAATAATTATTTTGTATTTGGGTCAACGTGTATTTAATACCGTTTACCAGATATACTGCCTGTATATAGACGAAATTGCGTGTAGTTTCCTTACTAAAAAGCATCCGAATTTTTAATGTATGTTCCGCATTTTTTGCAGCAAATTAACGTTATTTCTGGTTCTAATATTGATACGATTATTGTCGAATTCATATATGGAAATAAATAAGCGAAAAAGTTAAGATGAAGAAAAAAAAGGTGCAAGCAATAAAAGCTGTTATAAAGTAAGAAATGGGTACTTCAACTACTTCAACTGCTTCCACTTTGACGTTGCGAGAACTCTTTTTTTCTCTTGGTGAACTTCGTTAGCTCGACTTGCAAACAAAATCGTAAAAAAGAAAAAATTTCTATTCTGTGTTAATTTTTATACCTTTTGAATACAATACTAATAAACTTTACTCCGTAAAAACACGTAAATGTATAAATTATTCACAATTTCTCAGGTAAATGATGTTAACATCACTTTCTCAAAATGTCAGAGTTGACTTGGTTTCCGTTCTTTAAATCTTGGTTACAAATTTTAACATGTTTAGTATTCAAACTTAATGTACATTCAACATAAATAATACCTCCTTTGTTGAAGTCTAGTTTAATTGAATAGTTTTACTTACTTTTTAATGAATTCAAATAAATAAATTAACAAATTTCTTATACGACATTAGATTCACTTACGTTATATGAAAATTCCGATTTCTTTTCAAACTCAGATTTTCTAAAAATCTGAGATAGTTTTGATATGAGAATTGAGTAAATGTCTTTTAAAATATTTAAGAGAATAAGGAATGCTCGTTTGAACTTCTAATGAGTATTTTTACGCTGTCGTAAGAAACTAAAAAAAAAACTTCGTTTAATATTAATAGGATTCAAAGGCGTCTTCACCTAGTTACACAAGTCCTCTGTTACAATGGATCCTGGACAGATTACTTTCTATGCCAACCGAAGCACGTACTGTAAACTTCATTACAGCTACCATAAGAGCAACTACTGATCAGTGCTTGCTGGATGCAGATTATCTTGTCCTAACTGAATGGAGTTACGTAAACAATCAAGTGTAACGATTACTATCTATGTCAAACAGAAAGCGATTATTAGGATACATAATTCACTGATACAAATCCGGAAGTGCACCCGACAGTCGCGGGTCGTCTCAGAACCGAAATAACCGATTCGAACTATCGTAATTGAGGCGTTGACATGGAAAAGCATGTAAGTCGCAAAACCAAATTTTACAGGACCAGCAAAAAACGTTTGTGAGTCTGTTAAACAGGAATTTTATTTGTAAATAAATTATTTCTTCTAGCGACTTACTGGCTTCACCATGTCACTGGCAGGGGTTGTTACTATCTTATCCTCCAGAAAACTAATTTTCGATATTTTTGTGAGTTATATGCTTTTCCATGTCAACGCCTCGATTATTTAACAGTATTCAATTGTGCTGAAATTCTAGTCGTGAGATTTCATTTTTGAATACAAATAAAATTGTTAGTGGCATTTGCTTATCGACTTCGTCTATTTTCATCGCAGACATATACATATAGACTATCCGCATGAACTGGATTGGAGGTGATTAGTAATAAAAATTATATATAACTGAACTATCGTATCGATGGAAGAGACACAAAAAGTTACATAGGTTTTAGACTGCTTTTAATGAACGATTTCTTCTGGATTTGATTAAAAAGAGACTAATAAGTCAAACTATTTGCACGTTTTATAATTCTTTAATGCACATATGATACACATTTTAAAAGGAAGAAACATTAAAAATAATTAGAAATTAAGTACACTACGGATTGTCAAAGTGGACGCTGTATAGCACCGTCAATTTAGGTAGTGAATATAATACCGGTTGTAAAATAACTGTGAAATTAAAATCATTGTGAATATTGTTGTAAGTTAACACTTTTAGATTAAAAAACCACAACATGGAACGTTCTGGAAAATTTTTAATTTGCCAAGTTAAACAACAAATATTAATTGAAGACTTTGCAGCAAGGGGAATGCAACTCCAATTTTGAAAATTTCTTAACTATGACGTCCACTATACGTAAAGGAAATGTAACACCGTTTTTATATATTCTAAATCCATTATCAATATTATTTAGTGTTCTCGTATTAATATTAAGTCAAAGAAATAATTTTAAAAACACTTTTTTATAATTTATTTCGAAGTAGATAAAAATCCACTTGCATCCCTCTTCCAGTAAGGTTCCCAAATGCTTTACATTTTTTTGAACTGTTCTGTATATAATGTTTAATAAAATTAGTTAGGTTTCCGTGATCTCACAGTAAGTTCCACAACGTAGAGGAAAGTGTTATTAGATGCTCAGTTAAAATTTAATTTAAATATATTGATCCTTTCTGGAATTAACATGTTCACCGTCTTGAAAAGCAGCGTCTCATTTGACTGTCCGTTCCTTATTTAACTTTCGTCATTTCAGATTATTTAATAATAATAAAAAAGAAAATAATATTCATGACGTACAACAGTAGCTTTTTAATCACAATCAAGAAGAGCCGTTCATCACAGCAGTATAATAACTATATACCACCTTATCTGAGTATTCAAATTATTTTTTGTATAAATTGTAAATTCAACGATGAATCAGTTTCTGACATAATCAGCGTTAGGAGTATATTTTGTTTTTTTTCCTACTTCCTGTATCTGAGAAATTGCTTCTGCGTTAACCCACATAATGTCGCAGGTGTCGCCTTTCCTTTCCAGAAGTTCGCTAAATTATCCAGAGTCGCGTAATGCTGTTATCAGGTGTCATTAAGAGTAGCTTACCATTCGCGGAACAACTTTCGCCGGGTCCATTTATATTCACAAATCAAACTCGCTAACTCCTGTAAACCATTTTCGTATCCAGGAATTCCAGGCAAAGTAACATGAGTGGCGTTGTTAGTTGCTGTTGGCACTTACTAATTATTTTTCCGGACATTTCACGGTGAACTTTGGCAAATGACGTTTGCATCATACGAAAATCCATTGCAGAAACTCAATAAACTATCTAACGCAATTCGCCTGAAATTTCGCCTGAACAAGTTTCGGTAGAGCTGCTTATCGGAGCACAAATTCGTGATAACGGGATATTAACGATTAAAATGCAAATTACCATGGATGTACGCAATTTCGAGGGAAATTAGAACGAAACGCGTTTATTATGAACGTGACAAAAATACGTTTCAGTCTTTGTACTTGTATTTTCCTCGTCGCGGAATGGAGTTGTCGTTGCTACGCAAGAAAATTTCAATAAAAAATATGCGTTCCCAACTCATTGGGAACAGACGTAATATATCATTGAAGCTAACAAAACATACATTTCATATGTAAGCAAATGGTAATACTGGAAAGCAAATATTTCCTGGTATCTTTCGACTTTAGAAATGTTTAGAATAAATGCATTAGATAATTAGATACTGCAAACATGTTCAAAATTACATTTGATAATTCATAGTAATTCTGAAAATTATGTGCAATAAATGTAAACAGAAGATTAAATTTTCGTTTAGTGATTTAATAATTAAGGGGAGACTGAGCGTTATAAAAAAGCAATCATTAGGAATTTTTTCCTGATACAAAAAGTAGTGTCAACCTTCGAACTTTTTGCGTGTTATACATAGATACATATTGAATGTACAAAATTTCTTCACGTAAAAAGATTGAAATTGGACGATAGTGTTTAGGGTGGGGCCGCCTCATAAACAATATAAATTTTTATTACCTATTGTGATAAGGAATAATTATAATAATAAATAAGATGTAATAATGAATAGCGCTGCTCGTATATTCTCGTTGCAAGCTGATCACCGCTAAAGTTTCTTGGTGAAATCCAACAGACAAGATTTACCTGTAACTATTAAGGTTCTACCATGTATGTGTTGCAGCCAATGTGTGGGTGTATTTGCCAGCAAACTTACAGCCACAGACAGCTTCAATGAACGCATACGCTTCTCATTCTTGTCAGTGGAATCGCGCAATGTAAATATTTAACTGAACGCACTGTTCGATGCAAACGGGAGCTCGTAACAGTCGAACGCGCATAGGATTTAGTCACACGAAATCCTCATTGCAGCTAACATAATTAGTTTCATCCGAATTACTAATTGTTAAATACTTGAAGCTGTAAATTACTTTGTTTCCGAAGTGTCTTGACGTGGGCGGACAAAGCTGATCACTTTTATCAAGATTTTTGTTCCAAAAAAAATATTTTCAAGCTTAAATGTTTGAAAATCGAATTAGCAACAGTTTCAGGCTTGAAAGTCACCCAAGATTTCATGAAATATGGACTCTACTCTTAATTTCGTATAGAATTTAGGAACTTATTGCAAGTTTACATTCTACGTAGCTGCAGATTTTGATACGTCCATGCTAAGGCCTGCGTTATTTGCTGAGTTTACTAAGCTTTACAGTAATGCACAGGACTTACGTATCATAATGGGGTATGCGAACGACATGACAATGGAGCGGTAAAACAGAGATAACTGTTAAGGACGAGGCTAGTAGATTAAGAAAACAGCTGCAACTCGAAATGTTTGTAATAATACACGAATTAAGTTGACTGCACTTTCCTATCTCAATTCGTGAATATGAGACTCTAATTCTACAGGGTGCAACAAAAGTGTTGCAGTTCCTTGAAAGGGGTAATTCCTGAGGTTATTTGAAACAACTTTTTCCTTGGCGAAAATTTTAGGTGGGGCTTTGTTAACGAGTTATTAACAAAAATCCCCGACCAATCAGAGCACGAATACAGTGGATGAATTTCAGCGCGGGCTTTAGCTGAGAGTAGTATTGGTCCGTCATCGTCCGCGCCATCCTTTAATCCGTTGTACTCGCTCTTTTATTGGTCAATGTTTTTCGTTAATAACTCGTTAACAAAGCCACACCTAACATTTTCTCTAAGGAAAAGGTTGCTTAAAATCAACTCAGGAATCACCTCTTTAAAGGAACTGCAACATGTTTGTTACACTCTGCACAACTAAATGAATACACCAATATAATTAGTATAATTAAAGAGTAGGACAAAGCAAACAGAAACAGTGCAAAAACAATGAAAAGAAAGAAACCCTTTCACATATTACTACTTCGAATAAAATTATTATAGCTCTAAAAAGTTCAGTACTGCCCTCAAATGTCCATTAATAAACGTACTATGTTTAGAATTATGATATTCAATACTTTTCTTTAAAAGTAACTCCAAAAACTGTCTTAGTTTCAGAATGTCAAATGTCAAATTGGAGGAATTCTTTAAAGATTTTGATTTATTAATCAAATTATCTGGGACTAAAAAGAAGTTTTTGGTTTTTCCATTCATAGAATAATATATGAAAGAATGTTTCTTTCTGATAATACCCGACGCTAGTAAGACCATGAGTTCGAAATCTTTCTCAACCAATAAATTTGCATTCGGCAGCGCGATATAATATAGGATCTACCGATAACCGCAAAGTTTCCACAAAGGACAG
The DNA here is from genome assembly GCA_030770465.2 of Perdita meconis. Taxonomy (NCBI): domain Eukaryota; kingdom Metazoa; phylum Arthropoda; class Insecta; order Hymenoptera; family Andrenidae; genus Perdita; species Perdita meconis. The sequence continues at coordinate 272,492 of JASKOS020000015.1, read as the reverse complement.
GGCAGAGTATGTGCGAAGCAAACAATCTAAACAATTTCACGACCGGTAAAGTTCGTGATCAATATGTGTGGATTGCGGAAGCATGACATTGATAGCATTGGATTCGAGACCTGTACGGTCTGTTGACCTACTAACTTCATCTAGTGCGGCAATTGGTCAATACCTTTAGCTTTTCGCTGCTTCTGAGATTAGATCTCAGAGTAAATCTCCGTCCGGGGATTTCCCATTTCAGTCGTCGCGTTACAAGACGATACCCTATTTCCCCGACGCTTTAGACGTCTTGATAAAAATAACAAGGCTCTCAAATAGCTGTAGGAAATTTCTTAGAGAAACAGGGAAATTAGTTTTGTTTGCGGAAATCGGTATGAATACCTACAGCGAGTGCACTAATTTTAATTAGTTTACTTTAACCTAATACAATTCCAAAGCACAATATTTGTGAATATCTAAAGTTTTCTTCTTTGTATGAGTTTGGTGTCGGATATACATATACACGGTGTTTGGGATAGTATAGGCAAGCTTTGGAGGGGTGATAGTTCATGTAAAAACAAACAAAAAACTTCTATATGACTTGGATCCAAAACTCAACCATTTTGGAAAAAAACTGTCATAAACATTTAAGCTATAAACCGCTATAATTCAAAATAGGAACGTTTTTCGTAAGCAATTTCTTCTCTAAAATAAAGATTATGATCTTGTTAATACAATAAGTACAGTAACTGTGATATTGTTACCTCGTATCGCAAAAAAATAGTATTTTTCTAACCCCTTAAATTATCGCTAGAAAAATACCATATTTTTGCGATACGAGGTAACAATATCACAGTTACTGTACTTATTGGATTAACAAGATCATAATCTTTATTTTAGAGAAGAAATTGCTTACGAAAAACGTTCCTATTTTGAATTATAGCGGTTTATAGCTTAAATGTTTATGACAGTTTTTTTCAAAAATGGTTGAGTTTTGGACACAAGTCATATAGAAGTTTTTTGTTTGTTTTTACGTGATCTATCACCCCTCCAAAGCTTGCCTATACTATCCCAAACACCCTGTAGATACTGCATAGACTGTCAGCGGCAATTGTTAGGGCCCAGTTATACTTTTTCGACTTTAGTTCAGATCGCAAATTACAGGACTTGTTTTGGTGAGGAATTTCGAATTGGAGCCTTTACACACGAGCGATCAAAAAACGAATTGGCAAGCGATTCTGTAATCGATGCGGTTACCAAGAGTAGTGTGAAGGTATCGATATCGTAAAAACAGATGATCTTCACACCACTGTTAGTCGTTCAATCGGTTGCGGAATCGATTTTTGGTCGCCCGCAAAGGAAAGAAGTTCTTCTATTTTTTAACTCAATAGTTCATAATTTTATTTTGTGTCTAAATTATAAGATTTAGATAAAGTATGGTGTTTCCAGTATCTAACTCTGCACAATTTTAATTCCATTCCCTATCAATTCCAATACATATTAAAATCTATTTCGAAACTTTATCGGTAACGTTCTATATAGCCTTAGAATAGTATCGGGATGTATTTCCGAAACCAGAAACAAAAAATGCAATGGATATTTGATCGATCCACTATCTGGTCAGTGGTATGACTCTAACGTCAGATAGCGTGGAAACACTATGGATATACAGGATGTTCCGTTTGAATGAGAACGGTAGAATATCTCACAAGGTATTTTATTATGGAAAAAAGTTCTTACAAATGTTGTTCTATGTATACATATATATACAGGAGCATATGTATTATGTAATACTAATGGTGTTTTCGTAGGCGGAGAGCGAAGAGAGGTATGTAGGTCCAGTTAGTTTTTTTAAATGGGATTGCATACTTTTTCGTTCCTTAATGTAAGAACAGATCTTAAGACGAATTCAACAATGTGCGATTTTACATAATTCTTTGTAGAAAGTGATAAATTAAGATGACAGGCAGAAGATTACAGTGTATTGTTACTCTGAAACAGCTGCAAATTCTAACTGATTCGATGACAGAGAGGATGAATTTATGAATAAAAAGTGGTGGAAAACCTATAAATGACTGACAACTGACAACATTTATTTCTTGATGTCATAATGTTTTAGTTTCGTAAAGCTTTTATTTCTCTGGTGGTAGACCTATTATTTTGTTACGGTAAAAAATTGACAAAAATCAAATAAATGGTTACTGTAGAAGAATGAAACACTGCAAAAAAATGAAATTTTATAAGAATTAATTTGTTGGCTCCAGAACTATAAGCAAACATCTAAGTGGATTTGTCGTTTTGTTACGCACTGTATGTCATGTTGTAGTCTCCAGATATGTGAAAAAGTAGATATTTCTACTGTTGCGAGCACCGAATATACTACCCATGGCCGATACGTGCTCGCTCGTAGCAACTAACTGAAGAAAGCAGCAAGAAGCTCATCATCGATCGATTTCCTGTCAGTCTTTGATTAGAAGACTTCCACTGCAGACGTACTGTCAACCTTTGTGAAATAAATACTACTGCAAACATTGTAATCAATTATTGTAAATAAATAATTATGGAATGGAACGAGGAGCGACCTCGACCACGTAACACTACTTTTTAATGATCAGCAATCACCCAGCCTAGTTAAATATGTGAACAGTGCCTTCATGTTATAAAATGTTTAATAATGTGTGTTTTCATTTATGTTTTCGTATTTAAATGAATAAAATTATGCGTTACAACTCTTACCCCAGTTGCTGTAACTTTTCATCCCGAGCTGGCGCATGTTGTAACAAATGTTCAGAATAATTTACGATGCAGCTAGATGTCCAAGTTTCAAAGATTTTGTCATCTACTTGCACCGAATTAGTTAACATGTAAGTAAAAAGTTATTTCATGACTGAGGAAAACATTTTCGTGACATTAACTACAAAAACTGGTTTTCCCTAATGCACGCGTTCAGCGAACCCATGTAAACATTTATACGCCCAGTCAGTGGTCAGAGTCATTAGTCCAAGTCATCGGTCACGGAATTCGGATGCATGCGTCAGCATTTTTGGTCGGCCGTTGTTTCGCCTCTCGCATTGCGAAATGTGAATAGAATCGCTGGGTAACGAAGCAATTAAAGTTTAGGGTGAACGGTTTAGACGTAAATTGACCGTATATGAAATTGCATCCGTGCACATTTACACGTGAATACGCCCGAGTCGAAAGTGGAATCATTGATTTTAATACAGATTCAGTTATCTTTTAACATTTCGAGGTATTACAATGTGAGAAACTAATAATTTAACTAATTTTTCTCGGATGGTCTTTCACTTTACTTTATTGACGCAGCACTCCTGCCGGACCTCAATGTCGACCTCGATGAAGTAATCTCTTTCAGGCAGCTCCCGTCGCTGTCACTGCCGAAATAAAATTGATTGGTCGAATGTAAGTGAGGTCCATTTCAGGGGTTCATGGACGTTACGCTGTACAGAGGTACACAAAAAGTGATTGAAATCTGTCGAGGATTAAATCAGTACGTTGGTTTGGATGCAGAATTTTCACGAATTACGTGCAAGATTCATAGACAGAATCGTTTCTGTATTCTTTCGTACGTTCTCTGGAATTTTTTCCTTCGAGATAATACAATAGACAGGCAATTTCCAAGAAGGCAGTGAAATAAGCGAAACATGCAAATATTCATGGTAGTGAAGTATTGTTGTAGTACTTTCTGACCTAAATGTTGTAGCGCCAATATTACTTCCCGAGCCAAATTCTATGTTGAATGTTTCATTTTATGTTCCCATTCCTTGAAGACGAAGTTGCAATTTGTCTTTGAATTATTACCAGTGCGAATTGCATTCATAGTAAAATAGTTTAAAGTTGTAGAAATGATTTTACTTGAAATAAAAACATGAAAATTAAAAATTGACATTTTTCATTATCAATTAGTCTACACAGTTATATAGTAAAAATTGTTGAACTACTCATTTCAAACATACATTGCATTATGACAATATAATAATTATTGTTTTGCATTTCATGCTTTTATAAAGGTTCAGAAAATAGAGACCAAAACAAAATTTAATGTACGAAGAATTTCTTTATATTCTGCTATTCAATGAATCTAATTATTAAAAATATGTTAGATGCGATGCAGAAGTCGTTATTAACATATATGTAGCACATTTTCCCATTTCGGCGTTGAATCATCCATATTGCTGAAATATATGTGTTATTGTCACTAAAAGTTATAAATAGACTGCGAACTTTTATTCAAAATCAAATTTTTACAAACACAAACAAAAAATTGAAGCTTGGATAACCGTGTGCCTTACTACCAAAATATTATTTCTTGCACTGCAGTTTTAATACTTTGTATATCCTAACATGTGTCAATAGCTTTGTAGATTTTTGTATATTTAGAACTGCTATAAATGCACAACAATTCGTAGTTATAAACAAATTCATTAGACCAGCGAATTTGACAGTTATTTTTGAGGCGGTGAATAGATTGGGTCTTGCTAGAATCCTCTCTAGATCCCTAGAGTTCCCTCCGAACCCCTAACCCGAACGTTCAGTAGTATCCCAGACTCTAGCCCCTAATCCCCCACGCTTCCTCGACCCCACCTCCCAGAGAGAGAAAAGAAAAGAATAAAGGGAATTTTAACGTCAAACTAATCGTAAGACCTCATATCCATCGAGGGATTTGTTTCAATCTTCCAGTTTTCAGTCTTAAGTTTTTATTACAATAAAACTTCCAAGCCTATTAACTTCCATGCTCAGTCATTTCCTCTTTATATCCAGCCGGACAGACATCACTGTTTTTTTTTCTTTTTTTTTTTTTTTTTTATACTAGTAGCAGGAGCCTTTGTGGAATCGTTACCGAGGGGAGAGTCCATCACTTGGTGGTCTAATCGAAGGGAAAAGTGATGTTCAACGTATAGAGGGGTGTGCGGAGATGCGTATCTACCTACAGAAACTTCGCAGTCACGAAAAGTCTCCCCTACAGTAGGACATCAGGAAATAGGTTCACGCTTTGGGAAATGCCGAAAAAGGGGAATTCGGTGTCCCAGAGGTGTCGGTCACATTACCTTCCTGCTAGCCTAGGCAAGAAGAGTGGGCTCTACCCCATTGAATACTGATTTCACAGTTCGCGACATGGTGGACATATAATTTTGTTCAATTTTCCTCAACGACAGCTTGGTAGTTTTCTAGTTACAAATATAGACTAGGAAGTATGACGAAAAGATGAGTTGGTTTGATAGTTTCAATTTTAGATTAAGCTTATTTTGGAAAGTGAGTCGAGGTTTATTGAAAATTGTGGGAGTGCATAGTTTTACTTTACGGTAAAATGTTGATTATCCGACCCTAAATCATCCTTAATCTATATTGGCCAGGGTTTCAATTATTTAGTGTTTGAGCTATAAGTACTAATAGTGGGATCAATTCCAATAGGTACTTATAAATCCGAATCAAAGCCAATAATCAAGATTCATTTCATAGTGTTTGTATATTACTTATGGAATCTAATGATCATTTGTTATACTTGCGAAGAATTCGACTATCACAAGCTGCTTTCGAACCTCAGAATGAGTATTTTGAAATTTTAAAAACCTAGTTATAAGTACTTCGGTATTGCAATCAATCGGTTTTGTTACAAGCACTAATTGAATTCTTATAACTAGATTGCAAATTTTAATACAAAATAAAATTTCTACAATTACAATTAATAAATTGTAACATAAATAATAATATATTTAATTTTCTAAACATTTTGATATTTTGTATATTTTGGCATATGTTAACGGTCTTGTAAGTATTTTGCATACCTAGCATCACCGCAAATGCATAAAATCTGCCGTCTACTTATAACCATTCTAGGAATTTCGAATAAAATTTGAACCATAATTTAATAGTTTTCTACTATAAGTATTAAGTTGTGTAATCGACGGTATAGCGATTATTAAAACGTAATTATAGAGTATTTAGCTATTGATTAAGTATTTGTATGCATATGAAGAATAGATTACTATTGATTTAAAAATGTTATGATGAACTTGAAATTCTACCGCGCCAGTTAATAAACTTTTCAGAACAAATGTTGAGAAAAATTCAATAGCTCTTCACATCATAAAAGTAGTGCAATGCTTTTATTAGAGATACAAAAGTTTAACACACCAAATATTTTCTACTGCTTCACCTATATGTGTACGTACAAAGCCTCATAAAACTCGGTACGCGTGAATTGGATGACGTTATTTATAAAATCATGTAGTATTTTATACTCTATAAATTCTTCATTTTTAATGTTACCCTACACCATTCTCTTCATTGTTTTCATAATTCTCAATCCTTGAAACTCTCACAAAATTGGAAATGTTGCATATAAGGCATTCCAAATAAAACCTGTTGCAATATACCTACATATAAGATATATGTATGCAAACAATAGATAAACAGTAGATTACTTCACCGAAAATATTAGTTTCTCGCGAATAAATTCAATCGACCCCCGATGTTTTAATCACAATATTATAAATATCCTTAGATGGTATTAAGATTTTTATTCTCCGGCGATCTTCAGTAGTGACTGTTTAAAAATGTATAATTTATTAAATTTATGAAAACATATGAATTTAAAGAGACCAAAACCAATTTCAGAATATGTAAGACCAGAGTTCATAAGGCTACAAATCAATTCCATGCTGATATCATGAATACTAGACTGTGGATTTTTATGCAAAATAAAATTTTTACAAATACAAGTAAAAAATTGGGACTAGAATAATAGTATTTTTCATCTTTTAGACATTCTAACTTGAATTGTATTTTTGATATTTTGTATATTTTGACACATGTTAACAGTCTCGTAGATTTTTGGTATAGTTAATTTACCATGAATGCATAAATCTGTAGTCTAATGATTATTAAGAAATAATAACGATGCGCTTTAGACGTAAAATGCAGAAGCATTCTCGATTCGGGAAATTCTCCAATTACGAAGTTTCCTACTGCCAATAATATTTCTATAGTGGCACGGCGCAAGGTATTTCAATTGCGAAATGTGGTCGAGTTGAAATAATCTTCGGAAACAATAGGCAAACGGTACTCGCGATTATGATCATCAGAGCCATTCGGATGGTTGCATAAAGATTGCACAGACTTGCTGTTTGCAATCAATTTGCAATCTTTGCTATTTAGAGCTGTATGCTTAGTACGGTAGAGTCGTGTTCCTTGTGGTCTTGAAAGCCTGCAACGTAGCATCTTCGTCTTTAATAAATTTCACCTATGTTCTTGGTGGACGTCACGCAACAGTTAAGACTTTCATTAGAGTATAAAAAATAATGTATTAGTAGCTCCTGGCTAATTCCTTAATTTATTAACAGGTTTTCAGCTCTGGCAATTAACGAGTGCTCTTAAACGCACGCGAAAATGTACTTTTAGGGTCGCTTTTAAGGACCCTTTCTCATGTTTAATCTCTCGATTTATCCGTTACACTAAGGCTTTATGAAATGTTGAATAATTAATGCAGCACTGTAGGCATGTAAGGTTTTGTCATTGAGAAATTTAAAGAAATTGCAGTATCTTCTTTCTTGTAAAAAAACAAGACTTCGAAGAAATGAAAGAAAAACATTTTTTTCCAATTAAGTTAGACTATTAAATGTAATGAAAAAATGTTTTTCTTTTATTTCTAAAGGTATTCCTTTTTTACAATTTATTCAAGTGCAAAAGCACACTGATAGGTTCAAGCTTACTAATTGGGACCAGTAATCTATATTACTTCTATAAATAAATTTGTAGTGTGTAAAAACTATATCCAAATTTTCTTCACTAATTTTGTGTGAACCAACAAAACTATTACATACTTAAACGTTGCTCTGTATCACGAATTATATTGAATTTTGTAAACAGTACACCAAAGAAATCAATATGTTTTAAACAATATTGAAACCTTTCATCTATTTTTTCTATTGAATTCATTTGGTTTACTGATTTCGTAAAGAGATAATTTTTCGCACGGCGTATTTTTTTATGAAATTCGTTCATTGCATGAAATTTTGAAGTTCGTCTAGTCGTTTTTCGTAACTAATTCAGCAAACGATTCTATTTTATTCGTGAAGCGTAGATGTCTCCGTGGAAGGGAAAGGGTGAAATGATATCGGACGGATTAACACGACTTTCAAGGAAAGTCGGCGTGGTAATAGAAGATCCGAAGAAAACTTACGCCGATAGTAACGAAGTTTCACTCTTCACCGACATTAATTAGATTTCCCCTGACGTACTGAAACTAAGTCTGCTGCACCGTCGTTGATCTCCTTTATATGGTCGCAGATTCCTTTTTCTTCAACTGAGTAAAGTGAACGCCGGTAATGACAATAGAGAATTTAGATGAAACTACTTCCATTTAATTTTCAGTAAGCTACCAAAGTAAGTTGCCAAACAATTATTTTAAGCAATTTTTCAAACTTCTTACAGTAATATCTAATTCATTGATTGCAACATAGAGAGGAGCACAACTATTATGTATTTTCTACACAAGCTCACGTCTATCAGGAACATCCGTTTGATTTATCTAAGTCCCAATCAGTTCCGTTTCTAGAATTACTTGAAAACTTTTAGTCCGCGGGAGCAAAATTAGCATCGAACGCTTCGACATGATTATTTCCATATTCTGTACGTACGTTTCTGTACATATATATTTTTCAAGTACCTATTTATGTATTTACGATTGCTTTCGTTAAGTGAAAACCTCTCAGCCGTATTATTGAACGGGAATCATCCAAACTGAACGATTTGCTCGTAATTCCTTATGATTCATCCACAAGCATTTTAAGCGAAATGTCCAATTAATCTGTAATCCCGAAAATGAAAGCTCTTGTGCACGGAAAAAACTGCGAAGACTAAGATGAATATATCGGAATGATATGGGAATCTGGGAAAAAGTGAATTATCGGATAAGAGATGATTTTTTTTTAATTTTGTAGAAAATCCAGCGTCCGCAAAAATACATTCTATTGAATTTACGTAACTACGTTTTCAAATGAAGAAGGATGTGACTTGATGTCTAAATTATGTAAAAATAAAGGAACTTTTGGACGTTTTGGAAACTTACGGGGATTCTCTTGCTGTTATAAATTGCATTCGTAATACGTTATACTTCATGAAATGTTAAACAGAGTATTTATCAGTGCCAATGAAAAGACAGAGAAAGAAAAATGTACGTTTATATTTGAAATCTGATACATATCATTATTCTTAAAGGACTTTCTTCGTCCATCAGGCTTAAATATCCTTTATTTATTTCTAAGTATGCTAACGAGTAGAAGAATTGATTCACTGAAGAATATAAATACTTTTAGTATTTTTACCGTAAGATAAGCAAAATGTCATGTTCCCTCGGAGAGATTTGTCACAGTCGCATATGGAAAAATGTCACCCAGTTACAAGTCCTTTTCCATTCGTAATCTTCAAACGGCCTAGATGTACCTCTGAAAAAGATTATGGAACAAAGAGTTTTCAGCGTTATTTCGCTTTACTTCATCGCTGGCCCGTTCGAAATAAAGGTCTGGAATGCTGCCAGAAGATCTTCCATGAAGGCAGCAAAATTTAATGAGCACAGCAGTAAGACTATGCGGGTATGTGCCCAGACTTAACGTCCTTTTAGATCCTTTCGCAGGTCTAACCATTAATCGTCCCCGTGTACATATGATGTAATAATTTATTCCAGGAATTCCTGAACGCATACATATACAACTGTGATGTATTTTGCACGTACGATTCTAGTTTCCGTTAGAGAATATAACATGAAGGTATAATTTGTAGTTTCAAAATAACTTTGTATGTTTCGTTGAGCCCAATAGAAGCTCAAATGCTTTTGAAGCGCCATCTTTTGCGGTAAAGTCATATTTATCACTCAAAATAAGAAATAAAACTAAACTAAACCAGTTTAGAAATATAATACGTACAGTAGAATCAAAATTATTGTCAAGTTTTATTATTTAGGGATTCATTTAATTAATACACTAAGTAGTATTTGTGGCTGTAAGGCAAAACGACGTATATGTATCACATTTTCAAAAAATTTGATTTTATGCCATAATTGCGATCTAAAAAGTAGAATTCGTACTTTTATCAGAGAAAAAATTCATTAAAATAATGTTTTCTATTAGTAATTAGAATATAAGAAAATTCGTGTACATAAAACAACCACAAATATAAGAGTGCAGTTGGACTTAGAGTAAAACTTGTATATTGATGAATTATTTATAAAGTATTACCACGGTATATTGTAAATATCAAATCGGTTAATCGAAGTTTCACTGTACTTTTTAAATATATCCACATGATTCAGAAATAACGCGCTATGATTTCTTTACATTATGTCAGAATAATCATACTTGTCTATACTTTATAAAGTTAAGCAAAAATTTTGTTGAAGTTTTAAATTTAATCCAAATTAATTTAATACAATCGAAACCAGAAGGCACCGTATAAATTATGTTCGTAAAAGTGTTTATAGTTGAAGATTTTTCTCAAATGAGTTCAGAAAGAATTACTTACTACTCAGAAAATGGCTTTACATGATATGAAGATTCGAGCGCAGCTGGAAATTAATTTTGAATTGGGTCTACTGATTGAAATATAAGATTTAAGAGAAATGTTTCTCTTCATGCACGGCACTTTTGGAATAAAAGCTCGCCTACCTTCAATTACACATATGTAATCTAATAGAGTCTTGACGTTTGATTTTGGATTTCGTAATATTCAAACACAGTAAATCCTATTACAATGTGAAGCATTATCAATGTAGCAATGGATCAATTATGAGTAATAGAATTTCATGTTAATTAGATATTATATCATTGTCATGCACTGACTTGCAGAACGCTAAATTTTGAGTCTCCATCACCATTTGGTACAGATATGATCAATGCGACTAGTAACATTCTATAAAATTTATATTGAATTAAATTTTTCGCGTAATCACAGCTGTAATTTAGTGTTTTGCAGCATTACGCTTTGTAAATTAGTATTAAATTTCGTGATAGAAAGAAGTCATTTCGCAATTTTTGATTTTCATGAAATTCTGTGAAAATGTTGAGCAAAACGTAAGGAAGAGGAAAATAAAATGTTATTGTATTTAGAATTTCAAAGTTCAGGGAGTTCCGTTTCGGGAACTTAGAACGTGCACGAAGAAAATATTGATATAAATATATAACATTAAAAAATTAAGAAGTCATTGATTCTGTATTCAAGAATAAATTTTTACTACACCATTTACAATATGTATCTACACGTTTCAATAAACTGAGAAGTGAATGTCGACATTACAAGTCTGGCGGAAATCTAAAATGACTGAAGACTATAAATCTTTTAAGTACTATCAAGAACTGACCCACTATTTTAAGAGCGCTCGCCACCATTAATCCCTCTTCCGAGTCCGCATCAGGCTCAATATATTACAGTTACAGATGGTGTTAACGATTCTAAATGGAACGTGTGGCGTTAATCATTCGAAGTAAAATCAAATGACGGAATGTCTAGCGCGATAAAAAGATTTCTGGCCGGCGATAAAGCAACGTTAGACTTCCGTTCTATCGTGAACATCTTCGGACTCGTTACCCCATCGCACCGACGAAATTAAATCACTGCTTTATCTTAACTCCCGATAAATTACGCAATTAATTAGCCGAGCAATTAACCCGGAATCAGATGGTGTACGAATTTAGGAAGGTGTAAATCTTAGTCGTGCGTGAGCGGGAACCATAAGACGAGGTGGCTCGAAAAAAAAAGGCAATTACCTTTCCAGGAACGACGAAGGGGCTCCGCGCTTCGTGTAAGAACGGGTTTATGATCAAGAAGTGCTTTATGGATCGATGGGAGAGGGGCTGTTCAACCCCTTTCAACGAATATGGATGGGGACGAGATTCGAGTATATCGACGAAGATTAACGATCGGCACCACTATTAGGGCGATTAAGGTGAATGATCCTAACTTTCGAAGTCGACTTTCGATTTTTACTTCTTTATTGAGATTGAAGGGGTGCCTCGTGAACGTGACGAAAGTGACGAGGGTGTGATTAGTGATAATGCTGGGTCGATGTCTGAAACTTATCTTGAATATTGAATTAATTAAACGGTGATGAAGGTTTGTTCATTATTCAGGTCCATGTAATATTTTCGGATCTTTGTCAATTTTCCCGTAGAAGTACCTTAAAGGAAATTAATAACACGTAGTAAAGCTCTAAATATTCGACTATTTGATATATTCGAATAATTTTAAAGACGAATAATTAAAAGTATTCGAATATTCGAACATTATTCGAATAATTAGAAGTATTTGAATATTCAAGAATTATTCAAATAATTAGGAGTATTCAAACATTCGGCGCGATTGATTTTTCGTACCTACTAATAGCACACTGTTACGTACTTCTAACTGCTCAAATAATGTTTAAAAATTCAAATACTCCTAATTGTTTGAATAATGTTTGAACCTTGAAATTGTTCGAATATCGAATCCGAATTCTATTGATATTTGAACATTCAAATATTCTTAACAGCCCTAGTGTGTAGTGCAGCTTTAAAAGTTACTTTTACAGAATATGCAATTTGTGAAGGAACAACGAGAAAAAGCATAATTTGTATCAAACATTTTCAATTTAAAAAAATTTGTTGTTCGTTGAATCTCTAAACCAGAATGTTTTTATAAGCAAAAGACAATTCTGACGAAACTTATCTAATCATCTAGATTCTTTTAACTGTAAATGATCAAAGGTATCAAAATTATATTAGCCGTTCAAAAACTATACTTGTTCTTAAAAAATTTAGCTAATCAATATTTTCAATATTGTCGCACATATTCAACCAGAGAGTTCGTATATTATAATTTAATGAAGTGTGCGTAAATAATATATTACGTTTCAAATTGCTACAGAAAGTAGTTCTGACTTAAAAAATTTGAAGTATTCCCCATTTTTTTCCTTTTCCTCTACTCATTTTCTTCAAATAACACAGTGGATGAAAAGAATCAGTTGTTATTTTAAGGGGTCATATATGTACATATGTTTCTCAACATTAAATCGTGATAAACGTTTACGAGTAATTGGAAAACAAACAATAAATAGGATTTACATAGTTCTGTTTGTTTAAAAAGTGTTTGTCCACTGCTTGGGACACCATGAAAAAAGCATTGTACCTAATACCTAACTATGTTCAAATTAATTATTTTTAATAATTTCCCATTTTCCATGCTTGTTTTGTATTCTATAAACTGTTATCTTTACGTTACAAAAAGAATTAAAACAATTTATTTAATAATTTGTTTACCGATAACTTATGAACATTGACCACGCTTTAATGCTGAGAAACTTATATGAGCCCTTAATTCTCACCTGAGTAAACCTGAGTAAAAACATCTCGTTTGTTCAGTACAGCAGCACGTTTTTACGTAAGTACCTGCACTGAGATACCTACATAGATATTAAGCAAGTATTAAATTTAATCTTCCAATTATTAAATGCTGTAGCAACACAGACACGTAAGAAAAGTACTTTCTTCGACCCTATTTTCCAAAAATAAATGGCCGATTACGGTTCCAGTAGAATTAGCTTTCAACAATCTTGTTGAGACCGGTAATTTCAGCCGTGATTCATTAAACCAGCACGTACTCATTCTTCGGGGCTGTCTTTCTCTCTTTTTCTGTCCCTTGTAAACCTGTGTGAAACGTAATTTTTAATACAATTTTTCGTGTACACGAATTAATGAGAATACTTTGAAATGGTATTCGTTTATTGTGTTTTGCATTATTAAACGTTTAATACTTTATCAACATATAATGCAGCATCATTGAATACGTTAAATTATTGGCATTCAATTCTATAAATTGGCTTATACTTCCAAGTTAATTATGCAGAGTATTTGGTATCATTAGGCATTTTAAGAGGTGATTTTAAAAACCAAAATAAGACAAAGATCAGAAATAAAAAAAAAAATTGTGTTTGAGGCTTCGTTAGCAAGTTATTAATTGCTGCAAATATGTGCAAAAACGTGTTTGACGCGATAGCCTTTTTTACTGACGGTACGCGCTACATAAGTAGTTAGGTCAAACTGGCCAGACACGCCGCTGTAAGTGCCGTAGCCACTCAAGAGAACCCACTTACCTCGTAGTTAAATTAATTACGGCATAACGCCATGCAAAACAGCAATAATCTTTAAAATTATGAAGAAGACCTAATACTAGAGATGGAATCAAGTACCTTAAAAGTAGGTTCGAATCTGACTGTATAGTTTCGAACAGTTCGCGAGTACTTCGAAAAACAAAAGTAAGACTGGTAAGTATACTCGAATCCAAACGAAATATGTTCAAATCCTTTACAAGTACTTTGACAAATGTAAGTTGTAGTTCCAAGTACAATTGAACCTTGACCAAGCAGATTCGAACTTGTAGACATATACATATACAGTCATAGAATATGTGGACAAACAATTGCACGTTAAACTATCGCGCGTTTTCTTTATGCGAATCCGATAGGGATTAGTGAGCTGCGCGTAGCACGTGTGGATGAGTAAACACGACCATTAATTCGACGTCTTGCCACCAGGAGAGTTCTCGGCGCTCCTTTGGCAATGTGTTTCTCGCTTCTGGCCGATTCACTGGTCGTTTGTATATATATGTAGAAGTTTCCCGTATTGTTAGACCACCGCGTCTAAAGCAGGGATCTGTTAGTAAGCCTTACTGACGAGTCCAATAGCAGATCCTGGGACGAAACGCACTTCCTTCGCCCCACATTTTTAGTAAGGCAGTAATAAGCCTGCCAATAACTTTGTTTATGCCTATAGGCAAGGCTGCTTTTCCGCGTCTACTAAGGTTCGAATCCTACTTTTAGGAGATTCGATTCTTTCAATTGTCAAAATACTTACAAGTACGTTCTCGAAAACTATAGGTACTCATTCTAGGGTTAGAAACCTACTCGTATAAATCGAGTACATTACAAGTATACTCAATGTATGAATACTATTCGAAACCTAAGCGAAACTTAGGTATTGAAATTGACTCGGATTCGTCCGTACATACGTATTGAACTTGGTCCCATCTCTACCTAACACGAGTTGTTGTATGATGTTCAACCACGAATTACTATTCCAATCGAAGTTTCTGGTCTCGCTTTCAAAATGCGTGGTTAAGTGTGACCTGTAGATGGAGGAATCTCTTTTAGCGAGATACTGAAGAAGACATACTTGAACCGTAGGATAGAAAAAGAGAATCAATTTGCTACACATTATGACAATGTCGCACGGAATTCTCATTGGCCATGGAGCTTTCACCACGTCTCAGGCCTCTCGTAGGCCTCCTATTCGACGTGCCAATTCTGGTTGGATACGTATTTTGAAAACTAATTTTCCATCTGCATCTAAGTATCAAATTACACTTCTGTTTTTTTTTCGATGGGTGTTTACGTCACATCGACTACAGGGTCATTAACGATGACGTTGGGTGCAATAGTTTATATATTCCTGTAGATGTTGGTTTCCTTGAGGAATTATAATGGAAATTATAAAATTTTGTAAATGCAGTAATATACAGTAACTTACACATTTGTTCACAGAAAGTATGTTAAATTTATTTAAATTCTAAAAAAAAAGTATTTGCTTTTGCAGAATAGAGGTTATTGAAACTGATAAACCATTAAACGTGGAAGCTGGATTGACATAAATTGATGGAAAAAATATAATACTGGGGATTTCACAATTAACATTTGGAATACATGTGAACAAACCTGTCGAGTCACTGCATATACTACAATTTTAAAACTTTTGGTTAGCTATTTTCAAAAACCTAGTCTTCATAAAACCAGCAAAATATAGAAGTTATACAGGAAAAAATCAATAATGAAAAATTCTAAGTAGTTAATCACATAAAATTTAGTGATACCTGCTTTGTTGAAATTATGACAGCAGCAAACTATTAACGTTAAAATTGATCTTAATGTTTAACCGCATTATGTAAACGAGAAAAATACTCACATGAACGTGATACTCAGCAGTTCTAATTTATTTTGTCATGGTATTAACAAGTAATTGATTTATCAAGCATCGAAAGCGCTGTTAATTCATACACGCTATCGTTCATACTGCCAAAATCGATACACTATTTCTCACGTGAAAATTTATCTTAATTTAAATATCATTGAAAACTGTTGGGGATACCTTGACCCCTATTAATCTTTATTAGAAATTTTATTTGCATGAAATCCACTGTTTATTAGTAAAATTCTCGATGCAATTATCCTTACATGAAAATATACGTAATGCAACTTTATGAGGTAAAAACAAAATGTATTTTATTTGAAATAATTGCTTGAGCACTTGTAATGAACGTAATCCAGCATTTTTCAAAGGCAATAAATTATTCGGAAATATCGGTGGAATCGGTGACCTAAAAACATGGAGTCGTTTAAAGATTATTAAACAGTAGAAAGAGTAACAGTTTACTCAACTTGCTAAAAAGTAAACGTTTCAATTTAAAAATTATACTATCATTCCTTTAAGGTACGAGTTTCGCTGATGAATCTAAAAAAAAATAAAATTTTGTTGAGAAAAATTGTTAATAATCTAGTTGTAACACAAGTTGTATCATTCTTTCGTTCAGAAATATACAGTATAAAATATTAATTCAAGCAAATCGTCTAACACATTCACAAAAAATTGAATAAATATCTTTAGAAAGTATTATAAATAGAATATATCGTTTAATGTACACATGTCTGATACATGTATTAACATACAGCGTGTTATTGATAGCTGCAACTGATTCAACAGAACTGACATGAATCCAAGTAGTTAAAAAAAATGCACTGTACTATTACATAGATCATAGATCACTGTTGTATTTCAGAACACTTTCCAGAAAGAATTAAATCAATGATTAAGGCTTGAAGCAGTTAATTAGATCACTTCCTATCCACGTAATCGGTGTCTATAGAATCGAATTACAGTTAAACTGATACAGTGTGGTCCGTGATGATACAACAATACTGAGATGGTACAGCAATCCGTTTCATTCGATATTGGAACTATCGAATAATTTTTACCGAAGAGAGGACCAAACTGACCGATTTCAATAACGATCGAGATGCCTGCAATTTGGCACGCGTTTCACATTTACATTGTGCAGGGAGGACGCCTTGTTGGTGACCCCAAATCGACACCGATCCCTGGATTAAGTAGTATCCTGGAATCCCAATCGTTCGGGATAATTGACTCTGTGAATTTTATGGCGCGTAACCAATCCCGCTGATGTTACTTGTTTAGCATTGCAATGAAAACAGAACAGTGCAGTTTTTGTAGACAAATCGTATAGCCGAATCTTTATCGTTCATTCCATAGAATTTCATTTTTGTTCTAGACGAAATCTCTCGAATCATAGGTCCTACGATTCGAGCAACAGGAGTAAATACTTTCATACCTCGCTGGGCTAATTTTACCCAGCAGATGAAACGCAAAGCATTATAAATTTGGAGAGAATTATCCTAGTTATTCAGCGTGATGCCTTTCCATTAAAAATTACAATTGCGGCTTACGCAAAAGAATGCTCAGCACATTTCGTGAGATGACTTGAATAGGACTTTGATGAAAGGTGGATTGAATAAAAAGGATTAATTGCATGAGTTCCTTCTCGGATCTGCCGACCTAAATCTGTTTGACTTACTACTAAATGGGGAACCTAGAGGACTTATACCACGTTTTATACTAACAGATGATCGAAATGATTCGAATAAAAGTCCGTATTCGAATATGAAGGTGAAATTTCAGATTACGCGCGGTTTTTGATAAACAGCAAATCATATCACTTTCTCGAAAGAACCTCACGTCAAATTGCTGAAGGTAGAACCTCTAGTTGCCAAAAGTTTTTTTTGCAGCTTAGTGCGTATCCACTACATAAGCATTCAACATTCTACGAAGACCTAATTGCTAAACGTATTAAACAACAAGCTAGGGCACTGTTCAAACTTCACTTGCAAACATAATGAACTTTCCGCATTCTATCTCCCAAACCATGCGCGTGAAA
Source organism: Perdita meconis (assembly GCA_030770465.2). Taxonomy (NCBI): domain Eukaryota; kingdom Metazoa; phylum Arthropoda; class Insecta; order Hymenoptera; family Andrenidae; genus Perdita; species Perdita meconis. Next base: position 254,477 of record JASKOS020000015.1, on the reverse strand, counting down.
ATTATAATGTATAGTTGACGTCGCATTCGCAAATGTTATACGCGAACAAACAACAACGTATCGAGTAGAGTGACTGAAATGAAATCTGGACAAAAATGAAAATTAGCTAAAACTTAAATAGTAATGAACAAAAAACAATTGGATTGAGAATTAGAGGACCAAGAGACACACGAGAGGAAGACATCGTAATTAAGGGACAAACCTTGCAATTGTACGATAGTTTGTATGAAATTAGAATCACTGACAGTGAATTGCGTTTGTCAAATATGAGTTCTGCGGTGCGCTCAGGAATTTGCACTCTCAGCCGATTAGTTGCGTTCCCCTAGGCCTACCTTCTCTAATGCAATCGTAGAGGTAGGAGCATACATCGATCGTATGAGATCACATAGCAACGCGTGACGAAGATAACGATCGGGGCATCAAGATCGAGTGATAAAATTAGGCGGCGTGTGCAAAGCTCCTGTGCCGACTAAAGTATGAATTCCGGAGTGCATCACAGTGTGTAGAATAGACATTTAAACTGCAAAGTGAAAAAAAGAATGCGTACTTTAACCATTATGTATCTTTCATTTATTTCTGAAATAGAAATCGTCTCCATTTCCGCTCTTGTAAATTAAAATTAGTGTACCTAACTTTCTTTCAAATAAGATAAATGGAATATATGTAGGTGACTTAAAAAGTGTATAGTTAGTTTCAGCAAACAAAGACTAAAACGTTTGCATTGGGCACTAGTTATTCACTTATTGAAATGGTTTAGCAGTTCGAAGTAAAACAAAGGAAAACATTGTATACTTCGTTTTGAGACTTCTTTTAAGCAAAGCCTACCTGTGCACTATCGGAACCACCTAGACAGATTCTATTTCGAAGAATTTCATTCGGCTACACAGAGGAAGCTATGCCTACAAAGCGAATCCAGGTCCCAGCATACCTAAATCCAATGAAAGTTGCCTTAGCAAGTTCGCAATATATTCATTTTCTTCCTCTCTCCGTGAAACAAGACGTGTCTTCATGGACCTGCGGCAGTTGCATAGCTTCAGATTCTCTTCAACATCCTCCAACATCCCCGCCTCACCCTTTCTTCATGTATTACCATCTCTCCATCTCTAATCACCTCTTATCACTAATGCTAATACATCGGTACAAGACTATTCAGGTCTGCGTATTAGGGTTTCGAAGGATAACTGAACTATCACCTGAACTATTAAGTAAAAGGTTTTATATTGACATAATAATGCATAAAGGAATTCCCAAAGATCATGTCGTATTCAAGTAATGTCATAGAAATAATTCATGTTCCATGTTAATTTTCCTCTTTTAGCGAGCTTATAAGAAATGTCACCCAAATATTATATTCTGCCTTGCATTAAGGAAGAATATTGAAAAATATTTTTTGGTTCTTGATATTTATATTCAAGAGAAAAAAAAACTGAAGTATCTAATATTTTTCATTACTCTTGAGTGATGTCAACATTTTAATGATATATCTTGTTAATTATTCAGTACTTTTTAGCATAATCAACCCCGATATTGACAGAACCACTGCTCATGACAAATCTGAGGATCGTCAACAGTTTACAACATAATCGAAATGACTTTGTCCATTGAAAGCTCAGGAATCGACCTGGGTCAAGCGTCCCCATAATTTCCTGACTTGACAGAAGCTTTTGTGCGTGGAAAATAGTTACAAGGACTGAGATCGAATCATTAGAACGATCCAGAAATAGGAGAATATGTCGAAAGACAATTTTCGCAAACATTATGAACAGTAAACCATCATTTGAAAAAATACATCAACATTATAGGCGATTATGTTGACGGACGTTGAGTAACTAAGCTTCCGGATGAACGAAAAGGCTAACCTTGTGTCTAGATTATCATTGTTAAATTAAATAGACTTCTTGAGCTATTCATATATGCTACATATTACTATTCGGTATATGTATGCATGATAATGGATCAATGCTGATTACTTTTCCTTAGTATTGAATAAATGTATTAAATAAATTGCATAATTTACTAAAGTCTGCCTAATTTCTTCTACAATGTCTCGCTGAACTTGTATTAAGTCGAGTCCTGTTCTGAATACCAGAGTTTCTAAATTATAGAGGATTAATCCAGCGTACCTACCAATACATATGACTGACAGGTTCGCGCATTTCCATGACGATTGTAGCCAACACGTTACACGGTGCTGTCACGTTGACTGTCAAAATCTGTAATTTCCTGTCATGTATTTTGTGCCAGAGTGCGTGAGTTCACGAACAAACATTTCGTAGCAAGCAGCGATACATCTTGGCGACTGTTATATCGAATTTCTAATGAGGGAAGAAACATGATCCTTTAATCCTCGGCCAGTGAATGTCGGGTCAAAATGGACCCGGCCTACGCTTACCACTGTGACTGTTATTTTACAGTCCACTGTCTGAAGGTTAAAAAAGGTTTCCACCTCTTACAGTTTTAAGTCTTCTTCCTAGTTCGCAATTATACTGTTAGAAATTGTTATAATTATTTTTATTCTGTATATTTATTATGTAAATAATGTTTTCAAAAGTTAGTCGATTTGAAGAATATTAAGGTCCATGATATGCCAGATGTTATTTTCTACTACAATTTTCAATCTGTTAGGTAATTTCTGCTTCAAAAAGTTCCTGGTTCTTTAACTGATAATGCAAATCGAAGAACAGTATTTCTTATGAAACGAACTGAAAGTTTCTTCAGTTTTCAAGCTTATGTTGTAATTGCGTTGTATAAATTTTTAGCAGGTATACTGTTATTACGCAGAACTATTTTGAAGGTAATTGAATTTATGGTCAAACGTGGAGTATGCCAAGGGTTACTGTTTATGGGCGTATAGGGTGGTCAATACGAAATGTGAAGGCACCCCTATCGAAGATATATTACAAATTGGATCGTGGATGTCTTTTCGTTGCAAGTCGCCATAAATCAATAACGTTACCTTTTAAAAATTTATGTCACACGAGACGACGTCCAGCCCAAATATCTGTTAAATTGAATTGCTATTTTGAAAAATTTCATTTCTCTTTTCAGCAGAAAATAACTAAGATTATCTCATACCTCATACGAGTCATTTTTATTTAAGCCATTTGCAGATTTTAATCGTATTAATAATAAATAAATAATATTCACATTTTTTAAATATGTATAATACTTGTATGAATAAAAATTACCATACCTATCATTTTTCATCATTGAACATAAAAGTTAAGAGTTCCATACGAGCTAAAATCTCAATACATCAGCAAAAGAGAGAATTCACAAGGATTTTTCAAGAACATCCTTTTTCTCAACAACTTCTGAACAGAGATATACACCCATGCGCAGAAAGTTCGAAGCAGGTCTTCATCACGATTTCAAAGGATTTACAAACTGCAAGTAAAACGCAAATGAGAAAAGCATGTCCATCTAAAATGGATGCCCCAAGATCGATTTCTGTAAACTATAAATTTAATTTAGTTTCGTGACTCTACATCTCATCCATCTTAACTTCTTCAGTTTTTACTTAACTTGTGCATTCATTCAGAGAACGTTAAAATTTAGTAAAAATGGAGTTTCATATTGAACAACTTTTTCTGGAAGACTTACTGTCTACATTCTCTTTAAGAACCAAAAGAGTTGAATTTGTGTCTCGCAGTCTAGTCCACGTGGTAAGTTGAGGACATTAATTAATATCGGAGCATAATCAAAATCAGATTTCTGTTTTTAATGTCAAAGTTTTCATTACATATTGATTATTGAACTAGATCAAATTCAAGCTCGAGCCTATTTATTCTGATTAAGTAAATTTAACATTGACTGACATCCGACAATCAGTTGATAAAACAAATAGTGATAAATGGATGGCGGATTTTATGTATTTAAATATGCAAACATCTAAAAAACTGTTGCCTAATGTCAAAATATAAATAATATAAGAAATATAATACAAGTCATTTTTAGAAAATAAGACACGCTGTTATTCAAGTTTTATGTCTTAATTTATATTTGCTAAAATTTGATTTTGGATAAAAATCCGCAGTCTAATGGTAAATAAATACAGTGTTAAGTAAAGTCTAATTACACAGTAAATTTTTGTAAAACTGCAGCAAATGCTTCCGCGCGACGAAACAAAGAATCCATCTTTGCTTTCGAAATCACCGTGAATTGCGTTTGGCAGCCGACGCTTTAGGGTATCGCCCAAAAAGCACAATTCTTTATTTAAATCACGTGTTCACGTTGTTTTGTTCCAATGATACAGCGTGATACACGTGCTGCATCTGGTCCATTTCTCATATGTCAAAACTGTTTACGGTTGACGCGTGCACCTCTCGTCGACAGTTTTCCAATGGATCCATGATGGATGCACATTTCCGGCTTTTTTCTCCATCCACCCGCCGCGGGATCGTCAAGTAAATTGAACAATGATCGATCACACGACGTGAAAAATGAAGGATCGATCGACTAATTGTCAATACGTGGAAACAAACTCGATGCCGATATCGTGCGTTACCATTCGAACAAGGGGGAAAAACGGTTTTAACATAGGGGGGGGGGGGAGAAGGGGATGGTGAAATGGGAAAATAATTGTTTACTTTCAAGGAACTTCTGTTGACTTCCTCGGGACGCGTTAATGAATCTGCCAGGCAGCAAAAAAATTCGTATCTCCTAATTCTGTTATCAATTAACCCCAAGTGCTTGTACTTCCCTGCCAACCGGAGAAATTCATCTTGTCAGATCGGAAAAATGAGAGCTAACTAAATGAGACTTCTGATTTGTGACCCAGTTTTTACACAATCTTAACAGGAAAAAAGGGCTTCGAAGTTATAGGCTCATTAAGGAAATGAATTTACATCTCTACGGAATGTTCATTTGTAAGAGGAAATATATTTTTACCGGATACTTTATTCTTTTGTTAAATACCAATCAAGAATTTGTTAGTATTTATTTCACTGAAGCAAAGTGGGTTAAAGCATTTTAATTTTCCTGATTTCAACACCGCACTAAAAACATAATAAATGAAATCGTCTTCAAGCAGAATCAGAATACTAATGTATTCATAAAAAACGACTGTTCAAGGCCATTGAAGCGCGAATCCCACCACGTTGTTTAGCTACTCCCCTGCTCTAGCATCGGTCTCTTTCCGCAACGTTCGCCTCGTGTTTGCTCTATCATACTGTTTCTGTTCAAAGCAAAAAGCGTAAACAGTAAGAAAAAAATAGAGACGACAAGCTAACCGTACCAACGTCTGCGGGGAAAACGTGAAAACGTAAATAAAAGAGTGACGGAGGAATGTAAATAGGTTTGATTGGCGGTACAAAAAGAAATAAAAATTGCTTCGCGGTGAAGTGAAGTGAAACTTCCCTGGAAGTTTAAACGCTCCGAACGGCGTGTCTAAAAAGCACAGAGATGCGTTGCGAGGCCTTAAAGCCGCATTTCCACGGTGTGCGATTCAAGAACTTAATCTAAGGCCGGGGTCCCACTAGAGAAAAGCACGGCGCGCACGGTTCTGAAAACCAGCTGAAAAAGTCGATTTTCACGAGCAGATTCGTCCTGAAGTACTTAAAGTACTCTTTCAAGGCGCGCTTGGTACTTCAGGATGAGTCTGTTCGTAAAAATCGACTTTTTCAGGTGATTATCAGGACCGTGCGCGCCGCGCTTTTCTGTAATGGAACCCCGACTTAAGGAAAGGAGTCAAAACGGCCTTGGACGGTCATTTGACTTTGGGCTTAATTTCATGAAAAATGTCAACGTTTGGGTATTAAGTGTGGGTATTACTGCGAACTTTTAGAATAGGTTAACTTCAGAGTGCTCGATAAAGCGTTCAAATGAATGAAAGTCGCTTCTTCTTTTTTTAAAACCAAGGTTGAACGATACTGATCCCATTTTAAAAAAATAAGATTGGAATAATAAGTGGATTTACTTAAAATCAAAGATATTAAGAGACACCTCTTTGCAGGAGTTACTGCGGACATGCATGCATTACTAACCAAATATCAGTTACTGCGCGTATATTACTGTGGATTGATATTAGGTGAAATATTAATATATTTCTTATAAATAGAAATGTTATATAACTTTGAATAACAGATTCTTTTTTCTTTTATTTCTGCTTTGGTTCTTCTGTGCTACTTTTTCATTTTTTACAGATTTTTACTGCAGCAGTGATTCACGCACCGCTGTTTGTTTTGAGGTTAGGATACGCAGTTAACAGTCCGCAATAATGAACACACGTGGCGTGCAGTGCTATACCCAATACTGGGATAAGAAATGAAAATAGATAATAAAATGCAGATGAATGATTATACTGTTTTCTGAAAGACTAACTTTGTAACTAATTTTATCAGTAATTTTCAAGACGTTACGTACCTTCCAACATTCAATATTATTTGTTTTATGAATATCCGCAGTAATCGAGGCATCCGCAGTAATACGCACACTTACCCTAAACCTCATTTCGAAAAAACTATCTAAATTGCGTCAACTTAAATTATTTCCTTGTTTCAGGATGTATTAATTGTATTAATGTGTCCTGTTGAGGACGTACTTTAAAAATTAGAAATACCTTATAATTTTGATCGTACGAAATGCAAAAATTACCGCTTTTGGGCTTCCATGGAGGAATTAAATTTGTTTGGTAATTCAAGTACACCGTTCTTCGTTTTAATTTAGGGTCATCCTAAAGTTTTCAAAGGCCAAAGCCTTCAGGTACATCGACACCTTTTTGCAACAAGCAATAATTAGGGAATCTTTCTCTCGCTACAAAGGCTTTTCTGATTAAACTTGGCTGCTAGGTATTCATTAAATGCGTCCATTATGTGAATTTGCCTAAAGTATTAAATGGATTCTTTTACACTTACCCGCAAGATCGTGGTTTACTGTGTCTACTGGAGAGTATTAAACATTTCCAGCGAAATTTAATTATTTTATTATATCATCTTATTATATTCATTATTTTTAAAAGCATGTTAAAATTATTAGAAGTTAGTGTTTCGTCTGATTAAACTATGTACTTGAATGAACTTGTAACAGAAAAAAAGTGAATTGTTATCTTCGTCTGTATTTGTTTCTTAATTTTAATTATAGAATATACTGACGTCATTGAACGGAATAAAAATGAAACACCCTGAATAATTAAAAGAATTTCGCACGAAGAAGGAACCGTAAAACATTCCAAGAGTTCGTGCTTCCTCAGTGGTAAATTAACCAGAGTTAATCACTAAGCGTTATCCTCTTATCGTGTTCCGTCAATTAGTTTCGCTACTTAGGTACATACGCCACGTATACATGTGTCCAATGCAATTTGCACTTTAACACGAACTACATGATGACGTCTTTCTTCTACCATAGCGATTTACAATTGTCGTAACGTGGAAAAATGTTGAAAGCGAGGCATTATTCCGAAATTCACGTGACATTAAGTATTGCATTGTATAATCGACGAAAAAGCATTTTACAAAAGAAGAGAAGGAATAGATATTTAGAACTAATCGTAAGTTAATTTTGGCAATAGGAACTATATGTATACACAGTACAACATATCCATTTTTAGACCATTTGTACGTGTAAACGTGGTTGCAGGGGTTCCAATTGGAACCAGAATATATCCATTCTAGATACAATAGATGTCATGCATATACCATTTTTGCCAATCGACCCTGCCGTGAGGCAAAAGCCACAGTTGGGAATACAACTTATGGGTGGTCCAGATATACTGTTCGCCCGAAATATAACATGTACAACTCCAATCTCTCTTTCTGTTAGCCTGTAGGGGAAGTTCCCCTATTACCGAACATTTAAGGTATTCCTTAAATAAATAGAAAAGCATGATGTTTTAAATTTCTTATATTACATTAATTATAATTCAACATTATTAGAGTTTAAAATGAAGAAACTAAATTAAACGAAAGACAATTAACATTAACCTTTAGAATACGTTCTTAAAGAAACTTTAACGATGAACTTCAAAAAATAAACGAAAATTTTTGGAAATTGGAGAAATTAACCTTTATGCAATAATAAAACCCCTCGAAAATGTTTAAAGTATTGATTCTGTAGGTTTTAAATTATTTGACTTTTAATTTAACATATATTCTTACGAAATAACACAATATACCAGGAAGTATGTCCTAGATGGAGGCATCACTTATCAAAACATTCAGGAATGTCAGAAGCTCATTATTGGACTGAAATAAATCTAGTCTTCTGCATCTCCGAACAAAGTATACAGACCATCTTCTCTTTTCTGTTCTCCGATGTCAATGCATTAGTCTTGTTCATTTCTCAATTTGTCCAAAATTAGGGACAGTCAATGCATTAAAAGTTATGTTTTTCGAAACCAGTCCATTGCATGCAAAAACTCGAACGCAATTGAATACTCATCAAAAGATATAATATCACCTTCCATATAATTTTTAATCACAAAATTCTTGCAGATATGACACGACAATCTATAATTTACGAGATGCACCGGCTTGTTGTTAAACAAATAACGAACTAATCTCTTCGTCCATGTTCGCGACTGACACGTGCTGAAACTCATAAAACGGTTGCTTTATCCTCACCACAGGTTTCACGATTTTATCGATCTGTAATCTGTAACTATCAGGACTTTCAAATATAGTACTATTGATGTCCGGTATTAGGTATCCTCCTATTTTGTTTTACAGTACACTTTCACTTGTTTTTCACTTACAATTAATTCTTAACTGCTTTTTTTATTGCTTCTAAATAAGTTGACATTCACAGACTTCCATAAAATCAGTTTACATACTTTAGCAAACCAAAATCTTGTTGCATGAAGGCTGTTCGAAACCGCTAACCCTTCTCGCTATTTTGGGAACAAAGGTCGCACACCATCGTCGTGCGATAAGGAGAACGTAAAGTACAAAGGTATGATACACATACGAGCGATAATATGTGAGGAACTCTCTGGCGAAAAGTACGAAAGGATTTAGTGGCTTTGTGTGCCCTCCGTAACAGACTTCGATTATAACACCTGCAAGCCTATCTTCAGTGTTGTGACTAAAAGCATGTTAAATCGTATGAACTTATCCATTTAAAGACAAAATATTCAGTTTTAATATTTCAGTGCTATTACCGTGTTATCTGGTAATGCACAATTAAAGATGTAGGTAATGCGCAGGAATTCTCTAATGAACAATACAACAAGCACCACATTGTTACTATAGCTATCCAAATCGAGGTGTGCTTCGGAAAACCTACATAATTTGAATGGGAACGTGTATACAACGCAATGTTCTCAACTTCGACTAGCACCAGTATAAACTGCTTACTAGCCAGTAGTAGTTTCACTCAATTGCAGAAATTTGCAGAAATTTATTACTGGACGAAATTAATTTGTATTTAGTTTCATCTCAGCGAAGGAATCATTAATTTTTTGTATTAGTTCATTACTGGTATTTTTCCTTGTTTTATAAACATGTGAATATCAATTATCTTTTCCTTTTAAATTCCATATTTTTGTGTATAGCTTTTCAATAAATAATTAATTAATTAATTAATTAATTAATAAACTTATGTTTCTATAACATGTTTTTTTTGCTTAATAATTTTAATTTCCTCTTTTAATTGTCCTCTTTTAATTTTACAAATTATTAAAGGTATATTTTTTCCTTAGAAAAATATTCTGAATAATTTTATATCCCCCTCTCCAAATATAATTTAATACGTATAAATGAATAAACAGATAATTAAGTAATTTCGAAAGTACAAATCAGAGGTTTCATCACTCGCAAAGGTTTTACCTCGATCACTTTTATCCTACATGGTATTTCATATTTTGCTGGAACTGTCCTAAAATTGACTCATTTAATAAATCTAAAACATTAATTTCCTTGAAAACGAAATTCCACAGTAAAAAATCTTTTAATCCTTTGTTTATTTCGTTTTAGTAGTAGCAGTAATTGGGTCCCGAGTTTCGAAGGAGCATTTCGACGGTACAAAATGAAAAGAAAATTCGTGAAGCAGTTTCCAATCTTGGATCGTTCAAAATTAAAATTATTGCATTCAGCCGTTCGCCTGTATAGTTCCTTTTCAATAGAACGTAACTAGCCAATCTCGACATGGTTCTGTCGCATTAATTTGTGATAACGTAGTTGTATTGCCGGACGTTACTCTGCAACGGCAGACAAAGCACCTAGTTGAGTTTCGAAGGAGAAGCTACTAAATTTTACACGTCCATTTCGGTTCTATTCCATGATCGAATACTTAAGACTCCTGGGATGCTGTCAGCTACAACGAAGCTATTAAATGATACATGGAACTAGACTTCAATTTTCATTAAACGAAGCCTGTTAAACGCCAAAAGTCCTTGCGTCGGACAATACGATCCACTTCTCCAGTTGCAGTGGTAGACGTTTCGAGAACGACGTTCCTACTCTTTAACGGGGGAGACTCAATAAGTAAACCGCTAAGAATGATGTGTTTTTCGCAGATTTTTTCTGAAACTTTCAGCGTATTTTTATCTACATTCCGAACTATGAAAACAATTTGTTTCATTTCTGTATGTCTGAATTTTGCGAAGTTATTAAGGTCGTTCTCCATGCTCTCAGCGTCGATGGCGTTAACTGGCGGGCAGTCTGAGACCTTTTGCTTTTGCTGTGGAACAAAAAACAAAAGAGATTCGTCTTCTTAATAAAATTACGCATCGGAAGAACTTTTGTCCGATGAAAAGAGTGCAGAATTAATAATAATACAGGACTCTAAAAAAATCATAGCGATTTTCATGTATAATTTGCTGCTTAATTATGTAATAAATATAATTTAAATTAATCTAATAGGTTCTTCCGGTGGGGAAGAACAATTCTGCATATAATATGCGCCGGGGCTCCTCAATGTATGGAATATTTGTTAAGGTATTCTGTCCGCCAATTTGATAAAAGTGGTTTCGAGAAACGCGTTCAAGGTTTTCGGTTAAAAGAAATCAATATTTTTGAGCACTTGACGTTCCCTGATGCTAATCTGCGTTTCTAGAATCATAAAATGGACTTTTTATTTGCTCATAAAATTCGTTCTGCTCGATTTGTTGCAAATCGCGAGTTCTCGTACGAATCGGCGTAAAATTTGCATTGCTGGTGAACTTTGATGTCTAACACATTCATAACTTTTAATACTGCGTCATATCCCTCGTTGAATATTCCAGCAACTACATATGTAACGATTTCAATCATTTTTATGCTGGCATGGAGATGTTGGAATTAATCGCCACGTAGTAGTTTTCGAATGCAGTCAAAAGCACGTTTACGGTAATATACAGATAAATTTAAGTACGTAAGGAAGCGAACAGTTTTTTTTTTGACTCGTTACTTGACTCTCCTTCCTTAATTAGCAGAACGACTTTTATCTGTCTGCAATGCATCAATTTTCTCATAAAAACAGCGGTTTATGATATGGTCATGAAACATTTTATGAGATATGGAGCTTTCATGTTTTAGGCAAAAGACACATCCAAGACCAAAGAACTTGGACAGTGTTATAGATCTTGTGAAGTTTCCATCTCCCCGCCCTTAATAGCAAGAAACTTGTCATAAAACCAAGAAGTCCCAAAGGATAAATAAAAAATGAATATAATGTCTTCAAGATTTAGCTTGTAATGCACTGATCTTGTAACTTGGAAGAAATTCCGAATTGCTGCCAAGGTTCTGTCCACTGATTTCAAGGTGGACATTCGTCTTCTCGTGAGTTGTAAAGAAAACGCATTAGGGGCTTTAAAAAACAGAAACGTGACGATGTCTGCTGACTTCTTGGTAAATGTTAGATTTATCTTGAGGCCAGAATCACCTCGTAGCCTAGAGCACTTGGAATTCCCAGATTTAGGTATCAAATAGAAAAATTAGAAAATTTGATTCAGCGAGTAAACGACTTCTTGAATTTTTACAAATATATAATTAGTCTTCTTATAGTCAAATTATTTCAAGTATATAGATTTTAAATAATCAATTTAGTTTAGAAAACCGAATCTAATTTAGTATTCTTATTATTCCAAATTAACAAAAATCGTATATAGTTTTGTTTTTGTTTCACTATTTAACTGTTTATAATTAAATGCAACGCAAACCAATTTTATTGTCAGCTTGTCTGTATATGAACACAGTTAATAAATTAATTATTTTTTATTTTAGACTGTTTCAGAGTAAACAAATTTTTTGTATTAAACAAATTGCCTGGCTTTTTACATATAATACTATTTGAAAAATGTTCTCTGCGTGAAGTAAGTAATGCAAAAATGTTACGTTGCACAAAAAATTATCGGAATTTCAATCGATGGTCCTTAATCATTCCGAACATTTATTGATTACATTGAAATGTACACTTTCCGCATTTTTGAAAAATTGAAAATAGTCTTAACGAATTTCGTTAGCATGCATGATAAACATCGGCTTTTAAATTTATACGTAACAGAAATCAATTTTCAAATAGTCGGTGGATGAAACACGTGTATATTCAAATGTACGTTTTACGCTTGAATATCAGTTATGCTCGAAAAATACCACAATGATATTCGCTTTGAGAAATAAACATGCATGAATTTGGAAATATTGAATGCGTATGTTTGACGTGTTTACGAAACGTTTAGTTAATCCATAAATATTAATTTGCTACTGTCATACATGTTATCTAAAAAATGAGCTTCTATAACTCATTCTAACCGTTTGCTTTTTCTTTATTTAAAGGACAATTTGAAGTGTTTATTATTTTGTATTCGTATAAAACTATCTACTTAATCAGTAATTGGCAGATATATGTATAATTTAATTTATTTGTATATCAATGGGACGAACCCTTTATCACAAAATAATACAAATATTAGTAGTCATACAATATGATTACGACGAATAACAACATAATAATAACAATAGAAAAAAAAAAACAGAAAATATACATATAATAGTATAGATTAACTAGAATAATAGCAAATAGCATTCAGAGCAGAATGCTTAAAGGAACTGTCGGAGTTTTAAACAAAATGTGGGGAGTTAGAATATAGATTAGAAATGATAAATAAACGGTTTATGCTATTATGATATCTATATAGTGTTCGATGAGATTCAGGAAGAAAAAGTGCATGCTTTCTGAGGCTATGTATCAAAACGTAAAAAGTGAACTTTTGAAGACTTTCAGAATACATAACGAAAGTTACATTTTAATGTTTTTTTGAGTCTATTATAGCACTGCGGCTTCAAAGTAATTTTACCGTCAGGTATTGTAAAATGTATTATTTATTCTATTTTTAAGTATATATAATTTATATCTGAACGAAGTTCAGAAACGAATTTTGCTAGATTTAAAGGATCTATATACATATAAAATTTGTGTCTTGTTTTAATTAACGTTTCCTTGTAGATGAGTTTACTGACTACTTTAATTTTTTCAAAGTATCCTTAATTTATTGTATACCTATTACTATTATTTGTATATTTACTATTTGTAAGTAATTGCTCCTCGTAATGTTTTATTTTATAAAGGTGCATGTAAAATACTTTGTCAGAGAACTTATCATTTAGCAGGCATCTGTTATCCAGCTGAATATTTAAACAGACGAGTCAGCATGACACGCAAAATCTACGGGGTCAAAGGGTCACAGACGCTGCCGCATTTTCTTTGAGTCCTTGCGAAATCTATTTACGCGACGGTCCCTTCGAGATTTCCATCTGGAAAATTCCTTCCACTTGGATCTAACACGCGGTAATTCTTGACAATTACTTCCTCCTCACCAATTTCTTTGAAACTTTTTTATATCATGTATCTTGATACGTCGATTAATTAATCTAAATGAAATAATTGTCGCTCTCTTTTCGTTTTCGAGATAAAATTATTTATATGAACGAAAATTATGGTGACGGGTACCGCTGTATCAGTCATACGGTATTGGCAAGATGGCAGCTGTACGCATGCGCATGTGTGCAATAGAAATTTCAAGTTAAATACTCAGTAACAACTAAACGAAACACTGCTCAAAAAACATGAACTAATCAATTTTAATTTTATTATTTAAAAAGTTATCGAAAGAGTGATCGAAACAGGTCTGGGTTAGATCTGAAATTGCGGCCGCCGATAAGACGGTTGTAGCCACCACCTCGAACGACTCTAATTAGTTAAAACCCCCTAAGCGGGGTGTGGGGGCGCAGGCCCCATGCACACCGGGGGCCGGGGGCGGAGTCCCCGGTGGGGGATTGGGGGGCCAGGCCCCCCTCTCACTTGATAGAAAGCAAGGGTTCAACTTGGAAAATACTGTCTACCTCCGGTGGTCTGCCACAGAAAAGGGGGACGTTACATTTTTTGGCGCGCGAAGCGCGCCATAAAGAAATAAGTGACGATAAAAGCTAGTAAGTTGATCTCAACTAGCTGACAACCCAGATTTAGTTTGCCACCCGTTACACCGTGGCGCGCTTCGCGCACGAAAAAATATAACATCCCCCTTTCCTGTGGCAGACCACCAAAGGTAGACAGTATTTTCCAAGTTGAACCTTTGCTTTCTGTGTAGTGGGGGGGGGGGGGGGGCTTCGCCTTATCGGCGGTCGCAATTTCAAATCTGACCCAGACCTATTCTAATCACTGTTTTAATCCCGTTTTTTAGATATTGGCTCAAAAAATATGACATTCTCTTTTCCGTGGCAGACTATTGAACGTAGACAGTATTTTCCAAGTTGAGCTCTTATTTTTCAGGTACGAAAACTCCGTTTTAGCAGTACGTATGACTAATATGAATATAATAATATAATTATATAATAATAATATAATAATAATATAATTTTGGAACATATACAAATTTTTTATCTCGAAAACGAAAAGAGAGCGACGATTATTTCATTTAGATTAATTAATCTACGTGTCAAAATGCATGATGTAAAAAAGTTTCAAAGAAATCGGTGAGGAGGAAGTAATTGTCAAGAACTACCGCGAATGAAATCAATAATAAACGCACAGAGCTTATTTATTGTACTAAAAAGTTGGTGCAATATATTATTGTACGAAAGTTTCAATCCTTTCGGAGTAAGTCTAGCGCGATAAAATCAGTGATTTTTCATCAACTCTGTGTTTTAGATCGCCTGACACGAACTTACTTCGGATGATAGATCTGTCCTGCATCTTGTGTGTGACACGTTGCAGCTAAAGTTCAGTGTGCCAAACATAAAATAGGTGTCATTGCACTTGTTTTCTGAGGAAGTAGCTTCAAGGATATAACAAAAAGAGGCATCTTACGTTTCGTACATTTATTTTTGTGTAATCAGGTAATTTAGAATCTGTCACCAAGCCAACTGAGAAGACAAACAAGATGCAACCGCGTACTTTGTACTCTGTTTCCTTAAAAATAACGAAGTTTTAGCTGACAGTTGTAAGGCAATTTTATAGCAAAGGTTAAGCTCCTATCAAAGGTCGTTGGTTAGTCTGCGTCTTTCTCTGAATTATTCCTGGTATCACCATATTTTCATCTCCTACGAGCATGTATTTAATTGTTATTTGCGTATTACGTGACAAACATTTTGAACAGTCAGTTTTTTCTAGTATGTGCTTATGAATTGCTACTGTGTGTCCTTTTCGTAATCTGTTGCGAATGATTGGTTGATGTCTGTTTAATTCGTTAGCTGGTTTCTCTGATATAGTGTTGTCTCTAATTTCACGAAGTGATGTTGGCAATATTATTGAGAGTACGCAGTGGAGATTGAAGCTAGAATTGGTGTTGAGATTGAAGATTAGAAAAAAAGAAGATATTAGACAGAAAGTCATTAAAGTGGATTGACAATAATATTGTCAAACTAGAATTGATCAATATTATTGACCATGTGCATGACGCTTAAGGCAGTTCTATTAGCCCAGATCCGATGACATGAAAATACTGTCAATGTTCAGCCAGAAAATTACAGACTTATATATTAGAATGAAACCTTATGACGGAAGTTCAACAGCCAATACTTCAGACATCGGAAAAATATTAAGCCATCAACGTCCATTAGCAGAAAACTTCTACGGTAGTGTGCGTGAAACGAGTTCTCCCTTTTACCGAAGTAAATCCACTCTTGAATGAAGTAGCTGTATTGCTGCGACAGCTTCGACCACCGGCGAAATATACTCCGATTCCTTTGAATTTTCGTTCTGGAAGGCTGTCCTTCAACGTAATTACGGAGGCAGAAAGAGAAAGAGGGAGAGAATGAAGGGTGTGCAAAACGGGAAGAGAGAGGCGGCCGTCGGGACGGGAGGAGATCGGAAGAAAGAGAATGAAAATGAAAAGCTTCAGGACCGTGTATTCCCTGCCACTCTCGCTAGATAGCGTAGAAACGCTTTGACTAACGAACCACGAACTTCGAAGGTGCTCGTAGACAAACGTGTTGCTGCACCTTCACGTACGTAATGCATTACCACACTACTTGCAAGTCCATAACAAGCCGTTGAGCTTTTCCACCTGTTCTTTCTGCAGGGATGAAAAAGAGACTCGGAAATCCCGGAAGGTGGTGTCGAAACCGTAGTTCCCTGGACGTAGAAAAAACTTGTCATTAGTACCTGATCCCTTTGCAGAGTCCTTTGCGAACGCGGCTTTTGTCGCGGTTTTTTATGCGAGCTTTATAGTTCCGTAAAGAAAATATTTTTAGCGAAAATTAATGTATTGCCACACAACTTTCTTCTTTGAGATTACAGACGTTTGTAATTTTTTTACTTTGTAACAAATTGTGTATTTTGTGTGATTTTTTGTAACAAAGCGTGTAATAAACTACACAAATTTTCGAATATCAAGATTCGAAACTCACAATCAATTGAAATGATTTTTTCTTAATTTTAATTTTGCAAAATCGTGGACTAAATCTTCAAAATCGATAAATTTTAGTAGCTCAAATTTAATTGCTGAACGTTCTCAAGATGATAACCGATCGTCTAACATCGTCGCTCTATTCTACTCTTTAAAACAGAAAATAATATTTCTGTCTCACAATTTGCAATAGGCGTAGTTACTAATAACTGATATACAGAATGTATGCATTGAGGAAAACATCGATTATTTGTCGATCGACTATCCAATTCAACAGTTTCAAATTCCAATTCGAATAATGAAGTGAATTGCCCCAATTCACAAACTAAACTATGCTGTAAATCCTTCGCCTGTACATATACATATAGTATACAGGGTGTAACAAAAATGTTGCAGTTCCTTGAAAGGGGTGATTCCTGAGGTGATTGTGAACAACTTTTTCCTTAGCGAAAATGTTAGGTGAGGCTTTGTTAACGAGTTATTAACGAAAAACACTAACCAATCGGGAAGCGAGTGCAGCGGACTAATGATGACGCGGACGATGGCGGGCCAATACTACTCACAGGTGGAGCCCGCGCTGATATGCAGCCACTGTACTCCCTGCCTGATTCGTCGGTGATTTTCGTTAATAACTCGTTAACAAAGCCCCACCTAATGTTTTCGCTAAGGAAAAAGTTGTTTAAAATCACCTCAGGAATCACCCTTTTTAAGGAACTGCAACATTTTTGTTACACCCTGTATAGCATGCAGCTTCTCGCTAGTAGACACAAAGCAGTTGTCGCCGTCTAAAAATCGCAGTGATAACCTTCCTACCGAAAAGGACCAAACCCTTGGTTGTCAGTCCACCAATGGTTGGGACCTTTTCAGTACCAGAATTACCGTTGTGGTCCTTTAGAATTTACAATTTAGAAAGCGGAACTTGCTTTGTGTCTACCAGTGAGAGGATTATTCTGTATGTTATACGTGGAGTATAGTAAAATTGGAATTTATGCACGTACAATAAAAAAATTGTTACAGTACATTTTTATTGGAAACCAAAAAGCTTGATGAACAAACTCTTGTTTGGAAGTGGACTTCGTTTGCACACAATAACGTCTTTCTGTCAAAACAAGTCAAAGCGAAGTTGGAGCTGTGCCAGTAGATATTGTCGAGGTTATGGAAACAATATCGAAATTACGACACAGACTTCATTAATTTGGAAGTTTGTTCTCGAGGAAACTCAGTAAAAATATGAGAGTAAATAGAATACGAATGAATGTAACTGATTATTGGAATGCATTTTAAAATTCTTTGCAATGATTTATTTATTAAAATCTGAACCTTATTGCACTGTGTACACAGAACAATAATTGAAGATATTTAATTATTTTTATTAGTCCTCCGTAAATAGGCAATAGTAATCTTGTGGAAATTTTACCTTAAATATTATTCAAGCACAAATATTTGATTTCAATACGAATTCTTTACAGTTTTTATACTGACAAAACCAAAATTTATAGCATTTTTAAATTATACAACATTTTTTTACCGCACGTGATTCGCGAAAGATTAATTTAAAAAAAAAATGGCACTTCTCTTCTTAATTAACAGTCTAAAATATATTTGATTGTATAAATAATGTAATTAAAAAAAAAAAGGATTTCTGTCACAATGTAAATGTACTGCATATTTTAAAGTTTTTTAATTTGTATTTCCAACTATAGTTAAGTTTGATTTCCTAAATTAAATATAACTTACTATTTCACGACTAATACTTGTTCCATGATTACCCATCCGTTTAAAGCTATTATTAAACGTATAACGCTTTCTCAATTAATAGTTCGCAGATTAATGATCAGTCATCCGCTTAATAGAATATCGCAGGCATTGTATTGGATAATAGAATAATTGAGTGAAGATCGGTCAACCATTAGAGTAAAATGGCTGGATCACACAATGAGAACGTTGTTGCCGTTATTCCTATCTCCTCATCACCATTCCTGTGCTGTAACAATTCATGCTCCGTTAATAATATTAATAAATTAATATTTTCAGCTTATTATTACTTCATATTTAGTTATGATATTTAATGGTATAAATCCAATTTTAGAGACAGTATTTTCTTATAATCCATAACAATTATTTGATGCGATAGTAATGAAGGTACATCAAAATTTTGAGTACGCTTTGTGCTTTGATTTAATAATGAAATGATAAAAACAAAAATTTTCTGCATCAAGGAAGCGCTTCAGTTTCGACTCTAATATTGTATCAATTAACCGAGTTTCTGTTTATAGTCTCAAAGTTTACAGCTTTGAGGCTACATAAGCAGAGGTTTCGCACTTTTTATGAGGTAAGATTTATAATTCTCTTATTTCAAAGAAAATGAGAGATATGAATATAGAGAAATGCGTGATAGGCAATTCATGGCAATTCAGGAAATTCATATCTGATATTTGCTATTTAAGTCTGCATTTAGTTGCTCGTATTCACTTCCTTTGCCGTAGATCGTCTATGAGTTCGAATACCAAAAACGCATTGAATTGTGCTAGAATGCTTGACTTACTACTCTCTAATGCACATTGTACTGTATTTGAAACAGCAAATCAATACTGATAGTGATATTCATACATAGAATACACGTCTGATAGTACCATTGTTGAAGCATGGAAGTGGATCAAAGCTAGAGTTGCTAATGAGACTATCAGGTGAACATAAAGAGACTTATACAGGGTGGGCCAAAAGTCGTTAAGGTCTGAAGTCTTAATAACTTGCCCTCAATTAATTTTACAAAATTCTTTTACGTTAGATCTTACAAAGAAAACATTCGAGGACAATTCTGGAAAGATTAATAGAGGAACAGCGTACACAAACTGTAAAATTTTATAATTTTTTTATATTCTGAAATTAAGTTGTGTAATTTCTGAGTTGTGTAAGTTCCTGATCTTCAGATTCTTCTTCCTGTGACTACCTCAAAAGAAAGACGCGTATGTTAAAGAATTCCAACCATTTCAAAAGTCATAGAAGAATATTTGATCCGAAATCGGAGCAGTCGAATCGGAAACAGTGAAAGGAATCATAAAAACGTCTTGAAAGAGGCACATTCACGCGTAGCGGAAAATGGACGCTATTTTCATGATTCAATTTTTAAAAAAGGATTACTTTTAGAAATAAAAGAAAGAACATCATCAAATTTAATCATTTAACTTAATTAAAATTCATCAAATTTAATCATCTAATTTAATTTAAAGAAAATGTTTTTCTTATATTTCTTAGAAGTATTCTTGCTTTTCAACTTATTTAAATGTGAAGGCACACTAATGGATGCAGGCTCATTAATAGAAACCATTAACCTACTGTAATTTAATTTCCTACGTATACTGTACATGATGCTAAGACATTGTAAATTTAAAATAAAAAATAAGGTAGTTGTTAAATATTGAAACCCTCTCGTGATTTTTCGCCCACCCTGTATAATTATCATATTTAGAATGTGAATTAGAACTGGTCGATTTACTCATTTTGGTTCAGTTTCGGTCGCTTAATGTTTATTGTATTTCAAAAGATAAACTGATCTACGAAAGGTTAAAATCTCAATTATCCGAAACGAAATTATCTTCAATTTTTGCTGGCCAGGATTCCAATTACTAAATGGATTAGGTACACGAGTATAGGAGGACATCGAGTAAAACGTGAATTAAGCTTCAATAATTTTCAACTAATTATTAGCAGTTTATCAGAAATATTAAGTCGGATAATCGAGATTCTACTGTACCTTTAACAATGAACAAGAACGAATACGAAACGCTACGATATAGGTAGTATAGTTCGAAGCGCATAGCCAACGGATCCTCAAAATCAATTTCCGCGAAAAGTAAATATTGAATGAAAAAAGACTTCCTTTCGACTTGTACCATCAGTTCCGCCGCTCTCTGTATAAACGGTCCCCAGTCTGCAGTTGCCACTATAGACGTAACTTGAACCTGGAAGTTTGCTAAACAGGGGTTCTCATAAGCACCTGCGTTTACTATACAGGGTGTAACAAAAATGTTGCAGTTCCTTGAACGGGGTGATTCCTGAGGCGATTTTAAACAACTTTTTCCTTTGCAAAAATGTTATCCGAAGCTTTGTTAACGAGTTATTAACGAAAAACATGGACCAATAGAAGCGCGAATACAGTGGATGAATTTCAGCGCGGGCTCCAGCTGTGAGTAGTATTGGCCCGCCATCGTCCGCGCCATCATTAATCCGCTGTATTCGCTCCCCGATTGGTCGGTGTTTTTCGTTAATAACTCGTTAACAAAGCCCCACCTAACATTTTCGCTAAGGAAAAAGTTGTTTAAAATCGCCTCAGGAATCACCTCTTTCAAGGAACTGCAACATTTTTGTTACACCCTGTATAGGACTAGCGTACTCAGCAAATTTATTCGGAGACAACATTACCGGCACCCGCGGGCGTCGGAGTCCCCACTTTTCGGCAATCTCGTGATGGGCTGCTCTATAAATGGATAGATAGAGGGGCTATTAGAACTATGTGAAGAGGGTTCCTTAACCAATCGAGGCTAAGCGAGGAATTATGAGCCTTTGAGACTCTTCTACTTCCGTTTGCACTGTGAAGAAAAGCACGTTGCTAAAAAAAACAGCCATGTTAAACGATTTAACATCTTCAGTGTTAAAAAAAATCTTAGGCTACGCACAACGTGTGCAATACTGTGCAGTAGAAAAACCTTAAACCTTGGTCTCAAAAGTCTTTCCAAGATCTTTTCTCGTGTTTTTGAGGTACTACGATCCCCACGGCGCCGATGCGTCATGGTTTTTGAAGCCAATACAAATACATATAAATTTCTCAGGATTTGTGTTCCTTCCGGGTTCTGGGGTCAGTGTTACTCTCATAGTCCTCTTACTACAAGATTTAATCTTCCGTGACCAGACCCTTCGGAACAATATTCAGATTGTTTGTCAATGTAACGTCGGATGTTTGCTACAACTTAGAATCTCTAACCATGATTAGATACATGAATCTTGGTTCAGACGAACGGTTTGCGGCAATTTGCCGCTGCGCTTTGGCAGAACATAGATTTGTATGAAATGGTTCACACGAGACGCAAATTCTAGCGACAACTAGGCGACGTGTTTCAGATCGTTCGGCGGCACATCGCTTGTACGAACTGCAAAACAAATTTGATCCAAGAAACACAGTGGCTTTCCGCGGCGACAAATCGCTCGTATAAACGAAGCCTAATTGATTTGGATAACAAGAAAAACTCCTTCAATCTATTGTTAGATCATCAGAAACTAAATAACGTCTGACCATCTGCCTTTGACTTCAATAAAAATATCGTGTCGTTAATATTAATAACACCCACATATAACGGGTGACACGTTATTGGCGTATTTCTTTCTACGTTTTCTTTTCGTGATTTCTTCTGTTCGACAAAGAATCTTTTCATTTCTCCGTTTTTTCTTCATTCTTCAGTTTCTTCCAGTCTCGAAGTTTCAGACATAAAGTTGCGTATTTTTTGGAAGATTTTGTACGATTTTTTTTTTTTTATTCCAGGAAGGTTAATAACAAACGGACAGTATTTGCATTTTGGCACGGAAATGGAATGCTCTAAACTCTAACGGGTGATTTAATGTCGACATAGGAGGTAATGGGAGTCAGAGTAAAAGCCGTCGTGATGACGTGGTGGATCAAATCCTTCAGAGACATTGGACGTGATTATAATTGCAGACGGAGTGTATAATACTTTAAGCGGGTTCAGTATCTAAATTAGGAATGCTGACAAAGAGAGGAACTTGGACAGCGATGGATTACGGGAAGCTAAATTTTAATGGTGCGCCCCTAATAGCTGTTTAAATACTGCATACGTTGGAATATATTGTGAGTCACAGATAGAATCCCAAGTTTCTTGAATCTTGCATCAGTTTTAGTTTGTCCTTGTATTAGGGATTCTTGATTATAACCAATGTTATTATTAATAGTTAAAGATGCGAGAATAATAGAAGTAAAATATTAGAAATTTTAGATGATATTTTAAAAATTACAGTTAATTATGAGCTCAATACCCTCCATGGCAGTGACTGACCATTGAATTAGGACTTAATGCTCACTTTTCAAATTATAACGTTGACATAAAACCTTCAATAATTTTCCAACTTTAACTGCTAAACAATTTAATATTTAGGTCATTATTTACAATGGTTTTTCTTAAATATAGGTTTATTTTTGAGTGGTCGCATTAACAGTGAAGTCATTAAAGACTACTGGCTTAAATTTACATACGTTGGGATTTCATTAGATGGTGTTTACAATATTTTTTATATACTACTGATATTATCTAGTAATAGAGAGACGAATAGGTTTATTACTTTGAAGAATTTTATCACATTTTAGATGATTTTGGCTTCGTTTAAAGTTTTCAGGTCTTAAACTTCTTTTCTGTTCAAATTTGGGACGTTGTGTTCTCCATATGTGTTCGATATTATTTTGTGGAGTTTCGTTTGCTTGCTGATGAGTCATTTATTGCCCCAAACTTTTTTTACGGCTTCATTGATAATGTTTTTTGTGTCTTGGAGATTGTTCCTAGTTTTTTCACAGGTAGGCAGTTTGGTAGCTTCATGCGTGGTCTTGTTTGCATCCAAACAATTTTCATATTCCTGCTTTTGTTATTGAGGTGCATGATATATTTCCAATGTTATTTCCCCGCAAATATCATGAATTTCAAAGTATTTGTAGATTGATTGTGA
Source organism: Perdita meconis (assembly GCA_030770465.2). NCBI lineage: Eukaryota > Metazoa > Arthropoda > Insecta > Hymenoptera > Andrenidae > Perdita > Perdita meconis. The sequence continues at coordinate 230,992 of JASKOS020000015.1, read as the reverse complement.
GTTACCTTCGGTATTAAAGTTTGTTCAAAACTTCCAATGCGGTTAAAAATATTGTTAACGATAAAAATTGCAAGTTTCTCAATAGCCAGGCACTGTAAATCTGTAAAATTAATAATATACAGGGAAAATCAAATACAATATGACGAGCTTTTATCTATGGGTCATTCCACCAAATAAAGTTTTTTTTTTTAAGTGTGACCCCCGCGGATCTTTTTAAAATTTTGTGGAGTTATTCTCTGCATAAAAATGATGACTCACTGAAGAGTTTAGCTCTTAATATTAAGTATTTTTGTAGTAATGATTTTTTGAATTTTGACCATTTTTTTTAACTTTTTCGTTAATTTTTTTGAACTAGAAACATTTTTCATAAAAATGCGAACGGTACGGTTTTTATGTAAAAAATTCTCAGCTTTTCAATGGAGGTATTCATTTTTTATTGTAGGTAACAGAAGACCCTTAAAAATTCAATTAAAGTGAAAAAAGCGATTTTTCTGACATTGTGGCAAGTTTTATTTCAAATTTGATATTTTTTTCCAAAAGCTGAGAATTTTTTACACAAAATATGTCATTTTCACGATGGGCTTATTTTTTGTTTAAATACAAATAAATAAAATGTATGCTCTCTACGATTAAAAAACTTTTATTTTTGAAATTATTTCGGATGTTGATACAGTTTTAATACATGCACATCCTACTTCATCATTAATAGGTAAGAAAGTGTGCAAAGTTTGAGTACCTTTCACAGTTTTTGATTTGGAATATCGTCTGTCTAAAGCATTATTTTTTTGTTCTAAAAGTTTTTTAATCGTAGAGAGCATATATTTTATTTATTTGTATTTAAACAAAAATAAGCCCACCGTGAAAATGACATACTTTGTGTAAAAAATTCTCAGCTTTCGGAAAAAAATATCAAATTTGAAATAAAACTTGCCGCAATGTCAGAAAAATCGCTTTTTTCACTTTAATTGAATTTTTAAGGGTCTTCTGTTACTTATAATCAAAAATGAATACCTCCATTGAAAAGCTGAAAATTTTTTACATAAAAACCGTATTGTTCGTATTTTTATGAAAAATGTTTTTAGTTCAAAAAAATTAACGAAGAAGTTAAAAAAAAAAAATAGTAAAAATTCAAAAAATTAAAGTACTTAATAGTAAGAGGTAAACTCTTCAGTGAGTCATCATTTTTATGCAGAGAACAACTCCACAAAATTTGAAAAAAATCAGCGGGGGTCACACTTCAAAAAGAATTTTTTTTGGTGGAATGCCCCCTATATACTATCACAAATATCGGTATAAGTTCTGTGTGAAATTAAATGGTACTAGGGAGCTACTCATGTAGGGTAGAATATACTTAATATTTTATATGACTTTATATCACAGTCTATAAAACTGTGTACAAGCGTAAAAGAAAAAAAACAAAAAAGAAAACATTCAAAAACTCAACGAATATTTTATCATGCAACAAAGTGTCTAAGTAATCGAGTTCCATTTATCAATTTTAATTGGGTATTAAAAGGATTTAAACTCTCCCGATGAAGTGAAAAGACGAGAGATAGGGGGTGGGAAAGATACGGCAAAAGATAGCTGTTCAGTGATCTCAAGCGGCCTATATTTCTTGTCTGAGTCCAGCGTTTGTATAATGTGCCATGTTATCAGAGACAAAGTACAGAAAGCTGTTTCACTCCCAAGAACGGCTTTATGAATTGGAAGGGAAAGGGAAGGTCTCGCATTAAACTTCTGTTTTAAATACCGTCGTGATTCTTAGCGTCCCGATAAAGCTAGCAAATTGTACTCGTCAAAGAACAGATTCTTTCTCCCCGGAACGACTCTTTGCTATCAGTTCCACGGGATAATTGAGTGTTGTCGTCGGTGGGTCGGTCATCACGCTCTGGCGGAGTCAAAGGAATCTTGAATAGGCTTCGTACGCAAAGCAGTCGGCGAGAAACGAGGGGTTGCCTCTCACGGAATAAAGCTGGTTGTTAGATGAGAAACATGAGACGAACTTGTTAACGTAACGATATCGAGCTCGGTTTTGCGCAAAACAACGTCGCCATGTAAATTCTCCCGACGCGTCTGTCGAATGTCTCGGGTATAAAGGGCAGACGCGTCAGTGCCGGAAGTAATTTTCATGAAACATTGTCGAATGAATGAAGGGAGCGTAGGACTTTGACTACCCGCAGCGCACCCTACAACACGATTCTTTTATTCCTCGCTCTGTCTATTGACCTCCGCTTTGGTATTCCTTCGTTTTGATCCCCTACTGCTAATGATTATGGCGTGGAGCACTCCTGCGCTGTTACTTTGCAATATTGATTGCTCGCGATAAAGTAAATTTAACTAGAATGTATTGGGAAAGAAATGTGGTTTACCTTTTGACTTAGAGTAAATAAATAATCACTGCATTAGGAGTCAGTAGTGGTATTAGTTTCTAGGATAAAAAATAAACTGTTAAAGTGGTATAATAATTTCTTTCACAGCATACATAAAATGTGGATTTTGAGAAAGGTCCTTGATAATTTTAGTATTTTAGAATTAATGCCATGCTGTTCTTTGTAATCCTCGGAGACCATTTCCTTATCTTTTGATCTACAAGTCAAAACTGGATCTTGAAAGACGAAATTTAGCTTGATGTGAGCGTTCAGTATTATCGATGTATGTAATAACAAATATAGGCAATAAAATAATAAAAATTAAAATTTTTAAGTAAAGTAGGTAAAATTTGTAGAAAATGGATCAGTGAATCTTGGATTGATAAAGAGCGTACTTCATTTTTTTTTTTGTTCTATGAATGATGAAATCAATTTTGGTCATCAATTTAATTATTAAACTACGGATGTTTATGCAATTTCATATTTTCAAGAGCATAGAAAAGGAAAACGCACTTAAATAAAAGTACCTATTGCCTTTTAAATATTATAAAATGTATTTTATTTTCGATATTTCATGTAATTTTGCATGTATACTGTATACAATATCTTTATACATTTTGGCACAGTCAAAATCGCCATAAATGCATAACAATCCGCAGTGTATAAATTATAAATTATTTTACTACTTACATGTTTAGTACATTTCTCAATTCATTTTTGTTACTTGTAAGCGTTCCTACGTTGCATTTAGTTTGTAACACACAAATTTTATAACAATTTTCACTTTGTAATCAGTAAGTTGCTGAAGTATTAAAGATAAGTTACTCTTTATAAAGATCGCAAACAATATTGATGATTTCTAGTTAATTTTGTCATAGATTCTAATATTTTGTAGTAATCAGGTTTACAATTATAATTTTAATATTTAAAAGTTTCATTAATGTGTGCCTATCATGGCGTACTATTAAGTGTTGTATCAAAGCCACTTATACAGGGTATAAACTCTTTACATAACACTATTTATACTGATGACCATAAATATTTATTAACAGTTAAACTATAAGAGATACAACAGGACTTCTTTGCTTCATTGATGTTCCTCAATGTATCCGGAAAATTACAAAATCGTTCGACTATTAGTTTAGGGTAAAGGCATATCAATTTTAAGCCATTATTACTGCAAAATAAAGGCAGATAAGACACTATATTATAGGACCTTTTCCGTTCCATCTGAGATCCCTGCCAACATTTAAAATAATGCTACGTAAAAAGTTTACACCCTGTCTAGTCGTGAAACGAGGCATATTCGACTCATTCTAAGTCTAAAACCTTGTTAGTTTCGGCTGTGAGTGATTAGTTTGTAATATATCTTTATGTAAGACTAATAAATATACCGTCTATTAATGGCCTTACGCTTTAAATATTTATAATAAATAAATAATGATATTATCACAAATGGACGCTAAAGAAAATTGTCCCTTTCATAGCACCTCTCCACGACTCTATTTCAGACAAGTGCAACTACACTTATGTATTGTTAATAGACAATGCAGAACTATGCATAGTCTTGACTGCAAGAACTCTTAATGCTAATTGTGTTATTCATTCCACGTAGCTATACTGCACAGATTAATGAAGAATATTTTTACTGACAATCTATCAATGCATTTAAAAAAAAAAAACTTTAGAAGTACTGCAGTTTCTGCGCTCTTCGTTCTCATCATCTCCGATTATGGTTTTCTTTTCTAGAAGCGTCGAACCGAACCGCGAGATGGTATGAGATCACGATCTATAGCTCGATTGCTCTGTTGAAACGTTGACGGTACCCTCCTTCAATCTATCCTACAAGCACCCACTCATATTCCTATAACCACATCCCCTTTATCCGCTAATACTCCTTTGGCGAATAATAGTTCTTCAACTGACTACTATTCATGATTACAGGACGCTTAAATTTGCCGCAACTACCCAGATCGATGTTGCAGGTGAACATGGAATACAGAAGTCTATAAAGTGATATGTCTACTCGTACATCTCGTTGTGTCATAACTACATTCTGGAATTTTATACAAAATAAAATTTTTGCGATTATAAATAAGGAATTGGAACTCGAATAACATGTTCAATTTTCTAAACATTCTAACTTGTATTATATTTTTAATATTTTCTATATTTGAGCATTTATTAATAGTCTTGTAGATATTTTGCATAGTTAGTATTGCCATAAATGCGTAAAATCCGTAGTCTAGTTATAATCTAACCTACGCTTTGTTTGAAATTGAGCAACTTTTCTGTGAAACATTTTGTTCTAAAGCTTACAGTAATTTATTAAAAAAATTATTTTTTTTTGAGTACTTGTCCTAAGCGTTTTAACCTGTATAGTAATAATTAAAATTAAATGGAAATAAGGCGAAGACTTAAGCGAGGAATAAATTTTATACGAAAGTGGCTCGGTATTTAAAAAGGAAAAAGAACAAAGGGTAAAAACGAAAAATGGTATAATTTCATAAGACATTCGCGGCTCACCAAAACCATCGAAACATATGAGACAATATTATAAATTCAAAATCATATTAAACTTAAATCACAAGGAAAAAGTGATCTACCTGTAATTAAATAATCCTTGACCGTTTTTATATCAAATTGTAATCAGTTGTTAATGAGAATACGACTGAAAATATATAACAGTTGCAAGTTTATGCCTCCCTTCATTTTAGGCGCTTTGATTTCTTTAACCCTGCTACGTTCTTCCTGAAAATCCTGAATTAAACAACTTCTATTATCATCACGCTATTAAGAATGTAAATACTGAATTTTTAATACAATATTGAGAAATAAGAAATGTGACCATTAATATTAAATTTCTCACATTTCTTTCAAAAATAAAACAGTTACTAAGGGAAATGCAATATTCTAATGGGTCAAAGAAGACCCGAAGATCGTAGCAGAGTTAACAAGTAGTATAACTAATACAGTCCTTGGCTGCAAAAAAAATCGACGCAAGTCACACTTTCAAAAAAATTAAGTTTGTGCTTAAACTCAAGTTAAGAAAGTAAAATTTATATTATTATCACAGAAAAAGTCTATAAAATGAATTTTTCTTTCGAAAACGAGGTTTTAATAAAATTCATGACCATAGTACAGGATTAGTGATCAAAACTTTAAATTGAACGCGAATATTTCGAAAATGAAAGCATGCGACGCGACGTTTTGCCTTAGAACCACAGATAGGTATAGTGGATGAACTTCTGAACATACAGCAGAGAGTTCTGTCCTCAATTGGATTCTCATTAATAATGAATAAATTTTCAATTTAAAGTTCCTCCAAGGATGTGGAACTAAATACGCGTACTGCAGTGAAAGGTGTACCGGAACAGCCAAGACGGTAGACAATCGGTGCGAAGATGTAGGAAGGAAGTTATGTTCAGTGACACAGGGGACTAGGATAATGCAGGGCTGTGCAAGGTAATGCAGTATTTAGACGATGTTGGTCGTTGAGATAATACAGTGTTTAGACAATGCGGAGTTTGGCTGATGTAGGAAATGTTTTGGGAAACATTTGTTGGAATGAAACGATTCCCTCAGATCCAACGCAAGCAAATTCCGCTATTCCTGAATAACAACTGTCACGTAATAGATCGGATGTCAGAAGTCATTGTATCTGTTTTAACACATGTTTACGTTGTTATGTTTATGTTTACGTTGTTATTTCTCGTTTACAGCAATTCGGGACTGCAAACTACCCTTTGGAGAAAGTTCGACTGCGACGTAAAGCTGTCAATAAAAGCATAAAGTTTCCAGAAACAAAAAAAAAAAAAAAACATTTTTTAAAAACAAGCTATTATTAAATATTAAAAAATGTACGAAAAGGAAAAAATTATTTTGTTACCGGTCTAAATGATTGTCACGGAAAAGTATCCTCATATGATTAAAAATAAAAGCGTGGGGCGTTCTTACTTCACAAGTTTTTTCCACTTGATTGCGAGCAGTTTAATTCCTCAATTCAAAGTCTATCCTAAGATCTAACCAGAGTAAAAGTAAAGATAAAATCATGACCTTCAGATATTTTTGCATAACTTTCATTATACAATAGGTTTGTTTTCCGTGTTTGCACTTTCTGAATTAGTGCAGAACCAACCACCTACTACCCCCTCCGTTTTGTGAAATAGAAGAAGATAGCGATAGATGAGTTCTGAACTAGTGCAGCCAGTGCAGGAACAGAAAACATATGCCGACATTTTTCTACGACAGTCATTTAGACCAGTATCAAAATTATTTTCTCCTTTTAGTACATTTTGTAATATTTAAGAAAAGCTTCTTTTTAAGAAATATTTTTTACTATGATTTTATTTTATGTTTTCAATCTCGAGAATTTTAATCTTTATTACCTAAATTATTGAAAAGATTGTATTGTCATCAGAACTACGTATGTGGAAGTGGGTCAGAATTAGCTTACAAGATTTCATCCTGACAAACGAACAGAATTCAAACTCAGTAAAAGCTTGTAAAAAAGAATAAATCATACAGGGTGTAACAAAAATGTTGCATGTCTTTGAAATGGGTGAATCCGGATGTGATTATAAACAACTTTTTCATTTGCGAAAATGTCCACGGAGGCTTCATTAACGACAAATTGACAAAAACATGCGATCAATTAGAGCGCGAGTACAGTGGACATACAATGAGGAGCAAAATTGAACCAATACACTTATTTTTGTAGAACATCATAATTTATTTATGTAACAAAATGAAAAAGCGTTATTGTATATATTAATAATACTTATTCTACTATAATAATTTCTTTTGTAACTCAATTTTGCACCGCTTCAAAAAATAACAGAAAATACCAGCTTCAAACAAATTGAATATTTCGTCCATAAACGTTTTGCTCTAAAAACAGCTGCAATTCGTCTCGCCATACTTTTAACTAAATTTTTGCACACTTCTTGAGGGATTGCATACCATTGCTCTTCAACTCTTCTCCATAATTCATCGAAATTACGTGGTGAGGAATCATATTCATTTTGTAGCTGTTTTTTTAGTGTAACCCACAGATTTTCAATGGGGTTCAGGTCTGGACTTTGAGCTGGCCAGTCCAAAATTTAAAATAATTGCGATTCCAAACATTTCTGTACACTTTTTGCCATATGCTTGGGATCTCTGTCATGTTGGTATACGGTATCTCTTTCGTCAATTGACATATTTTCTATTGTGTCTCGTAATTTAACACTCAAAATGTTGTGATACATGTACTGGTTCATTCTACCATTAATTCGGCTCAATGATCCAAGACCATGCACTGTGTAACATCCCCATAGCACAACCGATCCACCGCCAAATTTGACAGTTTCTCTTATGTGACGATTTTGTAAGACCCACTGACAAAAAAATATATGAATTGGACAATAGATGTCTGGAGGCGCGTTATATGGTCAGACGAATCCAAAATTAATAGATATTTATCTGACGGACATCAGTGGGCCTGGATTCGGAAACGTGAATCCTTTCAAAAACGTTACTTGTTTTAAGGAAATCAAGAAATCGAACGAATCGTTTCAACTATTGTTCCTTCCACGGTAAGAATGAAGAAAGTAAATGAAGAACTTCATTTTACGTCAACTTCTTTATCTGTTCCAATATTCTAATATGCTTATTGCAAAACACTTGCAGTCAACTAAAATGATATAAAATTTACATAATCAGTATAAAAACGTTTCATTTGAATATTATCTGATTTTGATTTTAAATAAAAATTTCTTTTTATCCATCACAATTTAATACTGGTTATCATGCTTATTTTCAGTTCCTTATTGGACAGATGAATCGAAAGTATACGCTCGTCGATAGCATCTCGAACCAGAGCGACGTAACCGAGCTTGATAGCCGATAACAAAGCGGTAAGTTCATTAATATCGATCGCCATTTGGCGAGAGGGACGTTTCTCAGGTAGCGGAGATGAATTTGGCGCAACAGTGCACATTCACCAGATGTTCGGCATGAAATGTTAATGAATTCGAAGTTCCTCGAGGTTTGAAGTCAGCTCGAATGAAATCGCCTCGTGGAATAATCTATCCGCCGCAGCAATTCGAAACTTGGATGTCTCGAGATCTTAAGTTCTCCGTGAGGGAACTTCGGATTACACTTCGGCCGGAAGTGTAATCGACTTGAATTTCACGGCGCGGTGCTCGTGCTGGGATTCGAAGCGACCGGATTGGCTTTCTTGCCACTTCAAAGGGCGATTTGTTCTTTAAAAAGTCCTAATATTCCTTCCATACGGACTTGCGACATTTTCGTTCGAATAATTCTAACGCTGTGCCAAATAATTTTGTATTTTATTTACTCTCAGAAATGGAAGAATTATCGATTCTCGATAATCAACTTTAAAGCGCTGGTGTACTATTCAAACATTCATCTCTAAATAATTAAAAACTATTGACAAATAGTTTGAACAGATATTAGTTAATTCCAAACATGAAATCGATAGTTCTACTTTTCAGTTTTCCAATTATTTGAAATATTAATTAATTGAAATATAATAAATATTAATTTTAATAGATCAGAAAGTTTATTAACGTCTATTGTATATTTCTGTATTAAACATGTTAAATATGTTTATGTGACTAATATTAATTGAATTGCAAATGATAGTAGAATTTCAATAACAAAAATATACATGATCAGAATCTACAAATCTTCTGCAAATCTATGACCATTTCAGTGAATCAAAATTTTGTGTTGAAAACGTGCCCTTGTTAATTAAAATTATTCAAGTACTATTAAGTAATCATCGTTAGAGACAGTTCATTAATTTTCCTGATTTATGAAGCTGCAAGCTTATAGATTTATTTTGAAGAGCGAATTAAATAGAACAGTATCAGATGATGTCGATAAAAGGAATGATTAATTCAGTTTGTGTATGAATAGTCGCTCTCATGGATAATGAATAGATTAAGATTATTAAACCACATTTTATTAAACCTTAATATAACTCAATCTATTGCTCAATCTATTGATGCTATTAAAGTAAAAGTTTTTTTTATTTAATTAATGAATGTATTGCATTTATTAGATAAGTAGAATTATTGCATTGAAATACCAGTTATCTATCATACACGTTTTTATCAGACACTGCTAATTAATCAAATCATTCTTGTTAAAACATTCATATAATTTGAAACAATGAAATTCAAGGTCTGGAATATTTAAATACTAGAAAAATAATAGTATAATGTGAATTCAAGCCATTAAGAAATAAGGAAAATAATTAAATGGGAGCATTAATAACACTTTTAGAATATTATAAAAAAAGTTATAAAAAAAGTAAATAAAATGTCTCGTGTAACCTCTATAATACCTAAGCATTCAACAATTCTTACTCTCCACTTTAATTGTTACATGTGACATGCAACTGTCATCATGCTTTCTCTTTAATTTTTTTAATATTACGCTATTGAGACGCAACAAATTTGGTACAATAGAAGTCCAAAGAAAGTTCAATATTCAAACAGCTATACAATTACTACAAAGCTGTAAAAAAGAAAACGTATTCAATAATTCCACGAAGTCAATAAAAAATGTCAACATTACGAGTGATGCGTCAAATAAAGTATGGAATTAAAATTGTGTTTTATCAACAAAATAATTTTACAGTTTTTCTCAATCGTCGTTGCAGGCACTCATATAAACGAAACTCTGTAGCCAGTCATTTTCTCGAGTGAAATCCGAAACCAAAGATTCCGAAATGACGAGCTACATTTTATAAATAATGTTCTGCTCGTAATTAGACAGAAGATGCCTGAAATGAATTGATATATCAGTTTCTTCTTTTTATCGGCTGATGCGGAACCCATATTTCTGCCACGTCAGATACCTGTACACCCTTAAAGGGCGACTACTGCTGCATCTGAAGCAAGACGAAGCACCTTAGTGCTCTCACACCCCCCCTGCCCCTCGATTGCTGAAGCATGCTTTACGGAGAAGATCCCGGAAGGAATACCTAGCTCCTTATAGCTCCTCGCGTAATGTCGAGATTCTATTACTATTAATTAATATTCTTTGAACAACGCTTCACGTAAAAAATACTTCACGTGAATTTTCATCGAAGCAGCTTAGAAAAGCAGTATTGCAAAGGTAACCACCTATTTTTAAATGTAATAGAAATTTTAAAAGCCAACTATAAAACATGACAGTATATACATTCTAAAACAGAAAGCATACATTTTTAAATAAATGTATGAAAGCTTGTAGCTCACAGTTTAATTGTTAAATTCTGTACTTCTAATTGCATTAGTTTCTCTACCAATAAAACTAAAAAAAGAAGAACACAAGAAGTATATGCAGATAAAATATATACTTTATTTGAATATACATATTTTTTTTATGTCTCCGAATTATTTTTCTACAAATATTATTATCCTACAGAATATATAATTGCTAAAAATAACTAGGTACATTTAACCTGCTGCGTTCCTCTTGAAAATCCATAATTGAACAACTAAAGTTATTAATATTATCATGTTGTTAAGAATGTAAATAATGAAATTTGTATGCAGTGTTAAGGAATAGGAAACTTAAATATTATCTCTAAACTCCTCACATTTATCCCAAAAATAAAACAGTGGTTAAAGAAAATAAAATGCTCTAATGGGCCAAGAAAGACTCAAGACCGTAGCAGAGTTAAGTATAAACTGAAAGGTATGAGTTTATGGGAAATGCCGAACTTGATAAAAATTATGAGACGGGGATTCCATAGTAGGCAAAGCTGGAATGAAATTCGAAAGGAAAGAGGTAATGAAAATCCTCAAAGGATCCGGAAAAAGAAGAAGCATTAATTGAAAGAGCGTGAAAGGATTGAGGAACGCATTACTTATGGAAATTGAATTTCAAATTCAAATGTAGATTCCTACATACGACTATAATAAACGTGAAACTTTTGAAAATTGTTCTGCAAATTGTTAGCTAAAATTATATTGTTAGTTACTGTTTGCTCTGCAAAAGGTACAAGAAGAAATGCAACTGATCATTCAAGTGAGAGACACTGTCACTATGCCATATACATATATACACCTCCGCCCATAAACATGTGGACACCTCCTTAAATACAGCAGTTATTATGAAAGAAGTTATACAAATGCTAATAAATTTTACTAAATTTTATGTATTTACTTTTTGCTGTACTAGAAAATATATTATGCCAATTAATAACTATTCATTATCTCACTAATAATAATAAAAAATAATTAAATTTTGTTTAGATTACAGTAACCACTATAACTGCTCTTCTAAGTGTTTTTACTGGTCTTAATGTTCCGGCTATTAATTTGTTTTTATTATTTCGTAGCCAATATTTCCACATACGAGTACAAATTATGAAAATTCTTATAAATCTTTTTCTGGGTTTGAATTTTACTTTTCGACTTTTCTGTTTGAACCATCCTACAATTTATCTATGGAATTTCTGTTAAGAGACTAAGGTCGCTATTCTATCCATTGTTACAACCATTAAATATACAGGATGTAACAAAAATGTTGCAGTTCCTTGAAAGGGGTAATTCATGAGGTAATTTTAAACAACTTTTTCCTTAGCGACAATGTTAGGTGGAGCTTTGTTAACGAGTTATTAACAAAAACTCTCGACCAATCAGAGCACGAGTACAGTGGACGAATTTCAGCGCGGGCTTTAGCTGAAAGTAGTATTGGTCCGTCATTGTCCGCGCCATTATTAATCCGCTGTACTCGCTCTCCTATTGGTCAATGTTTTTCGTTAATAACTCGTTAACAAAGTCACACCTAACATTTTCGCTAAGGAAAAAGTTGCTTAAAATCACCTTAGGAGCTATCCCTTTCAAGTATCTGCAACATTTTTGTTACACCCTGTATACCTCGTAATTTAAACCTGCTGCGTTCCTCTTGAAAGTCCATAATTGAACAACTAAAGTTGTTAATATTATCATGTTGTTAATATGATCGTAAATTTCTTAATACTAATCGTAATAAGATTTATCAATTAACATCATTTTATAACAATAATTTACATTATATGTTAGTTATTCGTTGAAAAAGGCCAATGTCCACATACGTATGAACGGCAGTGTACCTACGAAACATTCCTTGGATCTACCATTCTTTGTGGAAAAATTGTAACACAAGTACGAAATGTTAGATATAAATAAAGAAATTATAGTACATCTGTTTCTATGAAGCTTTCATTATTTTTGTAGAAGATATTTGAATATAATAGTTGTTGAAAATAATTATTTGATGAAATTGACGCATGTCAGTCTTTTTGACAGTTTCATGTTTTGAAATATGATTACTTTGATATTGAATATGACTATATGATATTGAATATAGTTATAGTTAATTATTGTTTACATAATTAGAATTGGTATCTATCTATAACCGACAAAATCCAAATTTAGTTCCATCCTAATCGAAAAGAAAATGATCACTTAACGTGATTAAATACCGACGTATATTTAAAACCTGCAATTACTGCTTACTAATTGGTAAATTGAATTTGATCAAAATAGAAACTAATGTCCTGCAAGTTTGATAAATTTTTATTTTAGGTATCTTTTTTTTTACCTTTATACCATTTTTGCCACATCTTATATAAACTGTTATTTATGATTTCCATTTGTTCAATTATTATGCAATCGAAAGTGGCTAACCATTCATGTTTTATTCAAATATGTAACGGAATAAAATTCGCGTAAACAATTTATTATAATTCTATCGTCCTGGAAACGTGAGCAATATAAATCAGTGGTTTTAATCATCACACACACGTTGCTTTGTGTTACTGTTATCTTCGCATTTAGGTGATGATTAACACGACGCGAACACGTATTGTTAAATTTAAGTTTTGTTTAATTTTAAACCCATTCCTCTGAAAAGTGATATAGCCTGTGTCTAGAACTGCGCATTATTCACTAACAGTGTAGCGAAAGTTTACTCGTTACGTGTCTACTAGCAGTTTGAGACTAAATTTTAACTCCTGATGCTGTGATTTCAGGTTGTGGCATTAACGTCTTCACCCTGTTCTAAACATTTTTGGGAATTTAGATTCGCAAACGTAGTATTTAAATTCTATAATGAATATGATTATGCAAAGCGAATGCAGTTAATTAACTTTGTAATAAATATTAGTTTCTCCTTCGTTTGCTATTCAAATTATCAGTATATCAGATATGCTGTATACATTTAAATTTCCACCCTTCAGAAAGTAATAAAAAATTCTGAGAAGATATTTCTATGAAGTGTACAAAACTTCTCCCTTTAAAATGTACCATAAGCACTGCCTTGAAGTACTAATACTACTTTAGTAAAGTAAGCTACTTTCCTTTAATACTGTTAATTGATGAAAATCATTAATTTAAAAGCGTATCGTATGTACGGCACAAGCTCATTACACCTTTCAATGTGTAAATTTTTAACGAGCAAATTTTTATATTTTATTTTTTATAAGCTGTAGTATTTAAATTCATCTCCCACTGTAACTTTGGTTAGTAATGTGTTCTGTAGACAATGTATTTTTAGGCAAGCATATTTTTTAAAGCCACGGTGAGCGATCGTTTGATCGCATCATGATTCGGTGAAAAGACCTTCAATATCGGTTTAATAGTTACTCTTAGAAAAGATACTATACGTGAAGCTCTGACCACGAACAGATTATTGGAAACCTTTGATGCGATATATGAAGGCACTGATAGATTGGTTAGAAGGTTATTACAAAGGCTAACCTTTTTGTTTTGGTATGTTACAAAGTTCCCAAAACGAGATCTAGTCAATTTTCGTGTAATTAAATTCATTTTATCCACCGCAAAAGATTTTTTTAACATTTTATACAAGATTATGCAAGTGAAATATACTAAACGGATAACTTTTTTTTTTAACGAAAGCTATTTGGTTCAACTCTTTCAAATACGTTGGTGGAAAATTATACTGCTGAAGAAAACTGTGTTTTATTTATTTTTAGCCATCTGTTCAGAAAAAAGTTAAGGAAAATAGGTAAAATTAGGTAAATTATGTTTCTTGTACATTCTATTTACAAAACAACTGCTATACATTGTATTTACAGAATAATTGGCGTCATCATGTTATATGTCTATTGTGCCGTTCGATGTAGTTGTTAATTTTTCAACTAGGCGTTCATTGATTTCCGAAGTGAATAAAATATGGAACAGCTCTTTCATAACGCATACTCGTGCATAATTAAATAAGTTAAGAGTTACGATCAATTAGGTCCCATTGCCATAAAACGATAAAAAGCAGAGCTTCAAGCAGTATTCGTTAAAATAATAAAAGCACATTGTTCTTTCTCATTAAGAGGATTAAGTTTTTACATCCTACGGAAACGTTTCTGCTGTGCAATCTAATTAGCAGTTCGTATAACGCGATTCTTTCATTATTCTCTAGCTTAAAAAATCTTTTTCGAAGAGTCTTAGCTTTACGTTTACATATTCTAAAGAAAAATAATTTCTGGCAACTTACAATTAGAAGTCAAAGAAAGCTTTTCTGGAAAGTGAAGTTAATTTAAAATTTGTAATTTTGTTATAAAAGTTTCGTTTGAATTAAAGATCTGTTGCACAAACGAAGAAACTATAAAGAAAATATGATTCTTTAATATTTTGTCAAAGGA
Organism: Perdita meconis; assembly: GCA_030770465.2. Classification (NCBI taxonomy): domain Eukaryota; kingdom Metazoa; phylum Arthropoda; class Insecta; order Hymenoptera; family Andrenidae; genus Perdita; species Perdita meconis. The sequence goes on along the minus strand of JASKOS020000015.1, from coordinate 215,980 downwards.
AGCAGAAAACATGCACCAGAATGATAACACTTTGGATTTAATGGAAAGAATATTATACATAAAGATATTAATTCTGAACACTTAGAATCATATTAAGACTTCGAAATCACCGATATTTGCTTTAATCATGGCAATTTTCTATTGGTTACATGACGCTATACAGGATGTAACAAAAATATTGCAGTTCCTTGAAAGAGGTGATTCCTGAAGCGATTTTAAACCAGGGGTTGAAACGGTTCCGAAAATAACTGCTTCAAACTGTTATATTTCGATTTCTACTAAAACGGTTATGGAGAACCGAAATGATGTTATAACTGTTATGGATATATCAGTTTTGGCCTATATCGATTATGGTTCCGGTTCTCCAGAACCGATATTATATCGGTTCTATAACTGTTATTTTTTGGTTCTTTATATAGAACTGTTAAAGAACCGAAAAATAACAGTTATAGAACCAATATAATATCGGTTCTGGAGAACTGGAACCGTATGTATTCGTTATAGGCCAGAACCGATATATCCATAACAGTTATAACATCATTTCGGTTCTCCATAACTGTTTCGAGAAGTAGAACCGATATAATAACTGTTTTCAAGCCCTGTTTTAAACAACTTTTTCCTTAGCGAAAATGTTAGGTGGGGCTTTGTTAACAAGTTATTTCATTTAGATTAATTAATCTACGTATCGAAATACATGATATAAAAAAGTTTCAAAGAAATCGGTAAGGTGGACGTAATCCTTAATAATTACAAATGATTAATACATGTGTATAATAACATGTTGAGATAATAGTGATTCGGATAATCGAAGTTTTACTGTACTTTCACAATAGGGTTCGAAAGATAATTCGTTATTTCAGATACTATCTTTTATTCTTTATTTCAAACAATTCCTGTCTTTCTGTACAATGCTTTGTGCGCGTAAAATTTTTCATATGCAGCGCACCGTACATTCAATGTTTACAATATAATCCCTCTATTGAGCTGGATTAAGTCACATGCAGTTCGAAACGCTTCAATTTTCTGTCCAACCAATGTACGTTAATCGCGTTGCGTTCAATTTAGCAATCTATTGCAAAAATGAAATCCGCGTATCGTGATGGTGATAGTTTTGCAACGAAAGGTATTCCATACGAAAACTACGTAGTCTATGGGAAAATAATTCCAATAACCAACAAAAATGGAAAAATGTAGTATTTGAAAATTTAGGAAAAATGGACCTGTAAAAAATCCATGTGGGAAAAATAATATAAATTTATTTATTCGTTATTGTAAACAGGTGGTTCGAGATCCTAAGAAGCTGTTGCTAAGTTATAAATGTTAAGTTATATTCTGATACAGATACGTTGCTCGTAACTTCATAAACGATAGGTTCTACGCATCTTTTCCAGCTGTAGAATTGGCTCCATTGACAGTGCATTTGTGTTAGAGTACAAAGTATGTACTTTTTACCTAAAGTGTTATGTTTCTATACTCCGAGTATTCGCGGTACTTTTTGAGATGAGGTTTTTCAAGTATAATACTATGATAGTGAAGCTTTTTATGGTATTCGAGTTACGCTGAAGTTCGTCGTTGAAACCAATTTTGCGTGAAAAGAGGATAGTTTGAAGTTTTTAAAATCCTCCGATTTAAAATAGATATTCAAACTACAGAATGTCCTACATATAACTGTTTGCACAAACTAATGAAGTACAGTTGTATTTTACTTTTCAGACAAAACTTACTTGTTGAAATAATATCGATCATCGTAATAAAAAATGACACTATATCGTTTTTCTAAATAGTCAAAACGTAACATTTAGTGAAAAAGGTTCTGTACCATTTTCATATTGGTAAATTTTGGTAATTGATTCAATCTAAATCGATATATTTAAATATTAATCTGTTTTAGATCTACTAAAAATATTTTCTTTGTAAGGCAAGACATATATGTATACATTACCTACTTATGTTTAATTTTGAAATTCAATTCAATTTGCATCAGTAATATTTGGTTCCATTAAATATGTATTATTGTTATGAAGCTTTTACATTAGAGTGGCTCTTATTTTTGACTTTTGAATTTTTTTCGCGGCACCCCCTAGAATAGTTCCAATTAATAAAAAAAAATTTTGTATAAAGTTTGAACCCAATCGGATAAGGGGAAAACGTGCCCCTGGACCCTTGAGGGTTCAAATAATCATTTCAAAGCACACAAATTGGATTTTTTTAACATATCCGCTTTGTTTTTAATTATATAAAAAAATATGTTAAACAAAAGTTGTAGATCTAGATAAAAAGCATGTTATATGTTCTATGACTTTTTTTCGTGCGGGAAACGATTTTCGAATAAAATAAAAAAAAAGTAAAAAATAACTTTATTTATTTCTTTTTAATTTTGAAAATACAAATGTACCTCGAACATTTCCTAGTTATAAAGATCTAAAAAGAATGTATATTTTTTCTACAACTGTGAGAGCTTATTTTTTTTTTTAATTTATGAAATTTCTTAAATGATCGGAAAGCTATACACATTTCTGTAATGAAAATTGATAAATGATATGTAAAGTGAAATCAGATGTTTTTGAAAATAAATAGTTTATTCGTATGTAATTATTTACAATTGTTGGTTACGGAATAAAGTTTCTTTTTTACAATCAAGAAACTTCTGACGGTAATCATTTACAATTTGAAGAACATATTGTTTTTGTTTCTCTTTTTTTGTAAATAATTCATTATTGTCTTCCATTAATTGAACACCTCTTTCTGCAGTATCATTGACAACCCGCAGTTTATTTACTAATTCTAAATTTTTAATAAAGCCTCTGTTTTTAGACCAAGACGATAGTTCCGCTTGAAGGAATTGGCCGTCTAATTCAATATGTTCTTCAAATTGTAAATGATTACCGTCAGAAGTTTCCTGATTGTAAAAAAGAGACTTTATCCCGTAACTAACAATTGTAAATAATTACACACGAATAAACTATTTATTTTCAAAAACATCTTATTTCACTTTACACATCATATATCAATTTTCATTACAGAAATGTGTATAGCTTTCCGATTATTTAAGAAATTTTATAAATTAAAAAAAAATAAGCTCTCATAGTTGTACAAAAAATATGCAGTATTTTTAGATCTTTATAACTAGGAAATGTTCGAGGTACATTTGTATTTTCAAAATTAAAAAGAAATAAATAAAGTTATTTTTTAGCTTTTTTTATATTTTTTTATTTTTTTCGAAAATCGTTTCTCGCGCGAAAAAAGTCATAAAACATAAAACATGCTTCTTATCTAAATCTACAACTTTCGTTTAACATATTTTTTTATATAATTAAAAACAAAGCGGATATGTTAAAAAAATCCAGTTTGTGTGCTTTAAAATGATTATTTGAACCTTCAAGGGTCCAGGGGCACGTTTTCCCCTTATCCGATCAGGCTCAAACTTTACATACATTTTTTTTTTATCAATTGGAACTATTCTAGGGGGTGCCGTGGAAAAAAAATTGAAAAAAATTTTCATCAAGAGTAAATAAGAGCCACCCTATTTTACATAAATATACATTTATTTCTTCCGTTTATTTATTCCCCTATTTTATTTAATTCTCATCCCTAATGGTTACTGTTGCGGAAAAAATTATTCTCGTTCCTTGGGGGACATATGACGTCAGTTTCGCTAGGGAGTTTTCCCGCGTTCTATCAAAACATCAATTCAATTAACGGGAGGTTCTTGTCGATCACTATTTTATAAATGCTCAAGCCCCAACGGTATTTTAATCGTAATACGATTATTATAAGGTATTTCGTTTAAATTTCTCAATTTGAGTATCCGACGGAATTATCCTGATCATCCAAAATTTAATAGTTCCTTCCTATAGGTTCAGTCTAACAATCTAAAGTTCATCAAAATATGCAGTTTTTAATCTTAAAATATTCCGCAAGATTTCAATTATATATTACAATAATTTGTCTTCCTGGCGTTTTACTGTCTGAAATAGCTACAGAGGAAAGGTAAATTCGTGAATTTACTCATGCTTCCTAACGCGCTCACGTAGAAGCGCCGTTAAGAAAATGATGTCACACTTTCCTCTACATTATTCAATAAAATATTTCCATAGTAAAACGTTCAAAATAAATCAGCTTCTTTAATACGGGTTCATCTTCAAAAATATTACTTACAATGAACATCTCGGGATCGAATAGAAATCGAGTGCTTGATACGTCCAACTAAAGCTTATTTTGTACGTGTAGATTACGCAATATGCAGAAAGCTATGGACTAATTAAAGATAAAGAATATCATTTTCACATTTAATAACATATTTTAACAATTATCATTATTATATTAATTAAACATTCGATTTTTCACTTTATTATTATTTTATCAGACTTTATACAGGGTGTCCCAAAATTACGCACCTTACCGAAACATGCTAATTCTACGTAATAAGACAAATCGAAAAGTCCTTTACCATTTTGCGATTCGAGGCTTCGTTTCTGAGATATTATCAGCTAAACGAACACCAATCAGCTGATCGGACGGCCACACGTACACGCAAACACAGCTACGAAGCACCTGAGTCAGGTCATTGACCTGTGCTTCTTGATGTGCCACGCGTACGTGTGTCTTGTTTGACTGCTAATATCTCGGAAATGGAGCCTCGGATCACAAAATGGTAAAGGACTTTCCGATTTGTTTTATCACGTAGAATTTGCATGTTTCGGCAAGTTGCATAGTTTTGGGACGCCTTTTTCTTTTTCTCGGAAGCAAATAAAATTTACTTAAATAAAGTGGTGGAAAGTTATTCGATTTATGCTACAAATTCTAGGAATTCTCATAACACAGCAAAAGAAAAATAGCTTAATTTTTTTCACATCTATTCTAGACCACACTGAGTCTGGAGTGAACCATAAAGTTAATATCTTATTGAAATTTATTCAGGCTCTCATTTAAATGTTACAAGAAAGCCATTATTTTGTTGCCATTGTTATTTTGTTGTTTTTTTTTTATGTAATTCCAAATTCCAAATTGACTGCGAGTTGATTATAACTATAAAAATGGGATTTATGTCGTTCAAGTTTTTCCAAGGAAAAATAGATGCCATAATCTATTGTTATAATAACAAAACTTTCTGGCCTATGCAATTAAAAAATATTTTATGATCTGAACATAGAATAATCGACGAATAAAGTTACTGGCATTATATCCATATTCTGAACCTACTATAATTTTTAACTGCGCGTGCGTGTTCCATACATTTCAAATATCTGTAGCGCCAGAAAAGCAGCTCACGTTGAAATCGTCGTAGAACACAACCAGTAAATCACGAATCCTATAAATTAGAATAGGAATCGTTTCCTTACGTGACTTCTTCGGCTCTGATATTGGCAAGTAGATCACCCGCTTTAAATATAGAATAATCAGTGTTTGAAAAGTTAGCACTCGACTACCTTTAAATTTCCGAGTCCGAACGGTTATGTCTCTCTATTACTTTGGATAACGGAGTTTCTACCATACATTATCATAAAAAGTCCGACTAGCAGCTGCTTTCCGTCACTACAATTTACACGTTTCACGGAGTGCATACATTCATATTCGCGTGACTATAAATCAGTCTGTGAAGCAACGTAGAACTCCCCGAGTTCCAACGTCGAACTTTCACGCCTCCAAAACGGATGTATCAATCCCGTTATCGTTCACGGAGATCGTTTTTCCGATAAAAGACATTTCATTCCGGCTAAAGTAATCGGGCTGACCTCTCTTTTTGCCGGGACGGTGACCGCGTTCCCATTCTTTGGTCCGGCACGGCGTATCCTTACAAACGCAGGAGGATTTCGCGACCTCAGCAACTTTTATTGGGAAACTATTAACCCTGCACACTCAAAGAAAGTTTACGTTAGAGGTATCGATACCGCTGGAATATTGGAAACGTGAGTTGTTTAGTCTACATTTACTAAACAACGCCGCCATTGCGACCACGAGTGTTAGAATTTGTTTAATAAGAAACGCGTTGGATTCTTTAGACTCGCGTGTTTGTCCTTATTTGGAAAATTCATCTGTCTGCCGTCATTTACATTGAACAAAATAATTATAAAGTCTTTAACTGGAAAAGATTTTTCAAGTAAGTAGGGGAGGCTGGGGACCAAAGTAACATTTTTTATATTTGGTTTAGCTGTCAATTACCAGTTAGAGATACAAAAAAGCGAATTATGCTCTAAGAAAACACGCCCCTTGACCTATCATTTGACCGCAATTTGAACATTATATGATAAGTACTCAAAGAGTTATGGCAGTTTTCCGCGGACAATGTCAGTGTTACTTTCGTCCTGGAGGGTAAGGACGAAAGTAACATACTATGGGAACATGGTGTATTATAGAGGTGTTGCAAGTTCCCTCAGAAATGTGTGATCATTAGATGGAAGATCTTCTAGCGACCGCTAGAGTGCGTGTATAGGTTCAGCGAGTTCAAGTGGTGAAGAGGCCGAGCGCGAGTGTAGCTTTGTGATACACTTCATTCGCACGAGTGAGCCTCAAGGGAGTGATGAGAAAATGCACAGCCATGTTGATTTAAACGAATTTAAACCGGAAATTACAAATTACAATAACACCTCTGAATGTAACCAAAAGTCACAAGTTACGTAACATAAATGCCACATGTCGTGGATGATAATATCAGCTCTCTTTTTTTCTTTTTTTCTATTTATCTACTTTCTCTCTCTACTTCCGAGTTTATCGTAATAGCCAATAGGAAACACAAATATCGTTTCTCATCACTCCCTTGAGGGTCACTAATTCGCACACATGCATACCATACGCAGAGTTCTGACTATGACGCCCCTAGCGACGACCAGAGGATCTTCCATCTATTGATGACAAAAAATCAATCAGACAGAGGTGCTAGATCACTGATAGTGCTCTAGAGGTGCTTTGTCGGAACATCTTTATAATACACCGTGCATGGGAACGAAAGTAACAGTCATTATTTTGAGGATAATTAAGTGAAAACTCTATTTGCAATGTGAAATAAGAGGTTTTTTAGTAAAATACAATAATTTTTTCAACTTTTTTTGTCTTTGATCATATAATCTCTTATCTGACAAGCTGACGTCTAAAATTTATTCTGAGATCTTTGTACAAGATGAATGGGATAAACTTAATATACAATTGTTTATATTTCTTGGAAATATTTGATTTAACATAATCATTTACTTCATCTGGAATATCATAATGTCACTCAGTTAATAATGTTACTTTTGTCCCCAGTCACGTTTTTCAAAATGAAAATATTATAAATTCAAACTATGTGAGATTTGTTGAAATCAAATACAAGAACTTATAAAGACATATAAATTATAAGTACGAATATTAACAAGGAATCTAAAAGGATAGAAATTTACTTGAATTATCTAAATACAAACTTAGCTCGATTGCAAATATACAATTGGTGTTATCGCTTAGAGACAATAAGCGAAAAAAAAGGAACATTATAAACATATAACTGTGTAAAGGAAATATTCTGAAAACGTTTGTGCAAGGAGAGAGAGGGTGTGTTACTTTTAACCCGTCGTTACGTTTGTTCCCAGTTTCCCTTAGTAATAACGAGCATAATAGTTGTATGTACATTTACTAGTATAAGTTCATTAGTAGTTGACCTTCATCTTTAGTCATAAAAAATAAGTTTTCTACTACACCAAATGTTTCAAGTTACATACATGCTGTTTGAAGCGTGAAACATTCAGAACTATTTCTGTTGCGAAGCATTGCGGAAATAAATGACGCAAAAGTTGCTTTTGTTTATGAGCTGCGTGTTATAAAATTCTTCGTTTTCTTCACACATTTGCTAAAGAAGTGAGCCAAGTCAAAGTTAGTTATTTTCTTTTTTATTCTATTAAATGCAAACATGCTCAGTCTCAATTCATTATGTACATTACAGGGAGGACAGTCTTACTGGTATGTGAGCATTGTAAATTATGTATTAGTAATGTATTAGACTTGTTAAGTACCGTTACATACATGTACATATGCCTCAACGTGTGTCGGGCATTTTAAGGGATGTTCTTGGAGCCAAAATAAGACAAAAATAAAAAAATGAACAAATTTGCGTTTGAATTAATCTTTAAAAGCTATTAATCTTTTTAAAACTCTGACATGCCAACTATGTGGGCATTTGGATTTTTAATTTTTTATAAACAAAACTTTACTATAAGATTACTTATCAAACTCTTGAAGTCAATTCACTTGAAAGTAGCTGACAAATAAAGTCATTCATCTACACAATTGTTTGTTAAGCAGAAAAACCTGTGACAATCATTACAATGGGAAATGAATCGTCTAATATTAATCACTGGTGCATTTACCGTACATCACTTGAAACTGAGAATGGAAGTCGTATATAATAATGCTGTCACTTCGCCATGTCATCTAATGTTTTGTCTGCTGCTTCTATCCCGTATGCAGGTCACTGCTTTTACTATCTCGTCTTTATTACACGTGTTCATCTATCCTTCGCACTTAATAGGATTATCAACGCCATTTCTCTCCAACTTACAAGCCTTTTGTCCAGTGATTTTCTCCCTTTTGATTGACCACGCTTGATATATCGTGTAACTATAAGATAGAAAGAGGATTGCGTTTATGATGAAATATGGAGACATAAATCATTAAACAATAGAAATATATTCCAATATTTTATTTATAACACATCTGAGTGATAGAGCTCTTATGCGCTAAAAGGGAATGTTAGCCACAGAAGGAATTTTTATTTCGAGAGAACAGTATAGGCATTAGAGTGGTATTAATTTATTGAAACAAGAATTTTTTCACATTTTTTCACGAGGCACTCCCTTGGGACTAAATAATATGGTCTTTAAAACATTCTTTTTTAAGTTACGTATTAGATGTTGCTACCTGCACCAGCCAATGAATTTTATGTTTTTTAAGGAAAAGAATGCCATTTTCTTTTCGATAAATTATAATTTTTGAACATATTTATCTAACATTAGAATACTATTGCAATATAATTTTGCGAACCGACAATTTTTAAGGGTAGACTATTCACATTCATAGAAATCTATTTTGAAGATGATGACACTAAATTGAAGCTAAAATAAAGTCGATTTTTTAATATGAGAATATTTGTATTGGAATTGTTTGACTAATATACTAACAAAATGCTGTTTTTATTCTTAGTTTATTTATTTCTGGGTTGATTGAGAATTCATTACAAATTCTTAAAATAATGACGCCAAACAATCCAATTATTGGATTCATAGAAAGTCTGATGCATGAATCCATTATTTAGAATGCTAATCCTTAAGTGATATGTTATTATCAATATTAGTTATTTAATAGTATCATAACAAGATTACTGTGAAGCTTTTATGAAAATGGTTTAATATATGAATAAATTATAATACTCTCCTTTATTAATTTTTAGAAGGTTTCACCAATATTTTATGTTAAAGATTAAAAATTAATTTTATGTAGGATCGTGACGCCAGTATGTCACTTAAGAATATAAGTGGGTAGCAACCCCTAAAAAATAATGAAAAGTAATAACTTTACTATGGATTTTTATGCAAAATAAAATGTCTAGAAACGCATTTAATTAATTGAAACTTAAATAACGGTATCTCTTCTTTTCTAAATATTATAACTTGAATTACATTTTCAATATTTTATATATTTTTGCATGTGTCAACAACATCATGTATAAAATCCGCAGTCCAGTAATAACATTTGACCTAGATCTGTTTTTCAGCATAGAGAATAAAATGATAAAATGTCCCAACAGGATTTTAAAAGTTAAATTTTAAGCACTATCCTAATAGGTATCGTGCATCTTTTATTTTATTATTTTATTGCTACACTGATTGAATACCACCGAAATATCTGTGGTTATAAAGCAAAACACCGCATGTCATATATTCTTACTTTCGAAATATTCGCGTTTAAAGTTCTGATTATCAGTATAGTATAGCATTGAATTTAGTAATTCTCGGTGTTTAAAGAAAAACATTCGTTTAATACACTTTCTCTTTAATAATAGTATAAATTCTCATTTCTGGATTTGAGTTAAGTCACAAGTTCAAAGTTTTTCCTTACAGACAACGATATATTATCCAACATTTTCTTAAGCACCTATAGCCTACGCCTACACTGACAGGACCGTTCCAGCGTTGTTGACGCCAGGTGCAAAAACTGCCGCCCTTATTAATTTAATATTATTTAATTAAAAATTCGATATGCAGAAGCAGGCTACCTAAATACCTTTTTTGTTTTTAAATACCGATGACCTTAGAAAAAACAAAAAGTGACCTAATGATCTTGTATATGAGTAGTACATATTACATACAAAGATTACATACGATCCATTTAGTACACAAATTATTTTAAACAATAATTATTATAAATGAATTTTTTATTTAATTGTATTAAAGCTACATTTCGAAAGCTGAAGCTTCATTCTATTTTGCATAATAGTGGGCTAAGTGTATCTTTATTAGTTTCTTGATGGATAATACAATCCACAAAACGCCCACAGAAGAGTTCAATGTAAAAGTGTTAAAATTCAAAACGATATTGAATAAAATCATGATGTATCTTGATTTTCAAGAGAAACCGGCATTATTGTTTTAAAGAATCTTATATAAAAAAAGTAAATCTTTTAGTTTGTCTTTCATTATCCAGTAATCAGATTTTACAACTTTTACCACTTTTGCGTTAAGCGGCTCCGATAAAATTACTTTTATTTGGATTTCGTTTGTATAAAAGGTTAATAAGTATTTTATTAATAACAATTTTTTATTTTTATTATCATTAGTCAACATTTTATGTACATACATATAGAAAACGGTCTGCAGCCGCCCCTAGATTCGGCCGCCCAGGTGCAAAGCACCTTTTGCACCCCCGTTAGAAACGGCTCTGCTTATGCATCCTTTATCCTCGCGCGCTTCGTATTTAGGTCGTCGAAAGACGAATTACAGGCAATTGTAAATATCTTGAAATTTTAGGCGAAGGTAAGTCGACGAAATTAGAGCGGGTCGGCTGAAGACTTGAACGAAAGCCTTAAAACATGCAAACGCATTAATGACCGAACGGATTCGTGAGGCGTTTCCTGTCTTATGATCTGCCGCATGAATTATGATAACCAGAACGTCAAACAGCGAATTACAATAAAAAAATCAGACGGTAAAATCAACATGACCAAGTGTTTGCTGAAGGTTCGCATGGAAATGTATCTTGGGTAAAGTAGGTCGAAACGGGTCAACGGATCATGCTCCGTGAACCTTCAGCGTTCCCTGCGGATACGTGTTCCTCCTCGTCAAAGCATCCGGAGTTCGACTTCCCGAATACTGCACTCGACAGCACACGTCTTTAAGGTTATTCGGTTGGACTTATCGGAGAGCTATTAACCCCCGGAGAATGATCGAAAACGTGTTAGTGCGATGTCGCACGTTTTGCGACCGGCAAACTGTACGAGGATAAGGCGAGTCCGTAGGCGAAACGAATATCCATAAAATGCAGGGGGAGGAGAGGAACTTCTTGGGAGTTATCGAAAAGATCCTAACTGTGTTGTATGGAAAAAGCCAGGTACCTTATATGTCGTTTACTTGCCTTTTTGGTCCGTAACAATTTAGGCGAGACTGGGGTTAAAGTAACATTTTTTATGTTTGGTCTAGCTGTTAACTACCTATTAGAGATACAAAAAAGTGAATCGTATCATAAAAAAGTACATTCCTTAGCCTATCATTTGACTGCAGGTTGAATCTTATATAATTCGTTCTAAAGGGCAAGGACGAATGTCCTTATAACTCCATATAAAATTAACAATTATTTTAAACCCATATTGTTATCATTTGACCTACAAGGAAACCAAAAGAATTATTTTTTGAAGAATGGTAACTGTTCAAATCCAAATGTTCGATTTTACTCCTGAAATTGCCCAATCTTTTGGTAATTGAAACAAAATCTACAACCTATCGCAATAATAACTATATGTATATAAAATAAAACCACATTGGAATTTTTGATTTCATATGAATTAAAGGGCAGATACCATGTCAACCGCACTTTCGCGATAAATTTAGTTCGCGGTTGATTTCAACTGTATTTTCGAATGAATTCAACTGAAAAAATTGTTTTACTTAATAAAAGTATGTTAAAAACATTTAGTTTCAAATGATTAAGTTTATAGCTTTATTTATTTTAGAAGTTTCAAAAAATCGATATTTTCGACCAAGAAAAAAGAAATTCTTCCCTTAATATACAATTTTTTCTATTTCTTGGAAATATTTGATTTGACATAATCATTTGCTTCATCTGAAATATAATGTCACTTAGTTAATGACGTGTTACTTTTTTTCCCAGCCACGTTTTTCACAATAGAAATATTATAAATTACAGACTACGCAGGATTTGTTGAAATCAAATTCAAGAACTTATAAAGACATTATCTAAGAATGTTCTAGCAAATGATTAACTCAGTATCTAAATTATAAGTACGAATATTAATAAGGAATCTAAAAGGGTAGAAGCTTACTTGAATGATCTAAATACAAATTTAGCTCGACTGCAAATATATGATTTGATTCGTTCGTTTTGATAAGATTTCGTTCAGAATCAATTAGCGATACAAAAGAAACATTATAAACATATAACTGTATAAAGAAAATATTTTGGAAACGTTTGTGGAAGAAGAGAGAGTGTGTTACTTTCACCTCGTTGCGTTGTTACGTTTGTCCCCAGATTATCCTGTTCTTTTTTCACTTATGAACGAATTACTCGAATTTTTATTGAGTGTAGTAAAAAATATGCTGAAATAATTGAATAGCTTATTATTTTCTTCAGAAGCCAGAAGTATTCAGCATGGCGTCTAGAAAAGCATTGCAATATAGAGCCTGTTTTCTCTGTATGTCCGCAATTTGGAAGCAGGTTTGACGGTATAAGAAATATTGGTGTAGACTTTGGACCGAGTATTCCGTATCATACCGAACAATAGATCCATTGTAGCGTTATTCTCGACTTTTTCAGAGTATTTCCTGCAGTCTCCAAATTTTCAGTATCTTAAATCACACCGAATATCCAACCAGCAACAAAACTACTTTAACTTGATACAGCAGTTTGTTCCTCCAATCAAATTCTCCGAATGCAACTTCAGAGTTCTCATCTAAACGAAGGACACGGTAAGAAATCTATGTCAACCGGAAACCCAAATAACAAGGTGCTATCTCAAGTGACAGGGAAGAGTCTGGACTATGCTATACTGACACCTTATTTGTAAAACCGTAGACAAATATTTTATATGCAAGTATAACTCATGATGATTGCAATTATCTGTGAACAGTGTCTCCATAAAATATTTCGATCAGTATGTGTTTATATCATTAATTAAAGTAGGATCGCTTTGAAACTGGGAGTGGAATTCCTCTTTCCCTTTACCACGGTTCATCCGTTCTTCTTTGTATTATCAAAACTAAAGAGGTGATTGTGGTTGTAGGAGTAGACGGTACGGCAACGGAAAGGGAAAATCCGTTCCCTGTCTCGGAGCGACCCAACTTTCTGTTTAGAGAAGAAGGCCGCAGTTCAAAATCGATTTCGGTGATTCAAACCACTTGCAGTGTTTGGTATTGGTTCGAGGAAGTTGGCAAAAAGCGGGAATGGAAAATCTTCACGCTTTTGAAACTTGGAGAGCTTGATCAATTCAAAATGTGCTAAGAGTTTGAAACAGATGTTTAGTGGTACTACAGTTCTAGCAAAGTCTATGATAGGATTTTGAAGGAAGAAATATCAAATCCTACTAACTCTAATTAGAGTTTGCGGTCTTCCTCTTATTAATAGGATTATTGCTAAAATGAAATACTGCAGTTCGGAATCCCTTGACTAAAATATGGTTCACCCAGCAAAATGTCACACCTCAATTTTCTTGTATTTGCATCAATTCTAGAAGCATCGATTTCAAGAAGCGGATATTTTCATTAAACTACTCCTTAATAATAATAATAATAATAATAAAAAGAAGAAGCTGCAATCCACAATAAAGTAGAAGCGTTTAAAACAATAGGCATGCTACGAATACATTTTCATGGTATGAGTTGCGCTGCATAAAAATATAAGGTACGTGATGAAAAGAAATGAATCGTTTAGTTACTCACTATTCAACGCCATTAATTTCCTGATAAAGTCCTAACAAGTAGTTACGACGCTGTGAGTTATTCGTGTACACAGCTGCAATTACTAAGACACTCCATTTCAGACAGAAATACAGGGATGATAAACAGTTTTACTGCTTTTTGACACTTGTGAAATAATAGTAGCATGCTGGAATATCTAGTTACCCATTTCTCGAAAAGCAACGCCATACTAGCAGACAGGAAAATATTACACAACGAGAATAGTAATACCTTCTGCAAAACATTCCAGCTAAAAATATCGTTTACACCACTGATTGTCACGTAAAATTCACCTAAGCTCACTCAAGACCTCGCCGAGTTTTCAACGCTTTCCGCTTTGTTTGATACTAAAATTGAATTTTCAAGCGGTCTCAGATTTCACCTGGTCGTGTTATTCTTTTTCTACGGTTTGCTTTTTAGTGAAATGACCTACAGCGAAAAGTAGAAACTGTTGGATCTTTTTGATTGTCCAATTTTCAACGTATAAAAAGGTAGGTAAAGTAATATTGTTTTAATGACTCGCTCGTAAAGAAAAACTCCAATTATTTTTATGGCTCAGTGACACTTGGTTTCGAGAATTCAATTTATAACGTATCAGAACAATTATTGATAAGAAACTATAAAGTAGGTACTTTTGATCATCCTTAAAAACGTTTATTTTAGCAAACAGAATGAATAAAGATCGAAATATGAAAAATCATTATAAAACTCATTGCGCCTTAAGTTTTCTTCTTAATGTATCAAAACAATGCATCAGAAATTGATTCTATCTACAAAAAAAAATTAGGATCATGAAATACATCTTTATTACACAGGTTCTTGTGTTTAAGAAAATTCAGAGCAAAAGTTGTTTAATTATGATTGCATCTAAGTAGATCGATCACTTAATAACTAAGTAGCTTAATGACTGAGAAACTTCATCGACCTTAATATGCAATAAGGAGATTAAACAGAAAAAATGACCTCAATAGTTTCTCTGTTCAACGAATCTTCTTCCACTGAATAATCTGCAAACTCTAAATTTAAGGTTGGATCAGAGAAAAAGCTCTCTTTAGTTCCCTTGGCTAGAAACTTGCTATGTGCATTTTTTCCGCTGACACTTCAGATTTTCAAAACCGCAGCGATCAAACTGACTAGTAGAAATTCCATTATAATGATAAACGAAAATTTCGTTAATGACTAGACCGCAGATTTTTATACAAATTAGTATTTTTAAAGCCATGGAAAAAGAAACCCAACTTAAATAAAAGTGTTTTTGACCTTCTAAATATCATCAAATATATTTTATTTTCGATATTTCATGTATATTTGCATCTATGCATATCCTTATACATTTTAGCACATAAATGCATAAACATCCGTAGTCTATTAATGACTCTTCTCCATTTATAATTAATTATGTTTATTAATAATTAATCGAATGTAATAAATACATTGAAAATGCAATATATTATGAACATTATAAGAGACAAAAAAATTATACTTTCTTTTAATCATATTCATTTTTTTTACTCGTGAAGGAAGCAAAAATGTTATAGGTACTATAACATTGTATATTTATTATCTTATTAGTTTTAATGCATAATGACATCGTAATAATACCAATAACTGTGAAGATTATAAGTAAAACTTGGGTAAATGATTGTATTATATACAATTTTTTGTACGAAATTCAAAAGATGTTCCAATATTTCACTCGACATGTCTGATTGCAAGACAGGCAGGCTAGGGCGGATGGTAAGGGCTCTTGTGCCTGGAACCACCCCTAACGTCCAAGTCAATTCTTTCTTCAAGCCAACTTTAGCAAGATGCATGTGTAACTCAGTAATTTTTCGAGAACAAAGACCCGAACAAAAAAATTTGATCTTACTCTTCGTTAATTATTTGTAATTTTGCAACGTCTCTCAATGTTGCAAATATTAAAATATTGAACTCCTACTTTAATACGTAGCCTTAATTCGCAGTCAATGTGGATACACACATATGTATATTATACGTGTATAAAATTATCAAATTTTGAATTCACTGTTGCAACGGTTTCTTCTTCAAGAATTCTTCAGTTATCAATTCTGCGATGACGAAGATAGTGTCCATTATTTATTTAATAAATATCCATTGCTCATTTACTACGATAGTAATTATTCATTTACCAAAATTTAGAATGAGTAGCTATATTCCAGAGACATTTGTCTTGAATTGGAAAGAATGGAAAATTGAAGAAAACGACGAAAGTCTGATTTGATATTCTCAGCTTAAATATAAAGTGCTTAGCTTCCATTATATAGGCGTTACGAACGTTAAATACAGCGCTGAAAATCGTCTTCGGGTTCAAGCTGCTGTCGATTGGATTCTACAACAATCGTTATCCCCTTAACGCTAATTCAGTCTAAAACGAGCCACGGCTCACAGCACAAATACAATTACCACGGCGCACTTGAACTGGCCTGAACGTACGAAACATCAGGTACTTGGGACTGTATGCTTTCGCATTGGAATTCACGTCACGATTGCTTAGAAGAATCTTATTGACAACTTATGTAAGATGATACGTTTATCCTTTCATTTTCGGGATAAGAATACTGTTTCCATTCATAAAGAGTATCTAAAGCAGGAGATTGGGCAAATTCCTTCATAACGCAGCAATTTGTAACAGGCTATTAAATCATTAATTTAACGCTTTGAGAATCATCCCAATAGCTCTGTACCTGAAAGCCAGACTAACCCATGTTTCCTTTTTTTCGAAAATTGAGTTGTATACATATATTATTTTAATCTACTTCCTTTCTTTTCTATTGTTTTCCTGTTCTTCTGAAAAGTAACGAAAATGGGTTTGCGCTAGTAATTTCATATTATTTATCAATTTGTGAAATATAACATTTACATTTACATGTATGTTCTGTTGAATATTTTGATTTTCATTAAACAGCTCATATATTATTATAATTACTTTAAAATGAAGCGTTCAGGGTTTTACTTGAACTTTTTGTTGTAGCCATGAGATAAACAGAATACTGTTTGTTTTAGAAATTAATATGCAAATTACAGTACTTTTTGTGATACGTTTATGAGTAACGTAGTATTTATTGCGAAGTTGTTAATGTAGCACTATTACAAAATTAATTCTTGTCTTATTAAAAATTCAAGTAAAATACAACGAAAGGCAATTTCTACTTGTATTGAATAGTTCGCAGAAATTCTGGTGATAGTAACATAATTGTAATAACAAAGTACATACACTGCATGAAGAAATTGTTTTTAATGGCAAAAGTATTGACGTCCATTATCCTTGAACCCATTTATTTACCAAAAATTTTGTTTAATTTCATGAAAATACTTAAACATTGTCATATAAGCACCGCTGCCTTTAAAAATTTTTGCTCATATTGAAGCTTAAGTTAATAAAATTATTTGCTGAATATGAAAATTTAGGGCTAACAAAAGTCAATACTTTATTGCTCAGAATTTAAAGTTTTACTATGTATTGGTACAAAAAATGTGCAATCTTCGAAGCTCCATCAACTATGAAAACACTATGTATACAATGTATCATTACAAAATTGTTCAGCCGTTGTATACACAACTTTTTCATGCGATAATTTACTTTACAACACATATTTACTCTAAAAATTATTCAAGATATTTAAATTGCATGGAACACCCTGTATACAAAAGAATTTGACAGTGTCAATGTTTGACAATCTTTGAATGAATGAATTTGCCGCTGATTTTGCTAATAACAATTATTCCTTATCAGTTTACACGAGTATTACCTTAACCCAATTATCTCCCTCGGTAAATACGAGAGCATAGACGCACTATGATGGCGGTGCAGTGCATAACGTCCTCCATTTTCGGTTTTCTGCGACATGTACTGTACAGCACAGTCAGACGAGACAGCAGGAATAGAATAGTCCCCTCTGTTGGGTTGAATAAGTCAAAACCCTTTGGAGACAATAGAGACAGTTATACAACTTACGAGCTACCATGAGATCCGTAAGATGTATTCCGAGGTTAGATAACCTGCCCTGAGGTTTCCCTCTACTGATGGCAACGCGAATTGCGCGCGTATTGACAACCAACCACGAAACCCGGATTGTGACATAAGTTCGCAAAAGAAAAAAGGAAAGAGAAGAAGAAAAAAGATGAATAACTGTATTGGTAGATAATAATACGCAAGCTATATTTTATTAGTAGTATTATAAAAAACAAATCACTGCCGTTGTAGTTTGCAGCCATGGAAACAGCATTCTTAAAATTCACATATGTCAGCGTACACAGGGTCTAACAAAAATGTTGCAGTTCCTTAAAAAGGGTGATTCCTGATGTGATTTTAAACAACTTTTTCCTTAGCGAAAATGTTAGGCGAGGCTTTGTTAATGAGTTATTAACGCAAAACACTGACCAATCAGGGAGCGAGTACAGTGGATGAATGTCAGCGCGGGCTCCAGCGGTGAGTAGTATTGGCCCACCATCGTCCGCGTCATCATTAATCCGTTGTACACGCTTCCCGATTGGTCGGTGTTTTTCGTTAATAACTCGTTAACAAAGCCCCACCTAACATTTTCGCTAAAGAAATAGTTGTTCAAAATCACCTCAGGAATCACCCTTTTCAAGGAACTGCAACATTTTTGTTACACCCTGTATACTATATGTATATGTACAGGCGAAGGATTTACAGCATAGTTTAGTTTGTGAATTGGGGCAATTCACTTCATTATTCGAATTGGAATTTGAAACTGTTGAATTGGATAGTCAATCGACAAATAATCGATGTTTTCCTCAATGCATACATTCTGTATATCAATTATTAGTAACTACGCCTATTGCAAATTGTGAGACAGAAATATTATTTTCTGTTTTAAAGAGTAGAATAGAACGACGATGTTAGACGATCGGTCATCATCTTTAGAACGTTCAGCAATTGAATTTGAGCTACTAAAATTTATCGATTTTGAAGATTTAGTCCACGATTTTGCAAAATTAAAATTAAGAAAAAAGCATTTCAATTGATTGTGAGTTTCGAATCTTGATATTCGAAAATTTATGTAGTTTATTACACGCTTTGTTACGAAAAATCTAGTTTTTCAAACAAAGGAGCCGTCCAAAGTTTGATAGGCTCGGGCTTCGGACCTCAAAAATCTTAATTCAGTTCTGACGTAGGTATTAAGAATACAAGAAGATAGCTTTTATAAAGGCCATTTAATTTTATTATAGACCTTACATTTATTCTTTAAAGCCGCAACAATTTATTAACTTCGACATACTTTTGATTAAAATCGACGGTAGATGGTTCCATACTTTCGAAGATTTATGGATAATTTAGGAATAATGGTGCGTGGAACCAAAATGTTGACGGCAGGTGATAGCTAATTACTACATTGGGGTTTCCAGCTGTCGATGAATGGATAGCCTAAATAAGGCGAGAGAGAAAAGGAGAATTTGGGAATGACAGATAACCTACTGTTAAAATACTGAAAATTTTATTTCATATATTTTGAAGGATCTGAGCGAGGAAGATTTTATCTTTTGATGAACCCTTTTGATGAACCCAAGGACACTTTTACATTTAATAATGTACATACTACTTTATTATGAATAAAAATTTATGACACATTTTCGTGAATATTAACATTGAATATTAAGTCTTATAGAGGCAAAGTACACTAATTTATAATTGTAAAATGTCAAACATACTAACGTATAAGTACTAATTCAAACAATAATCAAACAATAATCATTCTATTAACGAAATTATATGCCATAGTTTTGCATTATGCTTATTAACAAGTTGATTTAAAACAATTTTGAATACTGAATGCATCGATATCTCATAAAACATTAAAATTCTTCACTAAATTCATTAACAATTTCTTTATGTGCTTAATAGCAGATGAAATAATTGCACACATACACTTGAAATGATATTAAATGAAATATAAATTATGTGTGTTAATATTAGTATCACATACAGAGTCAGTTAACTAATGTGTGTGAACGTGATTAAATTTTAATGTCCTGGTCAGATTGTTGTACAAAATTCGTCGAACACAGCGAAATTAGGAGTGAGGGGGGGAACGAATATGCATTAAAACTGAACTATTGGAAAACGATTCGTTTGCGCACGAAGATACATTATTGCCAGAGAGGTGAAAGAGAGATATTTTCTCGCTATCAATTGACGTAAACGATTGAAAGTTTGCATGGAGATACATACATACTTCTTTAGCTACATATCGCTTGAAAGTTTCAGCTCGTGGAAACCAACTCCGATGCTTCAAAACAAAAAGCTTTTTCAATTTCACTGGTATCTAAACAATTGAAGATTTTTTTTTTATAAATCGAATCGTTTTCCCGTTGAAAAAGTTTCGACGTGTCGTGAACGCTACATCGAAGTAAGGCACTTTATAAGTAATGAGATTTTAATGATAAATGAAAAATATTCACATCAACGTAATGATCGTAATCAGTTAAAATCACCACGTTTACAGGTGTTTAATCGTTGGTTTAATGAACCACATGAAAACCAATATTATAGAAGCACGGAACTTATATAAAGCAACAATTCATCGTTGAACACACCCTTTCACTATGCAACCCAGTTGCGTGTTATAAATAATTCCCACAGGAAAAATTATATGAATTTTAATAGTGATTTATGATCATGTATTCAATCACTTTACAAAAATATTGGCTAATTTGTGTTCAACACTGTTGAATGGCTTGAACGATATCATAAATCTAATGGTAGGATTGTATTGTTAGCTAATTACTTATTGACATTACAGTTTCATTCGTGCGTGGAATATCTACAGTGGAATCACATGATTAATGTTTCCAAACGTTGCTGCTTCTCATAGTGATCAATTTTTTTCTTAATTATTTGCTTCACTGCGAAAATGGATATTTTCAAAGTACGTGCATATAAAATATTGATTGCTTCAGCATGATTTAATTGAAGTTCTTCTCACACGGACAAAATAATTTCTTCTTTTTTTAATCATACTAATAGTCGTATTCAATCACTGAAATACTTTTTATACGTGTATGTAGGTCCTTTTTAATGCTACAGTGTATCAAATACTTCAATCTATACTTTAGAAATTTTTAAAGTCGTAATAATCTGAAAATAAAATAAGTCAAGACATTTAAGTCTCTTTACTTCACGATGATTTTACCATGTAAAATAAATGAAACATATCTAGATTTTCTTAGAAAAATCCCAAAGGGAATTCTTACTCACGATTCACTTTTTGTTGAGTCCATAAAACTTTCGGTTTTCCGCTTAAACAATTTCACTGCAAAGGATAGTTTAAGAAATCCAATTTTTTGTTTGTTGCATATTCTTAACGTATGAAATTTTGAAATCGTACCCCCAAAATATCAGACCTATAGTTACGAACATAACAAGCTGGAGAAATTTTTTGAAAAATAATTTCTCATTGTTTATGCACGGTACATTTTCATTTCGTAGTAATTAGTACTTTCTACAGGAATTGGCATTCTAATTTGGACTATGAATAGTATGGATTTCTTTTATACTTTATGAATTTTCTAGAATATGTTTAATCCTTGTATACTGTTCAAAGTTTAAATATTTAAGAAGAATGAGTTTAATAAATTCTTCTTTGTTTTACAGTTTTTTTTCTAAATATTCTCTTTATAGTTTTTTTCTAAAGTTCTTATTTCAGAAAGTAGCATTACATATTTAACTTTGTATTTTTTTATGTTAACCATGAAGTTACTATTTGGCTAATCATTTACGGATAAATGGAAATAGTCAAGTAAAGTTATGATTACTTTTTTTGAGATTTATCTTATAGAAATGAATAAATATTTGAATATTTATAAGAAATGTTTGAATATTTCCAAATTTGCAATGGAATCTGTTTGTTTTAAATAATTTGTAACAAATTGTAGCAGTAAATGTTCAAGCCGAAAGTTAAGTATTTCTTTGACACTTTTGAAATTTTCTTCTATTCTTCACTATTCCTGTAAAATGGATAAGAACTTTTCTCTGGAATATTTGAAGTATCAAGGTAAAAGAATTCCAAGCGAAAATTTGTAGAACTAGGTACTATTAATAAAAGTTCTTCCTAAGCTATTCAAGATTCTAGTATAATAAAAATGAAATCTTTCTGCAATAACCATGCATGTGCAACTGTTATGACGTAACTAGACACACAAAAAAGAAAGATAGGGATTTTGTTAAGACTCACCGTGTTTGATATGTACATGGATTTCATTTTCGCTATGCATTTTAAAGGACTTTTCGGTACATTAATGACGATATTATAAGACTATAACCCACATCGTAATGGATAAACCGTGGGTTGCAGAAAACACGTATTTCTGTCGACTGTGTGACACACTTTTCAAGTAAAGCCGCCCAGGTATGAATAACAGATGGCATTTCGTGGAAGTCCGATGCCATTCCAGTCACCCAGCCGATTGAAGAAAGAATCAAAGGTGTGAGAGGAGGTTTTTAGGGCACATAACAAAAGGTTGTTAATGTACGTGTAAGCGAAAGGGGAAACGGACGAAGTTCGAGGCAGCTTCGCGCGTACTGGAATACTTAGGGTGAAAGAACAGGGAGATAAAGGAACGGGTCTGACAAAAGCAATTACGGAAACTTTATCCCTAATGACTACGTTATTTTCAGTCGTTTGACAACCCACCTAAAATGTGTTAAGCCTGCTGATCCGTCGACGAAGAATTAATTATGAATTACGTACTTGACAACTACATTGTAACGAAATTTTCTGCCACTTCGGGTTGTAATAAAATTTGGCAGTTACAAAGGGTAATTATTTCTAAACGTTGCGTTGTTTGGAGAAAGTCTCTTGGCATTGTGTAAAACTCAAAAGACAAAAAGGGTTTAAATAATTCTCAAATACTGTACAGACTTAAACGGAAACCCCTTTGGAAATGCACGTAACATTTTTTGTTGACTCTGAAATAAACTTTTTGGCTGTATTTCCTTAAACCGGTCAATCCTGATTAAAATGAAATTTTGTAAATAGGTTCATTTTGTACAAAAGCAATGTTTGCGAGAAGGATTTTTGGCGAATTAAAAGTTGAAACCCAAAAGTTTGCGAGTACCGTCCGTACATCTGTACGTCCGTGCGAGTACAGCGTGTGACTTACACCAAGTGGCATTAATTTCAGGGCGCTTCGTCAGGGGTACACGATAAAAGCATTTATAGGAATACTGAATGTGTGTGTTTAATTATTGATAACATAGAAACAGTGATCAATTTGAGGTGGTCGGTCGCCTGGGAGATGTGATTACTATTTATTGCAGACTGAGTTGGTGTCACTTCGAAGTGTAGTAAATAACAAAAAGTTTTTATGTTTTTATAAACACATCATTTATATATTAGTTATTATAAAACATACCGTCCGTTATTATAAAACATCCGTAAAAGAAAGAAATCTCTCACAAATATATAATTATAAAGTAGGATGCGTATTTACTTTTTACTAATTTTGTGCTCGTCAAAATGAAATGACGCTATAACTATTAGCCTCTGCGGTTAAATAATATAAACACTTTACAGGAAGCACCCGATTAATTGACTGGAGTTTGGATGGTCTGCAACTGACAGTTTTCCTCTGAACTGCATCCTTGTTTCGCTCGATCTGCTATGTGGTCCTCTTTCGAGTCAAGTTTGCGTGGCACAGCTACGCTAAACGGATGGATGTTGTTACGTACAAGTAGAAGTACTTGTCTGTAGTCAGACAATCCAATTCGAGGTACATTTACGTTCAATAAAATACTAAAATCGTTTTCGGCGAAAACGAAATCTGGTTTAAAGTCTCTGTTTATTTTTAAAAATAAACGACGCTATGTTAGCTTGCGGCAGATATTTTAGCGAACTCTGTATTTAAAATTCCATAATTTCCAAGTTTAGAAAACGTATTGCTATATATATGTGGAGTAAAGAGGATCAATCCAAAACACGCGGTCGTCCCGAATTCTTGTAAACTTTTCCAAAAGTTCGGATTTCATAAAAGAAAAGTTACGTAGAATTTTTTGACGATTCCACAGAGTTTCCGATATATTTGAAGAGTCATCAAAACTCTTTGGCAGTTATTCTCAATATAAACATCCGCACGCTTCCTAAAAGTCATCTTCATGTCTGGCGAGTAACTCCACTTATGAAAGAATAACTTTGATGACATGAGAATTCCTAAGTTTTTAATACTGGTTTCGTAGAAAACTTCAATAGAACCAGCAGATAGTATTGCTTACTCTTATTATTCCTTGATTTCTCGGGTAAGCGTATGTTCTTATTTTCCAATTTGTTTTAATAGTCACATTTATTCATTTATATATTCAACATTTGTTGTTAAGCGTAAAAATTTGAAGTCTTTCATTGTAAATATAAAGACGTTCATTAAATTATCTCTGACAATGCAGTATTTCGATATTTTTAATTGAAATTCTTTGAATAATGTGAAACTAAGAAATTATTTATTCCATTAAGTATTCTTACATTTGAATACGTTATTAATTTTTTATTGAATTTTATTACCAATAATAAGTATGTATAAGAGTCAGCAAATTTTACTTTCTTCACCTTATAAAAAGACATAAATGTTAGGCAGCGAACGAAAGAAAAGTTGTATCCGGTGAAGGTCAAACGAAGAAGTGACCAGTTACTGTATAAATGTATCTTTCGCGGAAGAGACAACCGATGATCGCGCGCAATCAACGAAATAACAAAGAGCGGGACGCTCGCGACTTTTTAATCGAGTGAAAAGTTAATCGAGAAACCAGTTTGATGTCTAACCGAGGAAGGGCGATATCGATTAATTGCTAATAAGTGCAAAGCAAATATTGCTTCAATCACGGCTCCTCGATAACGTCATTAAATGCGGCGACTGCTGATTGCGAAAGAGCGGACCGCCCCGCGTCGCGTATGACGAACGAATTGAATTGCCAAAAATAACAAGATAAAAGGATTATTCATTGCAGCGGAACCGTTGGCGCTGTTCCACTCCTCTGCCGATGACAATGGCTTTCTAACTGTGAAAATATTGTGGACCTACAGTCGATAATCATTCGATTGAAATCGTATTCATTTATCTGCTCTTCTAATCGCGCCAATGTCCGCATACCGTATCTAGCTTGTTCATGTGTAACGTATTACAACGTTCTTTTATTATCGTTCGTGACAATCATAACATAGTTATGTTATTGGTTTCGAGGAAAGTTATCGGCTCAAACCTACCCGCAAGAGCTGCTGCCTTTTTAAGGGAACGATACATTAATTCAAAATAAGTAGTTATTATTTAACTCTCATCCGTCCCTTATGTCAATTTGACACAATTTTCTCATGAAGCATTATATTATTTAGACACTTATGGGGACACTTACTTGAAATTTTGTCATCTTTATTTTTTAACATAAAAAAATTACCCATTTATCTTGTCATTTATTGATTTTTTACTATTGCGTCTGTTGCACAACAAAGGACAAACTAAGTTAGGAAAATGAGAGACGGATGAGGGTTAAATTCGTTATATTTTTTTAATAATGCAAAATTATATTATAAAGTATGAAAAATTGTATCTTAATTTGAAATATTATGGTGGACAAAAAAATATTTAAAATTAGTTAAGGTTTGTTGTATAATTTATCTATCACATTTTTTTTTACTTTCCTACAAATTGATTGTATAGTTTTATATACAGCAATAGAAATATACATAATTCTGCTTAATTTATGATTTTTTTAAGACAAATTTGTCTTCAATTTTCGTATATTTAAAATATTTTGTTCTTACAAAATTTGCTAATTGCATAGTTTAATAATTAAATTTTGAGGAGGGATTTTTGTTGAAATTTTCTTACACCTTGTATCCTGTTCCGCTGCAATTTCATTTGTTAGCGTCATGTCACATGTGTGTAGCCATGTAATTAGAAGGTACATTCGGCAATTGCTGTGTACGTATGTTTCGTTAGTTCAAAGGTGTCAATAACAGTATTGTTGCCGACCCTGTTAGTCCATAGAAATGCATATGCAAGCGGTTGCGTACACTGGGAACGGACTACATCCATAATACGGTCAATAATTCTTAAAGAAAAGTGGTTGAACAGTATTCTACTATCTATTTTTCTAGATGCTTTTTTTACGCTACGACGACATAGGTGCATTACTCGTAGCTATTAAAAGAATTAATATATCGCTCACAGATAACTTAAAGAAAAAATTCATACACAAATGCGCAAAAAATATATTACTGTAGCCCACCATATGCTCCCACGTATCTCCTTAGAATTCGATCCCATTTTACAGTTGAACGTAATCGAACTCAGTACGGTTATAACTTATTAATACTTTCCGTAATAATTTTGACTTTTCTTGCTCTTACTATATTCAAAAATTCTGCCTGTAAAGCGACATACATATCTATAACTATATGTAAGCAACTTAGTATAGTCATTTCGATTTATACTCATGTAGTTTTTTTTTATTTCATTTTTTATTGTTATGTTGTCTATTTTGTGTTTTATTGTTATATCTTCCTTGAGCTATTATTTCTGTCACTAGTATAACAAAGTAAACAAATTATCCCGCAGGAAATAAAATAGTAATATGTATGAGCTTAAATGTACTGATTGAAGTATTTTACAATTACAGGTGTAGAATATGAAACTGTTATACATACTTTTAATTTTTTTTTCGAGTTTTAAATTGAAAAATCGGAAACATTCGCTAGTATAAATGTATAGATAAACTGAGCATGCAGCAAGAAGAATTACGTAAATTTCCACGAATCAGAGATTGGAAGTTTTCAGAGTCCAAGTTTACACAGTTGCCATCATTTGACGTTTTTGAGTGTAAGCCATCTTCTTTAGAAAATATATCCCCAACGTTCGCTAGCTTCATCAAGGGTCAGATGACAGGGATCAGTATCAGCGGATCATCTGACCTCTGGTAAAGCTTGCCTTAATGCTGGTGAAACGTGGGGATACATTTCCTAAAGAACACAGCTTAGACTGGAAAACCTCAAACCATTGTAACTGAAATAAGCAATGAAGTCACGTCTATACCGTAAGCTCACTTTTCGTTGCTGCCCTTTGCCCTTTCGCTATTCAAAAGTTTGGTTTCTTAATTATAAACCCCTCTGTGTGTTATTAAATCCGATTATTAAACTTCTAACTTATGATACTAAATTTCTTAAAAAGAAATTTCGTGATATTAAAAAGATTAAAAGCTGTCTGAAAATTACAATAGGGAAGATGAGAATAATAATAGCCATTAAAAAGAAGAAAACTACAAGGTCAATCATCAAATCTGAATCATCGAAGCTAATTGTATGCGATATTACTTTTATCAGTAACAGCATTACAAACCCTTTGACGTTACTTCCGTAATTCTTATAGCCGTATAAGTACGTCCGTGTTATGAAACTCAGTAATAACTATATTAATCTCTCTATTGTTTGAACTAGAATGAAGTAAAACTTGTTTAATTTTCAATTTTATGTGAATTTTACAACTTTTATTCTTAGAAACACTAACAGCTTTTATGTAAATACTAGGGGTGGGCGGGTACCCGAGCCTCGGGTCGGGTCGGGTAACAATCGGGACGGATCGGGTCGGGTTGGGATCCCGAAAGTTTGTCGACACATAAATATATTCGGGTACCCGTCATTTCGGGACCCAATTTTTGATTCGGGACACGATTTTTAAGTCAGGACTCGGCACTTAATTCAGTACATAACTTTTCAGTTTGGTTTTCTACTTAAACATGTAAATTGTAGTTTTGCTTTGTGTACTGTTACATACTGAATTAAGCGTCGAGTTCCGAATCAAAAATCGGGTTCCGAATTGAAAATCGGATCCCGAATCGAAAATCGGTACCCGAATTGACAATCGGGTCCCGAAATGACGGGTACCCGAATATATTTATGTGTCGAGAAACTTTCGGGATCCCGACCCGAACCCGAAAAAAATTTCCGACTCGACCCGAACTTGTAATTTCGGGTACCCGCACACTCCTAATTTTGTCAGTTATACAAAACAATAAATGTCCAATAAAAAAGGTTGGATATACTAATTACATATATTATAATATAAAGAGCAAAAATAGTAAAATATACATTTTAAATGTGAATTTCATGCGAAAACTTTTCACAATGTTTCACGCTGGCTTTAAAAAAAAAATTGTTGGAATGCAACGAAATGCGTGTGAAAAATAGGTTGGCGGCTCTGGCGCTGTCACCGTGGCTTCCCTGTCAGTCAAATGCCTCTGATATAGTTAACCAGCGGTCTCTGCACACGTATATTCTTGCAAGATGTTGTGTTATGTTTGAAATCTTTTATTAAGCGTAAAATATCTGAAAATCAAGCAGTTTGAAAATTTCCAATAAAATTGGAAGCATCCAATCGTTTCTATTACAATATGCCAATAATTTAATATTATTTAAAAAAATGAATTTCTTTATACAGTTACAAGGTTATAAAATTCTGACGAAGAAAAAACAGTAAAATGACTAAAAAATGGAACCTTCCTTTGCCAGATTCGAACTGCCGACTTCATATTATGAGTTAAATCTTCTTTCTCATTTTTCTCAAAAACTACGGCGCGTTAGAGAAAAAGCCCGTAGGGTTAGTCCCCGTAAAACCTGTGCGTCAACGTGATATAAGTGTCATCAAAATCTGAGAGATCACTCTGACAACGTCAGCTTGTGAAACTATAAAAATAGTTTGCGCTTCGCTAAAGGAAGTTGCTGTATCTTATAAAACATGTAAATCCTAGTTTCAAAGGTTTAAGAATGACAATTTTTATTTGAATGACGATATTTTGATTTGTGATACTGTCACAAAGCCGCCATTTTACCGGAAGGGAATGTATGATCTGCCAAGAAAATGGGAAAAAGTAATAGAAAATAAAGGAGAATATTTCGAAGCTTGATGCATTGGTAGCTTTTCTGTAAATAAAGCTCAAATGTCAGTAAAAACGGCATCGAATTAATTTGGACACCTGATAAATAATCTCTGATGGTAATTCATTTTTCAATTCATGAATGAAATGAAATTCAGTGAAATTCAATTCATTTAATATCACGTTTTTTATATCTTGAATTATTAATAGACAGCGGATCTTTATGCAAAATAAAGTGTTTGCAAGCACAAATAGAAAATGGGAACACAGTATGCTTAATGTTCTAAACATTCTAACTTAAATAATATTTTTGATATTTTGCATATTGTGGCGTATGTTAACAGTTTCATAAGCTCCTTGGATACATAGACATAAATTTGCAAACATTTTATTGCCACAAATGCAATAAAATCTGTTGTCTGATCATGTTGTATACATATGTATAATCTACTAATGCCTCTCGCTTATTTTCATACTTAATAATATACACATTTTTTAAATTTATCTACTACGTTTACACAACGTTTGGACATATTAAAAAATTTTAATATGACGAAAAGTGGGAAGGAATAGTAGAACATGAAAATGAGTCTGCCGAGGGAATACACCTTACATCACGTTGTAACATACCTTTTTCCCAGAAACATCCGTGAACAGAAGCAACGAAGTTCACCTTGTTCCACCTGTTTCACATTTGTGTTTTGTCCGACAGATTGCCGTTCGTGGTTCGCCAGCACCTCATACAACACACTAATCTTCTGAGAGATGTCACATTTGGACGAACGATCCGCACGGCGGATTATTGACCGCAGCATGTCGCGGTCGATCTACTCTGTGCGATTTGTTCGCTCAGTTCTGCATGACTGTGTTTATATATTATCGATCTTCTTCTAGCCGCAGTCGGACGAAATTGAATAATCGATGCAAACTTCAATCAGTTACCCCCCATGTTAACATGTTTAGTATGGTGAAATCTATAAATCTGTAGAACCACGAATGTTTGTGGTACACACAAATTGTACATAACAATAAATGCAATCAAGCAATAATGGAAAAACATAAAGCTATTTGTTTCATGATAACCTTTCCACTCGTATCATACGCTGTGTGGTTTTTTGTATATTTCTATGATTTCCGCTACCCCCATGTTCAAATCCTGTCTCCACAATATTTCTATTTTCAATTGTTATGCAACGAAAATTTCACTCTCTCAAATATTAATCGCTTTTTCAACCAAACAATTTTATAAAACCGTGAATCATTTTTACGCACACGCTGCAATAAACGAGAAATCTATCCAGGCTAGGAACGGAGAATATTAGAAAGTCCTCCTAGATTTTGTTATTAAAGTCAGAAAATTGCAGAAAACGTTTCCTCTTTCCAAAAAATAAAACATTGAAAATGTGGAAATTTCTACTTATGATTGGAATTTGTCATTCCTCTTTGTTCGTATTCGAACCCCGTAATAGTAACGTATTGTTACATGTTTATTTAACTTCGTGTTTACAATTGTTCGTCACGAATGGAATGGAGCTATTTTATACACCATTTTCAACATCTCAAAAAATTTCGTAAAAATATTGGACAGACACTTCGCAATGTCCCCTTATGTGCTTTAGTGTCCATAAAATAAATGAACTTGTCCTATAGTCGATCATTTCTGTGACCCTTGGAGGACGAATCTATGATGCCGAAGTTGAGATACTTCTAACCCACGTCCCAAGTGACACAGGATCATCATATGAGGGTTAAAGGATGAACCTCACTGTGATTTTCGTCCTTTCAGTTTCGTCGTGGTAAACGAAATAGACATTAATTTAATTTTATTAGATAAGTGAGACATATGTGTGTATCTTCGCTTATACGCAGAATTAAGCAACGAGACAATGCGAGCGGACAGAACCGGAATATCCTATTGGGAATATAATCTTAATCCGCTACGTAACATTTTGGACGAAAATCAATGGTCGTAAGCTCTCTAGCTTCTGCGGCCATTGGTCACTACTGCTGTATTAGACTAAATTAACATCGGTTATGCCAGCTGTTCTCAGTATTTGATAACATCTATATCAATAGAATGCAACACTGACTTTTAAATACATCCACAAAGGGAATCAATAATTTGGAACGTTAACATTCTGTGGTTTTGTGCAAAGTGAACGTACGATGTTGCAGTATCGGATGAGAAGCGTAACCATCAAGTACAACATAATTGATTTATGCACAACTCACAGACTCGGTGAAATTCATGTTGCTGCAATACTGTGACAGGTAAGCAGATCACATTTATTTATGAATAATTAAAATTGATTTCTTATTTAGGAAGAGAAGTTATTTATATTATGATAATCTGTTTACGTTGTTAGAAATGATATGGAAGAAATTTTCTGATGACTTACAGACAATAATACACACATATGTGTTTAAGTAATTACATAATTGTGTACGATGCAGAAAACGCTGAGGGCTCTCAGGATTTTGTGAAGTTGTAGCAATTTTTTGTTTATAGGAAATTATTTGCATTTTGCTACCTTCTATTTACTGTTGTACTTATATTTAACTACCTTGACTTTACTAGAACCTTAGGTTTAAAACATTGTTTCATCGAGACGAGGGTCGAGGACATTTTTTAATGTTTCATCAATGACTTCCGTATTATGAATGTTTAAAAGAATTACTAATTACAGATTTTACTGTTTCAACTAACTAGAATCGCCTCTAAAATCTTTGCTTTAATGAAAATATAAGTTATTGTTAGATGCAAATTATTATAAAAATGAAGGAGATTTAATATTTATTTTTAACTTAAATATAATAAGAAGAAATACAATTAATGAAAGAATTAGAATTCGATTAACCATTAACGGAGAGATTTTTTAAATAAATTCTCTACAGAATTCTCAAATCACTTTTATTACTAATGTAGATATATTTCATTATGTCTAATTATAAGTTTTGATTAGATTAGTTAGTATACTTCGTTCGTGTATAAATCAAAGTAATCTAGTGCGCCACATTAGGGCTGTTAAGAATATTCCAATGTTCTAACTATTCGAATATTTGAATGTTCGAATAGCAGGAAAATTCGAATTTGATATTCGAATAATCCAAATATTGGAACATTATTCCAACTATTAGGAGTATTCAAACCTTTGAACATTATTCGAATAGTTAAAAGTATGCAATAGTGTACTATTAGTACGAAAAGTCAATTATGTCGAATATTTGAATATTCCTAATTATTCGAAAAATGCTAGAATATTCGAATAAATTATTCATCTTCTAAATTATTCGAATACTTCGAATAGTGAAAAAAGTACAGCTTTAATTATAACGAAACTAACTGTACAGATTATTGAAAAAAATAGCACAATGAAGCAACACAAAATTGCTTACACATACCTACTCCATTAAACTAATTTATGAATGTCAAACTTTTATAGTAAATCACTTCTTCATTGCGGCAATAATCACTGTCATTACGTATTGCAAAGTGTGAACAACCACGGACGAAGAGGGAATAACAGAATTCTAGAAATCGCAGGCGAAGAATAATAGCGTAAATCCTGGCTTTTCGATTAAAATCCAAATTGCTCGTACCACGCCTCCGAAAAAAAACGTCCTTCTGAATAATCGTCGTACAACGCTAGCTCCCCTCCGCCCCCATCGTCACTCGTTCAGCCGACGCTCCGCCGGTTCCCAGCTATCTCCATACTCTTTTTTCCCCCTTTTTGTTCCCCCTGGAACCGCGGGATATGGATGCGGTGAGCGTTTCAGACCCTGTACAAACGGGTTCGCACAATACCGACGAAAAGAAATAGATTTTCCACCTAACGAGACGGAAATCAACAAATAGCGATGTGAGGTCGTGCGTGCAGGTGGCTCACTGCCAACAACACATGATAAAACACAAACGGTGCTGGGTTTTTCCGCCGACGGCGGCTGCGCCCCGAACGGAACGCTCCTCGTCATTTCCACTACACGTTCGCGCGTGAGAAAGTAATTGCGGATTTGACGGAGGAAAAGGGGCATTCCTTTTACGCCGACGGACACGGACATCTCGATGCGCGGCTTGCCGCCCCCTCCTCGCAATTTCAGGAGCGTCGGAATTTATGGACGGTGAATCACAGAAGTGCACTTCCGACTGCTACCTTCAAACAGTTGCTATTTTTCGGAGGGATTCTGCAAACATTAATGATCACTGTTCTCAAATTCTAAAATGTACCGTACATTCACGTAGAACTATGGAAACCAGTCTCTTCTTAAATCCTTTTCAAGATGATCATTTTTATTGTCCCACGTGACACTTTTCATGATTTTTCAAGCATTTCCTGTGACCTGACGAAAAAGTGTTTTAAACCAAAATTATTCAGTTTTTAATCGGCTACAAGTTTCAATAAAAAGAATTTCCAAAAGGTTTTTTTTATATAAAAAGTCAAGATAACCTTCATTTTTTTAAATAGCATAACATATCTTTTTCTTCATGACTCGCTGTATGTAATTTTATATTAGTTGCTCTTATAATGCTATTTTGGTGAACGTCGCATGCTGCACGGATTGATTGCTTGGACTGTTCCATATTTTGAATTGGAACACCGTAGAATATCGATTGCAAAGGACCCCATAAAAAAATCTACTGGTGACAAATCTGGGGACTGAGGTGGTCAAATAATAGGTCCGTAAGTATCTTACCAATGTTTTCAAAATTTTATATGGATTACAGGCAAATGGATTACAATTTGAGCATTTATTGTAACTTAAATAAATTAGTTTAATTTTTATTCTTCTTGTTATAATTTTTAATAATAAGTTTAATTTGTTACAATGTTTTGATCCAGTGCAAGTTAGAATTTGATTTTTATTAGAGGATGTTTACATAAAATGTAACACAAATCAAATAATTTTAC
The DNA here is from genome assembly GCA_030770465.2 of Perdita meconis. Lineage (NCBI taxonomy): Eukaryota > Metazoa > Arthropoda > Insecta > Hymenoptera > Andrenidae > Perdita > Perdita meconis. Next base: position 182,027 of record JASKOS020000015.1, on the reverse strand, counting down.
ACGCTAACATTTTCGTTCATTGATTCCATAATTTTTTTAACTTAAGGTCATTTCAAGATCATAGTGATCAAGGTTATCGAACTCGTCTTGACATAACATATAATATAGATTAGAGGTGACCTTGACATTTTATAAAAAAAACTTTTACGAAAGTTTTTATTGCAATTTATAGCCGATTATAAACTAAATAATTTTTACTTGAAACACTTTTTCGTCAGATCACAGGAAGTGTTTGAAAAAGCGTGGAAAATATTCCGTGGGACACCAGTGTTACAAAGTTGACATGTTTTATTTGAAATAGGATAACAAATAATCATTTGAAATAATGAGTTCAATGTTGATTCGAAAAACGTCGCTTGGGTTTGATCCGAAAAAGGGATTTCTCTATCCTTACTACTCCTTTGCTGGCGCGAATCTCCTCAATCTCCCTGCGGCCGACTTGGGTTATGCAGACGAGATCGAACCCGACTCGAAAAAGGGCTGCACTCGATTCTGAAACCCAGCCGTTCTTCGAGTCAACACTGTTATTTCAAATACTTTATCATCCTTATTTTAGAAATAACGTGTTCAATTCGAACAAGTTATTCTTAATCATTTTTTATTTGAATCATTTATTACTTCTATTATTTTAGTGAACTGAAATAGCAAATAATTTAACATGACAGGTTGAAATGTTTATAGTTCAACCGCACCCGCTTTCAAAATTGGAAGTGTAGGTGCTATTTAGTAAATCTACTATCGTAGCAAAGGACAACTATCTTTTCATAGTTTCTGTATACTTAATACATTTTATACTTTTTGTATTTTGTATACTGAATAATATGTGTCCTGAACTTATACATATGCGTGAGATACAATATTTTTAACGCAGTTGTCGATGCTGACATGAGAAGATTAGGGAGTATTTGAAAAATCAAATAAAAATTTGATCAAATAAAAAATAAAAACCAAATATTATTATAAGTATTTAAAATCCAAATAACGAAATAATCCCGAGAAAAATCATTTCTCTGTTTGAATAAATTAACATGTTAAAAAACATGTAGTCAGATCGAATAATATTATCATAATGATTATTATTCGAATAATATATTTGGATAATTACCAAACTTAATCAGTTACTTAGTATAATTAAGAGAAGTAAATCATCAAATATGAAACAGGAGCTTAACTTAAAACACTACGATGTTTCCCTTATTGGTTAATTCAATCGAATTTAAAATATATTAACAATAAGAAGGGAATCATTATATTAAACAAATAAAAAAAAATAATTTAAGAGTTTCAGAGACATGGGAATAACATAAAAATGATTGGCACCTTTGTCTAATTTATGCTTATTTCAATGCTGCTAACAGTAAGGCGGCATGATATTCGTTAGAATAATTTTCGCATATGCATTTGTATGTAATACTACTGATTTGAATTCAATGCTACACACTTGGTTAAAGAACTTGGATAAAGAAAAGCTGTTATCAGAAAAATTAGAAAAATTTCAGGAATAAAAGACGATCGTTAAGATTTTTCGAAGTGCTGTTAATTAGAAATTTACATTAACAATCTATAATGTGGAAAATTTATAGGAAATTCCTTAAACGAACCAGCTCTGCAAAAACGAAGAACTACCGAAGGTGTTACCCTTGAAAGGAAAGACAATAATACCGGAACCCGATGGAATTTGTCGCCGAAGTTCGCTCGTGAAAGAAGTAAAACGCACAAGAAAGTTATTAAGAATTTATAACAACTTTGCGTAGCGTCAGGTGTTTCAATAATAAAAAGGGAATCCGAGTAATTCCCCTCGGTATTGTAGTTCCTCACCAAGGAGAAATGCGTTTGGCATTCTCGCGAAAAGTGCAGCCATTCTTAAATCTTAAGGCAGACTTTCAAACTTTCTCCCCCCCTCCCCCCATTACAACACCTTTTTCTTTTGTTCCTTTATTAACACCTTAATGTGCTTCAGTTTCATTTTCGTAATTGCAATGGGCTTTCATAAAAATCTCATTGGCTATGATTTAATTACACGAAACATTGAATGAACTGTGGAGAAATAAAAGGCCAAGGATAACGCTTGCTGAAAACCCAATCTTATAGAAACAATACCTTTAAAAATTCTTATGTTTAGTATTTTCCATTAATTTACTTATGGCTTTACATTTGTGATAAAAATTATATATATAATCTAAATTTATTGGCAGTAAATATTCTTATAAATTTATTGTTATAAATGGAACATTTGAGAGTTTTATGCGAATAATGAAGTCATTATATCCAAATTATAATCATTAAATCTGTAGTTTTATAATATTAACGAAATGCTAAAATCATTTGTTGTTTAGAACGAAACAAAATTCTAGATTAAAAATATTATTCCTCGATTTATCTTGTCATTAACAGATAACAATACATAAGACACTAGTAGATTTTTTATTTTTGGCATGTAATAAATCAACAAATTTTGCATTTTTTATATTTCTATATTGTATCGCAATATTATATACCATATACATTCACAATATTGTTTACTATAGGAAAATGCATTTTTAATCTTTAGTTCTTAAACTAATACATATAACGAGTTTTTGACAGAGCTAAGATCATTCTCACAAAAAAAACGGGACCTTGAAATTGGTAGAAAACGATAATAAATACTACAGAAAATTTATAAATATGTCTAGCATGATTGTAAGACAGAGCGTCCATTATTAACAAAAATTAACGTTCAACATATTAATCTCCTGAAAACATGTTGAACACTAGAAATATTGAATTAATTACTAATATTTGAGAGAAACTGAGGGATCATGAAATTATGTGACAAATTAAGAGGAAACCAAATTTGGTTATTAATACTTAGGGACTCAGATGAAAAACTTCTCAGATCTGGCAATGCGTCGAACGAGAGCCTGCATCCAGTGGGTCAATAAGCGACTTACACTTGCTAGAATGGACAGAATGTGGTCATAAATTAAACTAGGAATTGACGGAAAAAATTAACATAGTAGGTACATATGTACATAGAAATTGTATGTGGCGTGCTACTTTATAATTGAATGGAATAAAACGTCAGTGACAAACAAAAGACAGTGATACCTAAACCTTCACTATGTGATAATTAGACTGCGAATATTTATACATTTTTGGCATTTTTCATTATGCAAATACCTGTAAGAATGGACATAGGTATAAAAGTAGATGAAATATCGAAAGTAAAATACATTTTATAATGTTTAGAGGATCTGACGTACTTTTATTCAAATTTGAGTTCTTTTTTCGTGTCTGCGAAAACTGGAATTTACATAAAGATCCGCAGTCCCAGTGATAATAATGGAGGAGGGGATTATATCAATTTACTTTTTCACTTGCGACATTGTGGTTGATTTTTAATTCAGAAAGTTTCAAATTCTAACTAGAAATAGTTACCATTTCTGTTGGAATATGAAATTTGGGGTTGCAATATTGTGTCCTGAATTGAGGTTTGAAATTCATAGCTTTCAGAAAAACAGCGAATCTCTTCTTCTAATGCTCGAAGCATTGCCTTTAACATCGCAACAGATTTTATGACTACGCTGTATCCCTTCTAACAAGTATACCTCGTACAGTTCTATGATTCTCGGAACACGATGCTTTTTACGATGATTGTATACTCGTCCATTGACCCACTGACTGCAGGCACTTGTTTGGCAGATTGTCAGATCTCAGTTGCCTTTCGCCCGAGTTTTCAAACGTTAATAACTAAAAACAAAGCCACAAGCGCAATTTCGTCGCTTTAGAAATCTCTTTCTTTGAAATCCTTTTTCCACCTGTTGTTAAATATCCTCTGCCCAGCCAAGTTATGAAAAAGGTGGCATAAAAGAAGGTAACCTACAGGATGTTGAAATTAAATTGGAACCATTTCGCTGAGACAATTAAATTTTGTCGAGACTATTTCAGGCCACAGATTACGCGTACAGAATAACGTAATCCTTAAATAATAACGAAAGGAACTAAAATATAGAAATATTTCGGGTTACAGGTAATGGAAATGATCCTCATAAAATTTTCTGCCGCCTCTATCAATACAAGTTAAACTTTCAATTTTTATATTTTTATGGTTGATTAGCGCTTTATGTATATATAAACCACATTTACATAAATAATAATCATATTTATAACAATAAAAGTATTCAAATGAAGAAGAAGAGTAATCCGATTCGCTTGAAATGATGCGATCCGATTACCTCAGTGTATAAGAATTTCAAAGTGAATAAATTATTTAAACATATTTTAATGTATTACTCTAACACATACTAAATACTAACTTTGAACACCATGCAAACTAATGATAATAAATACATTTACACATTCAAGCTTTCCTTTTTATTTTAAATACGTAATTGTGGATTACATATTTTACACAAAAATCCTACCGTTTACACAAAAATAAAAAAATGCGTCTATCCCACTGAAAATTTGTGTCGATCCTAAACAACGGTTTTAAAGAATTAATGGACTATCATAATGAAAAATCGGAATGTCTATTTCTATCCCGATGTAAGAAATAGGGACTAAATTGTTATTTTGGTCTGATTCGTCCCGTGATTCTATTCGCCCAGGTCTACCCTAACTAAATTTTCTGAATAACAAAGCTACCGAATTTGCTCTGCTGTTATTATCAAACAACTAAGAAATATATTTAGTTGTTTAATGTGGATAATGATGACCTGTTTAAGCCAAGCATTTTTATTTTACTAGTCAATCAAAGGAGTTCTTAATAGTTCTAATTAAAATAGATTTGCTTTTCTGTGAAACTTTTTTAGGTAACAAAGCTGCAGAGCAACATTGCGTGAACTTTCGTACAGTTTCAGTAAAATAATACAAATACCTAAGAAAGGAGCACGTTGTGTACAAGTTTATGAGACTCATATCCTCTTTGTTGGTAAAATGGCCTAAATTTTTCTACGAAAGAATGTTCAGTCAAGAAACGTTCCGATAATGGGCGTACCGATAATCGAGGTTCTACCATACCACGAAACGTCATAAACGTTTCTGATGACCTAATATTATTGTCGTTTTCGAATCGATAACTGCTTAAAGCTAAATTGCAAGAACCGTCCAGGCAAGAACCTTAAACGTCCCCCATACCTTGCATTCTTCCCGGCTCAAACTTCCCCAACAACTTCTATAAATATCCTCTGAGAAGGTACCAGGCGTCGAATGGATTCAGCCGCGAACTCCGAAATAATATCAAAACTTATTTCAGTGGCACACAATCGAATGAAATTCTGGAGGCCAGCCATCTGTCGGTTCCTCCATTGTCTGCACGTGAATCGGCCGTTCTGCTATTTCTGCAACTTTCGCGGCCGGAGCGATAAAGCATAAAAGTTGTATGCATCCCCGCGTTTGTACCTACCATTGCATAAGTGTCAACAAGTTGTTCGAAAAATGCAACCGTAGCCGATCCCCGCCAGAGACACATTCGGCCAGCGACAGAACTTCCGCGCATAAACTTTACTCTGAAGACATTCCCGCAAAGTTGCTCGGTCTCCTCGAATTGCTTCCGCGAATAGTTCGAAAGATATGACGAACTGGACGTGTATTTCGGTGAATATATGATTCGTCGCCGGCTCCCGAGGGATGATTTGCCATGCGTAAAGTTTTAATCCTGTTCTGAGCCTCGCATGCATTTATTAAAACTTGTTTGTCCTCTTTTTACCGCTTCCAGTGGTCAGTTGAATTGTATTTACATAGATGTCATCGCGGGTAGCGAAAAGCTTCAATGCGGCTCTTGAAAGACGAAGGGAGGCAAGTGTTGCAACCAGGACGAAACCCATTTTTGTCCATGAAAATTATTTATTTGCGATTTTCGCTGCTGTTAAGATTAAATGATTAATCGAAACTGTACTTCAAAAGAATTTCAATTCTTTTCGTAAACCTTTATGCCAAAGCTTCATACAATTTTGCTCCTCTTGGACAAGATTTACTGCGTATCAATTTTTTATTTCTGAGAGTCTTTCCAAATATCTTTGGGTTAAGATATTTTTCACTTTTCAAGCAAAGATTTCAGAAACTGTTTAATCTATTTATCCTAATCAGAGAAGATTATATGAAGTTTCATTTTGTTATGGGTGTTCAAAAATATTTGTAGAAATGGTGTAATACCACTTATGAGAAAGTACAGTGTTTAAATACATGTATTTTATAAGTAAGAGTTCCTGAATACTATACAGGGTGTCACAAACTCGACGCGGGAACCGGAAATGGGAGATTCCTGGGGTGATTCTCAACAACTTTTTCTTTTGCAAATTTTAATGTAATTATTATCTTAAATCAGTTAAGTATCTTAAAATTTAATAACTAAGAATAGCCGGATATACAGGGTGTATCAAAAATGTTGCAGTTCCTTAAAAGGGGTAATTCCTGAGGTGATTTTAAACAACTTTTTCCTTAGCGAAAATGTTAGCTGGGGCTTTGTTAACGAGTTATTAACGAAAAACATCGACCAATAGAAGCACGAATACAGTGGATGAATTTCAGTGCGCGCCCCAACTTTGAGTAGTATTGGCCCGCCATCGTCCGCGCCATCATTAGTCCGCTGTACTCACTCTCTGATTGGCCGATGTTTTTCGTTAATAACTCGTTAACACAGCTTCAGATGACATTTTTGCAAAGGAAAAAATTGTTTAGAATCACCCCAGGAATCTCCCATTTCCGACTCCCGTGCCGAGTTTAGGACACTCTGTATATTCACTAAGAGGTTGATTTTTACGAAGGGTGAGTACGAGAGAGATGCCGCACTAACCGTCTTTCAAATACAGCATTGATAGAAAATCGAAAAATCGTTTTTTATTTCTCCAACATTGTTTGTTTTGTTATTCCAGACGAATGACAACGATTTTCATGTGATATTTTCTATGACTTTGTGGTTTCTCGGGGTAAGTTCATTTCTTCTTGCCTTCATAATTAGATGTCTTTATGTTTACTATTACAGTAATACAACATTTATAGTGTTTCATATTCTGATCTTTGTAATACATTAAGGCAAGTTTGTAGAATATGTTTTTAACGGAACAGATTATATCTAACACAGGCCAAGGAAATAGGAAAACGTGGGATCTCTCCCGGACATTTGGGACAGATGCGGTAGTTTTAGTTGGGATAGATACCGCACTATTTTAAGAGAAGTTAATTCGACCCAAAATGACTTCCTCAATGTTTGTAAAATATAAAAACAACTGTGTTGGGTATTGGAAAAATTTCTACACAACTGAATCGAAAGTTAATTAGATTAATTGTTAGGAATGGTAAGAGTGATTTCATGAAACATAAAAAAATAAAAAAAAAATTTATTTAGAAAAAATAATGAAAAATAAATTTAGAAGAGCAGTAATAATCTACACGCAATACTGTACTATATCTCAGCCTACTTTTTCTTTTAATATTGTAGTGTAATTTCAAGAAATGAAAATATTTCACTTTTACTTTATTTTGACTTATTTTTTATGCACAAGTTTAATTTCACAAGTTTAGATTGAAAATGAAACATTTTCCTAAGTGCGGCATCTCAGCCGGAAGTGAAGCGTCTCTACTCGAAAGAAGGAGTTTTTAGTTTCAATTTTTTAAAGATGCTATGTAATGCGATGTTCGCTTGCTTCGATGAAAATAGTTGCACAACACATTTTATTAACAATATAATTCTTGGAATTATGTTTCATTATAAAATTTTGGGCAGTATCAATTTTAATTGCATTAAATGTATTGTGATTGCTCCATCTAACCAATGGAATTGCAAATAATATATTGAAATATTTAGTTACGATATAAGAAACAGAATAACGCTTTCTCTACATATATTCATCCTACAAGTTAAAACAACGTGGTAAAAAGTATGCAGAAAGTTTCGAACATTACTTTTATTTCATGGCATAACTTACGTAGGATGTCATTTTATTGTGTGCATAAAAATAGTTTGAGCAGACAAAGTAGCGTTTCAGCATTTTCTTTTATGTGATCACAAAACGACCCTCCATTGTGCTGATTTAAACCTTCCAACGGCTTACGCTTCCTAGGTTCCACACTGTTCTATAACAAAACAGCGTTACATTATTTGCGTATTTTAACTGATATAAAAACGAGTTTATAAATCTGTAAAAATATGACATAATACTGAAGTAGTATTCGTCTGGAAAAAAAAAGTAGCAATAGGTATTTTATATTGGTATATTACGTTTTGTGTAATGTTACACATATTCAAATAAGTCAAGTGTTCGATTAATACTTAGTTAATCATAACGCAGTTTGCCTTTTGAGGGCGACACTTTCTATTTTATCAAAGTTACGAATATGTGTTCTATATTTTTAGTACTGCATTATAAATGTAGACAGCGAAAATTTTATAGAATATCAAGATAAAAGAAACATATAAATATTAACATGAACTGTCTTATATTTTTCTTACAGTTTAGATAATTATTTAAAAAAAGATCCGAAGACTCTAACGAGTTAAAGTCATTCTGCACAAAACAAGTAGTTCCCCTAGATTTTTGTATGTGTAGATACTTATGTGTTTCTCAGTCTCTGCACATATTTCAAATCAAACTTTGTCCAAAAGCCGTTTCTAGGTCATGACCTCCTTTTGTTAGTATATTAGAAAAAGCAAGTTGGTTTTTAGAACTCTGTGAGTATCACCCTTCAGAAAAAGTTCCTTTTGCAGCATAATATGTTTTCCTAACTTCAAAATGAAGAAAGTTACTAACGTACTATATTATATTTCAAGTGAATCTACACTATGACACATAAACATTCATTTAGATGTTAATTATTATAAAGTTCATAGGAAATGTATGTACGTTGTGAAATAATCAATAACTTGACAATCGTCTAAAAAAGGTATCTTCTAGAAACAGAAAAATAGCAATAAGTAAGCTTGACTGATTATTTTCTTTATGTTATGCTCATGAATGGGACATCCATATCATGACTATAACAGTATTTTTTCAATTCCTGATTCAGATTCTTATGATGATTATTCTGACTCAATTATGGGTTTACGAAAATGAACAAAACTATTACCTAATAATTTGAAAGATAATGAATGTTGTGTTTGTAAAGAAAACTTTGCTATTGGTAAAGATTCGTTCCAATGTCAAATTTGTGAAAAATAGATCAATGAATCGTACACAATAAAGAGCACATTTAATTGTGTTTGTTCTAACTGTCATTAATAATAAAATGGTTTCACATTTTAACGAATTTAATTCTAAACTATTTTATTGCTTAAAAGTTTTGTAGATTTGTTATACATATTTACTACTTGTGGGAATTCCGACGACGAACTTAGTTTCTTCATTTACTTTATTATCGATAAGCTGCTGAAAAAAAGATTAGCATTAAAGATACGCTATACTTTATAAAGATTGCGAAAAATATTGATGATTTATAGTAAAAAGAGTTAATTTTGTCATAAATTCTATAATGTTTTGTAGTATTGTGGTTTAGACTTGTAAATGTAATACTCATAAGTAGACAGCGAATTTGGTGCATTACAAAGTATGTAAAAAATCTATAAGACTTAATATATGCCAAAATATACATAATGTCAACAATATTATTCAAGTTAAAATGTTTAGAACATTAAACATGCTGTTTTTCAACAGTACTTTATTTGTGCTTGTAAAAATTTCATTTTGCATAAAGATCTGCTGTCTACGCATGAGTTTTTCATTATGAATCAATGAATTTTCATTAACCTATTCCTTGCATGACGTACTATTTAAAACTACCTAATCGTGAAAGGAACATATTCGATTTGTTTAAAAATCTAAATTTTTGTTAGTTTCTGCTATACTTGATGAGTTTTTAATATAGTTTTATTAATAGCTAATAAAAAAAAACTTTCTATTTATGGATATATGCTTTAAATATCTATTGTTGTATATCAGTGCTAAATTTTCCTTTACTCGTTATCGAATATCTTTAGTAAACTTAAACTAATAGTCAATATGTATTCAGATTCTTCCGTTAATAATTTCTTTTCCCTTACCCATCATCAAGCTTCGTTCACAATTACTCATTCCTTATTTATCCTCGAACCTTATCATCAGTTACTTCCAAAACAACCCCACTCTAGAAATTTCCGAGCGTATGTCTAATTTCTCTCGTTTTGGTCACTTCTATTTCTTCTTTTATTACAGTCACTCCTTAATTGGCTAAGGCTACGGTTATAGTGGATGCATTTTCTGACGAATATGTTTGAGCTGTTTCATTGTTTAGCGAAAAACAGTTCGGACGTATTCGTCGGAAATCAGAACGCAGTTCGTCAGAAAACACATCCATTGTAACCATAGTCTAAAACGTTATGCGAATATCCATTATACGCTAATATCTAATGCACGTTGTTGTTTTCGTTTAAGTTATAAGCTTCCTAGTTTGTACGAGCGTTTTACTCAATAAAGCATCAAGTTAAGGGAATGCGACACTGTGGGCGGTATTCACAGTCGCAACTTATGCTTAACCATTTGCTTAAGTCCCCCTCGCAATATAAATTACGTTGTACTGTAGGGGAAGACTTAAGAAAATGTTTAAGAATAAGAAGCGACTATGAATACCGCCCTATGATGATATTATCAGAAATGAGTGCTAAATAAAATTGTAGATTTTATAGCACTTCTCTCCTACGTTTCTCTATCGCTTCCTAATATAAATAATTTTCTCCCTTCCTTCTGTATGGCTGTCGTATTTCAATTCGCTTATACTATTCTTATGCGAACCTTGATTTGAATTATCTGCAATAAAGGTACTTCTTATCCGATATGAAATGCTTTCCCGTTTATGGACGGTCTGTATAGCGGAGGAGATCGTGTATATTCCTTTTTCTACTGAATGTACGTCGTTATTTACACTCGATCCGGAATAATCCTTCCCTTTCAGTGTACGCGAATCGCAGCGAGGTACGCCCACGCAGCGTGAAAATCGATTTACCAGGCGTTGATCTGCTCGAATAATCGAGCAAGAAATCGACGTCGCACAATAGAAATATTTATATGCCAGAGATGGTTCGAAAGCACTACCGCAACTGCGCCAGCAATTTTCCTGCCGTATCGAATTACGGGGAAATAAGAGGGATAGAGGAAAAGGGAAATCCGTGAATGAAGGATATTTATATACACAATCAATAAAACCGGCTCCATTTATATCTTTACGCGCTCGTGTGGATATACATGTTAATACGTGTGTGCGATGCACGCAAAATTCACGTTGCATTACAGATATACGAAACAGGTCACCTAAATAGAAGGATGTTACCCATCACGTATTAACCCCTTAATGTGCACGCCTGTGACATGTGCAGACACGCCTGACCCGTAGATTCATGCATGTTCGTGACAGTCAGAGACGATATCTATTATAATAAAAACGTTTCATACATTACTCGCGACAAAAAGAATCTGTTTTCTATGCATCTTTCTACGCAAAAAAACCTTTCGAAAAGCTTTTGCGCATCGCTGTTATCACTAGGATGTATGGCGTTTCGAATTGTGACGCAGAGGTATGCAGTGTACAGAATGTTTTGAAAAGTTTAGTAGCGAACAGTGTGATATTTCTTGAACAAAGCAAATGGAAAATGTAGAATATAATCTCTGACATTTTGAAAAATCTTGGTTTCCTTCAAATATATACAGTTTTGATATTATATAAAACCGCTTTGGAGATAATGTTGATGTTAGTGTCCGTTCAATTAACACTACCTATACAGGGTGTTAACAAAATGGTACAACCAGCAAGGAGGCGATTCATTGCATAAAACGGAGTCACAAATGACTCCTTTAGAGTCAAAACCTGCTAAGTCCATTTTACTCTTTTTTACAGGAGATAAAAAAAACACTAAAATTTTAAATTTAGAAAAAACAGTTTAATATTTCCCAAAAAATCGGTTTTTAGACTTAGCAGGTTTTTATTCTAAAGGACTCAAATTTAAAATTTTAGTGTTTTTTTTTATCTCCTGTAAAAAAGAGTAAAATGGACTTAGCAGGTTTTGATTCTAAAGGACTCAAATATGGAATAATGTTTTTTCGTAAGGAACTTTATTTTCGAAAAAATGAAATTTGAAAACTCATTTAGTATGTATGCACTTACAATTAAACAAAATCTGTTACATTTATAAACTTCGAGCTTCTTAGTCGCGTGTTACTTTGCAAACATCCTTGCAAATATCCGAAAAAATCAAAAGATCAAATACAATAATATTTGACAATATCATGAACGATATTTTTGACGTTTACAAATTACTAAAATAAATGTTTACTAAAGTTTTTTACCAAGCAAATTAAATATTTTAACCAGCACAAATATGTATATATAGTAACGTTTGCTTTATGTAAGTGCAATTTAAAAATTTATAATAAGTACGGCTGTACTTAAAATTTTTTAATTCAATTTTCTCAGAAAATTTCGAGAAAGCTTAATTTTATATTTTAGACTCATTGTCAGTTTTATATGAGGAATTACCCCTTTGACAGCTGTATTAAGGTGCGTCTTCACTGGCGTTCGCGAACTGTTCACGAACAATATAACAGTTGAATTTCGTTGAAATCATCTGTTCGCGTACGGGTTTTCAATAGTTCGTGTAACATCTGTTAAGGGATAACGTAGTGTTTTCTTAGTGTTTATAGAAAGTTTACGAACTGCTTGCAAACATTGTATGCGAACAGTGCTCGCGAACTGTTTACCAGTGAGTACCCACCTTTACGGTTACGGAAACACCTTACACAATAAAGCTAAACAACTTCGTTGTGACGTCAGCACTGAGCCGTGTTCACAAATCAGTTGAAATATTGAAGTTCATTGAATGGAAAGGGGATCGTATACTATGTATCTATAAACAATAAGTTTATTTGTTAGAATTACTCGTGTACATCTGTACAAGAAATTTACACAATCATTAGCGCATTCTTTGTTCTTCATTTGACTTCATGCACACAGATGCGTAAACAAAACCTTATTTAGTAATAACATAAACAAATAATTGCTTTTAGTAAGAAACATTTCTATTGCATAAAACATAGCGTTAACAGCCAAAGAGAAATGTAGGTGTATATTTGAATTTAACACAAAGTAGAACCTAAAATTATAGCTATACAAATGGTATTGGTTGAAGACTGTTGGAATTATTGCATTCTGGCATCAAAGTGGAAATTTTAAATAGAATAAGGAATAGATTTCATATTTCCTGTGTAATTCCATCTATCTATAAGAAAACTATCGACATCAAATTACGTTCACTTTGAAGTGGTGCAAAACATGCTTTTACAATTACCACGATGTAAAGACGCGACTATACCACCACTTTCTTATTCAACTACTTTCTTCAATTATTCTCTTACTTCTCTTTAGTCCTCTCACTTTCAAATCAGAAGGTACAGCTGTGCAAAATTGAAAAACAGAATATGTAAAATACTATTTCAAATAGCAAGTTTTATGCAATTAAAATTTAAAATACTTTTTCAAGTAAATTAATGAGATTTAATATTAAATTGAAAGAGTTGAAAATACTCATACTGGACTAGTTTTGTTCTACGAAGTTGAAAATTTCAACACAGCACTTGTATCAATAATAATATTTGAATGTTGAAAAGATAAAAAATACAGAAAATATTACTTTTCAAATATAAATCTCAGTATTTCTTATATCCTTAAAGTAGAATATTACCTTAAATGAAAAAAGAAATCTTTTAAGAAATCTTTCTTAAATGTAAAACATTTTATTCTGAAAAATACACGTTTTGATCTAAAATAAAATCACAAATCTGTCAAAAAACCACATTAAAGTAGGATTAATTTGCATTGGAACTACTTATAACTCGAAATCTGAATCAAAATCCGAATATCTGCACTTGGATCCGAGTACTCGAGTACTCAGTTTCAGATCTTTTATCATGGTTACGCAAATATAACGCTTTTCTTATTTGGATTTCAATTAGAGAACATAGGTTTAGGTAAAGTGATCAACCCTTTAAATAATTGTGATAAAAGATCTGAAATTGCGTACTCAAAAACTCCGATCAATGTAGAAATATTCAGATACTCAAATCTGAATTTCGATTCGGATTGCAAGTTAATATTAATAATCGGATACTCTAACATTTAAAAAAAAGGTCCTTATCCCAATCTAAATTAAACAATTTTCCGGATACCCGAATACGAATTTTACCAGTACTCGAGTACCCATAACAGGTATCCGATATCCGAATACGAATTATAAGAGTATCCGAGTACTTGGGTACTCAAGACTCACAATCAGATATCCGTAAATTTGAGCAATAGTAACAGCCCTAATTTGCATTCTTCTCTATTATAAAAAGTAAACAAATCATTATGCTTAATTATTTTCATTCTAACGCGCTCCTTAAATTTCCTGATCTAATGTTCTTAACTTGTTTCTTTTTTCGATGAACTTGACATTCTTCGAAAAACGTGAAAAAAAATAGCTAATGTTTACATTTTTTATTCCTGGTCACAAGTCTAAACTGACTAAATACTAGTAACAAATTTTCAATTGAAATGCTCCAAAGAACAAGGATTAAATGCTACGGTTTGATCATCAACCACTATTTTGTAAAATCCTCTTTTTCATCAGTTCACATCAATGCAGTTTCATGCAGTGCATACATTTAAATATAACAGCTTATGAAGACACAGAAGCAACGAAGAGCAGAGACAGCTTTTTTGATCGATCAGGGTTTACAGCCATCCAGAATTGTGTCTTAAAAAACAACCCCCGTAAAAACGCGCCAATATGGTGGGCCGTAGCCGAACAGGAGGGTAACTCCGCAACGCAGGATTGTAATTCTATTACAGTCGCAGTGAAACATGGGTAAGAACACTCATTACATACATCCCCGAATCGACAAGGGGTAGGGGATTTCGACGGAGGTAGGATAACGTCGCGGCGGAAGTCTCGCATGCCCCCGTCCCCCATCGCGCCAGCTTCCTTTTCCCGGAGGGGGATAAAGCAATTTACCGTTCCATCGAATTACTGGAAAACGCAAAGACGCGTGGATGCAGAAAGTTCCACTCCGCAGCGGATGGTGCTTGAATAGTGTGCACACACAGAAATCTACACTTCGCGCGCGCTAAGTAAAAGGTGCTCCTCGAGGAGGACAGAAACACCGGTTCCAGACCTAACCCGCGTACGAGGAGGGAGGGGTGGTGTGTGAAGGGGGATAGGGGTTAAAGGGAAGGAGGAGTGTGGCGGGGGGGGGGGGGGGGGAGGATCGGAAGAGAAGGCCTCTTGAAAGAGGTCAGAGAATCTACGGATGTTTCGGGATTGCAGCTATTCTTCAGCCACAATAAGAGACACGAGGGGCTTGCGACGCGATGCATTCGCCACGATGCACTATTGATCCCAAAAGTGGTGAAAATGTAGTTTCATCTGCGAATGGTATCTGTGATACGGTGCTCGCGGTACGCCGGTATTCGCGGAAAAAGGAGAAGAAAAATTTATGTGCTACCCAGATGTATTGTTCCGTATAGATTTATGTACGACTGAGTTTTTACCTTCTGCGGGAGGCTGGCTTCCCTTCCAGTATATTCAGATACAAAGCCAAGACAGTTTGGGATTATTTGAACGGAAACGTTCGCCGGTGACCGATGGCAATAAGTATTTCACTCGGTCCGTGAAAATTGAACGAAGGCAATGCACGGGTCGTCGAACTCAAAATCAGTGGCAACGATTTTTGTAGACTTAGAAGTTAAGCTTATGAGGAAATATGGATTAACGAATTATTTAAAGGATTCAAGGTTTTAGGGTTTCTAGAAATTTCTATCGTTTCAGGTGATTGATAAACAGTAGATGATACGAAAAGGTTCAAGAACGATATTTTAATTGTTTCTTCGAGGTCATTTCAAGGTCATTTTACTTTCTTTTAAATTGGATGCCATATATTTGTTTTCATGTACTAAATGAGTGAAAAATGACGAATTCCAAACACCATTTTCAAGCGATCTTGAATCAATACAAGGTCGAAATAGAGAAGATGTTATTGACACGGACGAAGATTGAAATCTACACTCTCCTACACGCCATCTTTACTTCTTTGTTCAAAGTATGGATACAGTTATTAACAATATCTTCTCTGTTTCAACCTTGCATCAATTTAAGATCATTGAAAAATAGTGTTTTTGTCCTACCTGCACCGAAAGTGGGTCCACATATGCCGTATGTCGTGCGCAAAGTCGTCTATTCCAGTACTAGGACGGAAATGTAACATCCTAGGGCGGAAAGTAACATCCTAGGGGAAAAGTAACACCCTAGGGCAAAAAAATAATACACCACCGCCCTAATAGAGAATACTGTATATGTATAAGAAATTTCGTGACGGTTTTTAGTCTCGCTTTGCATTTCATGAATCTAAAAAGTGTTCCACTTCAATAACCAACTTTGCACCCTTCCTACATGCATATAATCACGCACTTCCGGTCCAGGTAGGGAAAAAAAACATCATGTGCAACTCGGATGCAAGGCTATTACTACTCGTGCTAGTTGTGAACTAGCTCTGGTAGGCATAGCCTCTTTTGCGCCCTTGATACACAATACACAATGTACTATTGTATTCATCTTTTTTTGCTCTTTCATTAAATAGAAACAAAAATAGGACGTTCCATTTAAGAAATACAAAACGACTTTCAAATGACCCTGAAAACGTTGAAAGAAACATTTTTTTTATATAATAATAATCAACGTGAAAAACAAACAAAGAACGTTCTTGAACTTTTTTCGTATCTACCATTCCGCAGTTATTTCACACACTAGAAATTTGTATACATATAGATACTGTGTAGATGTAATATCTTTAAAAGGAACCAACGGAAGCGGAGACTTATACAGTCTATAGAGAAATTTGTTGAGTAGAAATAGAATTATCATGCACATAAGTATATGCTTTAAATATTATGGATATACGAAGACATCTTTTTGTTGGAGTATTTTAGAATGGAATTTTATTTTCTATTTTCACTTAAGTTTTTCATGGTGATATTAATAAGTCTTTAAACTAAATGCGCGGTTTGTGATTCGATCTATAGTAAGCGAGGTCAATGTGAGTCATAATTTAATGCTTGTCATTATCATGCCTTCTCACTCTCCTCAGTTTGGTAACTCGTAATAAAAATTATGAAGAAGGGAAAATGACTTCCCAACCGTCACCTTATTAGATCGAGACAAATCTAAGGCACCAACACACTTTTTTTTGTAAAATTTGGGAAAGAAATTCTTGTTTATGGATGGATGAATATTCTTTTTCCAATATTCTTTTTCCAATATTCTTTTTCCAATATTAAATAAATATTTTTTCAAATATTAGAGTTCTCGTAGATTCGTTTACTATTTCGTAAAATTATTTCTTTTTTATTATCTTTGCGTTTATGAAGCAAAAACTTACGCGTACATGAATTAATCATATATACACATGTGTACTTTCTGCGCTTCGCAATTTGAAATGCTATTTCATAACGAGATACTGTAAATCTGTAAACGTGACTGAAAATATCCTGTGCTCCGAACGTAGATGCATGTTAATAAGCTAACTCGCAATTGGTTGAACAGTTTTTGACCAGGATTCCGATTGGTTGAATAATAACCATAATAATAATAATGACTACAATTCAAATAATACTCTACTTCATTACCTGTATTATGCTTGCAACAAAATAAACTGTTATGCAGCGAGAAAATTATTGTGATCACTTCATTTGCGGACGGACACTACGTGGTTTTACTAGGTCAGGGTTTTAAAATGTTCTGTGTAATCAGAATAATCGTATTCCCCTAATTTTGTGAGTTACACTACAAATGTTATTACGAGTTTTCTGAATTGTGCATATAAATATTATAGAATTTAAAGACCTTCCCACTTAGAAAATTATCTGTGAGAAAAAAAAGAAAATTCATCTATGTTTTTATCTGCTATTCTTATAATTTTTCATTGAAAATTTTGAAAACGGATGGGTAGTATTATTCTTAGTAACTGTTTTTTATTCACCACATTTAATCACAAAAAAATTAATTTATTATACATATAATCTCTATAGCATCTCTATAATTTACGTATAATCTACGAAATTCATAGTAAATTACAGTAAACTAAAAAAAATTCCTAATGGATATATACGATTCTCAAAAACGAAAATTTAGTTACTTTTCTATTAGAGATAGAAAAAGTGTCTTCAATTTATACTTATTAACGAATTCCACAGGATTAAATGAATGTGTTACGTTCCGAACATTTTTCTTACTTCCTTCTTATCGAGAGCAGTAACGGTCTTTAGTTGTTGTTAAGAAACATTCTTTCTTTAGAATCAACGTGGTATCACGCTCAGTTTTATAGGATATTGTATTACGTTCAAAATCAAATAGATCTCCCGCGTAGTCCGATAATGCTATAGCATTGTGAAATATTTCTTACGAATCGCTGCATATAAAGTCAAAATTAAGTCTCACACCAGCTAGTTCATATAATCTGCGTGCGCTTCCACTTTTCTTTTAGGCGATATCGGTTTTAAGTAGAGGATGTCTATTCGCTATAATAACAAATCTGTATTATACATCCGGCGCGGCGCTCTTCGAATATAGCTTGTAAGAAAGGAAGGAACATACACACACCATTGACTTCGCGAATCACGGTTCCTCACGTATCAAACTCGCGGCCTAATTGGTTAGGCATATCGAACGCAGTGTAAACCATTCTGGAGCAGGTCCACTATTGTTTTCTTGCGAGAGTGCGAAGCACTGTACTCTTCGAAGTACAATCGCGAGGTGCGTTTCGTGGAGCCGTGAAGCGGTTTAGAGATAGAGTTCTGTGAACGTATTTAAAAGTATTAATATAGTTGCAAAGGACTGTGCTTCACGTAAAATTAGATTATAAATTTTCATTCATTTTTGTTTTCTTAAATTTATTTCTATTCAAGCGTTATATATTTTAACAAATAGAGTTTGTTATTTGTCTTAAATTGTGTATAAAGTGAAGTTAATTTTATGTGTGTGTTTCTTCTTCCATTGGTTTCAGACAATTGATTATTTTTCAACTACTGAGAACAACGATTACTTCCCTTTGAAAATTATATAAAATATATTTAGTTTTGGTAAATTGATTTTCCTTATTACATCTGTTAATGAGTTAGACTGTGAGATTTTCCCTTACTGGAACAACAGTAGAAAACGGCATCAAGATTTCCGATATTTTTTATCATTTATATCCCACAGAAACTGTTCAATTATGAGTACGAGCAATGGTTTCTTCAATTTTGTATTCAAATATTTTATTTAATCCCATAATCATATTTGTATTATTATCATTTATAATTTCTCATACATATATGTATTTTGATACTTTGAAATATTATCATTAGAATATATTTATACATATATATTTTTAACTATAAATAACTAAATATATATATAGGGTGTAACAAAAATGTTGCACAAAAATTTCCTTGAAAGAGGTCATTCCCGAGGTGATTTTAAACAACTTTTTCCTTAGCGAAAATGTTAGGTGGGGCTTTGTTAACGAGTTATTAACGAAAAACACCGACCAATAGAAGCGCGAATACAGTGAATGAATTTTAGCGCGGGCTCCAGATGAGAGTACTACTGGCCCGCCATCGTCCGCGCCATGATTAGTCCGCTGTACTCGCTCCTCGATTGGTCGGTGTTGTTCGTTAATAACTCGTTAACAAAGCCTCACTTAACATTTTCGCTAAGGAAAAAGTTGTTTAAAATCATCTCAGGAATCACCCCTTTCAAGGAACTGCAACATTTTTGTTACACCCTGTATATGTATATTTTTCTCCATTTATTCTAAAGCCTCCATAACCTTTTTCGCAACGATCTTCTGAATAAAGCCTGTATAGAACTATATACCTCACGAACCCATTAAAACTTTAAGTTAATATTATGCTAACACTGTTCCAGTCTGCACGTCGTCGAGTGAATTAATATTTATTAATACTGGTCCTCACTACTACCTCATTAATATATTTATACGTTTTTCTAATCCAATCCAACATAGTAATAGCTTATATATTTTCTGGTCCCTCCGCGTTGCAGAGACGTAACAAGTGTTTTAATCTAAAAAATGAAAACAGAATATATTGTTGACTGATTATAACTTGTAACTTAATATTATAATTAGAATATTGTTATTATGGATAACTTCTTATGTTTTCTTCTTCAGAAGAATAGAATTCAAGTTAAACATGTAATAAAAACTACACCCAGAGAATAGCATAACTTTAAGTTCACATAATTGTTTTTCAAATGAGTAAAAATTCTAAACTTTCGCGAAGCCATTCGCGTGGAACACCTTGTATACTTCCATATGCTCGACTATGTATTATTGACCCAAATATCTTCGAGGCATTGTCCTGTAACCATAGTTGCGTTTGCAAACAGTATTCGCGATACCCAATTTGCTTTATGCTCAAACCGTATGAAAGAAAGGAAAGGAATTTATGCGATACCAAGATATATTATTCTTTATGGATTTATATACTACGATTCTTCATCGTTCTCACCGAGCTAGAAGCTTTTGCAAAAATTTAGATTTCCCAGAGACAATGAAACGGTCCGTAGAGCGTAATGTGAAGTATGCACATATTTTGGTTGATCCGTGTTTTTTTCGTTGCTCGTTGTGGAATAAATCTGTAAAATGTCGACCAGAATTTTTAGTGCCGCTAACTATCTCATCTTTATCGAATTCTAGAGAACCACCTTCTTGGTATGCATTTGACATTAATTAAATTTCGAAGATATTCGAATAAGCTAATTAATTGAACGGAAGCCGCAGTGATTACCTAAGCTACGAAATAGTAGTATGTCTCTGTTGTATCTAAATTTACTTGAAACACACTCTAAAAAATATGGCAGAATGATTTGTCTGTTACATTTCATTAAAAAATATGGTGCGTGTTCATTTACTGTAGTAAGAAACTTTAATAAGCAACTTTATTAATTCCAGAAAACAAATTGAGAAACTTCTTCACATTTGTCTGGATGAATTGATTTTTTGAGAGAAGTTGATCATTATGCTAGTATAAAATAAGTGAATATACATATTTAGTATTCTACCACGGATTGCATTTTTTTCGATCGAAATTATTATAAAATAATTTTGAAACTAGCTAGTCCGTGTTGCTCGCTCGCTTCGCGAGCTCGCGGGTGGAGTCCGTGTTGCTCGCTCGCTTCGCGAGCTCGCGAGTGGAGTTATTGTAGCTCGCTCGCTACACTCGCTCACGAGTAGTGATGCCTGTAGCTATTCATGTTTATTTTGTGTGTGACCCTTTACGGGCCACGCAAAGAACTTCCCGATTTGCGAGTTGTAATTTATTATTACCATTATTAATTGTCACTAATTAGAAAATTATTCGTATTCGGAGAAATTTAATAGTTTTCTACTTATCAACATTGTTGCTATATGACGTCGCATTAAACGAACATCTATATATATAGGGAGAGTGTCCCATTTTAATCCACCACTACGGACAACTTAAGAAATATGCATTGGATCAAAAAACATCCTGAATAAAAGTTTGATGGTTTGGAGGGGGACATCTGACCCTGTTAAAAAATTTCATCCCTACCCCCTGGGGTATATATGTATTGTATGTGTGTGCTGTGTATATGGATATTATGTATATTCATTTGTTTTCAATATGTAGTTATTAAGTATATATATATTTATACGTGTATAAATATACTCATATATATGTATTTATCACAATTATATCATTATAATTATATATTGTAATATATATATAGGCGAAAAATCGAGATAGGCGAAAAATCGAAATTTCGCGATTACAGCGCCACCTATCGCGAATGAAAAAAAATGTTTGAAATAAAACCTACATATTTTGTGGCCTGGAATCCGAATCTGCAATAAAAAGTAGGTGGTCCTATTTAAAATTTTAAAGTATCCCCCCCTCCCCCCAGGGGGGTAGGGGTGAAATTTTTTTGACAGGATCAGATGTCCCCCTCCAAACCATCAAACTTTTGTTCGGGATGTTTTTTGATCCGATGCATATTTCTTAAGTTAGCCGTGGTGGCGGATTAAAATGGGACACCCTGTATATATACATATATATATATATATGTGTTTGTGTGTGTGTGTTATATAAATATAATAATAGTAATAATATATGTATATATATTATTTCAGTTTAGTTATTCTCTCATAAATTTATATTCTCCCATTTAGATTGCGTTATTCTGTTAAGTTTTCTTAAAAAAACTAAAAAACTACTGGACCGAATTAGAAAAAAATCTATTCAGCTCTAAGTTACATTGATACACATCGATTGCATCATCAACCATTTTGATCTGACTATTAGTTTTTTAGAAAACGTTAACGAAAAATTTGATCACATACGTACGTACGTACGTACGCACACACACACACACACACACACGAACAATTTGTTAAAAATAGTCTAAAATTACTCCAATGACCTTGAAACATGGAGATCTGTTAAAAAATCGATTTTTCATTTTAGGGGCAAATACAATAACTTCCCTATAAATCGGGAAGTTAATAATTTATTGGACATTCTAATAATTTTATAGATCTTTTAAAATCGATTTAATATATTACAAATAACTTTTATATTGCGAAAGCGGAATAAAAGTAAAAAGATTTCTAAAATATTTAATCAATTGCCTATTATACCTATTATTCCATTTATAAAACCGAACTTGATCTTTATATCTCTAACAATAATAATAATAATAATCATAAAAAATGTTTGTTAAGGCCAATCAATTTGCCCCTCTTACCATGCAATTTCATATAAACATATTTTTCATATCTTTAATAGATTAGGACACAACAGATCATATAGAGCTTCGGCGGACATCCTGTATATTGTACTTAATCAATTTCCCACATGTGATGCAAAAACTATATTTTCGTATTTTTTTTTATGGTGAATCGCCTCATATTCTCTTGTACCACCGATGCTCGGATATCCTATACATTTTAAATTCTCCTTCTAATGAATGCTTATTACGCTTAACATCGCCATGAGTTTTTTTTTACCATCAATGGCTCGCGTGGAAAGAGTATCTCGGCTTCACTTAATGCCATCATTCTCGCTACAAGCAGCGCAATTAACTACAAAGTTTTCATTAATCAAGAAACCAATCTCGTACCGCAAGAAGCAGCTTAGTCATCTCTTCGCGGAGTCATCTTGCCTTTTCCATGGGCGAAAAAGTTGCTCTCTAACAATTATCTTTCCCAACAGACTTCACCAAATATTCCTCCGGCACTTCTGGAACCTAGGGGAACCCATTTCCACGAACGTTGCATCGGGATACGAACTAGGTCAGGGAACTAGCGGGAATGTTTTATGAATTGTAGCTATTTCTCAAATTGCGATATGAAATACCGTTGGACATGACCGTTCGCTGTGACGCACTTCTTCAGTGACCACTGCGATCATTTCAATAAAGAATACCGTATCCGAGGGAGTATCGAAATATTATACCGTGAAGGAACTACAATGCGAAGCAGCCTTATACACAGTCACAAATTATTTTCCGAGAAAATGTCACCGATAGAAATACGATTCTTGCATAATATCTCACTTTTCGTGCAGCGGAATCGATCTGTGCAAAAATTAACTGACTGCAGAGAGTGGTTTTCGAAAATGTACAGGGCTAAAGTTTTGCTCTACATGGAATGTGAAGAAATGGTCAGAAAACCATGCATTCGATGTAGAAATAAATTCAAGCGCATCCCTTGTCATCATTTTTAGGACGTGCTTGGATTTTTTAATAATTTGCAAATTTCAGATCGATGCAAAGATTAATTTTTCTTCTTCTTTGTGTGATATAGTAGGAAATTACAGTGGGTATTGAAATTCAGAAATTTATATTTTTTAAAACATCAGGACAATTACATACGTCGCCGTCTTTTGTTTTTAGTACTAATTAAATAAAAATGTAACAGAAATAATTTATTGATAAAATACTATAGATCCCAAAACGAGTGAAAGAGATTTGTACGTTTGTTGCATTTGTATAATGGAATACAGTCTTATTCCTAATACACGTGAGAGAATAGTTAAATAATTTCACGAATATTAACTTTATTTTGTAGCAAATAATAAAATGTTATTTTGTAGTATTGAGATTCTCTTAAAGAATTAAGACTGCATGTTTGAAATAGTTTCCACTTTTTAAAGCAACAATATGAGTGCCCTAGATTTCTTGTTTATTTTTTTTTTAACGACAATAAGTAGGTAAGGAAAATTAAAGAGTATAGAGTCTACAGATGTTCTTGTTTTTAAAAACAGGAATATTATACTCGATAAGTCGTTTAAACCCTCTTATATGCTCATAACGTATAACCGCTGCGTTTTTCAATTTTAAAGACGAAATAACCTTTGACTGCTCTCATTGAATCGTGAAACCAGCCATATTCGAGGCGTAACAAGCTGACTCTTGACCGGATTTTGATTGAAACTCCAGAACGGACTCGCAGATATAATCAATGCGTGCAGATTACGTCAACAGGTCTCGTAAAAGCGGGATTTAGTGCTTGTAGCCTCCCACCTAGCCGTTGTTTGTAATTAAGGCAGCGTGACGAATCTGATTAGAAAATTCATTCCTCTTGGTGTTCCTTAATCGATAACTCGAACACCCAGTCGTTGACATTCAATGCGGCCATTGTTATTTAAATTGGGTCTGTGCGATTGACATTTATGCGATAACTGTTTTTCTTTAGCAGTTCATTTTAAAAGCGATTCAGGGATTTCTGGAAAATCAGCTATCGATCCATGGGAAGAAATAATGATTTCTATTCTTTAAATGAATCAAATTATACTACTGAGTGACCTTAATTTTGTTGAAATTATAATATTCGTAAAAGAATTAAATTTTAATTACATTCCATAGTTTGAAACATTAATTTGTTCTATTTTTTTCAATATATATGTAAAACTTGAGGTATAGTATAATAATGTATTGTATATTTGTGATACACAAAGTTCTATTACAGAAATGATTACTTTGGGAGAAGTCGTATTCCGTAAAAAGTTTTTTAATCACATCGAGCTGTTATTTATTCCGCTTGGTCTTATTGAACTTACATTTTCTTATATTTTTAATTTATTTTCTTGATGAAGTACGATTTGTTATTCTTTGAAAGTAAGTTTTAAGCTTCCTTTCAGGTTTTAAAGGAGATTACATAGCGACTTTACGGTATTTCATTTAAAGGAGTAAAGTAAATACAGTAGAATCTCAATTATCCGATTCAATATTTATAAAACACAATAAAATGATAATTGTTGGTAGAACGTTATTAAATCATAATTTATGTTTTACACGAAATCTCTCTGAACTTTTATACCAAGTGAAATAATTAACTGAAACCATAAATAAAATAGGGATAATAGTGATTCAGATAATCGAAAATGATAGAAAAACTGGAACATTGTTTTATGTAAAATGGAGAAAAATGTTTAGCATAATCTTCCTACATTGTAATTAGTACTAAAAAACAAGTAAAGCGTTTAACCTACACAAAAAAGAATTCAACAAGTAAAATTTTCTATAAATCAACGGGGATAACATATAGAAAAAACCATGAATGATTTCTGTTTTCACTGGAATGTCAAAAAAAAGTTGAAACAACGAAACGAAATTCGCAAGAACAAAGTTGAATCACAGGACATAAAACTATTTAAATACAGCTTTATTGTTCATTCCTTCCTAAAAAAAGATAATTTGCTAGACATACATACACAGATAAACTCACGCTAAAACGTGTCTAATCCCCTGACAATTCCGAAGATAGGTATACATACCTATACTACTTCGTACCCGTGGCGACTGAATCCTAACTGTTTGACAGTGGAACAAGTTCGCCGATAGCCATCCAACTTTATCGGACGCATTGTTAACAGTCGTAGAGGCACAAGTGCCGTTACATAAGTTTCGGATCTTCAGCTATTTCCCCGGGTCAAGTGGGAAGAAGTCATTGATAGGGCAACTCTCATTCCAAACACATAATTCTAGTTTTAAACTGGGCGAAGGAAACAAAGCTGTTTTACAGCCGAGAAGCAGGGAGGCAATTTTTCTCCATCGTATGTTTGCAGAGTTTGCTTTCTTTCGCTTTCGTAAACACTGCGTCTTGTAAAAACTGTTTGAAGTAGTGCGATAAACAGTAAAGTTTGACTATAAAGTAAGACCAAAGTCTTAATTATTGTAGCATGTTGTAACATAATTTGAATTTTCGGAACATCAAATCTAGTAAACAAATTTCATGCGGGAGCGGCTTGAGGACATTGGCAAGGTCATTGAGCTTAATATAACTCAATGGGCAAGGTCGATTTGATTGAAACACTCAACCATCATGTGTCTATTTTGTGATTATATCCCAGAATTTTATCATTTGGAGCGCATTTGTCATAGCATTTTCATTTCAATTAGTTGTTAAAATTTTTGCTTCTTTGTCGCAAACGGATCATTACGCTTTGGTTTATTATAATATGCGCACATTTCTGTAGCTTAATGTTCAATTCTCCGTTTGTTGACCTATAATTCCAAAATTCAAACTCGGGGTAAATTGTAGCTAACAGTTCGCGGTTTTACAGTGCAAAACTGTTTCATAGATTTAGTTTCTAGCTATATGCATATTTATAACAGTCTTTTTCTGTTTCCTTTAACTTATTCAATATATCTTCATATAGTAACATATTAAACCTACTTATTGAATCTCTAATAAGAAATTGAAAAATAAGTAAACGTAAAACCGAAAAAAGATTTGCACGAAAAAAATATAATGCAGTACATTCCTTTACATTCAGTAGATTAATTAACATTCTGAATTTACTTGAACGAACCAGCGAAGAAAATGAAGTTGTTAAAGTATTTAAATTTTTCTATAAAATATATATTATAACCATTTTATAACACATGATTTTCATAATTAAAGTTAAATTAAAAAATTTGACAATAGTAGAGAAATAAAATTTCTATGGTATTTAAGAGTAAAATTAAGAAATGAGCGTTTGAAGTAATTACTCGCGTTGAAAAATGAAACGGATTTCAACTTCCATTGAAACGATCCTTTTTTCCCTTCTATGTGGATAAAATGTACAGCGTGGATATTAAATTTTATGTAACTGAAATTATTAATTTCCGGTAGAAATGGCGAAAAGATTATATTTGAATTTTAACACAACGCATACAGGTCGTTGCATGAATATAATACTTTCAGTCTGCATAGGAACGGTAATATATGACTGATTTTATCACTAGCAGTGCTTTTGCTTCGTATTTAATTCATAAACCTACTGAGCAAATAGGAATACGTAATCTATTAATAACAGTGACTTCTCTATTTGAAAAGCGTTTTCTTAATCTGCAATTAATCACTATTTTGCAAATATTTGAAACATTTTCCATTAAAGTAAAAATAATTTAAGATTCAGAGCAATGTAAAGCTTAAAAAAAATGATTTTAAATATTTTGAAAATAATTAGAAAATTATGCAAAATTAAGTATGTATCTATACTTCTTTTTTTTTTTAGATCGTAGTTAATTATGAATGACCATGAATTTTTGGGACGTTATGTAAAAAAGATGAAAGACACTGATTTGAAGATATTCATTTTGTTCAATAATCATACTCAAATAATAAATTTCCTTATGCCATTACATATATTTTAAATTAACGATTTCCGAGCCATACGAAATTGATTAATTTCGTGAAATTAATGTGTATAATATATTTTAATTCTTTATTCTTTGTTACCCAGGTGTAGTTTGTACAAACATGGTTTAATTTCGTTTTCATATTAAAGTGAAAGCTGTTAATGCTTACCATAGTTTATTTAAACACATTTTTTAAAATTATGGTCGTTCATTGAGTTTTATTACGTATTGATATAGTGAAAATCTGATTCTACAAAGTTTGTAAGAATTTTAAGGGTGAAAGGGTGATCAAAGATTTCCCCGTAGCTCTATATGAGTTAGGCGAAGTGCCTAAACGATTCTGATCGCGCACACTTCGTAACGAGAATGGCCAAGTTAATAACTTCGGACGTGCTTTGGAAACCGTGAAACCGATTTGAGGACCATTGCTCCTTTGCACGAGGCTGTAATTTTTTCTCTGCAGAGGAAAGTGATTTATACAGCTGTTATGCAAGCTATTATTTAAATCGCCAAATAGATTTACGGATTTTGTAACGATAGATTTATTGAAATAATCATTAAAGAAAAAATTAACTTTATTAGAGGAACACAAAAATATGCGAGGATGTAGTGCAATTCTTTTGTTGATAATAATTATAATAATATTAAATAAACATTTATTTGAGAAAATTGAATTTAACATTGACTTTTTAAATTATGATTTAAAATTAATTTATTTGGTAAAAGTTTATTTTTACTTTTTAAATATTGTTATGTAATTATCATTTTATATCCTCAGATTGTAATTAAAAGTAATTTAGCAACGTAATATTATGTACTATTTGAATTACCTGATAACATCAATAAATCCTCATATTTAATATCAATGAGCTTTCGATTAATATATTATTTGTGAATTATCGAAATCAGTTGAAACTTCAGTAAATATTTTAAGAGGCAGTGAAATATTTCAACACTCTGTTTCAAAATAGAATATTTTGTTTTTGAAGTAAAACTCCTTATGATATCAAAACTTGACAAGTGATAGCTCGATCGTAAAATTAGCAGACGTAACTGACATCAGGCTACGCTTGCATTTCCCAATGGTCATTTTTAAACTGCTTTTGACAGTGCAAAACGAAATTGACGTCAGACGAAGCATTTGAAGCATAAGGAAATGCTATTTTACCAAGTTGAACGTGGCAGAATCCTGCATGCCTCAGCAGAAAAGTACAGGAGCTGGAAAGATACAGGATTCATGCATATTTAGGTGAAACTCTTTTTCGCCTTACTCGTTTTGGTTTGCGTTATTTGCATATTCTAAAGTTCTGTCTTTTAACATTTTTATGAAGAATTCTTTTAATACCATTTTCAATGGGAAGAGTGTGGTTTTCTAAAGCTCCTGCTTATGAAAAATAAATACTTTACAACTTGAGAAATGGTTGTTTTTAAATAGCTTATGAATTTTTGAGAACGAAGTAAGATAAAGAATTTAAAATTATTGTTTATGGTTGGAATACAAAGGATAGCGCCTACGAATAAGGGACCTACAAATGATTTTGTTTGCATAGGAATTTTATCGGTAATTATTTTTTATTTTAAATTTTTTCGTCACTAGCTAGGATGGTCGAATTTTGAAATAGTTTCTGCGAAATTGCAGTTTGATTAAATGATGGGAAAACTTTCTTCGTGATCCTTGACGTTTTACTTGCAGGTAAAACAACACGCTGCGCTGTCACTGCTTCACTCTGAACGAAAATTATCTATCTACCTACATATTTTCCTTCCCTTTCGTTTACGTACAATATCTTTCATGACATCTTTTTTTTGTGAATTTTACTTTGAATTACAATAGCATTCAGTGTTTGTACTATCTTAAAACCAACATTCAGGATAAAAAGGCTAACTGTATGTTTTTTAAACTCACCGATCTAGTTATACCTCTTTTGAGCGACCTTCGTCACTGAATATTTTTTATAAGATAATAGCAGAGAGAGCAGAAATAGCAGGAAAATTTCTTGATTCTTTTTCTTGAATATTTCTTAATTCCTACGAAAATTTCTTTTGTACTTGATTTTGATTTTAACTCGTTTTTTTTCTATAAAGTAACTTCAAAACTTTCAATCAACTTAAAATCAAAACTTACAATTTCTAAAATACATCCTGATTATAAAGTTATGAAATTCTGCCAAATTCTGCATTACTTTAAAAATCTACCTATCCGCTCTCTTTATTTTTCTTTGGAAGTTGGTGGATTAATTAAGAAACAGGGTAATTGGAGCTCTTAATCACGAAAGAACGTCGATGGATCGAAGCGGAAAGGTTATCATGCGATTGATTACAAATTAGAAAATTTTCAAATTTACGGAAGGGACATCAAAGCTTTGCCGATCGCAGAAACAGCTTCCTTTTTGGGTAGGTTTTACTTAGAAGTCTAGGGGGAAATTTCCAATCACTAGCGTGTCAACTTGTCAACCCGTCAGCCTAGTCAGACAGCCATATTTTAAAAGGGATTAAATCGATAGAAAATTATAATGAGTTGTTACGAAGAATATTAAGATAAGAATATTAAATTTTGTATTTCTAGATTTCTCTTTTAATATTTGTAATAACTTGCAACATCTCGATTAAATATATTTTTCTATTCCTTACGGCTTTGTGAGTTTCTTTTAATTCTGATAACTCACATGGTCTGGAAATTAATTAGTTATTAATTTAGAAAATTCGATCTATTTAATCATTTATTAGGTGTAACCTATATTCGTATTATTTATTCACTTGAAACGTAATTTTTCGATTAAATTTATTACCACATATTTTCGTTATACTATACATTCCTTTTTCTTACGCAGCCGACTAAAACGTTTTTACTTCTTTTTAGAGTAAGATACTTTTCAGGGTGTATTAGCTTCAGCAAACAGACAAATGGAACTCTGTTGTCTTCCGTGTGTATGTAGCTCCTTTATTTTTATCCTCCCTTTCTCGTATTATTTTATTTATTCGTTTTTGCGTAGAGACTTTGCCGTAAAGAATTCGTGAATTTCATTAGTATTTTTTATCAGGACATTGTAAACATGTATTCCAAAAATGATAATAGATAAATTTATTCTTTAACGTCAATTAGCAAGTATTACCTGAATCAAAGTGAGTATAAATGAAATCGTATTTCGGGCAGTCACATTCGCCAAAAAGTTATCACGAATATATTTGCAAGTTCGTTAATTGAATCCATTCAATGCAATAGCGATTGTCCTAATTAGATTGTAAATGAATTCCACCTTCCCCTTCATCACTAAAATGTTAAACAGTATGTTTATTTAATATGTAGAAACGGGATCGAATAAACGATTGTTTTAATACCATTTCTAATAGGTTTTCGTTACGAACCACTGGGACTCGTGCTTCAATAGCTACGTCTAAAGCTGCTCTCCTAACGAGGGCGAACCTAAAGACTGTGCAAGGCTCAACCGCAGATCAGGAAAATCGTTGGGGATTATGATAAATACTCGCTATCATAGATACAGTTAAGCATGATCACAGGTCTGCATTATACGCGTCCTTTCGAGCCGATATCTCGGGTTAGTCGACGTAAAAGCGTTCTGTCACGTTTAGCGTAAAGTTCAGCTACGCTCGTCTACCGATGCCCGAAGGGTACGATAATTTTACGGCTCATTTGCATAATGCCATCGACCATTCACGTGAATCACTTTGATAAGCCCAATAGCAATAGTTTACGCTGTATCCGTTCATGTGTTTCGCTGGATGTACATATCCCCCTATGAGTACCTCCACTCGCCGGTCTATCCTCTTAACCGCTCTCATCGAAGCAACGTTTCTGCGCACCAGTCAGCGGTCAAGCTACGTTAATTAAACGAAAGTTCGATGAAAACGCTTCATTCGATTTCACTAACTCGCGTGTTCGTTACGTTGTAACGATTTATCCTGCAGACATTTGATCACTGAGATCGTTTTCATAGTAATTTTTCTTTCTTTTTTTTTTTTTTGTTCGCATGACTGTCGAGAGGTTCTGCGATGAGATGCGAGCTAAGCGAACACGAAACTGGTACAAACATTTAAGTTTCCGCAGTGAATATTTTATCGTCTGTATAGATGCAACGTATTGGCGCGTCGATATACATTTTAAAATAGTTCACGATCGATAGAAATTCTAAGGGAATAGCAGAAGTGCTCGCTTTTTCCACCCAAGAAGGAAGATATCAGAGGAGACCGACCCAGGAGTACATCGAGCGTATGACTTCATACTTTTGCGTCGTCTTATTCAAAGGTACGTATCTCCAACAGTTCTTTCAATTTTGATGTAACAGTTTAAAGGAATATTTTTTGGATCCCTGAACTTTCAAACACCCTTTCGTAGAAAGTTCTCGCTATAGTCGACTTTAGTTACAATACTCCGGGACAAAAAGGCAGCACGCTTTAAAACTATACTTTTGTTATATATTTTTTCGAAATGTCTTTGTAAATTTACATAAATGAAATCGATCTCAATTTCGTCAGTTTATATAGTGTTACTGAAAAAATGAAAATTTTTAAGGCAACATATTGGGATAAAATGATAGCACATTCAATTTAAAACTGAATATGATTACAAATTGACGAATGATATTTACTACAATGAACTTTCGATAGAAGTGACCTTGATAGTGGTGACCATTCGTTATAAGCAACTTCGGTTCCAACGAATCGTTATAAGAGAGTGTTGCGTCGTAGAACTACTAACATAGCACACATAGAAAACCAGACAAATCTACTTATCACCATATCATAATCTATAGCTCTCACACACTCAGACACTTTTTATATTTTAAATGTTGTGACCGAAGCTCTGAGGTATGATTGGTTATCTTGTCGACGAATCATGTGCTGCCATGAAATGTAACCAATCTAATTTCACGATGTAGCCAATCAAATTCTTCAACAACAATTGAGTCTCATTTCTCGGTATAACCGACCTTTCCCTTTTTATGATTAACTTATTGAAAAAAAAAATCGATTCAGCTTGGATCGCTTATAATGAGAATTCACTATATTTATTATTCAGTACTCCTCCTTTACACTTAATAACAATTAACATTCTGTTTGACAAAGATTTATACAATTTGTTAAGAGTTTTTTGCTTCAATTGCTCCCACTAATCTTGAATGCGTTGTTTCAATTGGCTAATGTTATTAAATTGTATCATTCGAATATACAAATCTGGCAAGATTTCTTAAACAATTATCAATAATGGGAGAATGCGCTGATCAATTTAAAAGACGAATTTTTTTTATAGGAGAAGTACTCTCTTACAACTTTTGCTGTGGGTATTATATCTTCTTGTTCCGAAGTTGAACAAGAAAATTAAGTGATGCTGCACACCGATTCTAAACTAACAAAATCTGACAGAATCTTCATATTCCTGTGTTTTGCTTATATTTGATAATCTTTTATCCTCGTCAAGAAATTTGTGTTGATAAACAAAGGCTAGTAAATGATAAGCCAATACATCTTCAACTCAATTTCTTGCGACAATCATGCAACCCTAAAATAATTTTTAGTTTCATCTGTGATTCTTTTTACCGAATCCCGCAATTTATTTCTCTAAAGAACAATTGTAATCTTTAAAAAATATAAGAAAATTAGTGTTGCAATATATATTTCTGGTCCTTTTATATTTAATTTGCTTTTTCCTTACAGTAGTTCTTCTTTCGAATTCAAATTTTGTAAATTTTGTAGTACACCATGGCTCTTTCTCATTTTAGTAGCCCATAATCCGTTCCAACCTTCTTTTCCGATATTATAAATCAAGAGAAGATCTGTGTCGAGAACTGGGTTAATTTTGTTTTCCTCGCCTGATCGGAATGAATAAATAATAGTGAAGTCAGAGTTGTGAAAGCTGTTACATCGGAAGAACGTTTAATAAAGTTCCGAGGAATTTACTATCGTGTGCAGCATAAATTATTGAGAAGTTATTAAAATTCTGGTTCCGATAAAGAATGCAGCAACTAGAAATGCCGTGAATTCAATAGCCGACACAAAGCCCAAGGTGTTCTACTTTAAAGTTCCTTTATACTTGCGTACCGGCTCGCCCCCCATAAATCAAACAATGGAGCGCGTTTGTACCATGAAATACGTCGTCAGGAATTCGTGACAGCATAAATATGTACAAAACGTGGCGAGATTGCTTAATAAACACTTGTTGCGATAATCGAATGGAAATAAGGCTGCGGGAGTTCCGACGCGGTAGGGATTTAATAACGTACCAATGGTTCCGGGTTTAATTTTGACATTCTCCGATGGAGTTGAAACGAGGTATGCTCTAAATCCACAATATCCGTCCCCGTTGGTACCCGAACACGGCATAATAACATCAGTTGCTACAACTTCAATAGAACGCCGCAACGTCCTTGCGGTGCGCTTCCCACTCTCAACGGCGAACTTGAGTTTGGCAAATTGGGTTCTCGTCTAACAATCAACCGCATTTCACAAACGTGTAACACATTCGCTTGTACACACAATTCTGGGAGAGCTTCCTTTGGGATATCGGGATATCGATTCTTTGATAAGTTAAATACTGTTCTTTAGGGCCACCCGAATACTCGATGAAGGAGGGGAAGGGTGGGAGTCAACGTTTGATCGCAAGAGCGAGGTGCGGAAACTTAGAAAGATGGAACAAATACTGGGAGAAGGAAGAAGGAAGAAATTGCGAATTATGTGGGTATAAGTGCGGGGCTCTAGAGCATCTGGTCAAGGATTGCAGAGAAACAAATAGAGGGATGGGAATAGAAGAAATAGTGAGCGGGAAAAAAGAAGAAAGAAGTGAAAAGTGGTTAAGAAACGTACAGAAAAGAAAGAGAGAAAAAGAAAGGGCAAGCGAAATTAGTCAGGGGTATAATTAAGGGGACAATAATAAGAGATAGATAAAGTAGCATCAATATAGTAGGAAACACGGACATAGGATAAGTTTTTTTTACTAACTAAGTTAGAATTAGGGACGGAAATTTGTTTGTGGTTAGGAAGATGGCCTAGCCAAATGCAGTATGGGTGTGGAAAGAGAATGAATGTAAGAGTGATTGGTTGTTAGAAATGTAATATTTAGGGGTTGGTAAACCAAGTCACATTTCTTTGCCGCGAGGCTGAAATAAATCTATTATATAAATATTGTTCTTCATCTTTATACACCCGACCCAGCAGGTTCACCAGGGATATGAACGTTATTACGCTCCGCGCGCTGTACGAACTTTTAGTAAAATACTGACTGTTGAAATTAAGGGTTTCTGTTTGAAAAGAGTGTCCCAAAATCTAGTGGATAATGCAAGTAGATTAATCAGGAGGTCAGAAAATAATATAATTACTAGACTGCGGATATTTATGTATTTATGACGATTTTAAATGTGCTAAAGTGTGTAAGGATGTGCATAGATGCAAAACTATATGAAATATCTAAAATAAAATATATTTTATAATATTTAGACGGTAAAAAACACTTTTATACAACTTGGTTTTCTTTTTTTTTTTATGTCCTTGAAAATATGAATTTGCATAAACAGCCGCAGTCTAATAATTACTGATGATGGGTGTGGGACTTGTGATGATTTGCTGCTTCATTAAACATACTGATGAAATAACTTGTTCATATTTTAGTTTACTAATTAACTAATCAGATGCTATGAACATGAACAATTTTACTTAATTATTGGATCACTATAAGAGTCACACGAGTCGAACTGGATTACCACGAAACCTATCTCAATATTAGCCTATAATTTTATATTTTAGCAAAACGGTAAAATATTTCTGTTGAGAAAACACGATTCAAGTCAAATAACTCTAATTGTAAGTATGGTACAGTGTCGAGTCGTAGTATTCTTAAATCTCTAATTAACTCTTAACAACTACCCATGAGAGTATCACAAAGGATTTCAAGGGGTTTTATTAGTGTCACATGAGATTTGTTCAATTTTCCTCAGGAATTTTTATCAACGACTTAGTGAAAGAATTTTAAACTTAACTTTTTACAATATATTTAATACACCATAAGCTATAAATAAGAATTTTTGTTTGCTCACAATATGAAATAAAAATAACGTTGCAGCCGACGAAAGTTGACCACTTCGCAAAAATTTAGTCGACTGTTTGCCATAATTATGGTCGTTATGTGCGTCTGAAATCATGAAAATAAGAAAACTTTTAAATTATATGGGTGTGACTATGGTAAGTACCAGATGATTTGGGTCGAAATATCAAAAACTTCTGTGAATGGCTGTCGTTTAAAAATTAACTGTAGATTTTCGCGATTTCTTTTATCTTTTTCGAGTGGTAGAAATGAAAGGACAGGATATTTTGGTTACACACAATTACAGACGATGGAGACACATCCGCTGAAGGTGTGTGCGAAAAATGAGCCAAACCGGTCAAGTAGAATTTGAGATATCATAATTTAAACTTTTACACACGGATAAAATAAAAAAAATTAATTGTTATTGATAGTTTAAGGCGTACTAAAATAGTAAAAAGTTTAGTCTAAAACTCTTTCACTAAGTCCTTGAAAAAATTCCTGAAGAAGGCAAAAAAAATCGCATATCACATTGCAAGACTTCTTAAGTATTAAAAGAAAGTACGTGTAGATCAGTCTCGATATAAGATGGCAGTTTAGAAGTATACGTCGTAGAAAGCATCTAGTAATTTATATATTATCATTGTTGCATGTTTTCTTCCTTCTTCTCAGCTCTTTCACTCGTCATAGTGAGTATAAAAGAAGTGATAAAAACAGCTTCCACCTTAGATCGAGTAAGAATCCTTTCCTTTAATCGAGACAACACTTTAGTTGGATTTTTAAATGAAAAAACCTACAATTCCACAACGTGCTGGAAATAGTGTGAACCTAAATTTAAATCTCATTGTAAATTTGTGCAGTTTTATTAAACTAAAAGTAATCAAATAAACGTCACGGTAGAAACCGCACTCGTCCGTAAATTTGATCTACATTTTACATCGCGGTGAACGAATTAGGAGCAAATGTAAAATTTTCACAAAAGTCCGCTAAATTAAATTAACTTCGCGCGTGGAAATTGTAAATAATGCATCAGCTACAAGAAAGGTTTCGTTGTGTGTTCCTTTCATGATCTGAATAATTCACAGTTTCTACAGAAACAGAAACTACTTAGTATTTAATTAACGACTGCGCTTCATAATCATTTCTAAATTATACTATTACCTAGAAAGTTGAATAATTCGATTGTTCAAATCTATGTGAAATGAAATCAGATCTATGTAAATGATAGACATATCAATAACACAACTGGAGTGGAATATTTCAAATTTACACTGTTTCAACCGCAACAATTATTCCAGAAATATATTTAATTACTGATTCAATTATATATTATTTCAATTCCTAAATTGCAGTGAAGTCCCATTAACGTCGGTTAGAAACGATTATATTATATTACCGTTTTGAAACCAGTTATAATTCAAGTTGTCAGTTAACAATTTCGAGTTATGTCAGCAATTTTAAGCAAAATAGGACATTCTGAACTGCAGGAACTCATACAGCACAAGAGAAAAGTTCCGATTCTAATTACAACTCGGGAAAGTTGGAGCCGCTTCAGTTTCTTAAAAGCGATTCATGTATCGTAAAATTCTAGACTGTAGTTACATCCGATAAGCTTGTAGTATAAAACTTGAGCCTGGCCTCTACGAAATTAAAGATACCAACAAAATTCATAAACTATTTGTATCTCTGTTTACCATTTCAAATTTCGCATTTCCACGTATAATTTTTTGAGAGAGGCTTTCAGGAAAGCGCTTAAATTTCTTTTCAAATAGAATTTAAGATTTTAGAAAATCAAAAGTGATTCGAATAAGAGAAAAGGGCGGAAATATTTTCAATTAATTAAAAATACAAAATACAATTGTTTCGTATGAAACTTAGTTTCTCACAATTAGGATTTACAAATAATATTAGATTGGAATAAAAGTTCGTAGCGTTTGTTAATAGCTAGTATCTTAAAAAGTTACAAGTTCTGGGAGAATAGAATTATGAAGTCACTTTAAAGATGATAAAAAGTAGTAGAAAAAATGGCACATATGTAGTTGACTAAATTTATATTTCAACACTGTCTCTAAATTTAAATTAAAAACGCCACGAACTTCTGTTCCAACCCAATAATTATTAAGAAACTAAATTTGTGAAGGAAAAAGAATTAACCAAATGATTAAATTATCTTTGTAAAATTAAATAATTTTTCGAGCTCCTTTAAAATCCATCACAGTTACAAGCAATGTTGTATAAACATGAATCATTTTAATGTTAAAATCAAAGAAGATCATTACAGGGTTCTCTTGAAAAACGTTCGACTTGGAGATCAGTCGTGAGCACTTTTCGAATTATGTAGCCTGTTCGGCTCGCCTATAGTTTGCGTCGCGGCGAATGAAAAGATCGAACTATAAATTACAATTTTGTTTTTAATAAACGCTGCTATGCCAGTACCGATCACAATTTATGCCTTATTGCTGTCGCCTAGTCCTTTCACTCGCAGGAACTATAAAAGAAGTAGTGGGGATAGCGACGAAAACTCTGGGAAACTAAGAATGTGAGCACTTTGGAAGACAGCACTATATGCGGATAAAATTGTACACGTAGGTACAAAGGACTTTTACCAGAACCTCTCAATTCCTTCTATCGACTAAAGAAATATCCACGCAAGAAAAAGGAAAAACGCTAAAACATCAAATGGACCACATCGAGGCCAGAAACTTCTCGATGTCAGGAATATTTAAGAAATCCACCAGAATCATATTTGCAAGATCGAAGAAGTGCTTCTCTATATCAAAGGAGTGAAAAATGATTTGTAACTTATATTTTACAAAACGGAATATGATTTCAAATTCATGCGAATAGAATCAAGTACTACATCTATTGAATTATTGATTTCATGTAACTTAAATAGGATCGCTAATAGATTATATCATTAGTGCTATCTTAAATAAGTAAGCAGTAAATAAAGGGAATCATAATTTTCATCTTAAAGCGGACGTTACAAGCGTGTGTTTTCGCAATGTAACGTAATCCATAAATCCTATTAAACATTTGCTCGCGTGTCACATTGGATCACCATAATGACGTGAAAATCTCTTCAGAATATGTGGAAGTTTTAAACGGTTCACCGCAAGGATTAATTACCCACTTAAAGCGGTATACTGACGCTGAAGGGATAGTGACCCGTTTCCCGTTGATGACATTATTTAGCTGCTTTTAACAGTAATCGTCATTTATTTCGATTTAAACGCTTCCGTTTCTACAACGTTTTTAACACTACAGTGAAAATGAACTGTTGTATGTCTGTTAACAGCTGGCAATTTTTAGTTCAGAAAAAAATTGAAACAAAATAACTTCCCTATAAATCGGGAAGTTAAAAACAGCTACAAAAAGGTATAATTATCAAGTTTTTATATGATTGTATATAATAATTATATGTATGAATTATTAATACTTTGTATTATGCTGTGGTTGTTAAGAGTTATACATTCAATTGTTTTCTTTCTTTTACAAACTCTCGGTTAGATAAAATAGTACCTAACCGTAAGGAATAAATAAAAGCAATGACTGCATAAATAATTATCATAATGTTAGATAGTCGATTTTCCTGTATAAACATTCGAGGAATTCTCGTTTCTTACAGCACTCAAAAATTTACCGCCTTCTACACGGTCTTAACCATTGTTTTTACCTCGTTGTACGAGGTCTACCATCTGTTTTTACCACATTTTGCGAGTGCCGTGCTAAACCATGGTTGCAAAAGAGGCGACTTCACGCGACTCCTATGACCTCACAGTCTTATAATCACGCATACACACGGCCGAAAAATATCTTGCGGTTTAATATAAATGCATTGCTATACTACCTTAACCCGTAAATGGTTCTATGCGTTTTTACCGGATCCGCGATCGGTCGAATCAACAATACATCTGTGTCAAAACATGTAATACCTTTTGGTTTGTACATTTATAGTGGAGTACGTATATGTCCGTTCGCAGGAAATTCTTATAGATATGGCGACCTACTTTTCTCGCGTCAGTTAAACTGTCCTATTTATCTAAATGCAGGGTGTTTTGACGTATTCAGAACTTCGCATGTTTTCAACTTTGAACCGAGTTAGACTATCCTATATGGTACGCTGGACACGGAAAGTATTTTCATTTATTTGTCTCCACCGCGTAACAGATGGCTTCGTTTATTTTTCAGATACTCGAAAATAATAATTAGGACAATTGAATTAGGAAGGATGGTATATTATTCTTGTCGCGATAAAAAATTAAAGCGAATAAAGGAAACCGAATTAGCTAAAATACCTCCTGCCAATAATCAGATTTCGTGCGACGGGATGCGGTCCAGCTAATTTGATTCTTCAGTAACTTTATGATCATTGCTTAGTAGCTGTAGCTGACAGGAGATTAATTCTGACCTGGTTTTATTGATCGTATAAAAAGATCTGAAGAACAATATCATTGGTTATCGTCATTTTTTTTAATGCACAAAAATCATGAATTGTGACTTGTCATATAAAAACAACTTGTATAAAAAAAACTCTACCTCTTTTGAAGAAAAAGTATTCTTCTTTTTTATTTTCTTTTTCTTCAATATTTTTCCAAGGTTTTAAAAAATTCGTCTGATATAATTGAGGCATTGGATGGAAAAAGAACAGGTTTATATGCCATTTTTCCCTAAATCGCTTAAACCGATTCGGGGATATGTTATTTATATAATACAACAAAAACAAATCACGTTTTTAATAGTTACATTAGCTAGATGAACTGTTCTGTTGCATAGTTTGCTTGATATATAGATAAAAATTGCTTGATACGCAGTAATTACAGTCATCTCATGAAGAACATGTGTAATAGTTTCGAAGAAAAGATAAAGACTTGTTGGAGTTAAATAATATTAATTACACATTTAACTTATGTAAAAATACTTCAGAAACTAAACTTTTTAAAACATATAAATAAAAACAAAATATTATTTTCAAATCATTACTTCTGTTTTCATAACGTTTTACGGATACTGTTACCATATCGTTAAAAACAATTGAATGTAATTGCGTTACAAGTAATACTGTTATGAAAACTTGAAAATCGATTATCTTGACACGGTATTTTGGCATATGACCTGTTCCCTTTCGCCATCCAATGCCTCAGTTGTGTTTAATTCTCTTGTAATGTACGTACTACAAAATATCAAATTCACATTGAAAACATTAATTTTTAAGTTTCAACTTTAGTTATGGAAAAAGTATAAAATCGGTTGAAGCTAATTTAGGAGAGCATAGAATTAAGCAAAGGAATTTCTTTCTCAGCTAAAAAAGTTCTCACGCTAACTATCGTATATGCTAATACATTATCGTGCAACAGTCATGATTCTGAGTGTTCCAAATTTGACTTTACACGACAGATTCGTGAATATTTATGCGAAAATTACCAAGGCTAAATTAAGAACGAACTTCAGTAATATTAAAAATGAACGAAAATCTTTGAAAATTTGAGGAATAAATTTGTATGTAATAGTAAAGCTCCACTTAAAATTTTAGAAAACTTGATTTTAAATTATGAAAACTCAATATTGAGAAATATATGACAAAATTAAGAGTGAAGTTGCTAACTGTTGTATTTTAAGTTCCATTCCAACAAACAAGTTCATGACAAAAGATCAACATTTCAGGCTCGTTTTCATTACAAGCAGAAGCCTAATGAATATCTTAAAAATTGATTATCTTTTCGCTAGGATTGTTATGCGTGTGAAGTTAGCCCCCCTTTTGTGAAAAATTGAA
This sequence comes from Perdita meconis, assembly GCA_030770465.2. Classification (NCBI taxonomy): domain Eukaryota; kingdom Metazoa; phylum Arthropoda; class Insecta; order Hymenoptera; family Andrenidae; genus Perdita; species Perdita meconis. Next base: position 140,537 of record JASKOS020000015.1, on the reverse strand, counting down.
AAATGATTATTGTACTAGTTTGTACTAGATTTGTACCGCGTTGTACCATTGAGAGTTTTTAAAAATTAAAAACCGTTTTCGAGAAAAACTCAAAAAAGCAATTTTGAAGATAGCCCCCCCTCCATTTAAAAAAAAATCGTTTTTTTCGATTGTACTGTATTGTACTAGTTGTACCGAACATTATACCGTTCGAAAAAAATTGTTTAACATCATGATTTTCTGAAAAAAATTGAAAAATATAAAATATAAAACGGTACAACGCGGTACAAATCTAGTAAAAACTAGTACAACAATGATTTTTTAATTTTTCACAAAGAGGGGGAGGCTAACTTCACGCACATAAGATTGTTACTGAAGTTCATCTTTAAATTCTTCGGAGTTAATTATGTAGAAACTGAAGTACAATTCCTTTGTTCTAATTATTAGTGTATTTCAGGTTTACTAATTATACTGTCACACCACCGTAATTATTCACCTTATTCACACTTCATAGTTTCCTTTTTTTTATTCATAACGCGTAACACTTTTGGTCAAAATTGCCTTTTGAGAATATACATGTATGTCCGTCGCAAAGTGCACTCAAAATGAATTATTATTAAAGTTGAACAGTAATAATCGTTTCAGTAATCGTTGCTCAACAAATGCTTCGTACACGTGGTAAGCAAGAAGTATCTAATTCTCCTTGACTCAATCTTACTGGGACGTACCCAAAAGATCGCGTGGTCAATATAAGGCATGAAGATTGATTTCGTGAGTTAAAAGCGGCTCGACGAAGTCACTTACTGGGTATATGAGGTGTTACTTAAAAATGCAATTTTCTGGCACGCTTCTAAGAAAGTTCGCCTCGATGGAATTCCCGAACACCTCTCCCTCCCCCCTGATCTAGGGTGGAGATAGCTTGGATGGTTGCTCCTCGAAGACTAAAAGGACGCCGGGGATGAAGAAAATTTGTTCTGCTAATTCGGACGACGTTTATCCTCCCTAAGCTAACAGCCCGTCGGGAAAGCAAAATAACGTGTTAATTAGAGAGCTCGGATAATTGAGTTTGGAGTTTTTTCCAGTGCGCCACGATACACCGCTATTACGATATTGCCAGTACAATCACGTTGTTTCACGATTAAAGCGAGCCTGATCAATGGGAGATAATTTGAATGTCTGGCGCCTGTTGTGCTTTAATCTCATTACGTTGCTCTGACATGAGAGGAATTTTTATTAGCAGACATTTTTAACGATCGAAAATATTAAATATTCCACCACGTACTTCGTGGCAGCCAATAAACTGGCGAATACACAATGGCTCCATAATTGCTGGCCTCTAATTGTTTTTAAAATTTCGGTCGTTGGAAAACAACCTTTTTATGCCAAGACATCTTGTTTGCAAGTGAAGCCACTTAGAAGATACGAACGGTTTGGTTTTTTTATTTTGCACTCGGAGGCATACTCAATAATTAATTACGAGGTCTTGATTAAAAACTAAGCTCACCTTTCAATAACTTATTTACTAATCTGTATTGCTGTTCAATACTGTTCATGCCCTCCTCGACATAGTGGTATAATTAGATTTTCCTTCTTTGCCATTTTTTTCGTCGTTTGCTTTACCAGCCTTTTAATCTAATTGACTAAGCAATCACATGGACTCGTCGGAGATTATGTAAGGTTGAATCACTGCATATTCGATTACGACGGGGTTACAGTCATGTATTTGCTGTAGTATCGTAGAATATTTTTCAGACAGTATATCGACTTATCGACCTGATGTAACTAGTGGATCGACCTACTATTTATAATTGGAACAGAAAAAATATTAATTCAAAACTCTATTGACTCTGTATTTATGATTCATTTGAAATTATAAAATATTTATTTAACTGCATATATTTATATAGACACACTTCATTATAAAAAAAATACTGATATAGGAAATATCTCAATATCGAAAGATATTTCTTTGGGCAAAGTTTTACTTAAAGTATTTTTTTTTTTTAAAGAACGAATATTTCAAAAACATCACGCAAAAAATTACAATGCGTCGGTTTGTTTTTTGGAATTAAATATTTCGTGACCCAGAATATTACAAATATTGATTTATATACAACAATGCCACTTTTTATTTACAAATCTGACAAATGTATGAAATGAAATAAATTCTTATGTAACAATGCTAAAATTTACCCACACCAATAAATGCGATAAATCAATTTAAGCTTGCTGCATTCAAAACCTTCTTTTAATTTATATTTTAAACCTGTGAATTTTTCATTACTGACAATAAAAAAATTCGTTGCAATACTTTTTTTTGGATTCTACAAAGAATGTAAATGCTTTGCATAATTTATTGGGCATAGAATTTTGAAGCACGAATAATTTATTTTTATTTATACGTATAAACGTAATAAAGTCTAATAGTGTAATGAATTTAATTAATTTTAGACTTAATTATTGATAATACATAAATAAAGTAATTTGTATTTGTAAGTACAAGCACAAATAATAGCTTTCAAAAGGAATCAATTAATCATATCGCAGATTACGCGTTTATTCTGGTAAAGACTACAACATAACAATTATAGTGGTTAATAAATATGAGGTTGTACGTTTCCACGTAATTAAAGCAAATGAAAAGGTCGCAGTACAAGGATAGGTATTCAGTAAAAATTCAAAGGAGGAAATTATTGGAGTCTATTCTAGTATTCCAATAAACGACTCGTTTCTGGAATCGCTTTTTGAACTGACAAATTCTACGTACTCAGTGACACGATTCTGCCTTTCGATTCGATCGGTACACAGCAAACGACTTGCATAAAAGATGCATCTGCATCTTACGACGGCGCAATTACTCGTTACAACGTGACAATCTCTTTCTTCTATTTCCTACGCCACAATCTCTCGCAAATAGAGGTAAGCGTTTCCCATCTTTCAGCTAGTGATGTGGTGCATCAAATCACTGTCTCCGGATCGATGTTTAAGCTGCGTTCCATTTTTCATTTTGCGTGTGCTGACTGTACCAGTAATCGCGATTGTATATTTTTCGATTGGCGATAATGGTATTGCGAAGAATTGAATGCGGTTTCTTTTTTTTGGAAACGTTTTAAAAAACACTTTAGCATTACACTTTTCTCCTTTTAAAAGTTAATTATTGAATTGTGAGATGTTGATATTGATTGTGAGATGATGAGATTTATTTAATCGCTGATATGAATATTAAAAAAACTTCTACTTTCCACGGCACTGTTACAATTTTTTAATATTGTTTTAGTACTTTGCTTTGGGCCAAAATGAGTAACAAAAAACTTATTACATGCACAATTATGTAATATATTGTGATTTCAACATATCAACTTTTTTGAATCCTCAGAAATTTTACAGTTGAGAATTGGTTACGAAAGTCATTTTCTACTGCACATAACATTTAACAAAAAGTTTCCTTATATTCTCTTTAAATACTTCAACGAAGAAGGAAAAGATAAAGGAAAAAGCTATTAAGATTAACTTACTAAATGGAATAAAATTTAACCGTATACTTTAACTTACTAATACCATTTACTAAATGAATAAATAAATTCCAGTCTCTTATCCAATTTAGAGCCATTATATTAAAGCTACGAATTTACTCTTACTTTGTTTGAAGAAGTAAATTGTTCGAATAAAATTGTATGGTAAAATAAATTACTTGAGACCATCATATCTTTTTTTCAGATTACTATCTTTCTCAACGAAATCGATTCCTTCATTTTTAGTTCATTTTTTCACCTAATTTATCCTAAATGAACGTGTTTTGTCTCGTGGGAAGAAACGTTTCTGACAAGTTTCCAAGTTCTGGAGCCTCAAGTAAGAACAGTATTTAGGGGGCGGTGACATGATTAATGATTCAGTTGTTACAAGATCTTCCCTTAAACAGAATCTATTTCTAGATTCACACAAGTACGTTCCTTCCCAGATACTATACAGGGTGTCCCAGACAAAGTGTAAGAGCCGAAAAGGGGCAATTTTAAACAACTTTTTCCTTAGCGAAAATGTTTGTTGCGACTTTGTTAATGAGTTATCAACGAAAACCACCGACCAATCACAGCGCATATACATAACGAAAGAACAACCGTGAACGCTACGGTCGGTGTATTTCGTTAATAACTGGTTGACAAAGCCGCAACGAACATTTTCGCCAAGGAAAAAGTTGTTTAGAATCACTCCTGAAATCATTCCTTTCCCGCTCTTACACTGTTTGAAACACCGTGTATATGTGATAAATACAGTAATAATATCCATTGTTGATGCATGAAGATGTTAAACGCTACAAACACATACCGAACGTCACTGTCAATTGAAATTTCTATAACCAAATAAAGACACTTCCTGAACCCCAATTAATCAATGCAGCAATGACGATAATTACAGAAAGAATACATTCGACGTTTCAAAATACATCTCTATCAATGTATATAAACAGTGTTTCTTTTCGCGTGTTTCAACCAAGGCATCGGATTATAAATTCCCCCATGTGTCGATAGCGGTTTCGTTTCATCGGAATTATTGGCAGTCTGCCTTCGAGATCCTCAGCAATCGTAACTCCTTTATTCATGAATCGTATTCATTCATCGTATGGAAATCAACTAGGACGCGATACCAGCTAGAGACATTCAAGAACACCCGGCTGAAATAGTTTCTGTCTTTCCATAATTGCGAAAGCACTCGAGAGTTTTTTATCCGTCTATATTCCGCGACCCTTTATTCCGCGAGACGGCGAATTCCTTAGACGAGTCTCGCGTGTGAAATGCTTGATCGGCGTATTCTCTGAAAACACGAAAACTGCTAAATGGAACGCGCGAATTTTACCTATTCCTAAGACTATGTTTGGACTTAATAAAAGGAATAATTGGAGAGCCACGAAGAGAGTATTAAATATTCCACTAATCATCCCTCTTGTTACACGAGACTCGAATTTTTAGTTTAAAATTAATTCCCTAAATAATCCCCAAATTTTGCAAAGATAATATTTCTCAATCTATTTCTACATTTATGCGTTTTATTATTCATATCTCATCACTGATTCTTTATTTTTACACCAAAAAAAGTGAAAAGGAGTATGGCTAGCAATAGAAACGTTATGTATAATTTAAATGGTGAATATAAGAATTTCTCTGAATAAAACTAAACGTTAATGTAGATAATTTTAAATTTTTAATACAAGAAGAAAATGTCTAATTGTCTTTAGAATAGAACTTCTACTGAAATGAGACAGCGAAGATTAATCCTCCCGTTTCTATTTTAATTTAATGTTCACATTTAATTTTAATTCATGGCAGTTAAAATCGTATATCCAAAATAAGGGAATAGTCTGAGTAATTCTGTAAGATTTAAGTAAACGATTTACGTTTTTTAATTAACTTCTAAAATAGGTAAACGTTTTATGCGTGTAGCTTTAATGTTCTTATATTTTTTAGAATAACTGTATTTACTCGGCAATCTTTAAATGACCCTAAGTAATTTAATCGCCCCAGGTAAATCGATTAAACCCTCAGGGGCTGCTAGCAATCAGATTTGCAACCCGTATTGTGCTGCGTTGGAAAGGGAATTTTGTCTTCTTTCGTTGCACATCAACCTGTCAGTCGCGGAACGCACGTCTATTTGTACGCGAAAACGTTCGTAGACAGCGCTTTATACGTTCCGCAGCATTGATTATACGGGTTTGAATACACTTCTCAACTTTTCAACACATTTTTTCACTGTTATTGTTACGTTTGCATATAGAAACTGTGTTATTCTTTAAGAGCAGAAATAATTATACGGAACTTTTCATTTGTTCCTGAATTTTATTTATACATTGAATACAATGGAATTGAATTCTATAAAACTTTTTTTTTTGTATAATAGTTCTATAATGTTTATAAATACTTCCTTTTTTACAATTTTAGGACCATTGTCAGATTAAAATTCGGTCACTAAAATAATAATTGAGTTAAAATGTTATTAAAATATATGAAAATTTGTCTTCATTGGGTTTTAAAGTTAAATTTAAGTTATTGGATTATATGAATGAATTCCTTCTAGTCTAATGTATTATACCTTTAAGTTTAATAAATGTTATTCAAATTATCAACTTAATCAATACAGATATTAATTCTGTAACTAAAATCTCTAACTACCATAATCATCGTACCAAACCTGATTTCAGAGTGAAAAAGATCTATAATAAAGATAAATTAGTAAATAAGGATTGATCGGCAACTATTTAGGTTCGTTAAGGATGACTAAAATGTTTGTCAATGTAGGAAAACATTCGTATGACAAGTTGCCTACCGAATGATTAGAAAAAGGATTCAGATTTGTTTAGCATACATAGATAAAAGCACTAAATGTAGCAAAAGAGTCTTAATAAATATGGATTCAAAAAATTAATATTTTCAAATTTGTAAAAAATTTGTCTTGCTTCCGAAATTATCCTTGTGTCCAAAAGCAATGGATTACTATTTCTCATTTTTCATGTATATCGTAACAAAGAATTATCCTGTCACGAAAAATCATGATCGTTACCACTCATCACTATATGTAGATATCATAAATCACCAGAAAAATATTATTTATACATATTCACAATTGATAAGCAATTGCAGAAAATTAATACAATTTTTTATAGTTAATAGAAGGAAAATAGTTTGTAATCTCGAAAACATTAATCTTGAAATGTTTCTCAAAAATAAGTTCTGAACCCTTTCTTTTAGTACCCTGAATACAGAATGTTTTCCATTTTTCCAACAGAGTTGTAAAAACGTAATTTACAAGTAAAAATAGGGAAAAAATTTTCATGGGGTTTGCTGATAAACGCTTTGTTACAAAGTTGTATACAAACGTTCAGCACAGCTTCCGTGTAGCAGTAGATTCGAAATCAAATAGTACGAAATATCGATCGTATTTACTTTGTCTGATAATGCACTTACTTTGTTTACTTATAAGACTGAATCTGAAAAATTAATGTACTAATTTGTTCTTATTCTCGTTTTTAGAATATGCTTCTGTAATTTTATCAAAAAAGTAGGAAATATTTCACATAGTCAGACTGTATATTCAGAATAAAATTACAAAATCGAGGGATTTATTAATTGAAAATCTTCAGTTATCATTAGATACTAGGGCTCTTACTATTACTCGGATCTATGGGTATCCGAATTTGAGTACTTTACTCACAGCCAGTTTTAAAGATCATGACAAGTATTTTGGGTACTCAGGTACTCGAGTAGCAAGATCATTACTCATAACTGGTTTTCAAATCCGAGTTTGGGTAATTCTGAATATTTCGAGTACTCGGATACCCGGATACATCCGGATAATAAGAGCTCTATTAAATACCATCTAAATGTCGTTTCAATATTTCATAAGTAGAAAAAAATCTTGAAGGGCAAACTTATTGTACATTCATAGAAAATCATTATTGCCACCTATGTATTTCAAACAACACCTTTGTATGAAAGATTTCTGTGTAAACACTAACGCTTTTCACAGAACAGTGCCTCTTCGTAAGTAAATTCTGCCTATTCGAAAGAAACCCAAGAAGAAAAATTCAAATCCTAGGATCCAACCCAACGGGATAAAGACCGAAGGATAAGGAAGGATTTGCCGGAACATTCGTCCCTAAACTGGCGTTACACGAGACGTGAATAATTTCGACAGACACGACGCTCAATATAATGGTCAAAATGGATGCAAGCTCACCGGTTCGGTGCGAGAAGAACGTGATTAACAGCGCGATGTATAGCCATCTTCCACGATGGTCCTTCATGCTGTCACAGTTGTTCCCCTTGCGTTTCCTGTATTTATCCTCCTCCGAAGAAGCGCGTCAGTGTACGTGACACACCTTATCAGTTACTCACAGAAATCGCAGGAGACCGAGACCGAATTCACCCACATTATTGTCATGCGATTCCCTCCGCTTATCCACGGGGTCGTACGCGCACAGCAGTTCGGGATCAAAACTCGCTGCAACTGCACTTTCCACTCAATCTAGACACACTGATTTCCTTTTCCTTCGATCGTCCTCCACTCGGTCTTCGCACTCGCCACGGACACAATCCACACTGATACGATCGCGACTACCGTTCCGTGTCCCCGAAAGATCAACACCGACGCAATGCGATCCGCAGAGGAGTCCGCGGACGTTTCAAAAACGCGCGGCACCGTCAATCGATTAGAACTTTACCAATTTGGTCCAAGCGTTCCTCGTAACAGTCGTAGGGATCCAATTTGACGGCGACAATTATTTCGTTCAACGGGTAAGCGAACCGTGTCGAACCGGGACATATAATCGCGCATTATCGACTCATCGAATTCATTTGCACGATCCTATTGGTCGTAACGGTAATTTTCATTCCCTGAAGTTTCAATACCGCGGTATTCAGTCTTCCTGGTATTCAACCACTCACTTCACTATACCCCTCCATCAAAATTCACTTCGGTCATAATTCGCGACCGTCCGTTTCGTTTTAACGCGCAGGAATTCCGTCTGTCACTTTTTCGTCGGGCTGCACGCGAACAAATATTTCACTGTTGAAAATTCACTAGAGAAACCGGTGATAACTTGTTCATCAGACTCTTCTGTGATCCTACAAAGGAACACTGATAGGAATTAAAACATAGTAATGGACTCTTCCTGGTTGTCCGTTTAACTTCAGCTCTGAGGGAAATCGTGCAGCTTTCATACACATTTCAATTTGATTGGCGATTATTTGGCGGGTGCAACGAAACACATTATTAGTTGAACACATTAGTCTCAATCGAACACATTAGTGCCAATTCGGCGATCGATTCTTCGTGGTCCATATAAGTTTGTAGCGTCTCAGGGATTGGCTATCGACGTTTCACAGTTTTTCTATAACCTGAAACAGAAAAAGAAAATAATGTTATTATACTTTGCTTGTGATGGATAGAATACAGTGAAAGGCAAAGTTATTCGTCTTTTATGTTATATGTGCAATGTAACACTTTTTAATTTTCTGGTCTTTTGAAATTTCGAATGCATTTTTGGGGTAGTATTAGTACCGGTGCAAACGAACGGCACATATACATAAGTGTCCTACAAATTCGTTCATATATTGCAATAGCTGTTTAGGTGATTTCAATGTAGTTAAACGATATAATCACCTTCGGTTTTAATAATATTCATTACAATCCACATAATTTTGTTTAAAAATTTGTTTTATCTCACAACCCATCGATTTTATAGAAAAACAGTGAAACAATATGTAATTCCGTTGTACGTATTCTATACAAGGAAAGAATTGGAAAGAATTGCTTCAACACAAAACAAACTATAATTCGGAAATACAATCATAGTGAATTTGATATTTTTATTATTAGTTAGATATTTTTATACTTAGGCACCCTATATTTTCTGTGATTATAATAATTTTTTAGTAGTTGAAACATTAGATATAAATATTTAACAAATAATTGTGTGGATACACTTTCTTCTCAGAAATTGAACATGCGGTTGAACCCCATCAGAAATTGAATTTATAACATCCGCTAAGTCATTATTATAATTTATAATTTTGAAAGATTAGTGAACTGAAAGAATTTATATTATAGAGCTCAGTTAGCTGGATTAATAGTTATAACTAGACTGCGGAAGTTTATGCAAATTAATATTTTTATAGACATAAAACAGCAACTGAATCTTAAATAAACGTGTGTTTTATTTTCTAAATATTATGAAATGCATTATATTTTTTATATTTGATTGCATTTTTATACCTGCAGGGGTCCTTATAGGTTTTTGTAATTTGAAAATTGCTATAAATGCATAAACTTCCGCAGTCTAGTTATAACATAAAATACTAGTAATTAGCAAACTCTTTGCACACACTGTGCTTTTATCGTTAGTATACCAAGTAATTGAGATCCTAAATGATAAACAATTAAAATAATTGAGAGCCGTAACTGTAATTATAATTAAGTAATGTAATTATTTACACCATATAATTATCATATGATAATTATTAATAATTGAAGTTCTACTGAAATCAATAAGACAAGCGTTTGGTCGAACAGTTTTCCTTCTTTAAAACTATTAATACCTCAAGTTTTTAAGTTTTCATGATATGCATTATAAGAATGTTACCATTTTTCTAATCCTATTTCCCATTACTATTATTTCGTGGCGTTCTTTCAGAATACGATTATAACTACGGAAAACGGATATTACGCATATTAATTTGTGCAACTACTACAGCTGTGTGAATTAATAAGCTTAATATCATTATTTCGCAATTCTGCTAGTTTCCTACAGATACACAGTGACTGACGAAAGCATTTGAACACTACTGTAACTTTATCCTTTATGCTCTGTATTTCGTATACATATGAATTCAGTAATACAAATTTTTTGCAATATATTTGATTGCAGTATGCAGATATTGAGAATAAAAAATTTGTCATGTAATACATAACGTTGTCTAAATATTAAATGAAATGTCGAAAAAAGTGTATTTTCATGTTACAAAATTATTGGAAATTTTTATTTTAATTTTCGGAACTTTTGGAATTTGTGAATTTTGAATTTTTGAAATTATTGGAATTTTTTAAAAAGTTTTATAATTTGTTCCACATCTTTTTTGTTTAATATGATAATTTAACATATTTTAAGCAATTTGTGTTTTGTTACTAATCGATGTTGTAAAAAGTTGTGTTTTGTTACTAATCGATGTTGTATTTTACTCTTCTGTTAGACAAATTTATCATTTTTCAAATGCTCATGGCTCATGGCTGTCTTTTATTAATTCTACAACCTACTTTATTCCACAGGTATGACCATAACTCTCTTAGATCCTCATTATTTTAATTTCGTAACTTAAATCCGAATATTCTTGGAAGTAAAAAATACATTATTCTTGGATTTATACTCTAATGCTCAGATATAAGTACATATATAATGAAAAACGACGATGTGTTATGTTACAAAATTTCTTACTTTCCGAAATCTATACCTAATCAGTACTAATTACTAGCCTGCCGATGTTTATGCAAATTTACATTTCCAAAAGCATAGAAAAAGAAAAGCAACTTAAATAAAAGTGTCTTTTATCTTCCACGTTTTATGCATTTTAGCACATTTAAAATCGTCATGAATTCATAAACATCCGCAGTATACTAATCACTCCAATATACTACATAAATTATTGTCGGATCTTGTGATATTCGTAATTCGATATTCTTTAATTATAGATGTACGGATTAAGAGACTCTGTGTCATTCTCCCGCAATTGTGACGGTTTCCTACATACACAGTAGTTGTAGAATATCCTCGGATCACGATCCAGCACGAATAAGAAACGCAATCAGAATCACCGAGAAGTGTAAAAGAAATTTCTACGCGACGAAGGGAAGCCTACCCAAAGATTCCTCGCGTGATCATTAATATCGCTGGTCCACGTCAGAGCGAGGGCAGCGACGCGACGCGACGGAGAGACCTGGGATCGTCGGATTCGGAATTACTGCGTCGAAGAACAATTAAGCCTAACGTGTCCCGTCGCTGGCAGTTTCCATTCAAAGGATGAAATCGTAGTCGCAGAATGTACCGGTACAACATGGGGATACCGGTGATTGAGACAGGCCGGACAGAGCGCTTAAACGAATCTCGACAGTTAGAGAACGCCGGTACAAATCCCGGGGTAGTTAAGGCGTCTTAAGCGTCTTGTATGTATTCGTCCAATTCTACAGGAACGAGATGTAATTGGGTCTTTCTATCCCCGTCGGCCACGCGATCCCGAGTTCGAAGTTACAGAGATATAGCGACGGCGTCGACTAGCAGGTGCGCCCGGCAAGTCCCCGAGATTAAAGTAGCCCCGAGAATCACGCGTATAACTCGGGTAGTTTAAGGTTGACCTAAGAGGCGATTACAGCCTATCCCAGCGGACGGATATGAGTGGGATTTGAGAACACCGGGCAGTCAATCTTCGCGATGCTCGACGCCGGACGAGGGGAAGAAATTGCATCGTGCACGGTTTACTCCGTAAACGTCAACGTCGGGGGACACTTTATCCTGGGGACGGGAGGAAAAAAATAGGGCTTTGGCGGAAGAATCGCGACCGCCGTTGTACGCCCACTGCCGAGAACTTGGGGGATCGCCGATTGCGATCGGGGTAATATTTTCATTTATGGTCGGGCCACCTAGATACGCACAGGGTGTTTCGGAGGTATAGGCACAGGTCCAACTGGGTAATAAGAAAGAAATATAGATTCGTAAAGTAATCGTTCTTGAGGCATTCAATTGCTCCCAAAATGGGCTCGAATTTTACGATACTGCTTCAGATGCCGATTTCTATTTGCTTGTCCGTATACAGGGTGGGGCAATAACTATTAGCACCTCAGATATCTCGAAAACTATAAGTTTCACATAAATATTTGCTCAAATAAAATTGCACAGTACGAAGGGAGCCATCCGGTGGCGATAATAGTTTTTCTGCAGGTGGATGTACTTCGGACATTTGAAGGTCACCTCCATTTTTTTAAATGGATCGGTATGTTTTTGCTTCTGTATCATGATAGAGGATCTTAAAACGAGTTCAACGACCTATTACATAAGGTCATTGAAGGTCATAGAAATTAGAGTAAGGCGATAATACTTGCGGTTTTGGTAGTAAATGAAACATACGTTTATAGTAGGTGTTCGAAATGATGACCATCACTGTCAATGCACCATTGGATTCTTTTTACGATTGATTGACTTGCAAGTCTTACAGTGTCAGAACTTATTGACGCACAGGCTGCAATAATTCGCTGTTGCATGTCGTAAGGTGTAATTGGTACTTCTTTGTACACTTTCTCTTTCAGTGTTCCCCACAGAAAGAAATCTAGAGGTGTTAAGTCTGGTGAACGAGCTGGCCACGATATTGGACCGCCGCGTCGAATCCAACGATTTCGAAATTTTTCATCGAGTTCCCTTCGCGCAATCAATGAATCATATGCTGGACATCCATCATGTTGATACCACATGGTTTGTCGTGTAAGTAAAGGTAACTCTTCTAGCAAAAGACCCAATGTATCCTTAATAAAATTAGCATAGATGTTGCCATTCAAATTTCCATTGATAAAATAAGGACCAATAATTTTATCACCTATGATACCGCACCATACATTCACAGACCATTGTTTTTGATGTTCAACCTGTCGCAGCCAATGTGGATTTTCCGCTGCCCATAAATGCATGTTATGCAAATTAACATTCCCGTGATTTATGAATGTTGCTTCATCAGTAAATAAGACGGTATTAAGAAAAAACTCATTGTTTTGAATCTGACCAAAACCGTAAGTATTATCGCCTTTCTCTACTTTCTATGACCTTCAATGACCTTATGTAATAGGTCGTTGAACTCGTTTTAAGATCCTCAATCATGATATGGAAGCAAAAACATACCGATCCATTTAAAAAAATGGAGGTGACCTCCAAATGTCCGAAGTACCTCCACCTGCAAAAAAACTATTATCGCCACTGGATGGCCCCCTTCGTACCGTGCAATTCAATTTCAGCAAATATTTCTGTGAAACTTATAGTTTCCGAGATATCTGAGGTGCTAATAATTATTGCCCCACCCTATATAGGGTGTAACAAATATACGCTGCAGTATTTGAAAGGCGGTGGGTTGTAAAATACCCGATCTGCCTTCGTTTTGCAGCCTTAATGTTAGCATGTCGGTAAAACTTCCATACAATACTATAAAATCTTTCTATCGATTAATTGATTTTGTTATACCAAATTTATAAAAATCATAGGTTCTAAAAATAAAAAATTCCTGTGAGACAGTTTCTCCAGAATATTTTTTTCGAAACAATGCATTCGTTATAAAATTGTCTACGTTGTTGAAACAAATAATAGCTAGTAAGCATAAGGTTGAAAAAATAAAAGGAATTTGCGAATTTTCATATATCAATTGGTGAAGAGTCTTGTAAAATCATTTTCTAAGTTGCTGTCTAAATTTTACATGTCTAGTTATTTTCTAATTAGTCGAAGTAACTGATTCTTATTTAAAATACATTCCTTTTTATCGTTTGCTGTGAATTATTTTCTATAATCTTTCTTAATCTACGGTTCACAGCCTTTTTTCGACTTCCCCAAATTTTATTTTACAACTACAAATTATCAGTCTTAAATATTATAAACCAATAATAAACTATGCTGAAGTTCACATAAACTTTTGTAAATATGAAACTTATACTTTGGAGAACTTCCAGAGCACCGATTTTAAATTATAAATGAATAAGAAGAAATTAATACCTTAATAATACCTTAATTATTTATAATATCAGATAATAAGGTACTAATAACGTTATTCTACATTTTGTTCATATGCAGCATAGATACAGTTGCGGACAAAAGTTTCCGACCGATATCGATTTTCACATTTTATGTAATATGATATATTTCATTTGAAGTCATACAAAAATTTAATCATACACATCGATAGAGAATTTAATGATCTGCAAAAATTCAACGAATTAGAAGAATTAAATTTTTTTATAATTCTAAATGAATTACATGGAACTTGATCAAATACGAAAATCAAGATTTTGCCCGCAACTTTATATAATGGTAAGTGCCTTTTTCTTTAATTTGACTTGCAACAATTAACGCTGAAAAAAGATTTACTGCATTTTATCAGTTTACAATAATAAATTAAAAAAATACCGAGATTTCACATGCATCAATTTGATATTAAATCAAAAGCCGGAAGATTCTGTAATTTTAAATGTATACTTTGCGAAACTTTAAACAATAAGATGTGTAAAAATTCTTATCACCAATACACTCCCTTAATAATAACAAATAAGATCGTCTGAACTAAAGAAACCTTACTCAATTCTTCAAAATGTTTCCTACATGAAAAGAAAATTGTATCCCCATTTTGTTTTTTCATGAATTACATACATGTATACCTACACATTGTGTAATTTTGTTAGTGGTGATAAACGCCGGAAGAGTGAATATTCTATCACCTTAACACTCTACTTTTTTTTAATGAAAATTTGTAGTTCAGGAAGAACTGAAATTTGCTACTTAAAATGTATGAGTGTGTAATGTATGAAAATATAGAGGTACGTTCGAGATATAATTCAGAATCAATTTATCCTTCGGAGTAATATCGTGTATAAGCTGATGATTATTTTTGTTAATACCCCACTGTATTGTCAAACCAGTAATAATTCTGCGCCGCCACCAGATTTTCCTTACATAATGCATGCAAATTTATCCGCGCGTTCCTCGAGGGAACACGAAATTGCATAATCCAAACCGGAAAGAGTAAAACGACCAACGCGACAACCGCGCGATGAATTCTTAGCTTTATGTTAAACCCTACTTTCAAGCAGATGTATGTTTAAAATATACAAGTTGTTATGGGACCATAGGTATTCAGTTAACTGAATAATGTTGCTGCGAAAAGAAGGCGGAAACGCTTTAATAAACGTTGATCCATAAATTAATATTCTAGGCACTTGACATTTTGCTACTGGAATATTTCCTTAAATTGGTTTGAGTAAAACTAAACATAATTATTTAAGATTGATGAAGGTCATACAAAATTAAAGTAAATTGTTAGGATTAATAGTAATAATAAAAAATTTAAAAGAAGATCCTAACGGTTTGGTATAAATAAATGCAATGGATTTCTATTAAATTTAAATGGATCGAAAAATTAAATAAATTGATATCAAATAAATTAGTAAGTGCTACATACGAGGAGAGGATGAAGAAAAATATTGGATTTTTTTATTAATATAACATTGACTTCTAGGAAAATCCTTCTGACAGCTCTCAAAGCAAGTGTCGCCTGGAAATCGGGCAACAGTTAAAGAGAATATGCAAGCGGCACCTCAAAAATCGTAAAAATTGCAAAGCACTGAAAAATCGTCTACCTTTTTGTTATTTAATTACATTGTTGAACCGATTATCCAAACTGAATATCGATTAATTCTCTTAGTCGTGACATCCTTGTATGTATTTAGATTGCTTCAGGAATAAATATGAAAGTACACTTCAGAAGGAAATTGAAATTGGAAGGTTGAAAAACATTCTGCAGTGGAAAAATCATAATAATTAGCATTATTCAGCGTTCACAATAAATAACAACTAGGACGCAATTAAACTTGAAATCAAACGAGATTATAATATTTCTACGTAATAGTCAACAAAGAATTCGCATCGCTTCGTACACTTTCTATAGCTGTTAATTTTCAAAGCATTCGTCAATAGGGACGCACGATGAATATTATTGGTCTATTTAATTCGACAATAATGTTGTTTTTATTGCTTTATGTTTATGGTGATAGTATGTATAAATCCTTCATTTAATATCCGTCACGTACTAATAGTTAAGGACCACAAATACCTGAAATGGGGTCCTTCATAATTAAAGAAGGATCCTATCCACCCAGCAGGGGGAGAATCAACACGCTTCAAAATCCCGTGAGCTTTCAATTTTCAGTTGCTGAAGTTGCGGCGGAATCTCGAAAGCTTATAACCACGTACCTAAACACGATGCTTTTCCGTAATTTGTCACTCAAAATGGTTTAAAAGTCGCGAAAGCATGACTTTTTTTGTACCATTTTCGTTTTCAATCAATATATCAACATCAGAAAATAATTATTTATTGAATATTTCTATAATGGGAATAATGAAGTTTTGCGTTGCTGTTGCCGCCAATAGAATGCCAATATCGCAAGCGAAATTAAAATAGAAGTCAACCGGAATGCGATTAAATTTCTCCAATATAGTTTGTAAATAAGTCACTGTTGACTATTCAAAATTAAATTAACAAACTTGCTTTTTTTTATTTTATTTTGTTACATAGGATAACTAAAATCTAAATTAAGAAATTGTTCAGATACTGGTTAATTCAAGGAAAAAGAAAATCGTTTCTCCAGTTCCGCGTAAATGAAGAAGTCTAGATTTATTTCTCAGGGCAGCAATTGCGAACGACCTCCTACATTGGCAACAGCACGAAGTCAGTACCTCGTTGTTCTTGCTACAGAAGTACCTGGTGAACAATTACTTTCTGGTGCTGGCAACACTGGTGCAACCACGAGAACGAAATTGATGTCAAGAAAGTAAAACAGCTGCTTCTTTCATTCCAATTTAAAATAAAATATTGTTCAACGCGTTATGTTAAAATAGTTTCCACGCTTGTGAATTTTTATATTTCACAACAAATACCAAATCAAAAAGCAGAAACAGAAATCAAGAATCAAACACAAATCGTCAAATAGAATAGAATAGTAACTCCATAGCTCCATAACTCTATAAGTACGTATCCTACGATCCTACATCCTTCTCCAGATTTCAGGCTACCTTCCTACCAAATTTCATTGAAATCAGTTCAGTAATTTTGTTGTGAAGACGTAACAAACAGACAGACGAACACATACTCAGATTTATAATATTAGTGGATTACATTAGAGAATAAAAATAAAAACCTGCAAGTTAATGTACAAAATAGGGCTCGAAACATTATTTTTCTAAATCACGTAAAAAAATCTCTCGGGTTGACACTTTGTAGATGAAACAAGTGATCGTCGGTAGTTCTAACGTTAATGCGGTGTTCATCGTCATAAAGACAGAACATACTTTGATACGACTCTATAACCTGAAGAAGAAGTAGTTCTCAAATGTGTCGGATCTAACCTCACCAGTTAAGGGTTAAACAAACAGTCTATGTCAGGAAGTCACATAGTAGTCGGAACGGCCAACATAAAAGTAACTCGATGCAATGTTGTTTGCCAACGTTGCATGTGGTGTTTTCCCTTCTACCGTCACGAAACAAGTGCAATAAAACTAATCCACAGTCACCTGATATAGACTTCGCACATCCTTGTTTTGTTGTTTACAATTGGTTGCAACTGTGCCGATCTACGCGCTGCAGCGCTGCGATCGCATATAGCGATCGTTAAATTTTACCTCCTGGATCAATTCAGTAATCGTGCACTTTATGTGCCAAAAAAAATTTATCATTTAACACTTCGACTGTCGAGGTACACTAGCACTTACATCCACTAAAACATGCAGCGACTATAATTAATCAAATGCTTTTCAATTAATCAATTACAATTTCAGTTCATTTCTACATTTATTGTTTAGTACTCTTCTTCTTCTTCTTCTTCGTGATAATATCGTTTACAATTGCGTAAATTGATATTATTAACAATTATGTAAATCACTGTTATTCACAAACCAATAAGTTACGTGGCAGTCAAAGTATTAAAAATGTTACAGGTATTTATTTTGAATTGATGCTGAAGAGAATTAAGAAAATTAAAAAACGCAAATAGATATTTTCTGCTTGAATTGCAGTATTGTAAATATCGATCAAAACTTTTTCATAGGTCTTTAATGTTTATTGTTTCACAAAAAATTTGCATAAAAGTGATCACAATCTAAATGATCGAATTGAAAATTGAGCAAAGGATATCTATTTCCTACAAACCTGTTAACTACGGAGAGATGCAAAATAATATTTGAATGGCGACGACATTACTGGCGTTTCGGAGCAAAAAGGCTGCTAGCCTGTTAATTGTCGCGAGAGTTCCTCTAATAGCGGATGGACGGCAGGAAGTCTATTCGAGAGGAAATTACTGGAGCTTCGATCACTGGGAAAATGGTCCTTCATCGACGTATTAATTTGACGGCTACATGGCAATCTACTGCCAACTAAGCAATCGTAACATCGGAGCTACCTTAGCGCGCGTAACATTAGGTTTCTTAATGTCCAAGAACAACGGAAAATGTTTACATAACACATCACAGGAACGGACACGGAAATTGCATCGTTAGCTGCGAGTACACGAGGGTAGATGCGCACAGGGGACACTTCCATTACCGTGAACGATGCCATGATTTGCTGAGAAATTCAGAATGGACTGAAAGTTGCGGTACAATTAAGGATTAGGAGACATTTGTCACCCATAATGAAGAAACGACGAAGAATTTACTTCTGGCCAGTGACAGAATTCAAATCACCTCGAGACGTTTGGACCGAAGAGATAAAATTGGAGACTGGAAACCGAAAGGTATTTTAAAAAGTTCGAATGAACCATTAATCATTTTTTCACTTTTAAAATTAAAAGTACTTTTAAAGTAAATTACTCTTAAAGTAAATTACTCTATTTTTGATTATTTCAATATTCTCCTAGTTTCATTTCAAAATTAACACTTGTTTAGACTTTAAAAGAATGTTTGAAATGGTCTAAAAATGCTTAAAAAGGTTTTAACAATTTTTATGCCCCGATATTAATATTACAATTATTCTTATTAAGACTAATTCCTTCATTCGCGCAGTCGTTTATCCGTATTATATTAAGACTTATTACGTCCGAAATTTCAAAAGAAAAGGAGGAAAATTCATTCAATATTCATAATTACGCGCAGTGAATGTTTACGGTGGAAAATTCAATTCTTTTTGCGAATTAGTCAATGTTTATATAGTACGTTTTCTATTTATTGTTGTAATTTAAGACATTCTGAAACACCCTTTATACTATCCGAAAAAATACAATAATTAATTATCCGCAAAGGTATTAATAGTATACATACAGTTAACAAATAAGAAACATGAATATTAACAATAATTTCTTCAGACTTTTCTCGAAGTTAGAAAAATTGTTAGAAATAAATGGAAAACGCAAGAAAATTTGAACACCGTACCAGAGTTACAAACAGCATATAATATTCTTAATTATAAAACAAAGGTACTGTAAAAATGGTAAAAAAAAGGTACTCTAAAAAAATGTATATCTCGAGTAATATTTCCAATTAGTTTAACGAAAGAATGCATTATGCGCCGAATCATTAAAAAATATTTCGCTTCGTTTATTCAGTTACATTCTATTTTATTTCTTAATAAATGCAAAGAGAGCAGAAAATTATACGAATTCACCCCTACGGCATATTAAAAGAAATTCCGTACCTTAAACTGTTACTACGTATTAAAACAAAATAAAAAGACTCGAAAATCTTTGTGATCATATTTTCACATTAATCTGTTGAGAGATTCTGCTCCATACACACACGCGCTTTATCTTTTAATGAAATTGAAATATAACTGAAATATTTGTATGAAATAAGGGTACACAAATTATGATGTAACAAGCATTCAAGGTAAAAGTGTTGGAATTCCATTATATGGTTGCGTGTGTTCCATTTTTTAATAAATATAGTTTCGAAGAGGTTAAAAATAATTGGTTAATTATAAAGCGAGCACAATCTCAACGGGGTGGTATAAATTTAGACTTCAGTACGTGGTAATAGTCTTTTGAACCTACTCGCCAGCAGAATTTGATCAAAAGCTTGTGCCTCCTGCCTCGCGTTCGGAATTCCCGAAAAAGTCTCAGTCTAACATTCGCGTGACATTTCATCTATCGAATCTCACCTAATTAAATAACAGACACATCCGTGTTTCCATCGTGCACAATTAACGGACGAAGAAAAATTTCTCCAGGGAATTTCATGTCGCGTTGTCTTTTTTATATCCAATTTCACAGGCACTCAAACGCTGCAAGAATAATTTAAAGAGATGGAAGAATTAAATGAAATAATAAGCGTAGATATTATATTACTTGCAGCCATGATTTTACTTTGAACTAATAGCTCAAGCGCATTAATAGAATATTTGTATTGATAGAAAATAGTTTCTAAATTAAAGGAACCGTTGTTAAAAGATTTTCAGCGATCAAAGGGTTGCTGCGAGAAGAATCAATCAACTATTTCGGAGCACTCGATTCAATGAAACGTCCAACGTTACTTAACCCCGGGGGTGTGAGGTCACAGGTTCACGGAGAAGAAAGGGCTCTCGCGTGGCACTGTAACCCCGATCACTTTATCGTCACACTTGATTAATCCCAAATACGGACGAGTCAGGCTGTTTCACTTTACACTTAACCGAACAAACGACACGTCGCACAAAATCATCAGGACCACGTGGAGCTGGTAACCGATGCGATGGATGGGGAACGGGCCATTTACCGTGAAAAGTACGTCACCGGTGCACTGTGCATTACACGATCCCATCTAATCTGACAAGCTCAAAAAGGGGACGGCGTTACAGGAGATTGGTCTGTCGTGCCGTGTAACTGCTTCATTTTACAGCCGGCTTCTGAGAGATTTCCCCGGCAAAATTTTGCCTTCCAAGTTCCCTTTAACAGCGTTGAAAAGATATCACTCGATTAATTCTGAGTTTCTACGTCGCCATTAATCCTTCCAAGTTAACGGTTCGTTTTTTTTCGCAGCTTTACCTTTTTTTTTTTTTTGTATCTCAGATGTGATTTTAAAGTTGCGCACGGTGGCGTCTACTTTGGTTTCTTCGCAAACTACATTTCAAGAGTTTACAGCCTACATTTTTTTCCTTTGTACCATTTCATTAAACTTTTTGATTTCCAGAGAAATTACTGGACTGTTTTTTGATAAGAGAAAAGGCAAATCAACTTTCGTATAATAATGGTATGTATTGTTTGGCCTCCAATAGTTCTCATTACGAAGGACGGTTGTAAAATTACGGAAAGCACATAACGTTTAATCGAATCGTTGTCATTGTACAATGGAGTAAGGAACGCGAGTCTGGAAGCGCACAATTTTTTGTCTAACATCGATTAACCAATTGCGTAACTCTTGCCGTGATTGCTGAAATAATTGGGTTCTGATAAACTCTTACAAACGCGAACAGTTTCCATATTATTCTTAATTTAAAAATCTCTACATTACGGTTGACCCAACAATGTTCAATTTATTCTTCACTAATTATTTCTTTTAATTTATTCTCCTATAACTTTAACCTGCATAGTCTTAATTATCTTTTATTAAATATTGCAAAGGAATTATTCAAATATAATAATACAGTAAAAGTTAGTAAAAATCGAAAAAAATTGCTACACATTTATATTTAATTGCTATAGAAAATCTGTCTGCACTTTGATTAACCTGTTCACATTTTCATTGACTTTTTTATCGGTTCTCACTAAAAATTTATGGAGAAATGATGGATGGAAATCTCTTAAAATTAATAAATTTAATTATCGATACATATAAATATTTGATTATAAAGCTAGAAATATTATAAAATATTGTATTATAGGAAATCAAACTTCCCAGTTCTTTGTTATTAGTTTCGGAATGAAGTATTAATTGTTAGATTGTTAAGCATACTTTTTCTCTGTTTGCATTAAGCTCTAATATGTCCATTTATCTGTCTTTGAAGTTTATGAAATGATGCAAATTGCAAGAACGTTGTTTCATTTTAACATTCATTGTTTCATTTCATGTCAACAATTCACATTTCATTATGAAAAACTCAAAATCAATACGATGCATTTGTTTATGGTTTCGCCGAAAAATGGACCAGTTATGCATCAAAAGGTTGTCCTTCATGCGCAGCAATATTTGCAATTCCATTTGCTTGAAATTTGCAAAAATATGGTAGCTGCACTGGTTACGAAGATCAAAGATATGAGAATAAACATGAAGATAAACCAAGCGTTTTCTTGTTTATTTAAATTTTAACGTAGTCCTTAGTTCGCTTCGGTTAAAACGCGTGAATATTCATTTGGTTGCTTTTTGCAATGGCTGTCTTTTTTCAGGAATGGTAATTCAATTTATGCTAAACTTAAAATAATATAATATAGTTGCACATTATTCGAACTGTATTTTTAACAACAGTCCGATTTCAAACAGTTAAATATTCCTTGAATAGAATGTTTGAAGGAAGGTACGTTGCCTCTTCGCAATGAAAGCAATATGTAAATCAAAATTAATTTTGTAAGCAGTTTCATTTAAAAAAGGTATTAAAATATAGTTTATCTTATGTATTTTTGATTTCAAGGTTTACTTTAAAATTCGATATTTATGTTCCCCTAATGATTCGGAAAATCATCGCTTACAGCAAAGAAAATGACAACCCGCGTAGTTTTACATGCATTAAACAGCGAAGAAATGTAACAAAAATGTAATAAAAACGAGAGAAAATGTGATCCTTTCTTGTCCCAGAAAAATTTCCATTTCGCTGCGAAAGCTTCTATACTTTCACATTTTACCTAACAACAAACAAACTTCTTGATCCAATAATCTGATTTTCTTGGCAGGATTCAGTCCTTCCCTTTTCGAGTGCAACTCATATCGAGATTAACGAAGAATCAACATCAGCCGAATGAAATTTAAGAAACGACGTCACTAAGCACTTGAGCCCTTCATCCACCAGAACTAGGATCCATTACACTGTAAATCCTCTGAGCTCGTCACGTCGATCCTACCGCAAACAAATGTAATCGAGTGTAGCTCTGAATTCGCCTCCTTCCCGGCAGACCCAGCTCCTCCTCGTTAAACGAGACCCGAAGTGCGTCGCGGCTACGCTCGCTCGTTACAAAGCTTTGCGTCGCGTCGGCGGGGCGACGCGACGGGAACCGTTGACGGGGTCTAATTACCGGTCGGCGAGCACGGTTATGCTCCCCTGCGCACATGTAAACTGCTCGAAACGCGATTAACGAATAACGTTTCAATCCGCCCCCGCGATCGCACTGGCCTCCTCCGTTTTCGTACACCACGTGGTGGAGGTGCCTCGTCGAGGCTTACGACAATAGCTAACTTCTTTCTTTTTTTTTTTCTCTCGCACAGTAAAACTACCGGTTAGTCGTCACTGGGAATGCTTACAGGTGATTGAACATCGAGGAAGACCGTGTCGGGATCCCGTTTCCGAGCGAACTTCGACCGCGATAGGACATTCGATGTTATCCCCGCGTGGCGGCTTGTCCGCGACTGAAAGAGCTTGCGGAGCAACCCAGTCCATGTTTCCCGGCTTGGCCGCCACAGCGCTGCCACCCTTGCTCAGATCTACCCCTGTCCTCGCTCCGACCCTCCCTCCTTCCCCCGGCTACAATCGCCCGACTCTGTCCTCCACGCCACCCTCCATCCGTCACTCCGTTGCTCCGTGACAAAAACAACCCTCGGTCTCTCTCCTTCGGTCGCCGCGTTTCTGCCCTCTTAAGAGCCACACTCTTGGCCGATGGATACCCGAACTTCCCGTTGTATTATGCACGAACGGTCCGGACCGTTTGAATCGCGGTAACCGGCGTTACGCTGGATTCGAAACCAATCTGCGCCGCGATTCGTTCGAACGCGGAACAAGGACTGTTGCGTATTGACGCGTAACGTCGCACCTGCTCGTGGCAGTCACTCACTTGGAGCGACGGACGAGTTGATGCGTTGCAAAAGAGTTTCGAACGGATTCTTCGAATTTATGTCTTGGACGGACAAATTTGAACCAGTCGATTGATAAATTGGAACATTCTGTGTCGTGTTAATTGCCGCCCGTGTCGTCAGTAACTGATACATCGAAATGGTCTGTAGATGACTTATAAGAACAGCATAACATGGATTTCGGTAAAGCTTTACGGGTTTGTAGCATACGCTGACAATATTCCACATGCATTTGTTTACATCAGTCATCGTTCATGTGGAAGGGGTGGAAACAGTCGTCAAAGTCGAGGATTGAAAACATGGTTTTCGGAATATTTCGAGAACTATTGCGCACAGAATGAACATTGTTTCTGTCAATTGTATGCTTTTTTTAATACGAACTTCTGTTCCTTACGCAGATTGTAGAAGAATTCTATTGTTCATACAATACATCAATAATTAACATCTTGTTATCAACTTTTTTGCAAAATGTGACCAATTTTTCCGTGAATTTATATGCATGTAAATTTGGCTGCATATGAATTATTCTTCGAAAATATAATTTTGTATGTGGTCATTGACGTTTTAAAGGTTTAACAAAGAAAGTGAAGAAACGGAATGATAATAAGCGAGGTAGACGACGTGTAATGAGCAACTATATTTAAGTTATATTATCCGCGTTAAGCCGGGGTCCCATTAGAAAAAGGCGCGGCGCGCACGGTCCTGAAAACCACCTGAAAAAGTCGATTTTTACTAGCAGACTCATCCTGAAGTACCAAGCGCGCCCTGATAGAGCACTTTCAGTACTTCAGGACGAGTCTGCTTGTAAAAATCGACTTTTTCGGGAGGATGTCAAAACCGTGCGCGCCGCGCCTTTTTCTAATGGGACCCCGGCTTTATAGTGGACAGCTGAATGACTGAATTTTAATTCTATAATTTCCATAATTTTTAAATGAAAACAGTTTTCATGGATTAGTGAAACTTTTTCGATGAAAACAAGCTCAAACGTGATATAAATTAAACTAGGTTTCACACTAGTCAACTAAAACACATCATGTCTATTTTTAAAAGTTTAAATAGTGTAATTGATGAGTATTATTTATTAATGTGATTTATATCGCGTTCGAACTCATTTTTATAAAGCAAATATTCCAAATTTATTGAGATTATTTTCATAAAGATACGATAGAAATTGTGAATGCCCATTTTTATTGAAGCATCTGGGCCCAAAGCGAACCGAAATGAAAGTAATACACAAGTTTCAGTTATAAAAACAGTTCACCACAGAATATTCACCAAATAATAGTATGGAATGAAATAGTGAACTTATGCTTGGTGTAGTCATATTAAAACGATATTCATGAGTCACTTATGACTAGATTGTGGATGTTTATGCAAAACAAAATGTTTAGGAATTAATACAATAAATTGAAGCTTGAACATGTTTTATTTCCTAAATATTATAACTTGAACTAGATTTGCCATGCTTTGTATATTTTGGCATATATCAACAACCTCGAAGATTTTTAGAATACTAAGAATTGTCATGAATGCATAAAATCCGTAGTCTACTTATGACTAATCAAACCAAAAATTACTTTCTAGTTTGCAAAGATAGGGGAGGGCTCTCTAAATTCGCGGAAATTCGGTGGTTCCCTGATCGTAACCTACAGAGGCTATCAATTTATCTTTTATAGTACTACAACTAGCTTTTTAACACTTTTGCATAATTTTCATTTTCAAGACTTTAAAACTTTTGTTAGATTAACACTTTTTCAGAGTACGTTCGTCGACTTAGCTTTCATTTTATTTTAAGTTTTTGTATATTGCTTTTAACCGGAACCTTTTTCAATAAAATTTATATTTCCAGGAGACTTCCGTGGTTTGTCCAGATTTTATTTCTATCTGCTACTAATTGGAAGCTTGAAATAAGTATTCTCAATTTTGTCTTTAGGCTCTGTCTCATTACGAAAAATGTACATTATCTTCTTCAGAATAATTCCCTTGAGAATTTACACACTGCCGGAGGTGTTTCCATTTCTGGAAATAATACTGGAAATCTTCTATTGGAGTCATTTTAACTGATTATATCCTTGAGCATGTTGTCACGGTTTCAAAGTGACGTCTCTTGACGTCGTTTGATTTTTGTAAAAAGAAAAAGGTTAAATGGACTTGAATCACTGTAAAATGATGGTCAATCACAAAAATAAACTTTCTTACCGAAAAGTCATTTAGAGAATACAGTGTCAGAATATGCACTGTTGTGATACAATATCTAGGATTGCACAATCCTTCACTAAATATTGTTAACTCTTTTCGTGATACAAATTACACATTTGCATTACTTTTAAATTCAAAATAAAATTTAGTAGCATATTACTGCTCGGCATATCATTGTTCTACTTCAGTGACGCGTCTTTAAAACACTTTTTTATGAAACTCACTGTCAAATCGTTCATTTTAACTATAATCAATTCCTAACAACTACAATCAATATCATTACTTTTTAGACGCGCTATGTATAATCATCTGAAATAATGCGCGAATGCAAGTTTCCAATTTTTTAAATTAAAATCTCTTTTATCGAATAATTATTTTATCTATAGTGGTGCAGTAAATTAAGAACGCTTTAACGACTTGTATTTATGGCTGCAGGCCATGGATTATCTTATACTTTCTCAATTGCATGGACGTCTTCGGCTTGCTGGATTAATTTATCTTTTAAAGATGCTTCGTGTATAAACTGTAATATCTTGGGTGCAGAAGGATTATTACCAAAGGCGCAATTTGATGGAAATTCATAGTAAAAAATTATCAAAGGTCAGGTTTAGCTTTGTGTAGTTTATATTAGATTGATATTTCACAGAGTGTAATAATAAGTTTCAATTCACTTTTATAGTACAAAAGGTTCAAACTTTGGTATTTCTGCAGAAATGGGAAATACTGTAGGAATAAATCTAAAGACCAGAGAGAAAAGTTACGGTAATTATTTACGTTAAGGACGACCGCACCGATTTTGATGACCTTGAAATATGTTGTCAAGGTCATCATTCTGAACAATTTTTCCCTATACATGCTACCGCTGCTCGGTTTTAGTTTCCAAGATATTTGTAAACAAGTTTAAATATCGTAAAAAGTGATTGGAATGAGTCTGGATCAAATTTCTTAGCGGAGAGCCCCAAAACAATAGACGAGTTTCGCCTTGAAGTGGTGTATATTTTATTATTAATCTTATACAACTGGGAATACTTCTGCTATTATTTCAAAAAATGATGGCGTCAGCGAAATAAGAATTTTGCAGTACCACTATCAAGTTTTCTTGATTGTTGTAGGTATCCAAGAATTCATATAGTTTCATGTTTAACACTGTATGCTAACACGGCTGACAATCAAATGAGTTCGCCTTCGACACGATCCATTTCAAGTTTCAATTTGTAAACATAAACAGACCAGACAGGGGATCTCAACTGATTGAAGTCGTTCTAAGTGGTAACCGTGGCCGCCTTATCGGCGGCCACAATTTTATATCTGACCCTGACCTATCCGATCAGTCTTTTAAATTTATTTATTATTAAATATTTTTAAATATTGAAACATTTTTGTGTATATCTCGGAAACTAAAGCCGAGCGGCGGTAACATCTATAAGAAAAAGTTGTTCAGAATGATGACTCGACAACATATTTCAAGGTCATCAAAATGGGTGAGATCACCTCTAATGTAAATAATTACCGAAAATATTACATTACCCTTAATGGTCAAGTAATCAAAGTACTGTTTCACTTACAATATTAATTGTTAGTAACCAAACAAAATTTTACTAGAAACAATGAACTATCGACATTTAAAAGAATGTCGAATCCGAACACTTTAAAATCAAGATTTCTACAATAATAATATTATAAGAATATTTTATGACAACCCTTGTAATTAAACGTACAAAAGAATTCTTATTTTTTGGTCACAGAACAATTTTGCACTTTCAAGCCAAAGAACGCTTAATTGTATCCATTCTCTCGTCTATGATACTTTGTGTGCTTCAATATAATCCTGTCAGAGAAAGTAAACGGTGAACGCTTTACTCTGCTTTGCATTTCATTCGGAAATGAATACCACTACAACCGACAGACGATTAATGAATAAGAAAAACCTACGAACATTATTTTGGGAAACGCATCTCATGGATATACAGGGTGTAACAAAAATGTTGCAGTTCCTTGAAACGGGTGATTCCAGAGGTGATTTTAAACAATTTTTTCTTTAAAGAACATGTCAGGTGGGGCTTTGAGGATAAGTTATTAACGAAAAATATCGACAAATCGGAGAGCGAGTGCAGCGGGTTAATGATGGCGCGGACGATGGCGGACCAATACTACTCACAATTGGAGCCCGCGCTGAACATCATTCTCTGTATTCGTACTTCTATTGGTCGGTGTTTTTGGTTAATAACTCGTTAACAGAGCCCCACCTAACATTTTCGCTAAGACAAAAGTTGTTTACAATCACCTGAAGAATTACCCCTTTCAAGGAGCTGCAGCATTATTGTTACACCTTGTATACAAACAGCGAAACGGGTTTCTATTATTCGAGGAAACTGTATTCACGCAGAATTCATCGATAGCTCGCAGTTGCATAGCATTTAGTTGTGTATTCGCTTCTAACAAAGTATGAGGAAGAGCTGAGCTGGACGTTAATCGCATTGTTACATTACGCCATGCATTTTCAACGGTGAAACGGAAACACGCGCCGCCTTTCCCTCTGTTCACTTTTGAGAACACTTGAGAACTTGACGTTAATTAGATTGCCGTGTTATTCTCTTTGTGCGTTCTGAGGAACGGAATGAAAGAAACAAAAGGAACTGATTCAGTTTCGGCTTCGTTGTTTCTATTATGAAAGCCCCGCTTGCGAATCCTTTAGAACGGTTTCAATTCATTTTAATCATTTTTGTTGTGCTAAATATTCATACATACATAGGGTAAAGAACGCTGAAAAGTTAAAGCAAAACCTTTGACATTTTAGCAAATTTTACGATTCCTGCTCATCAACTTTTTAATAACTACATTTAAGATTGTAGATCGATTTAGCGGCTAAATAGCAAGTGAGCTACTTCACTGTAAATCAAGAACTTTGAAATACGAGTTTATTGTGAAAATATTTATATTGTATTTGATTATGTATGTTATACTTATTTTGAATACGTAGGGTACGGTAAATGCGTAGTTCAAGCGAAAATGGAGTGATTCTTCATGCGAAAGCAATAACAAATTCAAAGATAATATAGTTACGCGCGAAACATTATTTTCAGTAAAAAGTATTTACAGTAAAAGGTAAAAATCTCTGTAATACACTTTACCAGGCTGAGAATTATATTTGTGAAAAAAACATGATGAAAGAAATGTCATGATTATTTTATTCTAATTGCAATCAGAAAGTAGGAAATAACTTGTTCCAATTGCGTTAGCCATGCTGTATATAAAATGCACTTTCAGAAATATTTTTATAAGATATTATACAAACATTACGTTGCTGTGAAGTCAAGAAAAAGAGTTGAAGAAAAAACAACTTGAATATTGTCAGTTGGATAGAATTCCTGGGAAATTGCGGGCTGTTTATCGAAAGTAATACATCGGCATGGAAAAATCTTCGATAAATACATTTATTCAATTTTTCTTCTATCGACAAGGAGTATGTGTGGAGGGATTTAACAGATATTGCGTTTGAAAGTGCCATATAAAAAAAGGAATATTTATTATCACTAAATGCTATGTAAAATTGCATTACTGCATTGGCCATTGATCACTTTTGATAAAAAATAATAAAAATTTTAACAAACAGAGATCTGCGAAAATTTTCTTTAGCAGATACAATTATTTTAAGTTTCAAGATATTTTTGCTTATTTATTGGATATACGTATCTCTTGCACAGTTAAATTCACTTCTATTATTAAAGGTCATTTCTCTATTATATGACAAAATTGAGTGAGTAATTTATACAGTTTTGCAAATAATATTTGTTTAATGCAATTATCGTGATTAGTAAAATTTAACGAATATTATGTATTTTACACTTAAAATACGTCTATAAGGTTTGTAAGACCGTATTGAAAGCACTCCTTATAAAGCCTTTGAATATTGGCAAATAAACAACACTGCGTACAAGTACTAGATTCAGCTGATAACATGTAATCGCATCGATGTAGTTCAATGTACACCACTGATAAAAAGTTTGGGAATGTTTTGTGTATCGTGGAAGGTTAAGGACCTTCCCTTTGAATACGCGAATTTACGTAGCTAAATAGAACTAGTTACATTCGTTTCTTCTAAGTATACAATAATAATGAACTTTATAATTGACACTGACAGTATTAATTCTGAATTAAAAGGAACTTTGCAATGCAGTTCGGTTTTAATGAAGGTTGGCAAGTCATTTAAAACTTTTA
The DNA here is from genome assembly GCA_030770465.2 of Perdita meconis. Classification (NCBI taxonomy): domain Eukaryota; kingdom Metazoa; phylum Arthropoda; class Insecta; order Hymenoptera; family Andrenidae; genus Perdita; species Perdita meconis. Next base: position 109,906 of record JASKOS020000015.1, on the reverse strand, counting down.
GCCGGTAGTGTACATCAGTTGCAACACGCAAGACTGTGATAAAGATGTCGGAAGATGGAGGATCATCCCGTGATACTAGTTCCATATTATCAATCTATCTACCTAAGAATCTGTAGTAAATGATAGTTCCGAAATTCTGTGGGGACTATAATGCCAAAGAACGTCCATAAAATTAGCGGCACTGAAAATTATGGAAAAATTGATCGCAGTATTTAAACGTGAATTGATAATAGATCTGAAAACAGGAGCGCTGCACGAAGAAAATCTGTTCAATTCTAATAAAACTGGATTTTGTGGTCGTTTAAAGAATGAGTAGCAAAAATAATGAAATAATTAAATACGCAACTGTTTTTCTCTTTGACGCATATACTACAACTAAATAAAATTAATTTGATTATAGCGGTTGAAGATAGAATGAAAATTTTATTTATATCCCAGTTTTTAAGTATAACTAATTTTGTTCTGATGTATATATAATAATTTTATTTTTTGAAAATAAATGTTATACCTTTGCGTCAAGTAACAATTTGTTACCGGTTCAAATCAGGCATGTTAATAATATGCAAATATTAATTATAGTTACGGATTTTACTTTCATGTAATTTCTTTGAAAGCAAATACCAAAAAGAACTCAATAAACCGAAAGCAAATATTCGAGAGATGATTTGGGGTGTTAGGTCAATATTACTGAATATGAAATTTCCTTGCTAACATTTCGATTTATTATTTATCATTAATTACTTGAAATAAACATTTTCCAAATGATTCATTAATTACTAAAGTAGATAAAAGTACAGTTATGAATCATTTATTTGTCGAGTCATGAAATACAATGAAACAAATACACGTTGATGGTCTGAATTATTTTCAGTAATTTAGCTTGTAACTAAATACGACGAAATAATTCCTGCCTCGAAACTAAGTTTCATAACACGAATGCGTACGGAGCAATGCATTTGGATCCAGACGAAGTACCAATTACCTGCTGTGTCAATATTTGATAGTAACATCGTACGTTAAAATAATATTCTACGGTGCGATCCAAATTTGAATATAGAATATCAATGTTGAATTTACTATGCGTGATATCGCCGCTGGCAGCAAGAGCGCATTCGACGAGAACAATCTTTCAAAGACGAAGTGCCCCTTCACAGAATATTTTTTTCGATATTGAATCGGGAACAGAATGCATAATGCATTGGATGAAAATATTTCATAGCCCGAGTTGTTACCAATACGTCTTACCGCCGTTTAAGAGGACGATCGCCATTCCGATAAAAAAGGAAAAAATAAAATGTAAATCCGGGAAAGTTATTATTATATCTGCGTAGGATAGGACTCCGATACTCATAGAATAATCTCATCTGTTGCACCCTCTTAGAAATAGTAATCGCAAATTTTTAGAAATAGAAGAAACAGAGTTATAAATAATAAAATGAAAAGTCCGGCTTTTAGTTTTCGTATACTTTGAAATATTCTAAGGAGTAGCAGTTCACCATTAAATGTATTTTTAAATATACTATGTATGGTAAAATGTTTAATATATAGACAGCTGATTTTATGCATTTATAGCAATGTTAAGCATATAAAAGATCTACGAGACTGTTATCATATGTCAATATACACAAACATCAATAACGCTATTCAAATTAGAACGCTTACAACATTAAACATACTGTTTTTCAAGTTTGAATTCTTTATTTGCGCTTGTAAAAATTTTATTTTGCATAAAGATCTGTTAGGTAGTAATGTGCCTTTGATTTATAGTAGGGGAGACTGGGGCTAAGTTTCTATATTTTTTAAAAGCATCAGAAAGACTGATAGATAACGTAGCTGTTCCCTTTACTATTGACTAATCTGTTGTTAAACTTATTACAGTTTCGGATTTCAAGCTTATTTTTTATATATTGTAACAGGCTTTTCATACAAAATCATTTATCTGTGACTGGTTAAAGCGAGACTTATGACCCCTTCGAGGAGCTAGTTCTTACTAACAAGGGCAAACAGGGAATTTGATCTGCATTTTTTGTGTCGGTCATAATTCACTCTGAAGGGTTGAAATAGCCCGCAAAGTTGAGACCGCAAAGTTATTTCGTACTATACAGGGTGTAACAAAAATGTTGCAGTTCCTTGAAAAGAGTGATTTAAGTACTATTTCGGGCAATAGTACCTAACCCTATGTAGTGGGGAGCACTCAGCCAATCAGCACCACCCGAAAATCCAATATGACAGCACTTGCACACTGCACGCGAAATGATACCTCCGAGAGATACATTCTTCTGTATGGGCTATTATATTTTTATTTCAAAATTTAAAACATATTAGTAGAATTACTTAGACCAGTTCAATGAGTATAAAACCCCAAAATATTTTTAAAGAAATTTTCTCAATACACCGACATGATGCCTATTAAGTCTAAGTTTTAGCTAATAAATTGATTTTAAAGCTGCAAGAATCATGATAAACGCGCTTATGTGATCTATTTAAACTTGATAACATGAATCAAATCGTATTCCTTCTGAAGAGTCGAAATTAAATTAACCTTTACGTTTGAAATACGCGGGATGTATTTTCGGGTGTTCACAATTGGTTGTTCTACTATCCAGCCACCATTATGAGCAATGGCACACCTTCTCTACTTCCACCATGTGATCCACTTCCATTTCATGAATAAATAACATAAGTATGTATGCAATTATAAGTATACAAACTTTCTTTTTCCAGCTGCATAATACATATGTATATTGTAGTATATAGCCTTCGAAAACTAATTATCAAGAATATGAGCAAAAAATATTAAAAATACCTTAAATATTACATTGCTATAAACATGAATAATAATATTTATGGAATTATTTAACCAGAAAAACGTAATAATTATGATATCCAGTGAAAAAATCTTCCAAAGACAAGAATTTCAAGCGGCTCTATACTTCATAAGTTAACAATAATAATTATTAACAATATGCACACGACGATTTGTAAAATTGTTGTTAATGATGCCCATAGCTTAAACTGTCATTACAGTGAAGGATTTATTCGAAATATCAATTTTTCGTGTTCTAATTAATTCTGCGACTTTGAATTAACCGTCAATCTGTTGATATAAATATTATAAATAGAGTCGGACATCGAAAAATTCCTCAGTCTGCGGCGATCCGCCGCCGGGAGCGGATCGGCTTCGCGGGCCTCCCAGGGTCTCTGGGGTGGTCGAGGGGCCTGGTATGAACTCCGGGGAGGCAAAGGAGATCCATTCCGTGGACAGAGATGGACCAAGGGTGGACATCAAGTAGACACTGGTCATCGAGGAACTTCCAACGATGCTGGGAGCGAATCGTCTGCGCGGGTCTAAGAACCTGGGATGACCACGGAAGGACGTCTACTGGATTTGGAGTGGACGCAGCTGCCTCTGAGGAATATCCAACATACAATCTAGATCCGAACGGACAAGAGGTGGACGAGCAGCCATTGGGGGCATCCAACGGACATCCTACCGAGTTCCAGAGGACATTGCAATCATTACTGAATTGAATTGTAAGGTCTGAAATACTAATCCAGTCTTTCCCCTACAAGGTACTAATCTTCTTTTCTAAAAATTTGGAATAGACGTCGGATAGATCGAATCGCCCGTGCGATTCTATTATCGTCGTACGTTTTCTCTCTCTTTCGTCTAAAGATTTCGAATTCACATCGGATAGTTCGAATCGCCCGTGCGATTCTTTCCGGGTCATTCGTTCTTTCTCTCTCTTTCTCGTCTAAAGATTTTGAATTCACATCGAATGGCGCAAATCGCCCGTGCGATTTTCCCGGCGTCGTTCTCTCTGTCTCTCTCTCTTCTAAGGATTTTGAATTTACATCGAATGGTTCAAATCGCTCGAGCGATTCTTTCAGCGTTGTTCTCTCTTTCTGTCATCTTTCCATCTCTATATCACTTGACACAAACCCTTGGAGCCTTCAATTACGTAGACTACTACTCAATTTGATTTGTCCCTCTAGGCTCTAGTTCAGGGAAATATTAAAGGAAGACACATTAAACGAAGAAGAAGACGCCGTAACCACGTGGGATTTAAAGTAAGTTAATGTAACTTTAGTTTAAGATAGGTTGCAGCACTTGATGTACAATGTACAATTGCCAAGCTATCGTTTCTCAGCTTTCTTGCTCGAAAACTCGCTCGTCATCCCCAATGAGAAGATCACCTCGACTTCTATTGATAGAGGCAAGTGATCGGCTGTAGAATCGGTATCGATGGGTCAGTCCATCTCTTGGGAGTCCGGTCGAGGGAAACGTGTCTCGGACGTAGAAGGGGGGGAATGGTGCATAGTAGCACGCATCTGCCTGCGGAAATTTCCCGGGGGCAGGTGCCCCTCCTGGTCAGTCGCCCGGGACTAGGTCCACGATTGCGTGGCTCCTGGGAGGGTGTAGGGAGTGGGTCTGTTCTCGCGAGGTGCCGATCACTATCCTCTTTACTGTGATCTTAAGGTGGTAGGATCTGTACTATCGAATCCCGGTTCTCAGTTGCCACGCTGTAGAGTCCCAATTTCCTCTGCCCTATATGATAACCTGGCAATTGTTTGGATTAAAACCCGTATTGAGAGGATTGTGAGCAGTGATTCCATCCATTTCCGAGGTTCGCTAGATCAAGACTTAAGTTGAAGGGATGGAGGTAACTTTGATTTTATTCATCTTTGAGATTCGCTAGTTTAAAGTTTATATTTTAAGATTTTTGTAAAGAGAGATCGGTAGAACTTTTGGTTCCACCCATCCCTCTCTAGGTCTCCACTCACAGCAACCTCCACGTGGTGAGACCTGGGCAATCGATAAAGATCGAACTAATTGGCTGCGAACTTGTAATGAAATAGATGTAACGTTGTAGTTTTAAGACAGACATAGGAATATCGATAACTATAATATCGAAGTTACAAGATAGAACTGAGGATTGCTAATGTAAGCATAGCTTGTAACTACTTGGAATATAATAAAAGAATGAGTAAAATTCTTTCCAAAGCATATAAATTTGCATTTATTTCCATTACAATCCTTATTCCCGCTATTATAAAATGAAGATATTTTACTTCTTACTTTTGGTACCCAAGATTTACATATTGGGATATTTAGGTGGCACAAACTGTTGCGCTGAGTTCTGTAAAAGTAGGTAGGACTTCCGAAGTTATAATCTTGCACACTATCCCAGCAAGGCATATCTGATAATGAAATCGCAGACAAGGCTTCCAAAGAAGCTTTAAAAATCACAACATCAAATAATATATGTACCAATACCACATCAAGATTTTAAAAAGGCCATAACAAGCAGCATCAAACAAGCATAGAACCTCTAGTGGAACTGGAATAAGTCAATAAAATTGTACAACTGTTGTGATCATTCCTTCCAAAGTATGATGGAAAGAGCTTTTAACAGGAAAAATCAAGTCATCCTTAACGAGGTGCTAGCTGGTTATACAAAAATCACACACGAATTCCTTCTAAGAAAATAACTCCACCTCACTGTAATACCTGCCAATATTCCTTATCCCTCGAACACATACTAATGCTCTGCAAAGAAATCGAAACGACTCGAAACCTGATTTAACTCTCCAAATCATTCAAGGTATCCTTCCGCAATGTAGAAAATGTTAAAATTCTTAGAATACATCCAGACCAACAAACTTCTGTATGATTCCATTTGAATAACATCATACAACAATCCCCGTCGCTAAGGATTCAAATATCGATGCTTAAACGGGTCCGTTTGACTTCACTGACAATGATTTCATCGACAATGTTGACATCGACACTATTTCACCGGTATATGTTTTCACTGACATCTTGTTTTCATTAACATTCTCATGTCACGGACATTAGTATTCATCGGCATTTTGACATCATCGACACCAGTTTTCATTGATATTCTAGTTTTACCAACATCATTTTTAAATAACATTCTGTTCAACTTTCGTTAAAATTGTACCTGCTGCATGACGAAGCAAGCAGTAGTTTCTCCAGTATAGAATTTCATTTTTACGGAGACAAAATTGGATTAAATAAGTTAAATTGATATAACTGGAATGCAACGAAAAATCCAAGAGAGATAGCGCATTTTTTATCAGTATTACTTCATGAACTATTTCAAATTTCTATTCAAAGAAACATCCAAAGATTATAGAATTCAAGCAGTTCAATTAATGAAAATTGTAAGTACACTATTAGAGGAGCAAAAATTGTTCATTTATGCAATAAGCTACAATAGTTAATTCTATAGAAATCAAAGATACTTCGTCATGCAGTAGGTACAGTTTTAACGAAAGTTTAACAGAATGTCGTTGAAAAATGGTGTCGGTATAATGAGATTGTCAGTGAAAACATATACTGGTAACATAGTGCAAACATTGTTAACGAAATCATTGTCCGTTAAGTGGAACCGACCCATTCGATTTGTTATAAAACTGGATTATATTCAAAGTTTCCAAGATAAGTGAGAAAAAATGTCATGTTGCATCTTAGTAGTTATTTCGTATCAATTTTTCTAAGAAACAGTTAACGTGATTCTAAATCTAAGAATAACTGATCTAGATGCTTCCCTTTCCATATTTTATAGTCCGCAGAATTTATAGATATTATATGAATTTTATTACTGCAGAAAGCTCAGTTATTTTCGCGCACAGCTTACCTTATGTGATAAATTTCGAGCACTAAATTCTAGGTCCCAAAGGGTGTAACTTTATCGAATTTGCCACGTGTCTGTGAAATCTTGCTTCGGGTTCCTGGTAACTATATGTACTCACAAAGGAGTATGCGGTTTACATATTACAGACTCTAAAATCCGTCAACACCTAACATAACTATTCGAAGGGAAGTTTATTAAAGCCTCTTCATCATTAGCGTTAAGCAGTTAATTTTAAGAGTAATTAAATATTTCTTGTCATTAATTGGACACGGTGTACTGACTTTTGGTTTCACTTATATTGATTATTGGAGTTATTGAGAAATGAGTTTTTTTAATCTCGTACGTGCATTAACGTTACTCGATATACGCGTTCCGAATGCAATCATATCGACCATAGAAGTTATAGCATAGACTAGTGAAAACTATATATATATCAGCTGAAACACTTTTTTTGGTAATAACTGGTTTTAACTAACAGCCTGTGATTGAACCAGGGACTTCACTAGTTCAAAATAGTACTGGTGAAAGATATTTATCAGTACCAATATTGATTAGAAACATTGCCTTTTGATAGAATTCGAGCTTTAATTACAACGTAAAAAGTTCGAGTTTAGTGTTCAACAAGTATGGAATATCATATAGGTATAATAACTAATTTATTCTAACTTAAAGATTATAAAAATACAGTTTATAAGTTATTTTATGTTGTGCTAATTTACTAATTAATAATGCAATACATGAAAGTGTATAGTAATAAGTATAGTAATTAATAATGCAGTAGAATCATAGTAAAATAGTCTTAAACCAAACCACTAAATAAAGTTGGCAGTTATGTAGTTAAATAAAATCTTCATGTTTATTTTGACCGTATTTTATTAAATGTTTCTTTTTGTTTTTAAAAACAAAAAAATATTCTTTTAATATACATATACAAACAGAAACGCTTAAATATTCCGAAATGAAAACTGTATAGCTTAAATCAACTTCACAATAACTAGCACAGAGAATACTCATTACAAAGTATAAAATACAACATGTACAATTTTACAGTGTGAATGCCGGGTCCAGTCACAGTATTTGCAAGCGTATTCCACGCTTTCAAACTAACAAAGTTGTAATATGCATTATTAGTTCATGGCAAGTGTTAAAAGTGGTATCCACAGTGGTTAGTAATCACAAACACGATGATACGCCATTTCAGTAATTTCCTTATACATCTGAAAACTCTCATTTAGATTAAGAGAATAATGTTTATGAATCTTAGTTGGCAAAATAATTGCGTTGACAAAATAAAGTGAAAGGATTACGGTCAAGGGATCACCTACCAGTGTAATTAAACTTGTAGTAGTAATGTAGTTCGTGGAAGTAAAACTTCAGTAGAAAAATCAAGCATTTAACAGACAATCCTGCTCGTTTTGCATTGTAGCTTTTGTACACTTATTTTTCTTTTGATCAGTGTGACTATTAGCGTTCGCAGTAGAACTATTAAGGTTTAGCCAATGTAATTAAACTAAGGTAAAATTACATCGCTCAAAATAATAAAAAAGAAAAAGTACTTAATGGAAAAATGGAAAAATGTTTGGGTGTTTTAAGTTGCAAGAGGTAAGTAAAGAATTTAGCTTCTCCAGAACAACATTAGAAGTATTGCAACTTAACAAACATAGTAAACTGATTTGCGCATACGACTGAGGAAGCTATTTGAAATATTGCTAATGTGAAACATGCATTTAATTAACAACAAAATGTCACTCGAAGATATTCTGCTTCCATTGGAATACTCGATGTAGTAGCTTTGAAACATAGCTGAAACTATATCTTTCTTCTTTTTCTTGCACTAATTAGACTCTATCATTATTTCTTACTCCTGCTTGATTTTCCACATTTTATTCCCTTTTCCTTCTCGGCTTCTTTTCTTGTAACTGATTTAGTTCACTTCTCTCCCCCTGACCTCCTTTCCTATCACCACACTTCGATTTTTCCTTTTAGTTTCGGGTCCCTTTCCTCCCATTCTCCACCTTCTAGATCGCTTCCTCTCCTTTCCTTTTTTTCCATCTCAATTTCTTTCTCTAATCTACATTTCCACATAAAAGTCAAGCGCCTCCGTCATTTCCAACTACTAATTAGACTTTGTCTAATTAGACTTTGACTAATTAGACGTTGTTTAAAATCACTTCAGGAATCACACCTTCCAAGAAACTGCAACATTTTTGCTACACCTTGTATATAGATTTGTCTGTACATTTTCTGTTTGTACAGGGTGATTCTCTCGTTAGCGAAAGAGTCACCCTGTATTATATTCTTACAATTTTATATATATATAATGCTATAATTAATAAAAAATTTAAATAATTGGATTACAGACTATTTCCCTTCTATTTTATCTTTATGACAATCATAAAATTGTTCTTGTCTTTTCTCTACGTAGGTATTTATATGCATTTGGTTGCTACTGCCATGGCCTCTGTTCTTATATAAAAAATTAATAAACAAAACTTCAGCTTTAGACATTTAATTACTACAAAACAAATTCGCATTGCCTTGTATCTGTCCTATAAATCTAAGGGTGCGTCCAGACGAGCGTAATGTAAAACGCAACCGAACGTGCAACCGAAGAGGATTCGCGTGTGTTGACGTGAGGTGCGTACATACGTTCGGCGAACGGTTGGCGACAACCCATCGGTCGACGGTTTTTCGTTATACATATTATCGTTATTATACATTACGCTCGTCTGGACGCACCCTAACTCGCTGCGCGGCATTGTATATACATACCTTTGGTTGCTCCTTCCGAGGTCTTTGTCCTATCGGAGAACTGGCAGTAAATATTTTTCTTCCATTTGAGGATATAAACTATCACTAACGAAAATTTCAGCTTTAAATATTTTAATCAGTCAACTTAACTTTATGAACATTTTTATGCGAGTTGCAGGAAAATGTCGTTCCGCAACTAAGTTGGCAGGAAGTCATTTTTCATCGTTTTATGGTGTGTATAATTAGTGCAATGATGTTCAACTTTTACATACAGGGTGTTACTAAATTCGTGGGAAATCTACGAGATATAGGTAGTAGACACGAAAGTAATAAGAAAAGTTGTTATACAATATACTCGAAAATGCTTAGTTTACTAGTTACACGCTGTTTTACATTTCGTAAAATGCCGACCTAACACTGGTTCATCCCCTTTAAAGTCAGTGACCGCGCTTAAAGGCCCAGGCATCTCTGGGCCTAAGTGGGCCCATTGGGATAAATGAAAAAGCACATATTTTGTAATTAAAAATTGAAATTATGATGAATGTAACACAACTGATACTTTTCCACGATGCAGGGGCCCAAATCGCGGTCACTGACCTTACAGGGGAAGAGTTTTTGTTACGTCGACATTTTACGAAATATAAAACAGAATTACTAATAAACTAAGCATTTCCGAATATATCACATAAGAACTTTTTTATTGTTTTCGTATCTACTACTTATATCTTGGAAATTTTTCACGAATATCGTAACACCCTGTATATCACATGCTTCAGTGAAGCGTTGTTCCATTTGCATGATGGCAGGAGGTAATTTCGTTGACGCGTAGCACAAATATAATACAACAAACGATAAACAAACTTAAACAAATGAGACATCAGAAAATGTCGCTGGGTCCCGGACTATTTCTTTAGCTTCGTTTTACTTTTCTTCTACTATCTCTCTTTTCCTTTCACAGCGTTAATTGACTACTTTCTCCGGTGACCTCTTTTATTATCGTTTCTGTTTTATTTCCCTTTTGACCTGTAGCTTTTTCGTTTAAAGGAAACTACCTTCATCTCACATTGCAATATTCTGCAGGGTACATTTCACATATTTTTTCCATTTAGATGTTCATTGTATTAGTTATACTGGAAGGAATATTATTTCATAAAAAGTATCTTTCGCAGCAATGAACATCTGACGATTTTACGTATTGTTTAATGAACTTCACATAACATTTCTGTTATCGAATAACTGCAGGTAAATTACGCAATTGGAACACAGCATAAGAATAATAAAGGAGTTACTTCCTTACTTCCGATATCGCTTTCAAACCTACTTTGTAACCACTGCTTATTTGATCAAAGTCTTATGCTTCATATCATGTAATTTACCCGAAGTTCAGACAAATTTTATAATTCATGATATATTTAGCAAATGTAGAAGGAAGAAAATAAATCTTTTGCAAGTTTTACATTAGAAAACACTTGACTCTCCTAGTCGTAAAAACATTTTCTTTGGATTCAAAGCGTAGTTCTTATTTCGGAGCATAAATTCAGAACACCCAGGGTCAAGTGGTCACGCGAAACTTATTTCTAAAAAAAGCATCACGAAAATGTCAATTGTAATTTATGATTTCTCGTCATGACAAAAAATAGAAGGAAATAGAATAGGTCTGTGTTTGTGTTCAAGGTGACAGCTTAGCTTCGATTCGGTTGAAGGCCAAACTATCGCCTTAGATCCACAGTTGGACAAAATGTAATCTGATTACAAATAAAAAATCATGATTAAAGTGTAATTACTAATTCAATTACACATTATTTTCTGTAATCGTTAATCTCTATTGACTACACAATCAAATTGTGGTCCGTAACAACTAATGATTACAAAAAATACCTTGAAATTGAGTGAATAATTACACTTTAATCACAATTTGTGATTTGTAATCAGATTACATTTTGCCCAACTTTGCTTAGAATCCGAAATGCTAAAATCCAGTTTACAAAGAATATTACAAAGTAAAAATTTACTTTGAAATAACAATTTCTGACGTTGATCATCGTGTAAAGTGTAACATATACTTCAAATTCTAAATAAAACTGTGCTCAGAATAAAATACACTAGCTAAATACAGCGGAAAGAGGGATTAACAGAAGAAGTTATTACGAAATTCCAGCACACGATATTTCCGTAACGATCTTTGCGGATTGAATGTAATACAACAATTGAATGTTCACTCCATCAAACGCTACGTTTAAAATGGTAGAAACTCTTGCTGCACCACTTTAACATGACGTGTGCGGTAAACGTATTATTTTAAACCGCACTATAGAATAGTGTGCCCTACATATCCATTGAAAAATGCAGAGTAGTTAGAAGAGAGCGCAAATGGAATAAAAATATTTTATGATGAAATTACTGATTTGCCTCCATTTTAAATATGAATACTCTTTGCTGACAAATATTTGAAAGGTTTTGAAGAATAAAGCACTTTTTGTTATGGAACACTGCATTTACAAAGCACATTGCTTTATTCAATCTGCTACCTGATAACAGCCATACAAACTGAAACTGACCATTTGGAATAAATAATATATCTCTTGGTTCAATAAATAATATTTTACTAATCAAGTGCATTATTTAACTTTAGATTACATTTTCAATATTCGAAAAATAACGTTCATAATTCTAGTTATCGATTATTTTATAATTTCTTTTGTGCCAATACTAAGGCGAATTTGCTGAACTTTTTCCTATAAGTATTAAAAATTCCGAAAGTCTTAAGGAACTTAACTTATAGCAAATATGACAAAATGCGTTAACATAAAAGCAATCTCAAAATAGTGAAGTTTGATATTTTCGGTTATTTGACGAATGAAACGAGACGAATTCAACTACGGCGGTATTAAGGAGAATAATTAATAAAGGCAGCAAACACTGGTAGTATGTACAAGTTAAATATACCGAATTCAAGTTCGGAATTTCGAAGTAGTTTCAATAGGAGTATGTGTACAAAGTTACGGCTGAGGTACATTAAGTTCCCAGTTTGAAATGTAAACGGCCCTTTTCAAAAACTATATGTTGTCACCCAACGTTACTATATGAATTATAAAACTTCGATTCCAGAGAAAAATGAAACTTCATTTCAAAGGTTTCAATCCCTATGAATACAAAGAATTGAATTCAAAATTTTTCAAGGAATGCAAATATTCATGTCTTTTAATTGTTTGTTAGATGCTAGTGTAGAAATATTAGTACGACTTTATTTATGCCACTTTAACAAGTACAGTGAAATTTATTTAATCCACGAAGGAAACAATATTTACTGCGTGAAATTCTATCTACACTACATATGAAATACTGCATGAAATGAAAATTTGTTTCGCGATTACGAGAAGTTAATTTGAACATACATTCATGAATCTTAGTTTCAAGAACTCCTTCTTATGTATTAATTGAAACAATACATTCTTGTTTGTTTTACTTTTTGGGTTAGGATAATAACACTCCAAAATCACAAGTTCGAGAGGTTAATAGAGAGAATCCTTGAGAACGCTGATTGAGACCAGAGTATAACAATAGTATTTCATCTAGATACTATTCTACCAAAGTTATACGACGCATCTCTGCAACACAGTTGAGAAATTGCATTCCGATGCTCGGAATGAGTATCGTATATACAAGTTTGATTGTCTACATCCCAGAATAGTTCTGGTTTCAGTTATTAAATAGTTTACTTCAACTTATGTTGCTGTTTCTCGTTCTTCCTTACATAAATGTAACGTGTGACAGAAAATCATTGCTGACATTTCCTATGAAATTTCTTGCATATTTTAACGAACATGTTGGAATTTTACGTAATTCAATTTGTTAAGGAATTTTATAGGAAATATCAGTACATTAAGAGATTATGACACCTCTGTTATTCAGTATTGTTAATGAGTTTGAAACTGCTTAATCAATGAAGAAATTGTAATAAGTGACAATACAAAAGGAAAAAGGAAGAAAAGTTGTAAGAAATGGATCCTTCATATTCAAAAGTTCGTTTAATTTCACAAACAAAATATATAATTTTGCTCCTTTAATTTTCTTTTTTGTTGAAAAATTAAAATTTAATGAATGAATTAGACATGAACTTCAAGAACATACGCTTTGAAGTTCTTCGTTTTTAAACATTTAAAGCTTTCATGTGTCAAGATCAAGGTGATGGAAAGTGGGTCTCCTAAACAGCAGTTTTACGTCTTACCATTTTACTTCAGATCGTTCGCATCAGGATTTGCCACATTTTATGTGAACTAAGAGAATAAGTAGTCAGATGAAATAATGTATTATTATACAAATAATATAAGATGAAATAATGTATTATTAAACAAATAATATACATAATAATGATTTTTGCAGTTCAACTGCATTTGCTCTTAGAATAATTCTCGCTCCAAATAGCTTGTTAGAAATATACAAGGTGTACCAGATGTTAATCTTCAAAGTTTGTCAGTATATTCTATGGCACTAAATAAGAAACAAATGTTATGTAAACATAGATGCGGAAATAAACAAAAATACGGAATACAAGTGGAATAGTAAGCGAATTGCTGGTACTGCGAGCATTAGCTCGAATAGATCACTAATACATGTTTACATTGAGTGTGATTATTATGTAAGCTGTGTTTACTGTCTGAGGTCGCCCAATATTTTAAAGTAATTTTTGTCAGTAATAGCTATTAGTAAGTTGTTGAACTTCATATCGAAATGCCACAAGTATTTACGAATCGAGAATATGCAGATATGCATTTCATTAACGGCTTTTGCAATGGGAATGCCCGAGCTGCAGCGAGCGAATACCAACGCAGATTTCCTGGACGCTTATTATTTCCTATTATTCAACTTGTATTCCGAATTTTTATTATAACTTTTTAATACAGTTCTAAATGATCAATGTTTAGATAACATTTTTTTCTTATTTAGTGCCATAGAATATACTGACAAAAGTTGAACATTAAAACCTGGGACACCCTGCATAGATATTGTAATAAATTTACCATTGTAGTATATGAAAACAACTTCACACAGGAGCAGTTTGTATGTACATATCCTTTAGTAATATGTATTCTGAACTTGTACGGACACGTGAGACGTTACACCGAATTTAATTTCTGAAGCAGAATCGAGGATGTTAGAGTAGATGAACATGATAGAGTTAAAAGGTATTTGGAAATGTATTTGAATAAATATTTCAATATAAATACAGTGAGAAACAATTTGGTTTGAAGTCGAAACAATCTTTATTTAGATTATTATCTTTATTTACTTTATTTAGATAATGCCAAAGCTGAAATGATATTTCAAACTCCGCTTTTCCTACCATACATTTATCGAACCCTTTGTTCAAACTTTTCAAACCTGTTAAGATTAACTACCAATATTTTTTGTTTTCTTTCTTACGTAATATTCTTTGTAGGATCAATATATTACCGTCATCTTCAATAAAAGTTCCAAGTAGTCAGTCTGAAATATTTATGTTAGTCTTCCAAGAGTTTAAGGCTGTCAAGTGTCAGACGATGTTCTGTTTATAATCGGTGAAAGGTTAACGTTTGACAGACAACCGGATATCGTTTTGATAACTAAAAATCGGGGACATTCCTTTTAGAAGACTTGCTCACAGAATGGAGAAGTCTTCTGATCTGCAATGAACGCGACCCTTACTCTAAAATTTCGAAAAGACATCCCGCCGAAATTTTCAACACGTACGCAATAGTGCACAGCGGGAAATTATAACGACCAGCAGGATAAAAATAGTGCATCAAAGTAATAATAAGTTTTGTTGGTTTATATACTAGCAAAAGACCATAATCTTCAAGTTAATATTAATAATAGCATGTATTTCTTCAACTATTTAACATTTGTCACATAAATAAGAAATAAACAAAATCAATATAAAACATCTCGCAAAACTAAAGGTGTTTTGGTCAGAATCGTGAACTTAAAATTGATGGTTCTGTCAATAAATGTAGTACTTTTGTAGTTTTTAGAGATAGATAAAACTCTACCTAGTCTCGACATTCACTGTAATGCATTGAACCCAGTTTGGGTTACTACATTGTTAAAACCTAAGCAAATCATACTGTATGATCAATATTCTGTACATGACATATGACTTAAAACGCTCAATAATAATTATTATGTGAAATTAATTCATTCTCTATGTATATCTGTATGCTATTTCTTGTATATATTTTATATGTAAACCGCGGTCGCTAATGATCATAAAAATGATTGATGTGACCTTAAATAAGCCAAATTAAAAGAAAAACAAACCATCACAGATTATTTTTTAGAATAATACTTATATTTTCTGTTGAAATAGACATTGTACTATTGATTTACAGTGTCGTTTGACAAATCTGAAACATTGTCAAAATGGACTTTTGTCCTGCTAAATCAGCCATACTCAATCTGCATAATTTTCCAACTTAACAAAATCTAAGCAAAATACTATTCACGTTACTCCAGAAACCTATACGATCATTTTCAATTATTTAGCTGCCCTATCCAAGGAATTTAAGAGCAGATTTCACGATTTGAGAACTACTAAGAATTTTCTGTTACTTATAGAAAATTCCTAGCACTTAGAAACAGCAATTATTACATTATTAGCTACACTAGGATATCATCATACAAAGTTACTTGATGATTTTATGGAGTTCAAAAACGATAGGAACCTAGAAATTATTTAAACAAAAAGAGGAAGGGAAACGAGTACGTCGAGCTTTGGAAATTGGTATGTATAGAAATCGGCTTCCTGATTCTCAATTTGATGACGTATAAAATGGTTAACAATATGTCTCAATATCAAGAATCACATTAATTTTTAAATAAACGCTTGAATACATTGAGATTTCAAATTTTCTTTTTCACACTATTATACAGGGTATAACAAAAATGTTGTAAACATTTTTGATTAAAAATATTAGGCGAGACTTTATTAATGAGTTATTAACGAATAATATCGACCAATTAGAGAACGAATATAGCAGACAAATTCCGGCGCGTACTACAACTCTGCGTACCATTGATTCGCCGTCGCCCGTCTTGGAATTCGTTTACTGTACTCGCTTTCTGAGTATTCGGTGCTTTTCTCTAATAATTTATGAATAAAACATCAGTTAACATTTTCGCTATGAAAAATTTTGTTTTAAATCATCCTTTTTAGGGAACTACAACATTTTTGCTACACCCTGTATTATAAGGTATGGAGTATTATATTGCTGCCCGCGAAACGTAGCAAACAATATGTATGTGGCCCGCGAAAAGAAAAAGCTGAGTATGGCTGTGTTAAATCGTTGAAATCTCGCACTGTGCAGCGGCACCAGCACAGAATTAACGACAACGAAGGAAATAACTTTCGGTACTCCGTATATCTCAGCCGCGGTTAGGTGATC
Source organism: Perdita meconis (assembly GCA_030770465.2). Taxonomy (NCBI): domain Eukaryota; kingdom Metazoa; phylum Arthropoda; class Insecta; order Hymenoptera; family Andrenidae; genus Perdita; species Perdita meconis. The sequence goes on along the minus strand of JASKOS020000015.1, from coordinate 93,072 downwards.
GTAAAACGTTCGTGTGACAAAACGCGTGTTGAACAGCGTTATCGAACCGGAGCGAGACGATTTGCAAGGCTGGCAAGACTCTTCGCACGAATTCCTTGTCACGCGATAGTCTAATTATCGTTAATGGTAGTCCGCGGTGGAACGCGGACGCGCAAGGCACGAAAACGCTAATCTCGGAGGCAGCGCAACGCGAGACCGCCGAGGCTCATCTTCGCAGTTGCCGCGGCGCCTTCTTCCACTTCTTCTTCCATCCCCCTTTCTTCCGCGCCCGCGCGCGCGCCCCGTCGCGGAACTGTGATCTTAAATCATAGCTACGTGTACCGGTTAGAGTGGCGCAAGAAATGAAGACAAATGCACGGAGGGCGAGTGTTGTGAAGAGGAAACGCGATAGCTGCTGTCTCCGGACGCGTACCGCGCAGCCCGCTCACCGTGGCCAGCCGCAGCAGAACTTGCGGAAACTTTCGCGATAGTTCCTTTCCTCCGACGGTGTTGATGAAAATTTGAACGAAACTTCGTTCCTTCAAGGATTTTATGAAAAGCCTGCGAACGTTTAAAGGTAGGAAAGTTCTGGTCAGCTGATGAGGCTATGCTGGTCGTTCAGAAAATACTGATCCACTTGATACTCCTTTCGTCTGGGAGCGAGGCAGACACATTAATTATTTTGTTTAAATCTGTGAATCTTGTGCCAGGAGAAAAATTTAAGGATACTAGGTAATCGTTTTTCAGGACAATGAAACTTCCTTTTTTATTTAGTTATGAAAAAATGAAAGCAAATGTAAACGTTTCCTTATACCGAAGGTGTATTACATACTAGTATACAGATTTAATAAACATTGGTGCGAAATGTACAGGGTGTCCCAGAATTAGTGTAGGAGTCGTTAAAGAATGATTTTTTAAGTGAATTTAAGCAACTTTTTCTTTGACGAAAATGCTAGTTGCAGCTTTGTTAACGAGTTATTAACGGAAAACATAGACCAATCAGGGAGCGAGTACAGCGGACGAACATCAGAGCGGTCAATGACAGGTCAACGCCTCGTGTAGCTGGAGCCCGCGCCGAATTTCGTCCGCTGTACTGTTGTTTGATTGGTCAATGTTTTACGTTAATAACTCGTTAACTAAACTGCCACTAACATTTTTGTTAAGGAAAAAGTAATTTAAAATCATCTCAGGAATCACCATTTAACAGTGTTCCTGTATTTATTCTGGGATACCCTGTGTAATGTATTTTAAAGATAGCGACGCAAATTGGTAAACATTTCAACGTGTTCCTGTGTTTTTGCCCTAATATCAGTCTAAAAAGTGACGTAATCCAATTTCATAATGTGATTCTTGTTTATTAGGTTCGAACTAAACCTTTAGAAACAGGAACTCAAACAAAATTATTAATTTTATGGCCGAGAAATAGCGATTTTATTGGGAAAAATTCGTTCTAGTTTGTGCGGTACTAAAAAAAACTGTCTTTTTCATTCTTTTTGTGAAAATATCGAATTTTTGCGGAAAATGTCCGAGCTTCAGCCCGAAATTGTATATATTCTACACATCCTGTCGTTTTTCAAGTCGATTTTAACCTCCGTTGGTTCGCAATGAGGGAAAAACCAGTAGAAAAAAAGACCCTCGAGAAATATGCGTTCAAAGTTCTTCTTACGTTTTAAAGTACTTTTATTTATGTATATCTTGCTTAAAAAGCTCCAGTAGAGTAATATGATGTTTCCAGTTAATTTTGTTTATTCAGAAACAATATTACTAACTAAAAATGGAATAAAAAATTAATTTTTTGACTGCCTAGTATCCTAAAGTTTTTGAAAATATGTCTGTCGAATATGAATAGCACGACACAAGTTATTTTGAATTCACATTTTAATTTTTTGATTCCTTGATGATAATCGAATCTATGTAGTTAGTACAATTGTAAAAAGCATTCAGAATTTTGCTAACAAAATAATACTTTTTGTACGTGTTATAGATATGTTGCATGCAAAAGTATGAAGGATGGGCGTAGAGCTCCATATATCTTCAGAATGGTTTCCCTGAAAAATGGAATCTCATCTGTAAAAAATTTTACTCTGGTAAGATATACTTCCATGGAGAGTTATTTTCTCTTCTTTTGAGTGTGTAGAACGAATGAAACATTAAAAATAATATTATGGTTATTTATGTGGAAATAAATTTCATAATAATGTTATACACAGTGATCAGTATATATTAAATATTTCTTAGAGGTACAAAGACAAAGTTCTAAAATTAAGAAAAAGACCATTTTTTTAGTATAAAATATCCTACTTCTGATTTGATTTGAATAATCTTCAAATTAAAATTCATGTGTTATATTAGTAGGCGGAATATTTTATAGTTTCAGTACTTTCATCTTATAATGAGTTAAATTGTCATCTATATTGCAGTTTCCATTTTCCCTTTAATTTTGTTAAATTGTTAACTTATCTTTATTTTTTCCTCTGTTAAAACATTAGTAGCAAAAGTATAGCAACTGTAAGAGTATAAAACTTTTTTCACAATGAAGATATACAAGGTTTTTCCACTTTAGACTTATAGCGAACGGGCAATGAACTTATAGCGAGGAACGTATTTCAGGGGTCAACCATGTACTCGCAGTTTACTTCTGTCTTCTAAAAAAGTGAGAATGAAAGTGTATGAATGTAAGTAACGGACCTACAGTTTAAATTTATTTAATGTAATTACAGGTTTCGTAGAAAAATAGTTCTAAAAGTGGTTTATAATGTGCTATTTTCTTTTTTATCTAGTGAATTGAAAATTTCAATTGGTATTGTAAAAAGGTTATTTTTATACGTACTTTCCATGGTTTCCTACTATTATATTTAACTATTGGACCTTTATCTCCTTTTAATTTAGTAATAATAAGGGATCACAAATAAATTTCATTACATTATTAACATAATAAAATAATAATTGATAACATCTGCTTCTCATTAACTTTATCAAAATGGAATGCAAAAGTTTTTTATTTTACGGTAATAATAAACATGTTAATGAACGTAAATATATTTGTTTTTTTTTTAACGTGGAGAATACATACATGCGTGGATTAAATATAAACTTTTTTACGTAAATAATCGATTCCTCTTCCATTCATAAAGACCTAAATCCAGTTTCTTAATGAAAAAAAAAAATATGGAATAATGAAATATAAACCCCATTAGGTAAATATAAATAATTAAAAAATTACAGTAAAAAGATTTTGTTTCACATTTCTCGTAATTTTCTAATCGTATAAAAATGCGAAAAATGGGTAAAAATGATTGTGAATCCGCATTGAGATAAACTTTAATGATGTACGTTGAGTTCTGTTTAATAAGTACATGATTACGTTCTGGAAATTTCATTAGCATCGAATTTCGGTTAGACGTTATTAAACCGTACCAAGAAAGAAGACAGTGGCCAATTCGTGGCGTTAATGAAGGTAAATGCTGAACGAATCATTAATATCGCGGATAAACAACGCGATTTCAGCATAAAGGTTCAGCAAATGAACTTCGATTTCTGAACTTTTACTGGACCATCTATACATTTGTAAATTGTTTAAACAGAAAAAATCAATTCATCTATTGATAAGCTCTGTAAACCAGTAAAATTTTATTTAATTGTTACTTATGCATTTTAAAGTTATTATTTAATTTACCTTAAATTTGTTGTATACTTTTTAGACAATTTAAAAGCATGTTGCGTAAAATGTAAAAGGGGAATTCTCCTCTATAGTCTAACGAGCAGCTGAATTATCAATAATAACAGGATTGAATAATATATATGCATATCGAGACTTTAGCAGTTTTTGTGTACAGGACAAGACAGGCGTCTGGGTCACATAACTTCTAACTTTGGACCTATCTTCGTGGACTGATTTCAAAGGTCACGTACTTAGTTGCCATGAACCTCTGTCGCCATATTCTTGTTTTCCTTCTCAAGCCTATTATATGTATAAGGGTGCGTCCAGACGAGCGAACCGAACAGGATTCGCGCGTGTGGACGTGAGGCGCGCGAAGAGCGCGTGCTGTGTGGCATAGGCATTCGCGTTCGGTTCGCGTTCGATTACGCTCGTCTGGACGCACCCTAATACATAGCTTTCTTTGTAAATGAACATTCTAATCGAGTTATTAGAGTTTCTCCACTCTATGAAATACATAACTTTCTTAACGTAGCATTCACAAGCTAATCATAATAAATATTCGTTATTAATATAGATAATAATATTTGAAATTGTACTTTTAATTCCTGATTTCATATTATCCCACGTCTCGAATAAATTTTATAAAATATTGATGAAGCCTCTGAGCCTGTTTTGTACAGTGAACTGAAAAATGTAGAGATAGTCACATATATGTTTCCATCTCACTGGCACAGAATATTATAGACAATATGGGACATTTTTATAGATCTGTTGTGGGCATCAAGATAATAAGAAAAATTTAGTACACATACATATTTTTCTTCGTGGTCTTTTTGTATCCTCATTAATACTGACCCAGAATATACACTGAATAGAAACTGTCGGTACATATTGCGCGTTGCACGTATTAAAAGTACTACTGAAACGAAGATTAAATATACTTGTACTTTATGATTTTGGATCGATGGACATAGTATTGTAGGATAAATGTAGTATAAAATGTAGTATAATGTGAATGTAGTATGTATTTAATGAAGTCGAATGTAGTTTCTATTTTAATGTAGTGTTTGTCCAAGTTTGTGTCCCGAACACGGACCTAAAGGACTGTGTATGATACTGAAAGGTTGAAGCAAAAGACGGAAGGAGTATCAACTGTCAGCCATCTTGTGTGGTTAAAACTGTGGTGCGCTCTATAGGCGACTTTAATTACTAGTGCAGCGTCTGTAGGATCACGGACCTAACCTATAGGACTGAGCGTAAAGTAGATTTATGTTGTTATTGGTCCTACACATCGAAACTTTATACATTCCTTATAAAATATTGATAACTGTACAAAACACATCCTTCATGGTAACAAATACGTAGAAACAAAATGATTACACAAGTTACAATGTACGTAATTCAATTGTACAGTTTTAAATGTTGCTGCGACGTTATATAGATGGCAGCACTAGTTTAACCACTCAAGATGGCTGCAAGACAAATCCCCCCGCTCACAGCTTGACCCCTCTGTCACATAGATCTACTTTACGCTCAGTCCTTTAGGTCCGTGGCCCCGAACGTCCCGATGTGGCATTCCATAGCCGTCTCTAGTACAGACTGGAATATATGATATGAAAACAGCGCTTAGAGACAATACATCAGTGTAGTCTCTAAGTATAAGCATTACTTTCATAAAAATTACTAAATGGGAATTGAATCAGAATAAAAATAATAAAACTATTGAAGAAACGAATAAATATGAAACGTCACTATACAATATGCGATCGGCTTGTAATAACGATAGGAGTAATGATAGCGTTATCAAATTCACTATGTTTCGGCCTGTACTATAGACGGCCGTGGGCATTCCGTTTGGAAATGTTGAGCTTGCAACAGTGTGGAAAACCGTTGTCCGTTTGAAACTGTTCCGTGTCGTGAATTTACTGTTCCTGTGTTGTATTGTTTAATTATTTGTAACACTCTCCTTTATTCTAATAAATCCCACAGTATTGAAGCTCATTTTTCGCTTGGCATGATTGCAGCAATGAGTAGCATAAGCACTGGTGGTAAATCATTGACTGGTCTTACGATTTTACGAACTTAAGGTTCAAAGAGCTTGGGTGAAAACTTTTACTAGCTCTGCTGCACGGTGTTTAACTGTCTCATCAATTTCACCTTGATCGCTACTTGCGAGACGGCAAATACCAGCTAAAACTTGTGAAATTCAATATAGGAAAAGGCCAACAGCCATCAGGAAGTCAATCGGTTCATCCTCACTTATAGTTCAATAGTTCCATAAGTTTACCTCTGAGCAACTGCTGAGATATCTGTTAATGCAAAGAAATTTAGTGATGACTAACAAAATACAAGTACTGGCAGTGGATTGTTCAGTTTATCAAAAAATGAAGATATGAAGTTAATTGCATAGGTATGTGTAAAAGTAGATACAATGATTGAATTTGTTATGTAAACAAGAACTTTTAACGCTTTCGTATCCCTAGGCGAGATATCTCGTGACCTGGTACTGGTCGATTGACGTTTTTGACGAGATATCGCACGATCCGATACGTTCTAGGAATTTTAAGAAATTTTACGGGAACTTCAAGGTATTTCAGGAAAATTTAAAGAAAACTCTAGGAATTTTAAGAAATTTAAAGAAAATTTAACGAATATTTAGGGGTTTCAAGCAATTTAAAGAAAATTTCATGAAAATTCAAGGAATTTCAAGGAATTTAAGTAACTTTAATCAGAATTCAAAGACTAGAGGAATTCTAAGACAATTAAAGAAAAATTAACAAAATTCGAAGAATATCTAGAAGTTTAAAGGGAAATCAATAAATTTCAGGCAAGTTCAACAAAAAAGGAATTTCTGTGAAGTTCAAGAAGTTTCAAAGAAAATTGCAGGAATTTCAAGAAAATTGAAGGAAATATAAAGACATTTCAGAAAATCATTAATCCGAATCCATAAAAAATTCTGACAAATCGGGTCAAAATCTCGCCAGAAATTTTGAAAGAAGAATTGTGTATCCATATAATCATAATCTACATAAAAGACAATTAAAAAGGTGTTCCTACATTTCTTCTATCATCTATTTAGAAACTATTTCAAAAACACCCTGCATAATTGGCAAAAGAATAAATGTTAGTTTTCTCGAACTATAACAGCGTAATCAGATTCAATATATCCTGTTAATGCACAGATGATTACTCCGTATTCAATTTGCGAAGCCAAGAGCAAATATGTACTATTGTGAACCATGTCACGTAACAGAAGGAAGGACTGACAAACCGCAGGGAGATAGAAGCTCCATATAAAGTGTAGGCAAATAAACATAAATCGCTCGTATCTGAGACTGATGAATAGGCCACCGATGTTACGTCTTACATTGTGTACTAACTCTTCCGTGGAATTACGGATTTAACGTTCTACTACCTCGTTAGCATACCACGTCGTAATCCCGCTCAAATGCATCCGCTCATCGTGATGACGATCGAACGTAGGCTCTGTTTAGTTTTCGGATATCAAGGGGGCTGGATGCATTACTTTCCTAATATCGTCATTTCTTCACCTGCACGTCCTAAAGTAAGGGAGACCGGGAATAATTGACTAATATTTAACATGTTCAGTTTTTTTTTTAAATGAATCATTGATATTTTGTTTACTTGTATGCTAAACGTTTACATACTTCCTTAGGTATGCAGACTTAACTTTAGAAATTGTTTTAATTGTACCTACGTTGTAGTTTTTATCACATCTGTACTAGTGAAAACATTAAGTCAATAAATCCCGACTGTGGGTTAGTTGACTTGACATTTTTTATTAGTGTTCGAGAAAACAAATAACGGTATTAATACAAATTAACTATTTATTTACTTATGAATGTTCACGATAAGGAAGCATACGATGGTTTATAGGCAAAATTAGATCAAGTTAAGTCTGTAATCATCCAAGCCACCGTTACTTAGATGATATGCAGTTTGAGAGGTGGTTTAACCCTTTAAACATGAAAACTGGTCAAAAGCGAAAACACCTAGTTAGTGGATAGAAATCCATAAATAGTTAATGAAAAATATTTACTTATGACGTATGTTTTTGGATTTTTAGCTCTTATTAGTATAAAATGCGAGTATCTGTCACGAAAGCACGTTACATATCGCCCTTGTCATTTAGGTATTTTAATACTGTGAATATAAACGTTAATTAAGCTATAATACTTGATACTATAATGTTAATATTAGATTTCTTGTTTATCATTTTACTTGTATGCTAAATATAAAAAATACGGTGAAAGTTCTCATTTTCTATCATCTCTGCTACATTTTTCTGGTAACAAAATTAAAGCTCTGGCGAAATTTTTTTAATGGAACACGACGTAAAACAAATTAGTATTAACGGTAATCAATGATTGCAGCGTTTATTAATAGTGTACTAAAATTGATTACTGTTAAAACGAATCTGATTAATATTATGTTTGGAGTTATTTCAAACTAAAAAATTTCACCTATTCATTGAGACTGCTGTCATAAATGTAGATATAATGGAAATTGAATATTACGCACACATATGCATTTCATGTGTTAAAGTTGGACCACGATCGATCGTTGTAATTTGTCCATTTTGCTCACTCTTATTACATCTGTACATTTTCCTTAACAAATCTCGAAAAAATATACGATTACATAAATAAGTAAGTGAGTGATACGTAATTTAAATTTATTTGAATACACTAATGATTCGATAAGTGTCCACGCAAATCGCTACTGTAACCTGTAGTTTCGCGCTAGATTTAGAAAACTGTAAATTAAAAACATTTGACAGTAGTATGACTATAAATATTTATTTTGAAACTGACGAAAATATTTTTGAAGTTAGTTTTTAATGAATGATTGGAACAATTTTGAATAATGTAAACGACAAATACATCTTAATACTGTACACAACTTATGATGAACAAGTTCTTAAAATGAAATATGATTAATGACATTTTCAATCCAAGTAAGTTATCTATCACCTGACTCAAAATCTTATAAAGGAATACAATTTGCTACTTCAAGAAATTTAAATTATCATCGATAGATGCTTTTGGATATAAGCAGTACATCTTGGTAATAGTGGCTTGAGATTTTGCCAACACTGTAGTTACTTCCACGAATCATTTGACAATCTCAATACTATTATTTCTCTACTATTGATAAGAGTAATAGTCTATTAAAATGGATTTAGAGTCTACAAAAGTCGTTACCAAGCAAAGACGTCTGTATTTATGCAATCCAATAATTTCCGAAACCAATATTAAAGACAACCAAATAATTTTCAACGTTTACTTCAATTCTCTGCAGTATCGACACTATTATTTCATTCTTTTATTGGATGGGGGCTGCTGAAGTATCGAGTAATAATTTTTTGCAGATACAAACTTTTAAGTTTCCAGACGATTTCACCTAGACGTAGCTTAACTACGTACTAACAGGATAAAACCGAAAAACTCCCATCATGGGTGGCACTGGTCATTCCTGTCCAATCACTTGTGTAAATAAGAAAAGCAACCACTAATGGTTTACCGATACAGCGTGACATGCTTGCGATAAGAGATAAGGAAAAACATTTCTCCACAGAAAAACTTGTGCAAGGTAATACGCCATTATTGTTCGCAAGCTATCAGTTAGATAAATCTTACCAGAAAATTTTATTAGCCATTCACTCAAAGTTAGGAAGAAGAAAAAAAATAGGTACTGCAAATAAAGATGCCTTATATTTCTAAAGAAATTAAAATACATAAACTATAATTTTTGACACTTCTTCGTAAAATTAAATGCATTTGTTACTGATATTATTCATATGAACTCCGTCAAGACAAGGTTTTGTATAACTAATTAAAAACCGTTTGGTCGTTAAAAAATTAATTGTAGCGCTAACATTGAGAAAGTGACACAAGAAAAATCAATTAAGGGTCTTCGATCACGACTTTGATCACTTTCTTCTACTCGTACTAATCGCTCGTTACTCATACCCACCCAAAATTTTTCCGTTTGCATTCCCAGCAATTCACAGGGTTTTTCTTCTAAGCTTTACGCTGCTGCTTCTTCTGATAGACGCGAGAAATGTATCCTGCAAAATTGAAAATTTCAGGTGACAAAGCACGAGAGGAAAGTCGCGGTGTTTCTACTTAAACCACGAAACAATCGCCGCGGACGGCTGAGTCACGGAAAATCGATGGGCGCGTTTGAATTCGGACCGCTTTCATTATTCAGAGAGCTTGTACGCGGTCACACATTGCTTCCTAGCAAACTTACGTGTAAATCGCTGCAAACAATTGGCATGTGCGCGTGCCGCTTTTCCACGCTCTATCTGCACTTAAAGCGAAAATCAAATCGATCTTCGCCCAGACCCATTTGATTGTTAATACACCCTCAAACAACGCAATAGAGTAAAGCTCCTCGATCCATTAGCGCGCCGAGTATAGCTTAACAAAGAAGAGTTTTTAGAGTTGCTAGGAGTTGTTTGAAGAATTAACAAAAATTATTATCCTGTTTGAGGATCATATCGTTCAGATAAAGTGCGTTCGAGATAGAGGTATTAGAGACAGAAAATATGCTTAATCTGAAATTTGATTTTAAGCATGATTCTAATTGTCATCAAAATTTCTGTTACTCATTGTAAATTTGCTAAAATATATTTGTACATTATTATGCATTGATATAGAGGGTATTTCCTTTATCTCGAAAAATTTGAATATCTCGCAAAGGTGTGAATCTATCAGAAAATATTTTACAAAAGTTACTTGCAATTAATATAAGAAGATACAATTTAAGGTGCAATTTATTTTTTTTCAAGCCGACTGCTGGAGGAGATTTTAAATTATTTCAAATATTTTCCCATAGTTCGATGGTATTTCTTAGTATGGTTTATAATTATAATATATTACAAATTACATTTAAAATTCTTGAGTTCCTCAGAAGTCAAGTAAATCTGTGAGTTATTAAGCTGTGCGTTATAAACAATAACCGAATTTCTTGTCTCCCTTTTATAGTATGACAAGCCATAATACAAATTTTTCTAATAAAATAAATATTTTATTCACAATGTGCTTCTTTTGATGATTCAGCATCAATTGATTCCCCGATTATTTTACATTATTACAGAAAAAATATTAAGGAATACCGAAAAGGAATTTTTAACCCTGTTATTTTACTCGGGTTTATTTGACCCAATCCTGCATTTTATGTAGTTAAATAACTGTTCCAATTGTAAGAAAAATATGATTAAGTTGATGTTAATATTTGATGTTTATTTTTCTTTAATATTCTATAAAAATTTCATTGAATACGTTTATAATGATGTTAAAAAATTTAGAAAAATGCATTTCGAATCGTGTAGGACATGTCGAAGGATAAGGCTTGTTCTTTCTTCAATTAAATATGGTAACTAAAAATTAACTTCCTTTATTTAAATCGGTAATTTATCAAGTAATTTATAATATATTATAATTATAAACTATATCATGTCAAACATCGTTGAACTTGTTGTAAAAAATGTCATCGAACTGTGGGAAAAAATATACATAGTTCCATTTAAAAAAAATGATTTCGTGTTTGAAATCTCCCCCCCCCCAATCCGCCTGAAAAAATTATTTACACCATACATTGTATCTCCTTATACTAAGTAACTTTTCTAAAAACATTAGTTTGTTAAGTTCAACTTCTTCGCGATATATTCCAATTTTTCGAGACAAAGGAAAACCCCTGTATAAATAAATGTAGAAATGCAAAACTTATGAAATGGTTCTGTAATGTAGTTCAGATCATTCATCTGTATAAAATGAAACAGGAAAAAACAAAGTTATACATGGTATGTGTATACATATTTCCTGACGATGTAGTTCTGCCTAAAAAATAACAGCAACACTTTCAGAAAATTTCTAACAAGCAGGTCACTTTCAAAAGCAACAATTGATACTGTGTACGTCCACGCGAATTACAAACATTAATTTTTCTTTCTATAAAAAGACTGTGTGCAACGTTCCTGAGAAGGTTATTGGACATATGCAGCGCTGTCAGCGCAGCGGTTCGGATTTAACGACGTAAAAGAAAGGAATTTTCACTATGTTTTACACAATCTTACAATCCATATGAGTGTTTACAAAGGACACTATTCTGATTTGTCGAATACAGAATCCTATTAGTGCACCTGCGCGCCGCGCATAGACTTTTTGAATCGCTTGGCAGGGTCGATTTTTACGATTAGGCACGCTGCCAACTGACCCAGAGAGAACCACGCTTCCGGAAACATCTTCTTTTGTTATCTGGGACCGACTGTTTGGATAGTCGAAACAAGAACTTCACACTTAATATGACTTGAGATTCACCTACGAAAATATTGAAGTGCCATGGTTAATACTATTAGAATCAGGATAAAGGCTATTGCATAAGTATTGGGGAAAAAAGGATGATTTAATTTAGGACTTCGCTGCATTGTATAGATTTGTACTTTATAGATTTGTATAGCATTGCATTATAATATTCCGAGATTAAAATCGTTTATGCTTAAGGTAATTTACTTCGACAGCCCATTCTATGTTTCACGATTAAGGTTAGGCGATGAGACATACGAACTGGTCGTCAGCAAGGAAAGATCTGCTGCTCTGTGCACTTTTCTAAGGGTTTTCATATCCTCGGTTTTTGCTGGGATGAAGATGAACATAGATCTTAGAGCGCATTTACACTTCACACTTTGAACGTGCATTGCGGATGATTCCGCGATTCATCAAAAGTAGTGGCTCACCCTACTTTGCTTACTAGTCACTTTGATGAATAACAGTCTTTGAATCTTTCACTGTGAAGGAATTGAAACTTTCTAATACATTTTTTTCTTTTAACATTTATAATTTTATTTGTGTTCTCACAGGAATATTTCTTTAATGTATCACAGTAATATAAAAAATAAAAAAAATATGTGGGAATAATGAGTGTGAGCATTCGATGGCGAATGCAATTGTGGGAGGGCCGAGTGTGGGAATGCTTGTTATGTGTGCACTTAGTTATAATGCTTGTTATGTGTGAAATTAGTTATATGAGAGAGCTTCGAGAAGTTTTGTTTCGACCTGGCAATAAAAGATTTTTGGCGTATTCAAACATACCCAACATTCCTCCACAAATATTAACATTAAATTTAGTGGCACAAATGATAGTGGATCACTATTATCATTTACTACTCCAGAATAAATAATAACTCTGCCTCCTAGATGTGTACATTCGGCTTTTGTGCAGGAAAGACAAATTGGGAATCACTTATATATTTTGAACTCGATAGTTAGCTATATTTATCTACGAGTCGGATCTGTATAGAAAATAAAGTTTTTACAAGCAGAAATAAAAAATTGGAACTTAATAACATTATTTTTTATGTTTTAAACACTCTAACTTGAATAATAGTGTTGATATTTAATATATTTTGGCATATGTTAACAGTTTTACAAATTTTTGCAAATTTTTGTCTGTTCATTATATTAGAATATTTTTACTTAGTGACTTGAACTTCATCTGTAATTTTACATGTCTCTTAGTTTATCTAATTTGATTTCTTAATCCACTCGAGATCGAAATTTTGTTTCACCTGTAATAAAATTATGAATGTGTCATCCGTCTCCTATGGAAGGAAGGAAGGTAAAGTTTACCAATGCCGCTTCGTTTGTTACTTCAATACATATTACAAGAAAATTTTGTAAGCATGAAACTTAATTTTTCCCGATACATAATTACATTGGTTGTCGTTTCAACTGAAAGGAAGTCAACAACCACTTTCCAATTAATTGGTAAATCACAAAGCATTTATGGTACCTTCAAACAATCTGCATGTAGGATAGTAACCCTTTGAGCAGCAGTGAACTGTTCATACACGAAGTTTACAATGAAGCACCGCAACAATAGACATGGCTCTACCGTGGAACGCGATTAAATGATATTAAGTCGATATTTTGCTGTTTCGTATGATGCAATTATTAGAATCAATGAACCCTCTTTGAGTGAAATTATAATGCAGTGCCACGGAGTTTCGGAACATTGTTTCACAGACAGTGCTTCAGATCATGTTACAGAACATTATATAAACTCTAAATAATCCTACTATCTAGAAGAAAAAAAATGTCAGAAAATAATTTCGTATGTGTAGCATGAAAATCATAGTATGTTCTATATGAAAAATAATACTGGATGTATAAAATATTGAAAGAATTTTACCCGACTGCGACATCATTGACTAGTATCACTTCATATTTTCTCGTGGAATTATCGACTCGCACCACTGTCGCGTGCGAAGTTACCCTATAAAAGGAAATAATGGAAAGTTTATCTAATCGCTTGTAATCGTTCACGCGCAACGATCCTTTCTTCCGTAGCTCGCGAATATTTTAACATTCGGTGAAACGTTCACACTACCAAAATGCTTTTGTCTACTATTTATGTCAACGTTTGAAACCCGCTTAGTATGGAAACTTGAAATATGTGTGCTAATTTATCCACTAGTTTCGAAATTAAAGTTAACTCTCGGAAGACGGATAGATACTTCTGTGGTTATAAGGCAAAACACTGTATATCATATTTTCGTTTTCGAGATATTTGTGTTTAAAGTTCTGATTATTAAAACTGTAATGTGATCCTGAATTTGACTGCATCCTTGATTCTGAAAGAAAACATTCGTTTAATATACTTTCTCCCTGATAATAATATAAATTCTGTTTTCTAAACTTGAGTTAAGCCATAAACACAATTTTTTTACATGTGACTTTCGTCATTTTTCCTTGCAGTCACAGAATTAATTGCTTTCTGGTTCAATGCTTTTGTGACCTATGATTAAAGTAAAAGCTTTTATTAAATTCGCGCAGAATATAACAGTGATGTATAAAAAATATAATATCATAACGAAGCTCTTCCATGTACTTAATATAAAATTCATTTATTCTATTAATTACTTCTCAGGTACCGTTTTTAATTCATTATTTAAAATATTTGTAACTGCAAAGCAAACGAAGCTAATCACATTTTCGAACAAATTAAATTTTATGCTTAGAAAGCAGAATCTATATTATTATTAGACAGGAAGTGTATTAAACGAAAGTATTCCTTTAAAAATAGGGATTTAACAAAATTGAAATCATGGCACAGTGTTGGTAAACAGAATTTGAAACGTGAATATCTCGAAAATGAAAATATGTGAAATGCCGCGTTTTGCCTTATAATCACAGACTCACATGCGTAGCTCTGTAAATTCAGAGTAATGAAAAAGTATAACATATATTATAAAGTAATAATCATATCAAAAATTAATTTTATACACCTTAAATAAGAAAAGTGATATCAATAAGGGAGATCGGGGCCAGTTGATTTATTCCATCTAATTATTATATTTTAGTGTAATTGACGCTTCTATTTGCAGTATTGAAACATGTAATGTTTATGTGAATGACTGGTTTGATATGTAACGTGTTTTCGTGAAAGATACTCGCGTCTTATATTATTAAGAGCTAATTAGTAAGAACTTTTTCGTTTCTCTTTTTTTTTCAACTATTAGCGGATAGTGTGTATCGGGCCTTATTGACCTAAGTCTTCACTAGTATAAATATGATAAAAACTGCAGCGTGTATATATAAGTCATAAAAATATACATGATTCGTTTAAAAAAAATAAAAAAATTAGTCAACTAACCTCGATCTCCCCTACGCTTTGGATGTAATTATCGAAGCGTAAAAATAATTGAACTGATTGCATATATTGCTAAAAGTACAACCATGCGAATATGAATACAATATTCGAAGAGTGAATATTCATGAGACAAATTTTATACTGTTACTGTGAAGTTTATTTTCATTTTTGAAAAAAGTGGTTTCGAACCAAGGAACGCGTGTGAACCACACTTACAAACGGTATTATAAATTTGTAAAATCATTTACAAACCGAAAGAGTTTGATACGTAATGATACAATGATACGTAAATGCTGCTGTAATGTTATAACATTTAAGGAGCATCGAGTGCGTATAATATATTGTAATAATCAGCAAATTATATGAAAAAAAAAGTAAATTTGTCTATGTTTCTAATGATACCTACATTGTAACAAAAATCAACTCTTTCAAATAGCTGTAAAGGCGAATTTACATGGTCCACTTTGGTTGAATATTACGGCTGATTCACCAAAATTGAAAGGCAAATTTTTGCACATTTCAATGAAATCGACTAAACTGCTTCACTTAAAAATGGCGTCGAAACGATGAAAAAAAAAAACGAAGTATTACAATCAATTTCACGTTAATCTTTTGAAAGGCTTCCTACCGATTTTAAGATTATTTAAACCAATCTCTTAAATCTAATTTCTGTATTCGACAGAATATTTAACGAGGTTAATGTAAACCCATTCACAGTCCCGCGATCTATATGAGTCAGGAACTCGAGCTATCATTCGATTTTTTATTACGCTTCCATTTGATTTGTAGAATTTCTAATCAAAAGACTTTTCAGATCTTGTTAGTGGTAGTATGCTTTCGTTACTGTTTTCTGTTTAATATTTTCAATAATTAGATAAAATACATATGCCTTCCTAAATCTACTAGTACATTAGACTTTTTCATAGACTGTTTATACAGGCTATTCTGTATGATGTGTCAGGCATTTTCAGAAGTGAGTTTATACCAGAAATGGGCCAAATTTTATCTGAATACAAATTTTAATGTTCCAATTCTAGGAGAAAAAGAGTAGGCCGATGGGATTGTCTGGACCGGGATTCGAACCCGTATCTTTCACTTTCTGGGCGACTGCTTTAACCAATTAAACTATCCAGGGCTGACCGACAACTCTGATTCTCCTAATCCTTATTAACCGAAACGTAAACATAAACACAGGCGCCGATCGCCTACAGAATAATAGATCAAAAATTTAATACGGGATTCGGCGAATAAAGATAACACAAATTAGCTTTATTCGATAAGCAACGAATAAATGAATTTATTCGACGAATAAAGACACTTTTTTGTATTCAAAGAGAGTTCAAAGATAACGCAAATTATCTTTATTCGATGAGAATTTATTTGTTGAATGAAGATACTTTTTTTTTTATTCCAAAAGAGTTTTATTCGTAGTGTCGAATAAATGTTTCATCTGTATCTGTATCTTTATTTGAACGTTTATTCGAAGCTCGAATAATTTCCAAGGCCCCGACTTCAAAGGAAGCGAGGTCGCGTCCCTTTGGGCTAAAGACTACAATGTAAACGTTTAGAAGAAGCGTATCAAGTTGATCTTTAGCCCAAAGGAACGCGGCTTCGGCTTCCTTTGAAGTCTGGGCCTTGGAAATTATTCAAACTTCGAATAAACGTTCGAATAAAGATACAGATACTCTTGTGGAATAAAAAAAAAGTATCTTCATTCAACAAATAAATTCTCATCGAATAAAGATAATTTGCGTTATCTTTATTCGTCGAATCCCGAATAAAATTTTTCATTTATTGTTCGAACATTAAAATATGTGTTTAGATAAAATTTTGCCCATCTCTGGTTAGATCGGACATTAAACTGCGAAAGAACGCAGTTTCCTGTCGACGAGTTTTCGTACTCTTTGCACAGTTGACGTCTACCAATATTAGTTATTAAAAGGGTCCCACCATTTTTAAGAAATGTCCTTCCTTGGTGTCGCGTCGTCACTTCACCCTGGCGAAACAGCGGTTCACGAAATCATTTTATTGCCTTCTTCCCACAAGATGCGACTCGACCCTTTACGCAGGCTACGATCAGGATGTTCAGAACTGGCAGGAAGTATGATAGACTTAGAGGCTTGTTTTACAACCTCTTTTTTTCTCTCCGCTGCTAACGGTCCTAACTTTCTCTAAGTTCGCCACATTCATCGTCCTTGGTCACACGCACCACTGCCTATAGAACATAAACATACAATCGTCGAAAATTTCCCTAATCAATCAGAAAACGCGAAAAAGTCAATCTCGCCGTTACATCGCTTTCCTTGCGTCAGATATTATCGGAGCGCGTTCCAAGACACTATGTTGTATGGCTGGCTTTTCTAAATAAAACGGTTTTGTTACTGTAGTTGAATAACTGTAATACCTAACGTTACCTTTCATCTTCGCCAATACATTTAAGTAAGCATTGTGGCATTTAAATCGTCGCAAAGACGTTGATATTGTGACGCAACACTTGAGCTGTTCACCAATCCTAGTGGAAAAGTGACTTAGGACCGTTGGGTCAGTGGGAATAAACTGCGCAAAAGAACTGCGTTCACTCGTTGAACGCAGTTTAGTGTGCGTCAGCCAGTAGAATAAGGTCTTCGCGTCAAGTAGTTTTTGCGCGTATGTATTTGCAGCAATTAATAACTTGCCAACGAAGTTTCAAACGTAATATTTGCATTCCTAATTTTTGTCTTATTTTGACGTGTAGAATCTTCCCCTAAAATGCTTCATACATACAGCCAAATACTCTGTTTATACTATAATAGTTTCAAACGACTGATAACAAGAATCTTAGAAGATACTTGCACCCACGAAGGATTTATTTTGAGCGAAATATGTCTAAATATGGATAACTCATCTAGATTGACTTCAATGATATTATTTCCATAAATTAAATTATATCGAATTAAACTATACGTAAGTCAGAGTATTTTGAGAAAATGGTGGAGCATTCCAATTTAAGGAACAGAAAATTAAGACACGAACTGTATCGCTGTTTACTAAATCATAATACGACTTAAACCGTTTCACAAGTTCTCCCAACCGCTAGATTTTAACTGGAATATTCCGGTAGGCGTACAGTAAAATTTCGAAGAAAAAGGTTGTTAAAGTTCCTTGAATAAGGGCAAAAACCTTCGACTGGTCGCCGAGAGAAACCGTGAGCATTTCTCAGCGCAGAGAAGGCAGCAACATTTAAATGGTGTTTGAGCTTTTCCACGTAAACAAGCCGTCGAGTAATCGCCTCACGACAGTAAAATGCTTCGAAAGTTTCCTGACCGAGTAAACGAGGGGGAAGTTATTAATCTCGTAGGTAGGGAGGCGCGGAAGTAATGCCTCTTACTTTGCGCCCTGTTAATGCGACCGGCGGAAGAAGAAACGAACAGATAAAAAAAGAATAGAGGAAAGAAATCAGTGGGAGAGCTGAAGCTCGCATGGAAAATTCATACATTTCGTGCCTGTGTAGCCAACCACTTTACTGTTGTACGCTTCCCCCACCACCCCGAACCCCCGTTCCTCGCCCTCTTTTTCCTCTTTCTCGTTCCTCTCGATCGATAAGGGCTTCAGTTTACCGGGACACTCTTATCCAGCAGCTGCATGCATGACATCAAGTCGTAAATAATAACCCTTCTGAAAAAAAAAGGATTACCCCGATATACCAGGCCGGAGGAGATTGATAATTAAAACAGACGACACCTCCATTACTCGACGCCGTTAACGCTGCTACGAAAATACCAGTCGGCCGATATTCACCACTACATAGGTATACACCGGCTGTGCCGAAGATTTTTGCCACGTTTGTCGCCCGCTTCATTGCAGCTTTACATGCGATCGCTGGCTGTACGTGATTATCGAAACCTCAAGAAATTGATATGTGATCTGAACTGCTAGATTGAATCAATCTTAAAGTTTGGAAGACTAGATACCAGTTTATGTAGTCAAGTTCTAAACATTCATGCACACGATTATTGCTTTTGTTGATCAGTTTGTTGCTTATCTTAAGTAGAACTTACTCAGCATGTTGAGTACTGTATCGTTTAGTCAGGATAAGTCATAAGTAGACTGCGGATTTGTATGCACTTATGATGATTTCGAATATATAAAATATACAGATATATAAAATATCAAGAATATAGTATATGCTAAAATGTTTAGAAAATAAAGCACATTATTAATTAAGTTCGCAGTTTTTACTTGTCTCTGTAAAAATTTGATATTACATAAAAATCGGCAGTTAGGTCATAAGTAAGCTGGTGTATTAAAATATTCTTTTCTACTACAGTTTTTTATTTTGGAACTGACTTGAATAATAAATTTATCCGAATGGTGAAAATTGAAATGAAATTTTATATAAAATATATAAAGTGAAATAACTGAACACCTTTTATCATATTTTCTATCTGTCATAAAATATTCGAAATCCTTCTTGAAGAAGGTCTTATCCTTTAAATCGAAATGTAAAATAAGGAACAGCGGTATAAAAATACAAATGTGCCCATAATTATGAAAGTGGTCTAAGTCATATTGAAAAAAATTAAAAATTACATTGAATAAATTTAGTTTAAAATAATGTGGTGTGAAATAACTGATAAACTCATTTTTTTTAAATTTTGACTTAGACCACTTTCGTAATTATGGGCACAAATATACAAATATAAAAAATATTATTTAAGCTCCCACGTTTAAAAAATAAAACACACTATGTATTACTCAAATTTCAATGTTTTATTTACGTTTTTTTTTTGTCAAATTTTGATTTCACCTAGAATCTATAGTCCATTAAGAACCGAATAGCTTGAATATAATACTGAAAACTATGTTATATGTTTAGACAATTATTGGCCAATGAAAAGGTACAGTAGGGATAAAATGTTTTCTGAAAAACCTTCACATTATAGTTACATATGTCTATTTCATATTCGATAACGGTTCACATTGCGAGTAGAATGTCTGACATAGATGTGGTCTTTAGAAATATGTGGAACGAAGTAGAATTTGATGACTGATATTGATGGATATCGTGCATCCTTATAGTAACCGCATACTTTACCCTGTAAAGCATTCACAAGAAGGCAAGAGTATTTACTTCGTCTTTTTTAACGTGTGAAATATGCTAATATCTAAGATAACCAGAAATATGTAATATGACGATAAATATATTAAAATAAATTGATATGTTCCCTTCTCTTTGATAAAAGTGATAGAATTTCTTCCTAGGAACTACGAATATTGATTATTTCTCACATTCAAAGAGGACAATTTTAATATTTTTTGAAGTATGAAAATTCTCACATAAATGCTACATTAGAATAATAAATTATAGAGTTAGGGAGGAGAAATTCCTTAAATATTAATTTTCCTAAGGAGGAGTAACTAGATAGTTTTTGAAAACTTATACGTAAAAAAGTTACATGTAAATCATGCCCAAACAGTTATTTTATGTAGCATATACATATGTATACGCGTACATTAGTGCGTATTTGGCGAGGGTTTATTCCTACCTATTACAAAGATCAGTTTGTTTTGTTATGAAATACTGACAGAAATTTTACGTGCAGAAATTTGGAAGGTAACTAATGACCTGTCAAAACAGTTAAACTTATGACTGTAAATGTTTGCAGTATTGAATATT
This sequence comes from Perdita meconis, assembly GCA_030770465.2. Classification (NCBI taxonomy): domain Eukaryota; kingdom Metazoa; phylum Arthropoda; class Insecta; order Hymenoptera; family Andrenidae; genus Perdita; species Perdita meconis. The sequence goes on along the minus strand of JASKOS020000015.1, from coordinate 72,097 downwards.
CTGTTTAAAGGGTCAACATATCCAAATCTTGGTGTTGGAAGCACAGGTTTGAACACGCGTAATGATCTCGTTTCCCATTCCGGCGTATTTAGACAAACATTGCTAAGTATATCGGGACAGCAGACGTAACCATTTAAAATTATACAGGATGTCCCAAACAAAGTGTAAGAGCCGAAATGGGGTAATTCCAAACAACTTTTTCCTTAGCAAAAATGTTCATTGCGGCTTTGTGAACGAATTATTAACGAACAACACCGATCGATAAACACACGAAAAACACCGATCAATAAACACACGAATACAGTGGATGAATTTCAGCGCGGACTCCAGCGGTAAGTACTCCCCCGATTGGTCGGTGTTTTTCGTTAATAACTCATTAACAAAGTCGTAACATACACTTTGTTTGGGACATCCTGTATATAAGAAAGTCAAATCAAAGATTATTCTTTTTTTTTCGTATAAAGTCGCATCAACATTATGGTTATTAGCGACAGCTCAGCACTATTGTTACAGTTTGTCGAATAGTTTAATGTCTTTCATGAAATTTATTAGGTTTTCAACGTCTTTACGAGAGTTTAACTTTGATGTGTCCTCATTCCATGTTTGCGTCTGAAGAAGTCAAATTTTTGGCAGTCGGTGAGAAAATGTTGGGTTGACAGTTGAGTACTGCAGGTGTCACATACATATTACATATAGGTGCCGGTGTTTTGTCGAGAAGGTGTTGATGAGTTAGTTTCGTGTGATCAGTAATGAGACGGGTTAGAGCTACTTGTTCTGAGCGATTGAGGGTAGAACAAGATATGCCTTCGTCTAGTGACTACTGATTTCACTGGTGCGTGGACCCGGATTCTTCTGTGGTCTTTCCAGCTTCTTTTCCACTCCTCTTTAATCAGTGACTTAATTTTTATTAGGTACATCTATGTATGGCGTAGGTTTCTTGATGGTGGAGGTTGGTAGTTCATTGCCTGAGAGTCCTTGATGGAATGGAATGCAAGTTAAAAGAAAAGATTATTCTTCTTTCCTTAAGTGAGTGTATTTTAAGTAGGGCTCTTACTATTACTCGGATCTATGGGTATCCGAATTTGAGTACTTTACTCACAGCCAGTTTTAAAGACCAAGTTCGGGTTATGACAAGTATTTTGGGTACTCGGGTACTCGAGTAGCAAGATCATTACTCATAACTGGTTTTCAAATCCGAATTTGGGTTATTCTGAGTATTTCGAGTACTCGGATACCTGGATACATCCGGATAATAAGAGCTCTAATTTTAAGTCTTCACATTATTCAAGTATAATGGTGATTGATAATAGCCATAGGACAACCGGCTTTATATAAAGCGTACCGTAGAATTTTGTGCTGAATCTTATCGAATAATGCTTTATGCACAGAAAAACGGGAATACCATATGACTGATGCGTATTCAAGATGGAGAGTGACAAGAGTAAAGTATAATGTTCTGAGTATCTTCAGATTATTGAACTCAGTTGTGAATCTCTGTAGGAATCCCACTGCTTGCATGGCAGAATGAAAAAAACGTCTATAATCACTCCGAGATCTCAAACAGTCTTTATAAATCGAAGAATAGTGTTGCTTAGTAAATAATTGTATATTATACTTTTTTTACTTCGGGAAAATATTAATATAAAGATTGTTGCGTTGACACCAGACTTCTAGTTTGTGGAGGTCAGATTGTAAGCATAAGGCATCAGATTCAGACGTTATTACTTGGAAAATATTTATTCAAAAACATTTTAAAACCAAGGATACAACAAAAACGTGTTGCAAACGTTATGTAGTATTCGTTATGAATGATCAGAATTGACCTCGTCTGAAAAGGTCAATACAGAGTCTGCGAATCAATATAATCCGTGTACCAATATCATCTCTTCTGATATGCTTTACATTTGATTTCGAGTACTTACAATAAAGTCTTAATTATTTTATGTTCATAAGTAATGTAATATGGTACAATGAGTATCAAAAGTAGAGTGAAAATTCGTTCATGGTGAGGAAATGAGAATATTTATCTAACATAAGATGATGTTCGAAAACCTACAAAGGGCTTCACCGAGCAATTGGAAGAACAAAACAGAGGGCGAAACCAAGAAATGTCACGGTATAAAGAAAAGGAGACTGCAGACAGGGTAACCCAGATGGCCCGGGATGCTGCTGTGGACGGTCGTACGGAAGAGATGGAGAGACGTATGCAGGTGTTATCGACTTCCATTTGTAGTCTTACTTTGGGGTCTCGTGACAGAGAATTTACGGAGCATTATGGGTCCAATTTAGAGGCGAATGTGAGATCTTTTGTTCTGTAGTTCGAAGTCGTAGCAATCGAAAAAGATTCTAAAACAGTAAGTTATGAGGAAGTAGACAAGTAGTTGAGGGCAAGTGTTGTGCATCATAAAGAATGACATGTGATAATTGAAGGGGGGCTCAACCCTGGGAGCTATAAGAAAAGGCAATTTTTAAGAGTTTTTTTTCCAGAACAAGAAATAATTTTGTAGTAGTTAGTTTGATTTGTACAATGCGCTCGCTTCCAGTTCTGCAAAACGTGATTCTCTTGTTGCGTGTGACGCGCCTTGCTTCCTTCTCCCGTTTTGTATATGACTCGAGCTACCGACACACTTTTGATATTATGTGGTGCTGAATACTGTAATCCAGGTAATAAACCTTTAAGTTCCAGCTATACCATCTGTGTTAAGCCTACCGTATAAGTCTAACAAATTCAAACACTCTGGGCTTCTTCTATGTTACAGAGACATATTTAAAGAGGTGTACAAAATTTCTTCACATAAAAAAATAGAAATTTGACGAGGGCAGTTTTTGACGTTGATTGTTGCAAAAAAGATACTTTACTGGCCCATAGCACCTCGAAGTCCTGGAAAATCGAGGAATGAAATTCATAAGAGATTTTCAAATTATAATATATTAGCTACAATGTAGCGTAGGATTTTTTTTATTCGAAAAATTATGGGAATGGCAGCATTGTGAAATAAAATTGTGATTTTCATCCCAAAAGGGTCATATTAAAAGTAAAAGGCTTCTAAAAGATTTAAAAACTAAAATATCGAGAATATTTAGAATTGTAATTTGAAAATCGCTTATGAATTTCATTCTGTCTGCATACAACTACATTTTTTACAAATACAAATAAATCGGACAACGTCGCTGATATGAAACCGCAATGATCGCAGCGACTTTTTGTCACTCGTGTGCGTCGAGGCTTATAGTGTTCAGGGTGGGGTCCCCACTTATGGTACGTTTCCACGTGACACTAAAATCATGACAATGTGACATTGAATATTATAATACGCAATTCAGTGTTATAACTACGCGATTCATAGTTTTCACGATGACGAAAGACACTAAAAGTCACGATTTACTGTCACGTGAAAAAGTACTATACTCTAGTCTACACTATATTCTGAGTCAACTCAATTGGCCGTTTAAAGCCACCATTTTCCTTCACTTTTTTCGGGAAAGAATGACTTTGCGAAGGTTTCTGTACTCGTATGAAATATTACGTGTGTAGAAGTTTTCATATTCAGCAAGACACCGCCGAGGAGGTTTCGCTACCAGGAAATTACAAGAGCCAAATGTGATCTTAAACGGCCAAGTGAGGTAATTAAGAGTGTAACGTTGTTCTAGTGTCAAAATTGATATACTAGTTAAGTCTAAACGCATATAATACCTAGGTCTAAAATACTGTATTTGAGCTCAAATTAACATAGTGCCAAAGTCTACACTGACCCAATGCCTGGGTTTAAAGTGACTCTGCAAGACACAGCTTTAAACTAATTCAGTATCTGACATTAAATTGACTTAGTTTCAGAATCCAAATTAACACAGTGCGTAGGTTTAAGCTGTTCCAATGTTTGAGTCCAAATCAACACAGTCAAAGGAGCTAAACTGGCTGGCCTAAGTCTGACCTAAACACAGCCAATAAATCGATTTATTGTTAGTGTCAGAATTCAATTTAACATAGTGCGTAGGTCTAAAAATTTAAATTGTTTCCATATTTGAGTCGAAACTGACACAGCGAATGGAGCTAAACTGACCATGTGCCTAAATTCGAACTAAAACACTGCCTAGATCTAAGTAAGTTAAATTTATCTAAGTAACGAAACGCCTGGATCCAAGCTGACTCACAATCAGTTTAAATTAATCTATCCACGAATGGTCATGTTCCAGATCCGCAAGCTATCAGAGTTAGAACCTCAAGTGTTAAAACCTTCCAGATCAAAAGACTGTCGTGTATGTTTTAAGAATAATAGATTATGTTACATACGGAAATTCAAATAGTAAGTATTAGGGCTTTTATTCTTACTTGGATCTATAGGTACTCAAATTTGAATACTCGAATACTCGCTGACTTCAGATCCGAGTACCAGAACATATCCAAGTACCCGGATACTCACGCACTCAATTTAGATCCGAATATCCGAATGCATTCAAGTACTCGAATACTTAATCACTTAATTGGTTTATTAAACCCGAAACAAAACTCGTATCCGAATATTCGAGTATTTGGATTCAAGTCCGGATACACGAGTACTCATAACCCATAAACTGATAAGTTTTGAAAACGAAATTTTGGATAAAATGAGTATTCCGAATACTCGGATACCTGAGTAACAAAATCATTACTTATAACCGGTTTTCAGATCCGAGTTCGGGTTATAACGAGCATTTCGGGTACTTTGATGCTCGGATAATAAGAGCTTTAGTAATTATAGAGATTATAGGCGCATGATTTCAATCATTTTCGTGCAATACGTTATTTAATAAACAGGAAAATAAGATCGTAGCAACTAACGCATTACGGTTTTGTTACAAGTGTGGCGATTACTCGAATGATAGGTATTACAGAAAGTATCTATCATCCGCGAAACAGATTGCATGGCGACTTTTATGAAAGAATTTTACGACAATTCAAGGTTATCGCATTCTATAAAAGATTGTGTAACGTTTCCACGATACGTGTGATTCTATATTCTTTCATAAATCTGGTGATCCACCTTGTCGAAGGTACGAAATAAAAAAAACACACTTTTCATTTGCATTTATACGATACTCCATGGCTGCAGCCATCGCCCACAGCTGCAAATAGTGGGTCACAACTTGTTGTTTTCTATTTATAGCTTTTACGAATCGATCATAAATACTTTTTTTTATAGATTCTGTTGTACCAAAAAAAGTTCTACCAGTAAAACGGCGTTCGGATACCCGAAGCTTCAATTGGGATGGTCATTTTGCTGTCGGAGAAACTCTTAACGTTGTATCAATCGGTACATCATAATCAACTACTTTTATTGGATAATTGGTCCTTAATTTATCAGTGGTACCTTGAATCTCATAAATACACTACATTTCTTCAAATTAAATTGTGATTTCTTTTTAATGAAATTTTTCTCGAAAGATATTTTGTAATACTGTGTTGGATATTTTAATAAGTTGTAAAGATAACAGTTCTTTCACACACAAACTTTTTGTGGCAATTCTATAACACCATTGTATGTCCTAACTTTAGTGACTGTGGAGCAAAACCAAACACATGAATCCAAAATGTATGACTGTATGATATTTCAGTATGTGCATATTTTACGTTACCTTTACAACATGCTATAATTCTATAGAGTATTAGTATATTAATACTTAAATGGTACACTTGTCCTGAAAGGGAGGAAAGCAATCTACTACCGCTAAAGAAAAAAGTGAATCCGGTTCTAGCGATTTTTCTGCGGTTTCATTAATGCGCGAAAGAAGTTTGTTGACTTCGTTTTAAAGTTTTGTGTGTATAACCGTAAAGAAATATTGCGGGCGTGTTCAGATTTTTGAGGAGTTAAATAAATTTCATCTAGGCAAAGTGTGTATCAATATTCATTCTCTTACTGCGCTGAAATCAAGCGAAATATAATTCTTATATGAAATAATGAAATCGCCTTCTATACGAAATAATTACAGATCTCCAAGATACTTTATAATATAGTAATTTAAATGAATATAAATTCTTAAAGAGTATATCAAATAGTTTTGACAGAAACGAACTTCTTGAATGACAAATTACACCTATAAGTACACTTAAGTATAAATTTATAAGGACAATAGAAAATACTGAATACAATACATAATTTAATAAACATTTCTAATCGCAACAAAAATTGCGTTCTTACAAATTCTAAATGCATAACCATTTTATAGCAAAAAGCGCACACTAAAAGTTTTTGAAACAATAATGACTTATCGTCACAAGAGAACATTTCCACCATTTGTGTGAAGCCAAATTCTCCCTGTTATTGCCAATTGCTTGCAGCTACGGTCACTCGGTGTTATTATACCCATTGCATGGCCAACATTGATTTAGTAATTAATTAGTACGCTTGGCGCATCCATTTGATTCTGTGAAAAGGTCCGGCTAATTGGACGATTGATCGGTTAATTTAATCACGTGAACGCTGTAATTTCTCTAAGACTGTTATTATTGTGTCTCGTTAGTAGCAAGGTTTCGTTTCGACCAACGGCAAATGATATTAACAGAACGAATACATTTCGATAATAAGAACGAATAAAATTCGAGAATTACTATTAGTTTACTGTATAACTATTGTAATCATTAACTTTTACACGTCAACGACAATTGCCGTTTAAGATTATCTCAAATTGGATGACAAAATGACTATTAAATGATAATTGTCAAGACCAAAATCTATTTCTTCAAAAGTTTTAAATTTTTTAAGGTAATTTTATTACATACTTCAGCAAGTAAACTAACAAGGACTTATTTTTTATTACAATTCGTTGATTAATAATAATCCTAAATTTGATTTGTAAGGTTTCACTCCTGTCAATAACTGAATAGACAGATATCCATTTCAATAATATTTGTATAAATTTTTATATTCGTATAAAAATTTCGTCATACTCGCTCGAATCATCGTGATTTGAACATTTTGAAAGTGAAAAATCCTTCTATACTTTCGTTTTACGTTCTGAAACTGAAAAAATTATGATATTAAAGCTGACACAGTTACTCTCAATAACGGGAGTAGAGGAGAATGGGGGAAATACGAACGCAGGATAACTGCAATACAAATTATACTATGTTGGAAAAGCATGAATAAATCCTCCTCTTGTCACGTGACAGCTCCTGTTGTGCGTAATCGTAGGTCGCAAATGCGAAACAATTGACGCACATGTTGATCAAAACAAAAATTATTGCTGATTTTCATTTATTTTCATATAAATTGTTTGACAAATTAATGTTTGTATATCTTTAGTATTTATAACTATTTCACTACTAATGCTTAACACACAAAAAAAAACACACGAATCAAGGACTAATTTAAAACTAATACATTTTCTATTCGACGTTTCTAATCTAAAATACTCTCAATTGTTTTTGTTTTCATCTTGTATGTCTTCGCCATTATCTCGTGTTTCAAGAGTGAAAAAGAGAAATTTTTGAAGAGAAAACAGAGAAGCAGACGGAAGAAGTAATACTAAACAAAGAGAAAATGAAAAAGAAGGATGTTAACGTTGGCATTGACGAAGATGAATATTACTCCATTTATTGTAAAGAAAAGTACGAGAACCCTTATATTGAAGATTGAATTATGTGCTATAATTGCAAGTGGACATACGAAAAATGCATTAATGCACAGAGTACATCTTGAGGATATTTTTGTAAAAAATAAGTAGTGTTCGTGATTAATCCTCAATAGTAGGGAAATCACAAATATCAAAGCTTTCGCTTTATTACTAAAAATGGCTTCTATTATTATATTTTATTAAAGTTGGTGAAACAAGTATGCAAATATATAATATGCCTTTGAATATAAGCAATAAAGGAGTTATTAGCTTTCTAATATTTTGTTTAATTCAATTTTTGTCCTTATATGTTCATAATTCACTCACTCTCTCCTATTTGGATTTTCACCTATACAGACATAATACTTATGAATGAGTTTTGAATAAATAAAATAATTTAAATGTAATATGATTACAAGAATAATTTGGAGACGTTATAAACTTATATTCAATGTAGCAGTTGTTAATTACAAACTTATAAAACTAAAATCGACGCAATGCAAAACATTCATTTAACAAATTCTGGAGGCGGGTACCCAGGTAGTTCAGTTGTTGAACAATGTTACAAATTTTGATTATTGACATGAGTTTGTTGACATGGGTTAAGATGAGTTTGCAACATTTAGCAAAATTTGGAGTTTAAAGCGTACTGTTTTGCAATTTGCTTTAGTACAGTTTCAAGGTATATCTGTAGATCAAGGTTAATGCAAACGGGGATTTCTAGTCATGTTTCGATTAGGTTTTATTGAATTTCTGACAAAAAGTAACAAATCCATTTGATATATTCGCTGTACTATTTATCATTTATCATTTTCAATGATTATAGAAATATGTATATTGTTCTCTTAAAGTATTAATATAACAATATATTTTTATTTAACTACAAATGCGTCAAGTAAATTATTTCGAATAATGGGAATGATTAGTTTGGAGTTCCAGAATATTTTATCAATATTACATTTAGATATAAGAAAACATACCTCAAAGTATACTCCTCGTGGTTCCATTACTGACACGTGCAAATTCTGGAAAAGAAAAATTTTATTTCCTGAGATTAAACATTAATTATCCTGCAAGAATTGTGCAGGTTTCAGTCGAAGTAATGATACAATCGGGAAAAGTATAACTTGACTTGTTATGCACAAATACATTAATAGTGCAAAATAAAGTTTTACGTTTGTGCCATCAACTCCCTTAGACAGCAATTATGGAAACTCCGTCGACTTTCCTTTTACGCATCCATCGACTTTCCTGCAGCTCCAGCTCCGTGCAATTCGAGTCTCTGAGGATACGCAATAAACAGTCGCAAGCTTAAAAACTGTAGTAAAACCTACATTATCCTTGGTAATCTCGCATAGCGTCCCTCGACAAATCGTATTTAAGTGCACGCGTACCCGACGGATCTGCAAAGTCTATACTTTCGACAACTAAGGGTGTAAACGTGTTAAAAAGGTTCAATTCAATCAACAAATTTTATTGACTCTTTCCACTCTTTGATTTACGCAGACAATTACTTTTTTATCCTTGTAACATAATTTTGGACGTACCGTGTAGAAAAATATTATTTTGAAGAAGTGGAGATTATATTGATGCATGTGTAAAAGCAAATATTACTGGAAGAATACTTGTTAAGCAAGAATTGCAATTCTGAACAATGAAAGTTGAAAATAAGAATAAAAATAATTATGGGCAACACAACTCAATATTTTTCTAGGACAGTTTTTGAATTTTCAATATTCAAAGTTCTTTCAGAAAATCTAGTATAGTCAATGACAGACAAGATAAATCTTGATAAGAAAAATTTCTTAAACTGAACGAATCTATCTAAAGCTACGTTCAAATAAAGCACCAGATATATGAAAACACTATTAATTACTTGTATCGAGTAACTGGGCGATTACAACTCATTATCAGCAGCATTAGTTGAATATCCATTTCGAAAAAACTCCAACTTTTCGCTGTTGTTTATTTCTTGCTACTGACAACACTATGAAGTATATTAAAACATTTGATAATCGTGGAAATAGTAGGAATGAATATTTTTATTGACCTGGAATTGTTATTAATGAGTTCATAATGTGTTAATAATAAATAAATGAATCTATAACAATAGCGAGGTATTCGTTTATCTACCTAGCATTAAAAACACTATTGATCTCAGCGAAGTTGTAATTATTTCAACGGATAAATAAATTTGCTGCTGCTACATCGAATTTGATTTGGTCGTATTATTGGTTGTAGCATTAGGCGAATGAAATCCAGTGTAAACGTATAACTAACCTTTTCCCACATAGATTTACGGAAGGACGGAAAACTATTTGCTTCAAAGTTCTTGAAAGAGCTTCGAAAGAAAGTTGGGACTGTTATCGCATAACTACCACTGTGTCGCTTCGTAGAAGTGACTATCGAGATGGTACGATCTTTTCAAGTTTATTGCATGTACTGCAACTCTGAAGTGGCACATGGCTTCTTCACGATCTCTGCAAAATTTTCGCCATTTATATTATTAAAGAAGAGTTTATTCGAAACGATTTCTTTCGCTCCTTCCCTCGATGGTTGAATTATGTGCTACAAATGAAATTAGCATTTTTAATACGATAACATCATTGAACTGAAAATGATTCGTTATGAAATAATCACTCGAAAAATTCACAAAAATGATACACTAAAGAAGGGATAATAATGTGCTATTAATCAGTGAACAATGTTGTCTTGAAAAGTACTCGCAGTTAGTGTCTTCCAAAGTGATCGTGTTCACTACTTTTTTTTTATAGTTGTGATGCAGTTCTAAGAGGGCTGAAGAACGTAACAGGGTAACGACAAGTCGTAAATATAAATAACAATCAGCACAGCAGTACTGTCTTTTATCAACAGAAGAATCGCAATTTCGAGAAACGATCAACAGTCCAAGAAAATAAATTACTTGTCATCTCTTCCCTTCCGAGTTTTCTATGATTTCATGACTAGAAATGATATCTCAAATATATTCCTGAGAAAGAAATTTTCAATGTCCAAAATTTTCTAAAAGTAACTAACAGATAATCAAACGTTATTTGAAATCAGTAATTTTAATACTTAGGGAAACTCTCGAAATCTTATGTTAGCAGTTACATGAAGTACCATATACAAGGGACGAGCGATTATTTTTATTAACAATAACATGCAGTAGAATCTCGATTATCCGAAACACAATTATCTTAAAATTTTTTTCTTAATTTTTTTAACATCGACTACTGTCATTAGCGACGGGGTTCTGTGGGAGATTTTAAATTTGATGAAGCAGGTCGGTGTCAATTAAAAATTGTATCGTATTTTTTGCGTGCTTTTGTAAGATTAGGACGATGTCCGGTTTGATTCTATGCTTCCGTCGCTGGAGATCGAATCTTCCGCAGTCATACAGCAGGTGGTGGATCGTTGTTGATTTGTGGCATACGTTGCAGTAGGGGGGTTCTTTCTTCTTGAGGAGGGGTTGGTGCGTAATTTTGGAGTGTCCTGTCCTTAGTCGGGCTATTTTTACTCTTTCCTTCCTCCTGAGGTCGTTGGTTAGCACTTGCTGGTTGAAGTCTTTTACCACGTCGTGGAGTTTTGTTTTATTACCTGTAATGCATGTCCTGTTCCACTCGTCTCTGATGTTCTTTTTTTTTGGTATTGTGTAAGTTCTTCATGGGGGATAGGGATATCTGTTGGTGGGAGTGTTGTTGCTTGTTTAGCGCTGGCATCTGCTTTTTCGTTTCTAGTTATTCCTTGGATGGGAGGGCACCCAGGTGATGGCAATATTTTTATTTCTGTTGGTTAGTTCGGTGCAGATTATTTGGATATTTTTTATTACTTCGTTTTTTCCTGTCTTTAGTGGATTTTTTAGAGCTTAGATTACACTCATTGAATTCAAAATTTTATTACCGAAAGTGTCAAGCATTTAATGTAGTCGATGTAAGAGTAAAATAGAACTTTAAGTGCAACTTAGACTATGAATCAATAATGATTCACTAATTTTTAACATTTTACATTAGAAATATGAAGTCGGTTAATGGAGATTCTACTGTAACACAACATAATGCATTTATATTTACAGTACACTTTTAATCTGGAAAACGCTTTTACTCGGCTCAGGTCACTCATCGCACCGAGAATAATAATTCGATTAATCAATTATTGATAGTCCATCGATACGACGACTTGTAAAATCATAGTAACGGCGATCAGAACTAATCTGTGAGAATGTTGATTTTATTACCCACACTTTCGTTGTGACACTCGCGCCGCGAACGTTTGAAATGTAGATTAACAGTCAGATCACGTCGTGGGAGTAAAAATAACAAGGGTCGAGCACGGAGGAAAAAGTTGGCGCCAGCTTTGTCCATTAAGTCCTTTCCAGCACCCGGGAAGAATACTTCGCTGCACCTATGACCTAGTCTACGAAGTCGCCGGGAAGTTTCAGCGATTTTCCACTCGCCTGATATATGTGATGCGTTCAGAAATGTTTTGTATGTAATAATTATCTTGCTTGAGGAGCGGAGAATTGTTGAGGAACTGGAGGCAGCGCGAACACAAACAAGGTCTTAAATTTATCGAGCAGGACGACTAGCCTTAACAAACAGTTTATGTTTGTTACGATCGCTTGGAGGATCTTGGAGTTCCCGACTGTCAGTACTACTTCATTTGCATAATCATCTAAAGCTCCAATGGAATTTCCACTTCTCTGTAGTCCTCATGTACGAAATATATTCATATCACATGAAATGTACATCGGTAAGAGACTTAAGAGTCTCGTTAAGAGGTGAAAACTAAGCGTTGATTTAGCATGTTTGTTACGACCATCTAACAAAGGGAATTATGGAAAAGGGCGCATTCAACGACATTCAAAACAGAAAAATCTTATGCGTCATTCGAAAGAATATTTTAAATGATCAAGAAAGTTTAATTGTTTATTCAATGTGATGGAAGTTATAAACCGTTGATATAAATATGAAAATGTAGCAACTATTAAATTCAGATTGGTATAGCATTTTATATTTATTTTCATTGATCACGATTCACTGTTAAAGTGATGAGAAAGAATATGCAGATCAGGATCAGTTGATCAAATTCAATTTATGAACAATTCTAATTCTATACTTTTGAACTACAACTATTACATGACATTTTATGCATCTTCAACTCAGTAGTATAAATCAACTAAATAGTAATGCGCTTTATAAAACTTTATTGGTTTTATATTCTTTTAATAGCTGAAATTACGTAAGTTTGTTTTCCATGATAGTTTTCAGCTTCCTGCTTCAAACCTTACAATTATACAAACTGATTAAACTACTATTGCCCGCAAACTTGATGGCAGTCGTCCACCAAGCTAAATCTGCAGCGGGGAAAGGGGAATCATCAACTGACATTGCCGATTTTGGGCAATGACGTCACAATGTCACAATCGAAGACTCTTCATCTCTCAACTTATTAATTCAAGAAATCCAAGAACTTTATATGTCAGCTACAAACAATGATAAAATTGTAACAATATGTAGGATATCTTCCCACATTGGCATTAAAGGGAATGAAGACGCTGATAAGGCAGCGAAATTAGTCGCTTATTCAGCAGAAGACAATACAAGCATACAAAGTACCTCTTATAATGACATAAAAAACTATCTTAACCAGACTTTAAAAAATCAAGTAAACCAACTACTACATGAAAAATACACTAAAAAATATGGAGTCCAATGAAATGATATTGGATGGTGCAAATTTTCAGATACTACTAAGCGCTCACTCTAAAGCTCACTTAGTAGAATTATAATAGGCAATACAGCCTTAACTCTCACATATATATTAAACAAACTTGAGCCACCAACATGTGAACAATGTCATACATCTTTTACCGTTGAACATATTCTGCTGCATTGCGAAACCTATGAGTCTACAAGAAGATCGTTAAATCTACCAAATGATTTATATAACTTATTAAATTCAGATGAAAACCTAAAGTTACTCACACATGAAGCTTTTCAGATTGTAAGTATATTTTTGTACCACGTTGCTAATAACCGTCGATGTTGAAGCAACGTTAGAAAAAAAACTGTAGAAACATACTAAATAGGAATGCTAACAATTTTTACAATGAGAACAGTAGTACGAGAAATGTCTGCCAACCTAAATCTGCAAACCTGGGTACGTTTGTATTCTACTCTATGTTTATTTTTTAGTTCAAACAACCAATTCGTTCGGACGTTTCACACGTAAAGCATAAATCGTTTCGAATTTTCAAACGTTGTTTGCTGGGACAAAGTAATTAAAAAGACATCGAAACGGACGTCCATCGTTCTGAAAATATATTGTCCTCTACACATTTCACATGACAATTGTGAACAGTATTTCCATCGGCACGTTAACAGTTGAGTTATAAATCACAGATAAGTAAGAGTGAACCTTAGAGTCGATCTTGAGACATCAAGCCGTTTAGACGGGTTTTTATTATAGCTAGTAAAGTTTTTGTTTTAATATTATTCTGCCATTATTCTTGTTTGCTCTGTATTAGCTCATAAGCTATTAATCTAAGTAATATAATCTAAGTAAATATAAACTTTCAGATACGGGAGTTATACATATAATACATACACCCCCGCTCAAAAGTATGTGGACACTAACCATTTTTATGAAATTTGTGATATATTATATATACTGTTGTTGTTAGACAGTATATATTGTTAAATTCTGTTACGTACATGTATGTAATGTATTCTAGTAATATTCTATTGTTTCCAAGTAATTGTATCCAACGTATCAACTCAAAATCAATTCCAATTTTATATTATTAGTATCATCGAAAAAAATAAAATTCTATTGTTTCCAAGTAGTTTATCCAACGCATCAATCCAAAATCAATTCCAATTTTATATTATCAGTATCATCGAAAAAAATAAAATTCTATTGTTTCCAAGTAGCTGTATCCAACGTATCAATCCAAAATCAGTTCCAATTTTATTCATTAGTATCATCGAAAAAAATAAAATTTTATTGTTTTCAAGTAGTTGTATACAATGTTCTAGTAATACGTTACATACATGTACGTAACAGAATTTAACAATAAAAACCGTGTAACAACAACAGTATACAAATTTCATTAAAATGGTTAGTGTCCACATACTTTTGAGCGGGGGTGTATATGTAGAAATCATTTCTACAGATGTGTTTCGATCTAAGATGTCTGGGGTTTGGATTTGAGTGTCACCTTAGATAATCAGGAAGTTCGGCTTTTTGTCCTGAAGTACGATAATTGGAAGTGCTGAACAGAACAACCAAAAACGATGACCAATAAAATTACAGTAATACTATAAACGTATCAGAAAGGGTTCCAGAAAAAAGTTAAATCGAGTATAGTTTGACTAACATCTTATAAGTAACTTATTATTTTGAAATAATATTGAGTAACAAGTTACAAATAATTGTAATATTTTTTTCTCACAATTGTTGTGAAAATGAAAGATGCATGTATAACAATTATAGACCCTAAAGTAAGGGTTAAGATGGTTCTGAAGTAAGTAGAAGCACCTAAAAAATGTTGATAATTAACGTAAAGATGTTAATGTAAATCCACATTCTTATGTTTATAGACAAAAAGTGATTCTTGAATCAACAAGAGATTCATCTTCTAAATGTTGCAACGGATAAGATGTTTCAGCTTAAGAAGACCATCTAAATATCTAAGTTGTAACTTTTGATATATTTATACATTTCTGCACATCCCGTTATATTCTTGTACATTTAATCTTCTAAATGCTTGGCAATCCGAAGTCTAGTCATAAATATCACAGATATACTGATTATTCATTAGTTAGGTATTATAATTTTCAGTATAGATAGTTATAATCGGTTTTCTACAGGTTTTACCCTGTATCGATTTTGGCTCCGTTTTCTACGCTAAATTCCGTTTCCGGTTTTTATTCATTCTACCATTAATTTTGCATAAATACTAAAAATGTACTATAGTACATTTTAAGAACTCATTTCTAAAAATTAATATTAATACACAAAAATATAAACTAATTTTGGCTATTGTATTTACTTCTATTTTGTGATTCAATCTTATAATAAATACAGTAGAATCTGCTTATGCCTAGCCCATTTCCTTTCTATAAGGCTAGCCTAATCTCTCCAACCACTATTTTTTGTCGACTTAGACCGTAGAAACATTCAATAAAAGACAAGGACATCGCTAGCCATTTAAAAGTGCTCGTGACTCATTTTCACCTTTTTCCATTGGATTTTTACGAGAGTGACGCCAATCGATTCCTTGTACTCGCCCGATTAAAAAAATATCAAACACGACATAATTCGATCCATAATTAACGAAATAACGAAACAAATTGATTTTCACGATTCAATTCTAACTTCGCTAAAAATAGCCCGACTTACATTTGGTGTTATTTTAATCGGGAGAACGCTTAGAATCCAATGGTGAAACTTTTGTATTGATACGCCAACGGATAAAATCGCGGAAACTTAGATAAATTGACGACTCAACGCCCGAGCGACACGCGCGTAATTCGATACCGTCACGCAGTGAATATCAAAGGATACCGCGCGTGCCTAGGGTCTCTCGGTTACGAGCGTCTAAACTCAAAAAACCAGTCAAGCGTGAAATCGGAAGTGCGAGATTCACTACCCAGTTTGCTTAAGCCTTGATATACGGATCCGATGGGCAACGCCTTACGTGGGGAATACTGTATATCGTTAATGAGTCTTCAAAATCACCAAGACTATCGATAAGAACTTAAAGTTAATATAAACAGACAATACACATGAAACTGACAATATTAAAGAACGATAAATATCAGCTTTCATTAAATTTTCTGTAATTAAAAATTCTTTACCTATATCGCATTTGAAGTTAAAGTTTTCGAGACAAGGAAAAAAATGTACTCGGTCAATAATAACCAGCGGATGACGGCGGAAGGGTAAGGGGTATGGCACGACACTCACATGGCAACCCTGCTCCCAACCTTGAAGTCGCCTGTTCCCCTCGCGGTTTTCTTCGCCAAGCCGTCAGACAGCGATCCCCCACCATACTTGATCCTTCACTCTGCTAAACTCCCCGGAACGCGGCGTCGACCCCACCATCGCCTGCCTATAGTCGGGGTCATCTCAACAGGCGGCTCAGGGTCACCAAACCCTCGCGCCCCTTTCTGGAGAGTGCTTCCACCGCGGCAGCTCCCCGTGCGCGCTGCACACTTGTCGCATGTGTTGAATATCCGTGAGCGGACTCCCCTTCCCCATTACCTTTCTCGCTCCTGCCTATGTCTCTCCACTCGCGCTCCTTCACGTTGCGTCCTTCTTTTTCCTTATCTACCGCTCTCTTTCCTCTCGGCGTGACGCGACGCGACGTCGGGGAAGGAGGAAGGAGAGTCCCCTCACGGATATTCAACACACGCGGCAAATGCGTCCGCGCGCACGGGGAGCTGCCGCGGTGGGGGCGCTCTCCAGAAAGGCGCGGGAGGAGTTTAGTGACCCTGAGCCGCCTGTTGAGATGGCCCCGACTTCAGTCACCACTACATACTAGAGATGTGCACGGGCCGGGCCAACCGGGCTTTCCCCTTCCATTCCGTGCCAAGTGGACTTTCCCCTTCCATACCTTAGCCCGATTAAAGGTCGAGTCACACATATCCGGGCGTTTCGATCCGGTCCGGGCCGGGCCATGTAAGCAAAGAAGAGGACAGACCTTCCCTCTTCTTTACTCACGCAGCCTTAAGGCTGAGGTCCCACGGAGCGTGCTAATACGAACCGCGCCGCGCCACAGCGTTGGCGGGGACCGCCTAGCGCACTTGCATGACTATCGTGTTTCAAATGATCTGAGTGATCACTACCGATCGGGCTGAACGGGTCGATCGGGCCGACCTGGCCAAACGGGCTGAACGGGTCGACCAGGTCAGCCGGGTTGCATGGACTACGCGGGTTAGCTGGGCCAAGGTATGGAAGGGGAAAGGGCCCGATTGGCCCGGCTCGTGCAGATCTCTACTACATATGTACACTGTATGAGTTCATGAGTTCAGCAGAGTGAAGTAGCAGGTATGGTGGGGGATCGCTGTCTGACAGTTCGGTGGAGAAAGCCGTGAGGGGAACAAGCGACTTCAAGGTCGGGAGTCCCAGTTCGCCACTAATTGCATGCACTCTAATTACATGTCCACGATATCCATTTATTTCACAGTTTCTTTTTCGTAATCAAGAAAATCTCAGTTTCTTTTCTTTAAAAATTGGTACCGATTAGAGCTGCAAATACTCGACTGTTTGAAGTATTCGAATAAGAATAATTTATTCGAATACTTAGGAATATTAAAAAATTATAATATTATTGGATTACATAATTGAAATTTTGCCATGTATTATAGTCTCGCAAACTTCTCGCCGTTTAGATTTGTAGTCGATGCAGTAGCATGAAATTGGAATACTACAAATATTCGAACAGTCCTAATTATTCGAATAACATTTGAACGTCCAAATCGTTCGAATATCAAATTCGAATTTTACTGGTATTCGGATATGCGAATGTTCTAAGTATTCGAATATTGGTAACAGCCCTAATACCGATAACATTCTTGCCCGCCGGACGCCTTTAAATCACACTTACGCCTACACTCTTTTTGTAAAAGGTTTGATAATTCATTATCCGTTAAATATCCTAGAAAAGGAATGCATCGAATCGATGGAAACGAAACCAAGTGTACTCTCCAGGTCCCGATGGAGAGGAACTGCCAGATTCTGGAAAAACGATTTTCAACACGACGTAGAAAAGTGTGTAGCAACCGACGGGATCGATGTACGTACACAGAGCCAGCAGGCTTCGATGGAAACGGAAGCAGAGATAGGCTGCCTCTTTACGGAAATGAAGCAATCGTCGAGGGCCGACGGTCTTATTGCTCTCACGGACTATCGTAACGCCAAAGCGCCATTGATGCCTTCTCCATCACGCGGAATAAACTGGAACTTCCAGCTGGAAATAGAAATTTATGCGGCGAGATGGAGTAGCGGGCGGTAGCAGGGACTTCCTGATCGGTTCGGAAAAACTCCGCTTCCGATTTTACAATGTAATCACTCAGAACCGAAGTGAGTGGCTCTGTTCTCGGGAGAAATTACTGTTTGCCGCGCTTCCACAGAAAATGAGTACTGTCGACGGTGTTTCAGCTAAATTTTCTTAGCAGCTGCGACACTTTACCTCCGCCGTGCACTGAATTATTTGAAATTTTTATTTAAATGGTTTTATCAAAAATATCGGTTTTTATGTCAAATGCTAGTTGCACCAGGTTTAATGGAGAATAACTTTGCTATTTATAACCATTACTAAGAAGTTTTCAATTCATGGTAATAGCACTAGAAACTAAGAATAGGCCACACAAATTACACCCACATACACCTAATCACAAAAGAAGAACAAAAGGAATGCGATAATTGCAATGAAATACATCCTAACCAGCTATCCAAGGTACTGAAACGAAAGAAAACACAGAAAGATTCCAAAGGACCTCAAAATAGCACTAAACAAAAAGAAAACTGTCCAATCCATCCTCAGTTTTCGGAAGGATATAAACCTAATCAATTTAATTTATCCAAACTGAAAACAACAATAAACGACAACTAACCACACGAAGATATACTGTAAACACATAAACAAATGTAAATATGCAAAATGCAAAATGTAACTTTATGTAGTCGCTAATAACCCATAGAGATGGATGCAACTTCATCAAAAAATACTAAAAACTATAAACTATTCTTGTATAAACAGGAGACGTATAGGAAATTTAATTCAGTCTGTGGAATAAATAAGAACAAATAGTACCTGCTACCGTTTTATATTTTTAAAAAGTGAGAGAATAAAGAACAATTTACACAATTAAGACAGTATTTTATTTAATGCTTTTATTAGCCAATATTTTTATGTATTAGATATTCTTTTAGTTATTTTCTATTTTTCTACATTTTGAGTAATATATTTTTAAATAAATGAAAGAGTATGACATAGGTACGTGAAAATATTGAACAACCAACATTTTAAAAATATATTACATTGGCAATTTAGACTCTATATTTATTTAATTCTCTATCAAAATTATCCTAAATAACAAGTATTCCTTAATCCAAAAGACTAATGTGCTTATTCAATAAATAACAAGCATTTTATGTATAATGTTTACTTTTTAAAAAACTATTAAATTGCAGTTTTTAAGGTACTTTATCACGTAAATAGATATCAAGTATTGCAATTTATTTCCATTAGAGATAAAATACAAATGTATTGAATTTCATTCTAAACTTACTTGCAAATACATTTTTTATGAGAAAGAATTATCAGTTGCCATACTATTTATATTTACTCCAATTATAGCAAAATTGATCCTTTCACTATACTAGCAACAAATATTTTATGTTTCTGTCAGCGGATTGTATTGAATAAAGAAATCTATGGCAATATCTATACAACTTTTTCCATAGCTACAGCAGCTAACTTAAAGAAACCGCGGAAAGATGTATAAAACATAACGAATCCAGTTTGGAATATCACTGACGCAAAGTACACAAAGGGCGTGTAACGTAAAACGGATCAAGATTTCGTTATGGTGATCCACAGAGAGACCCCCATCGTGAATAACTCGAATTCCTTTTCTCTCGGTGCCTCGCGAACAGCCAGTATATAATGATCGTTCACCGTTAAAAGCATTTGCATTAAATTGTTTTGGCGGTGAAGTGCGATAGGTAGATCACGAGAGCGGGGACGAGGTACGAAGGGGGTAAGAAGAAGAGCGTATGGAAGAACTTTTCAAGTGCTCCGAGCACTCAACGTTTCAGAATTCTCTGATCTCCCCTCGACTAGGTAAATCTGTCCGATGAGGAGTCTTTCGTCGCCTCGCTCATTTCCTGTACTGTTCACGAAGTTTAATCACGATTTAGTCGGAGCAACCAGACAGCCGGTACGCGAAGAAAAGTTGCTCGGTTTTAATGCTGTTGAGACTCTGTCATAACTTCTTAAGCGAAACAATAATTATTACCGATGTGGCGGACAATGAAGAAGTTCCAGATGGAACCTTTGAATGTCCAGTCAGGCTGCAGACGTTTCCACCGAAGCACTCGATAAATCGATTGAAACTTCTCTTCGCTGTTCGTAAATTATTATTCTTCTGATGGGTTCGGACAGTTCCTTTTTTCTACGGAGTTTCCTCTTTAAAGGGTGGCTGCATCCCCTCAGTTTTATGAAAGTCCACAGCGTCTCCTCGTCCGCCTATTTTCATTATATTTTTATTCAATTAAATACCTTCTGGAGTAATTGCAGTTTGTTGTAAGTTAAACATAATTAATTGAAGGGCAGTCTTCGGTTTATTGAGTCATTTTTTAAATAATGTAGCCTAAGATAAGAAACTAACAATACAGCTAACTGGATAAAAAATAACGAAAACTTAGAATTAATAGCAGAAAGATAGTATGAAAATAGTATTAAATTTAGTCGAAAAGGACAACGCTTTAAAATTGAAATTTAGAGAAATGTAGTAGAAAATGAATATTGTTCGTTTTAAAAATTCCTGCAAGTTTTTTAAAAATACATTTTACAAAGTCAGAAAAGTAAACTTATTTACCCGAAACATAATGGTGAAAGTTATAAAAATGAAAGCAAATGGTATGACTGTAATATAACTTATATGACCGTTTCGTTTCATCTACATTTGCAAAGTATAATTGAAAGGAAAATCCGTAGATAAGCCAGTCAAAAATATGTATGGGAAAATTGGAATTTTTCATTTCCATCTTTGGCAGAAAATAGCTGCTTTTAATTATCATATCCTCTACAAAATTATTTTTTATTTATTATAACATCCTCCATTAAGTTATGAACAGACTGCGGATGTTTATGCAAATGCATATTTTTATAGGAAATTTTGCATATTTAAGTCTAAAAACACATGCAATATATTATTTGCCGTGTATCATGCTTATCTGAATCATCTATCTTGTTAAATTAATTTAGTCTATTAGTCAGTAGTTGTATCATAACCAGATAGATGTGTCAATATAATGCTGAATATACGCCACGTAAATTAAAACGTAATTCATCATTGAGATGTAGCTGTTAGTATTTCGAATTGAAATAGTTCAGTTTTAATTATTGAAGCGATAAGGTGAATTTCGTAAGAGTCCGTTTCAACGTTTTTATAATGCCAAAAGTTCGAAGAAGCAGAATTTCATTAACGAAAAGCTGGATCGTGAACGATCCCAATTTCATCATTGATGAAAATAATTAAAAAAGTATTTATTGTCAAACGTGCAATAAAAGTGTAAAGTTCGATCGAAATTCACAATTAATTCAACATATTAATACTTCTATACATAAAAGAAAAAGTGATGAAGCAAATGCTACATCCGAAGCAGAAAATTCAGAGCAAGCAACAAGTTAAAAACAAATGTGAATTTTATTCGGATTTAATAAGAGCGATGGTTGCTGTCAACATACAATGGCATACTTTGAATAATTATACATGGAAGAATTTCCTAACAAAATATATGGACCACCCCATTCCGGATGAATCAACGTTACGTAAAAATTATTTGGACGATGGCTACAATTCTGCTATTAAGAATATCAGGGAGGACATAGCATATCACTATGTATGGATTTCTGTGGATGAAAACACTAATACCGCAGGACAATACATTGCAAATCTGATAGTAGGAAAACTGCATGAAAATGAAGTAACTAAGCCACATTTGTTATGCTGTAAGCAATTTGACGAAACCATACAACAATAGCCCGATTTGAAAATGGAGGTCTAAGAATTTTATTACCGAACGGTAACGAGGAGAAAATTTTGTTGCTTGTGACAGGTAAAAACCGAAAAGAAGTTAAAATTATTTCACGAAAACATGATACATATCAAATGTTTAGTACATGGGTTGTGCAGATTTACTGAGGAAGTCAACAAAGTGATATCATTCATGAAAAAGGTCTTTTCGAAAGCACCACTTCGCATAGAAGCGTATCGCTACACATTAAAAAATACTCCTTTGCCACCAGAACCAGTTTTGACCAGATGGGGTACGTGGAATGAGGCACAATTATTCTATGCTGAACAGTTTGAGAATATTAAGAAGGTAAGAATGTTAATAATATTGATAATAATCATAAATAATAATATGAAGTTAAATGGATTTGACTAAAGCTATATCCATTTTATTTTTCATGTTAATAGATAGTTCTAAGTTTTAGAGAAAAAGATGCTCCTGCTATTAAAATTGCACAAACAGTGTGCTTCTAATTTATAATGCTTCTAATTTACTGTAATTGTAAGTATGACACATCAGAACATCTACAAAACGTTTGTTGATACTCAATATTACATTTAATACTTAATATACTGTATACTTAATATCATGTATATTTGCATATCTTTTGTGCATATTTGCATATTTTTCGTGCATAAGTATCATGTGCTTTCTACACATTTATTGTGCGTAAATATCCGTAGTCTAGTTACGCAAATCTTTGTTAATTTCTATAGAAACCAAAAGATCAAGGCTTTTCGACTGTGAAACCGCTGAAGACTATATTTATGTACCTGATATTTTTTTTTTTTTCATTTTTGCTCCAATTTATGTTCTGAAATGTCATGACTAGACTGCGGATCTTCATGCAAAATAAGATTTTTACAAGCACAAATAAAGAACTGGAACTTGAAAAACAGTATGTTTAATGTTCTAAACATTCTAAATTGAATTATATTTTCGATATTTTCGATATTTTGGAATATGTTAATAGTTTCATAGATGCTTTGTATACTTAGCATTGTCATAAATGCATAAAATACGCAGTCTAGTCATGACATTTGGAACATTTTCTTTCAATTATGAACGTATGATAGTTCCTGTATCCAAATCGAAGTATAATATTTCCTGCTGATATTTAGTCACAAACGTAATTTAAAGGTGGTATTTCAAGGAAGATTTACGAATACTCGTCTACATTTCTATTTTTCAATTATTTTCGATTACACACGTCAATGCAGGCGTTTTATACGCACTTACATCGACTTTCATTCATTTTCTATCAATCTCCTGCACGAGAGATATGAAATTTTACGCAATAATGCGAATTCCAATATGCGCATTCTGGTATATGGAACTTCTCTGATCGTAAGCCAACTAGAATACATTTAATCTCCTACGATCGTACGTTGAATGCAGCATTGTTCCTTTATAATATAATGTGGGGATATCAGATCCGTTTCCATTCCAATAGGAACTTATATATAGATATTTATCATAAAAAGTACACGTCTATTTTTTATTTCGTGAATACATCTCACAAAATTACGTCCTTAAAATTCCATTTCAAAATTTTATACCATTTACATTATATGCTGCAGGTAATTAGCTTGTGCTTATTGTAAAAAAGTGCAAGTCAACTCGGCATTTCATAAACGTAATCTGATAAAATTATCGCTTCTAAATCTACATATTTTCAGTCAGTTTGAACATTGTTTATATTTTTTCTACGCTTCTTCCGTGTGATTAAATTATTACTTTTATGTAATAACTATTCACATTCGTGTTACTTTTATCAAATTCTTAAGCTAAAGGTGTAAATTGTGTTTCAGTTTTCATATCGTTCACCGAATTTAAGTTAGCAAGCTTTCGTTACATGATATGCCGAATTACTGCAATTTCAATGTTGAAACAATTAAATTCGAATACGTCGGTGCCGAAACTTTATAAACTAAACGAGAACAAACAATCTTTTCATTCAGGCAATTTCCACAGAAGTTAGCTATTTACGTGTAAACGGTCTTACATTTCGCAATAGTTAAAACAAGTCTAACTCAGTTAAGCTTGGATATTCAGCTGATTTGCAAAATGTTCAGAAGTGCCAACTTCACTTTAGAATACGAACTTCCGGAATTAGCACGATGCCTGTCAGATTACTGAATGCTCGCTGCTATGTTAACTTTCCTCCATCTTCAATTAATGGAATAGCTCATTATAAAATTTTGTTCCGTACAGCTTACATTCATTGAGCCCCAATTCACTGCAGAAAAAGGGCAACTTTTAATGCACTTGAAAATATAAAGTACTGTTTTAACGTATGAGAATCGCAGAGCATTGCACGCCCAAAAACGCGTATTGCTATACAGCTGTTATACTTCGTGTTCTAGAATTTTTAGCATAAAATTAGCCGAACAGTTGCATAGGTTAAAGTAAGATTAGAATATTATGCAAAAGAAGTTCATAAATACATTATCATAAAGTTATAACGAAAATATGGAATGTAAAGTAAATGTCTATCTACACCTATCTTAAATTTTGAAGTATCGTTTGTTTTTATCGATACAGATCCGATAATGACATTAATAAGCAATTCATTGTTGTTTGAATTGCGTCCAGATTTCGTTTAATTTTGTTATATGCAATGTTTATTCCCGTATTTAATTCAATCTGAGTAAACGTGTATTTTTATACTATGATAATTGACAACTGACAATTCATCAGTGCAGATTCTATTTATTTAATTAATTATTGTATTTAAATGATTTGTGATTTATTGTGTGTACGGACGAAATGTTTCAGCTAAATGTTGCATGATTGTCAGGAGGACATACAGTGCTGTAATTTGTGTTTTACTTTGCTTCTTTCATGTGTTTTTACTTTATACAAATAACTAACGAATTATTTAAAGTCATGAAGTTAGAAGATTTAACATGTTTATAAAGAATTTTAAGACATATTACATTATACAAAATTGTATTGAATTTTTATCAAAACAAATTGAACATCGTTTCAATGTTAAACATCGCATATCAAAATTTAAAAACTAATCTAAAATTATATGTGCTGAGAAAGAAACAATTAATTATTTTGCTAAGCGTTTAAGTGGGCCTTCTTATAGTCACACACAAAGTGGATGTTAACTTATTATGTCACATGAGCAAATGTCTCAGGGAAATATTTGTAATAAGTATTTCGATTTATAGATTTCTTCTTTTTGAGAAACGTTTGCTTCCTAACTTTTATTTACTGTTACTTCATTGGAGTAAATTTTGCATAACAGTAATATTGAAATTACTTTACACGTTGTTATACATATATCCAAAACATTTCAATTTCAGTTTAAAAGAACCGAAAGTAAAAAAATTGCAAATAATATTTTAACCATACCTCAGTGAACATTTTTATTCAAAATTGTCTTCAATGCTTGCTTCTTAGCAACTTTCTTATTTTCTTTAACAATATTTCGTTCATGGTTTATGTTTACTAATTTCATTTCACTGTTATTAAAGGCTATCACTGTAATAATGTGATAATCTGTTATTACTCGCAAACCCATGCTTAACTATTTCAAATATAGAACAGTTTCACATTTAGTATAAAACTGACTTATGGTCGAATCGATAGGGGATGCGACTTGGAAGACCTCCTTCTAGTCACCTCACTGGGTGAAATCCTTTGCGCGACGTCTTGGATGCTCCGAGTACAGTGATTGTATCTAGCGTATAGCAAATCTCTATATTAAATTAGTGGATTGTCGCAATAATTTATTTCATCTCGAATTTCAGCGCTAGTAATGCAAATAAAGAGAATTTTTACTCTGTGCAAATTCCATTTGTTAGTCAATAATTTCATCTCGCCTTTCCAGTCGAATTTATCAAATACAGTGACTCACAGGTTTGTTCACATATACTACAAATGTGAATTAATTGTAAAATTTACAGTATTAACTTTTCTTTCAATTAAGGGTGGAATTCCACGTAATGGGTCAAAAACGTCGATTTTTTTCTCCTCAATCAATAGTAATGCACTTGAAGAGCGTAATCCTAAAGCTTTAAGCCTGAATTCAAAGTATTAGAGAGCTACAGTTATTGGAGCAGCAGAGTGTCGACTGCGCGCAGTATTATAAAATATCAAAAGTTACGGTGAATACCGTTTTTCTATCGGAGATAGAGATTTCAATTTTTTGAGGAAGCTGAAGGGTTACTTTACTGATCTGGAACGGCAAGTTAACATTGAACAACTGTAAGTTTCATAAGACTATAGTTTTTTTGCCACTGAAACTTTAAATGCGTTTTTCTCGAAACTAATTTCTTTCAAAAACAAAAACTTTTTTTTAAACAAGAACTACTCAACCAATTTATCTATCCCAGTGCATACGACTACATTATAGTAAACTATAGTCGATAAACCTATACGTTTAATGAAAAAATTAACTTAAACAACCTTATTATACATAAATTTGTCCAAAAAATTACCTCAGAAAACACACTTTTGGTTTACAAGCTCTGCGATCTTGTAAAATTTATATTTTTTATTAGTATTTGTGATTCATCGACGATATAGTTTCACAAATAATACAGAACATCTTGAATTTTTGAAATCTCGGAAAAACTGAAGGAACTAGAGTGCTCGCCAATCATCAAGGTTGCAAGAATTTTCTTCAATAGTAACATCTGCAGCCAACATTTATGTACATTGGAAAAAATTTGTTTTACAACTTTAAACAGTATACATATATACAGTCCCAAAAGTTTCAAAACGATTCGTTTAATAGGTTTTTTGAAAAAAATTCGCAAAAATCAGCTTATTTTTTAAAAGTCTATATGGAATTTCCCCTCCTAACTCTCTAAATTTTCTTAATAGTGTCCACGTGAACAATATTTTTTTATAAAGTAAGACGTAGGTATTTTATTTTAAACTACGTCTGAACGAAACTCTCTGTAATCGAAATCTGTTGAAAAATCAAAATAGAAAAATGTGACAACAATCCCTATTCTTCCCTCTAGGTATCCGCCATTAATTACAAAAATTCCGCCCCAAACCTCAAAGAGAACAGTACTTTGTACCGCGAAAGAGACGTTTCGGATTTCAATTTCAAAAACGCGGTACATTTATCAGGCCGGAGGCGTTTTTCTGTCCACGTGAAGTCAGTCAATGATAGCCTGTCGACCGGTTCGAGTACTTACAGAAGCGATAGAATACAATGATGAATAGCACGGCTATTAGATAGGCATGCGGGTAGATGTTACATAGCCAAGGCGCAGCAGTCGTGAACGCGATGGTTTGCCTAGGTTGGAATGGTAGGAAGCAATTAATAACTTTGTTGTGGCAGGCAAGCAGACCTGTAGGCAGGCAAGCGAGCAGGCAAGCAGCCATAGTAGCTGGAGCTACGTTGCAATAATTATGACGTCACGCCTCCTGCCCAACCTAATTAACTAATGCTGGTCCCTCTGCATTTTCTTCTCTCAGCCCGGTTTTTCGTCCCTCGCCTGCCGCGCCGCGCTGTGTCTGTACGAATGGGCCCGCTCGTTGACCGTGCTTTATTTCTGCCAATTCGCTAGTTTCTTGCCTGGTAATAAAAGGCGGACCTTCGTTGACAACGGTGCTTTCGCGCTTCGCGGAGCCGTGCCTACGCGGCGGGTGATGCAAGTCGCCAACACGTTAAATCCGGCGAAAAAAGCGGGAACGGTGGATGGAAAAGCACCGGCGAAACAAGCAATTAGTGCCGACCAGGTCAAGATACATCCTCGCCGTCCACGACGATAATATCGAACGCGGGGATGATAATTTTGGCGAGATCCGTTGTTTGGGAAATAACCAACCGTGAACCGGTTACGGTGGAATTAAGAGAGCTACTAAAGCTTGACTGTTAACACACGGACACGGTACTTAAGGGTGGCTCGCCATCGCGAGAGTTAGATGAAATCTTATTAAATCGAATTCCGCGCTTTCCGGAGGGAAATTACGGTCGTCCAATAGAATTTATCACTTCAATTACACGCACCGTCGTTAACGAGCTTTTTCATTCTCGGCCTTTCGAAATTAAAGAAGAATTAGAAGATCGCCGTGTGCTCGTACCTGTGCGTGCACAGGCTCGCGCGTGTGTACGTGGGATACGAAATAGTGATGCGCAGGGACTCGGAAAACCGACGGAATTGCATTAGCGATTACTTTTACCTTTGAATTTGAATAAGATGATCCCGTGATAGAGGTAATATTAAATTCGTTTAACGTTCAATTCTCTTTAATGGTTTAGCGGAAGCGAATGATTTTCGGTAAAATGGATGTGAATTTTGAATCGGAGTAATGGATTTTCGTAGTTTTCGCGTAAGGGAGGTTCGCTTTACGATGTTTCCTGAGCTACGCACGTTAATTTTGACGAAAACAGAGAATGTATAGGAACGGAATTTATAATATAATTTGATAGGGGCTGATTCTGTGTGAAGAAATAAGAGAAAAATTTTGCGTAACATTTTTTTGTTGCTGTGACTTCGTTTTCGAGAAAATTGGTTTTAAGTTTTTAAGGAATGACCTGTGCAATATGAATTATACTGCAATGGACGTTGTATTGTATGTATTGAATCTCCAATTTCAAATACATTAATCTCCAACCTCAAACTTCGAAATCTTCAATTTCAACTCTAAAAATTCCTGATTCTGTAACTAGAAATCCTCCAATCTCCAACCTGAAATGTTCAGACTTTCAACTTAAAATATTTGAATCTTCAATTTGAAGTCTTCTAATTTTTCACTTCGATGCCTGAAATCTTTAACTTCAACTCTTAACCTTTTCATCTTCATATGCTAAATATTTAATTACATATCTTCAGATTTACTATTTTAATTTTAAAATAGTCTAATAAATCTCTAATATCTAATCTGAAATATTCAGTCTTTCCACTTGAAATCTTCGAATCTTTTATTTTAATTCTTCAAACTTTTCACTTCAAGGTTTTATGTTCATAACGTCCACTCTTAACCTTTCCATCTTCAGTTTAAATCGTCAATTCCATATGTTCAAATTTTCAATTTTAATTCAAAATATTTTTAAATTTACACCTTCAAATCTTCAAATCTCCTACCTTAAATCTTCAATTTGCAACTTGAAATCTTCAATTGTTATAAGTCTTCAAATTTTCTTGAAGAAATTCTTCAAGAAACTTCAAACTCTTCAAAAAAGTCTTGAACTTTTAAACTCCATATTTTTAAATCTTCAATTTCACAATTTCAAATCTCCAACTTTAACTTTCCTAATCTCCAACAACAAATCTATAAATGTTTAATTACAAACCTTCAATCCTCTAACTTCAATTCTTTCAATTTCTAAATTCATATAGGGGATTTGCTATAGGCATTGGATTGTATAGTAATTTAGTAATTCTTCTAACTCTAAATTTCTTTCTTATTCTTTCCCGTAGAATCACCATGTGCCTAGCTGGATTACGAATTCTGTTTCACCTTCTGTGATACGTAACTAATAGTTGCATTTTCTTTATTATTAATTTTTTTCTAGCTAATAATTTTATCTGCCTTTTTGATTACACATTTGCTACAATATTTGGAATGTAATTCAAACCGCGGTTAACGTTTCTTATTACAAGGCAAAGAATTGCAAATTATGAAAAATGCACTGGTGCAAAATACATTTATCAGTGTGCAGTTTTTCTTCTGAACTCCATATCCATCCCTATCACTAACGTGAGCGTTGGCAGGCAAATATGAAAGGGCTGCACTATAAGATATTGCCAATTTGTCTTTTTTGTTTAGGTAAAAAGTATTGACGTAAATATATGCTATGCTCAAGGAAATAAACTAACTTTACAAAAGTACTGGAAATAGAAGAATAAAATTATAATTTTCCCTTCATAGAATGCTGCGTTTACACATCTGCTAGTATTGGATCAACTTTTGACTAACACTTTACGCTGTAATAAATAGCATATGAAATGGAAAATTAAACGTTTTCGGAAATTTATTTTCTTTTACCATCGCATCGAATATCTATTCTTGGAAAATGTTTTACTTCTCTTTAACACTCTGTGCACTTACATTAACACCCATTATCTTTGTAATTATAATTTTGCAACTGGTTTATTTTTCAGAGATTTCAGGCTTT
This sequence comes from Perdita meconis, assembly GCA_030770465.2. Classification (NCBI taxonomy): domain Eukaryota; kingdom Metazoa; phylum Arthropoda; class Insecta; order Hymenoptera; family Andrenidae; genus Perdita; species Perdita meconis. The sequence continues at coordinate 41,601 of JASKOS020000015.1, read as the reverse complement.
CACGATTTGGTTTATTCTTGCAACTTTGAATCGCATCAAGGAACCTTTTTTTATATTTTTAAAACATCGAACAAAATATAGCATTTTCAAGCAAAAAAAACCATATGATGACTTTTCTGTGGTATTGAAATAAACAATATTTTTCACAGTGACATTCTATACATATAAAAAAATTATGGTACACTAATTGTCTACTCGCATGCGGAACTCAATTATAAAAGTAAATTAAATTTGTAAATGTTCGGTAGTCCATAAATTTCCTCTTCCTTTAAAGCTCGTTGTCTTGATGATCGGTATTAAGTCCGTTTGAAAATAGGATTCCCTCTACGGCAGGTTAAAATTTGATCGTCGAAGGCTCCCGATAAAAGGAGGATGTCTGCATGAACCGAGTCTGTCAAGCACATTGCCATAAAGACGATTTTAAGCGTTCACTGGCAAGCTAACCGACGCTATCGCCATTAAACTGTAATTTCTAGAAGCCCAGGTAAAAAAGACACAGGAGTTTTTGTGACGTTACCATCAGGTGCTCTCTAAGATAAGTGAATAAGGGTGGAAGTATAAGGCAGAGCAGGATCTCTGTACAGATATTGCGGCACTTTCTTTTTGTGGAACCAACCTTTTTTCACGAAGCGCCGTGCCGCGCGGTAATTTTAGCCCACGGCATGATCTCCGTAGTGTACAAAGTAGTTCATGCATTAGGGTCATTTAAAACATTGTATTAACTAATTCCTCCTTCTTCGGAAGATTTATTATTATCGTCGTTCAACAGAAACTATTTAGTTTATAAATTTATTATAATGAGGTCTGTTTGAATATTTCTGAGGCTTGTTTACCTCCCAATTAGAAACCTATCATTTCAAAGCTGATATCAATAACTGATTGTCATAAATATCTGTATAAATATTTCAACAATTATTTACCGCTTTAATACTTTTAGTAATAAAAGCAAATCATTTTTGTTTCAAAAAATGAAATGCTTAAAAGTAATTACAAACATTTTGGAGATTGAATTTCAGTTCTTCTTCAGCCATAATGGATATCAATTATGGTTTCATGCTGTTTATACCATTTTTAAATAATCGGTTAAATAAAAAAGTATAACAATTTCAAAGTATCAGATAAAAAATCGAGTGACATTGTTGTAAATAGGGGTTGAAACAATGATTTGAACAAGCTCACAATGGATTACAATTCGGAAGAATGAAAATGTTTGTTCATCGTTGCCAACAGGACGTCCCAGAATGAACATCCTACTTTCGAAAATAAGAATTTCCATTTTAAAAGCTTTTGTCACGACCATAGGACGCATTAGGCTCCGAGCATATATCAAGTAGCCAATCGATAACAATTCTCACCCGTTTCACGGTGAAACGAAACTCGGCGGCAGTATCTGTAGCACAACAAACGAAACGTACATCGGTCTTTTTTGTTATAATGTCGAGGCCTGCAATCTGCCACGAGGAGCGACGGCAAAACGCTCCAATCAACAAAATGACAGCTCCGACCGGTCTCTTTTTTTCATTTCAGTCTGACTTTGCTGTTTCCATTCTACCATTCTCTCGGCCGTTCGCAAGGGAGACACGTTGCGATCGTACGTGACGTCGACGCGATTGCCACTTACGACTACCTCCAATTGGGTATCATCGTTTGCTCTGTCGACAGTGATCGGCGAACAGAAGCAACTCGTCAGCCGTATAACGACGCAGGAAAAACCAATATTCGCATGGCGCACGTGTTGTCCCTTCCATGCGTCGCGAATCCAATTTCTACGCGTTTCTGCGACGGATCAAAACTCCCGGATCCGTGAACGCGTCTCGTTCGCCCGTTCGTCGTGACCGTTTCCCGTTCGCTATTTTCGCCGAATTATTTATCGGGACAAGACGCCTTGCCTGCCGGTTAATGCAAAGAAACCTTATTTCCCGTGTATAAAAGGAGCTGGAAAAGGAGCTCGAGCCGAAATAATTCGTCCTGTCTAAGGGCGACGCGAAATCCAATATGCAAGCAGCCACGGCAATGTTGCTCGCAGGCGCGAATCTAATTTTCCTGGCCTATCAGGAACGTTCACCCGCGACGACAGAATCAGACGCGTTCGTTTACGTTTAGAGGGGATTATGGAGATTGTGATATCCGTGCTGAATACTCATTCGACGGATTGCTGTTTGATTTGCTGTCTGTTCGTGTAAATAAAGGATTATGTTTGGCGCAGACGTGATTGCTTAGTTTTTACTCTTCGTCTTGCGAGTTTTATTGGCGGGTAATATTGTAGGACACTTGCATATTTCATTGCAGGATAGAGTAGTATATCGCATTATTTCTCGATGGTACTGGAATTGAAAATGTAGTGTAGTCTTATTCCTCTTAATGCGATCTCTATATGGTACTTTGATCCACAGAAGTAGGAAGCTAAGTGACAAATTGAACGTATCCTGTTTTATTGTAGTCTTAGGAAACCGACTTTATGATATAGATTTCTGAGATTCTCTTGATTAAGGAGTTAGGGCACCCCTGAGACCCAAAAATCATACCTAACTTTGGCTATTAATTACGTGTGCATTAATTGCTTTATGAGGAAATTGTACATATAGTGGACTGGACTGGATGAAGTTGCTCGTTGGTTCAATAGTCACATCATATTTTCGTGCATATAAAACAGTGCACACTTTAGTTAAACAGTTTATTCTGGGGTGATTCTAAATAACTTCTTCCTTGGCGAGAATGTACGTTGCGACCTTGTCAACGAGTTATTTACGAAAAACGCACCGACCAATCACAGCGCACGTATAGCGAAAGAACCGCCGTGCCCGCTACGAGTAGCCTAGGCCAACCACTGAACAGCCGTTCGTCCGCTATACGCGCTCTCTAATTGGTCGGTGTTTTTCGTAAATAACTCGTTAACAAAGCTGCAACGAACATTTTCGCTAAGGAAAAAATTGTTTAGAATCATCCCAAAAATCGCTTCTTTCCGGCTCTTACACTTTGTTTGAGACACCTTGTATAGGGAAAAGTTGTTCAAAATGGTGACCTTGACAACATTTTTCAACGTCATCAAAAACGGTGAGGTCGCCTCTATTCCGAATAATTACCAAAACTTTTTTTGTACATAACTCGGAAACTGAGACCGATCGCCAGTTACATATATAAGAAAAAGTTGTTCAGAATAACCAAGCAAAGTGATTAAAAAAGGTACCATCAAAATCGGTGAGGAAGTAGCTTTTTTACAAGTTTACTTATAACGTAGTAGTAGTGGCAATCTTCTGGAAATTTCTAGAAAATTAAGAGTATCCGGCTATAGCATAGGAAAAAGTTGTTCAAAATGTTGATTTCTACAACATATTTCAAAATCATCAAAATCGACAACGCGTCCGCTTTCTAAATAATTACTAAATATTCTTATATTTCTTAGTATTAATATAATAATGTTCCCTAAGTAGATTTTTAATAAAGCAATTTGTTTATTTGCAATAAATTCTTAAAGGTAGGTATGCTTTTTAGGTTCTCAGAAGTGACCTAACCCCTTAAAATAGCATTAAATACTGAGTATACTGGTTTATTTTTGACAAAAGATTGTTTCAAATGATATAAATCCATTTTTGATATACTTTTCTTAAAAGCTATACAGGGTGTAGCAAAAACGTTGTAGTTCCTTGAAAGGGGCGATTCCTGAGGTGATTTTAAACAACCTTTCCCGCAGCGGAAATGTTAGGTGCAGCTTTTTTAACGAGTTATTAACGAAAAACATCGACCAACCGGGGAGCGAGTACAGCGGATTAATGATGGCGTGAACGATGGCGGACCAATACTACTCACATTCGTACTACTCGCATCCATGCTTCTATTAGTCGGTGTTTTTCGTTAATAACTCGTTAACAAAGCCTCACCTAACATTTCCGCTAATGAAGAAGTTGTTTAAAATCATCTCAGAAATTACTCCTTTCAACGAACTGCACACAGGATGTCTGAGGTTTTTCAGGACAAACGCTGCTAGCGTATTCTGTAAGTGTACAAAAATAAGAAAAATGTTTACTATTATTAGAATGTTTCAATAATTAGTAGAAATCGTCAAGAAGTTCACCATGTCACAAACAGCGTGCTATAGTTCAGCGTGCGAATTGTATTTTTGTAGGCGGACGGCATTTCGAGCAGGAAAATTTGAAGATTTTTTAATTTGCTATAATTTTGTAATAAAACCTTGTTCATCGACTTTCATATAACATTTTTTTCTTATTTTCGTGCGTAAAATTCGCTGACAATTATACTTTGTGTTTCCTCTAATAATTTTTAAATTTTGAAGAAAGCCTGTAAAGATTATTATTATTATTTATGTTTCTTATTTCTTGACATCAATTCAACAGTTATCTATATTCACAATGATATCCTGACAGTAAAATGATTGAACATCAGAGGTTTTTGAGGGGATTAAGAGCCTAATAAAATTACATTAGAAATGGCTATTTTTATTCTTCTTGTCGTCTCGTATTATAGAAGTCGGAACTCATGACATTCGCTGAAATGATAACGAAAGGTGTGAATTTGTTACCGTTCCAATTAGTTAAAAGTGTATGCAGGTGGAAAGTTTAAAGTTTACACGGGAATACTGCAACTGTGGATTCAAAGCAAAACTGAAAGTAGACTTTCACAACTATGAATACCAACAGTTATAAACTTTCACGCGATAACGAGTTGCTTTGCTGTAAGGACTTGGAAAATGGTGACATCTCCTTTAAGGTTATTAAATCAATTTTTTTTGTAATTGTCTGCATACGCCATATACGGATATTGCAACATATTTAAAAACCATTTTTACATTAATAGAGTTAATATTATTGTTTTTTAAAGTTATTACGCAGGTGAATATCTCTCAAGCATTATTTTCTTTGCAAAATGATTTCAAATATAATATAATAAATATGATATAAAATACAGTAAAATGTAAAAATTGTAACATCTGTATAATATGAAATAAAATAAATAAGAAATCTTAAAAGTCGGTTACTTTTATTGTTAGTAATAGAGGTTTGATAGCTGCTATTATAATTTCGAATCAAAGAATGAGCGCATATGGTCTCTACGGACTGCTAAATGATAAAACCATAAAATCCTACTATTTTCTCAGATATTCGTAATCCTGGAGAGTAATTGAAAAGGAACGGCGACTAAAGTTTCAATAACGATTTTCGTATAGTCACAAAAGGATTTTTGATTCGTACGACCAAGCAGCTGTTCCAACGCCACGCAATAACCTTACTTCTTCTTCGGAAAAACGATTTTCTTAGAATTCCTGTTACCTCCAAGAAGCTCTAGCATCTTTTGATGTTCTGAAAATCTTTGTTCTCGTTTCCTAAATCTACTAGCACTTTTGTTCGGATGTTATTATTAACTAAGATTTCTGTTGAACATTTAAATAATACAATAGTTAATAAAAATAAAATTATTGAACCCAATCCATTTTCTAGAAGTTGACAACACTGGAACAGGTGTATGTTCTGACCTTAAGAGTTTTCCCCTTTCACTCCTATCTCTGCAAGAATTAATGTAATTTTATTTCCTGTATATACATAATTTACATACTACATATATTAAAGTAACCAATAATTTCGATAATAAAATGAATTAAATTACAAATGTAAACAACAAGAATAGCAATAAGTTTCGACGTTTTATAGACTCAGTATATTTTTGGATCTTCAAATAAATCTACTAGCAAACATTTTTGTGTAATAAAGTAAGTAATTTTCCGATTTTAACTGAAAGAAAAAAGTAATACCCAAAATTCATCATCCTTTCATTTTTTATTTCCTTGCCTTTTGTAATACTTCATTACTTTTTGTTTTACCACTTTACAATATTCTCTTTAGCAGGTTTTAAATCGTGAAAGGGAAGCATTCAACCCTTTTAGAATTTTTCAAAGTAAAGGATGCGTACTACAAAAGAAGTAAAAAGTATTCTTATTTTCTCGATATCTTCAATAATAATGTGAAATAAAAATTACTCTTTTAAAATCATTAGGAAAATGTGGAAAATACTTACAGCAGTAAATTACTAATTTCAATAACTATAGTCAACAAGTTCTAGCTTTTACTTCTTCTCCAAATATTTCAACATTTTGTGCTTGACCTTAGTAAATTAAAGTAAATACTTTCAATTAAATTATATATAATTTATTTTAATTAAAATAAATACTTTCGCATTTCGACCTCTACTCTCCTCCAAAGACGTCTCTGAATTTGTAGCTCCGTTTTAGGCCTTTAATAAATGTATGGTCCTTCCAAATTATGTGTGCACACATAGTATACGTAGCAGAAACTACGGTTTCAAGTTTCTGAGTTCCAGCGTAATTACTTTTTTCGAAAAAGGTTAGTTCAAACGAAGTACTGTCACTCCTCAATGATAAAAAGCAAACTTGCAGTTGAAAGTATAAAGGGGGTCTTTATCATGGGTGCATCAAACGGAACGTATTCTGGTCCAGGCACAAAAACCATTGTTCCATTTGACCACTCTAAACCCTTATTCAATTGGTTCGTCTCTTAACTCATTTACACATAAATTATACTTTTCTGACTGCAATTTCCTGCTTGCAAATACACAAGCAACGGTCCAAACGTTCCAAGACGACCATCAGCATGCAATTAATTCCGGTTCGGACATATTAAGCGATGTATTTATTTAAAGCTTCCGTTCGGTGCCACGCGTTTCGTTTTCCATCCCATCAGTGTCGTTTACATCGATATTTGACTACGCCCGTATCTCCGCGCCGTAAATCACGTTTCGGCTTTACGTGCTTCCCACCCACACTCTTCTGCTATCACCTTCGGACCAGTGACTCGTGGCTCGCGTAATAATGCGAATAGAGTAGTTTGTGATGACGGAAGCGGAAAATAGAGAGTAGTGTAGCGTAAATGCTTCACTTTCCTTCAAATCGACAAGCAGCCCCGTCCCTCTCATCTTAAAAACGAGAACAGTTGTAAAGAAACTTATTATAGGGTGTTTCGTATAAGTGGAATAAGTGGAACATCTCACGAAGGCATAACATTATAAAAAGAATTGTCTTATAAAAGTTATTTGACGCAAAAGGGGGCATTATGTGGTATGAATGAATTTTCTGTAAATGCAGTGTTGGGGAAGACATTAAAGTAATGTCAATTTTTTTAAATGGATCCCTGTGGTTTTTTATTTATAATTTGATAAAGATTGTTAAGGCGAATACAATGACATAAACATGACATCATTTCATACAGTGGAGTGTCATAAAATTATATTAGAAAATGTCATGTGGACAAATGACGGACAAAAGGTTAAAATGTGTCGAAAGAGAATTTCTAAAGCAAATATTAATGTATATTCTTAATGATGGAAGGCATATTGAAGGATAAATGTAAAAAAATTTCTAATTACTTGTACTTCGTACAAGTTAAATAGTGGTAAGTAGCTTTTCATATTTGTTGTAATATTGACATTGCTTCCATATCAGAAACATTTGACCAAAGACGGAAAAATCAATTTCATACAAGTGGATAGCATAATGACATAAGTAGACTGTGGATGTTTATGAAAATTCATATTTTTATAGACATATAATAGCAAATGCATCTTAAATAAATGTGTGCTTCATTTTCTAAATATTGTAAACTGTATTGTTCCATTTTTAAATGCGTAAAATCTTATAAATTTTAAACATTTTAAAGCTGCCATAAATGCATAAACATCTGCAGTATAGACATAAGGTTCAAATGAAAAATAATACACGCTTCATGTTTATCTGACTCCTTCGGATCTAATTTTATGATATTCTACTCCACGAAATAATATCATATGGCATACCACTGTATTCGCCTTAACAGTCGCTATCAAATTATAAATTAAAAAAATATAGGTTCCATTTTAAAGATCTAGCTTTACTTCAATATCTCTACTATTACCGAATTTATAGAAAATTTATAGAAAATGCAAATATTTTCTATACTGAATGAAATTAATGGAGTGAAATCCAAACTTTCCTGCCTTTGTTCAGATTAATAAGATCAGGTGTAATATAAATCGGAACGTTACCGAAGGTGAAATTAGGTCTCGTGTGACGGTTCCAGTGTTTGAAAGTCATGCTGAGAAAGCTAAAACTTAGACGAAATTCTGCTCAGTTGCTAAAGTGCCGTCCACCTCTGAGAGAAGGTATTGCAGTACCTTTCTCCCTAGGGAAAGTATGGTACGAACGTAATGGAAGAGAGAATACGATATCTCCGAGAAAGCAGAACTAAAGTTAGTCAAATCAGTTTTGTATAGGTCAGCGGGAAATCAGGTTTTCGACTGTTCCAAATTAGGGTCAGACCTGTAGAATTTTTATGTAACAATAAGTAACCACAAGTAACCAATAAATAAGTCTATAAATCAAAACAATAATTTTGATCTCCTTGATTTGACAAAGTTTCGACATTCTTCTTATGCAACATTTATAATTAGGATATTTTAAGATTATTAAAAATTATAGTGAATTACAAAAGATAACATAGAATTTGTAATATTCTATTTTATCTTGATTATTATTTTACTATCAGATACATAACTTTAATAGACACTAAATTTCTTACGTGTTGAACACAAATAAAATGCCTCATGCAACTTTAATCTTTTTTAAAATGTGTGTCTTTTGGATTGTTCTTACCTGTTTAGAAAAGACTCAACAGGTTAATTATGATTTAATTCAGAACAATGGCTTTGATTTGCAAAATACTATTACGGTATGCCATTTTTAGAAAGTACAGTTTTTAACTTGGATTGCTTCCTCGAGTATTCGATCTTAAACTAGCTTAAAATTATCGCAAAATTAGTATGATTTTATTATATAGGACATGTTTATGTAATTAGTGTTCGCACCAACAATTTTTTAAGAAAACGAATTAGGGGAAGATTCTAATCTAAGAGTGCAGAAAAGTATCATTTTTTAGATTTCTTTAGTAAAAAAATATACAACATGATAATCTATGGTTTTCAGTACATTATTATTAAACTGTGGATTTTTATGCATTTATGACAATTTTAATATGCAAAAATCCATGAAACTGTTGATAAATTCCAAAATGTATTAGATATTAAGAAATGTAATATAAAGCCATAATACTTTTAAGATACGACAAATTGTTATTTAATCTTCAATTCTTCATTTGCATGATAATTTAATTTGCATAAAAATCCGCAGTCTCCTTATTATATATTCTTTGACGATATAAAAAGTTATATAGTTTTCCTCTATTTAAATGTTGAAAGCGTCCGTGCCGCTTTTAATAATTAGATTCGAAAAATTCTCTTTAAATTTAAATGATGGAGCGTAGAGCTACGTAAGCTAAGCAACTTTAATTCTGAATCCAAAGAGTGGAGCATACTTTTAAACTGCATGAAATTTTCGGGGAAGTGAATCTACAGATATAAAAAAAAAAAATTTGATTAGCATTTTCTGATGCTTCAATGTTAAACATAATTTTTTTATCCATTTTCGCAGAATTTTACTTCTTTAAAAAATGGTTAACTTTGGAAGAAGTTAGAATTTCACTCTATGCGGAAAAGTATATCATTTAATTCCTAAGAAAGATTGACTTGCATTGATCAAATTATTCTTGAGATATTTGTCCCTCTAACTTGTGAAATAATATTTGGTGATAAACGTGTTCAATGTTTTACATGATAAAAGTCCAATTGAAAGAATATTTACATATCTTAAATTTGCAATTCCAGGTCCAGGTTCTTCGTGAAACCCATTTCAATTACTTGAACTTATCAATTGATTCTTTTTAATGTTCTAGATACTAGACAAAACATATCAACAAGGATAACGTGTAACTAGTTGACTATTTACATGATGTAAGGAATAAGATGTGATCCCTCAGAGGACTCACTTTGGTTTCTTACTGCACCTTTCACTTTCCGCCATGTTAACCCTAGAAAGCCAACTTAAATTTTACATAGGTTGGCGAGCAGGGTTACAACTTCGAAATATGACTGCCAAGTATTCAAACGCCAACGCTGTGTAAGCGTAAAATACAAATTGAAACAATTAAACAAAATTAGAAGTTCCTATGACAGAATTAAAATTGTAGCAAGGTCTGCAAAAATCAACAATTTTACGTAATATTTATACACGAGAGAGGTTTCATTTTCTTTTTTAGTAAACTATACATTGAATTGTTATTTTCAGTAAACAAAAGTGATATCTGATGTGTTTTTTAGAAAAGTGAGCAAGCCTGTGTGAGTGAAGCTGCTATACATATGTACAACGTGCTTGGTCTACTTTCGCACTCAATACGTTATATGTTACATTTAGCGATGTTTAATGCAATTATCCTATTGGTTAACAATCCAGTATGAAAGTGCACGTTATTGGCTAATATAGAAGTCTGCGCGGCAGCACAACTTATATCCTTACATCATGACTATTTAATATTCAGCCTCGTTACTTCTCGCAAATTTCTTCAATAAAAAGGAATGAAAGATCGACTGACTATTGAAAGTTTTAAAAAGTGACACACTTGTGACAGTCGTTACTGAATTTCCCAGTTATCTCGTTATTCAGGGCGCCACGAGGACCTTGTTTTGCGGTTATGTATGTAGGTTTGAATGGGTAACTTGCGGGAATAAGCATTGTTCGAAAGCCTTCTAGTGACTAGCACAGAAGCTGTTGCCAGAAGCGTTATGCGCTTTACTTAAGCGGAACTATTCGAATACATTTCCTGTTAGGTATATGTAGCGCTTAAAACAAACACCGGTGAACTTTCTATGTTTATATCACAGGTCAAATAACATCGTAGCGAGTTGCATTGATGTTTATGCAAACTGGCAGTCAGCGGTAACGTTGAAATCGAAGGTAAAAGTTAATCGTACTTGTTGTGAAAGTCAAAACTTCACCAATATGCGTTACAATCGTTGCGCCTCGCTTAAGTAGCCTTCATAACCGTCGATGGATCCTCCACTAGGATCGCATCGTCCGAGTTTGCGATTCATCGAAGCCTGGAATAAAATAAAAGTGGGATAAATTGGCGCGCGAATAAGAAATTTTGACACCGCCGTGAAAGATGCACGAGGCGGGGGTGTTACGTGAGTGAAGGCGATGGATCAGCAATAGCTGGTAGCAATCGTCTGCGGGAATTGGAATGTGGAGGTCTGCCGCGGCCGGTCCAAGTCAATCCCAAGAGCCCCGGAAGAGGTTGAACCGACATGAAATTTGATAACTTCGATCCCTGTCAAGTTAGTCCCGAAGCGTGTCCCCCTTTCCATCTTTTCAACTTCCTCTGTGCTCACCTCTCTCTCTACCCGGTCCCCACGTAGTCCTGCGTTTTGTTTCTTCGTTCCGTCAATAAACTTTGCTGCTCCCCTGTCCATTTCATGCGGGGCAGACGTTACCGCTAAAATCAATTTGGTTGAGTGACCTATGGTCAATTCTTCCGAGGTGCGCGGTGACTGACATGCACTTGAGCTTTCTGATCACTCGAAACTAGACTCGCTTCGCTCTTAGATATCACAGGTAAGATTCCTAAAGCGAATGGCGGGAACGGCTTCGTCCTTGCTGGCGAAACCGATAGTAATTAATGGGAGTATACTGGAAGTTGCTTAGATTGAGTATTACTAGCAATTTAGGCCTCGGTTATTAGAATACCGAACGGTGAAGCCATTAGTGTTTCTAGTGCTGTGAATTTTATATTTTATATGCATTTTATAATATTATTTATTCTTTAGTAAGGGAGACTGGGGCTAGTTCACTGTCTTTTAACATTTATAAGTATTTTTAAACGAATCATTTTGTTGACTTGTATATCAAAAGTTTACATACTTCTTTAGGTGTGCAGGCTTAATTTTAACAATAGCTTTAATTGTGCCTACGTTGTAGTTTTTTCATGCTTGTACTAGCGAAAACATTAAGTCAATACACCCCAACTGTGGAATTAGCTAATTTAGAATTTGTTATTAGTGATCAAGAAAAGTAATAACGATATTAGTAAAAATTAAGTATTTATTCACTCATGGATGTTTATTATAGTGAATCATATGTTGGTTTATAGGTAATAGTATATCAAGTTAGGTCTGCAATCATCGAAGTTGTCGCTCCTTAAGCCTGATACAGTTTAAGAGGTGGTTCGATACCCTGAACATGAAAACGGGTCAAAGGAGAAGAACGCATATTTTTTATTTTTATCAAAACGCACACGGGGAAGGGGTCACGTCGGCTAACAAGCGTGAACGACACAGGCAATGCTGATTCGTTTCTTTGACCTAAGTAGGAGTTGCCTGGCGTTCCTTTGCGTGCGTTCACATGCTTCACGTGCGTACGCTTGCATTCGCTAAATATATGTACACACATACATAGATGCAGCTTTATGACCAGGGTGAGAGAAGCGACAAAACAACGTTCGTCGATTGTCCGTCGCTATGTCCGTCACACGTCGCAACGTCGCAACGTCCGTCATAGTATAAAGGCGGGATAACGCTGTCGTGACCGCACACAATGTAAAAGCAGATATCGATATTAACAAAAAAAAAAAATGTACTTTAAATGATGTTACAATGTAAATTTTTATTTGAAATAAACCATATTTACCTTCTTTATTATTAAAAATCTAGAATACTTATGATTAGACTGAGAATTTTAGGCATTTATGGCAATACTAGATATGCAAAAATCTATAAGACTGTTAACATATGCTACAATATACAAAATATCAAAAATATACTCTAAGTTAGAAAATTTTTGACATAATTTATTTATAAAATTAAACATGCTATTATTCAAGTTTTAATTCTTTATTTGTTATGTGAAAACTTTATTTTGCATAAAAATCCGTAGTCCATTTATGAATATAAATAAGATTAAGGAATACTTAAATGTTCTTCCTAATGTATTCGATATTTCCCTCAACACATTCCCTTTCATGACGTGATTCTTATAATTTTTATCACTCGTGTCGTATGCAATACGGCAAGATGCCACACACTTTAATAATTTTTCATCCTCCTCAGAGGAAACTTGAAATTTTGATCACATTTTTACTTCCGATTTCACTGCGTTTGCGTCTAGACCGCTTCTAGGGTAGATGATCGCCCGACGCATACACGTGCGTGAGACGCGTATAGGAAATCCTACCTTAATATGAGACAGACGTACCAACGGATGATTGACGGACGTTATTTGGACGCTTGTGTGGCCATAAAGGTTGTATGAAGAACACGCATGAACCTACACGCATTGATTAATATGTAGAACTACAAATTATAGTCAACGTAATACACATTGGAAAAATATTCACGAAAAATATCAAGAAATACTTAGGGAACAGAAATTCATGAGTAGTCGATGCAAAAATATTAACTCACCACGGATATTTTTAGAATTTCCGCTTTTACTGATATAAGCCACGAGAGGCTGTCACGAAAACACATTACATATCGAGCTGAAGTCCATTCCACGGGAGAATAAAGCCGTTTTGTGTAGCTTTTCCCCACTGTCCCAACGGTCTCAAGTGACTTTTTCACCGGGATTGGTACAGAGCTCAAATGTCAAGGAAGGACTTTCTTTAAAAATGATGAGACTCTTTTGAGGCACATGCAGCGGGTGCGTGGATAAGGATGCGATCGGGAGAAACAGAGCCAATATCTAATAAGGGTAGGCGTCGACTGCGCAAAGTGTGCGAAAACTGGTTGACCGACGACTTTATTCTCCGGTAGAACAGAGTTTAGTCATTTACATGTTTCGTTAACATTTTACATGTTCAATACCGCGAATAAAAGTATCTATTCGCTAGCCCCGGTCTCATCTGCCTTACTTTTCTAACAATGTTCTATGACTTTTGCGTAATAAAAGTACAAATATCTACAGTTACAGTAAAAGTTGTCTGTGCTAATGATAACAAATATACAGGCTATCCCAAACATGTTTCAGGTTCAAAAGGATGATATGTGGGGTGATTTTCAACAACATTTTCTATGACGAAAATGCTCTCGGAAGTTTGGTTAACGAGTTACTAACAAAAAACACTGACCAATCAGAGAACGACTCCTGTGATATTGACCGCGCCGAAATTGATCTACTGTACTCGCTCCCTGATTGGTCGGTGTTTTTAATTAATAACTCGTTAACGAAACCTCCGAGTATTTTTGCAGAGCATTTTTGCTGAATAGAAAGTTGTTTCAAATCTCCCCATGAGTCACTCCCGTGAAAAACCTCAAACATTCTTGGAATACCCTGTATAAACTTGTTAGCGATAATTAATTCGTAAAGATGAACCGATTAGTTGTCGCAGAATATAGTTTTAAAGAGATTTACAAATTATTGTCGAACAGGTCTAACTCTTTATTGTACAAAGTTTGTCAGCTTTAAATCAGGTCTATGTGGATTTCAATTCTTTTTAATTCAATCGTGCTGATACACATGAGTATATTGAACACATGAAAACTTTATATACAAATCCATTAAATATGGATTTGACCTCTCCTATATAAACTCTTTAGATTGAAAGCTCGGCGTTCTTCTCATTTACTCGATGCAACTTTATCGACTGTTTCACTAAATACACTTTGATCCAATATTCTCTGTAGATTATAGATGTTTAATTCACAGTTGAGCAAATAAATTTTAGTATTTATAGCAGTTGCCTCTGGAATCCACAAATGTACTACATACGTAAATAATTGCTATCGCCAAATGAATTAATTTGACTTTTTATGCTACTTACTTGCAATTTTCATTTTTTTCATTTACAAACCATTTTTAACAATAGTATACATAATGTATAATTTAACTAATTTAAAAATGATTAGTACCTTATAAAACGAGAGACGATAGTACTTATGGGATGATCTAATATATTTTGCACCTTAACAAATAATGAGAAATTAAGTTGCATTTTAAAAAATAAAAAATTCCAAGTATATTAAACATTATACATATATGCCATAATTTAATAGGTTCTATAGAAAAAGTCTTTTTGCGGAATAGGTATCTTTTATGAAAAAAATTAGAAAGGTTATTTGGACGATAACAAGAAAAGCACTCGATTTCGGAAATTTTGATTTTAATGAAACTTCTGATGAATATGACGTATAGAGTCATTCGGGGTAAACGCGCGCAGTGAGTAAAAGTACGAAGTGCCTTTTTCTCTGAGGGGGGGGGGGTGAGAAGACAGGGATGCCGGCTCGTTTTCCCGATTGGGTGCGCGTGGGCCGCCATGTTGTGTCAACGCCTGTTAAGCGGTGCGAGTCGCGCTTTGTGAATTACAAGTGAAAACTTAAAATTGACGTGTAATTTCGATTTTTTTCGTACCAGGGAAAAGTTTGCGGAAGTATTATTTATGTATTCTTAGAGGTAAGTTGTTTTTGTTGATTTTATATAGTTATTGAATGATTTTTTCCAGAATAACATTTTAACCTAACTTTATTGGAATTCGAACTGGTACGAATTGTTTTGGTTACCGGTCAAATGGGGTAAAAGGACGGGGGTAATAGTACGCACTGGTATTTAGGTTACTGTCTACTTGTTTTTGAATTCTTAATAATATTTGGAGTAAAAACATATCTGCTCTCATAAAGGCTTGAGCATAATTTGGTTTTGTTGAATCTATGAAAAATTATAAATTTATGATAGTTTCCTAAATTTGAAGTTCCTAATTTCTATTGTTTTTGTCATCTTTAGCTTCATTTATTAAAAATAATATAAAAATATGTTCCATCTGTGTATTATTTGTTCATTTCCTTTTACTACACCTGAATGCATACTTTTACTCTACATGCGAACTTTTACCCACACGATTGCGTATTTTTACCCCGCATATCGGGGTAAAGGTATGCGTCTGACCAAGTCACTCTTTTGCTTAATTTAAAAAAAAAACCATTTGGCCTATCGTCAAATATTTGTTACTTTTTATGAGTCTATTGAATATCCTACCGATAGCGCAAAAAAGTGTTCCTAATATCATGGTAGTTACAGCTCAGTGAAGCAAAAACAGCAAAAGTGCGTCCGCTTACCCCGAATGACCCTAATGAAATATGCAACAAGGAATTTTTGTTCCTATAGAAACTTATTCTGAAAGGGTGAATTTAGCCCTTGAAGTTTTTCGTTTCTTCAATATAACTTTGTAACGCTACCCTTCGTTTCTTCAATATAACTTTGTGAAAGTATAAATACAAAAATGGTTTCAAAATTTTAAACGACGACAAATTATCCACAAAATTTCTACTGTACCTGAAGGAAATTAACTTATACAACCGCATTTGATCCTGATAACTAAGCCCCCAAGCAATAACAATCATCAAGATACATACAATATACATATTTAATGTAAGATCGATGTACTGTGGTCACTAATCACCTCAAGGTGGATGTGATCTTCATAAATAAATAAATAAATAAAAAATGGTTTAGCTTTCTGTGTTCTTTCACAGTGTCGTAAGAGAACTTCGTGATTTTCAATTTACAAACAAATTACCCTTTTCTGCTATTTAACATGTAAAATATTAACCGCGATAAACGTGTGCAAAGATTTTGTATACAGAGCTTAACAGTCTATAAAAATATTAAAATAAATCGATTTTTTATCTTTCATTCGTGAAGAAGAATTATAGTAAATACAAACAACATACCCACATATATATCTAAAAGACTTGTTCTTAAACATTCTGTAGATTTTGTGTTTAAAAATTAGAATTTTCACGTTCGATTGTGTTCTGGTAAACTATGGTGATTTGTTCTATGATAAGAACTATTGTAAAATTTTGTTTAGAAGTATAAAAGAAGAACAGTAATTGAGATCGAAACGTGGAAATATAATACACAAAAAGTAAAGGACTATTTATAGACAGTTGATCATGCTTTACTACCAAGTATTTTACTTTTCTTTTACCATGACTTGAGGAATATTGTACTGCTAACAAAGTACTGTGCAACATACTGAAAGGACCATCTATTAATTGAATACTGTATTACGCATTGAACTATGTTATAGACGGTGACTACACGGAATCATTAAATGCACTTTGTGCTGTTGTATCGACTAATGCATTTCAAATATCTAATTAACGTTATCCGCTTTAAATGATCATCTGTTAATGGAGTCTGATACTGCATAAATCAAGATAGAATTGACATACTCAATAATGTTAGAACGACAAAAATGTTTAATTTACTTACAAAGAAATCTTGTTTCTCATTGCAAGAAGATTTTGTTATACTTTTCTGTACAATCCTAAAATTCCATTTGAATAATTATTGAAACAACGCACGTCTTTGCCTTCACAAACAGTAGTCAAAATTTCTATAACAACTTTCTAATTCATAGTACGAGCCATTGTAAAAACTTCGTCATGGTAACGAATGAAGGCAGTCAACCAATCCCCTTGTTAAAAAATCCATTATTCTAGAAATTCAATTCCGGTCGTAGGCAAATAAAGCAAACAATAGTTGAATTAGGTACTTCGGGATTCTTTTTCTACGCTTTCTCGGTAGGAGTGGATTACGCTCAGAGCGCATAATGGAAAATCAGAATTAATTTGGAACAAAAACGAGATAACGAAAGGCAGCGTACAGAGAATGAGCTTTATTTCTTAACGCGGGAAGTTTCGTAAGGTAAAGAGACCGTAAAAAGTTTCATGCTTTCAGGCATGTGTGTGTATGCTTCGAGGTACACTTGAAATTTTTTCTTCCTACACTAGCCGCCTCCTTTCAGGTCTCGTCATGGGGTGCCGCATTGCGAATGCCGCCGCAACATTGAATATAAGCTCAAGTACGACTGAAAAATTACGGTGACAATTCTTTCACTCCTGTTGCGCCGATTTCCTGTACACGCTTAATATGCCATTTTACGAGGCTTGAATTTTCCGGTTTCATCATATGTGTACAGTTACTCGCAAAAATATCCTTTCGTTTCATATGCGACATATATTTTATATTTTATATATTTAACTAATGTTGAGGGTAGAGTTATTAATTACAACCTTCACTACAATTAAGCTCCATTAAAATTTATTTTAAATTGGGATGTATTCAATGCAGAAGCCATATTATTATGCGATTGAATTGAAAAAGGCTTGCGACAGATAAAAGGGATGTTTACATGCTTTTGTGAGCAATTGTACTACTTCTGACAAACAATTTTCGATTAAATGCTATAATAGGGAATCAACTGCAAAGAATGACCTATTTGAAAATTAAAAAAAAGATGTAGAAAATGTTTGAAAGTAAATAGAAAAAATGATAAATACTTCTGTCTGTTATAAAAAAAAAAAACCAGTGAGGAAACTAATATTCTGTAGTAATTCAACATTAATATTAATACTTTGATGTTTCATACCAGGCTGGGGAAGATAGGGGCTAGATCAATGATGAAATTAGTTGACTAATTGCCTCTAATTATATCAAATATCAATGGAACGTGAAAACAAATTTTAAATGTTGAAAATTAGTAAACTATTCCGGTATTGGGAAATAATAATTAATTTCTCCTTGAAATTATCAGGTTTTTAAGCAACATTATCTTTACACCAAAATGAAATAATGTATTAATACACATCAGATGAATCATTTTATACCAATTATGGTTCACACAGCTTCACACAACTTACAAAACAAAAAGTGAATGATTTCAGCTTTTATGAACTGTTTAAATACAAATTTTGGTTTTATAATCTACAAAAATCTGAAAAATTGATGCATAGTAACCACGGTCAACGTTAACAATTAAGTATTGATTGACGAGTAGTTATACAAAGACGATAGCTACATGTACATGCAGTTAAAACTTTCGACTGACTGCAGACAAAACAAGCTTTACTGTAAAGGCAGCGGGGAATTCAATTCGAGTAGCGGAATGCAACTGCATGTCTGACATAAATGACAGAACGCGACTGATTAAACTGATGATATATACGTATAAAGTAAACAGGGGCAAAAGCCTGAAACTTTTTCGCTAAATCGTACCGTCTGCTCGGAGAATTCATCAAAACTTTAGACGTCCAATTTACAAAACGTCACATTTTCATTTACATTTCAGTTACCCTTGTTAGCTACACATTGCCTTGACTGTGGTCGACGCGCAATATCCCAGCATTCTTTTCGAGCCTTCGTGTTTATGCAAATTAAGCCAATAGCACTGTGGGGTTAGGCTAACAGAATTACTCGAGGACTTGAAGGCTAAACACGGAACGAAATCGTCCCGAGTATGCACTCGTTGCTGTTTCAGACTAAAATGATTCGACGCAAATTGGGTTTCAGTATTTATCTAGTGAACGCGAAGACGCTTATTAAATTTGATAGAACTGATTAGGATGCATGAGTACAATCAAGACGATACGTAGAGACACGGAATATTTTAATAAATACGGAACATAAAGGTATAAGAAAAAAAAAAGATGTACACAAAGTATAATTCCACGTGAATTGAAATGAAATTAAATAGAAACTGAAAGTGGTGAGTGTTTCGCAGAACAAGATGCATATTTTTTCCATAAACCAACCAAAGAGTTATTATTATAGTTACTATTAACAACGGGACTGATGGCAACGATGAATCCTTGCATTTTGATTGAAATAAATTAGAGAATCTCCAAGTATCTATAAAAATATTTCTCTGTGATAATCCCATGCGAGGAATATTTATGCATTATAATTATTGTTTCATAGTAGGTTTAGAAATGAGTTCTTTCACCAACGGATTTCATCACATAAGTAGAATAGTAATTTGATCTTGTTAAATAAAATTAAAAATTGTTTGCCAGAAAAATTGTGTAAGGTCATTGATAATAATAACGAGCGTTTCAATGCTTGAAGAATTCTATTTTTTCTTAATAGATTTTTTATTTTACTCAAATATCGGAAAGAATTCATTAACATTTATCCATTAAATATACAAAAGAAAATATATACAATTTTTCTGAAATGAAAAGTTCTTTAGTAAGAATAATTGCTTATAATTTGCTTAAGATGACATCTGTAATTGATATTAACAATATCGGTAACAAAAGTTATAACTATGATTGTTATTTTGTTTAAAATATGAATTCCTCATTAGTTACTTTTCATCAACACAGTTTCACCACTGCAATCATCTATCAATCTCGATTACTAAGTCGCTTTATTTCAATCATAATATTATGAAAACCCCCAGAAGATCATCCAATTTCTTCAATCCGTCCTCGTTTTTAGAGAACACAGATACTGCGACTTCTTGTCGATTAAATTCATTTTAACTGTTCAACAAATTCAAATGAATAGTGATTTCTTTCTTCCAAGTTTATATGTTTAAAATTAAAAAGGACTAATCAAACTTTTCTGTTTTTTTTCGCTTTTCTTAATTTATTTACATAAATAACTATAATGAAAGTGTTCACTGTCTTCGTTATTTAAAATAGTTAAATATAATATGAATTCTATTTAATGGGGTAATGTTTTCTAGCACGTTTTTGCTGTCTATGGTGAAAAAGATATGAAGGTGGACAAAATAAACGAAATATCTTCCGTAAATACATATATTTCACAAACCATATGAAATTGAGGAAAATGGCGTTGGGGGAAAGTAAACGAATTGGAAAAGGACGTCAGAATATGTTTTCTGGTTAGCGGCGCGGCGTTAAAGTCGTTTCAGGATCATTTGGGACGTATGATATATTTTTTTCTACAGCAAAAACGAGATGAATTCAGTGATTTCTTATGAACATATTTCTGTTCATTAAAATACCAATATTGTATCACTAGTGTATAACTACTGTACAAATTATGAACTGAAATAAGCCGTTGTTTATTGATATTAGCAAAATTTTTTAGATTGTATATTTAATTATTTTGATTTTTGAGAGCAGTACGACGTAAAAAATCGACGGTTCAAATTAGGAACCAGCTTCCTGGATTGGACGGAAATCATAAGTTTAGATATTATTTTTACCAGATATTTTTTCAATACAAGAAATGCATGACAATATCACTATTTAATTTGCAACATTTTCCCGTTTTTCTTTACTTTCCGTCACGTTTCATGCTTGTGTAGGAGGGAAAATAAAAATATAGTTCAAAATGGGCAGTTCTCCGATATATTGTTAGTTATTTGCAAACAATAAAGAAATAAATTTCACTTGATTTTTTCTTATTCGTCGCTCAAATTGAAATTTGTTCAATCCTCTCTACCACCTCTTCGTACCAATCGTCGAAATAAACGAGTTCGCGTTTACTGATGTATGCTGAAGTATTTCTCTTAATGGTCCTGGTGGCCTATTCGAAAGGCAAACGCAATCCCTACGCGTCCGTTTGGTCTCACGGATATCCGGTTTATTCTAACACATCCTTCCTTCTTCGATTCCGAGTACTCGAAGAATGCATAAAATATAAAGCGTTTGCAACATTTCCATGATAGTATCTTGCAGCAGTCAACTAGCCAGGTAGCCGGCTGGCGAATGAGCACATCGTTGAATTTGAGGGGTGGGGGGGAGGAGGGGGTAAATTTTGCAGCGGTGCCGAACGACGGTGAAAACCATACGGTGCTCGATGAAATATTTATCATTCTCGTGAATCCCGTGGGTATCTTCTCCATTTACGTTCTCGGCCGTTCAAAGGCATGCGCTGTTGAAGCGGACGAAGAATATTGGATTTCAGTGTACTGGGATCCTGATTTAATCGTGCGCTACGTACGTTTACTGGCTTCTTCGCGATAATCATTTCCCTTCTGATTTTACATTCGCGCCGGTAATTAATGGCAGACCGAGTTTTGCTGAACCGCGTGGTCTATTAAGAAACTTCAACGCAACTAATCCAAAATATAAACCCGGGGCGGAATTTAGTGCCTTATTCTATACAAATTTCTGGTTTAAACCGTCTCCAGTGTTGAACTCATTAGTGACTTGGCGTTGCTTAGGATTACCTTCCGCAAAATGTTAATCAGTTTAAGTAATTAATTTGTATCGAATAATTGAGGTGAATCGTTAGGAATTTTGCATCCTGGCCGCTTTTTATGATCCAAACGAAGCTATTACACGATTAAGAAGTAACACTTCCATGCAACTTCAAAATTGGAGATAAATTATTGAACTTAATACAAAATACAAATACAGTACAAAATACTTTATACAAAATACAAATACAGTACAAAATACTTTATACAAAATACTTTATACAAGATACTTTATACAAAATACAAGAAATAATAAACACACTCTGAGTTTAAAATTTTGTTACAGCTGAGATATGAAAAATATACATCAAAACCTTCAAGCATTTAATTGCCACATAAAACTAATAATTTATATAATACGAATGATTTATATAAGATGAATGTTGGTATCTGATGCGACATGCATTCAAAATCAATAAGAAACGACAGAATTTGTTCCACAGCCGACAATAAGTAGAATATGTCTCGTTTCGCCTATTCAAGTATGCATTCAACAGAAATCATAAAACATCCGACCTAAAATTCCTCTCTAGCCACACGATTTTTCTCGCATACTTCAAGCAACCTTTTCCTATTGGTTACTTTAGGGAGTCTTTTTATCATTCTCATAATTCTCTCAAACGCTTCTTAGTGGCCATTCAAAGAAAATAAGAGAAAGATACTCTCTCTGCGAACGCAAAGAGATTTGAGATGGATTTATGCTTCGTGTCCGAATCATTTTTCTCTGCGCCCGGACATTTGTGTCCCATATTTTGAAACAGAGACTGTGATGTTCCAGCTGAGATATTGCATGACTGATTCAAGTCACATTACCTTCCTCTGTTTCGGTTACACCACGCATCTCCCTTTAATGTATAACTCGATATCTTCTTTTACCAACAGAAAAAGTCTTGCAAAATAAGATTACTATGTCTAGGAAACGCGTATTCAAGTTTGATAATTAGTTTTATGACACTTGCTTGAAATCAATGATTATAACTGAAACCCTAAATTTTTGGTTCGCAGTGTTATAGATTGACCCGTACAGTTGAATTAGACTATCTAGATATCAAACATATGCATAGTCATCCGGTTAAAGGTTTATTCACAAACGTCAGTCACATGTATTTTGTTTTATACACTGTTTATATTGATATAGCCATTTTGAGAGTGACAGCACTGAATTGTTAGTATTCCCGAATTAAAATGTTACCAAAGTCAATGGAAATCAAACTATTTTTATGAAAGCAACTTCTAAATTTTATAAATCAGATTCATATGTAATAATAATTAAAATAGTTGTCATTTGAATAAAAAAATACACTAGAAACGTGCATTTTTGTCTAAAATTCTGATGCCTACTTTTCACTTTTTATTTTACTTTACTTTACTTCCTCCTGTATAACCAGAGGTTCAAAATAACAAAAAAATAAGAAAGAAAATACGAAAAACGATTCGTATGTACGTATTTTGTAATAAATTATACAAAATGGAAGATAAGAATATGGAATACCCATTTTAATTTTTGATCCAGAAAATTTCGAAGTAGCTAAAATAAGGAAATCAATTCCCATAACGTTCCATTCGTCTTTGAAACAAGTTTACCACTACGATCTCAAAACAACTATCGAAAGAAAAATCAAATCAACGTGGACCTCAATATGGAAAACCAGTAATACCATAATAAAGATACACGCAGTTCGAAGCAACGTATTTAAAACAAAAATCCTGCAAACCTATTAATCAGAAAATACCAAGTAATATTATTAAGGTTACGAGTATACTCCAATTTTCTGCTAGCAGAAAAAATATATTAAGTACCCCCATTTTACCCACTTCCTTCTACAAAACGTTGCGGAAGAAGGGATACTTTTTCTTTTGCCGTCATTTGTTTTCTGTTGAGATTATCAATCTTCAGTTAGCAGTCGTGTAGTGTAGACCTTACAATTCTATCGCAGAATTTTAGACACCTCAACGACGTGTTACTTTACTAGAAATATATTATCAAAATTAATCGTCCGTTGTATAAACACAAAGAGGATTATAAGAAATTTTCGACTGATTTGATTGCCGCACAAGTTTTCCTTTCGAGCTATGTGAAAGGACAGTTCTATGCAAACAAGTAAACCACATTGAACAGCTGAAGGACAACATACGTTAAAAAGTTCAAGAAATACCACAAAAAGTACATAAAAATGTTACCCAAAATGTTGTAAGAGCACGCATTTGTAAAGCATCTGGAGAATCTCATTTGGGAGATGTTATATTTCTCAAATAAATGGAAAGACTGAACAAAATATTGATAAAAAATAGAAGGTGTAACAAGTATATGTTTCAGCATTTTAATGGGTAGTAGGGGAGCTTAAATGGAACGAAAATGTCCTATAATACATATAGTGTCCGATTTGTTTCCATTTTGCAGTAATAATGCCTCAAAGTTGACAGGTCTACACGCTAAATTAATAATCAAAGGTTTTTTAAATTTTGCAGATATATTGAGAAACATTAATAGACCAAAAAAGTCTTAATACATTTTGTGTTATCTCTTATAGTTTAACTGTTATAAAGCCTTAAAAAAATCGAAGATGTTTCTGGAAAAGAGTATCGTCTACACACAGAGATAAAGCGAAACCTAAAAGGCTGCCTGTAGTTAGCTGTTTGAGATCAGTATTATTGCAAGGTAAGAAAACTCCGATCCAGTGACAGCCTGATCTATGCGCTACAATAGCAGTCCGAAACACTTGTACATTCTCGAACAGCTGAAAAGTTTTGGCCTACTCCCCATTTCGAAACCATATCGCAAACTTTAAGGCATTATAACAGCAAACTGGAAGCAGATCAGACACTATATTATACGACACTGTTCTATTTGAGCTCCCCTACCACCTTTTGAAATGCTGAAACGTACACTTGGTACACCCTGTATACATATTTGTCTTATTTCATTTAAAAATGTAGGACGAAACAATGACACGATATTATGAAATAATATTTTATTTCATCCGACCGACACCGTTTGATAGCTGTTTAATTCGGAACTTATCTCAAGAGAAAAATCATTGATATCCAACTCTCATTCAAATTCACAGACAATCGCTCTTGCTTATTTCGCACTTTATACTACAAATATGATTTACAAACAGAATGGTAGTACTTCTGTTACGACATTCCGTACAAGAAAAATTCATAAAGGAAACATGAAATTCAAATATTACAAACAGTTGACCCTTATGTCAATACTTGTAATTTTCCACATTCTTTTACATAGATTTATACAAGGTGTTTCGCAATTCGTGGGAAATCTCCGAGATAGAGGTACTAGACACGAAAATAATAAGAAAAGTTCCTATTCAATATACTCGGAAATGGTTAGTTTATTAGTTACACGCGGTTTTATATTTCGTAAAATGTCGACGTAACAAAGGCTCATCCCCTGTAAGGTCATTGACCGCGATTTGGGCCCCTGTATCGTGGAAAAGTATCAATTGTGTTACATTCGTCGTGATTTTAATTTTTAATTACAAAATATGTGATTTTTCATTCGAAGAAACATCTCATCCCAATACACATTGCGAGTCACTAGGGCCCACTTAGGCCCAGATATGTCTGGGCCTTTAAGCGCGGTCACTGGGTTTAAAGGGGATGAAGGAGTGTTACGTCGGCATTTTACGAAATGTAAAACCGTGTGTAACTAATAAACTAACCATTTCCGAATATATTACATAAGAACTTTTCTTATTATTTTCGTGTCTAGTAACTGTATATCGGAAATTTCCCACGAATTGCGAAACACCCTGTATATCAGTAGTGAGTACCCGGGTATCCGGCTATTGACATAAGTGTTAAACAATAAACGTAGCAATATATTACGTACACTCTATTTAAAGTGTAATAAATAGTTCTTATCACATAAAAAAGTTATAAAAATATTGGGGTGGCATACTTTACACGATTGGATTACCAGGATAAAAGGGGGTGACATAAATATCGAGGGAAAAGGATGTTGGCCTTTTTCAGGACCAAATGACCCATTTACATCAAAATTAGCACCGCTGCTGGATGCTTTTATTTACGACTTTGCTACACCGTGTACGCTATTATACAGACAACAGGCTTCAGAATAATGTCCGCTGTCGTGGCGGAAACTAAACCCGATTCTACTCCCGTCGTGTCGGAATTTTGATTGAGTCTAGAAAGTAATGGAGTCCGGTCGGATTGTAGCCACTTCATCGAGCCCGGATCAGGGATTTTGACGAGACTCGATCAACAGCCAGGTACTTCGTGTCGATCAGAATCTATCGCATCCAGCCACTGGATCGGGTCGAGGTAATCGCGAGACCCGGTCTGCGCACAGCAACTCCGATATCTTACAGAATCGAAACGAGGCCCAGCCAACCTCCCGGTTATTTCGCTCTCTCGCGAAAGAGGAACGGTGCTCGAGCAACACCTATCCACTCTCCAGCGAATCACACTCCAAATTTCTATCGGTCAATAGCTCCGTCTCGCTCGCTCGGAAACCGAATACCGACCTGTATATCGAGGCTTTGTTTGTCTTTCTTTACAAGCCATATTGCGTTTGTGTGGGGGTACGTGGAGTATAACACGATACCTCACTTGCTTTTACGTATACGATAAAGGAGATGGAGGTTTCCTTGTTGGTAAAAGCGCGTTCACGCAGCAAGGTAATCCCTGTAAATCAGGAAATCGCTGGCGCTGGTTGAGAAAAGTTGCTATTTTGATTTCCGAACACAATGTGAGGTTCTGCATGGCTGATAAGAAAATGACTGGAAGGAATGTGGGTCTGATTGGTAAAAGTATAAAATTAGGACACCAGATAGATGGGTATTCGCATTCGCCATTTTGGGTCCTTTGGAGAGAAAAAGCAAAAGAAAGAGCACGCTAACACCGGTATCAAAATCCGTATAAAAAATACTCATTTACTAACTATTCGTGTAGCTAAAGTAAATTTGATTTTATACCAACTACTACCTTTATTAACCCCACGTTACAGAATGTGCGTGTTGTAGGGCATGCCGGGATCGCGATACACCTACAAAAATGGCAGCGCAACGGCACTCGGCGAGGCAACCCAAGCCAGGCGAGGCCCAAGTCATATCTCACATCAAACCAACGCAACGGCAGCCTGACAGGTCGCCTGCCTTGCCTTCCCGTGCCTTCCCGAATATCGTTGCGTTGCCATTTTTAGGTGTATCACGACCCTGGCATGCCATACCACAGGCCATGGGATTGCCCCTTTAGTAAAAGTGGAGCCTACCTTGGCTCACACCTATTTTCAAATTATAGAACTATTGGCTGAGGAGATCCTGTCCATATCTTGTCCACACTAAGTTGCGCGTCAACTTATAAAAATCTAACTTTTTCGACCGTTTCAAGTGCGCGTTGCGCCTGTCTGGGCCAGGCTTTAGTCCTTAAGTCTTGGTTATACGCGAAAAGGCGCGTGGAAATGCGTGAAATATCGGTGCGCAAACGCACAAGAACGCGCACAGCCAATATCCTGTGTAGACACGAGCAATCTCTACCTGCAGCACTCAAAAGGGGTCTGGTTTTACGACTAGACGCAACATCACAACCGCGCAAATGTTCGAGAATGATGGGTTTGGCCCTGGTCCGAACATTTGCACGGCTGTGATGTTGCGTTTGGTCGTATAAACAGACCCTTTTTAAGTGCCTGCAGGTAGAGATTGTTCGTTTCTACTCGGGACATTCGCTATGCGCGTCCTTGCGCGTTCGCGCACGATGTTACACGTATTCCAGGCGCTTTTAAACGCGTAATACGCGTAAATGTACAGGGTGATCCTCTCGCTAGAGGACACAAAGGAAGGCCCTTTTCCTAAAGGATCGCAGCGGTAACGTCATCACTGAAAAGGCCCAAACCATTGGTGGGCTATTAAGAAGTCGACGACCAAGGGTTTGGTTTTTTTCAGTAACAAGGATTCCGCTGTAATGTCTAGACCGCCACAATTGCTTTGTGTCCATTAGCGAGAGGATCACCCTGTAGAAAACAGGCATGCCTGGTTCGGTGCTCGGCTCGGCGCTCTAAGGCTGAGATCCCATGGAGCGTGCTATCGCAAGACGTGCCGCGCCACGCCACAGCAATGGCGAGGAAAAAGCATTTCGGGGAAAGCCATGGCACGATCCGTGCTGCACGACACGCTCCTCACTCCACATGCCGTTGTTAGAACGGTTCTCGCGCCGCATCTGACTCCATATCCCCACTACGCACTGCGCGCCACAGTTGGGGCCCGCTATTCACGTCGTATATCGCGGATCGTACCATGGCTCTCGCAGAGTTTCTTGTTGGCTGCCATTGCTGTGGCGCGGCGCGGTTCGCGATAGCACGCTCCATGGGATCTCAGCCTAATGAGACGAGCCCGTATGGTCAAGAGGTTCAGGCCCGTACTCGGGACCTTCCCTTCCAGGCAAGAACCCTGTCCAGACCTGAATATTTAGGCAAGTCGAGCGCCGAGACGAATCAGTAATGCACCTTCGAAGGCGAGAGTCAGAGCAAAGTTAGGAAAAATGGACCATCAAATTTAACTTGAAATCTTTGGGTCTCCAATTTTAAACCTTTGAATTTTAAACCTTTGAAAAAATTAACTCCAAAAATTTCTGTATGCCTACCTTGAAATCTTTAAATCTTTAACTTAAAATCTTTACATTACTAAAGTGAAATCCAAAAAAACCTGCGAATCTGTGAATGAAATTTGAACTTTTTAAACGTATAACTTCAAATCTTGAAATCTGTAATTTCAATTCTTCAAATTTCTAACTATTCTTTCAGTCTCTTATCTAAAATTTTGAAATTTCTAAACTGAAGTAATAGAAATTCTTCAAATTTGCATTTTCCACTCTACAAGTGTCAAAATTTTTAGGTTTTGAATTTTCAACTTCAACAACAAACATTTTATTATAGTATAGCAATTTTAGTAAATCTTCAGTAATTATGAAATTATTCGTATTGCAAATAAATAACAATCACGTCACATTCAACTACTTGCGAAGTTGATCATTTCTTAAAATAGATTTTTCCATAAACAACGTTTTGAACAAAAAAATATACTGTGAGAGGTAAGACAGTTTTACAAGGAAATTGTATTCATTTTACGCACAAAGCTTCTCTTTCGAAGTGACGTCTTGGCATTAAATAGCAATTGATTGTCTCGCTGACAGTCCTCTTAGGCCGCGTTCCCATTAAGTATGATATCACAAGCCCGAGCACGAGCCAAGCCCGAGCCAAGCTTGGAAAATGACGACGGAGAGTAGCTCGGCAAACTTCGGGATTGAGCTTGCGCCAAGCTTCGCAATACGATTCGTTCCACGAGACCTACCACAATCCCGAAGTTTGCCGAGCTACTCTCGGCCGTTATTTTCCAAGCTTGGCTCGGGCTTGACTCGTGCTCCGGCTTGTGATATCACACTCAATGGGAACGCGGCCTTATGCACCGCCAATCTAACGCAGTGCAACAGCACTCCGCGTTCCCATAAGCAAAACAGTAAAAGATCTGACAGTACTAATTTCTTTTTTATTTTGTTTGCATAGAATGACACTTTGCCCGATTGTACCACAATTTCCGCGTCACTCAGTGTTTGCTAAAACGAAAGCTAGAAAATTGTCTCAGTTTACGTTAAAGTTTCAATAACTGAAATAACTTCTGCCTTTGAAGTCGCATAATAATTCGCTTAGGGCCTCCGAAAGTATAAATGTTGCCCTAGTCAATACGTAGACAATCTATTATAGAAAATCTGTTACAGAAAAACTCTGTTTTCAACATCTTCCTCCACCCTCTTAATGGAAAGTTTGCATATTTTTCGGTGAAGAAGCTAAATAGAACGAAATCCTCAGCAATTAACCTTCATGAAAATCTACTTGAAGAGTTGAAACCGTGTGCAATATACTCAAATTTATATTATTCTAAATATTATATATTGTTGTCCGCAGTTAAAATTCACGCCTTGTCATGCTGTCGTTGGCTAAATGTATAGAGGCAGTGAATCTGAAGCAAATAAATAACAGACGGTTCAGCGTAATTCGTCAAACGAGTCGTAATATGTTTCATATTTCTACAAAAATGCATTTGCCGATATAAACAGTGACGGGTTATCGTATCAAAGTCGCGCTTCCGTTTTTCACGACGCAAAAGCCTGGGTCAGTATAAAGAACGGTCGGGATAAAACGCGACACATGCATTGTTATAATCTCGTTTTAATTGCATTTTCTACCTCAGTGAATAGCCCGGATGCTGCTTTGTTCTCATTTCGTAGTATTACGCGACAGCGGTTGCACACAGTCGTGTGCACCTCGTTAATACCGCCTGTTTTCACACAAAACACAGTATTTTTCGACTACGACCTAGGATAGGCTTATCATAATTAATTTTTCTGGGAAGTGTATTATTGCGGCATCGCCTGGTAGATCGATTGAAAAATTGCAGAACGTGTCGACGTTGAGTTGCACACGCGTGGGAAGTTTTAATGGAAATGGAAATAAATATCTGCAGTGAATATTGAACACGCGTATGAAAATAAGCAAATATTGAATCATTCCGCAGAACCGCTGCAAGGACATTTTATTTCTACGCTCCATAAATTTGCGCACAAAGTGCAACATAAGTCACACCAAATTTACAGACAATTTAGTACGTGAAAAGTATAATATATTATCTTGGGAAATGTTAGCTATATGGTTGAATAGAGTACAATATTACACGTTAGAGACTGCATACTAGAGAGTACAAAAATACTTATGACTAGACTGCAGAAGTTTATGCATTTGTGGCAATTTTCAAATTACAAAAACCTAAAAGCATAAAAATACAATAAAATATGAAAAATATAATACATTTTATAATATGTAGAGAATAAGACACACATTTATTTAAGATTCAGTTACTGTTGTATGTCTATAAAAATATGAATTTGCATAAACTTCCGCAGTCTACTTATGACACCATTTTGAGGCATGCTTAACTATTATTAACAATTCTGTCAGTACTCTGTTTTTTGAATTTTTTGTAATACTTTGAAGCTGTTGAATTATTCATTTGCGCTCATAATTGATTTTTTTTTATGGAGTTACTATCGCGTACAGTTTTTTCTCTAAAAACACTCAAGTACAAAAACAAAGCAAGTTACAAATTAGATTAGTTGCTTGCATTTATGTGCATCTTTAATATATTTTCAGTAATAGTATTATTAAAAATTTGACAACATCTAAAATTATAATTTATTGCTAATTTTGTGTTTGTTAAAATAAATGAAAAATGACAAATATGAAATTGTCGTATGAAAAGAGTTAACTTTGGTTCAAGCAGTAAGTTGAAACAATTAAGTAGAAGTAGTTTTAAGTATCCCTTTTAATATTACACAACTAAAACATTGAAAAAAGTGCAAAAGTGATCTTTTCAAGTAAAGTCCTTTTTACTAATTTAAGTGGAGTTTCGTCCGAATTTTGAAGGACTCAGTGTGCCCCTGCAGAGTTAATTATGTTAGATTGAATAAGCGAAGGAATAATGGAGTAAAGTGAATCTGTATAGGCTATAGCATACATATACAGAATAATCTGAATGAATGTTTCGCGGAAATACCCGTGAGCTTAAAAGTATGAATTAATCCTCCGAAAAAAGCTTCAAAAATAGAAAAATGTACTACTATGTTCCTAATAGACTACCACAATCGTTGTTAATACCCCGTTTCAAAATTATTTCATCCCATTTCAGTACTTTTGCATTTTTGTTTATGAGATTACATTTAACAATGAATCCATTACTAAGTATTGATCTTTGTACTGAAACTAAAATAAATATTCCAGTTTCACTTCTACTGGGAAGTAAATGACAAATTAGAAACCAGATTTGATGGACTAAAGAAAAAGGAAAAGACTGACTATTTACGATATAAATGTTATACATTTCTCTAATACTCTTCAGTTGTACGTTTACAGTTAAGAAAATTGAACACCTTTTATTAAAAATTAAAAAGTTTCTTTTTTTTTTTGTAGTAACGCTTGAGATATTGGTAACATAAACGCTCGAAACCACTAGATTTGGTGCAGCCTTAACTAGAGCATAGCACACTGGCTCTCTCAAATTATGCAGAAGTACAACGTTACCGCATTGCTTAGCTACACGTTTCGTGCAAGAAGCCTGCGCGGAACATTTGCAAAATTCAGCAAACGTCGAAGAATTTCTTATTGACGTTCTCACACCACTACTTTCTGCTGCAATTTTCTAAAATTGTCTCGGAGGGTAAATTCATACATATTTCTCTTGGATACAGACAATAAAGCTTCAGGGTTCTTGAAAAAAATATAAAAATTTATGTAAAAGTTACATTACTTAAATATACTCAAGTATGTTTCATACTTCTGAGATACTCATATTTATATCTGTGGTACAAATGAGGTAAACTCGGTGTTGAGTTCGTAAACAATTATGTATTCTACATAAAAAATGACAATTTAAAATTCTACCAAAATTTTTCTTCATAAAAAAAAATTAATATTTCTTATGGTACCCAACATTTTTAAAAAAACAAAAATACCATTAGTTCTATTTCTTTCTTTTTGTATTAGAAAACAAATTTGAAGCAGCAGAAACTTCGGGGTTAGAAATTATTTGAACACGAATTTTTCAACATATTTTTAAATGCTAATATCTCAAGTTCAAAAATATTGACATTGATACTTCTTACACCAAGCCACAGATATAAATTATTGAAATATTACATACATTTATAAACACATTTTTTTGTTTGAAATTAATATACCTTATCTCTTTCAATTTTAACCACATACGACTAAAAATACACGTATGTGCAGACTGCCATTATAAACATAATAATTACACTGCAAAGAACTCAACAAAGGAATACATTAAAATAAAATTAAAACATTATGATTGAAGCACAGCAAAAAATGTTGCAATATGTTGGCGTTATTGTTTGCTCGATGAACGTCGAATGCATTTAAGAAGTCCACCCACATTGTACAAATAAAAACGTGGGCGAATAAACGCAATGGAATGAGTTTGCACGAATATTGCTTGGAGTTGGTTCGCGTGCATTTCAAAATACAATACCATCAACATTTGTTCATTCCCACTGGTTCAGTTGCGCTCGTGCGCGCTAGTTCGCTAGGTGGAGACACGGCTTTACTTGTAGACCGCTGAATGACGTAAACTGAGGGACCACGGTGGTGCGACGGTCGTTTGTCATGAGGCGGACATGACTGACTGTAATTGCATAGATAAGAAAGCGAAGAAGCAAAAAGAGATAGAAATGAAACGCTGTATATAATAATACATACTATAACTGGAAAGTTAAAGTAATTGCTGAGTCATAAAGTTCGGTGCGATTCACACGGTTCGGTGCAATACTATTCAGGCATGAGCTTAGGTATTAAAACCTTATGTATTTTTCGCTTCTTGGTTCAAACCAATAGAAATTTACCCGTTTTGTCATTAGTCAACACTTGCT
This sequence comes from Perdita meconis, assembly GCA_030770465.2. Classification (NCBI taxonomy): domain Eukaryota; kingdom Metazoa; phylum Arthropoda; class Insecta; order Hymenoptera; family Andrenidae; genus Perdita; species Perdita meconis. The sequence goes on along the minus strand of JASKOS020000015.1, from coordinate 8,230 downwards.
AGAACAAGTCTGTGTTTAAGCAAAGGATCCTTAAAATAAAGGAAATCACGCTGCATCATGCTTAATCTCGAAAGACTAGAATCGTGGCTGATCCCTCGAATCATAGACACCAATAAAGCCAGAAGATCATCTACAATCACCGCTTACACTTTAACAAACACTGATGCAACATCAACCACTCACCGAAGCTGCATTGAACAGTTTAGGATTAATTTAGGATAATGCGATCTGTCTATGAATACACAGTTTGTCCGGGAAGTTTCCGGAATTATTTTTGTTTGGAGATACTAATCGACTTTTCCAGTTGGTAACATGTAAAACAATTATATTTACATTTTGGTATTTAATTGCAATTATATGATCGCAGCATTTTGTAAAGAAGTAATGGATAGATTACTGCAAAGAATCCACCAAAACGGAAAGTGGTTCCTGCTGTATTGCAATATACCAGATCGCGCTCCAACAATAGTGTCAAATTTTTGTCCAAAAAAACAGGTGACAACGATTATGCATCTAATACTTGCCGGACTTTGTATCTCCAGATCTTTATTTCTTCCCAAAACTTAAACTTCATGTGAAGGAAACGATATCAATCAATTTCGTAATTCAGAAAAGTGTACTGCAGTATTTAAAAACAGTTCTACAAAATGATTTACCCAAAGTTTTTCAGAGTCTTTTAGAACACTGTATTATTTGTATTGATGAGGGAAGACACTACGTAGAAAATCAAAGAAACAAATTGGGTTCATATGTAAAAATGAAATAATTCAATTATTTCGGAAATTTTCCAGATAAGATATAGTTAACCTATTTCTATATAAGTAGCGAGTTAAAATTACAAATTCATAAAACAATTATTTGAAATAAATTAAATATATTTTATTTCTGTTCATGTATTTCATGCATATAGGTTCCAATACATTTATATAAAGACGAATGTTTCGAATAATTTTAGTAAAGGCCAGCATTTTAAATAATTTGAATTCGTGTTAAATATCGTTAAAAGTTAGGACTACATTTCGTTTTAAATTGATCCGAACGATGTACAAAAGTTAATATCAGTTCCGGAATTCGATAAGCTGCATGGTGTATAAAACACAGAAGATTATTTTAAATTATAGGTGCGCGTTAATTAAAATTCGTTGAATTATATGCATCCCGTTTAAAATATTATTTGAATAAATGGAACGGATTATGTAATTAATTTCCACCTTATATTAAAAATTAATTTTTTACACGAACTGAATTACAATGTTACTAATATACGCACCGCGTAATTATTTCTTTGCTAGACGTTCAATTGCTTTAATAATAGAGCAGGGCGCAAGATACGAGCATGCGAGACACAGAAAGAAGCTACGTTAAAAGGGGACGGAATTATACGAAGAATGAGAGGAATTAAATTGGAGAAAGCTATAGGGAAAGAAGCAGAGAAGAGGTATCTCTCATTACCTGAAATTTCGGAAGTGAATGGGACCATTAATTTTTAAGGAAGGGCGAGCTGCTAGCCAGGGTGGAATGAATATATGTTACAAGGAGGAGGCAGCCAGTCTGACCAACCGTCTAGTTTAACGAAAGGGATGTTCGGGATAGATGATATCGCCAATAACCCGGCGACGAGGAACGCGATCCTCTTTGGGTGGTCTTTGTTACATTTTCCATTATCCGAGGTAAGTGATTTAATAATTCTTCCTGTTATATCTTTTCATTTTGAGCAAGGTTCAAATGCTTCGATTGAAGGATGTGACGAATCGATAAAATGAAAGTACAAAACTTTGCATGACCGAGAAAATTAAATTTCTTAAATTTTTCACATGCTGAAATATGACATCTGCATAGTTCCAACATCGCGTGTATTAGAACGAGATGATGTAGACAATATTTTTGTTGGCGACTTCTTCTTCATTTAATTTAAAATGCAGTTTCAATGTTTTTATATTCGTGGGCAATTCTCGTTTCTTAATAAAATTCGAAATAATTTATTACTGCTGATGAGTGCTAAAATTTAGATACCAGCGTTATAAAATTGAAGCCATATACATATTTAGTTTTCTTTATATGAAGCATTTAAGAGGAGGGATACATCTTTTATTTTTCTGTTTGATCGTTCGGTTAATTTATATTAGACGATTCAGCAAATTTTAACTGAATGTATTACAAAAATTTTTACACAGTTCATACCTTTATACATCATCTATGATTCTGAGTATTTAATAACAATATCTGATCTCTATTACATGCTAGATATGTTTCATGTACGAATACTAGACAATAATGTTTTGTAGGAAATCTCCAAGTACAAACAAGAAAAGATACCCTCTGGGTTTAAATCGTCCAAGCAATATAATATCTATTTCTGGATATGGACAGAGCTACCTTTATATTTGTAATATCGCATCCACTTATTGAAGTAGCAAAACAAAAGCTGCAATCATCCACATTTACCTGCAGCAAGGAAACTTACAAACCAGAATAGAGAAACGGTGTATTGTAAAAAAAGTATTGAATGGAATTGAAATAGCTGGACTATGATACAGTGATGTGAAAATTTGTACAAGTATGGCATTAAACATTCGGTCTCTTTTTTTATATTTGCGTCACATTACATGACAAAAAATATAGTACACAGTCAGACAGAGAATGAAGTATAATGAGAAATATATTTATATGTATAAAGATCGAAACGACTTATCTACTTTCCACTATACACAGACTTTTAAAATATTTCCCAGATTTGTTAAAACGTGCTCCAGATTTCATTCTAAAATTGCAGTGATTTTTTATTTTACTGAGCAAGGAGAATTAATGCCATGCTTCCATTCATGCTTAGATGTTTTATAAAATCAAAAAATAATCGCGGCAGTACAGTAATTCGTTGTTGAAGGTGCATACTTGGATTTGTTTAATTCACTACATCACTGGCAGTAGTGTGTCAACCAGTATAGCGCGTCGTACAGTAGTATAAGCCTCTCGAATCAGACTGCTTTCGCATCAGACATTTGCTTACGGCTTACACTAAAAATTCTGAAAAACCCTTATATGTAATTTTGGCAATCCTTATTTTATTTTGATCTAAATAATTATTATATCGTAAAAATAAAATTTCCAATATTCTAACAAAACATTAATTCTATCTCTCGAGAAAAATGAAAAAAAAACAATGGATTACTCATTTCTATACCTAATAGAAAAATTGAATAAGCCTCCTATGTATCTTCAGATGAATTCGTTTTCATGTCCGATAAACATGTATACCAATACGATCAATATATGTACACTCTGTAGTAATTAAAGCAATTAACGTCCGTACAAATAGGCAATGAGTTATTTAGTGCGAGATCAACAGATACGGTTATTGCATTTCTATTTCGAATGTTCTCTACGTTTATGTGTTCAAAGATAATGAGTAATTAACTGATAGATCAATTTGTACTATTTTGTACTGTGTTATCTAATCCCTTTACTTCTGAAATGAAATTGTCATGACGAAATAGCCTAATGAAGTTAGTGAATATTTAATCAAAGAACACTTTGTTTTTCGAATAATGAGAACTTATCTAGTACTGACAACCGTATTAGTATTGTGTCAAAATTGCGGAAAAAGCGACCATGATTGTTCATATAATTTTATTTTTCTCATTTTTAGCATATATCGAAGAAAATTGTTCACCACTCAAACGGTTAAATTGGTTTTTCCGGTCAATTGGCTATTGAACGTTGAGAAACTGAACAATGCGATTAGCTTTTCTTTCGATAAAGGAAAAGAGGTCCGGGTTAGTTGGCACAAAAGCAGAGAAATCTATGCCGCCGAAAACCGCGAATTGTCCCCCCAAACGGCCAATAAAAGGTAACGAAAGAACGGATCGATATAAGAACGGGACAAGATGTATGTTCTAATAGAAGCTGTTATTTGTGGCAGGGATACAAAAAACAGAACGCAGACTGCTTAAATTTCGCTGAATTTTCGGTATTGATTCTTGCAACCAAAAGTGCAGCTATCTCGAATATTGATCGAAATACGATCGGAATTTGTGAGGTTGCTTCACATCTCTTGTTACGCTTCTATGTATAGAAAATTCGTTATCTTCGGGAAAAAATCAGTTTCATATTGCAAATTGCAACATCGATTCAATTGTCATGTTTCGCGTGCTTCGTGCAATTTCCGAAGGTGGAATATTCTTTTTTTTTTATACATAGGTTTCTGAGAAATGTGAGTATGGTTAGTTAATCAAGGAAACTTTATTTGAATATAAATAACTTTTGAAGTTAGAATTTTAGAAAATTTGATAAACTTATAATAAGATTAAACTGAGGAAGTACAAACTCTTATCGGAATCAATTTTGTCGAAGCACACCGCATAGTGACTAAATAAAAAACTAAACTAGAACTACTGCAGAACGTTGATGCATTGCTGATATTATGGCTTTTTTCATGTTCGACTGAATTTTGTGGTTTCCCAGAAGAGAATATATGTATCTCATGTAAAGCTGCGCTTACATTAGGCAACGTTTGGTCGGCCAACCAAATCGATCGATCTCAAATCGTTCAAAGTCGTCCGTGTAAATAGGATATCAACCACGTGGAAACGACTTCTGATCGTTCAACTTGAAGTACCTCATTCGTCTACTTTTAGTCGATCAACTCTATTTTTTATACGCATTTATCTCTATGACTGAACACAACATCACGAATCGTAAAAACTATAGTAGGACATAATAAACATAAAACACATAAATCTTGACAAATGTTGCACGACAAAGTTGCAGTGCAAATCTTGTAATTGAACGACTTCAGATTCATTGATTCAGTAATCTACCAAAAGTAATCCAAAATACAGTTTAATTAATTGACAACAACTAAACTGAGAATCAGACGTGTTGAAAGAGACAATATTATGAGTAATATATACTAAATAATATTATAAATAATGTTCATTTCTATAATTGTAAATTGCATTATATTATCAGAATTTCCTTAATAAGGGATGAATTCCTTGAAACGCCATTTCCAGGAATAACTTTGTATTCGGTGGGAAAACAAATCTAATCTAATCATTTGTAGAAATGAACTGAAAGTAATTTCATTTGAAATTAAAATGTTAAAGGAATTTTAGTGGAATTATTATGACTTTTTAGAATTATCGTGAATCTTTAGAGTCCAAATACGGCTTCAGTGATTAAACAATCAGTATGACTTTGTATTATTCAATTTCCTGCTTAACGTATTTCTACTATTTTAAAGCAATAAGAGAAAATTTCATAAAAGCATCAATGCCAGTAAATTATAATTAAATTTTATGAAGTAGGATCTAAAGATTGAATATATATGATGTTATGGAATTTATTAGTTGATACGCACAATTAAAATATACATCTTAAAATATACACACAAAAATTTTACAAAGCGTAATGCGTGAACAGCGATTATTTATGCGATATGATTAAAAACAGTTTGAAGTATTACGTATCTCAAATTACATATTTTAATTACAAATAAAAACACTAGGACCATAAAAAGTTATCATTTTCCTGACCAAAAAAAATCAAGAAACAGGTACTTTTTGAAATACCTTGGATATGTACAATTAAAACAAGTGAAATTTTGTGGAATAGGTAGAAGCATTCACGTGGCTTTCTTATTACTAGACTGCGGATGTTTATGCAAAATAAAATTTTTACAAGCACAAATAAACAATTGGAGCTTGAATAATAGCATGTTTTATTTTCTAAATATTCTAACTTAAATTATATTTTTGATATTTTGTATATTTTCGAATATGTAAACAATATTGTAGATTCTTTGCATATCTGGTAGTGTTATAAATGCATAAAATCCGCAGTCTACTTATTACAAAATATAGAGTATTTTGCCATTTAAACCTGTTTCTAATTGCAACAGTTTGAAAGGTATTCGTTCAAAGGTGAAACCTCAATTTTAAAGCTATTTTTACTCCTGCAACATGACGGCAGCTAAGAAAGGTACGTGTCAAATATTTTTATGAGTACCATTTTTCCAGTTAAGTTACATAAAAATCGATGATTGTCACTTTACCATGTTCCCATGTCAATAAAAGAACCTCTTGAATATTGATCATCTGGAGTCATAAATAATTCTGTATGCTGGTAAGTGATTTCCCGGATTCTTCGTGTCACACGAAAGCAAAGAAATGCCTTGACAGATTCTAACACCAATATTCACGAGTCTTGTTCTGATTCTGCTTCGGTAGATGCTTCTTAACAAAGAAATATTTTCACTAACGCATTACGATATAATAACGTTCATCTACAAAATTTTAGTTTCTCTTCATCCCATGAGATTTAACACCTGCTTTTAACAGTATTTTTTTATGCTACATGCTTATATGTAATCCGTTTGTTTCTGATCGAAGATTTCAATTCACCATAGATAAGTAAGACGCTAAGGATAAAATTTAATAACTTTGTCATTATTAATCTAAACAAGAAATTGCAACTGGAATTCATTAAAATAAACTCTTTATTAAATAATAGGACACATCTAACTTTTTTAATAGAAGAATAACCCCATGACCTGGGCAAAACCGAGTACCATAATAGATACTGACCCTAGCATCTAACGGGTGTAACAAAAATGTTGCAGTTCCTTCAAAGAGGTGATTCCTGGGGCGATTTTAAACAACTTTTTCCTAAGTGAAAATGTTAGGTGGAGCTTTGTTAACGAGTTATTAACGAAAAACACCGACCAATAGAAGCACGAATACAGCGGATGAATTTCAGCGCGGGCTCCAGCTGTAAGCAGTATTGGCCCGCCATCGTCCGCACCATCACTAATCCGCTGTACTTGCTCCTCGATTGGTCGGTGTTTTTCGCTAATAACTCGTTAACAAAGCCCCACCTGACATTTTCGCTAAGGAAAAAGTTTTTTACAATCACCTCAGGAATTACCCCTTTCAAGGAACTGCAATATTTGTTACACCCTGTATAATAACAACGAAACTCGCCCTATTCTTCAATTTCCCAATCAGTACAGCCTTCATGAGTTCACTGAAAACAAGGTGGATCCTCTAATGTAGATTGAGGCACTTCGTATTGTCGTGCTGCTGTGTACCTATAACACATTTTCCTATTTGCGACATCTGAAATAGCTTTACGCGTGTGCTCTAGCAGTTTGTTTGAATTTACGAGGCATTTTGTTATAGCCTAAAAAATAGCATGCACATTTTGTCCAAAATCGGGTTCCCGATTTTAACCCAGGACACAAAGTAAATATTACAAATGATCAACAATATCATGACAAAGTAAGAAGAAACCTTTTAATTATTTACACTTCAATATGCAACAATTAATATAATTCACAATAAAAAGTACCTATCTGAACATTGTCAAAAGTGCGGAAGTTTCTTACTTATCGAAAACTATATCAGAACCTTCAAAAACACATAGGACGATACCCAAATAGCACGATACGTCCCAAGGACGTCCGCTTCATCTCCAGTTTATGTCCAAATGTCATACGTCCATTTTAGATTTCGGATGTTTTAGGAACGTCCGTTTTAAAAGTTCTACGGATGTTTGCAAGATTTAAATTTCGGATGTTTTAGAAACGTTCCTCTAAATAGCACTATGAATGTTCGTAAGATTTTCGTTTAGGATGTTTTAGAAACGTCCCTCTAAAGAGTGCTATTGATATGCGTAAGAAATACGCAATATAACGTTTAAAGAACTTCATGTGGACGTATAGGGGACACATGAACCTTAACGGGACGTTCTCCGAATGTACGGAACGTCCGGAGGCGATATTCTGTGAACGTACATAAAGCGTGTTTGTACTATCTGGGTATAATCCTACAATTAGTAAGCGTGATTGTATCTAGGGTACTGTATGAGAAAAAATGGAAGTGAGCAGAGTCAAATAAAAGAGAGCGCGAAAAGGTAATTGGCTGATACGTCAGACATGGGGAATGGGTGAGAGGAGAATACTTGATGATGTTCATAGGTGTATGATATTGTACAATTATTTAATAAAAAGCGTGATTATGTATGATACAGAAGGATTGTGATGGATAGAGTGTGAGAGGTAAAAAAGAATCCAGGAAAGATATGTATGCTGGGTGTTAAGTTTAGAAAGATGTACATCAGGGTATATGATTTTAGAGGAAACAAAGAGGGATACGCTAAGAGTGAGTGTGGGAGAACGTGCCTTGAAATTTGAGGAAAATATAAGGGAGAGTTTTGACAGAGTGATACTACA